>OY728147.1:587809332-589305582 GCA_963277665.1 Viscum album
ACATTATTACTTGAAACTCGACCTATAACAACCGTTTGGAAAACTATGAGTATAGGTATCCTACACTAATCGTTTTGGCCCGACCATTGGTATTGGAACCATAAAATGATCATATTCAAACGGTATAGCCGAAACCGTTTGTATAGGTACAATAATATGACCTTGTCCTAACTTTTTTGGAAAAACCATTGATATAGGTCATATCTATAGTGACAGTTTTCTAAAAACTGTTGGTATAACATCAATAAAATGAACCTTTACCAACATTTTTGCTAAAATAATTTTTATAACGTCTATATAAATACCATATAACAATGTACATTCCAAAACGATTGGTATAGGTCCCATAAAAAATACCTATACAAATTTTTTTCAAAACCATTGGTTTTAAGGTTTCGAATTTTAATGAATTATTTTATCAAATAAAACTTTTTTGTATCAAAAATTAATTTTCTTTTAAATAAATATTTACATATTTATCATATTAAGTTCCCAAAAATATTTATATATTAGTTTTTATGTCCTTGAAATAAAAATTGGAGGTGAAGGGATCAAAATATATCAAGTTTTTAAAATAACTATACCAACAGTTTGGAAATTCAAAGTATTTCCCATCAATTCAAACAATTTCCTAAAACTGTTGGTATTGGTATATATTAACAGCAGACATGCCAAATAGCACAAAAAATGTTGGTATAGCCTATACCAATAGTTCCAAACCATGGGTATAGTCATTTTATCCAATAGTTCGTAATGTTTTAGTGTTGTTTGGAAGAAGGAAAATAATCATCATGTTTCATGAATGTTCTTCAATATATACAAACATTTTATCTCACGTATCATAATTATTAGTCATACCTAACTTAAAACCTTTATTCATATCCTTGGGAAAGATAAAAAAAGAAAATGTGGGCCCCTATTGTAATTCACAGACCCTAGTTACCCAGAGTCGGTGCATTATTACATAACATTGGAATGATAAAAAAGGATCAAGTATCAAAAGACCGATTATTTTAGTAGCCATTTTAGTACTAGATACATTCATAATGTTTACATTACATCATAAAATGGAAAAATACAACAACATTGTTTCCATAGACAACAATGAGATCCCATATACTATCCCTACTGGTCAGTTATAATATACATCTTCGCATCCTAGGAAAAATAAAAAATAGAAAGGGGTGAGCTCAGATGCTCAATAAGGATAACAATATAGCATATGCTTTCATAAATAAGCATAAAAATTTTAAAAAATGTTTAAAACAAAAACAAAAGACTTTTAAACATAAAATTCATCATAATATGGAATATATAAATCAATATAATTCCATTAACATACTCACATGGATATTATACTAGTTTAATAATCACATGCAATATCAATAGCCACATTCGTAATGATGGAATGCATATTCCCAGACATTCATAACCACATAGTCAAGGCCATGTTCCATGACTACAAAATAAGATTTTGTCAAGGCCTTGTGCCAAGACCCTAGTTTGTCTCATGAGACCTACCGATGCATCGGGGAGCTATAGCGGGCTCCACCTGTTACAAGCCATGTCCAATGCACTCCTCATATTAAAAGGTTTAAACATAACATAAACATTCATATTAAAACTAGCATATGAAATGTGATTACTTTATCCATAAACCATGAATGGTGTAAAAATAACACATCCACAGTAAAACCCTTCAATACAATATGGATTTTTTGAATCATAATAAATCAACATCAAATAAGCTTAAGATCCATCAAAGGATTTAGACATATATGAAATCAAAACCTTTTTAAGAGAAATATATCTTTCTATTTTGAAATATTTTAAAATTCATATAATTATAAAAGAAAATATTTATTTCAGAAGTATTCTAATAATTTTCTAAGGGAATGTTTGATGATGTTATAATGGTGGAAAATAGCCGCTCCCGCCATATTAGTTAAGAAAGACATTCTTACCTTAGTATTGTCGAAAATGTTATAAAGTACCTTGTTTGGAAGATGGAATAAATATTCCATTCAAAAACATCTTATAAAAGTAAAAAGGTTATAAATGACTTTATCCCATTGTCTAGTAAATATTATAAAATGTTTTGAAATACATTTTTAAGAAGCATGGATGTGGATGATAAAGAGGTCACAGTAGATAATTACGTATCAACAATCTCGGATAATAAAGAGATTGTGAAATCAACCCTTACCTTGTACTTTTCCTTGATCGAGGGTAGGTTAAACTCTTGTAAAATGGTGAAATAATTGTTTTTAAATTATACAAGAATCATGTATATTAATATGATATGATATATGATCTTTTCACATTGCTTTGATAATAATATCACTGTATTATCATCGTTTCGGGTGTTAACAAATTCTTTTTCATTTATATTATTTGTTATGTGAGACATATTTTTTATGGATGGGATGTATCTTATTCATATCCTGAATGATATCAAGTCTTTAATATTTATTTTTAATCATCAAATGAAAATTAGTCTTGAATAGATACGATGGGGAATGGATATCATCGCATTCGTGGAGACGGTTATCCGTACGTACACACGAGCGACAATATCATTATTTTGATATTAAAATAAAATATAATTGGATGGAATATAATATATACAGAATCATTATCCTATTATATTTATTATTTACATCAATTACAAATCATTATTATAACCATCCAAATAATAATGTATTGAATAACAATTACACCGTGAAGTGGAGACAGTAAGTCGTACATACGCACGTATAGTGACATTTCATTCAAAGGATGGATAGAATAATGAATTTGGTTGTACCGTATTAATAATAAAATTATATTATATAGAAGATATTGGAGTTATTATTTTAGAATGGAAACAACAAAGAAAGAGGAAGTGTAAGAAGAATGGAACTTGAAAGAGGTGATGAAATATTTATCACTTCTTCGGGGTCTTTCTTTTGATTTGATCAAAATGGCTCATTAGAGTGGCTTTATGACTAATAGAAGGCCTATATGATGAATGGAAGATAGTTTATAGGGTATTTGGGTAGGGTCTGGCCAAGCCAAATGGCTTTGAAGCTGTGAATTAGAGAGAAGGGGGAGTAACCTTCTATAAGAGGGGTGAGGAGCACATTTGGAAAAGTAGAAATAGTATTTTATAATAAAATCATTTGAGGTTTCCAATGGATCCAAAATGAATTATTTAAAATATAATGTAGGTATGATTCTAGAACCACTCAACCAATAGGGTTTATACTGGTTTGGGTCACTATATTAACCTTATCTTTTATATTTAACTCTTAGTTAAATAGTTTGACATTTACCATGTCTTTTTGTATTTATATATTATATGGTTAATAAACATACTATATACTTCCAAGAGAACCCCACATGGTCCTCTAATGATACAACTGTCATAAAATAGGAGTTTTCGCCGAACCTTAGATTTTTAGAAATAAAATATTAATTAATAATTTAATATTTGTTTTAAAAAATGTTTTATGTCTATTTTGACACTATTTGGTATTTTGTTTTTTCTAAATTCATCACAGCATTATTACATAAAAAAAAATTCATCTAACCAACCCAAATATGTCATATTAACGTATAAAATTATTTTAATTCATAAAAAGTCTCAAATTAAATTAATTTGGTTATTTATAATATTAGTTATTTTAATATTTCATTAATTAGGTGATTACTGCATTATCATTGTGTCATGTATAAATTAAACTATTTAATATATAAAAAATATAAATAAAATACCATTATGTAGGAAATCTTTTTATCCTTATTATGAATATTTATAGTAGAATTTATCTTATGTGTAACCCTATATTAACAATGTTCTAGTTATTAAACATTGATTTTAACTCTTTTAACTCATCTTTGAATTAAATAATAATAAATGTTCTAATCAAATCCATGTGGACCAAAATGGTTCATATTTTATTCCTAAGGTTGTTTTAGGTCTAATTATACTTATCCAAAAGAATTAGTTCATGTTTTAGGGTAATAATAATATCCTTTTTACCCTTAATTACCCTATTTTACTTTTAACCGCGATAAATAAAAATAGAAAGTTACTATTCACCAAAAATTATTTTCATCTTTTTGAACCAGATTTTACTAACTGATATCTATCGTGTCTCTCGAATTTTTCAAAGTCAACTCATAGAAGCGGTAAAATTATGTTTTATGTAAATTTTCAAATTCTCCTAGGAGGTGGGTTAAAGACGGTAAAAAGTTTAATAAAATTTTTATATATCTAAAATTATTATAAACTGACTACAATGAATTACATTGAACTTATATAGGTATTATGTATCTATTTTGACCTAAAATAAATTTAAATAAAATAAATAATTATTTAAATAAAAAGTTGGTTTTAAACAATAACTCAGTGTTTTTCACTATTTATCAAAAATTGAATGTTTTCATAAAATTACAAAAAATTCACCCGACGCTAATTTCGGTATTCTGAATCCAAAAATGAAGTCCATTTTGAATGAGAAAATTTATTAAATTTCAAAAAGTATGTATTAATATTCATAATGGTGTGTTTTATTGGTCACGATGTATTAGAATCTCAGAGTTGCGTACAACACATTCAAAGGGAAACTTACTGTGGAAGCTTGGGGTGTTATATTCTCCCCTCCTTCAAATAATTTCGTCATCAAAATTTCTAGAATATTACTGCATAAAAAGACTCTGGTGGTTCTTCATCACAACTTTCTCGGGTTCCCACATTTCCTCTTCCATCTTATGGTTTCTCCAAAAAACTTTTACCAAACGAGTCGTCCGGTTTCTCATCACTTGTTCTCTTATATCAAGAATAATGACAGGCTCTTCGCAATAAGACAGACCGGGTTCTAGTTCTAATTTCTCATAGGTGAGTACATGCGTTGGGTCAGACATGTATTTTCTCAACCGTGATACGTGGAACAAATCATGAACTTTGGAAAGACTTGGTGGCATTGCCAAACGGTAAGCTAGAACCCCAATTCGTTCTAGAATTTCGAAAGGTTTGATTTACCTGGGACTTAATTTTCCCTTCTTGCCGAAACGTATAACACACTTCCATAGAGATGCCTTCAAGAAAACATGATCTCCAACCTAAAATTCTAAATCCTTTCTTCAGTTATCAACATAGCCCTTTTGCCTACTTTGAGATGTTTTCATGTGGGTTTAGATTACCTTCACCTTTTCCACCGTTTCCTCCACCAATTCTGGGCCTATGAGTTTTCTTTCACCAAGATCATCCCAACAGGTTGGTGTGTGACATCTCTTTACATATAACGCTTTATATGGCGCCATCTGAATACTTGAATGCAAGATATTGTTATAGGAAAATTATACCAGAGGTAAATATTGATACCACATACCTTGAAAGTCATGTGACCATGATCTCAACATGTCTTATAAGGTTTTGAATAGTCTTTTCTGATTGTCCATCAGTTTGGGGGTGGTAGGCAGTGCTCAAAAAAGTTTACTATCTCGGGGTTTCTAAATACTTTTCATGAATCTTGATTTAAAATGGGGATCACGATCATAAACAATAAAAACGGGTACTCCATGAAATATTACAACATCATTAATATATATCTTTCTAGACAATCTAGTGGTAAATCTTATCTTATAGCAAGAAAATGTGTTGACATGGTATGACAATCAACAAAGACCCATATGTCATCTTTCCTTCAACGAGTCTTTGGTATTCCCATGACAAAGTCCTTTGTAATATTATCCCATTTCCACTCAGGTATGGGAAGAGGTTGAAAGACTCCTCTAGGCTGTTGCCTTCCAGCTTTCACTTGTTGACAAACAATTCATCTTGACACAAAATCTGCAATTTCCATCTTCATATTGTCCCACAAAAAATTTCCTTCAAATATCTAAACATTTTGGAGATCCCATGGTGTACAGAGAGATTGGAGCTATGAGAATCATCCAACAATTCTATTTTTAGATCAGGTATATCGGGATCATAAAGTCTCTTCCAAAATTTCAAAATTCCATCTTCATATACGAAGTCACTCAATCTCCCATCATTCACAGCTTTAATATTGTTTTTAAACTCCTCATCATCAAATTGAGAACTCTTTATCCTTTCCAGTAAATATGGTTTGGAAACCATTTCATAAAGTATTGATGTTTCACCTTCCATGGTGATTCCTATATCAATCTTTACTAGATCCATGTATATATGATCCTTTTCAACTCCCATATTTTTCAAAACTCCATGATCCATTCTACACAAAACATCTTCTACCTTATTTGCATTCCCCGAGTGGTAGTTTATAGTGCAATCATAATCCTTCAGTAGTTCAAGCCATCTCCTTTGCCTCATGTTGAGTACTTTTTGTGAGGAAATATACTTCAAACTCTTGTGATTAGTATATAGCTCACATTATTCACCATAGAGACAATGTCTCCAAATCTTCAAAGAAATGATTATAGCTTCTAACTCAAGATAATTTGTAGGATAGTATTTCTGATGAATTTTTAGTTGTTGTGATACATAGATAATAACTCTATCATTCTGCATAAGGACACAACCAAGTCCTTTCATTGAAGCATTACTATAAATAACAAACCCATCATTCCCCGATGGTAGATTCAAGAAAGGATCATTGACTAATATTATCTTTAGTTCAGGAAAACATTCTTCACACTGTTTTCTCCAATCAAATTTAAGCCCTTTTCGTGTGATATTTGGTAATGGGTTAGCCAATCGGGCAGAATTCTGGACGAAACACAGATAATAACATGCTAAACCAATAAACCGGTGTACCTTAGTTATACTCATCGGTGCTGGTCATTCTTGGATTTCCTTGGTCTTTGAAGGATCAACAGATATTCCATCATTGGAGACAATGGGTCCAAGAAAAGAAATATCTTGAAGCCAGAATTCAAACTTTCTAAACTTCTCATATAATTCATTTCTTTTAAGGGTTTTCAAGATAATGCGCAAGTGATTTTCATGATCTTCGTAACTTTTGGATTATTCCAAGATATTATCAATAAATACCACAAAAATATCATCAAGATATTCCTTGAAAACTCTATTCATTAGATCCATGAAGACAGATGTTTCATTAGTCAATCCAAAAAGCATTACTATAAACTCGTAATGCCCGTACCTAATTCGAAATATTGTCTTCGGAATTTCTTCCTTATTCATGCACAACTGACGATATCTAGATCGAAGGTCAATATTTGAAAAGTATTGAGATCTATGAAGATGGTCGAATAAATCATCAATGTGAGGTAGGGGATACTTGTTCTTTATTTTTACAGCATCGATATGCTTGTAGTCAATGCACAACATCATAGATCCATCTTTCCTCTTAACAAAAAGAACAGGGGATCCCCATAGAGACACACTATCGAGAATATATCCATTATTACTCAATTTCTCTAGTTGTTTCATTAGTTCCTCTAATTCCACATTGGCCATTCTATAAGGGGTCTTCAATATGGGCCTTGTTCTAGGAATTAAATCAATGAAAACTCAATTTCTCATTCTGGAGGATTTCTAGGTAAATCTTCTAGAGACACATAAACATATTATTTCACAATAGGTACATAATCTATTTGAAAATTCTTTTACTCACCCACAGTTGTTTCATTCTCTTCCTCCCCAATGATTGAATTTAGTTGAGCTACTTTGGGTGGATCTAGATATGAATTAGGTGGTGACGATTCCGCTCTAAAGATAAGGTGTTCTTTATTATCATCATCAAAAATCGTAACCTCCTTCTTCTTACAATAAATTTTGACATGATGGTCCAAAAGCCAATCCATACCAAGGATTATATAAAATTAAATCTTGGGTATGATGACAAGATCAGTATATAAAGAACATTAACATGACCTAATGGGGACTGATTCACAAAACATTTTTGCAATGATACTTCCCTTAGGAGTTTTGACTGACAAATCTCTTGTTAAATCATATTGGAAATATCTAATTTTATTAGAAAACTGGGAAGATATGAAAATTTTTGATAATCCAGAATCAAATAAAGCATTTTTTAAACTTGAAGAAACCATTAAATTACCTGCCCCTACCTCTTTTGGAGCTTCAACCTTAGCAGTAGTGGTAGCATAATCTTGGCCTTGATCCCTTGGCCTTTTCTGAGGTATGTTCCTTTAGAAATTTGGATATTAATTTTCATAATTCCCCCATTCTCTACAATTATATAATTCAATAAGGACAACCTCTTTCTTCTCCTTGCAATCATGATCTTGGTGGCCTTTTGCACCACACTTGTAACAGACTCCCATTCCCTTCAGGCAAGTACCAGGGTATTTCTTTCCACATTAACTTTAGGATGGATATTCAACATTTCCCTTCTTTCCATTATTTCCATTTCTAGAGTGTTCAACAGATCTCTTCTTCTCTTGATTTTCTTTAAAGTCGTAAGACTTAGAGAATTCTTTTTCTGTCTTGATAGCATATGACACAATATCTTTATATGATGAGAAGGATTTTGAGACTAATTATCTATGGAGAAATGGTTTTATCCCATAAAATAAACTATAATTCTTAATTATTGGGTTACGTATATAATCTGAAGCATTCCTCACCAACCTTGTCAAGACAGCCTCATACTTTGAGACATTCTCATCCTCCTTTTGCCTCAGACTCAAAAATTGTCTTTCTATATCTGCTTGATGGTCATGAAGAAAGTATTTTTCTAAGAAAATTTCTCCAAAATTACTTCATTCTATATTTGATACTTCATCATCTTCTTTTGTGTTTTGAATTAATGACCACCATTGATTCGTATCTCTAGTGAGACAGTAAACTTCCATGACAACTTTCTCACTTTCGCCACTCACCAAGGCGTGGAACATTTTCTATAAGGAATTAATCCTTCGCTCAGCCACTAATGGATATGTAATCCCATCGAATGTTGTTGGTTTTTCCTCATGAAGAAATCTAACATTGATCCTCCATGCTACGGATGAGGGTTCTCCATACGGGTAAGGTTATTAGTCATAACCTGAGTGAGTTGTCCCTGTATGGTGATTAGCTGATCTGCAACAGTTGCATCACCAACTCCATTATAATTATCTTGACCAGGAGGGAAATCCCTACATGGTGTGTGCGCATTTATATAGTTTCCATTCCTTCCACTAGGCCACATTTCTAAACAATGGCATAAACTAGATTAGTTTATGAATCGAAATTCATAATTCGAAACATGTAAAATACTTATCATAAACTGAATAGTTTATGGATATAATCCGTAATCATAAAAATGTTTTCATTGAGGATGTATATTCTTATAAACCCTTCATAACAGTTTGTAATGAAAATGAGAATTATCCTAAGCATATCCCCCAGGAGTGTCATAACTAAGAGTGCAGCAAGGCCCGTTGTCGTGCACCAGTTCCCGTTTGAGTCTAGCTCAAAGCGGTGTTTTCGGGTTTTACCCCAAGCTACATCTGTTCCAGATCCGCCTCTACCTGCTCATATCCCGATAGGGATAAATTTCTTGGAAAACTCACAAAATCTTTACAATACCAAAATTCTAGTAAGTTCTTATATATTAATCCTCAAAGTCAATCTTAGGGATATGTGATCTAATCAGAGTTTATCTAAATCTAGTTTCCAAGGTTTGTACTAAACATCCTCTGATACCAACTGTAACACCCCGAACATAGTTACCCCGAGTCGGTGCATTATTGCATAACATTGTCATGATCACAAAAGATCATGTCTCAAAAGACTGATTAGTTCAGTAGCCTTGGAAGTACTAGATACATTCATAAGGTCTACATTACATCATAAAATGGAAAACTACAACAACATTGTTTTTATAGACAACACAGAGATCCCATAGTCTATCCCTGCAGGTTAGTCATTATATACTTCTTCGCATACTGGGAAAAGGAAAACATAGAAAGGGGTGAGCTCAGATGCTTAGTAAGGACAATAATATAGCAGAAACTTTCATAAATAAGCATAAACATTTAAGGAAATGTATAAAACTAAAACAAAAGCATTTTCAACATAAACATCATCATAATATGGCATTTATAAATCAAAATAATTCCATTTACTTGATCACATGGATATTATACTAGTTGAATAATCACATGCAATATCAATAACCACTTTAATAATGATGGAATGCATAATGCCATAATTTCATAACGACATAGTCAAGGGCTTGTGCCAAGAATAAAAATAATATTTTCTCAAGGACTTATGCCAAGACACTAGTTTGTCTCATGATACGAACCGATGCATCATGGAGATACAGCAGGCTCCACTAGTTTTATACTAAGTCCAATGCATTCCTCATATGAAATGGTTTAAACATAACATAAACATTCGTATTAAAACTAGCATACTAAATGTAAATACATTATCCATAAACCATGAATGGTGTAAAAATAACACATCCACAGTCAAAAATATCAAAAAAAACTTCAATACAATATGGAAGTTTTGTATCATAATAAATCAACTTCAAATAATCTTAAAATCCATCAAAGTATGTTGACATAGAAGAAATCAAAACCTTTTTTTAGAGAAATGCCTCTTTCTATTTTGAAATATTTATAAATTCATATAATTATAAAAGAAAAAATTTATTTTGTAAATATTCTTATAATCTTTTAAGGGAATATTTGATGATGTTATAACAGTGGAAAATAGTTGCACCCACCGTATAAGTTAAAAAAGACATTCATACCATAGTTTTGTCGAAAAGGTTATAATGTACCTTATTTGGAAAATTGATGGAAAGATTCCTTTCAAAAAAACATATAAAATTAAAACAAGGGAATAAATTAATTTATACCATTTTCTAGTTATTATTAATAAATTATTTGAAATACATTTTTAAAAAGCATGGATGTGGATGATAAAGTGGTCCCAGTAGATAATTACGTATAAACAGCCTCAGATAATAAAGAGATTGTGAAATTTACCCTTGCCTTGTACTTTTCCTTGGTCGAGGTTTGGTCAAACTCTTGTATAATGGTAAAATAATTGTTATTAAATTATAAAAGAATCATATACATTAATATGATATCATATATGATCTTTCAACTTTTCTTTTTTAATAATATATTAGTATTATCATCGTTTTGGGTGTTAACAGATTCATTTTCCTTTATATTCATTGTTATGAGAGACATATTTTTTATGGATGGGATGTATCTTATTCACATATAGAATGATATAAAATATTTAAAAATTATTTTTAATCATCAAATGAAATTTAGTCTTGAATGGATATGATGGGGAATGAATCTCATCACGTTCGTGGAGACGGTAATCAGTACGTACGCACAAGCGACAATATCATTCTTTTGATATTAAAATAATATATAATTGGATGTTATATCATATATACAGAATAATTAACATGTTACATTTATTATTTACATCAATTACACATCATTATTATACCCATCCAAAAAATAATGTATGGAATAATAATTACACCATGATGTGGAGACGGTAAACCGTACATACACACGTATGGTGACATGTCATTCAAAGGATGGATAGAATAATGAATATGGTTGTACTGTATTTATAATAACATCACAGTATATATAAGATACTGGAGTTATTATTTTAGAATGGAAACAACAACAAAAGATGAGGTGGAAGAATAAATGAACTTGAAAGAGGTGATGAAATATTTACCTCTTCTTCGGGTTCTTCCTTTTGATTTGATCAAAAGGGCTCCATATGTTAGATTTCTGATTAAAGTAATGCCTCTAGGATGAAGGGAGAATAGTTGAGAGGGTATTTGGGAAGATTTTGGCCGATCTAAATGGATTCAAAGGTGTGAATTAGAGAGAAGGTGGAGTGCCCTTTTATAAGAGTGGTGAGGGGCACCTTAGGAAAAGCCTGAAATATTATTTTATAATAAAATCATTTTTGGTTTCTAATGGCACAAAAATGAATTATTTAAAGGATAAGGTGATTATAGTTCTAAAAACACTAAAAAAAGGTTTTAGATAGGTTTGGGTCACTATATGATCCTTATTTTTAGATTTAACTCTTAGTTAAATAGGTTTACATTTACCATGTCTTTTTATATTTTTTAATTTTATGGTTCATAACCATACTATATACTTCTAATAGAACCCCAAGTTTTCATTAATGATACACCTATAATTAACTAAGTCTTTTGGCTGAACCTTATATTTTTAGTAATATAATATCAATCAATAATATAATATTTGTTTTAAAAACACTTTTATGTCAATTTTGACACTATTTGGTATTTTGTTTTTGCTAAATTCATAACAACATTATTACTTCGAAAAAAATTTATCTAACTAATACTAATATGTCATATTAAACTAGAAAATTAGTATAATTCATAAAAAGTGTAAAATTACATTTATTTTGATATTTATAATATCAATTATTTTAATATTGTATTAATTAGTTAATTAATGCATCATCATTGTGTCATAAGTAAATTAAATTAGGTAATGTCTAAAAAATATAAATAAAATTACATTATTTTGGAAATATTTTTAGATTTATACTGAATATATATAGTCCAATTTATCTTATGTGCAACCCTATATTAAAAATGATTTAGTTATTAAATTACGATTTTAACTCTTTTAACTATTCTTTGAATAAAAAAATAATAAATGTCCTAATCTAATCCAAGTGGACCAAAGTGGTTCATATTTTACTTATAAGGTTGTTTTTGGTCTAATTATACTTATCCAATAGAATTTGGACATGTTTTAGGGTAATAATAAAATCATTTTTACCCTTAATTTCACTATTTACTTTTAACCGTGGTAAATAAAAGTAAAAAATACTATTCACCAAAAATTATTTTCATCTTATTGAACCACATTTTACTGACTTACATAAACCATGTCTCTCAGATTTTTGAAATCCAACTCACAGAAGCGGTAAAATTATGTTTTATGTAAATTTAAAAATGCTCTTATGAGGTGGGTAAAAGACGGTAAAAAGTTTAATAAAATTTATATATATATAAAATTATTATAAACTGACTACAATGAATTACATTGAACATTTATATGTATTAGGTTTCTATTTTGACCTAAAATAAATTTAAATAAAATTTATAATTATATAAATAAAACTTTACTTTTAAACAATAACAAAGTGTTTTTACTATTCATCAAAATTTAAAGTTTTCAGAAAAATACCAAAAATTCACCATAATCTAATTTCGGTATTCCGAATCCAAAAATGAAATCCGTTTTGAAAGATATAATTTATAAAATTTCAAAAAGTGGGTATTACTATTCATAACGGCTAGTTTGATTGGTCGTGTGGTGTTAGAATCTCGAAGTTGCGTACAACCCAAGCTATTGCATTATTCAGAGGAAAATGTACTATAGAAGCTTGGGGTGTTACAAAGATTCTCAATAATTGTAAAATAGGGATATATTAGTTAGTGATCATATGTATGCATAATCTAAGTATAAGGTAATCAGAATATGATAATTACATTCAAAAACAATACCCAATATTTTAGAGGTCATAATTTTTGCCTAATTTATTGGAAATTGATAAAAAAATAATTATAGAAGAGTCAAATAACATATTCCTTTTGGAAATATCATATGATATATAACATGAAATAGATATTAGAATAATAACTATAACATAATCATAATCATTAAACAATTTATTCAAGGACATTTGAAAGGATATTCATCACATTTTGGGTTACGGATAACCACCCATGTACCCAATTTGGGATTGAAAAAACCTCTTGTATACCCTCATTCGAAATTGTGTAGTCTCTAGGGTACCCTATATTAGGATTAGGATAACCACTCGTGTACCCTTTGAGGTTATAAACAAAATTCTAACCAATATATTAGATGATATTAATAGACCCATCCATAAAATAAATAGAATCCATTCATAATTAATCATTAAGATCATGAAAGAATTTATCATTTCATTACACCATAACACATGAGAAAGAAAATGTGTTTCATCAATATTTCATCATCATAATAAATAACAATCTAGTGAAATAATAAAGAAAGTAAAATTAGAGAATATCTCCAGTAAATCAATAGAAAAAAATCAAAGGATATTCATATAGATGATAATTACAAAAAAAGAGCATGAGAACTTTTCATGAGGTAAATACCCTTTCAATTTTAAAATAACCTAATTAAAAAATAAAAAATATAGATTATTAAGAAAAAATATTCATTTATATGAACCTTGAAAACATGTAAATGGAATTTTTACTAAAAGTGTATTCATGATAGGGGAAATCCATTAATACAACATGTGTGAAGAAACTTGTTTAATTCGAACCATTGGTCTAAAGTATATTATTTGAAGAATGAAAAGAAAATCATTTTTAAATTATTTTATACAAATTAACATATGGGTAAAAATTAATTCCATAAATAACTATAGAGTATTAAAAACATTATCGAACACTTATTAATGAATATATCAAAATGTAAGGAAAAGAATCATGATAAAAGAGAGAAAATGGGAGTTTTTCTTAATAAACTGTTTCAGAATTTTTATTGCATAGACAGAGGATAATTGAAAAAAACTGGTAATGTATAGAAATAACCATAGGAGAATTATGTAAATAGTATTTACACAATTATATTGAATAATTTCTTAAGAAAAAATTTGTGTATAAAAAATCATAGTAAAATTTGATATTGTCACTTAAAACCCTTAGAAAATATGTAAATTTTAAATCACAATTTACATTATGTTAATAAATTAAAATTATACATTAAATACTATTATTATAAAAATATTTGTGATAAAACATATCATATTAGAAGTATTTTTTGTTTGAGTGGACAAATAATGGTAAGATGAATTTTTTTTCCTATTAATTTTTCATTTAAATTTTTTAAAACAAAATCACCCAATTGAAAAAAATTCATTGATAACTAAAATAATAGAAATATATTGTTTTATATTTTAAAAATATATAAAAAAAATATTGATCACAAGTTTGTTAATTATTTTTTACAAAAACCATACCATTTGATATATATTTACTTATGTAGAACACCATATAGAGAACACTTATTAAATATGACTGTCAAAGTAATGTTTTTTATATATTTATTGAAAAATAAAATAGGCATGTTTTAAAAATATAAAAAATAAAACTAAAAAACAATGAGATTAATAAAAAATGAATAGTCACAATTAAATACCTAACCCTCTCCACTTGGAAATCATCCACTACCAATAAGATAATTAAATAGATAACCTAATTCAAAATCTTTATCAGTTATTGTATAATGCAAATCAACTTGGGATTTCTAGGTTACACATATATTTTTCCTCATTTCTATATAGGATTATCTGTGTAAAATAACGAAAGAAATAATTTCTACTCATATTTAATATAATACAAAACAAATTTTAAATAATAAGATAATTTCAACTAACAAAGCTCAAATATAATCTAGAACCAATATTGTAGACGATGGGAATGAGTTATGTTCTGAAAGCGAATAGTTTGATTAGCTTTGGTAGATCAATTATCAATAACAATATTCATAAAAATATTCAATTGAGTGTTTATCTGAGAGGATATAAAATACTTTTTCATGGAATGTTAGAGTAATTCCTCAATGTATCATTATGTCATTCAATAACATAAGAATACACTACATGTTTCAATGTCCATGAGTGGCTCTACTACTTTATGATTAATCCTTATATAATCATTCATTGGAGGATATTCATAATATACTCTTCATCCTCATTAGAAACATAAATTCACTAACTCTATAATAAATTCCTCAAAATATTGCAATTGGATATTTGAATACACCCCAATGCTTATGTTATAAAAGGTCACTTTAACATCTCTTATAAATAGTTACACTCCATGGTCCCTAGGAACAATCACATGGCATGATCACTTAATTTCTTCATGTGTTCGCTTCCTTTTTTCATGAAATCACATCACTTCTTCTTGTATCCAATTCACTTCTTTTTTAGGTCACAACACATATTCATACATTATATTCATTTCTTCATATGGTCACTTAATTTATTCTCCTGATTACTTAATTTCTTCTCAATATCAAATGATTTATTCATTAAATTAGATGAATTATTTTGGGAGGTCACTTGAGATCTTCATGTTTTTTTGTTCTAGATGGAAAATTTATACTTAGCTAATAGATGATCACATGATTTTTAACTGTATAGTCACTCCAACATAGTCACCTTTACTTTATGGTTATACCAAGCCCTACCAATTTTCATAGTTTGTTCAGAAAAAGAGTTTACAATAATAAAAAATATAATCTTTATGTTATGTAAGAAACATGATTGGGGATCATAAGGGGGTGCTAGATTGAGCCTAAAATATCAACCTTTTGGAAAGTCACAAATCTTTATAGATATATACTAAGAAAATTGAAGCACATACACATATAATTATATATATGTAGTAAATTTAATCATATATAAATGAAATTAATTGAAACATCGATGAATTTTTCAATTTCTCATTCTGTCCCCCATTTTTAGATTAGAAAAAATAAATCATGATAAGAATATAAAAATGAATAAGAATAAAAAATTAAAAATAATTGGATAATATTAAATAAATAAAGAACAATAAATTATTTCATTACCATCAAATAAATTAATAATGAAACACAATCATTTGTTCAAATTATAGTCTTAATCTGGAACATTCCTACTATTTCTAGAGGGAATATGATCATTTCAATTTTATTTATATTCTAGGTAATGGTGGGTCGGTTTTTGTGTATAGGTGTAAGTTGGTTCTTGATTGGCCACACAACTTGAAACTATGAGAAGGTGTTGAACTACTTGACTAGGATACTTGCAATAAGGGTTAAAAAGAAAGGTTCAATAGAATGAGGGTCCAATGTAATGGGTAAGGTAGGATGGTCCATGATTCATGTATTGGAACTTTAGAGGTATGTCTTGGGAAATATGGTCAAATACAACATTTCTCATGTACAATGTTATATAGACTAAAAGTAATATCACTTGTTCTCTATAAAAGGTTCAATAACGTGATTGAGGATCATTAACATTTCAACTTCTGACATCTATGAATTAGTTAAAGAAAGAAATATATGATACACAGTTATGGATCATAATATGCTGTATTGGTCATATTAGGACAAGGATCCTACAATTATAGAAATAAATAAATCTTATAATTATATCTATATCTCTATTATCCCATGGGACATCACTTATGAAAAATTTCATGTCAAAACAGCATGATTTTGAAAACTGTCAATCAAAATTTCTATTTTCTTCTAAAAATTTCAATAAAAAAAATTCAACTCCTCTATTATGATTGTTATGATTCCATATTAACTAAAAATAGATTCCAAAAAATCAAGAAGAGGTACTGGGGAATAGAATGTGAGATCAGCTAATATAGAAGATTGAAACACTTCACTTATAAATCTCTAATCTAAAATTAACATCCTATCATGATGATCACTTTACAAAGAACCCACATGATCTCTAAAATACACAATATAATTTTTCATAACATCCATTTTTGAGATGGAATCATGGATAAAGATGATAAATATACAAAGTTATTTTCCTAAAAATATCCTTCTCTCTAGTAGGTTTCCTAGAGTTCCCAATGCTAATAAAATGTTTCTTCAACGAACTATTAAAATTTTATTTTAATCCATTCAACTAATATTTTATCACATTAGATGAAGAATAAATAGGTTATGGTAAATGTATAGATGGATTCAAAGTAGACTACGTACCACCAATCTCACCATCAATAACCTCATGCTCAAACATAATTTTTTGGATCACAAAATACATAATTATCTCTCTTAAGAGGAGATATATCTGATGAGGCAAGAGGATTTGTATCATTTTATATCATAGGTTCCTCATAAATGTTTGTAGTAGTTGAAACCAAAATTTCATCCAAAACAAAATCAACGGATAATCTAGGATGAAATACATCATTTCTTTATTATGGTTTAATATCATCAATAACATATCCTAAAATCACTATCTGAATAGAAAGGATTGAAGGTACTACATGATAAGGTGGGATTACCCTGTCATCATAAAAAAATATTCCAAATAATACTTCCCTATGTCTACTTGTCCAAGGGACTTATCCCCTTTAAAAGGTGTGTACTGTACACTAGGAATTAGAGTAATTCAACTTATAGGGCTCAAAGTTGAATACTTTTTAGATCATAATTTACATTATTAAATTTCTTTAAACTCACCAGATTCATCCCATTCTAGTTCTTGAACAAAACCACTCATTGAGATATCATTTTCAAAAATATATTCATCTTACAATTCACACTCATGAGAAGGTTTAGGTAAAGGAGAGTTTGGTGGTCATAAAAATATACATGATAGGATTCCTAAACACCATCATAAGCTACCAAGGAATCCTTAATATAGTTACCCACCTTGGTTTCCTCTTCTTACAATTCCATAATAGTGTCATCATAATCATCTAAAATATAAACTATTCTATCAGGCTCCAGACTAAGATCCACATAGTCTAATTAAATCATGAATATGATTAATTTTTTTATACATAATTTTACCATCATCCACACATTATTTTCTCTATGGGTTCAAATTAACTATTACATTAATATAAATATCTTTATTTAAGAAGAAAACATCATCCAAAATGACATTTTCTTCCAACTCAAGAAAATAAATACTTAAAATCCAACATGGTTGATTTGAACATGGTATATGAAAATAATTATTCTTAAAATACCATAAATTTATTTATTATGTCATTTATCACCCATTCATTATAAATCATCCATCTTCATCACTGGGCCCTTTCCCTTTTCTGAACATTAAAAAATGATGTCCGCCCAGGATCCCAATGGTTACCCAAGAAGAGTGTGAGTATAACTCTCTAGGACACCACCAATGGTTTATAAAAAATATCCAATATTAATGGATATTCCATGTAAGAAATGAATAAATGAAAAGTGAACAAGGAAGAACTCAGGTTCCATTAATTAACATCCAATAATTTAACCCATTTTATCTTTATTACCATACACATCATTTATTATGTCTTAATTAATTAATACATTTTCATCATCTGTTCCATGATTTAGGTAGTTACGTCATTAAAACAATGACCCATGCCAGTCAATTATCATTCATAAGAGTATAGTTCATGTTCCCCATCTCACTAGGGCTTACATTCAATAACAACACACCACACTTACTGTGGATCCTTGATCTAGGTAATATCATAGAATTAAATCACTTGGGAATAAAGCATCAGTTTGACTCCCCAACATGTGCATTATAGGTTGGTTTTAGACAAAAATTCTGTTCTGGCTTGTTGGAGGAGCCTCAGTCCTTTATCCCACTACCATACCATGTTCACATGCTTATATCCCTGTCCATAGACATACCATATCATTGACATACATGAAACAATATACATAAAAATTAAAATTCATAATAGTAAACATTGGAATTATTATTATTCCATTACCCATTAACACATTTACTATTTTCATTTCATATCCCTATTTAGCCCAATTCTCACTCAGATTCCCCATCCCATTTGGAATATTAAAAAATTCCCTTATTTTTACCCCTTTAACACATTCATTAATTCCCTTAAGAAAATCCATTTTTAAATTTCCTCCATTCACAATCCATTACCAATTTATCATATTCATCATTTCATGTGTACTAACCCTCTTAGACATCTCAACATATTTCATAATCCAATTGATATAATCTCAATTAATGAAATTAATCCCATTTCCATGTCAATCCTAAATGACCCATTATGCCGTTATCAACCCAAATCACAACTATAAATATTATATTTTCATCCCAAACAACCACATTAACATTTTCATCATGGGATATATGTTATTACCGATGAATTCAAGACTTAAAATTAGCAATTTTTATGTTTCAGAATATCAGTGCACCCCCTGGGTGGCCCTAAATCTAGAAAATCATCCTCAATGAATCCAAAAGGGATCATGAGTGGTTAAATTCATCATTTAGACATCAAATTAACTAAATATCATAAAAGACACCAAAGGAAGACCAAAGGGGAGACAAGAACACAATCTAATATGCATAAATCTACTTAAAAACTATGGGATATAACTTTTGGACCACCTAGCTAAAATATATTGATGTACACTTTATTAAATGTGGCCTTAGATTATAATTAAAACATTCATTGAATCCTAAACCAACATTCCATTATAAAAAGTGTATTTTAGAGCATCAGATAGAGGTATCCAAAGCCATATTCTATAATCATTAACACTGATGAAATTGGGATATTAGACTCAATCGAATATTCAATCTGCAACTGATGGTGCTCCAAATAGATTTGAGATGAGGGATATAGATCCTTGAGATCTCTTGAGTTTATTGGTTTATCACTAGGTCTAGAGGTAGGAGAATGTGGAGAAAATTAGGTGGAACATATAAATTCAAATATGAAAAAATTCTACTATTTCAAACTTTTAATGGGTTGTAAAATTTAAAATTACAGTTAGAAAAACATTGGGCAAGAAAATGCCTATGTGGAGTGAGGAAATACGGTTACCAGGGAATCCCCACAAGGTTTGACAACTATTCACCAACTGTGAAGAATCCCTCGGTCCAAGATAGCATGATTTTCCTTGGAAGGGCACATTGTTTACAAAACAATGCACCAACCGTGAACCTTGTGTTTTTTGGCTCTATTTCTCGAATATCATGCCCCAATCCCTTATAACACACATGTGATTCCTCAAAAAACTATTAGTCTCTCAGGTAATCACAATTAATAGATATAGACTATCATTTAACTAAATCAATAACTCCATGAAGACCAATATTTAAAACCTTCCCACCGTATACCAGATCATCCTCAGGCTACTCTTCCCAAGAATCACTATTCTTACAAGGTAAAAACATTAGTCCATTGCGCCCACACATATAAATCCATTTCCTGGTCTTCTTCTAGAACACTACCATGCTTCCATAAAACCTGAACCAATGGAAAATTCATCCCCCACAAGACCTTCTCACTATGATCCACATTATTATCATGATGCTCCTCAAAGGATGCATCTGCCTCAAGCTCTACATCCACAATTGTAATAAAATGGTATGGGTTAGGTTTATACTAACAGAGATTTAACAGCTGAAAAATAGTGTTCATACATCAATACCATTGTGGAAGAACCACTCGAAAAGCTACCTGTCACATCCTCTCCACAATCTCAAACGGCTCCACAAACCTGGCCACCATCATTCCCTACATCTAAATTTGATAGTGACCTGACCATGGGGACACCTGATATAACACATGATAACACACCAAAAAGTCAAGAAGATGATGATGCCAACTCGAATATGACTTATTCATACACCGTGCCATTTCCATTCATTTTTGAAACAACTGATCCTCTTCTAATGCCTCCTGCACAACACTCTGTCCCAATAGCTTGGATTTTCTAGCTTGTAACCAACACAATGGAGATCTACACAGTCTCCCATAAGGTTCGTCAAATGGTGTCACCTAAATCATATTCTAGAAAATATTATTTTATGATAAATCAACATGTTCTCGATTCATTTCCAATGTCCCAAAAAATCCATGAAACGAGCTCTCATCATGTCTACTCGAACATGAATTGTATGATCTGATTTCTTGTATATCTATGGGTGAAAAGTTGCACTCAAGAACATGTGGGTACTATGTTACTTCTAAAATACCTTAAAAAAATGTGATGTGAAATGGGAATCATGATCTGACACTATTTTCCATGGTAACAAGAGAAATCACAACATTACATGAACATATAAGTCACCCAAATAGTCCACTGTTATGGCCACACAGATTATCCTGAAATGAGGTAATGTTTTTTAATCTATCTACAACATCCCAAATAAGATCATTATTACAGGGTTTCCTAAGAATTAACACCATTAAATCCATCATCACATTATCCCTCTCCCATTCTGTAATAGGATATGGATGTAATATAACACATGTGCAATGATCTTCAACCTTCACCTGCTGACATATAAGGAATCATGCCATGAAACATTATACTGTTTTCTTCATTATTGGACCCCTATAAAATTTAATAAGAAAAAAATACATCTTAGTTTGTCTAGGATTCACAACCCACCCTGATGCCAGAGACGCACACATCAAATCTTCTCACATTCCTCATTGAACAACAACATGGCCAAACCAAAGACAATCACATCATCTCTAACTTCTTAAGAAGAAGGTGACTCTCCACTATTAACACATTACCTTATAGCAAAAAACGTTGGGTCCTCAGGATGACTCTCCAAGGATCAAATCAAAAGTGTGTACTAAACTTCTATGGATGAAAGTTTCATCTTCTCATACCCATTATGCACCTATAAATTAATTTCAGCAAACAATGCCACCATCTTCCACTCGAAGATGGACTCCTGAACCACCTGACATTGAGTTCTCCAAATAAGAGCATCTGAAATGCTACTCAATTCCCCTAGGGTATAATCAAGATTAATATCAAATGATATCATATTGTTAACCCATATTTACTATAGTGGATTCAAGTCACAATGATTGAAAATGTACATAAGAATTTTTTGGTTGGTACACATCAAAAACTATTCTCCCAACAGGTAATGTTGCCTAAATTTTAATGCATCAACCACTACAACCCATTCAAGATCATCAATAGGATAATTTCGTTCATGATTATTCAACTACCATGAACCATATGCAATAACATGATCATCTGTAATAAAAAAATATTCCAAACCAACACTAGATGCATAAAAAAATAAGGTATACATCATTCCCCACTTAAGTAAGTTCAGTATTGGTTCGGTAGTCAACCAATTATTTAACTCTTGAAAAGAATTATCAGATGCTTCTAAACACTCAAAACTAATTCCTTTCATGGTCAAACTTGAAATTGGTTATTCTAATTGGAAAATTATTTAAAAATTATCTCATAGTATCCCTCTAACCCTTGAAAACATCAAACATCCTAAAAATTCATGGAATATTCCTAAGATGCAACTCCTTTCAGTTTCTCCAAGTCCACTGACACACATCCCTCTGAAATGATGTGATCCAATTAATGAACCATATCAATCTAGAATTAAAATTTTGATTATCTTGTGTATAGAATATTATATCTTAGTGTATTAAAGGTGATTTCAAGATTTTTAGTATGATCTTCATGAGTCTTAAAGTACAGTAAGATTTAATTCATGAAGACAAATTTCAATTGATCAAGATAAGGGGGAATTATTTGGTTCATTAAAGAAATAAAAACCATCAATGTATTGGTTAGTCTGAATAGAATATCAAGATACTCATACAACCTATACTTACTCCTGAAGGTAGTATATGGTACTTGGAAAAGTTACACCATCACCCAGTGACACCGCAATCGTAGATGAATTTTTTCAAAACATTGAAGCACCTCTATGCAGGTCAAAGAGATCATCTGTTCTCGTAAGAGTGTATCTGTTCTTTAATTTTATCTGATTAAACTCCCTATAAATAAGGAAAAAGTTTAATTCCCCATGAATCTTCTAGGAAGACAACACTAGTGATCCCCAAGGTGTTTTCCAAGAAAAAATAAACCCTTTCCTCTCCATCTCCCCAACTAACTTTTATGTTCCCAGATTTTTTCTGGTTACATTTGATATGATGGAATATAATATGGGTTTTCTCCCAACAACAAATACATTATTAACTCAATATCTCTCTCATGTAAAAACCCGAAGTGGAATTTTGGAAACACATACTATAACCGATCCACCATTATAGGAATGACATGCCCCTCTATTCCTCCATCAAGAAAAAGAAAATCTATTTTTGCTGTTATTTTAAAAAAATGCGGACAAACTATCCTTGCAAGGACCAGTCAAACACCCCACTCACCATGATGATAATTAGTGTCTCCATAAAGATATGTGAATGTTACTCAACTATGGTAAATTTCAAAATGGTCCCGGTACAAAACATGTCAATCCATAATAAAAATCATGTGAAAACTTCACATCACAAGGAAAACCAAGTCCCACAGAAATATGGTACCCACCAACCACTAGAGAACATCCTTACATGTATGATATCCTCAAATATCACCCCCAACATAGTATCAATCAACATAACCCCACACACATGTTCTACTACTAAGTCCAGCACAACTGCAACCTATACAAATATAAATGAATGTGTGGGGCCAATGTTAAATAAAGATCTAGTAAATATGGATACTACAAGGATTGTACCTTGAATAGTTGAAGATCCAGCCATGCCACCTCAAGTTGTAGACTGATCTATGTGAAACATACCTACTTCTCTACACTAGGCTATGTCATGAGTCCCTAGTGTTGAACTACCATGTTGGAATGGACACCCTATCCCCAAAGTACTACTTTCACCACCTCTATCAGTAAGGCCAGTCAAACACCAACCACATGCTCGGTGTAGGGTAAAATACCCCCTACATGTACTCTGCACAGTCCTTGACCCACCATCATTTCCTGACTTCCATGAGTTCCTATAGAACAACTGCACATGACCCAATTTTAAACATGTTCGACACTCAACTACTATTCGGGAAGACTGACTGCACATGTCCCTATCCTTCCACACAGATAGTTGAAAAATTGATCACTAACCAGAAATATTGGTTCATTTTTATCGCTTCCTTATCCACCAACTACCTTTGGAATACTCTCAAAGCGCACATCTTACAATATGATTTTTCACCACTAGTTCACAAAAATTGAACTACATGTCTACTTTTGAAATCCTCCATGATGTTCCCCTATGATATAAGGGCTTGATCCACCACATCAGTGACCCTTTTCAATATTTACCTATGAATTGATCTCATACCAAATTCCACTTTGAAATGTCACACGATATCTGCCTCATTAACCACCATGGATGGAACAAAACATTTCAAATCAGTGAAATGGGTAGAATATTCTATCATTGTCATAGACCCATGGGTCAATCTCAAAAAATTAAAAGCATTTTTATTCCCCATGTATTTAGAATAGAAGTGTTCCAAAAAAATATCATCAAAATATTTCTAAACCATACTGTAAGCCCGCTGGGTGTAAACTAGAATGTCCCACCTGTGTTTTTACAGGCCTCAAAACACTACTGTTAAAAACTTGAATCTCTTCTATAAAGGTGTCTCCATGTGATCCAAAATTTTATTAATAAATTATATCCATAATTACTCATATTGGGGTCCTCCCTCTCCAACAAATGTTGGAGGGTGTAGTAACTAAAACTACATAGTCCACTCAAACATACTCGGTGCCTCCCCTGAACTGGGTCACATTCCATCATCTGTATGAAACAAGTCAAGTTATCATTGAACTATTATTCTTCAATATTACACTAGTTCACCATTTTTCTTGATCTAATTCTAGGGGAGAATTCATGTTGACATCCCATGGTCACTCAACTGTAACATGTTGTCATAGTGGAATTTTCATTCAATGCCAAGAAGACATCTCAGAACACATAATATAAGGCTTTCATAGTTTAACCAAATGAAGGCTTTCCACTAGCCACAAAAACCCCATATTGTACATATTATCCCAAGGTAAAACATAAAAAATCGAGCTTATTCTTCAACCATCTCTACCACGAGTCTTGGTGAACATAGGTGATCCAAGCTATCTAATTGAAAATATTGTATTCGAAACATCTATAAAGAATTTCCTATTAGAAAAATTCCCAAATCACAAATTTGTACAACAAACATTTTAACTCATTTAAACATTTCACTAAACACAACTATCTTTATATTCCTTTTTTTATCCATTTTCACCAACTTTTTTAGACAACATTTTGATTAAATTTTCATGGAAGTGAAATGCATTATACTCTTTATGCCTCATAGACCCATCCCGTGTGTGGAAACTATAATGCTTTCCAACTACATATATATATTCCTAATAATATTCTTGAATGAAAAACCTCACTCAATTCTGGTCATGACCCAAATAACATAAAACCATCATATCACACAACATGTGCATCACCGAAAGGTGAAATATCATTAAAATGTAAAAACTGACATCATGAACAACAATTCCCACCAAGGATCGTGGTTTTTCCCTCATAAATATGATATATACACCCATTAATAATCTCATTTAACATCTAGTAAACAAACTAAAACCTTTTACACCACCAAAAAATAGTATTTCTATAGAAAGTAACTTCTCTCATAACACTTTATAACGTCCCTGACCTAGATGCCACTAACCGATGCTCCGAGTTAAGTCACCACATGACCTCAAGAACTCATCCCCACACACCAGAGGTTTACAACTAGTGGTGAGGGTCTATTGAGTCATGTGGAGAGACTATACCCTATATACAATAGTAATCCAAAATAGAGAATGATTTAAATAGACGGAACCATATTTATTAATAAATAATCATGAATAACAAAAAAATCTCTCAAAATTAGGTACAAACCAGAAACCAACAATAACCATGTAATTTCATACTAATAGTAGAAATTTTAATAATAAAAAAATATTGAAAATTAGATGAATCCCATAAATGGGTCATGACTCCATGTCTATATCCTCTTCCACGCACATCCTAAGCCTAACTCAACTTCCTACCAATAATATGTTTCCCTTTTGGAACATTAAACAATGAAGTCTACTTGGGTACACAATAGAAGCCTAAGATGGGTGTGATTATATCAAAGTAGGCCAACTATAAGTGTTTATACAAAATATCCTATCCAAATAGATATTGCATGAAAGGAATGAATAAATTACAAGTGAACCTGGAACATCTCGGGTGCCATTAATTATCATCTTATTCTTTAACCATTTATATATTATTACTATACCCATAATTTATGCCACCTTCATTTCATATTATATTTTTGTAACGTGCTACATGAGTTAGGAATTTACATCATTAACCCAACCTCATATATTTGTAAGTTATCATGTCAAAGAGTATTTCTCATGTTTCCCATCTCAGTAGGGATAACATTTCATAACAATACATCACACCTACCGTGGAGTCTCAGTCCAGGTAATCTCATCAAATGACACCATTTGGGGGCCATATCATCTTTTAGAATCCCTATCCCATTCATTACTTGGTAGGGATAGAGCATCAGTCCAACCCGACCCAGGGGAAGATCTTCCACCCTTTATCCCACCACCAAGCCATATACACATTCTTAAATCCATTTTCTCTCACATACTATTTCACAACCATACACAAAAAATATGGATAAAAATAATAATATATAACAGTAAACATGGGAATTAATATTATACCATAACCCATTAACACATTTAACACTTACATTTCCCATCTCGCCAATTTTCTATTCTAATGCCCCATCCCGTTAGGAATATTCTATAATTCCAAATTATAACCCCTTTAACATATTCATAATTTCTGTTAAGAAAACCCATTTATAATACCCCTTAGTTCAAAATGACATTACCAATTTATCATATTCATCATTTCCTACGCAATAACCCTCTTATACATCTCAACAAATGTATAATCCAATTGATGAAATTTTAATTAATGAAATTAAATACAGTTTGATGCCATTCCCAAAAAACCCCTTATTCCATTATCAACCATAATAACAACTATTAATATTAAAATTTCCACTCATCTAACCAAAATAACATGTTCATCATGGGATCTACAATATCACACATCAATTCCACTATTAACCATAACAATTTCTTGTTTAGGGAATGTCGGTGCACCACATTGGTGGCCATAAATCGAGAAAATTGTACTCAATACATCCAAAAGGGATCATGAGGTGTTAAATTCTTCATTTAGACACCCATTTCAATAAATATCACTAATGGTTCCAAAGGCACAACTACGGGTAGACAAGAGCACAATCTCAAATTCACAAATCTATATAAAAAATAATGATATAAATTGTAGACAACCTACCTCGAATCCATTGATGAGTGCACTCTTAGAAATGGAATTTGATCTGGACTCAAACACCCCTTAAAGCTTCAACCTAGATTCCACCATAAAAAAGAGAGGTTTATAGATTCCCAATGTGGAAACCGAATCCACAATACCTAATCCAAAAATGTGATTAATGTGGGTAATTAGGCTCATAAGAGTATTTGATCCGAAACTAAAAATGATTCAAATGGCATAGAGATGAGGTAGATTAACCTTGAGTGTTATTTAGGTTATTACTTCAAAAATGTGGTTAGATGTAGGATAATGGGAAGAGAAATTTGGTGGAACTTAAAAAATCCAACGATATAAAATTTGTAATTTCTCGAACATTTAATTAGATGCATGTTTTATTATAACAATTTAGAAAACCATGTGAAGACCATGCATAAGAAACATTGTATGGGGAGTGAGGTACCTTGTTGACCTAATAATCCCAAAATAGTATAAAAATGTACACTGACCTTGTGGAATACCTCTATCCAAGGTTTTACAATTTACTTGGCAGGGACACACTATTAACATAACTGTACACCGGTCAAGAACGGTGACCAGTTTGTCCCGTTTGCCCCCATTTCATGACCATAACCTGTAGAATACCCCTAAGTATTTTTATTATCCTATCAGACTCTCCATAATCATAATTAATGGATTTAGGCCAAAATTATAGCAAATTCATACCTCCTCAAAGGTTGTGATCTTACATAATGATTTGAAGGGAACACCAATATTCTTGTATTTATCATTCCCTAAATGGAATATCTTCAATATCATAGATTGAATTACATATGGAAATAAAACTATATAACCAATCTCAAATAAAATGGATTATAATTATCCGAAATATATCCACTCAATCAATGAATCAAAAATGATTTCAACATAAAATATTTACTAGACTGAAACCATTCTACCGGAAAATCCATTTCTGTAAAGATAAGAAAATAAAATATGTGGTGTTTTTCAAGGAATATCCATAACACATGATATACCATGGTATTTCATAAATTAATTTTTAAGAGGTGATTTATAAATAGATAAAACATTGTAATATCTTTTAATTGTTTTGATATTTACAAAGAGATTCAAAAATCAGGGATTGGTTTTGAGATTCATGTAATTAAAAGGGATTTAAAAAAAGAGTTGAGAAAGATATGGATTAGGTAAAGATACAAAAAAGAAAGGTTTTTAAGGAATGGTTGTTTGCTGATTTAAGTTCTTTATATAAATTTTATTCCATTATTTAGGGATTAAAATAATAATATTAATAATGTAAATGTGACAAGAAAATCTAAATAAATATTTTAAAAAAATGTTTTCATTTAACACATACTGAGCATATGCAAAAAAATCAAGGTAGGAAAATAACCACTTGAGAAAAATATCATGTAATGAATAATGACTATATGATAAAAATCTAATGGTAGTAGTACTGAACATATTAGGAAAAAATTCGAGTCTCTTAAGTTACTAATTGAAAAAAAAAACATCATGGTTACATAGAAAAATAAGAAGGGATAAGAATAGATAAAAATCATAAATAAAGAATTTTTTTAATAAAAACATAATCCAACCATTACAATATTTATTTTCGAAAATATAAGAGGTAGAATATAGTTTAAAAAAATAAGGAATATTTAATCTTTCCAAAATCATGTTTAACTAAATTAATTTTCTAAATATATAATGGATTTGAAAAAATATAATCAAGGTAATGTTCAGTAACAATGAATTCAATATTTATATGACCTTTTTAAAAATGGGCTATAAAAATGTGATATCTTGTATAATTGTTTTTTCTTTCTGTCTGAAAAACTATTCTTAGAAATGTTTATTTCACTTTCATTTTCAATGTTTATTGGTCAATATATAAATTCATATCCAGAATCTAGTAAATTTTGATTCATCCACATAATCAATGCCAAAAAAACTATCTATATCTATATACACATCTTCAATAGTGGATAAAAAACCATGTTATACTTTTAACAACACTTGAAACTATAAAAATTATTACCAAGTGACATGTTATAGTAGAGGTTTTTCTATTTAACTTTTAGCCACCAAAATATATAGCCAAGTAAAATACCATGTAAAATGTTTTCCCTCAATAATAGAACATTCCTATGTTGGTTTTACGTTTTTTGGTATTTCAAACTTCTTTTGAAAATATTTTAATGATATTCATTTTAGATTTCTTGGTAACATGAAAACATATACACAATACACATAATATATGGTGTGGTAGCAGTAATGTAAAGTAAAGACCCTTTTATACCACTAAAAAGAGTATAATCCAAAGGTTTACATGTTTCATAAATATCGAATTTATAAATTATACTCATTGGAGTACCACATCATTCTGAGTTATACATTGTAAAATATTTCAAAAGAACAATTTTGTATTTATTGTGATTTAAAATGATTCATTCCATAATTTGAAAAAATATAAATGGATATGAAGAATTATAACTCACCCATTAAACATTTTTCAAATTATTTTCACTTAAATTTTTTATAATTCATTGCACAATTATTTTTTGGATGACCCAAAATAATACCATCGACTTAAATTTGAACTACTAAAAAATTTAGAAATATTTTTTTATGAAAAATGAATAATCATCTATACATTTCTAAAAAAATTTATAAATAAAAAAATATTTGAGCCTATCATTACATGAGCTAGTAGCTTGTTTTAATACATAATGATCTTTAGTTATTTTAAAATGATGATCCGGAAAATTTTGGTTTTGATATTCATTGGATGCTTGAAAAAATAGCCTCAATAATATAATCATTAATAAAATTAATCATGAAATCCATTTTATATGATGTGAAAGTAATTTGTATTGTATAGGTATGAATCATTATAATAGTGTTGAGTATTGATACTCATGAACTGTATTGTACATAATCAATATGTATTTATGTATTATATCCTTGTGTAATAAGACGTCATTTATTTATAATTATTATACCAGGATCATAAACCATTTTCTTAAACACCCACATACTTCCAATGGATTGGATGTTGTTATCTCATTCCACTAGTTTCAAGGATTTTTCTTTCAATCAAATTCAAATATTCTTTCTTATCCTTTACAAAAAATTAATGATCTATAGATTCGGGGATGTTTTTAGGTTCAATGTGTTATAATGAATCTTTATATCAAAAATATATTCTAAGAGATGTTATATTTTGATTACCCCTATCTAGATCTCCAGGAGAATCATATAAAGTATTGCCTCTATTTTTTCTAGTGGCTCAATATTTAAAAGTACTTGGTACATCATTTTCTTGTTCGGGTTCTAGTTCAAACAATTCCCTATTGATGGGTATTTTTCTACAATATTTTTTACATTATAATCAATAGTATTGGTTGAGATGTTGATATTCAATTAATAAAAATCATCCTTAATTTAGTTTAAATATGTTTTAGGAAAATGTAGAACTATTTCATGAAATTATTCAAATACAAATTCTTTAAAAAGTGTGTTTGTTTTAACAAACACTGTAATGAATTTTTTCTCTTGAATAACCAAGGATGAATCATTCATTAATTTTGCAGATAATTTATCTGAATGTGAATTTTTTATGAGAATAATTACCTTACATCCGAAAAATCTAACGTGATTAGAATTTGGTTTTCTTTCAATAAACAACTCACGTGGAGTCATCTGTAAGTGTTTTATGATAGGAACATTATTTATAACATAGAAATATATATTGATAACTTATACTATAAATAAATATGTAGGTCCTACTAATTGAGCATGGTCTCAGAAATCAATCAAAGAGTTTTATTCGTTCTTTATACAATAACATTCTTTTAGGGATACATAGGAGTAGAAAAGTTTTGATTGTAGCCATGTTGTGAGAAAAAATTATAGAAGTACTTATTTTCAAACACACAACCATGATCACTAATTATGGTCATAATATTAATTTCCTTTTGATTTTCCATAGATTTTACATATTTTGAAATATAAGAATGTGCATAATTTTTGAGAGTTGAAAATAATACCCATGTTTTTCTAGAATAGTGACATATGAGATCATAGGTACAATGCTTCAGATTTATGAAAAAAACTATATAAGGTTCACACAAATCCATGTGAACCAAATTTAGGTGTTGAGAAGATGAAACCTGATTCATTGGTTTGAATTTGATCATAAGTTAATTTTACCTTTTTGACATGGGATATAATATTTACCTTTTAAGAATTATTTTTTAGAATGATCCTTAACTAAAAAATTCATGGTTATCTTCTAAAGAGAGTAATGATTTTTTATCCTCGATTCCTATTCCATATCTATGATTCTTATTGAAATGAACACAATAAAGAAATTTTAAAAAAAAACAATAAATCAAAAAAAATGCCTAAACATTATAATTAAATAAAGATTTAAAAACTAAATAATTTTTAGAAGCATAAAGTTTTGTTGAATAGTTTTTAAATCTCACATGATAACCATCATCACATAATTTTGAGATTCATCAAATATTATACTTTAAACCAATAAAAACAAGACTTCCGAAATTAAAGAATAGTTAATGTTTCTAATTTGACCATGTTCTATTATTTTCACCTTGTTTTTTAACTACAAATCGAAATTTACACCATAAAACATTATAAGGCCTTTAATTATTGAGTATTTTACTGTTATGTATCTAGAAAATCATATTTTTGGAAACTGTTAAATTTTTCTATTACTCTTCAAGAAGTTTTCTTAAGAAATGAGATACAAAATAATTTTGTGACCCAGACTTTCATGGGTCTATAGAAGTTAATAATAACCAAATTATTTATTTAATTATTTATAATAGGTTTACCATAATAAATTTTAGGTAATTTAAATTTTTTTAAGGCTTCAATATTATGGAAGGTAATTGTACGATATCTCAATATAAATAAAGTTATTCTTATAAATTCCCAAAAAATTGGGCTGATATCCCATCACAGTTGTGAGCTTGGGTGTGGTCGGTTTCCAAAGAATCATAGTCAAGATTCATATACTATTTTTAATCCTTTTATTATCTACATTGAGTTGATCATTTGAAATATAAAGTTCATTTTTCGTTTTTAATTTTTGAACAATAATATATTTTTCTAAAACAACATTATATTTAAAATAAATAGTTAAAGCATGTGGTTTTAATAAATTTTTATACTGATTTTATGTTCATTAAATGTTTCCTACAACATATTTAAATATTAATATAAATATTCATAGGATAATTTTTTATAATTATATTATTTTTTTGAGAGTGAAAAAATATTTCATGGAGATATAGAGACATGATTAATTATGTTAGTACTTTTTCCTTAAAACACGTGTCAGACCTATCATCACTGTCCTCTCTACTTTGATTAGACTTATAATATTTTTACTCATAGATGATTCAGGTAACTTTCATATCATTCCTTGGTATTTTTCCATTATTATCATACATTTTCTTATACATCAATACGGTCAATTATAATTTGATTTTCCATTTTCTATTGCATTCCTGACAAGTCACTACTCAAGGTTGATATTAATTTTTCTTGTTTCCACGTCTATTACACATTCTTCAATTATTTGGATTCCAAAATGATGTATTCTTCATATATAACATATTAAATCTCCTTGATAGATGACCCATTTTCCCATAACTATTTGAGGGTGTATTATCCCCACTTTAACTATCTTATTTGATTTTATCCATTGAATTTCAATAATGCTATTAAAGGAAACAGGCTTTTTAGGTTTTTTCATATTCATTGTTTTACTTCAACTCTTCTTCATAGATCCTGACTTTTTCAATCCCTCCATTACTAGAAGTTTTCATATTTTGAATGATTCTCAAATAGAGATAGTGGTTTCACTCTATCAATCAAGTTGGAACCACATCAGTCCGGTAACATGATTCTGTATTCAATTTTCCTTCCATGATAAGGAATCATATTGAATATTTCATTTAAATTATGTTAAATTCAAGAAATTTATTAGATTACATAGTTTTGTATTAAATTAAATTATATTTGTGGCCACATCAGTTTGTTATTTCATTGCATCATTTTTTCTTATCACATATTATTTTATTTTCACATTCACATCATTTATTCCCATGATCAGTTGATGTAATATGAAGGTATGATAAAATCTTCAAGTGGTTACATGAAATTTTCAAGAAATAATTTTATAATAGAAACATTTTTTTCATTTGACACATGGTTGAAGGATTTTTTAAATCATGGTCACTCAACATTCACTATTACTTAATGCCATATCCATTTATTTTAATTTTTTCAAGAAAAAGTGTCTCTTATTATAAAAAAGAGATTTCATTAGGAATATAAGAAGCATGATTAGGAATCCAAAAATGAAAGAGGTTATATACCAAGACATTATGTATATAAACCACATGAAAAAAACAAGTGGTGAATATTGTGTAAGTCCCACAAAAGAAAAAGTGAGATGAGAAACTCTTACCTCATGTATGAATTGCTTATTTAGTTATTTTAACCTCATCTGTAAAGAATTTAAATTTATTAATATTATATAAAAGAATAATATTAAAACCGATAATAGAATTAATTTTTACATTTATCATATTATCACCATTTTATTTATAATATTTCATTATCATTATCATTTTAGGTGTCAACTACTTTAATTTTTCTATTTTTTCAGTACGGAAATTATGGACCTTGAACATAGATCTTGGATGCGTTATAAAAATAATGTTAATAATTTCATAAATGTCATATTTAAACATTATATATAATTTTATAATCATTCATATACATATGTAATAAAAAACAAATCACAATACTTAATAGGGGTGGTTGTCCAAACAAAAAAATGAGTGATGTTATCGTTTTATAATTGGTGTAAATGTAAAAATGTAGATAAGAATCCATAATTAAAGATGAATAATTAGTTCATAAATATAATATATAAATTTTAAATCAATAATTATATCAAACCTATAATGGAAGTGTTGTAAAAAAAATCATATCGGTGTATGGAGGTAGTAATCCACACCTACACACATGTGATACTTTCATTTCCCATTTGATGGAAATGAGGTGGAAAATATTTTCCAATAATAGAAATAAAATAATTATATTTAATATATTAGTATACTTATACTAGTTATGATGCTACATATTTAGAGTATGTATAAGAAGAAATAAAATTTGAATGAATAGAGTAAGAAGATAACCTCTTCATTTAGTGACCACATTAGGAGTACACCTTAAGCCTTCCATGATTTAATTGTGACAAGGGAAGAAGATCAAGAAAAAATTTAGTATGTCTAGGATAGTTTCAGGGTAGGACATGGCTAAGATAACAGGGTCAAATTCTGTTAATAATAGACGATAATAGGTGCCTGTATATAAGTGAGGTTAAGGACACAGATTAAATTAAATAAAAATATATCAATAATATATGGATACATTCTATTTAGAGTGAAAAAAGGGAAATTAATTAAAATTTAATAAAATACTAAATTTAAAAATAATTTAAAAAATAATATTAATACATTTTTATTTTCAAATTTTACCATTATATCATATTTTGACTTCTGATAAATTTATTTTAATACTAATCACGGGAAGAAATGTTTTACTATTTTTACTACTCATTATGAGAAATGTTGAATGTAGAATTTATACCAAATTTAAAAATTCTTATTCCAAATATGGTATCTATTTTATCATTTTTAATTTCTATATGTGTGTTGAATGAATTAAAAAATAAATGAGAAATAAGAAATAAAAACCATACTTCAAAAAAAATATAATTAATCATATAATAAATATAATCTTAATTCATTTTCCAGTAAAAACTAATTTTTGAATGTAGATTTTATAGATTTAATATATTATATACTTTTTTATTTATAATCATTAATCAAATATAATTTATTTAATTTAATAAGGTAAAAAACACAAAGCGCATAAAGAATAGTTTTAGGAATATTTAAAATGTTTTACATTTAAATGATTTTATAATCATTCATAATCATTATATTACATTATTTTGAATTATTATTCAGAAATTATCAATAAATATGAATAAAATAATTTTTAAATATTGATCACTATATTTTTTATATGAAAATTAAAAACACCATGAAAAATAATTTTCTTCAGAAAAATAAGTCATTTAATCATGAAATAATTTTATTAAAAAATTTAATATAATTTCATATGAATTAATAAATAATTTGAAGGAAGGATTCCCTTCCAATATATACTTTATATTTTAGTTAATCCTATTAAAAATATATTATATAATTTTTAGTAGATAATGGAAAATGTATATCTTGGTTCATTAGGGTTTGGGGTTATATATAATGCAAGCTATTGAATAATTCAAAATTATTTCAATGAAAAACATATAAAATTATAGGGTGTTGCATTATTACCCACTTTAAAATTAATATATACATTTAAATTCCATTACTCTAGTAGAAATAGTCATGGATAATTTTTCCTTGTCACATCCTTGGGTTCCCATGTAGCTTCCATAAATTTATTTTTTCATCACAGAACAATGACTAGGTGAGTGAACTTACATAATATCGCTTTCTGTCTTTGAAAAAAACTCAACCATTTTATTATCATATTGATGATAATAATCCAATTGTACAACATCTTTGTTCATTAAATATAAATGATATGGTACTTCCTTCCATAAAATTAAATATATAACACATCATGATCATCAGAGAGGTTTGGTGGGTGTTCTGTGTAATAAGCTACCATCCATGCTCGGTCAAGAATATTATAGGTGTGTATATATATATATAGGGATGTTATTTACATTATTTTTGAATCTCAAACATTATTACATGGATAAATTCACATTAATACTTCATCACGAACATCAAATTCAATATCTTCTATATGATTTACGGTAGAATAAATTTTTCATCTTCAAGATACCATAATGTGCTACTAAATGGGTCTAGGGTTATCTTCCATATCCTCATCTTATTTAGTTCATAATAAGTTTAGTTTTGAAACATTATCCTAGAAGGTCACAATTTTTATGAACATTAACATATGGATTCATAAGGATCAATCAGAATTCTTAGGTGAAATATACTATTAAAAGAAAACTACACAAGAATAAGGTGTTATTAGAAACCACCATTGAAATATATATAAAAGGATCTTAAAATATCATTTTCTTTTTGAATGGTTATCTTAGAATAACTGTCAATATATGGAGGTAGTACTGATACACAACACATTATCTAGATCTTGTTGACGACTTCTCAATAACATCATAGTAAGACTTTGATCTCAATTAGATATAATAAAATGGGGTACTTCATGAAACCCTAACACACCCTTAATATATATCTTCAAAAAATATATAGAAAGAAATATTCTTTAATAGAAATAAATTTTGATGACTTCAAAAATAGATCATCTATAACCCAAATATAATTACACTATTTAGATTTCATGAGGTGGGCTTTGACAACATCCATGGTGATGTTTTTCTATTTCCATATAGGAATGGGTAATGGTTATAAAATCCCCATAGCATTTTTCTACCTACCCTGAACGTGATGGAATACTAAGCACCGTGATAGATACTCTCCAATACCCCCTTCAATGTAATTACATAAAATATTCTCTTTATGGTCTATATACATCATCGTACATTCTAGATGAATAGAGAATGAAGAGCTACCTGATTCATAAAATATATCCTTCATCAATGATGGCATAACATGCACACACAACATGTTCCAAAACTATATCATTCCATCACAATCAATATTGTACTCAATAACATTTATTTAATTCTTTTTCACCTCCATATAACCATTTAGATCTAATTTAATCTAAACATGGATAGATGGTTAAACACTCAATTGAAAATTTTTAGATTTATCACCTCCAATAAATATTTAAGGGTATATTCTTTATTAATCAATAAATCATAAATCGTCTCTAATGCATAGTATTGATAATATAGCATGATAATTGTTTACTCAAATAATCTCCCACATCGTTTTTGATCTTAGGATATAAAATATTGACAAATAATAATACTTAAATAATTCCAACCAAATAAATTAACACATATTCCACTATTCTTTTCTAATATATATTTTATAAATTTATTATCATTATATATATCAATCCATTAACCATATAGATAATACCACCTTATATTAAATGAAAAAAATATCACAGGAAAACTACAAATCATGAATCAGGTAACTATTCTCAGTAACCTTGAATTGATGATACAAATAATATATCAAAATGTCATTATTTATAATAAAAATCCCATTACCTTCATAGATGTTTCACCGTAATTCAAATACCTAGTTCTAATATAGGATAATATTAGAACATGTGCGCTGACCATTATTCTCTTCAACTCTTTGTGATTTTAATCACATTTTATAGACTAAAGAAACTTGACACCATTACCTATTGACTTGGGGGAATGGATTATATAGCTGCGATAAATTATTTATATGTTATTGGTAATATACACTCCTTCCATGAAAACTATGTATATCAGTCAATGTTTTTGGTCCAGGCCATTATTCAATAGCTTCAATAATTGGAGGATTTACTTATATACCCTCTATTAGGATCACATATCAAAAAATAATACTCTATATAATAATAATATGCACTTGAGGGATTATGTGTATAGTTTTAACATCCCCATCGTCATCAATGAAATTCTCAATAGACCATAATGATCTTCAATTTTCTAGCATTTTATTGGAATATCATCTATAATGACTACCAAAATTGACCAGTGTAATCTATAAATTCTCTGGTCACTAAATACAAGAACATTTATATGAATTAGTATGTCCAAATTGAATCAATATAAATTAATAATGTTCAAACATCATATGGAAGTGTGTATAAGGTATATAATAACCATATAACATAAAATTATAGCATCAATCATGAAATTAAATCATGGAAAAGTATTTATCTCTTCATAGTTGATCAAACATATCATCGATACGGTGTAAAAGACACTAATTCTCGACATTGATCATATTAAGTTCTAAATAATCAATAATTATTTGAATTGATCTATATTTATTTTTAACAAAAATAATATGTACACCTCATGGAATGGAATTTTCCAAAATAATACCTTATCATGATTATCCTATAGTTATAATTTAAATTACTTAAACTCATGGGGGGTAGACTATATAATGTATTTGAAATAGTTGTATCGCCAATTTTATGTTAAATAAAAAACAAAACATCACGATTTATAGGAATATTGTGAATATATTCAATAAATATATCATAAAAATCATGTACAATAGGCATATCTTTTATGTTGAGTTTATATTCAACAATCTATAACAAATATCTCTTATGAAAAGGAAAATTGATCTATAAAATATAATTAATTTCCATTCGAATATTATATTATTTCTTTACTGAAATCTATCGTAGGTATATTCATAATATGAAATGTGACCATCCTTCCATATAAGATGATATTGGTTATATATTTATATAGGGTCAATTAATGACAAAATTCAAAATAAATTCATCTAGATGGAAAATAAATAGAATTAAAAGAATAAAATTCCCAAAAACATCAATTAGAGAAGAATAAAAGGCTTTCGATGTGGTATTCATACCATTATAATATTTCAAAACTAATTCAAAGTCATATTTTATTGTTGGTAATGTGATACATATACCAAATTAATCTTATATAAAATAATGCGTAGAAAAAGAATCACATATGACATTATCAGTTCTAGGGTTGATGGTAAGTGTACCTTTCACCACTTCATTATCGTATCCCGTATTAGTAATAGTTATTTCATGATATTTATATTTTTCTGTAGTGTTAATAGGTTTCTAATATTGATCATTTTCATTAACCCATTGATTTGAGAATCAATGATCATTATTCTCAAACACCGTTCATTTGACACACTAGATTTTGTGTGTTGTATTCTATGGATATTTCTCTCCATTCCCATAATTAGGTATCTTCTACACGTTTTATAGATATTTTATTTTCTGATGTCCTTAATTTCTAGAATTAATGAATTTAGTATCACCATTAATATAATTTACTCCAAATTACTTTACACACATCTCTGATACTGGAATACTTATCATATTCTATCCTTGGTTTTTATTATTTATGAATTTACATTGAATTATATTGTACCGTTATTTTTAAAACCATGAGACTAATGGGTGACTTAAACCTTTACTTCTACCTTGAAATAATATCATATAATTTCTTTTAATCTATTGGCATATATTTTGGAAAAATATATTTAGGGACTTGGTTTTAAAGAATCGTAAATGGTTGTTCTTGTAACATTTTCATCATATATTCTAATGGATTCATCATCCATCTTCATTATCTCAAGTATTTTTTTCCTCTATTTTCATAAAAATAATATAATGAATTCAATTTTTTAATAATAAACTCCTAAACTCATCCCACACTATAGAGAAAATTTATTCATACTTAATTAGGTTATCAATAAGAGACCACTATTAATCTTATTCCTCGTCCCAATGATAAACATCCAAAATAATTTTTTTTATTATTTTTTCATTGGAGAATGTCAATTAACTATTATATGGTAATTTTTTATGTCTCAATAATTATAGGATTAATAGAAGCATTAAAATAACGTGGATGATCCATCATATAGGACTCCCTTGTACGATTTTCCTCTCTATCTCAATTGGTAGCTCAACACGATTCATAGATTGTGAAAATTATGTAACCATTGAAATAAATTATTCATTATATCTATTATATATTTTTAGTTTTTATTATGATATATATTTTTTATCAATCACATTCCACAATGACATGATTCCTCTAGTTCAAACGATTGACTAAATAAAAAAGACAATAATGTGAAAAAATAACCATAGAAAGGAATCATTGATCCTTAAAAATAACTAATGAGAAGTTCTAATAACTACAAATTCTATTAATTATATTAAAATAAAAGTTTTACAAAGGAAATCCCTTTTCATTTTCAAATCAAACCCTTTATAATGGTTCATAATGAAAATTTGAATTAACCCAAGAATATATCATATGTGTGTCTATCTAGGGGTTATTTTCTTTTCCCGCTCATCATGAACCCATGATTATTGAGTGAATAACTGATATTCATATTTTAAACTATATACCACTATGTGAATATATTTTATATCCACATGTAACTTACAATATCCATAAAGGGATATCCTTCCTATAAAAACTACAATTCTTTCTTTATAGTAACATAGAATGTTCCCCTATAAATGGTATTATCCAAAGGGTTATCATTTATGTTTTCTAATACTAATAAAAATAAATAAATAACCCTACCTAGATACTAATTTTGGAGACCTAAATATTGCATATATAAAAATTTCATAATTTTATTTTAATATTCATAACATGTCATAACAATACATGCACTATAACCATAACAGTTTAGTTTCTCCGGTGTCTGGATATAAAAATATATAATTTCATTAATTATTTTCTACATCTCCCATAATTTTATTTTCAAATAGTATAGTTCTATGTTTTACCCCATGAAAAACATTTATTCATTACCAAGGGAAAGGAAACATAAGAAAAGTTGATCTTATATTTCGAGTAAGTGTAAACATGGGATATATCAATGAATGGACATATGTAATTATTACATTAGAGATATGGAATATGATTATGTGTTTTTAATTATTAAATAATACCCATCAGTTAATATATCATGATCTTGGTATAAGTATTATGTAGTTCCTAAGAAAAAAATTATCGCAGAAACTAAATCATAGGCCATGTAACCATATCACAATCAAAAAAATATGTCATTAAGATTGGAATAACATGTGTATAATAATAATAATCAAAAATAATAATTTTTAAATGTTATCCACCAATAGATTTGTAAAATGCTGGGATATAGATATCAACTTATGTACACTCTTTTGTATTGTGATAAAATCCCACGTACCCTATTTTGGGTGTGGGGTAGCTCTCGTGTACCCTCTATTGGGTGTCACATAACCTCTAATGTATCATTTGAGATCATAATGACTCATCAATAAACAATGAATTAAATGTATTTAATGTACCCACCTATCACATTATCATAATTATTTCTTATTTATTCCTATATATCATGCAATCATATATCATTTAGTCATAGCATAACCTATAGAAAAAAAATCTATTTCATTAAGATTTTATCATCATATTAAATTTCTGGTATATTTATCGCGGAAAATAACATATTCATTTTGAAATAAATTTGGTAAAATGTAATTTTTCTAGAATATTATGAAAAATAATTCATTTTTATGTTAACATGGAAATTTATAATGTATGATTAAAATGACATACTATTAATGATGGAAGGAAAATTTATTTTTGTGGTATACGTTAAAACAAATCTTTCGTTCACACTGTATTTCAAAAGTAACTTGTTTAGAAAAAATGAACAATATAAATTATAATTTTTTTATAGAAATAAAAATTGAATAAAAAATTCATTAATCAATAATTTTATAATAATAAAAAACATAATGAAAAAAACATAATGAAAATATTTGCATGAATTAACAAGATTCCCAATCAAAGAGAGAAATATAAATGGTTTTCCTTAAAAAATATTTCATACCATTGATTACATAAATATTGGAAAATGAATGGATATATTAATATTTATAGAAATAAATAAGGTCTATAAAATAAAAAATATTTTTGGTAGTAAAATCATAAAAATTTAGGATTGAATATTTATGCATAGAAAATCTCAAAAATAATAATAAATTGTAACACACAACTCTTACCCCTTTGGTAACATTTGAATCCCAACCCCAATGAATGAAGTAACATTAAGTGGAAAAATATATTATTATTATACATTTATTTATGAAATAACATATAAAAAGATAATTATATAAATCAAATTCATTAAAATAGTTTTTAATATGTTATATGTGTCACAAAAATAATGATATATCAGAAACCCAGAAGTCTTGTTCGTTTTTCAGCATAAGTCCTTTTCAGATCCTGTATAATAAAAAATTTTATTATTATATAATAAAAATAATTATTTTTAAAATACCATAAATTTATTTATTATATCATTTTATCACCCATTCATTATAAATCATCCATCATCATCACCATCAATTCGATTGTTAATTGATTCATTATTCACATATGTTATGGTTCAACATTTATGGTCCACGTATTTTAATCATGGATGCATCGTATATAGAATATTAATAACATCATAATTATAGAATTTTATTATTATATATATTTTTATTAGTATTCATATAAATCAATTATGAAAAATAAATCACATCACTTCATAGAGGTTGAATCCCACACATACACTGAGGTGATGTTTTCGTTTACAAATGGACGATAATGTTAGAAGGTAGATAAGTTATTAGAATTCATGAATAATTATTATTTTAAAAATAGAATATATTAATTCTTCATCATAATATTTAATAAAAAATTTCTCTTCAAGTAATTTTATTTCTTTCATGGCTTGCATTACACGCAACAACGAGTTTAAAAGAGCTGTGATACACTTTTAAAATATTATTATATAATGTGATGCTTATAACCTAGATTTTATAATGTAAGGTCATTATATTATTAACTAATATATTAAATATATATATATTTATATTTATACTACTAAATATAAATCTATTTTTAAATTCTATGTAAATAATTGTTAAATTTTTAGTGAATTCATTTTATTCTTGAGAAATATGTGTTCTCAAAAATTGCATTTTTTTGTGAGCAAATATTATAATTAATACATAATATACATATAAAATTATTTTATAATATTAAATTAATTTCATAATTCATCATGTTTATTTTTTATTAATATGAAATTTTGAACATTAATGAAAATATTGACATTTTAATGAACAGTGAAAATTCTAATTTTTAATAAATATTTTATTTTTTATTTAATGAATTTACAATTAAAAGTTGTATTTTGGTTACTTTTAAATTTTAATTAGTTCCTTTTGATTCAAAAAATTTCAATTATGGGTTTTAGGTGGATTTTATACTTGAATTTAGTATACAACCATTTTATATATAAGAAAGATTACAAATTGATTCCCATAAAATTTTTCTCGTATAATTATAATTTAAATTCATCTTGTTTTTTTATTTAATTTTATATAATGTATATTGTATTAGAAATTATTAATTCCAAATTTTGTAAAAATTTGCATTTTATTTTCAGTCAATATGAATTATAAACTTTTATATTTTTTATATGAGGGTTTAGGGTAGAACATGTAATTATGTGTTAAAAATAAAATTAAAAGGACTATAAAAGTACATTTACACATGATTAAATATTATTAGATTCAAAAATAATATCCATTATAGTATTGAGGTATAATTTATGAAATGTTTGAGCCACATACAATATATTATGACTTTTATAATATTTTATTTATAGAAAAGTCAAACGTTGCATCCTCTTGTTTTTAATTAATCATATCTTATTAACATGGTGTTATTTAGAGGAAATAATAAACTATATTTTTTATTTATTTAATATAATATATTTACCTATATCAGGAAAATTTATTTTTAATTATTATAAAGTTAATAATTACCTTAAATGCTTACAAAACCCAGATGCATTAATTATTCAATTTTTGAAAAAATCAAATAATTGATAATAAAAATTTTAAATTTATAATAATTTGTGATTATTTATGTGATCCGGTATTTTTATATATGATCAAGATATGTTTGAGATGTAATAAATAGTTTTTTATAATTATAATTGTTGTATTTATGATATTATAGTCAATGTAATGAATTGTGTCAAAATTGAATATAAAGATGTTTTTTGAAAGTATTATTTTACTAAATTATTTAACAATCATAAAAAAATTAAATAATAAAAAATATAATAATATATGTTCTAAAAATTAATCCCCTATTCATTTATATTCCATTTAGATTCATTTGGATCTAGAATATTCTTATTACAATTCAATATTTTGAGGAATTCCAAAAGTCACCCTCACCTCAATTAAAAAGGGTCCATCCTCCCTCACTTCTTTACTCCCCAGTGAGCCTTATAGATCAACCATATCCTGAAAAATAATCTATTGAACATCCTTAGTCACATTTTTTAGATGTTGTTCTTCCCAAAAGAAAAACGCAAGAGCCCTTTAGAGGAGACTGAAATGAGTCATCTTGAAGAAGATATAATCTCCCTTAACGATCAATTTATATTTTTACTCTTATTTACCTACTAAAAATAAATTATGTTTATCATAAATTAGAAAATATTTTATCCTAAATATTTTAAAATGTTATTATTTTTATGAGGAAACACTATAAACTAGCTTTCCTTTTAAATAATAAGTTATTGTGTCGCTATTTCGTATGAATAACTTACTGTCTCTATATAGCGCTTCAATTAAATTTTCATCAAAAGATTTTATGTATGGGTATTATGAATGATTTCATATTTATATATAATATTTATAGCATAATTATACTTACTTAATAATAATATCATATCTACATTCTTACCTTCAAAAATGTTGGAAAATGATAATGTCAGTGGTGTGTATATGTGAACACCAAATTACAAGAAATTATACCCTTGTCTAGAAACAACAAGTAAATATTGATCTAACATAGTGATGCATAGGGATAATAACCCCAAATTCATGAATTTACCTAGATTTAATGGTCATCTTTTACATGACAATGAACCTTTTCATACTCTTGGTTTGAAAATACTAGGGGATATTCATTGGATTAATAAATAATTTATTTACAAATTATTAAGAGGGATTTCAATAGATGACCAACTTGGATGAATTAAGATAATAATATGGTGACATAAATATATAATAAGGTGATATGATTTAGACATACCATAAATTATTATACTATTTCCCACTACGATTACTATTTCAAAAAAATATTATTTTGGTTTAAGATAATGACTGGAACTAAGAGAAACATTATAATAGTCAAATATAATTTAAAATGGAATGATTTTCTTCTTGATAAACAAAATGAAATGAGAGATGTACTAATAAAGATTATTATAATTTACCATCATAAATATCATAATATGATCCCCAATATCAATATAGGTGAGTTTATTGGAACACCTAATAATAGGAAATGTGATTTTCGTGATTACTATATAAGAAATAAAGTTCAATTTTATTCATTTAAAGAATGTGGGATGAATCATAGTGGATAATACCTCAATGTAAAATGATGATTTTGTGGGAGTGGAATAGAATACCGTAGATAATATTTTTTTGGGAAAAGTGAATTGATTTGTTAACACAATAGATTGAAATAATATTTTAGATAAGGTTTAATTAATGGTGGAATTTTTTAAATGGGTATAATATTGGCATTGTCCAAATAAATTTACCAGGTGGAAATATCATGAAACGGATCAACAAGCTTTTACAATTTAATGTTTAGATGTTGATGATGAAGAGACATTGAATAACATAAGAAATGAAAATAGTTTTATCAAATATGATGAAGAATGTTGATAAATGAATTCATTAATTGGAATTATATGTTGGAAGATACTAATAACCAATAAATGCGATTTAGTTTCTATATTAGTTTTTAAGAACACATTAATTAAGAAAATATAATACTAAATATGTGTGTAATGTGAATTATGACATATTTGACGAAGTTTATTTAAATTTGGATTTATGAACTATATTCAATACACTATTGTTTTTTGTGTGAAAAAGGATAATGTAATATTTTGGAACCATTCATGTTTTCATCATAGTTTTATTCTAGTTGAGTTTATTTCCATGTTTTAAGAGAATATATAAACAAGGTGTTGACGTATTATCTATGTGATAGTAAGAGATAATTTTAGTATTAATGTTATTTTGATTTCTGAATCCATGTTACATTAATTGTAAATTTTATGGTATTGAATTTAGCCACATGTGTTTTTGGGGAGTTTTATGATTATATGCATAAGTGTTGGATTAATCTAATATTTTGGAAATATTATTGGAAATTTTTTTGTTAATATATATTTTATAGCTTATGGTAAGCATTTTCAATTTGAATAATATCTAAGGATAGGAGGAGTATCTTTCTATCCTTTAAAGGATTATGTGATCCATTAAAAGTTTCACCTAGTTCCTATGGAATGAAATATTGATGTTTAATATTAATTATTTGGGGAAAATTACGATATTGTGGTGAAAATTTATTAATGGTTGAAATCATACTATGTAAGTATGTATATTTCTTTATATTCCCATTCTATATGGTAAATTTATTCCTCAACTATAAGAAAATAATTTTAAGTCAAAAAGTCTAATATATGAAATTTATTTCCATTGAATTTATGGTATTTTCCATATTTGTGTTTTATAGTTTTGTTATTGTTAAATTTACAAAGATCATCTAATTTATTATTATCAATGTTCTTTAGAAAATAATTTTCATCAATTTCTATAGCATCATCTTCTAAAAATTATGTTCCATTTGGAAAACTTTTATGTGTAGTCTCATATAACCTTCACAGTCCCGTTTCTCTATTTTCTAGAGAATGTTTTATTAACACTTTTTCGATGGGTCTTTCAACAATGGAATTTTCAAATTTCAAACCTCTAATTACGGAAAAAAATTATATTTCATGGAATATATTTATTAAAGGGAGTGGAATATAATACCTCGAGATTGTAGATAGTATTTCCTTTTAAATTATTTTATTTCAATAGTGGCCTTCATTACACGCAACACTAAGTATTAATGAACTGTGAAACACTATTAAAATATTATTATTTAATGTAACAGTTAAAACCTAGAAAAATATTTTGTGGGTACTAATAAAATTATATAAATTATAATATATTAACATATTTCATTTAGAATAGATATGTATTGATACTCTCTATACAAATTATCGATCAATTTATAGTGCATCCATTTTATTCTTTTGAAATATATTTTCTACAAATATAATTTTTCTTGTGAGTAAATTTTGTAATTAATTTCTTAATATTTTGTAATATTTATTTTAAAAAATCAATTTAATTATGTAATTTATCATGAACTATTTATATTAATATTATTTTTTGATTATTTTTTGAAATGATTAATTAATATATTGATAGTGAAAATCAATAAATTTTATTAAAAATGCATTTTTATTAAAAACTATTTACAAATAAATTGATATTTCATTTAGAATTAAATTTTAATTACACCATTTAGATTTAAAATAATTATATTTACGTTTATGAAATGGATTTTATACTTAAAATTAATATAAAACATTTCAGATTTAAATACGGGTTTTTTTTTAAAACCCCATTTCTTGATTAATTTGCAACATTTAATATTAAATTAAATTATTCTTATTTTGTGTCTTATATCATGAAAAATGGATTAAAAATTGGTATTAGTGTTTCAATTTTTATTGAATAGGTCCAACTTTTGGTAAATATGAAATGTACAATTAGTAATATTTGTTACCACAAAAAATGGTGAAATGAGTAATTAAATGATAAAAATAAAATTATAAGGATTATATAATAACCCTACCACATTAATAAATCTTTTAGGATGCTTTTATCTAATTTTTAATCAACCAATGTTCGAATATATAACCATTAATAGTTACATAGATTATATATTGACATTTAAAAAATTACTAATAGAAAAGTCAAACATGTCACTCTCTTATTTTAAATGTCACGACCCTTCCCTCGGGGTCCGTTCCATGACTACTTAAAGCCTGCCTTCCATAGGCCATGGGATATTGACTAGTGCTGCAAAGGTATATCCATATAATGGGAAGGAATTGCCTTTAAACCTATACAAACACACAGTCCAAGAGTACAACAAGAAGCAACCACAAAGTGAACTACTGTAGTAAAAAGTGTACTGAATGTAAAGGGGACGGAATACAAGCCCAAATGAAAAGTACATGTACAACTGAAATGGAAAATGGATCCCTGAATGTCCACCAAGGATCCTACCTGAACGGTAGATACAAATCACGATCAGTAGTCCTGTGTCACATCACGTCAAATGGCCCACCACTGAGCATTGTCCAGTCATGACTTCCTTAGCCTTGATCAATGTTTTCTATCATCTACATAGGACACAACAAGTTGCGGGCGAAGCCCTAGCATGGGTGAGTATAACAATACAAAGTAGGGACCATGAGTACCCAAAAGATCTCCCAGAGATCCACAAAGGAAAAACCACAAATCCAGAACTCAACCACAAAGCACAAAGCAGTCAACATCTCTACCTAAGTATATTCCCATACATATACATAAGTTATAAAGATATACTCATCTCATACATGAGTAAACACAAGACTCCATCTTCTAAGACATTTCTACGACTGGTCCATGAAGGAAGAATACCACAACGGTAACTCCACAAAGGTAAAATGTACCAGAGAGGTAACACCACGAAGGTAACAGTACCACATAGGTAACACCACAAAGGTAACACCATGATGGTAAAAGACTCAGCTCACATCACGTATATAAGTAAGGCACATAAGTACATATTATTAGTCAAGATACTAGATCATCTTATTATGTTGAGAGGCACTGCTAATGACAATACATAGTCTGACCTACATAGGATCTATAGGTACTAACCCCCGCTGACCCACACTGAATCTGACCCACAGAGGATAAGAATGCACTGACCCACACCGGATCTATCCCACACAAGATCGGTATGTGCTGAACCACACAGGATCACTGAGCACTGACCCACACAATATCTGACACACACAGGATCGGTGCTGACCCACATATGATCGCTCGATACTAACCTCTGTATAATCTGTCACAGAACCTACACCTCACTACCAACCACTAGATTCATACTCATAGTATGCTTGATTCTGGGAGGATCCTCTCCTCAAGCCATCGATCGTAAATTAACCTCCATGAATCTCCAGGAATAAGTATACCAACGAACCGCCATGTCGTAAGGGTTCTAAACCGACAGACGACGCGTCAATCAGACTCCTGGTCTGTGACTTATAAGTGTTTTAGTTCGGAGGTCCCGGTTGGATTCAGGTTCAATCCAACCCTTCCATACTCCTACATTCACCAAAAATCATGTGTTGTATACCAAAAGGACCATCTCGCTCCAAGGATCCTAGCTCCATAGGCAGTTCATCAAAAGAACACTTGGATTTCATGTTATGGTCATTTTATCGAAACTAGGCCTAGAAGGGTCCGGCTCTGACCCTGCTGGGCTCTGCTCGCTTGGGCGGTGTGGCCTACTGGGCTAGCGCAACCCGACCCACTGAGGGGTGCGGCCCACTAGGGGGGGGGTGACCATATGGGCTCATGTGGCTCGACCTGCGGAGGGGCATGGCCCACAGGGGCTCACACGGCCTGTCCCGAAGAAGAATGGACCACTAAGCATGTGTGGCCTGTTAGATCGTGGTCCTCCCTAGACGACACAGGGGGAAGTCCCTCGTTTTTCCGAAACAGTTGAGTGGATGTTCAGTTTGTGAAGCGATGACACCACGTGGAACAAGTCTGTGGCCACAGGACCCGCCATAGGGCGGTCCCTCCACTACAGCGACTACGAGCTATGACCTCCTATAGTGTCGTGCGACGGCGTGCCGCGCCTCCTTCCGCGGCCAGCTCGAGCCAGCCGTCTTCTTCACCCTCTACGGCTTCGGCCGTGACCCTTGCTAATTTTCTGCACGTGACGGCACTCCACACCACCTCTGAGGCCGGCTGGTGTTGGCTACTCTACTAACCTCCACGGTATAGTACTACTGCCTCCTCCTACGGTGCACAATGGCGCGCCTCCTCCTCCTGTGGTGCGCGAACGTGCCGCCTCCATCGTGGCATGCTGGTGTCATCGCGCCGTTGGTCATCCATGAAGAAAGAAAGGGTAAAAATGGCTATAGAGGGTTCAGGCCCTGTTTGTTTTCCCCACGCCCTGCACGTTAGCTTGATAACATGAGGGTAGAATAGGATTAAACAAACTCTGGAAATTAAAACATGATAAATCCCTACCTCAATATCATTGGAGAACGCATGCGATTGAGGAAGAGTCGACATTCGTCGTTCCATCAACTAGCCTCCAACAACGCCGCTCGATCTTCGTTCTCCGGTTAGTGATTTGGTGGAGCATATCACCACTCTTTGAAACAGGTCTCATCTTCTAAGTGGTTGGCATCATAGAACTTTATCAGAACTTCATTGCATGGTCAATTTGTGCCAACACTCCTCCCCATGCTCCATATAAATAGGAGAGTGGGGGGGTGTAACGATTGTGGAATTAATGGTGGTACATTTAATAAGAACCATTATATACATTCTTAAGGACTTTTAGGATTAGGGCTACACAACGTTAATAAAAAGGAAAAACTAAAAACGTCAATATATTTCTCAGCTAATAGACTATTTCCACACTATATAAATAATATTTCATCCCAAAGTGTTCTTCAATTTTTTTGACAATTTTCCAAAAAATCTCTCCCATTTGATATATCATGTGTAATAATTTTATTCATTACCTATTTAGATTGATACATAAGAAGGGGTGAGATCAAATTCTTGGGAAGGGAAAATATAAAACAGATTTAAGAATTCCAAAAACATGGAATAAATATTATTTTAGGAGTAATTAATCATCATAGAGTCAATATTGAACAAAATTGTGGGAATGTTATATATATAAATGTAAATGAAATAATTGATAAAAATATTTTCAAATCACATATTTCTTGAATTCATAATGCTGTACATCAAAAACACAATGTCAAGTACTTAATCCAAGTAATTATACCTATATGGGTAGAGGGATACAACAAAACCCAACCTACTTTGTCTAATGATACATATAAATTAATTGAAATGACATATAATTTCGATCCCAAGCCATCACAAAATTAGGTATTATTAAATATTCATATAATAAAATGATTAATACAATTCATAATCACCTTTTAATAAAACCATCTACAATAGAATAATAACAAAAGTAATGATAATAATTTCCCCATGTTAATAGAATGGATAAAATGATCACAACTGATTTGATGAAAGAACATATATGTACTATAAATACCTATTAAAATTTATAATTATCAACTCTATTTGAATAACAACATATATTATTCTAATAATTTTTTATGTTCATAAAATGTATAACAAAATCATAACCTATATGGGGGAGAAATGTGTATGGTTAAACAATACTGAGTTAAATTTCCTAAGTAATAAGAAAATATCCATTCAAAATAAAAATTATATAAATTTTAATAGTTTCAAAATCAGAAAATGAACTAGATTATTTCTATGATTCACTCAACATAATTGGAGTTGTGGTATAATATTAATAAAATTATAGAAAAAAATGTTCATAATTCACCCACAAGATTAATATTGAAACCTTCATAAGAACATAACCATAAAGAAAAAAATTAATCAAATAAGGGTGTTGATATAAATGAAAAAAACTCATAAAATATTAGTGTAACTCTATCATCAAATAAGAATGGAAGATTCGAATTGTCTGATAACTCATGATCAATCCCCCAAATTATGAATATATATTAGTGGGTAAATAATTAAAAAAACCTTATTTTTGTAAATCCTTTTAAAATTATTAAGGGAAATGGAATCCAAATCTTACAAGATATTCAAGAAAACATTTTAATTTAATATTGGACATTAATTTTAATATTCTATTTATTTATTATATATTTTCAGTTTATGTTTTTTGGGAAATTGATTCTTTTTCAACATATTTTTATAATTTTTAGTATCAATGTTGATATTATATATAATAAGTTAAAAAAATAATATTATAATTTGTGAACCAGAATACATTATTTAATTTAATAATAACTTATTAAAAATCAGTATTTAATGTTCTATATCCATCTACAGTAGAGTTTTTTATCATTATTTGTGTTCATGGACAAAATGCTCCCACCCATGAACCCACTATTTCTAAATGAGTGTGTATTGTTATTATTACCAATAATAACATTTTAATAGATAAATAGAGATATCATTTATATTTTTTATTAAATTATATTTGATGTTTCATGGATAAAGAAAGAAAATTAATTTGAAAAATAAATAAAACGGTAGATCATTGAGGTGGTAGTTAGCACAACACGTGATTAATGATCATTTGTTTTTCTATATGAATGGATATGATTAAATAATGGTTTATAAATTAATATAATAAAACATATGTATAATAATTATACTGAATTTATATTATTACCATGGTTATTTGGGTTTAGGATGACAAATATTATGATGAAATGGTAATGAGTAGGTAATACTCACTTTGGTAACTCGAATATTTTATTTAATGTTTCCATATAAAAGAAGGTATTGAAAGAAATAATAGATTCCATTGGATAATGAACATGATTAAGGAATATAGGAGGATGAAAATGGTCTATTTTCATGATATAAGTTGATGTAATGAGTGTGAATAAGAAAGGTTATAGTTCTTCTTTTATAAGTCATGAAAATGGATCTTCTTATAACACCTATTAATTTTCTATGATATCATTACACAATTCAATTTTTAAAACTCCCGAAATCATAAATAATGTATTTTATATTGATATTATGTTGATAGAGTCTCAAAAAACTATTTACACAGTTGTTTTAAATATATTGCATGTCATTTTTTCTTAGGATTTTACTTGTATTTTGTTTTGTTTTTACTTTGTTAATTAGTTTTTAACTATACAATTTATTTATTAAAAAAAATATAATGTAAAACCTTTTAAGAAAAATGTTTTTTTGAAATAAAATTAAATATCTATTTAATGTAATATATTTCTAAATAATATCAAATTATATTTTAATTAAATTATTTTTATATATAGGAAAATTATTTTCTTTAGAAAAATAGTGTTTTAAACATTATATGTGCCTAATTTTACTTAGCATTGATTACTAATTAAACATTAGTTACTAAAATTATATATGTTATTAAATAAAATATTTTATACATCATTTAAAATTTATTCATTTAATTTATTGGATAAAAATTATATATTATTAATTAATGTATTGTTTAAAAAAAAGTTTTTTCTAAATGATGGTCAGTAACATTAATATTGGTAATTGTAATGTTATTCACAAAATTGAAACTGAACTAATTAACTTATATTATCACTTAAATATAATATACTAATTCCATTTAAAAATTTCTAATTTCTATAAGTAAAGAAGATTAGTTTTAATATAAGCGAATAAAAATTGTGTATAGTGTAAAATGTTGTTAATGATTAGGAAATGATAGGCAAGGGTTTAATAAAACATATTATAATGTTAAATGTATTATTTTCCTTGTAAATGACTATATATTATAGAAAATGGTTTCAAAAATGTTATTTCTTTGTTGTATTTTTATAATTTCATAAAAGTGACATTTTTTTAGAAAAACCCATATTTTTTTGTTATTCGCCAAAAAACCATTCGTTCTAGAAAATTCCAAAAAAATCATCTTGGTTTGATATTTTTATTTTAAATTTACAAATAATTAAAAAAATTTCATATTAAAATTATAAAATTTATAATTGTCTTTTATCATTAAAATAATAAAATATAATTTAAAACTATTTTAATTTGAAAATCATAATTATCAAAGATAACTACTATTATAACTATATCATATCAATTACAACTAAAGTGGTGTCAAAAAAAATTTAATATTAAGAATTATTTTTCATCATTAATCACATATATGTTTAAATATAAATGAATATCCAATAAAAATAAATTATTTATAAAAATATATTTTGAAAAAATAATGATATTATTAATCATTTTAGATGAGTTAATTTAATTTCATTCATACAGAAATTGGTCTTTGTTTTATTTATACATATATTTCATATAGTATATCATTCTATTCATTATTATTAATTCAATAAATATTTTTAAATTTTATAAAGAAATATTTATGATTCATCAAAATAAATAATGGTTTTAGTTAATTTTGGTGTTTGGTGTGGATAAAGTTATAGAACAAATTTGGTTCATTTAAAAGAAGTCGTATATTACCATATTGGGGGTCACATTGGTGAATACGTTTAACCACATTATTTTAGGATAAATTCTAACCCATATTTTATATAGAGTATTGATCAAAATAGGTAAAATTAGAAATCAACTAAGAATATAGAAAATATATTTGTTTTTAGGTACCAAATTGAAGTTTTATGTTCTCTGGTTAAATAACATATTTCTGCCCATTTTTATGACACTTTTAATCATCTTGTAATGAATAAATATTATTTTATTTTATATGGATTGAAATATTTATTCATAACTCTATAATTATTGAAATATACCATAATTTAATTATATTGGTATTTGGATAAATTTCAATATCAAATTATTTTGAGAAGACATATTTTTTTAATTTTCAGTACACCTAAAAATGTTTTAAAATCTACCTAGATCATATGGATTACATGACATATAAAATATCTATGTTATAAATTTAAATAAATAAAAAAGTAATAATTTACTTTTCTTCATTAGTTGATTCTAATTTCATCATACTAAACACAACTGAGTGTATTGTACCAAGTAGGTCCTTTGATTTGATCTCTACCAAATTGTGACTCTTTTTCACTAAATTTCCATTAAGGTTTATTTTATAGATTGTATTTCTATATATTCATCATAACATAATTATTTACAATATTATAAATGTGATTTTGGAAAATTTTATCAATAATTTTATATACAATGATCATTTCCCTCTTTCACTCTATGAAAAAATGGTTTTTTTCATCGAAAACAGGGAATTAATATCCAATTTTGTGATTCCCTTAATGTATTGTTATTCCATTATTCATACTATAAAGGACTCTTACAATATTCAAAAATATCTATTCAATACTTAAAATTCAAATACAGCATTGTGAAAAAAAATATCTGTGATGAAAAATAAAAACATTAGATCAAAATTATTTTCGTCAATTTTTTAGCATGAAACCCCATTCACATTGAGTAGGTTATTGTTATTCAAATTTAAAACTCCTAATTAATAACATCGGATATTGTTAATGATTTTATTCTTTTCAATCATGTTAACCAATAATTTATTTTCAGGATCTAAATACATTAACATGAACCGTGTGTTCAAGCCCCCTAATCAAACATTGATTGTTCTTTATAACCCCTGTTAAAATATTCAGAGTTATTTTTTATTTTACATTCTCATAGGGTATTATCTAACACTTTTTGGTATCACTTTCATGTATATCAAACCTCTAATATATTTTCCCATGAGAATAAAAACATTAATTTTGTTTTATCTACTCTTTTAGAGTTTTCTTAGTTAATATCTATTATATTTAACATGATTCCCAATGAATTCATAGATTATATTAAATTAAGGTATTGTGTAATAAAATATCCAATTCCAAACAATCCAGATAAAAAAATGTCCCCGTATAAATCCAAAAGTGAATACTCGATCACTACATTTTGATGAATGTGCTAACGGTATCAAATATATACATAAAGAACAATTTTCTTTGTAAAATTAATGAAAAAATAATATATCTACCGTGAATTAGAATTATACTATACATATATTGGAAAATAATGTAATAATATAAAAATTATTAAGTTAATAAATCTAACCAAATAAAGAATACCCAATAAACAAAATAACATACAAAAAAGTAGTTACATATAAAAATAGAATGTTAATAAATAATATATAATAATAATAAATGGGAAAAAATAATTGGGATGGTCAATGTGATTTATACATGAAACATTTTTAATGAACCATGAATCTCTAAAATATTATGAAAATGTTTCCATGTGACTGAAGATTAATTTCTAAGAATCATTATCACTAAATTATTATGAAAGAAACAAACAAAAAACACCAAAAAAATATTTTACCTTTCCATTGCATATATCAGATAAGACTAAATATATACACACATAACATTATACATCTAGTGTTCGACCTAATTCGTAATAGGTGACCACCAACAAGATATATAATTATATTTATGAGAAAAAACATGGAATTATAATTCAAAATATTATAAATGAATACCATTTTTACATATTAAATTTTAGGAAAAAAAATTAAATTATACATTTTAAAAAAACATTTTTATATTTAAAAAAGATAAACATAAGGTGCGTATATAAAAATTAAAGTAAGAAAATAAAAATATAATATAAAATGAATTCCAATATTTTGTAAATAACATCCTGTGATAATAACCTCTATATTATCTTGAAAATATATGACCATGTTAAATTGAACCTGGTACTAGCCTACTATATGATCATATAACCATAGTCACAGCTTTACTAACCCACATTGTTCTATTTAGGTGGAGATACCCTATCCTATGTATGAACTACTATAGGGGATCCCAACATAGTGCATAATCATAATTTGTGATGGACCAATTCTAGTATTCTAAAAAAGATATCAAACAATATCATGTATTCATACTAACACCCAAATATAAGGGAACCAATAAACATTCCATTATTAAATTCTATAACATAATATTCATCATCATAAAACACTATAATTAAATAAAAAATACAAGTATCATAAAAAATTATTTTTAACAAATCCATAATAACATACTATAAAAAACAAGCCTTTCTAAGTCATTACGTTACTAATATCTAGGAAAATCATATTTAAATTTCAACCATAACTGTTAGCATCCATTACATTTTTTTCTACTATATTTTCAAATATTTATTATTATACGCCTTATATATATAAAATATAGTATTTGAAATCAATAAATTAATAAAATTGAAATCTCTATTTTGTTAAGAAAAAAGTCACAATGATAAAAGTTAACTCTTATATTAACAATAAAAGGGAATTCAAAACGATATTAATTTGACATGGAAATAAGTTTGAAACTATAAGAATTTTTATAATTTCATATAAAAGGAGTTACTCCAAAACACTTACTTGAAATCAATGTAATTGATGTTCCCTTTTCAAAAGATAGATGTTAATTTTATAACATAAGATTCATGATCTCTATGAATGAAAACTCTCATGATTTTTACCAATTATATCCTAATATTTGTCCCTAATGTCGATTATTAAGGAAAATAAAATTTTTTATTAGATAATATGCGAGTATATAAAGATGAATGAAGGAGAATTAAAGATATTACCAATTAATAACTTCCTGGAATGAAATGGATAACATCAAGGAGATAATATATATAATGGAAAATCATCTATCGTAGCCCCTTAATTCATCATGAATGAATATAGAATGAAATTAGTGGATAATATTTTAAAAGAATATATAAATATTCAAATACATAAAATCTTGGAATATGCATGATTAAACATCGTGGTTAGGTAATCTATGGGATAAACATGCATTTTATTCTAGAATTGGAATCAACCCACTGCATGGTTAAGCTGCATAGTTATTACCAATTGCGAACCTACCATGATGTCTATAAATTTGTGTAATGCTTATATTTTTTTATATTCCAAACATGGATAACTATATATAGTAAATATATGGAAAAATAAAAAATACTCATGCCTTTATGGGTGTAACAATTAACCCTTCCATGCCACTTTATTCCCCAACAATTTCATTTGTGTTATTAATTAATTAAAGGATGAGTCCATTACTATAAGGACACAGCCTTTAAAATTAAATAATATAGTGTTTTAGTCAAGATATTTCTCTCATCTAAATTGAATATATTTTTAGGTTTATTGTTTTATAGAATTAGTCCATAACTCATATATGAAAAAAACATAAAATTACAATGTGGATTCTTCTGAAATAAGATCTATTTTCCCCATAATCAATATATTTTAAAATAAATCATTATATATTTCATTAAAAATCTTAATGAATTATTACATGAATTATTAATATACCTTACTCAACCACAAGGATTCAACCAAAAATTAAAAAACATGTGATGATCCTAAAATTTATATTAAGGTATAAAAAACATGGAAACCGGTAGTACATTGATAAACATAAAAACGAAAGAAAAATATTTCGTAAAGTAATTATTCTCATCCATAAGATGTATTAAATACTTTAATTTTTAAATAATATTATTGGTTACCTCTTCTGTAATCATAGTATTACCATAAAACCCATAATAAGAATTTAAAACACATAAAGGTTTCATGGGACATTGTAATACTTGTCATTCATATAAATAGAATAACAATGCAACTAACTTCTATAAATTCAACTCTTATAAATGGAATATCCATACAGACAACTTATATGTCCAATGCATTAAATTTATATCATTGACCCACTTGTCGTTGGGTTCTCATGGAACCACCTTTCATTGATTTATTATGGAACCACCCATCATTAGTTTATTATGTACCCACTCTTCAAATATCCATGTACCAATATATAATCATAACACAAATAAAAATGAAATTTTCAACATTTCAGTCATAATATTCCACATTCACTAATAATAAAACATTTTAATTTAATGAAATAATAAATCTATTTTAGTTTTCTTTTTCAAAAAAAATACACAAAAAACAGGTGTTTATTTTTCATTTAAAAATATGAAACATTTTAGGGGAAACCAAATATCAAAATTTTCATAAAATTTTCCTTATATTTATTTTATATTATTATTAGTACATATGTAAAATAATATTAAGGATTTTGACATTGAGGAAATGAAATATATTTTAAAATCAAAATGTCCGATAAGAATTTGAAATAAATTGAATCATAATCCCTATTAATGATAAATATTTAACAAAAAAATTAAATAATATGAAATTAAATAAATACATGATAATAAAAGTTAGAAGATCTTAATATACACCTCCCAATATAATAATTATGTATACCATCAAAATTTTCCTCAATAAAACGAGATTGATGGGAAATTCATTACATTGATCTCGAATTGTAACAAGTGTATTAATCTTCGGGAATAATAATATTCTATTAATATTTAACTTTCTTCTAAAAAATTTAATGTTTATTATTACTTTTATATAAATTATTACATTTTTAAAAAAACTAATTAATCAATTATGTTTTTTTCTGGTTTTTCTAACCATATTAGGTTTCTATGTTAAAAACCAATTTGGTAGGTCAACTATGGTCAAAGGGTGCATTATTATAAAACATCCATAATAATTATCATTGAATAATTATAATTTTTATCAAATTATTATACATTAAAAACCAATCATAATAGATTATTATGAAAAATTAATTAACCTTATGTTTAGGGAGATGGTAGGTCGCACGTACGCATGAGCAACGTTCTCATTTCTCAATGATCATTATGAAAAGAAGGTAAGTAACATTTATCATACAATAAATTTTATTATATAAAAAATATCATTTTATAAAATCATATTTAATTATGTATATAATTATTGTGATGTAAAATTAATCACATCATGCCAAGGAGGTGGCAGTCAACATATCTATGAATGACATTATCCCTTTTTCAGTGTATGAATGGGTAATAAAGAAAATGATGTATTATATTTCTAAAACGGTAATTATGTCAAGAATATAATATATATGTTATTAATGTGAAATATATTTATTATACTCATCCTTAATACATTATATGTAATTTTTGAACGCATCACATCACTTTGAGTAGGTGGTAGTCCACACATCCACAAATGATGTTATCATATTCTCAAAAAATGGAAAAATTTAAGGCATGTGTATATCAAATTTTCATAACTAGGACGTCATAATAAATATTATATATATATATATATCATAAAAAATAGTGTATCCATTATAGTCACCAACCATGAGAGGTTGTGAAGGAAAATTGAATGACATCGTTTCATGATGAGGTAGTTTTTCGTATACACGAATGGTATTTTTGTTTCCCATTTAATGTATTTCTGTGTTGGTTTTAAAATTCCATTAAAATATAGAAAATATCATAATATTATTTGTTTGTTATTTTTTTATTCATGTATGGAATAAGAAAATTTTAATTTTTGGAGAACGAAATAAAAAATATACGCACATTGAAGAATGGTACCTCTTATTCGGGTAAATCTTTCGGTTTGCACTAAAGGGATACCATGGTTGGATATTTTAAAAAAAGTGAGGAACTAGGATTAAAGGAGTGATGATAAGAGATTATTGTGTCAGTGGTTGGATTATCCAAGTTTCTTGATAGGTGTTATGAAATCGGGGAGAGGGAGTGCTTAAATAGTGGAGGAGGAGTGACATTTTTGTCAATACAAAAGGATATACACGATTGGGAGGTCTCCCTTACATCATATGCCTCCAATAATGATCAACATTATATATAATAGGGCATATGGTCGAAAAATATCCTTTCAATGGGTTTTGGGAAAGTGTCTAGGTCATTTGGAGTCTTAATATTGATGTTTAACCATTAAGTAAACACATTTTTAACTTAATCATCAAATTAATTTTAATTTATTTCAATAATATTTTATATCAAACAAAATTAGACATTATTATAAACTATAAATGATTATAATTACATATATTGAATAAATTTCTCCAAATTCAATCAAAAATGTAGTAGGAATTAATTTAAAATTAATCCTACAAATGGGACAACAACGTGGGTTTTTAATGTGAAAATGTTCAAACGATTGCTATATTTTTATTTAAAAAATCACTATAAAATTGATTCTAATTACATAAATTGTATTAAATGATGTAAAATTTACCTAATTATTCTTGAAAAATATTTAGAAATATAGTTTTTCAATATAAATAAATCATATGAAAAAAATTATTTCAATTAAAATTCAGTATTATTTAATATTCTTCAAAATATGAAACATTTGAGACAAATTCCAAAAAAATGTACCCAAATATAATTTTGATATTGATATTTTATTAATGATGTTCATTTTTTCATATAAAAATTATAAAATTGTCAATATTTAGTTTTAAAGCTTGTCTTCCATTAAAATAAATCAAAATAGCCATATTAAATATTCAAATTAACAATATTTTATTATTCAGTATAACTAAGTGATGTGTGGAATAAATGATATAGAAGAAAATAATTTTTTCCTTTCATATAATATAATTAACATATTTTCAATTTTAATTTAGAAAATTTCTTTCTAAATTATGAATATTAATAAATATGAAATATATTATTCTGTCATTACCTTAGATGTTGTATCCATCCCCCCTTTTTGAAATCATGTCCATATAATTTTATTCACTTATCAAATAATTTGGGATATTTTTCCTTCATTCAAATTTTAGATTCCCATTTTACCTTGTCAATAGAATGGTTTTTACATACAACCGTAACCCACTAAATTATCTTATTTAGAAACACTATCTCTCTGAAAAAATGACTCTGAACAAGTTATTCCTCTTAATAAAGATTATTTTCCATCAGAAATACATTAGGGAAAAAACATGAGATGATACTGGTACATACATAAATAATATAGAAACATGAAATATGATGTGTACCGTGGATAAAATTGGAGGTAAATATACTTGGTAGGAAACTTATCCAACTTTATCCATGATTTTATATCGTCTAATTAACTTTAGACACATCATCCTCTTCTCACCAAAATACATCACACATTTAAATGGAGAAATTATTAGAAAGATAGGATCACCAACCTAAAAATAAAGAATTTTTCTTTGGTAATTCACATAACATATCTTCCCTCTCTGAACATTCCCCATGTTTCACTAAATTAATTGATCATTCCCATCTGTTTACTCTATAAACACGGGTCCCACCAACTTCATTTCACCTACATCATACAAAAAAGTCATTGTTCAATACCACTTCCAATACAATTCCTAAAATAGTGTCATATGTATAGTGGAATGAAAACTATTATTATAAGATAACTCAACCAAAAAAATATGTAGATCCAAACATCCTTGGTAATACATTGATCCTCAAAAAATTATATCTTCTATAGTCTAGATCATCCACTTAGATGTTACATTAGATTGAAGATGAAAATATGCACTGAAATATATTTCAGTACTAAATGACGTCTAAATTCCTTTCCAAAAATTATAAGTGAACTTTAGTTCATGGTCTAACACACAAAAGATAGGCACACCATGTAACCTGAAAATATCATTAATATATAGTAGAACAATATGAGAGAAATACCTTATACCTTGAATTTTATGGAAATGTGAAGATAATGATAACCAATAAATAATATCCCAAATTTAATTATTTATTTAAGAAGTCTTTGAAAATCCCACCACTAATGCCATTGAAAATATTCTTTCATTTCCACCATGGCACTGGAAAAGGTTAAAGGATCCTCTATATAAACTATCATTCTGGATTAACCTACTATTATGTGAAACTCATCATGGTAAATTAAGTAATATCTTTTTTTTCATTTAACCAGATATACTCTAGATGGTATCTATACGTCAGAGTGTTTCCTAGATAAATGGAAGATAAGGAACGAGGATCTTCAGTCAATAACTTATTCCTCAAATGATAATCAAAATTCACTCATAATCTTATTTTGGGTCATAAAAATTATTCTCCATAAATATAAAACATTGGAAATACACAATTATAAACAAATTCTACCTTTTCACAGAAATAATGATCCATCTTCTGAGTTGTCTCAATTATTTCTGACAAATTCGACTTCACTAAAACCTAAACCAATGAAACAGATGTCCCCACATCGACAAAATCTTAGAAAACATTCATCAAATCATTAACCAATGGGTCATATTACAAACCTAACATGGTCAATGTAAAAATACATTTTCAAAACAAAGAATTATCTTTTTTTAACTTTTCCAAGATGATAATATATCATGAAATCATAATTCTTTATTATTTCTAAACATCTTCTGTGTCTCATGCTGAAATTTTTCTAAGTGAATATAAATATAAACATTTTGGGATATGTCATGACCCACTCCCCACAATGTGTACCCCACCAAGGCCGTAAATGAAATAAGATAGATAATGACACTTATGTACCGCCTCCAGTAGGCCCCGGGATGGTGACTAGCCCCAAGGTTATAGAAAATACATAGATGGGAGGAATTTTACCTTAATAGAACACATGTGAAAGTGAGAGATAAGATAGAAACCAACAAACTCCTACATAGACAATAAATTTAAAGAATCCCATGTTCACATATATAATGTCATGAAATAACTAAATCAACTGAGAGGAAAATCTACAAGTACTGAATGAAAGTAAAGACAACAGTGAGAATGAACACCAATAAGCTCCAGTAAAACCCTAACCTATTTGTAACCTGCAGAATATCCACCCTTCCCCAACTGACCAAAAAAACACTTTATATAATTTAGGGTCAAAATGTTAATTTTAGAGAGTGATATGAATTATAGTGTTTGGGAATTTAAAACTAAAAAATAATGTCTTCTTAGGCATCATTAACATCTAAAATTTATTTAATATTTAGCGAAAAAGAATCACCAACAATATTTAATTTAATTATGATAAACATTATTTCATGGACGTACATAATCATAATGATATAAGTTGTTTCATCTTCAATATTATAAAGATTATTACCGACCTTGACATTTTTTTAATACATGCTCTATAAATGTTGACTTGCGATGAATACTATGATTTTGATTAGTTAGAAATCTTTTATAATTCCTTCTTATTCTTAAATACTCATGAACTATCATTATCAAGTACACAATCATTTGGAAATTAAATGTAATCCTCTTAATCATGTTTCCAATTTTATAATGTTAACTTTATATCCATTTAAAATACATTATAGTTCCTTTTAAAACATATTATAAGAAAATATATATATTTTACTTTCTTACAATGGAATAAGGTGTACAGAAAATTAAATACCCTCTATATTAGTTTCGCCCTTATATATAAGATGACAGACATTCTATGACACTTCTCCCTTATCATTATGGTTCATTTGAAAAAAACTAGTTCATCATAATAGCATTCTTATCATTCTAACAAGACACCAATTACCAAGTTTCATTCATTTGAATTTAATTTATCTTCTCATTCATTAATTTTATCCAATCCTCGTATTTAAATTCCTCATCTCCAATATTTGGTTCTCCTTGTGAAGGAAATATTTTATAATTATAATTACTCAAAAAATATTGTGTTTAAAAAATATTTTTTATTTCCTCTAATAATATCTTTATGTTAAATATGTTTTATAAAACATTAAGACATTATTGCTCTCTTCTCGTGTCATTTCTCGTCATTGAGAATTTTAGATTCATCCAATGAATTTTAAATATATATTATTATAACAAATTAAATAGAATGTTTCCAAAAACATTATCTTAGAACTACGTCATTATCCACATGAATAGAAAATAATGAATGAGATTCATTATTTTCCTGTGAAAAAAAAATTATTGACAATCTTCTCCAGATTCATGATATAGCACTACTAATCTATTCCACCTAATGTATTTCCATGAAAAATAATTTATTAAATATTACATTAAATTTTACAAAATGGATTAATTTTTTTTACCTAACATGGATTATTTTGGATGCCCCAAACCTGCACTCCCATATTCAATGTCATAAACACATACTTCACATACTATATTTGATACCAACTGTAGATCCTGATTAAACACTATCCACATTTACATGACTGAATGAGAATTTTCAATTAACAAATTTTTTAATACCATTTATCATAATAGATTTATATTATAAGGTAGAATTGATAAATAAAACAACAAATGTGGTTATCAACTAATTAAAATTATTCAATTATTTTAGAACTAATTAGTATAAAAATGGAATAATTTTTTTGGAATGAGTAAATAATCATCATAATTCCATAATAAACTTGAATTAAGAGCATCTTATATAAATGTTATTAAAATAAACCAAGGATAAAAATAATTACCCCTAACATACATAAGGAATGCATAATAGTGAACATCAACAACATATTGCCAATGCCATATTCCAAGTCATTGTAGAAATATGGGTAGGGGTATACACTAAACGCCTACATTTTTTTGTCTCAATAAAACCCTTTATACCTCAAGGGGAAATATAAGTTCATGCATCACTTTCCACTCATATTATTTCAATCAATTCATCTCCTATGAAAATCAATATTATAGTTCGTAATCACTTATGAATATAATCATATGCATTAGAATAATAACATATTGAATATAAATGCATTCCCACATGTTTATATAAGTGATAAAATGATTTTAATAAATCACAATAAAACAGTTTGACGGTCAAAAAAAATTTTCATCTTTCAAGTAATAATCTATATGATAATAATATCATATAGAATGATAATAATTTTTCTCATGTTCATAATATGGATAACATGATCACAATACATTTGGAGGAATGTGGACGGTTTTTAAACATTAAATAGACAAATTTCCTCACTAATCATTCGAAATCTGTATCGAAATAACAAATATTTATATCATAAATAGTTCCCCACTCAATAAATGGAATAAATTATGATGTATAAATTCAGAAAGAAAAAATGACATGGAGTACTGTTTTAAAACAATGTTAATTATAAAATAAATTGATCATAATACATATATAGGAAATATTTGTATGAGTATAATTGAACCTAATACCATTGAAATAATGGACACATTGATCAGTTTTGAAAAAAAATAAAAACACCCACATAAAAGAATTCTTTGAATGGTATAAAAATAGGATCATGAATACAATTGTTTGATAATGTGATTTTAATCCCTAAAATCATAAATATATATTAGTTTAAAAATACTTTAACCTAAAATATATTATGTAAAATCCTTTTGAAAATGATATGGGAAATCTATAAAAAAAATTAATGATCATTTAGAAACCATTTTAAACAGTCATAGAAAATATAAAATTACATTATACAATGGGGGTAAATTATGATAATGTTAAGTGACATATTTAAGGAATTGTTTTTTAAAATAATCCATTATAACTGAGGCTTCAAAATTATATAATTTTATCTATACTGAATGTGGATCCAATTATAAAAAAATTGGTAATTAATGAAATCTTTTTAATACATTGAAATTACATTTAAGGAAAATGAAATTTATAAAAATATTAATAAAATAGTCATCAAAGGAAAAAATATTTTTAACATATAGGATTTAAAAATAACATATAATAAAATATTACATTGGGTTAACCCGTGCATGGAAAAAAAAATTAGACAAAACAATATAACTCATTGAAGAGAGACATGAGTTTTCAATTTCCCTTTTGAGAACCATACTGCTTGATGTATGAAATATTTTTAAAAGGTTCGTAATGTGGTATAAATTTAAATTCATATAAAAAATATAATATGACATAATAAAATTAATTGGTATAATTTAAATAAATTTTAAGTTTAAATGGATGATTATTTCTAAAATAATGAATTTTTATTTAACAAAAAAAATTAAAATGGGGGTAACAATTCTTTAAAAGTCATTTGATGGAAATGAAATAGTTTTTATTAGTATTTGATGTGAATAAGATAAATATAACATGATGATAAATCAATTATAGTTAAATACAACATTAAAAAGAAAACATGGAATTTATCATAAATTTTTCTCAATGAATGAATGTTTGAGGAAAATTACCCTAGCAGATTGAGTAAAATTTAAATCAAAACCACATGAAAATATTTTATTGTAAATGTACATAAAAAACGTTATTAAAATATAATTTATAATATGATAAATAATATAGATAGTATATAAATTACATAAAATAAATTAGGTGTATAATAACAAACTTTCCACACAAGGAAGAATTTTTTTCGAACACCCTCTATTTATTTAGGATGCATTTTTCACATCCACCAGACATCCTGGGTAATGAAATTAACTTTAAATAGAAAAAATATTAAGAAACATATTCTTATATGTTTAATTTTATATGGACCATTTATTATCATATTATATTAATTCTACTTATATTGTTGTCGATGTTTGTTTGAAAATTAATTCGGTGTCTCCTTATTTTAGTAATATAATATAACAAAGAACATACTTTAATGATAAGTTAAATAAATTACATAAAAATTAAATAAAAAAAAATTATTTTCTTACTATATTTTAGTAACATTAATATATGTTCCTGTTGTAATCCATTATTCAAGTTGGTGGTTAAATTAACACTAGAAGAGAACTTTCTATATATCTATGGGTGAGTATGGTTAATGAGGTCTATAATATCAAAATTAAAGTATAATAATGATATAGTTCTTTTATATTGGTGAATAATATTTTAATTTTATTGGATAAATAATTAATTAATATTAATAATAATAAAACATTACTTTTTGGAGGTTATAGTTTACGCTAAAGACAGTTGACTTTATTTGTTTTTTTAAGTTAATGTAAATGAATAAATAATGTCTGGTAAATTAATATAATAAAAATTTATTCTAATAATGATACTTAAGCTACCATATTATTATTTTTTGGAGTTTTAGAAGATAATTATTATGGTTAAAGGAAATGAGTTGGTAATACTAAAATTGAAAAGTCGAAATTTCCATTGAATTTATCCTTTAATATGAATGGAATCATCAAAATAATTGAGACCAAGTGCTTTTTAGAAATTCATAGGATTGTATTTATATTAAAATATAATATGTTTAGTTAGTAATTAAACATAATCGGTGTAGCATAGAGGGGTTGAGGTGTACCCTTTTATAAGTGATGAAAAGTGAACTTTTTACAGAACCGTTTAACTTTCAATGAGATCATTACAAAACTAATGGGTCAAAGACTCAAAAAATATAAATAATTGAATTTGGGGTGATATTGGGTCAATAATTACATAAAATATTATTTCCACATATATTTTTAAACATGTTGTATATAATTTGTTCTATGGTTTTCTATATTTGCAATTTTTTTACCTTTGAAACACAATTCAAAATAAGTAATTTATTTTTAAATAAGAATATAAAATTTCCCATATTACCAAATTTTTTTGGAATTAACCTAAATTTATAATAAATTTAATCTAATGGATTTTAAAAATGATAGGAAATATTATTTTAAATTTCATCATTTCAAATATGGATGATATAGGTTTTTTAGATAAAATGGTGTTTTAAATGATATATGTTCATAATATTATTTATCAATGGATACCTATTAATTATGGTTTGATATAATTATATATTTACTAATAAATAAATCTATTGTAATAATCTAATATATATTAATTTTATTTATTAGATAAAAAATACACAATTTTAAAAAAAATCGTTGAAAATAAACTTTTTCCTATATTAATGGCCATTAACTATAATCATAGTAATAATAAATTAATCACAATAATTTATATTAGTCATATTTAATAAAAATAAATTTTTAATATAAAATATTAATTCCCTTTTTATATATTAAATTTCTAAAAATGATGACATCAAAATGATTAATATAAGTAAAAAACAATCTTTAGAGTAAAATGTTCCATATTTTTTTCAAAATGATATATATTGGTTTCATAGAAAAGATATATTAATTTCAAAATATATATTCTCATTATATATATATAATGGTTTAAAATAATCCATTCTATTTTTATGATAATTTCTTAAAAGTTACAGTTTTTTGAAAAATTAGTATTTTTTTAAATTTTCCATCGAAAAATAATATATATTAAGAAAATAACAAAAAATAAAAGTAGGATTTTATATTTATTCTAAATAAAAAATAGATATTAATTTTTTATATTCAATATAGATTATTTACTAAATCAATATTTTTGAATAAAATCAAAAAATATGATGAAAAATATTTTTTATTTTAAAATAACAATTTCAAATATTAATTGTTATATTTATTTTTTCTTGTGATTTACCAAATAAATTGGTGTTAAAAATATTTCAATATAAAACATATTTTTGATATAATTAATCATACATTTCTTATAATAGAAATTTATATCTCATGAAAATGAAATCTTTAGAAAAATACATTAAAAAATAAGTTATATTGTTATACATATTAGGAAAAAATTTAAATTTTATTTATATTGAAAGTATACTTTATTTTAATATAAATATATTTTAAAAAATTTACATTTATTCATTCTACCTTATTTGGAGACTATTTATTAGAAATTCGAGTTTAACCCATTATATTTTATATAATTATATCGAGGATTCCTTTATCATATGTGTTGTGTGTGGAGAAAATTTTGAAAACATTTAAATCAATTAAAATCAGTCATATATTAAAATATCTTCATGTTACATTCTTCTCCCATTAAATAAATTTCAACCTCATAATTTTAATTATTACTTAATTACGATAATATTTGAATGTATTTTTAATATATTTATCATTTGTGGTTTCATTTGTAATATTAAATCTATATTACTCACTTAGGTTGTATTAAGTTATTTATTTCCCCAAAAAATGTAATACTTAATACAATCATATACTCAGTTACTTATATGACTGAAAAATACATTCTCTACTTCATACCTTTCCCAAAACCATTTGAATATCCAATACATTCAACCTTAGTGAAATAATATGTTCCTTAAAAAATAATGTATATATTCAACCACTAGTTTATAAAATCACATAGTAGTCTATATATATTAGGATCCACAAAATGAGATAATATTCTATAAAAATTTCACAAATTACATGTTATTTAAATTAACTATCCATTCTAGTATTATCAAACTAACTTTTCTCAATGTTAATTATCCCCTTTTTACCTCAATATGAAGAACATATTAATCCCATGATTTATCCACACCATAGTCATATTTTTTTCAATGGATATCCCTAAAAATATATCCTTCTTATAAAATCACTTACCAATGTAATTGGTTAAATTTAATATATACTTACAAACCATTAAAGATGAATTAAAGAATAAAATTCCCTATACATTTCACATAGTCATCAAAACTTAATAATACACCAAAGTATAATTAATAAATATCATTCACGAATGAAAATATATAAGAGAATAATGAATTAATTTATACTATGATACCAACCTAACTTCCTTAGGTAAGACTAAGATACACTTTCACTCCATCAAAATTGGAATATGACCCGATTCTTAGACATTCAATTATTCTCTACTATTTGGTAAAAATACATGGTGGTTTATAGATAGTTCATTTTCTCATCTTTATTTTTTTGATCCTATTTTAAGAAAAAAGTTAAAAAATCATGAATAAGATTAGATAAAATTATCATAGGGATATAAAAACTCAATCCTTATATGTTTGATCTCTTCACCCCTTTATTTCTACCTTTTATACTTTTGGTTCAACTTATGGATCATTTAATTGAAGCCTTGATTATCCATTGTATTTTTTTATTAATTTCTTTAACATAACTAGTAATCATCATATATAAATCCATTATAATCTTTCATAAAGAAAATGCGATTAATAAAAGAAAATAATATCTGGTTACAATGTCAAACTAGGCATGTAGTTTTGCATATTTATTGTATATCAGGTGAAAATTTGGTTAATACCCAATTATTTCTTTTAGCGTATAGTATTCTCAAGGTATATCTATGCTAGATCATGCATAAACATGTATTATCCAAGATTTTATGTAATTTATAAGATGACCAAACAATATATACACTACCTAAGAATTAGGATTCCATCTAAAACATATAATAGTTCTCTTAGATTTATCCACCGAGTTTTCACTAAAGTTCAACTATACAAATAAAAAAATATAAAAACATTACTACCAAAACATTAAATATATTTCAATAAAAATTGATTATATATACATATTAAACTTATATAATCATTAACATATCAACCATTGAATTATCTTAAAAATATCCAAATCTCCAATTTTATATAATCTATACTCTAATACGAACGTCGATTCCCCAAAAGGTATGGAAACCCAAAAGGTATATGATATAATATAGATCACTACCATAATATGGGAGACACCTAGTCTCATACTCAAATATATATAATTTCTATCAAACTCCAGATTTGAACAATTATGACTATATATCCTATAAGAAAAAACTATTTATTAAGATATATTAGTTTACATTTTCATTTATTATTAGTCTCAATTTAAATAAACTAATTCTTAAAAAATTAATTAAAATTAATCAATTAATAATTACATTTAATTGTCATTCCAAACATGATCCATCGCCTCTAGTCCTAACCAAATAGATTCCACTAGTTCTTAGATTCACAAAATCATTATTTCATCCCATAAAGCTCCAACCCCATGGTTTAAACAATTATATATTTATTAACAACAATACCACTTTCCATAATTTCCATAATTTCCTTATTTTCCGTTATTCAAGGAAAAAATTATATGCTACCAAACAGAGGGGCTCAACATAGTGAGTACATTAACTTCCCATTGAGTCGTTTCCAGCTATAGTAGGAGAATAGATCCATCCATTCTAAAGAAGAAAAATACGGAAAGCATCTGGCATACCACAAAGTATCTTCCCCACTTTTAGAAGGAGATTGAGAAGAACTAGCTACCTCAAGTAGGGGGAAGGTAATGAAAATGAAAAAGATAACAGATTCAATAAACATCCAACTCTAATATCAAAGGGTAATATCAGTATCAACCCATCCCACAATCTTTGGTTCCCTCCCTGACACCCACATGCATAAACTGATGCATCTCACCACTCTAGGCATTAAATGTTTCCACAACCACTAGGCATCCCTACCCACACACACCATAATAGCTATAAAATACCATTTATCCCATGCTCACGTCACATTTCACATAGATTGAAACAAACATAGAAACTAGATCATGGTTGCAAAGAAAGGCCTCCAGCCTTCACACACAAAGGGCTCTCAAGACTACAAAATATAAGGCACTTGGAGTTTACAAGAATGTGGTTAACTCAGAACCTATAAGGCATTAAATTTTAATCACACAACTATTTCTTATTCAAACTTGAATTAATTGATTCATTATTCCTAGGTTCAAACTACTAGAAAACATATGAAACAAGATGCCATAGCTATTACAAATTAATTAAACAAAAAATTTAACATGCCTTTAGTTCATTTATCAACATTCATCGACATGATTCATGTTCCAGAACCAACTCAATTAATCATGCATATATACATTAATTTGATATTCATCGAATTATAATAGAAACAACTGAATTCACTTACATGCCTCTTTAATCCTTCAGCCACATATTTTACAATTAATCACAAAATTAAATTCTTTCCCAATTTCCATCAAGAACATCATTCTAAACAAGTAAAGAATAGATATCACAATGCCTACTAAATCAAGAGGGAAACTGTTATCACGATACAATTCAACTACATCACAATACAATTGATACCAATTCTACAATCCAGTTCATGTAATTATTATGTCAATTTCATCATGATGCAATTAGATAAAACATTATAACTCTATGATTACTTGTAAAAATATAGAGAATCATATAATCCCCTACCTAAAAAGGATCCCTATATTCATTGCACAACAATGCCCAACATAATGGATCATGATCACCTCTCCCACAGTGACTGCATCCACCAGAGGACACCACGACACCACCATGCCTACCAAAAACCGACAAAGATCAATTAGAAAAAATGAGATCACATGAAATTACATGTCAAGGAGAAATGAGAGGACATAGATCTTAGAACCCAGAAAAAATGGAGGTATAACATACCCTATATTGAATATGGATTGAAACTTCTAGGTTTCCCAAAAATAATGGGTGCACATGCAGTAGGAAAAATCCAAGGGGAAGATGATCCAAGGATTTCAGTTCGATCACATGACTACTATTAGAGGAAGAACTCTAGGCCCCTTGTACCATAGAAAACAAGAAGGAAGGAAAAAGGGGGAAGGTATCTCGGGCTCTTTTAAATTTAAATGGAGCAGTAGTTTAGATACAGTTTAAATTTTCCATTAATGGTGGATTTGGTCTAGATTACTCATTTGGACCAAGTGAAAAACTAATACCCTTAGGAAAATTTAGATCATAGTTATGAGATTTTTATTAGACATAAATACCTTAAAATAAGGATTTTAATTCATTTTACTTCATAGATAACAACAAAGGAGAGAACATGTAGGAAGCTAGAAACACTATTCATAACCCACAATTGGATGACTCACCAGTCCTGACTCACCTTTCTAGAACATTATTCATCCCCCTATTGGATAAATCACTGTCTAACCAACCATGTTCAACCCAAATTTGGATGAATCACTATTATAGAAACACTATTCAACCCATTGTTTAATGAATCACTATTTTGTAAAAATTGTTCAACCTAAAATTGAATGACTCACTGTTCTGGAAACGTTGTTCAACCTACTATTTGACGAATCACCATTCTGGAAACATTGTTCTAACTACTATTGGATGACTCACCATTCTGGCATCACTTCACATCATACTGTTGGATGACTCACCATTCTAGAAAAACTATTAACAAAACTAGAAATTGTGGAAAATTGTTGAAATAAGTCTCTTAGGCCTCCCAAAACACCTCAAACACCAGATTTTCACAAAGGAAAGGATCATATAAGTCCTATGAAATATTTTATTAGTATATATTTCAAAATTCACAATATATGAATGGTACCTCAAAAAATTTAATAAATAAAGAGTATCTAATTCCATGTCATGTGTTGGGTAATTTAACCCATGATTTTTCAACTGAAATGATGTCTAAAATAACCTTTTCAATATATATTGGAAAAACTCAAAGTCCTTTTAACAAAGAATCACATTAATAAAAAAATACACCATTTCTAAAAGGAAGGCTAAAAAATGGGGCATTCTCCAGTCATCTATTCGGATCCATAAAAATCAATATCATATTTATATAATCATAACTATCTTTCAGGCTAACATAGTTAGTAAGAAATACAACCAAGAATAGTATTCAATAATCTATTATAAATAACCCACTACTCCATGATATATATGAATATCTATGACTTTGGTAGGTCATGGACATGCTTCAAAAAAAAATTTAGTAGGGTCAACATTTATACCATCATTAAAAGTAATATTTACAAGGAAAGAAATTTTTTGTAACAATAATTCAAAATTAATCAAATTTATATATATTATCTTTTATTTAAAGGTTTTCAAAACAATCCTTGTGTTCCTTTCATGTTCCTCTTTTATATTAGAATATACTAAAATATCAACTATAGAAATAATGACAAACAGATCAATAAACTAATGGAAGAATATCTTCTTAAGATTAATAAATATAGTACCTGAGTTAGATAAACCAAATTGAATAACTAAAATATTTTATTTTCCATATATTATTCAAAATTTTATGTTCGTAATGTCATCAACCATCACCTTTAGTTGATGGTACCCGGACCTCATATCATTCTTCAAAAAAAACTGATCTCTTTGGAGTGGATCATTCAAATCATCGATATGAGAAAAGGATAATTTTCTTAACAGTGATGTTATTCAATGATCTATAATAAATTCAATGTCTCATTAAACAAATTTTTTATTTTCAAAAATAAAACTAGATCACCCAATGATGAAGTGCTAGGTTGAATTGAACTGTTATCACTATATTCTTGCCACTAGTATTTCAATTCCAAAATTTATACCATATCTATTTGATAAAGGGGTTTAGAAAAAGGCATAGAATAAGACACTAAACCAATAATAAATTCATCTTCTTGATCAGGAATGAAACTAAGAAAATCATTTGGAAAATCATTCGTTAATTAATTTACTGTTGGGATGTCATAGATCGTTATTATTTCAATACTTTAAACAACATGAGATTTATTACTTTCACTTCAATCTGTAATAAATTTATCATCTTATTGTTATATTATTGATCGTATGCAATAATTTAATAAAAAATTATTTGATTTAAATTTTAATTGTATAATGATAAAATGAAAGTGAATACATACAAAGAATGATATAAAACTACACTATAGGAACATCAATAAAATTTGAATGATATATTGTCCCAAAAATGGAAAATGGAAAATGTTTATAATTCATGGATTCTATTATAATTCCACCTAGATTCATTACCAAATGTTCTATATTACATTTATGTTGCGAGGATCTCAATTTTATAGCATATTTACTAGAAATGAAAGAATGGAATGATCCAAAGTCAGACATAGTATTGGCATAATTCAAATAAAACAGTAACATACATTTCAACACATAATTTGATGGCCCAAAATCAAATACAGTATAAGAACATTATTTTCCACACCCTTTTTCTATCTATGTAGATGATTTAAACCTTGGGTAATCGATACTGGATACACATTAACATATTTCTCTAACTCATTGCCACAAAAAACATATTACCCATGGCTTTTTATTTCATTACATATAATCTTCCCTATAGTCACGAGCCATATGACCAATATTACCACATTGAAGAAAATTCCCAGACATTGAAAAACATTCTACATGAATATTTTTACCATACTCTACAGAAGATGGGAATTTGGGTTTCATACATCGAATCTTATTTAATGAATGATTTCCCATTTCCTTCCAACTTGACCTCATCTTTTTCATTTTTATGGGATACATGATCATAAAAAAAACCATTTATACCTTCTTAGTAGATCTATCTTGTTTATTTTAATTCTTGATCACATGAGAATACATTTCCCTCGATTCCATGGTTTTAATCCAAAGTCAAACTTATTTATTTTACTATCAAAATCTATAATAAAATTTGGGATGTCCCTTTCCAAACAAATGATGTTTTCATTTGAAACCGTAGAATATTCCTAATTTTATCTTGATTCCATGATTTTTTTCCATCCTATGTCAAACATCCTTAGGAAAATATTTCTAAATGAAAAATATTCTTAAATTCATCCCATTCCAACACATAATTTTCTTCACATTCATTGAAATTATTAACCATTTTTCACTAGTAGTCAACTTCACCCTCAAAATGATAAATTTAAATAGTTACATTTTGGTGATCGAATAATCCCATGATAATGAATACATTATCTAGGGATTTAATGCATCCATAAGCTCGAACGAATTAAGATGATCCTTTGAATGATTACATATTTTTTCAGACAAAATGATCCAATATCATCTTGTTCTTATATCCTATATCTACTTTCCCTCATTCAAGATACCACCACAATTTATAGACTTTTTCAACTGAGTGATCACTACAAAAAACTGATCATTTCAAATTCTGAAAATCTCAAGATGCTGATTTGGAAGGAAGTTTTCCTATAAGTTCCTTCCCACTACAACCTCATTGTTTACTCTATGGAAACAGTTTATAAAAACATACTTTATATGATGTAACACGGTAATATTTAGAGTCTATAACAATTTATGTTAAACATATGGTAAAATATTCTAATGGAATTTTATTAACATTATCCCAACCTTTAAAGCTATATAAATCATTCCATTAATTCCAAATATAATGAAATGACCATAAAATTACAAAACATTGAGTTTTAGTCAATAAATGTCTTTATTTCACATTTAATATCTTCCTGGTTTATAGGTTTAGGGAATTATTCCATAAATCAGACATAAAACCCCAGAAAATACAAAGTGGACACTTTTAAAAAGTATAAAATTTCCCCATAATATAAAACATTCATAATAAATCATGAAATATTTTATGAAAACTCTTCATGAAATTCCTCATGAATTATTTCAATCCCCTACATATCTTTATGTACTATAGAAAACATTAAAAAAACATTGGATGAGCATAAAAATATGAGTAAGGGATATAAGAATGAGGAAACTATTATTCCACATATTAACATTAAAACACATTAAAACTACATCATAATATAATAATTTTAACCCTTAACATGTATTAATTACTTTCCATTGAAAATAATTTCATTTATTACCCTTCTTATAATCGCAATATGACTATAAAACCCATAGAGATTATTTAATACAAATCTTTTTATCTTGGGATCCTAATATACATTACACTATTATAATTGGAAAAAACGTATGATCGACTTGGAAGAATTTTACTCTCAAAAATGGAATATCCATATAGCTGACTTCCATACCCAATGCATAAAAGGGATTTCATTGTCCAACTTCCTGTTGGTTTATCACAGAACAACCCTCCATTGGTTTATCATGGAACCAACCATAACTATTTTATAAATTAAGAACCCATCAAATTTCCATGTACCATTACATAATCATAACACATACATGAATGAAATTATCAAAATTTCACTCATAATATTTCTTAATCAGTGATAAAAAACATATTATGTTGTGTAAATAATTAGTCATTTTTAAAAAACCATTTTTATTAAAAAAAATAAGATATTAAAAAAATAGGGTTTTCTTTTTCTATTAAAAACATGAAGGCTTATAGAGGAATAAAATTATAAAAATAGACCAAAAATTTACTTCTTTATACTTTGATGTCTATATAAATAAATATTTAAATAATATCAATAATATTGAAATGGATGAAATAAAAGAAAATTATTAAATCAAAGAATCCCCTACCACTTTAAAAAAAATTCAATCACAATCACCATGAAGGAATAAAATTTACGAAATAATTAAATAACATGAAAATTAATACATTTTTGATAAAATAATTCAATGGTTCTATGTTTTCTCCTCATAAAAATAGGTGGGTGGATAACATCAAAAAATAAAACAATGAATGGTGATTGAAATGAAATTCTTTACCTTGAGTCTGAAATTTCACATATGCCTTTGTATTCATTATTAATAATCTTATGTTAATCATTTATAAGAATCGGAACCATTTTCACATTAATAATTACTTTTATTTAATTTATTACATTATTTTATACAACTAGTTTAACAATTATATATATGTCTAGTGTTTTGACCATATTCGGTTATGCGTCAAAAAACATTGGTAGGTCAACAATGGACAAATGGGCCTTTATTAAAACCCATCCAGATTAATAATATTGAAATAATTATCATAATTATACATAATTATTCACAACATCCCTTCTTGTGTAAATCTGGATCAAGGAAAGTCTACTGAGAATTCTGTACCTATATTGGTGGATGGTCAGCATGTTTATGGTCAAAAAATACCCCTTATTACTGGTAAATGGGGGAATGTATCATATGATGAAAAAGAACAAATTAACTTTACTAGTCCAAATAGCGGTGGATATATCTCATTTAAGGAGGCTGTCTTAGCCGGTGAGACAAGGATGACTCATGGTGATAATTTTACACCTATCCCTGCTAAAAGAAGGCCTCACAAAGATTACTCTCAAATTTCAAAGACTGTGACTACTAGATCATCTCCAAAGGTGTCTTGGAAAATTTATGACAACTATTGGGAGACTTTCAATCAGGGTATGTCTTAATCTGAATGGGAAACTGCTGGGGATTCTGATTATGGGAATGACATGTTGTATTATGATCTATAGTACATTGATGAATGAGGGAATTTTTGATTGTGTGACCCCTTTCGCCACATACTTGTACTTTTCTTTCTATCTTAAATAAATGATCAGAAGCATTTTCTTCTTATAAAAAACAATTATACATAATTATACAATTAAAACCAATCACGCACTATGGTTATAAAAAATTAACCAATATTACAGTCAAGGAGACAATTGGTCATACGTAAGCATGGGTAACATTCACATTTCTCAATTTTTTGTATGAAAATAAATCATATAAAAGTTATGTTTCTAGAATGATCATTATTTTGTAATTAACATGTTATTTAATCATATATAATTTTATTTATAATTAATGTCATGTAAAAGGAATCTTATCATGTCGAGGAGGTGGAATTACACACGTCCATGAATGATGCTATCACTGTATCAGTATGTGAAATGGTAATAACGAAAATAATATATTATATTTCCAAATAGGTAATTATTTCGTGAATATCACATTTATGTTATGTTTGTAAAATATTTTTTTTAAACCCACCATTAATACATTCCAGGTAATGTGTGAATGTATTGCAAGACATTGAGGAGGTGGTAGTCCACACGCCCTTGAATGATGTTATAATATTCCCACAGAATGGAAATCATTGAAGGTATGTGTATATTAAAATTTTATAAGTGTGATTAAATCATAAATTCCATATATATATATATATATATCATATAAAAATATTATTTCAATCCTTATTTCAATCCATTATAGGTTTTAATAGAAAAAAGTGAACGACATCATTTTACAAGGTGGTAGTCCACTGTACACACAAACAATAATTTTGTTACTCAATTGATGGATGTGTGTGTAGGTGTAGTTCAAAAAAATAACATAATAAAATCTATGTATATTTATGTTACATATTTTATTTTATAATAGTGTAATAAAAATAATTTATTTGGTGGATAAAGAAAAACCATAAATTCCTATTTAAGAATGTTACATGTTTTTTTGGTAACCCATTTTGGGTTGCATAAATGGTCTTCCTTGGGTGGGTTTATGAAAAATGTTAGGACACAAGGGTTTGGGGAGGTATATTGGGAACTACTTTTTCAGGGTTTTTATGATACATTTTTTTAGGTGTGATGTAGTGGGGGGAGGTTTAGTGCCTTTTTATAGTGGAGGGGTGTCATTCCTATCAGTATAAAATGGTAACCATTATTGGGAGGTCTATCTCACATCATGTGCATACAATAATTATCCCAATATGATGAAATATAGGATATGGTTGAATAATGTTTAAAAAATGGATCTTGGATAATTTTATAGGTAATTTGTACTGTTATGATTAATGTTTAACCACTATGTAAAAACATTTTTAAATTAATCATTGTAACTAATTTTAATTGCTTTCACTATTTTTTTGTCGAAAAAAATCATTTGACCTTATTATAAATTAAAAATAATTATGATTCCAAATATATAATATATTTTAAAAAATTCTAGAAATAGTTTTTAAATAAATAAATATAAAATTAAGCTCCAAGATAGGATGACAAATTGGGATTTTAGAGTGAAAATCAATAAAACTTTACTATGTTTTTATCTCCAAAATCACTATATAAATTATTACAGTGACATTAATTGGATTAAATTATATATAATTGATATTATTATATTTTAAAACCATTAATATTTAAAATTTTACTATATAGATAAAGTATATGAAAAATAAGTTTGGTAATTGAAATTTACCATTAGTTACTAGTCATCAATATAAGAAGCTTTTCAGAATATTTTCAAAAAATCAGCAACAGTTAATTTTGATATTCCAATTTAAAAATGATGCAAATTATTTCATATAAAAACAATTAATGTATCAAAATTATGTTTCAAAAAAAATTCAATTAAAAGGTGAAAAAATTTCAATATAAAATAATAATATTAATAGTATATTATTGATCGGTATAAGCTAGTCTTGAATAGAACACAAGATTTAGAAGAAAATCATGTTGAGTTTTGTATCCACTATTGAACATAGAATACCTTTTAATTAACAAAGTTTTTATTAATCATAAATAAAAATAAATATAAAAAACACTTGTCCTATCATATCCTTGGATGTTACAATGTCTCCCTTATCATGGAATCATGCTCTTAATTCACATGATGGTCATATCCATGTTTCCATAGTACACAAAACTATGTAATTGTTTCTTCCTATAGAATTTTTTCAAATAATACAAAATTAGAACCATTCTATTCACCACAATGGTTCTAGGTTTCAAATAAGAATCTTCCCATTCAACTACTGACAGTTTTTCAAGGAAATAACACAAATAAAAATGAAGAGGAAAACATAATCCAACACTATAAAATAATTATATATCATTATTTATTACACAAAACAATTTAAATTAAGACTGAATACATTTTATCGATTCTTGAAAATCTGTCTAACCTATTTAGTATTATCTAATTACTAATCACTATGATGTATCAAACATACACTTCCATCCAAGTATACTAATGGGATACATTATCAACCTAATTATTGGGAATTATATTATTAAATTTAGGGACTTATATAACCTTGGTTAATGTTTTGATGAAAAAAATATATAATATGATATTCATATTGTAGAGTTTCTATTATATAATCAACACACAATAAATAACAATTCATCCTATTTATTTAACATTAAAAGGGCCCTACATGGAATTGAATTGTTTGTCTACATTCATAATATAGTTATAAAATTTCCAAGCATAATAAATCTTTACAATGTAAATTTTGATTCTCATTATAATTGGAAAACATTTAAAAAATCATTCTAGATGTTAAAACTCCAAAAATTATCACAATATAGTAATCAAACAATGAATTATATCATAAAGTGTAAGAATAATTTCATACTAAAAGATATCATATATTTTATAGAAATTCCATGCATTGTACTGTGGCCCAATGAAAATCAAAATGTAATATTATATACCACTATACATCATGATGTTTCCTAAACCTCAATATTAGTACATCTTTCCATTAACTATATGAAAGGTATAAGTATGGTACTTCATTAATTGGTATATCTAAAATACATAAGGAATTTATTTTGAATGAAGAGGCATGGAAAGATTTTATTCCACTTTTCTAGTCATTATATAATTTTAAATGGTGTATAATACCTCAAAATGAGCTTTATCATATTTCCTAGAACCTGATGTTGAAATATGAATGACTTAGAGAAATATACGATTAAAAACTAAAAATGTAAATGGATGAATATTTTGTTGGACATATTATATTTTGGGAACCATAAAAATCAAAAATCATTTAAAAATCATTATAATTATACTTATCATATCCTGAATGATGTTAAATACCAATAAATATTGTCAACTACTGCATCTCAGCAAATAGGTGATTATAATTGATAACTAAAAAGTAGCTCAAGCATATCCATATTAATCAATGATTAATAAATATTTTGATATGAAAATTAAATCAATGATAAATAGTTTTATTATAATCCCATTAATTTAATCACACATGAACATAACGTGTATTTATGAATCCAAATAGGTTCCTATGTTTAGCTATTTGTTTACATATGATATGTCATTAAAAAATCATCTTAGAACCCATAACATACTAAAGAAAATCCAAACCAATAAATTAAATGAGAGTTTCCTAGTCTGAAACAATATATGATGCCACTATATATTTCTTCATGATCTCATCGAAATAATTACATCCATGATCTTAGACTTTTATACTCTCTTTTATCAGGGAATGAAATAGATAAATCTACTAGTAAATAAGTACCCATATTTCATTCTTTCTATATGGTTATTGAGGGAAATCGATTATAATTCCCATATATATATGATCTAATGTCCATATAATGATGGGTACTCACTCCAAAAGACATTTTTTCATTTTCGAAAATCCTATTAATTGTTTAGTGGTAACCATATGATGAAACCTAGATTTCAAAATTCATGTTCAATATTCAAAACAGATCTCAACAAGAACCAAGGATATAAAAAAACTCATTAGTGGATTCCGAATTAAATCTAAGACTATTCAAAATTCAAAAGTTTGTGACAAGACACATTATGAAATTTAAAATCACCATGAATATTAAATTCATCCACACATATCCATCAGGCATTCAAAATTTAAAAATTAGTATGTGACTATAACATACCACAATGAAATACTCGAGCTATGATTCCCAATATTCTAGTCCTAGAGCCATGCCCTGAGACCTATCAACATCACAAACTATTGATGGGTACCCACCAGAATATGACCTATGATATCAAAAATGCAAACCAGAACAGACATCCAAAAATCCTTTTCAAGGGGAAAAGCATGCACCGATCGCACGTCCTAGAAAACCAAAACAACTCAAAATCTCACATCCAAAAACTTGAAGAAAATCAATGCACCAGACCAACTTAGCATGGGAGCTAATATTAGGTAGAAAGAGAGGGGATAGAAGTTTCAACCTCTTGGACAAATAACCACGATCTTCAATTAGAAATAAATCCTCTTCAAAAAAACACCACCAGGAGGGCAGAAACCAGATAACCAAAATAATGGATGCTAGATAGAATGTTATGCCGTCAATCCTTCATAAAAATGTAAACACCAAAATAAGAAACTGAAATCCTTATCTATCAGCAATGAAATGATTAATCCCTGCAGTGTAAGCATAGCCAATGATGCATCATCCTATCTCACGAATCACTTCTCCATAGGTAATGAAACAAATAAAATACCATCACCCGAGAGTGAACACAATGATGTATCTAAATCTATAGAGTCGTGAAAGAAGGTGCAAATAGGGAACAAAAAAACAAAGATGGTCTATCATCACATGACTCCCCATCACAATCCCAAGACACCACAGGACATCATCATTCCTGACTGAAATGGGGTATCACATGATAGTATGGTAAGGAAAGGGTTTAGAATTAGGGGTTTCGAGTCCCAAGTAAAAAAGAAAACACTTGAACATAAAAATAATGGGACAATAAGAATGCGTAAATGTTTGAGTTCTCAAGTGACATCATCCCATTCCATCAAAGAGCCATAATGTTTACCTAGATAAGGGGTATCACAAGAATGGTTTGACAAAAAAGTCCGGTGTGGTGGCTGGATGAGGACCTCGATTAGAACAACCAAAAATAGAGAATGCAGAAAAAAAAGTAATCCATGAAAGATAAGGAGAGTATACATCATGAATATAGAACATGAAGAAAAGAAAATAAAGTAATGATTGATGAAATCCATTGGGAATATGGGAAATAATCCTCAGTTTCCTGAAGGAACCCTTGGAGATGCTCCCAAACATAGAGCTCTCTTAGGAGTGAACAAATCAATATCTCAATACATATTAATAATGGGTACTGACTATAATAAACTATTAATATTATGATGCTATAATATCAATTTTTATCACGTAAGGAAATGTGATAAGAACTCAATAATACTATGCCTCATCCCATGCCACCAATATTTGAGTTTGAGATCATAAAACATTATAATTTAATAAGGGTGAGAAGCCTAACTGAATTTATGAGAATCTCTCAAAACTTCTTATATCAAGGAATAATTGAATATCAATTGTTTCTTAAAATTAGGTGCTTCATCAGGATACTAGGACCAATCAACTAATTTCTACCCACCATTGATAATTTCATTAATATAATGGAATTTTATATCGCATACCATTAAATTTTGACCTAAACCATGTAAGAAGGGTGTGTTTAGCACACTAGATAAGAATAAAATATCATCCTTATCCCTTACACAAATATTCATTTAATAAAAATTCCCATAAATTTTAACACTAACTTATACTCTGTCTCTCCCTATATTCAAAAATTTATAATAATTTAAAACATTAAATTTCCTGTACCCTAAATATTATAAAGATTAAATTTTATGTTTTGAATACACTTTACACAATATCATTAATAAAGGAGATATTATATATATATATATATATAATAAAATATAATTTGATTCTAATAATTCATGTAATTTATATCTTTTACATAAAGTGGTTTTGTCTCCCTATTTTAAATACATGCATCATAGATGGTAAATATATTTCCTAGTTTCTGTAGTTTAATTCATTTTGGTGAATTTGGAGTGAGGAACATGCTAATACATGGTTGTGTTTAATCAATATACAACATAATACTATAAATGATATTTTACAAAACACTTATTATCCCTCACTGGGGTCATGATTAATTTAAACTAGATCGAATGTCAACAATATCTTCAACTAATAAAATAATATTTGGATTTGATACTTCCAATTAAATTTCACACCATTTTCAATCAATTTATTCAATAGACTGGATAGCTAGGGAATTCTAAAATATAATATGTAATATCTATTTAGAACTGGGAATATTATTATTTGAATGAAAATATTAGGATTTTTTCAATCCAACACTTATTCAATTATCTCAAGGAATACATTAATAAAATATTTAGAAATATCATAACCCACGAACATGATAGGTTATATATTGAACATGATTTTATATATCACTATATACATATAATGGCCATTAAATGTCCTCAATATAATCATAAATAATGATAAATATTTTTTTCATCTTCAAATAAACCATGATATAATCCAAAAACATGAATAAATGTTTCAAATTTCACATGAAAAATATATTTCATCAATTACATGAATGCCACATGTTCATTTTTAGACCAAAAAGCATCAAAAGGTAATCAAATTACCTATATATAATCTTGTATATGGTCTTTTGAATATCTACCACTTTCACCATCATGTGGTGAGCTCAATAACTAAGATCCATATTTGAAAAACATATTGATTGCATATGATAATATGAATGGTCATTGATCCTAGGAAATGGAACTTTCTTTCATATTTTATCCTAATTGAACTTCAATAAATAAAATGAAAATTAGATTATTCCATTAAGATAATATTAATATATATTTAGGGATACCCATAGTGAGACACACATGTAAATTGACCCATTTATCTCTATATATTGAACTTGGGATTCAAACTTTTCATCTTATCCACAAAAATAATATGTGAATGAAATAAAATTGATGTTCCCCCTATAAGTTTATCAATGAAAAATCCAAAATTTCTCTCTAGAGGAATAAAGGATATTTCACCTGGAATAAACCTTGGATACATATATAATATTCAACAAATTTTTTCACCAAGATTTTCATCAATGGAATCAACAAGAAATATCTTCAACATACATGAGAATATACTGATTTTTAGAAGAATACTTCCTTCTCTACCTAATATTTTATCCCACTATCCCTGGAATATATGGATTTTTTAACATCATTTGATTACTGGAGGTAGTAATAAATATGATTGATTGATATAATATTCTAATGTATACCGATGATTAGGTTAAAGTAATCCAGAATATGAACTTAAAAATACCATATGAAAAAATTACAATACTCAAAACATACCATAAATTAAACTTGATGCTTTGTTCTTTTCTCTTTCCTAGGGGATTATAGATATTCAACACAAAAAAATCTACATTACCCAAAAAGTAAACTGATCAATCACTTTCGATATAAGAAAATAATATAAGGTAGATAAATTATATAAATATATACCTATATGTATATTTATAATTGTATTACTTTTAACCATCATTGGGCCAGATTTTCAATTTTGAGGTGTAGGATTCACCATATATAATCATCCATATTTAGTCCAACCATTACAATTTCATTATGTGTTATACTTGAACATCATATATAATTTTTATTCCCACAATTGGGTATTAGTTCCAAATTACTTGGATGGATAAAATCTATTTTAAGAGATTCATTTAAGGAAGAGCCATCATTAATGTCCTTGTTGGGTGATGAGTAACCACATAGAGGGTGTTTAATTATTTTTCTTTAAAAATTCTATACAATCATTAAATTTATAATTCTTTTTTGAATCAATTAGTGAGATAAACATATGGTTATCAATGATGTAAGTGGTGATGAATATGAGAGAAAATAAATAAACAAACCGGATTTATGGGGTTTTGATCACCCTTATCATCATATAGGAATTTAAGAAAATGTTTAATCTTATACAAACGAGTCAATAGGACTGTATTTTAATCTATAAGTATAATGATCAATAAGTTAATCAAAAATTATATCTAATCAATGATGTCCAATATTGAGTTTTACCAATAGTGGATAGTGTGTGAACCTTCCTCATCCACTTAAATCGTAGCCATGCACTCTGAATACGTTTGTCTTGGATATATGACTAGATACTATATGTATCATTATATTTTTCTTTATCGAACACATTATAATAGTATATATTTTTATTCTACATAGATACTTCATATCCATGTATATGTATCAGTAATAGTGTATAATCTAAAAGTCTTAAATCTCATTATATTTCTCCATGATATATCATCATTAATTACTATGTCATGTTCATATAATTAAATATTAACATTTGAAAATTTATGTCCTTGTTTCATCAATAGAATATAGGGAATGTTATTTGGGAATATTCTTAAATTAATTAAATAGCGATGTTTCATTACAAGAAGTTCTTCAATATAGACTATTGTAGTGTGACATATAAAATAATAGTTAATGATTATGTAAAAAACAAGATCTCAAAATACCTAGTATAAATTCATAAAAGATCGTTAAAGATATCATTCCACTTAGACCACCGTTGTTGTGTGTCCCACTGTCTTGTATCATGGTCATTATTTATTATCATATTTATACCAGTAATGTTATATTGTAAAGAAATATACCATGGTGTAGGGTCTTAAAAACATTTAAACCTAGTAAAAATGAAACAACCTATGGCTACGACAACTAGGGTACATTAAAATACTTTATTGTATATGGAATCCAATTATGACATGAATGTTTGTATAATAAAGATGTTTCCTTCAACTCCCAAGATAGTATTGTAACAAATTCTTTCAACTTACCCTAATAGAAAACATTAATCTTTATAAATCCTTAGTAGCATCATTTGGGAAAGAAAAACATCTATTCTGGTGTGACTCTTCCAATATAAGATTAAAAGGTTCCTATTTCATTACTACTTAATATTAAAAAAAATAATCACATCAATGTTACTCTCATTTGATAAAGTATAGTCCTATCTTCGGTTAACTTATCATAGTAAAATGCTATCTCTTACATTTTCAAATCCTATAACTGTGAGAATCCTTTTTATTCAATCATGTACTTCTTATTCGATGTTATCTCTCATTCATAACAAATATAAATATATATTATTATGACAATTTATTACATCAAGATCCTTTATTCATCTTCACCATCAAAATTAAACATCATTATTCATTATATAAGTTTCAATGAATGTGATATTTCAATATTTTTACTAATCACAATAATTTATTCTCAGTAGTAAGTAAAAGACACAACTAAAGAATATGTGAAAGAAATATTTTATTTCATGATGAAATCCTCATCATGGGTACAATCCAAAAATAATTGTATTTGGTTGTATAAGACACCAAACTACTGTTATGGATAGTGTTTTTAAAAAGTCATCACCCATTAGTGAACATGATATCAGTTGACCAATATAAACATCCATGATGTTCAAAAGGTGTAACAAAATATATCTTATTCACTAGACTCCATGAGATTATACAATCACACAATATACATCATAAGATATTCAATAATAGTATCTCTCAGCGAATTAACTCCATAATTTCTCTATGTACCGTTTCATTAATATTCATTAGAAGTTAGTCCAAAAAACTAATATATTTATCTTCTTATTCTATATTTTTAGAAATCATTATCAAATTAATGATTCTAATATCTACAATCCTCTTCACCCATGTTAAAAAAAACAATTAATATAATTAACCAAATATGATCTCCTAAAATTATACATTTCTGTATAAATAATGTAACAATTTCACATATCAATCCCTCAATGCATATCACTCTCTTATATTAATTCCAAATACACCATTACAGTATGGTTTCAATATGTTATTGAAAAAATATCTAACACTACATAAAAAGTCATTAGTGCAATTTTTATTCATTTCATTCATGGTTACATCAATCTCATTATTTATATTTTTTAGTGATCATGACATCAAAAGTAATCCATACAATTGAGAATATAAATATTATTAAAACACCTCGAATGAAAATGAATGAATGTTAGGAACATAATGAAATTAATCCCTATTTTATCAAACAAAAAATATTTTTAATTATATAAATTTAATTTTGGGTTTATGTGTTTCTTCTTCCCTTTTGAAATTATAATTTAATGGAAAAATATTGATTATGTGATTGTGATTGACCATGTTCTCTTCTACATGATGGGTTTGATATTTTTATCCTCTTTGAATGTAGTTTATTCCATAAAATAAAAGGGGTTTAAAATAAATCCTTCTTTGAAAATATTTTTTAACACTTTGACAATGACTCATATTATCCTATCCCACATTTGATGAAAATGAAAGAGTTTTTAAAATCAATAAGTTAATAAAAGAAATTACTTAAAGTAACAATGGGTTAATCCATATCATAAATGTCCGTCAAAGATATCAACCATTCATAGTGTTTAAACTCATAGAAGATAATGAAATGAATATTTAAAACATGATAATAAAAATATAATATAAAACCTATTGGATGATGAAAAAAATATACATGTAAGGAAAAAAATTATTATTCAATAAATATTTTTGGCTAATAAGATTTACTATAGTATATTTTAAAATAAAATCCCACTTTAAATTCACATATTTGAATCCCCGCTCAATAAAAAATGTATCCATAAAATTAATGTAAAAGTAAGGGATGTGGGTTTGGAATCTCATATATTTGTTTATTAATATTGTATGTTTCCACACATGGAATTAGATAATATTAAAATGATATTTTATTTTTTTTCTATATGACTATAACCATTTTCCCATATTTTTTTGAAATAACCTTATTTGAATCTATTTTCACATAAATTAGAAGTGAAATTCTTCCATTGATCATTCCGAACCAAAAATTTACTTTATTTACCCATATATAATTTTGAAGAGGTTTCAATGGTTTAGTTTTTGTTAAGACATATGTCATTGAACTTTTGGAATTTAAATTTTCTAAATTATCTTATGTTTAATATCCACTAAATTTTCAAGGTGGATTACGAATGCTAAACTGAATGAATGTTTTTATTTTTTATGAATGTACTCATCCTATTAATATGATTCTCTTTATGTTTCCAGAAATCATATAACTTCTCATTAACCCCATTTGTAATAAATTCATAAAACTCAGTTACATGGGAATTTATGATTGATTATTTAACCCTAATTTCATGAGAAGTGATGTGATGAAATTTTTGGGAATGTCAAGTGAGTGTTTCTAGAATCATAAAATATTATTTGGTAAAATACCATTGGTATGAAAATTTTTCTTCTCCTTATAATATTATCATTCCCTAAACTATTTTGTTTTCACAGCTATAATTTTGTGTTATGGGTTCTTTAAATGATTTAATAAGAAACCATAAATTAATAAAATTCTTATATCATTGGTTTCTCTATAAACCATGTTAAATTATAAAATTTTAATGGTTTATTTACTCCTATTTTATAATTATAAGGAATAGTGTATTTCTTATTTAATGGGGTGATACATGGAATGTTTTCATCAATGGTTTTTCTCCCCTATAGAAATTACACTTATAATTCCATGGCATGGAACTTACATAATTTTTTAATGTTATTCCCCTATTAATTATTGAAATGAAGGTCTCTTTTAAAGGATTTTATGTACTTATTTTTGACCCATTACCTTATGAAAGCCTTCCTCATCATTTTACTAAGATTAGTGTTACTTATGCATGAGACAAAACATTTTCCACTATTTTTTGTTATGAATGGTTACATAATATGATCTATTATATGTGTAATTTTATTACTAATTCAAGATATCCTTTTTGTTTTTAAAAAATGAATTTTCTTTCTTGTGACTTCTCAACATAATCTTAAAGTAATATAAACATGAAATGTTCATATGCTTTAGTATCCATCATATCAGAATCCATACCACTGGTCTCCATGGGAAAATAATATTAAAATTCCAAAAACTATTGTAAATATTTTCCTAAATACTTATTAGAATAATTTATTTCATCCCTTAATTCTTCAATGATTACTAAGTAGTTCATCAATTATTATTTAATTAAATCTATTTAATTATAAATTTTAGTGGCATCACATATCATGAAATTTTCAACACCTTTAACCAAATCAAACTTCCACTTATATAACATATAATATGATTAATGTGGATAATTATCCCCACTCTAATTCTATATTTTATTTTTTAATATTTTCTACTAAAACCACACAATTGTATTAATTAGAATTATAACAATTTCCCTCCATTTTCAATTTATTTTTCAATTCCTAACTATGATTTTCATATACTGCATTATTGGGGGAAACTAGAAAAAAGATCATTGGGAGAAATTTAAATATAATTCTCTAATAAATTAAAGTAATTAAAAAAGAAATGGTTTCAAATTTGTTATATATTAAGTAAAATAACTCTTTAATAATATAAATATTAGAAGAAAACCTATAGTGGAATATATCACATCAAATTCAACATATGTTTTCAAAATCCTAAGGTGAAATTGCATTTAAATGAAAACATAAAATTTCCTAATTATTGATTTGAAACTAGATGATGTAATCACAATACATTAGAATACATGATGTTTTAGAATTGTATATTGAATTGATTACATAGATTGAATAATAAAAATTAATAGGTATCATAGAAGAGTGATTATGATCAACACCAACATTCTTTATTTGATGAAGTAACATAAGTAAATATGACTTGTTGTTATAGGATTTATCGACTTTTTATCACCACACTCATCGTAACAATATGTATAGTCCTTTAATAGATCTATTTTATTTCTCCAAGTCTTTGTTAATGATAAGGAAGAATCCATCAGGCCCATATCAAATTATCATTCACTATGAGTAATCTTCATTAAATATTGAGTGAAATTATTTTTTTAATATTTATTTTCCATAATGTATGACCTTATTTTATCTAAAAAATACAAGTCCTATGTTTTTTGGATATTATATAATTTACAATGATAAATTTCTCCACTCCAAATCCATATTTAGTGTACACTATTGTGGATTAATATGTTCTTTCATGTAATAGTTAAAATTATAATAGATATTAATGATAAATTTGCCTTAATAAGTACCATGTTGAGTATCTTACGACAAATTTCATAAAATAATGAACAAAAAATCATCAAATTTTATGAAACTTTTTATAGATATTAAACTAGAAGTACTAAATAAAACTAAATATATTTTGAAATAAAATATATAATAAAATTATAAATTTAAATTTTTAAAATCAGCATAATTTTTTTATACATCAATTTGTGAATAAGTTTAATTTTTTGTATTTTAAAAAAATATTTATTCGGTGAATAATAATAATTATGGTTATTTTAATACTATGAAATTTATAAAAACAATTAAAATAATAAGAAACAATTTTCTATATAAAAATATATTTAATAAGTTTTTAAATATAACATTTGGTATTTATAAATCACATGTTTATAAAAATTGAAATTAATGTAGTATTTTACACTAAAAATGTTTTTTGGATGAATATAATAAAAAATAGACTCCATCACATTCATAAACTTAATATGAAATATTATTCCTATTTGAGTTAAAAATTCTAATCTAGGATAAAATTTTCAATTTTTTTGCTATTAAGATAATATTAGTATGATTAGTGTCAATTACCAAAATAATTGACAATTATTTTTCCTAAAAAATTATTTTATTTATATTATTTAATTAGTTATTAAATCATTAAAGTGGATATAATTTAAATTATGACTATTATATTATGTTTTAACCCTATATATATGTATATTAACAACAATTCATGGATAATAAATAAAAACTAACTACAATAATACTTAATTATTAAAATTTAGTTTTATATAATTTGATTTTATATATTTTAAATTTTAAATTAAAAGGTTTCTTTATCATAATTATAAATATAATTAGATAAATTAATAATAAATTTAGTCACCAGAAAATAAAATTTTATAATAGTCATTACGTTATAGTTTTAAATAAATTATATATTACTTAGTAAAAAAACCCGTTACCTTGGTAAAAAAATTTATAACAATAAAACTATTGGTAAGAGACATGAAAAATATTTGAAAATTATAAGGAAAGTATTGTATGAGGCATTATATTTCCAATATTACAGCACAAAATATTATTATATAATTTTGAAGTCATTAACAGAGTAATAGGGTTGTCTAATCATGAAACTATAATGGGTATTCCCAAAAGTTCCATTTTCATCAATTATAAAATGGTAACAATTACACAACCCCATGTTTGATCTTTGTAACACAAATATATTTTAAATGACATAAATAATTTTTGATAGTTTATACGGAACCCAACCATAATGTTAAAGAAATTGTGAAATATTTGATTTAAATATAACTATTATAACATAGTCGTTAAATTGTATGGAATGGATAAGATTGAAAAATTGTGCAATTTACATTGTTTAAAAATGTATACAATAAATTTATTCTTATAAAAGTGGTTATAAATGTAAATAAAGTTTATTTGTACTAAAAACTAAATGATTTTTAAAAAAAATATATTTTTCAAGAAAGTGGTTTTCTCATAGTTTGGGAACATAATTAAAAATTAATTTTTAACCGCTTTTAAAAATTTATCTGAAAAAAGATAAAAAAAATTAAATCAACATTTAAAAATTATCTCACATTGATTTTTTAAAAATTTCAGAAATGATTATTCTTTTCGATGAATATTGACAAAAATTAAAATATTTTTTTAAACATTCATTTTTATCAAAGAATTTACAAATTTCAAGTTAGTTTAAATAAATTTAAATTTATTATTTGTTAAAATATATTATAATTAATACTATTTAGGTCATTGGAAACAATTTTATGTTGATTTTTTATATAATAACGTATTATACATAAGAAAACATTCTTTTGGAATGCGGTTTTTTTACGTGCGTATGAGATTAATTTTAAATTTACCTCTTCCTCCTATATGATTTGAAGTCGAAAAAATATATTCCACTAATATATTAGTCATACTTGAAATTATGTATTATTTTAAAATTAATTTTTTCATAATGAATTATAAAAATAAAAACAAATTATTAACATTATTAAAGATAAAATAGGTTTACTAGGGGTTAAAAAAAGAAAAAATGGGTTAAAATTACATAAAAACTTGTGAAGTATTACTTCAAGGAAATATTTAGACCATATATCATCTAAAATTATATAATAACCCATTATAAAGGTTTTTTGAAGGTAGAAAGTGTGGGTATTGTTTATTCTTTTCAAAAAATCCAATTGTTACCTCTCCCCCACTTAAAAATGAGAACCTCTTCTTTGATACTCTTCACACTTCTAATGATTTTTTATATAATAATTGTTAAAATATATTATTTACATAACTCCACATGATCATGAATCTATTTTAACATTATGAAACTATATTATGAATGATTTTGGTATAAACCTAAAGTGGTTGTATGAGAAAAATGTATAGTTCTTAACCATTCAATTCTATTTTATTTCTTCTTATAAGTACATAAAATCATAATAAATACTTATAAAATTATAAAAAAGTATATCCATTAATATAATATTTTATATATTCAATTTTATAACTTATACCCATCTACTATTCTATCAAATGGGAAACAAAACTGTCTATCATGTTTACGGTGAACTACCACCTTGTGAACCGATGTAATTTTTTTCCCATCACCACCTCTACCAGATGGATATAATGATTTATTTAAGTCATATATATTATATTTGTAAAATAATTATACTTTAATAAAATTTATATCACCTATTTCTTCTTACCTTCCAATCCATTTGAAAATGATAACGTCACTCATCCGTACGTGTGGACTACAACCTCCATGATGAAATGGGATATGTTTATAATTTTAATATGAAATGAATGGAAATACGGATGTATTACAAAAATATATATGATATACATGTCATAAAAATTATTCAATTATTTTTATTTTTTATTTAACATTCTTTTTTTCTATTAGTATAAAAATGACAGATAAGTTTATGCATAAGTACGACCTATCATATTTATGAATGGTGTGCCTAATTTTTAAATATACTTATTTTATAGATGATTCTATATATCGTCAATATATATATATATGATATTTAAATAATTAATGAAATTCTAGATATTATGTAATGATGATCAAAGTAAAATGACCAAAGCTGTCGAACTTATATATGCTTGAAAAACGAAGTAGTGTTTACCTGAAACATTGATATTAACAATGAATTGTAAATAAACTAGTGATAGGGAACTATAATAACGAAATAACAGGTTATAAATGTTATTATAATTATTTTTTTATTAAATATATATTTATTTTACATAAGGTTTGGATGTATATTACAGATGTCAAAATTGAGGTAAAGGTTTCTCATCTCACATTTACTTTCTCTGAGAAAAATTTGATATTCACCACATAATTATTTTTTTGGGGTATATATTTCCCAATTGATATGTTATATAAAAAAAATTTAACTTAATTATATTTAATTTTTGTTTTGTTTTATTTCTTTCATAGGGATTATGATTCAAAATATACCCAAAAGGTAAGGGATTATTTCACACACTCATAATTATTTTGGATTATTTTTGTTTATGTATTAATTGGGGAAATTGTATAATATTTTGATCATTAAAGAAATATATTTTATTCTCCTATGGTTATATATGAAATTTTCAAGTAATATTAAATTTTCCTCTCATCAGTACATAAATTGATTGTTTTTTTTCATGAAAATCATACATTATTTTTCACCTTAGACTGATATATTTTTTATTTTATATCCATGTGTTCTAAAAATATACAAAAAAAATGTTTCCATCATTATTAAAATTATTTATTTCATTCATTTTTACCTATTTTTAGTTTCTACAAAATGTTTTGAATGTATTCTTCATTTAAATTTGAGAACGAATTATTTTTTAACCTTACTGAAATAGTGTGAAAATAAATTTTATGATATTATTTGGATTGTATAAAAGTACCAGTTTCCAATACCACTCATTGTATGGATTCTAAAATTAAATTTTTAACAAGTTAATTTTTAACGAAATTTGTTTGCTCATATTTTATGTATTTTATGTTTTTAAAAGTAGTTTTAAATTTAAAATTTTTATTTACTTTAATAATGTTTTAATGAGATGTTTATAGAATTTATATTAATATAAGAAAAAAAAACCTTATAATTCGTATGATACATTATGGATATGTTATAATGATACCATCCACCCTATCACTCTATATGGTTGATGATAAATTTTCCTTGGGACGTACTATCTTTATTTCATTAACCATATAACTCAAGATGGTTTATGATAATATTTATTCATTGGGGAATGTATTATGATTTGTATGAAATATTTATGATAAAAATTCCGATTATATATTATTAATATTGAAATTATTATATTTTTGAATTATTTTTTAATTTGAATTTTTATATTGATAATGTTTCTCCACTTTCATATGTCAAATGCATTATTCATAGGCTTTGATAAGTGAGGACTATTATAGACCCTTGATGAAACGAGAAGCCTCATGATTCAAATTCTCTTCTGTATTTTGATGAGGCCTTAACAATTTATAAAATATCTTATGGGAAAGGGACTTAATGGTTTGGTTAAGATCCCTGATATTACAAATTCCCTCATTTTGAGTTTTGATTTTAATTTCTGTGATTATTTTATTAGTTACAATGTCCATAGATATATTTCAAGATCATGTGTTTTTATGTGGAATTATTTTAATAATTGTTTATTACTATCAAATTATTCATTAGGATTGAGTTATTGATTAAATGAAATGTGTTTTAGTTATTTACCATGCAGAACTAATTATTCATAATTTATTAATTCAAGATTCCACTTTATTCATACCATTTTTGAGAATTTGAGATCACCTTGTTGTTATGTTTCTTGATCCAAGGATACCAATAAATTTATTATGTATGATATGTTGGGATATTCTATTGGTAATATTACTATTATCAAAGTAGATAATATTATATATTATTATGTTACCATTTTTAGTGTCAAATTAAATTATGTATCTAGTTTTCAAATATTATTAAACTATTCATTCATTTAGGATGCGATCAATTGTATATTGATCCGATTCAATAAAGTAAACACAAACTCTAGGATACTAGATTCATTTTTAATATAGTTTGTATTAGAGTATGTTTTGTATAAACCTTAATAACTATATTTAATGAAACATATATTATAGAATATAACCCTATGAATAACATTGAGGATAAGTCTAATTATAGGATAACATATGAATGTTTTGTCTATATAGAGATTATGTGTATTTCCAAGAAATAATTTCCTATTAGTATAATAAAAGATGATTTGGATCTGATATAGTAGTACATAGGGTAATATCTTTGAAATGGGTGTATGGGGATTTTACTTAATCAATACCTGGTGCATGAAAATAGACAAAACCACACACTGGTTTTGACACTCTTATGGGATATGCATGTATTAATTGAAATTTTAATTACAAACCATTTTGAATTATTTGAATAAATGATGATCAGGGACCACCTATGAGTATATCTAGGTTTCATAGAATGGGAATAAGGTGGTCTGATTTATACATACTATAAATGATTTTTCAAAATTATGATTATTGTTTCTTGCAACATGATTTTTGGTATTAGCCAATCGATGGAACTAAGAAGAATTATGATAACATATAATGTGATGGAAAAATTATGTATTTTAAGGTACAAAGTTGGATGGAAAATTAATTAATAGTTATTGTGATTATGACAAATATGTTATCCAAGTATATGATTAAAATTTAAAACCTAAAAAACACTTATAATCACCAAATAAGAGAATCATGGAGTCTACTAAGAGGTAGAGTGAGGGATAACATATATGGAAGAAGGATAAATTCCATTCATATTATAAATTTTAAAAAAACTCCCAATTAAATGTCTATAAGGAATATTAAAATGTTCTATTTCTTGAAAGGAAGGGCCTATAGAAATTAATTTCCCTTTAAAAGTGAGGTGTTCTATATAGGGAAATAATTTTCACCCTTGGGATCCATTTAAATATCATTTCCCTAAATATGGGGACCTAGGGATTATTAGAGTCCATTCACTATGTTAAATATTAAATCCTTGAAAAATAAAGGACCTATGTAATTAAAATCAATGAAGTGATAGGATTGATGTATTTATGTATTGAGATTCAATAATTTTATTTAGTAGTTTTTATATTATTTGTAATGTGGATATAATAATAATAAAACATATAAAGGGTTGCATTAATTTTTGGAGGAATATAACTCTTCATCTTATATTATTTGATGATTTATGAATACCATCATGTATTTAAGAGTTTCTATTTTATCATATGTTAAATGTCTTAGAAATTACTTTCTAGGTTTTACCAAATGTTATTTTCATGTCATTACTAACATTTTGGTAGAAATTTATGATAACATAAACATTGGGATTAGAATGGTCCTTAGTGATAAAGATTATTTGAGGAAGAATACACAAAAAATTTCAAATGTATATTTAAATGTGTTTTTTAGAATTAAATTTTATATAATTTTTCACGATGAGGTAATTATAATTATACAAATTTTGGAACATATGTTTTATCATACAATTAACTATAATATTGAGTAGTGACTTTTTGATTAATTTTATTTACTAGGATATTAATCATTTTTATATAACCTTATATTAATTAAATTAATATTGTTTTATGACAAGGAAAACCAAAATATTACTCAATAAAATTTATAATATAGAAAGAGATTAGTAATTTAACCAACAACCTATGTACGACAGGGGTGTTGTTCCTACTACTGGACTAAATTATGTCCTAGTTAATATAATTTTTTTAAATAATCCTATAGATAAATATTTGGTTCATTTGGGAAGAAATATTTTATGGTAGAATATTATATATATATATATATGATTTGGAGGTGATTAATGATATTTCCGGAGATATATTATGTGGATTGGGTATATATATATATCTTTTAGTTTTAATGGAAATGAATTTTTGGGATGAATTATATTATGTTTTTAAAGGTGAAAGATGATGGTTATGAGAAAAATAACGAAGATAAAAATTTAATTAATGATTAGTTTATTTGTTCAATATGGGATATAGGGTTATTTATTTAATGAATGGTCTTTTTTAAATGTACTTTTTTATTATGTAAATTTGTTTATTAATTTTTTATTTCATCATATGAATGTCTATTCATTTTGGGTATTATCATACATAGTTCTAGCCAAATTGGTTTTATTAATGATATGTTGAATTAATTTTCATTACATTATTGATTATATTACATTATAAAAGTAATTTTTGTGCTTATGTTATAGATAAATCATTTTTGATATTCATTACATGGAGTAATAAATGAAGTTGAAATTGATCAAAGCCCAACGAAAATATAAAATTGTGCTAACGTAATAAAAAGTTATTAAGTAAGTATATTTTATGGATTTTTCTACCATGAATGTAATATAATCAATCAACATTTTGAGAATGATCATGAAATAAAAGTTTATATATTTTTGTTCATTTCTCCTTAATCAATGGTATTTTTCACCACATCGGTTTATGGTTTTGTGGCAATTAACTTTCTCATAATCATTCACTTTTTAGGTTTAATGATCTCTATCTATCTATTTAATTTTTTTGACATTTATTCCATTTCTTTATTTTCAATTCAAAATATTGTTTTACTTCTTTTATGTCTTGTTATGTTTTATTCTATATTACCATCGTACTTCCCTTTCCCACTTTTTTATATGATGTTTTATTAGACCTTTTACCAAGATGGACTAAGAAAAAGTAATTATTATATGGATAACACTTGATTTATTAGTGTAGGTTAAAATTTAGAGAATGAAAATTTTTGGAGGTGGGTAGAATGTAACACCATAATATTTTAAATAAATAATTTTATGATCGATAGGATATATAACACACAAGGCTGAGATTAAACAACCTGTGAATGTTATTTTTTTAATATAAACTCTAAATCCTAGCCATTAAATTGGTGGGTATCAATATAAACAGTTAAATTATGAAAATTATTTGTTTTACACATTTATAAGATAAATTTTTCACTTATCAATTTATTAGAAATTGAAATAATAATCAAGTTTTAGAAATATAAACTTTTTTTGAAAGTAATAATATTTTTAAAATGTAGTTTCAACACATTCATTTTTGACTTAATATAATTTTTTCAATTTTAGAATAATTATTTATAAAATTTAAATTAATTTTTTAAATTATCATGGAAATTATATTAGAGTGAATTTTTGAAAATTCATTGAATTGGATATAATTTTTTATAAATAGTGAAAAATCCATATTTTTTATTGAAACTTTTTTTATTATGTATATAATTTTGAAAGATAATTGTTTGAAGAAAATTAATTAAAATGTAAAATTAGTTCATGTACATTATAAATAATTTAATCTAGTTCATCGGAATCAATTTAAGGTTGATTTTTAAAATAAAAATAACTATACATAAGCAATCATTTTTTGGAAAACAATTTTTTTCACTCTCATATAGGATTAAATTTCAATTATGTTCTTCCACCTCTATGATTTGAATATTAAAAAAACATATTTCATATTTTATGAAATCATGTAGAATATTATTAAATAATTTCAACTTTAGTATTTGTCATAATTGATAGTAAAAATAATAAAAAAATAATTATAATGGATAAGGTTAAAATGTCTTTAATAGGTGTAAAACTAAGAGTATACGATTTATAATTGCCTAAAAATATTTCTAATTACTATTTTTTAGACATAGTTCAACCTTATCTCATATATTTTTTTATATTTAGTAATTTTCTTTCATGTTTCCATGTGAAAAAAGTATGTATAATTTTTTCTTTCCAGAAATTCTAAACATATTCCCCACCCCACCTATAAATGAAAACCGCCTCACTAATAATATTAACACTTTCCAATCACTTTGGGATAAATAAGCTCAAATACCTTATAAAAATCCCCTCATAAAACCATGTTTATATTTTTTTATTAGAAACTTTTGAGGTAGGATTTTGGTACAGACATATAGAGGTATAGTTCTTAACCACACATTTTTAATTTATTCTTTCCTACGACTACATAAAATCAGGATAAAATATGATAAAAAAATTATCTCACCTATAATTATATGTTATTATGTTAATTTATTAACCTATATACATCTCATTTTCCCTTAAATATGAAATAAATCTATCGATCATGTGTACGGAATACTACCCACTTCTGAACAAATGTAACATGTTTTCAAACACTACTTCTCATTGAAAGATATAATGATGGATTTAATGTAAATATATGATATATATACGATATAATTGTTTTTTGGAATTATAATATAACATCATCCTTCTTGACTTCCAATCCTTTGGAAAATAATAATGTTGATTGTATATAATTGTGGACTACCGCCTCTGTGAAACGATGAGATAAATTTTTCATTTTATTTTAACATGTATTCTTAAAAGTATATATTAATTGAATATGTATAATTAGTATGATATAAATATGAATTTGGAAGCGTATATTCATATTTATATTTTTTTATTTCCATCTATAAAAAAAGAAAATAGTTTTCAAACATATGTATAACCTACCATCTCAATGAATGGTGGAATACATTTTTTAATGAATAAATTTTAGTGATGACCCTAAATATGTATATAATAATTCCACATTATATATAAATTATGAGTAATAATCATTCTATGATTTAACCATGATCATTTTAAAATTAATGAAATCACCAAACAAAAACATAAATAAAAATGAAGTAGTTATTATCGAAACAAGGATTTTAAAAACTAATTTCAAATAAATTAGTGATAAAATATAACATGTAAATAAAATAAGTTGTTATATATATGATTATGGTTATCTAAAGGATATATAATAAATATATATTAATTATATAGGATTCTAAAACAAATAAAACATAATTCAAACATGAGATAACAGTTTCTTATCTTACGTTTATATTCTTCATACATATACCATATTCACTAGATAATTCTTTTATTTTGGAGAATATAATATTTCATTTATATTTTATATCATGAATATATTTATATAAATTATATTTATTTCTTCGATATAATTTTTTATGTAATTTTTATTATGATTCTAATGTTTCCAAAGTGGTAACCATTTATTTCACACTGTCTTCAATATCTGGGGTTGTTTATGTTTAAGCCTCCCTTTGGGTTATTGTTTAATTTTTCTATCAATAAAAAATTATATTCAATTCCCCGATATTTATTCATGTACATTTCATGTAATAGTACCATTTTTATCTCTATGGTACATAAAATGAATGAGAACATGATTTCATGAATAGTTGTAATTATTTCACTCCTCAGAAAAAAACCTTAAATTTAATTTCCTACTTTTAAAAAAGTGGGGTTAACATTAAAAATGAATTTATGAAGGAAAACATTAACCATTTTTTTTCAATTTCCACAAAATGGTTTGAATGTAATCTTCATGTAATTTACAAAACTAGGTACTTATTATCTATTTTATAATATTTTTAAAATAATTATTTTTACATTTACAGAATATATGGAATTACCCTTCACCCTAAAAACTCATTTTTTAAAGAGTCCAATACAATTTTAAAAATGATTTTTTAAATAAATATTATTTACTAATATGTTGGAAATTTTTATTTTTTGAAAGTTATTTTTGAATTGAATAGGGTATATTCATCAAAAATGTTTTTAATGAGGGTTTTATGGTATTTATAGTCTGTAATAAAACACCACTTATATTAGTAATAGTCAATTAGGGTAATTATTATTGATACCATATAACTTATTTAACATGATTGTTTATTATCATTTTGACTCAATATTTACTATTTTGATATCATTCACCATATTACTCAGGATGGTTTGTGTTTATATTTATTGATTTGGGAATGTATGCACATTTTTATTTCAGTATTCCAATAAGAGTTTTGATAATATTTATTGATTTGGTAAATTATTAAAATGTTATATGGTAGTTATTTTAATAATATGGTTTATGTTGACTATGTTTCCTCTCAATCATGAGGATTGTATTGGACTTAGTTTGTCAGGGGAAGGGACCAATATAGCCACTCGATGCATTAGTATGTCTAATGGGACAAACTTGAATGGGTATTTGGATAAGTATTTACCCATTTATGTATGATTTATTGGAATAATTTCTTATATTATAGTTGTAATATTTAACATTATACATTATATCATTATGAGAAATGATGTTGATGTATATTTGATTATTCAATTAGTTATAATATTAATCGATTTATCTCATGATCTGGTGATTATATATATGGAATTATCTTGAACATAATTTATTACAATAATATTATTCTTTATGTTATTATTATTGATTATATGGAATGTTGTTTATGTAAGAACATGAATCTTCATTTCGGGTATGTTTTTCCTTTTCTGGTCGTTTTTGAGAAAAAGTGGAAAATAAGGAAATTTTCTAAATACACGAAGTGTACTTTATAAGTACATTCCATGTACATTGATGCAGTGCGGGGCCATGTGCTGGATGTGTCTGGGCCACACACACAGTGTGTTGGGGCGATGTGGATTCCGCTTAAAGCGGAGTACAGAAATGCCAAGTACACGCTGTGTACCCCATAAGTACACACCATTTAGTTTTTTTTATTAAATGGACCGGGGTCATGCGTAATTGATGAAAACAAATTCTTCTCCAGGTTCCTTGACCGAGAGCGACCCGTATGGACGCGAACATCCTCCAATCCCCCAAGCCTCTATCTGTTTGCTGAATCGACCGTCATCAATTGTGTTGGAACCGCAGTGGTGAGATATTCCTTCTTCTTGAGTTTCATTCTATTATTCTCCCTCCTTATCAAGATATCATGGGTTGAACATTTTGTGCATTTTCGTAGATCTACACCGTTCTATGGAGAATCAAGCATTGTGGTCAATGTATATTTATCTCCTAGCATCAAGGTAGGTGGTTTTGGCCATACCATTTAAAGTCTTTGAGTTTTATGTGCAAATTCCACCAAAACCCATGAAGGGGTATTGTGTATTTATCGTTCCGCCCTTGTTGTTTTCTTTCTATGCTTGTATGCTTGTGTAGAGGTGATTTGATCATGTTTTTGGATAATTGTTTTTCTTTGATGTTTTACCCATGCCTTGTTCTTGTTACTACATTTGGGTCTTGTTAGCCTTTGGTTGTTATACTTGTTTTCCATGCCTTATGACCGTAGGATGGAATGATATTCTGGACATGCTTGTTATGTTGTAGACTGGTTACCCAAGTAGCTCTGTAGGTGTACTTTGGCCTTATAGCATTATTATGCACTAACTAGCACGAGACCTTGATAAACTGGTGCTATAGACTATAAGGGATATATTGAGTGAGCTTCCTAGAGAGTCTTGGATATTATAGACTACAGGAGGGTAGACCGAGTGAGCTTCCTGAGAAAGTCTTGGACATTATATACTACAGGGGATTGACCGAGTGTGCTTCCTAGAGAGTTTTGTATATTATAGACTACAGGAAGGAATACCGAGTGAGCTTCCTTAGAGAGTCTTTATTTTGTTTGAATTTCTTTAAAACCTTTCCAGGATAGAGAATTAATTGACTGAGTGCACTTCCTTAGAGAGTCTGTGATGGACCTGAGACTATAGGATGAATTGGCCGAGCGTGCTTCCTCAGTGAGTTTCTAGACCTTGGGTATATAAGAGGATTAGACCATGTGATCTTTCTCAGAGAGTCCCTGACTACCCTAGACTATAAGTGTAATTTACCGAGCGAGATTCCCCAGAGAGTATTATAATTTCTTATTACCAAACCAGAGGGGTTAGGCTGAGTGCACTACCCAGAGGGTTGTTGGTACTTCTTGGATATGACCAGATGGGTTGGCTGTGAGTACTTCCCAAAGGGGTTCCTATTGTGGTTAGAAGATTGCTTCTCTGATGCTTGTTGTTCTGTGGATTGATTACTGTTTTATATCATCCTTCTACTACTTACTGTCTACTGCCTGTTGTTTACTGTTACAGTTTATAGCTTATTGTACTATTACCTACCATATACTCACTCACGGTAAGGAACTAATCTTCGGGTGGTTGCCTACTGGGATTAGTCTCACACCCTGTTTGGGTCGTGCTTTTGGGCCCAAAAAGACTATGTTGTTGCAGGTATAGACAAGGTAAAGCGCCCTTCAACTTCTGGTACATGATTGTTTTGGAGCAGGAGAGCATGGGACCAAGCCGAGGCTTGCGATGCTGAGGGGTTTCTTATTTGTCTTTTCTCTATACTTTGGTTTAGTATTTTATTCAGAACTGTGACTTGTTTGGCTTTTTTCCTAGACTTATGTATCGTGCATCATTTCATATATACATGTGTGCTCCAACTGTTTATTGTTTTAGTCTTCCGCTGTTTATTGTTGTTGGATACTTACTGCTTCTTGTATTATCTGCTTTGTTTATTTCCAATGTGTACTCTTCCAATGAGGTCATATTTTTTCCATTATCACACCCAAGGCCCTCGCCGCTAGTCGGCAGCCTCTGGAGTTTGGGGAAATGCGCTTGAGGCCATGCGACCAACTGGGTACAGGGCGCCTCTGGGTGGCTTCCAGAACTGGGACATTACAAAGTGGTATCATAAGGATTATTTTATCTTGATTTACTATTTGGAGCATTTATCTAGGGATAGGACATATTCTGTACTTGGTAATAAGCTGTTCCCAGGAGTAGCTAACCCATGTACAGGGAAAACCCAATCTATGTCGTTTATTGCAGTTTTCTGGTTTTGAGATTTTATGGTTGATATGATTTCACCTAGAGTGATTCACATGGCTTGTGTTGTTATTGGTGTGCTATTATAGTTCTATTTATGTCACAACCCTATGAGATGAGGGTATTCCATCTCATGCATTATATAGGAATTTGTTAGAAATCACATGCCATGCATTATTTCCATTCCATCTCGGGTGCATTAGCAATTTCATGTTGTTGTGATAGACATTGTGTAGATTATGCATGCTGTTGTGATAGATGTTTGGTAGAATCCCTGCGGTTTAATAGATAATTTGTTAGTATCCTAACTTTACATAAATAATCACCAAATTTTGGTTATTGAGGTGTTATGGGCCCTCATGAATCAGAATGTGGTGGATCATTGAATTATTTTCCTTGTATATGATATGTAGGAGATGCTAATATTTGATTCGCTGGAATTATGGGCCCCCACAGATCGGAATTTGGCACCTCCATGCTTGCTTTTCAGTGTTTTCTGGGTTTCGGTGTAGTTTCTAAGTTACTTCCCGGAAAAACCCAAAATACACGGCGCGTACTTGACTACACACCGTGTAATTTTAAACCATTTCACTGGCTGTGTGAGCAGAAACACGGGGTGGTCAAAAAGTTTTGGGAAACATGCTGTGTACTGTAGTTGCACGCAGTGTAATAGTGTTCCATGTACCTAGACGTGTCAATAACAACACGGGTCGGGGAAGCTCGCGTAGTACATGCCTTGTTGGGTATGAACATGTAGTGTAGCCTCGCTCTAGATACCTGGTCGTGTCACGAACAACACGAGACGATGTTATCTCTCCTATATATGCCTTGTTTGTTCGGAACATGCCGTGTATGGTTCAACCATGTAGTCGGCTGTGTAACTAACAACAAGGGCCGCCAAATCCTTGTCTGGTACACATCGTGTCCTTAGTGAACACGCCGTGTAGTCTAGGGTTAAGAAGACCGTGTGGGTTAGCCATGTAAGGAGACTGAGGACAGGAAATAGAGATCCAGTACAAGCCGTGTGTGCTGACAACACGACGTGTAGTCTGTGGTGTACATGACCAGCCGTGGATGAAGTACACAACCATGTGTCTATCTTAAGAATGCACGCAGTGTAGTTTTATACACGCCGTGTAGTCATGTTTTGTAGAACTTGAATTTTATTTCCTCCTGTTTCTGTTTTTTGATCTTGTGTTCTCAGTCTTTGATATTTCTGATCTAAGGTGTGCTTTTGATCTTTCATATCTATGCCTCCGAGACATCCTCCGGTTGTACGTCAGCTTCTATATGGTGATCAGACCCCAGATATGGATGATCAGGGATCTCTTGGATATCCTCTTGCAGATCCTCCTGCTGTGCCATCCTGGCCCTAGTAGTTATACCCGTTGCAGGCGCCGATGTGCAGTTCAGGGAGGACTTCCGTAGGATGATGCATACCTTCCAGGGAGCACCGCCTCCTGCCCCGTTGATGGCTGAGTTGACGCAGGTTTTCCAGCAGCAGCATCCTCCTACTTTCTTAGGGGATGGAGGACCCCAGGCTGCAGAGTCATGGCTAGAGGCCACAGTGACGATCTTCGAGAACCTGTAGTGACATGAAACCAGCAGATGACATTGACTTGATGGCTTGCACGAAGTTGTAGTTGCAAGGCCCAATGATGCAAGGAAGATTAAACAGACTAGAAGTGGGAACATAAGCCCATCTCATTGCATTAAAACGCCCAAACCCAAGGTGCATGCATGGAAGTGGGAAATGGGCTTCTTACTTCTCTTATTTAAGATCAAAGGATATCTGTAAAGCCCAAGACACATGTTTGCACGAATTTTGGAAGCCTTTCCCAAATGGAGATTCTAGAATGGCATCTTTGGACACCAAAGTCAAATCTGGTGGGCTAGGTAATCAAAGTAAAATCTGGTGAGCTATGTGCGGAAAGACATGTGCTAAGTTTTCCAAAAGTCTTTGTTAGACTTTATCTTTTTTACTTTAAGGGGAAAAGGTAGGTTTAGCCTTTATGACATTAGGATATTAGACCCTTGACTATTGTATCACCCCTTGGATATACATAGCCACCCCATGGCATTGTATTTTCATTCAAAAATTAATTGAGAGCTTATGCTTTGTTTCTCTTCGTTGTGTGAGAATTATTCTGAGTTTCCCATTTCTCTTGTGCATTCTTGCCTTGTCAATATACAAGTAAGATTGGTGATCCAAGATCACAAAGCTCCCACTTCTGCACCTCAACCCAAGTGCGTTGTTTTGTGGATTGGCTATCACATCGCTTCCTTGAGTGTGTGGTCTAAGTAGTAGTTCGCGCTCTATATAGAATTGATTGACTACTTGCATCCGCTATCCATACCCATCATACGCCACTTAGCCCCAAACCACATCTTACATCTGCCGCCCTACACCGTGATGATCGGGCCACCCCGCGCGTCTCACATGAGTTGGTATCAAAGCTCCAGTTGATATAGTAGGCATCTATTACTCTCTTTTATCCCATATATCTATTACCCATCTCATCATTCGTTATTATCCACCCATTAAAAAAAACCTTTTCTTTGAAAACCTCCAGAATTGGCCTTTGTTGTGCACGATTGAAATATTTTTACATTTATTCAATTGTTCATCCATATTCTTTTTGAATTTAATTCACTATATGTGATTTGTATCTGGAAAATAAAACAAAAGTAAAATCAAATTCTCTCAACTCATCATTACGTGCTTCTTAAAATTAAGCACATCCTTTCCTTTTAGAGATTTCAAAAAAAAATTCTTACTCTCCGTTCATCATCATGTGCTTTAAAACTCCAAGAACAAAACTTTTTCGAGAGATTTGACAAAAAAACAATATCGGATACAATTACTTCACCATCGTGCTTTAAATTAATAGAACTTTTCATTTCCGTACATCACTTTCTACATCATTTTTCTTCATCCCCATATTATATTTGGATCATATTGTTATTAATTTTTCTTATCTTTCACAAATGGGGAAAACACAAATACCACCTTTCTACCCACTTTTCCATCAACCCTTTGTCCATTTTCTACCCTCTTTCCACCCTTTAACCTTTATCACTCAAGCGGGATGTGTTAAACCAGCCCCCGACACAATCTTGATTGGGGACGGATTTGTGACAAGTGATCACTCGAAACAAGGTATTATATTTCACAAGAGATTGGAATTTGAATTGCATGTTGAGAGTGAAGAGAAATAAGCAAAAAAATACCTTGTGTGTGTGAGCGTGTGCATCCTGTTGTGTGTGTGTTTGTTAATATTGTGTGTGTGATGGGTTTACATCTTGTGTGTCTGTATGTGTACATATCATGTGTGTGAGTGAGTGTGTATCATTGTGTGCCCCCCCAGTGTGTGTTTGTGTTTGTGTAATATACTATGGCTTAAGATCGTTGGAAGAAAATTATTCATGCTAGTGATGATGGAAGCCGAAGTAGGTCCCCCACACCGGAAGCTTCGCCACTCCAAATTCAAGCTTTTTTGAGCCATTTCGAGAAGCTTCTTGATCGAATGTTAGAGGTGATACATGAGAGGATTGATAACCTGGAGAATCAACCAAGCCCAAGGATGATCCATGATAACCCGCAGCGAGCTCCAGCACCCTGTCGCCCCCATGTCATAGAAGAGGAGATGGAAAACCTTGATGGTGATTTTGACGATGTCCCACAAAGGATGAGGTTGTACCAACAACCTATAAGAGGCCAAAGGAGACCACATGATGATGAACTACTTGGCGGGATCAAAGTTAAAGTCCCTTCATTCCAAGGGAAAAGTGATCTGGAAGCCTACTTGGAGTGGGATATGCGAATCAAGCAGATATTTTCATGCCATGCATATTCCGAGGAGAAAAAGGTCAAACTAGCTTCCCTTGAATTTTATGACTATGCTTTAATATGGTGGGATCAAGTTCAAAAGGAGAGAGCCTAATATGGAGGACGTCCCATTAACACATGGGAAGACATCAAGTTCTCCATGAAGAAGTGATTTTTTCCAACACATTACCATAGAGATCTCCACAACAAACTTCAACACCTCACCCAGGGGAGTAAGAGTGTAGAAGACTACTACAAGGAGATGAAAACTTCCATGATTTGAGAAAATGTTGAGGTGGATCTGGAGGCATCCGTGGCATAGTTTTTACATGGGCTCAATCGAGAGATTTCCGATCAAGTGGAGATGTACCACCATGTAGAGATAAAAGATATGATTCACCAAGCCACAACGATTGAACAACAAATCAGAAGAAGGAGCAACATGATTAAACCAACTACCCCTTTCACACCGTGGAGAAATATGAGCAAGGATATTGGAGAACCATCAAAGGAAAAAAGAGGTTGTTGATCGCAAAAGTACCAAGGTAATTCTTCCACCTAAGAAACCTAATTTTGAGTCTAACCAAACTAGGAATCGGGATATTCGATGTTTCAAATGTCAAGGAAGGGGTCACATTGCTAGTGAGTTCCCAAACTGGAACACCATGACCATCAACAGGTATGGATAATGGGAGACTGTTGGAGAGAGCTCGGAAGAGGAGGAGGAAGAATCTACAGAAATTGATAGTGGAGAGTTTGCAGAAGATGGTGAGATTCTTGTCACTAGGAGAGTTCTAAGAGCACAAATGATTGCGGGAGAGAAGGAGCAGCGGGAGAACCTTTCCCTTACACAGTGCAAGATCCATGGGAAGGTTTGTAGTGTTATTATTGATGGAGGAAGCTATAGTAATGTTTTGAGCACCGAGTTAGTAGAGAATTTGGGACTTCCTACTATGAAGCATCACAATCCATATCGTCTTCAGTGGTTGAATGATTGCATGGAGCTGAAGGTCACCAAGCCAGTGAAGGTACTGTTTACCATTGGGATGTAAAAATATGAGGTCTTGTGCGATGTTTTTCCTATGAAGTCTTGTCATTTGTTATTGGGATGACTGTGGTAGTATGATCAACATGTTACCCATGACGGTTTCATGAATCTTCACTCTTTTGTACTCCTAGGGGAACCTATAACCCTCAACCCCATGTCCCCCAAACAAATTCTGGAAGATCACATTTTCAGAGAGAATAAAAAAATGAGTGATGAGGAAAAAAAGAGAGAAAAGGAAAATGGAGAGAATGAGGGGAAAATAGAAAAGGAGAGGAGAAATGAAATGGAGAGAAACGACAAATCAAGAGAGGAAAAATATTTGAGAGGAGAGAAAAGTGTGATGTTGGAAAAAAAGAGTGAGGTTAAGGAAGATTTGATTTCTCAGCAGAACCTTCTAGTACTTATGTCCAAATAGGTGGTGTTGAACACTAATGACTTAACTTCTTCATTGTAAACTATTGTGAAATCATTTCTACAGTTGTAAGATAGAGTCTTTCTTGAGGAGACAAAACCCTGTCAGCTTCCTAATAGAAATAGAAAAGTAATTCAAGGAAACATTAATGGAATCAGGGTTCCAATGGATTGGAAAGAGTTTCTACCTCATGCAGATTCGTCTTACAAAAGGGGAGATCACTCTATAACTAAATGTTTTCCATCTGAAACTATTTTTGGATTTAGCATCCCTACTCGTATTGATCAAGTTTCATTTCCATTGTAGAAAATCAGAAATATAGATGGAAAACAACATGTTATCCAACAACATGGGAAATCAAAGAAGGTAGATAGGCTTAAACTGAAATGGATGTTAAAGATAAAGATACATGGAGATGGGCCAGACTTGGTGCTTCATATGATTGATTACACGATCTCATTGCAAGGTGAGTATGAAGTTATTTTTGAAGTCAATGTTTCTAATCTTCCCTTGTATTTGGATGAAGATGATGAAGAGTCGAGGACGACTCCTTTTCAAGAGGGGGAGGATGATATGAAACCGGTAGATGACATTGACTTGATGGCATGTGCAACATTGGAGTTGCAAGGCCCAATGATGCAAGGAAGATTAAACATACTATAAGTGGGAACAGAAGCCCATCTCATTGCATTAAAAGGTCCAAACCCAAGGTGCATCCATGTAAGGGGAAAATGGGCTTATTATTTCTCTTATTTAAGCCCAAAGGATATCTGTAAAGCCCAAGACACATGTTTGCACGAATATTGTAAGCCTCGCCAACATGGAGATTCTAGAATGGCATATTTTGGCACCAATGTCAAATCTGGTGGGCTAGGTAATCAAAGTCAAATCCAGTGGGCTATGTGTGGAAAGACATGTGCTACTTTTCGCAAAAGTCTTTGTTAGCCTTTATCTTTTTCAATTTAAGGGGAAAAGGTAGGTTTAGCCTTTATGACTTTAGGGTATTAGACCCTTGACTATTATATCACCCCTTGGCTATAAATAGCCACCCCATGGCATTTTATTTTCATTCAAAAATTAATTGAGAGCTTATGCATTGTTTCTCTCCGTTGTGGGAGAATTGTTCCGAGTTTCCCCTTGCTCTTGTGCATTTTTTCCTTGTCAATCTACAATTTAGATTGGTGATCCAAGATCACAAAGCTCCAAATTTCGTTCCTCATCCCAAGTGATTTTTTTGTGTGGATTGGCTATCACATATCTCCCTTGAGTGTGTTGTCTAAGTAGTAGGTCGCGCTCCTTATTGCGTTGATTGACTACTTGCATCCGCTATCCATACCCATCATCCTCCACTTAGCACCAAACCGTATCTTACATCCACCACCCTACACCGTGAAGATCGGGCCACCCCGTGCATCTCACATCATGGAGATACCTCCAGATAAAAGGGTAAAGCTTTCCACTTATATGCATCAAGACACCGCCAAGAGGTGGTGGGAGGTGATATCATAGTCTGGGCGCCAATAGTGTATGACTTGGAATGAGTTCTAGTGAATCTTCTATGATTACTTCTACTCGAAGACGGTGAGGGCCGGCTGAGCCCGAATGTTTATGAGTCTTGAAAAGGGTAATGTTTATGTTAGGGAGTATTCATCTCGCATTATCGAGATGCAGTGCTTTATGCCGATTCCTGAAGGTGATGAGGTGTTCTTTTCTAGGAAGTTTGGGGATGGTCTCAGGAAGGAGATCTATTCCCAAGTTAATATCTTCAGGTTGACCTCGATATCATCTATCGTCAACTAGGCGCTGATCACTGAGCGCAATCTGAGAGATTATGGAGTAGTGAGCTAGGGAAGTTCAACATCTAGAGTTAGTGTTCCTCCCATTTATAGCAGTAAGCGCCGCAAGGAGTCTGCTCAAGGAGAATAGGGTTGGCGGAATGCATCTTTAAGTAGCCAGGTAGTATGCTACCAGTGTGGTAGGAGAGGAAATACTAAGCCTCAGTTCTAGAGAGACTCGATGGTGTGCTGATTTTGCGGCAAGATGGGCCATCTTCAGCGTTTTTGTCAGATCTTCTTGCCTACAGTTGGTGGTAGGGGTTCCTCAATGACCCCACATACAAGAGATGTATCCCCAGTTTCTCACCAGTCTGGGAACTGGAGTTCTTCCGGTGGTTCAGGTCGAGGTGGAGGTCGCGACCGTGGTGGTCAGTCACCTGGTTATCAGCGACAACAGAGTGGATCAGCTCAGAGTGGTCAGCCAGGGGTGCAGGGCCACGGTACGGGCCAGACATTCACCGTGGAGTAGACCTATTAATAACATGATCTCGGCCCTTCTTCAGTTTGAGGCACAATCTTAATTGCCTTATTTTTATCTTCAGATCTTTTCGATACTGGTGCTTCGTATAGTTTTATCTCTTTTGCTGTTGTGGAGAGCCTTGGGCTATGTATATTTTCATATGCTGACATGTTGACCCTTGATACACTGTTGGGAATGAGGAAATCTAGCGTACGTCAGTGTAGAGAGTTCCCTCTTGATGTTTCAGGGTGTCACTTCCTATGGGACCTCTATGTCTTAGAGATGACAGGCTATGATTCATTCTCAGTATGGACTGGTAATTTCCCATCCAGGAAGTCGACGATTTCAATAGCTTCATGGTGAGTTTTATATCCCTAGAGGTAAAATAGTATCTTCATAGAGGCGAGTGGGATTTCCAGGCAGGTAGATCTGGACCAGTGCATCATGGGCTAGGAGGAGTTAAAGCCCAGATTTCCAATCTTTATCTGAATGATGAGGGGAAATCGCAGTTTGACTTCCCTCCAGTGGAGGATAGTTTCAGGGATGTCTTCCCAGAGGAATTTTAAGATTTTACTCTAGAGCATGGGGTATACTTCTCGATTGAGCTCATACTAGGAGCAGCACCGGTGTCCATTCCTCCTTATAGGATGGATTCACCTGAGTTGTAGGAGCTCAAGAAGCAGTTGGAGGAGTTGTATGAAAAGTGTTTCATCTGACCCAATACTTCTCCTTGGGGATCAACTGTACTATTTGTGAAGAAGGCAGACGACACCCTTAGGCTTTGCGTGGATTATCAGAAGCTGAACCAGTTGATGGTCAAGAACCGATATCCATTGTCGAGGATTGATGACCGTTTTGAGCAGCTTCGAGGAACCCAGATGTTTTCGACGATCGATTTGATGTCCAACTATCATCAGTTGCATGTTAGACTATTAAATATACCTCTTACAGACATCAGAAGCAGGTATGGTCTATATGAGTATACGGTCATTCCATTCGGTCTCATGAATGCGCCAGAAGTTTTTATGGAACTGATGAACTGAGTGTTCCATCCATACTTGGATTCCTTCGTGGTGGTTTTTGTGGATGAAATATTGGTGTACTTTCACACTTGACATAACAATGCTACCCATCTGGAGAACTTTCTGATTACACTGAGAGAGCATCAGTTATATGCTAAGTTCTCAAAATTCCACTTTTTGATGGATCAGATTCACTTCTTAGGTCACGTTATCTCAGATAAAGGAGTATCAGTAGGCCCAGGGAAAGTGAGAGTTGTAGTTTCATGAGAGCATCCAAAGAATGTCTATGTGGTTTAGATTTTTCTAGGGATGGCTGGATACTACAGGCATTTCATACTAGACTTTTCACACCTTGCATCACCGCTGACAGGTCTAACCAAGAAGGGTGTGGAGTTCTTATGGTCAGATTCTTGTGAGACAGCCTTTCAGGAACTGAAAGGGATGTTGATTTCATCACCGATACTAATCTTTCCAGAGCCGAGAAAGAGCTATACAGTCTACTTTGATGCGTAAGGTGTTGTATTGGGAGATGTGCTTATGCAGGGAGCTAGAGTCGTTGCGTACGGGTCTCGGCAGTTGAGGCCACATGAGAGAAATTACCCGACGCACGATCTGGAGCTGGCAGCTGTTGTTCATGACTTACGCTGTTGGAGACATTACCTTCTGGGAGAGCACTTTGTGGTTTTCACTGACCACAAGAGTCTCATGTAGATCTTCACTCAGCGTGATATGAATCTGAGATAGCATAGGTGGGTCGAGTATCTTCAGGCCTTTGACTTTAAGCTTTCCTATACGCTGGGAAATGGCAACACAATGGCTGATGCGTTCAGCAGGATAACTCAGATTCAGGCAGTTCAAGATGCCAGCAGTGAGTGGCAGCTTATGGGTCTGTTCTCTGAGATACATTTGGAGGTGCATGGGAAATAGGGGAATAATTTTCTTTCATCTGTAGTTGTTACCTCTACTCTTCTCGATCGGGTACGGATGAGGCAGAAATCAGACTCAGATGGCCTAGTCCTATAAGAGAGTGTGTCAGGAGAGGATCCTCTTCCTGGATGGAAAGTGGGTGAGGATGAGATCTTGATTTTCCAGGGATGTGTATGGGTTCCAGTAGACATACGCGAGGAGCTGATGTGGGATTTTTATTCATCAGTGGGGGCAGTTCATCCTGGCGTCACCAAGATGTATAGTGATCTACTCCGCCAGAACTGGTGGCCACGTATGAAGAGAGATATTGCTGGGTTTTTCAAGAGATTGTCTCCTTGTCAGCTGGTGAAAGTGGATCATCAGTGACCAGCAATACTTTTACAGCATATACCCATCCCCGAGTGGAAGTGGAATGATGTTGCGATGGACTTCGTGACCGGGTTACCTAGGTCACCTCGAGGGAGTGATGCTGTTTGGGTCATCGTCGATAGGCTTACGATGGTTGCTCAATTCTTGCCGATCAAGGAGACCTACATAAATGATGATCTAGGACAGTTGTACATCCGAGAGATTGTACATATTCATGGAGTTCAATAATACATTGTTTCAGATAAGGATGTGCACTTTACTTCTCGGTTCTGGAAGGGGATTCAGAAGGCTTTGGGTACACAGGTACTTTTGAGTACAACATACCATCCTCAGACAGATGGCCAGTCCAAGCGTACGATTCAGGTTCTTGAGGATATGATCCGAGCTTGCATTCTAGACTTTGGTAGTTATTGGGAGAAGAACACACCACTTGTAGAGTTTTCCTATAACAATAGTTTTCAGACGACTATTCAGATGACACATTACGATAATTCGTACTGTAGACCATGCCGATCACCTTTATGATGGCTGGAGGTAGGAGAGGCAGCATTTCTGGGACCTCATCTTGTTTAGGATACCTTAGAGCAGATAGAGTTTATTCGGAAGAGGATGGATACAACCCAGTCTTGACAAAAGTCTTATGCTGATCAGCGGAGACGACCTCTGGAGTTCGAGGTCAGGGATCAGGTTTTCTTGTGTGTCGCACCGAGGTTGGGACACAAGAGGACCCAGAGACAGGGTAAGATTTCACTGCAGTACGTCGAGCTATTTGAGGTGTTGGAGAGAGTTGGGCCGGTTCCCTATCGGTTGCAGTTACCGTAGAGGTACCAGGCAATGTATGATGTCTTCCATGATTCTCAGCTCCGATATTACTTTTTAGAACCGTCTAATGTCTTTCAACCTGAGGAGGTTGAGCTTTAAGAGGATTCTTTGTTTGAGGAGCATCCTATCCAGATTTTCGATAAATGTACAAAGGTTCTCTTTGGTCCGTCTGTTCCTCTGGTATGGGTGATGTGGCAGCACGGGCGAGTACAGGACGAAACCTAGGAGTGGGAGGCTGATGTGCGGTCGCAGTGGCCGGAGCTGTTCATGGATTCTTCTTCTATGCCTCTCTAGGGAAATTCGGGGGTGAATTTATTTAAGGGGGGAAGTTTGTAAGAACCCGAATCTCTGTTTTCAGGTATGTTTTTCCTTTTCTGGTCGTTTTTTTAGAAAAAGAGAAAAATATGAAATTTTTCAAAAGTACATGCCGTGTACTTTGATGCAGCACCAGGGAGTGTGCGGGCTATGTCCAGGCCACACACATGGTGTGTAGGGGCGATGTGGAGGCCACTTAAAGCAGAGTACGGAAAGTCCATGTACACGTCGTGTACCCCTAAAGTACACGTCGTTTAGTTTCATTTTTTTCATTAAATAGATCAGGGTCGTACCTAATCGACAAAAACACCTTCTTTTCCAGGTTCCTCGACCGAGAGCGACCCGTATGACCAAAAACATCCTCCGAGCCCCAGAGCCTCTGTCTGTTTTCTGAATCAACCATCGTCTATTTCATTGGAACCACAACGGTGAGCTCTTCCTTCTTTTTGATTTTCAATCCATGATTCTCCCTCTTTCTCAAGATATCGTGGGTTGAACGTTTTGTGCGTTTTTGTAGATCTATGCCATTCTAAGAAGAATAAAGCCTCATGGTCAAACTATATTGATCTACCAGCATCGAGGTAGGTTGTTTGTGCCTTACCTTTAGAAGTATTTTAGTTTTATGTAAAAATTCCACCAATACCCAAGAACGGGGTAATGCGTGTTAACCAATTTTCCCCTATTGTTTTCCTTCCATGGTTGTATTCTTGTGTAGAGGTGATTTGATCATGTTTGTGGATATTTTTTGTGCTTGGATGTTTTTCTCATGCCTTGTTTATGTTACAACCTTTTGGTATTTTTAGACTTTGGCCATTATACCTGTTTTCCATGCCATGTGACCATAGGATGGAATGATATTCTAGACATGCTTGTTATGTTGTAGACTGGTTAGACAAGTAGCTCTGTAGTTGTACTTTGGCCTTATAGAATTATTATGCACTGACTATCACATGACCGTGAGAACATGGTGATATAGACTATAAGGGATAGACTGAGTCAGCTTTCCATAGAGTATTGGATATTATAGACTACCGGAGGGTAGACCGAGTGAGCTTCCTCAGATTGTCTTGGACATTATAGACTACAGGGGATACACCGAGTGAGCTTCCCAGAGAGTATTGGATATTATATACTATAGGAGGGAAGACCTAGTCAGCTTCCTCTGCGAGTCTTTATTTTTTTTTGAATTTATTTAAAACCTTTCCAGGAAAGAGAAGGAATTGACTGAGTGCGCTTCCATAGAGAGTCTATGATAGACCCAATACTATAGGAGGAATTGACTAAGCGAGCTTCCTCTTAGTGTTTCTAGACCTTGGGGCTATAAGAGGGACGGACCGCATGATCTTCCTCAGAGAGTCCCTGACTACCCTAGACTATAAAGGGAATTGACTGAGCGAGCATCCCCGGAGAGTCTTATAATTTCTTATTACCAAACTAGAGGGGTTAGGCTAAGTGAACTACCCAGAGGGTTGCTGGTACTTATTGGATAGGACCAGAGGGGTTGGCTAAGGGTACTTCCTAGAGGGGTTCCTATTGTGGTTAGCTGATTGCTTCTCTGCTACTTGCAGTTCTGTGGATTGATTACTGTTGTATATCATCCGGCTACTTCTTACTGTCTACTACCTGCTGTTTACTGTTACTGTTTCCTACTTACTGTACTATTACCTTCCATATACTCACTGACTGTAAGGCATGGATCTTTGGCTGGTTGCCTACATGGATTAGTCTCACACCTTATTTGGTTCATGCTTTTGGTCCCAAATAGACTATGTTGTTGCAGGTATAGACAAAGGAAAGTTCCCTTCGACTTCTGGTACTTGATTGTTTTGGAACATGAGAGCATGGGACCAAGTCGAGGTTTACAATGCTGAGTAGTTTCTTATTTGTCTTTTCTTTATTCTTTGGATTAGTATTATATTCAGAATTTTGACTTTTTTGGCTACTTTTCTAGACTTATGTATCGTACATCATTTCATATATACATGTGTGCTCCAACTATTTATTATTTTAGTCTTCTGCTGTTTATTGTTATTGGATACTTACTACTTCTGCTATTGTCTTCATTGTTTATTTATGCTGTGTACTCTGCCAACAATGGCCTAGTTTTCCCACTATCACACCCATGTCCCTTACTACTAGTCGTCAACCTCTGGCATTTGGGGAAATGTGCTTGAGGCCATGTGACCAACCGGGTATAGGGAACCTCTGGGTGGATTACGGAACCAGGACGTTACAGTTTAGTTATATACCATTCCATTTTTTTATTCCTTATGTATTCGTGATATCTTCTACTATATGCATACACTTAATGAGCATCTGATCTCACCCCTTTATAATGTCTACATTCCCTATTATTATATGAAATGTATTAATATTGTTTTGAAAGGTTATAATAATGGAATATTGGTGTTATTAATTAAAAAACACTATTATATTTTTCAGTTATCAAATTTTCTACAAAATTCAATTACATATCATGTTTTCTAATAATACTATACTATTTTTTTATTCGGTATGTGATCACTTATACCTTTCACCAATTTAATAATGTAACCACCAACTTTGAGCAACTAGGTTCTAGGTATTTTTACACGTACCATTATGATTTTCATTGAAGATGTTCCCCAAATAAGTCTCCCATAAGACATCTTGTCTTCAACATAACCCATGTCTCTCGATGATAACATAAGTCCATTACATCTGAGGAAATATCTAATAGATGTTCATGTCTCCAGCACAAGTATTACGTTTTAATAACATTTTCTATATAATATTTTTTTCCACATCTCATATATTCATCACAATATAATTATATTAGTTATATTATAATATTGATATGTTATCAAATTAATGTAATAACCATTATATAATCCCCTATTTATACTAAGAATAAAAAATTATCTCTAGTGCCTTGTAATTATTATTGCCTTCATAGTGCAATGTCCATGGTTTTTAATTACAACCATTCATGAAAGAAAAAAACCGATACAATGGTCTGATAAATAAGATATCTAAAATAAAAATAATTTTATAAACATTCAAATTAGAATTTACCTTCTTTTTCTCTCCCTCATTGAGAAACAAAAACATTAATCATATGTATATGTGATGTATTACATAACGAACCAACCCAAATACCCTCTCAAATAGTTAGTCGACCAGATAAATCACAAACTCAAAGGGAAGTTAGGATTCATATGTAGTGAAGAATAGAACCTCAACATTAAATAAAAAATAGAGGCAAATTTCCCTAACCTGATCCAGCAACATGGATCATATATAAAACATATACAACAATGAAAAAAAATATGTAAGTGACACAACTAAAAAAGCATTGGAAAATAAACTACCCAGGAGTAGATCAAGTCTCTATGTATATGTAAACACAAAAAGGAGTTAAAAAATATGAAAAAACACCAACTTTATGTGATAGCGTGTGAAGAATACCACCATCTATCAACCATCTTCTCAACTTATCTTACAGAAAACTTCACTGCCTCCTTAGGTCGCTTTTCCTTTCCCTTCATCAAAAGACACAAGTATGTCAATTCACTCTAAAAGGGGCACATAGTTTGTGAGATAATATTATTAGTAGGTTCTAAACCATGTATTCTATATAAAGTGTCTGAATTATAATACAATAATGATAAAATTTAGTGAAAACATGTCATGATAAATATGTATCAATTGTTATATCCAAAGGATGAAAATAAAGTTTAATTCCTCCTTTAATCATTTCCAAATAATGTTGCTAAATCTATTTGAATCCATTTAATGTCAATATATCTCCACATATATATTAAGTCAATGAAAAAAAGATGAATGCATCAATTCTCATATTATGTCTATGGAAGTATATCAAAATTTTAATGACAAAAAGAATAATCCCAACTAGCCCAAGAAGCAATGGAAACATCACACCAAGGATCAAACATTGTTAGGATATCTATGATAATAATACCTAACATATATAGGCATGTACAAATCAAGCCACTAGAAAGATGAATCTATTATAGAGTGTGGAGTAACACACCAACAAGTAAAACTACCAACATATCTAACAGGAACATAAAACAACCAGACTAGATATTAGTGGAAATCCGAATGATAAAATCCAACAATAGTGAATGTGACTAATTACAATACCATTCACCTAAGTACACCAGGATTCCTAGGTGCCCTATTTTCTAAATCAATTCATCAAACCATTTCCATCACATTTATTCTTTGTAAACCATTTCACAAAAACCTTTCCCAAAGCAACGAAAACCCCTATACATTTACCAAAACATGGAGAAAACAAAATTTTATAAAATACAAGTTTCACACACATAAATAAGAATCATCATATCGGGGAATTTCATTTAATAAAATAATTTATCAAAACAAGACTAATCTAGTTCACCAATAAAATCTTGAAAGGGAAGAACCTACCTTAAAACTCGGTGTCTCACATGCCAACCAAAGGATCCCCCAATGTGAAGAATGAAACAATGACAATAGAAGCCCTAGAATCAATATAAAAATTTATAATTGATTTAATTTAAAAAAAGGTTTGTTCGAGAAGAGGAAATCCCACAGACCTCAAGAAATCACACCCACCACACAATAACCAACAAAGGAAATGGTCCCCAGAACAAGATCACAACATGGATTTAAATGGAGACCAAAAGAAACATCAACATATGTCAAAAAAAATCAACTAACATAATGTAATAGTTCTACCCTGACCAATGAAATGAATATTCCAAAATTCACATTCTCTTGGAGATACCCAAACTAACAACTATGGTGATCAAATATTTAAAGGACCAAACCATACTGAATGAAGTCCCCAAAAACTGTCAAAGATACCTTATAGGTTGACAAATGAAGGAGCTATGGATAAATGAAATAAAATTTCACCTAAGTAGAACACCAAAATCCCAATTCACGGCATTTACATATCGTGTAATCTGTTTATTTTTTTGAAATCCATGGTTCTCATAAATGCAAAAAAAAAAACACGTCACATTTTATTAATATATCAATATTTTAAAATTATATGTCAGGTAAAGTTTTTACATCATGTACTCACTTAAATCATTTTAAAATGTACGTGACATATTCCTTAAATAATATACACATCATGCATTCCTATTACACATCACGTATTTCTCTTTCACTCTTTGAAACATCCATATTCATACTCAAAAAACCCAAAATACCTCATGAATCCTCCAAAATCAGGAAAAACCCACAAAACCATTAAAACCTTTATAAATAAACTCTATTAATTAAAAAACTACTTCCCCAAAAATTAGGTATTTTTTCCCAGAAAATTTTATCCATCATCGAGAGTCCCAAGAGGAACCTAATTAAAGATGGAAAAATTTAATGATTTGGGTATTGACTGAAAGTGGGTAATGGGGTGTTACAAATGCATCACCATAAAGATGTGCATACCTAAGATGTCATTTTGAATAATAATGTTTGGTAAAAATGTAAGGCCATTGATACCTTATTATTGACTCATGCTCCAATGAATAATTAGAATCTGGTCTGTGACTCCAAAAAACTCTAACCAATGGGATCATTATCCCAATAAATATATTCACATGAGATTCAATGATCTCAAAATGATGCTTAATATTGGAAACATCTAGCTCGAACTCAATCTCTTCCAAACTAATAATGTTAGAGGGATCAGTATGATATTTCTTAATTTGTGATATGTTGAAAACAACAGGAATTCTTGTCCACTGAACCATAAATTCCAACCAATAAGAAACCTTCCCAAGCCACTAAACTATCCAATTTGTCACATATATCTCAGAACCAATATTACCTATTTTTCAATGATGATGATACCCAACCAAGGATAAACATTCATGAAAACTCTAATAGATGAAATTATTGATTTGAATATGATTCCAACCTACTCTAAATAATTACTAGACATCGATGTATATCCCAAATCCTCACAAACATTTATTAACCAAATCCTTGTCCCGCCAAATAATCCTCAATCACCACTTCCGAACAAAGAGTTTATGTACATGGGAAACCATACAAATCCTTAAAAGGATCCATTATTATTGATGAATGAAAATAGATTTTATAATAAAAATAAACCAATCATGTATGGTTATAACAACATCCACAATAAGTCAAGACATATGTACAAATAATATCCTCCAAAATATTAATAACATGCTCCATAAGACCATATATATGTTGATGATAATCTATAACCAATATTATTTGAGTCCCCATCACCTCTTGGGGACTTCTATATAACCACAATATAATCTGAGGATCCTTGTCTAATGAAAAAACATAAGGACCCCATGTAACCTGACAATTTTTATCATATACAACTTACCTATATCTTCACCTATTGTGGTATCTTTGATCAAAATAAAATGAGATAGCATTTTAAATCAATAAATAAACACCCATATTTCATTTATCCCTATGGGAGTCCATGGTAATCCAAAAAATCCCCAATTTCAAACTAGAAGATGAAGAGACTAAAGCAAACCATTATTCTTCAAATGATCTACTTTTATCTGTTGTCAAGTGTAACAATGTGAAAAACCCCCAAATGTACTACATCATACCTAAATACAAAACTTATCATCTCATGTCATAATACATATTCATAGTGCTGAGATGAAATACCCACAATGAACTATGAAAATTGAAAAACAAAATTACATCCCTAAAAGTTCCTAGGATGAAAATAATGTCCTTAATATTGATAATACCAACTATAGGGAGAGAGACAAAACCAAAACAGTTTCCCCACCATATACAATTTCTCTAATTCTCCTAAACTCATCATCCTACTACTGGATCTATAGAATATACTCAACTTGAGATGAAGATAATTGAACACTGTTCAAAACCATCCTCATGAGCATCCATATGAAACTAACCAAAAACCCTCATAAGGTTCCACTCTTCCTTCAATTACAAATCATTTTTTGATAATACTTTCTTATTAAGAGAATCTATAATGAAATTACCAATCCCCTGGGTTTAAGAGAAATCTATTTCAATCATCTAATGGTATTCCTTCCACCACCACTATATTCGATTCTATAATCTCTATGAAACACTGTATCTCAAACTCTTATGGTTATACAAGACTATGAACCTTTATCCAAAAATATAATTCTGCCAAAACCTACGTGCATGCATAACTATGGAATGTTCCAAATCATGAGTGGGGTAATTAATTTCATTCAATTAAAGGTGATGAGTGTATTAAGGCACCACATGATCATCTTGAATATGAACTCAACCCAAAGTACTGCCATAATAATTATAAAAAATGACATTATCCATATTGTTCTCAGGTAAGATCATAATAGGGGTCAATGTTAGAATCATTTTCATCTCTTAAAAAAGACTTACAGTTTTCATCCCATATAAATTTCACCCCTTTCATTGTTTGACTTGTCAAGCATGACATGAACTTTGAGAAATCCTTCACAAACTATAAATAATATCCAACATGACCAAGGATTCTTTGAATATCAAATACATTCATTGGATCGTCCCATGAATATAAATCCTTTACCTTCTTAGGATAAAGTGATAATCCATGCTCAAAAGTCACATTCCCTATGAATTTTACTTCTTAAACCAAGATGATACATTCAGAATGATTTCATAAATAATATAAACATATCATGATTTCAAAAACCAATATCGGATGGGGCTCCTTCTTACCCTCATATGTTTAATAAACCAAACATTCATTAATGAACACTACAAAAAATGTTTGGAGATATTGATGGAATATCCTAATTATCAAATATTTGAAAAACTATATGAGTATTAGTCAGACCAAATGACATCAGAATATATTATTAATGGGCATATATTTTGTTAAAGGTTTACTTAGGTATATCAAACTTTTAAATTATGAGATAAAGATAACTTGGATGATGATCAATCCTCCAAAACCACATTTCCCCATTTCACTAATTATATAAATCATCATCGCATGGAAAAGCATAGTTTTTCTTAACTGTTACTTGGAATAACTCTTGATTGTACACAAAAAATTGGAGTGAACCATGATCCTTCTTGGAAAATATCACATTGTGTAACATCCCATTTCTTTTTGGATTGGTATGATTTTAAAAATGACATGATTTTATATTTCCATTATCTATGATGGGAAAAGAAGATCGTGAGAGGATACCTATAAGGGTTAAGTCAGAAATTTTTGGGATTCTCATCATAAAAAACTATTGTTTCTATACTCTATTGGGGATTTACAGACCATGTAAAATGTTTACATGATTAGAAAATTCTAGTATTATTAAATCCATTTTTTATCAAAATGTGATGATTTTTTTGGTGAATAAATGATTTTAAATTTAGACGACATGTAATAGGGTTACACGTCATGTAAATTCATGATGGGTCTTTCATAAATAGGAATCCTAGATTATTTTTATTAATAACCTCTCCTATCATCATTAATCTCAAACCAAGATCCACACCCAACTGATTTTGGATCCCTCAAACTCTTTTGGATTATTTTTATTAGCAACTAATCATTGTTTTAATTTTGGTGTCCCTCATCTGGTAAGTGATATCCTTGTATCATTATATCATTATATTTTATTCCTTAGATATGGATAGATCTTAATATTATATATGGATATAAACTTTTTGTTGTAAAATTTTTCTTTGTGTAATTCTGTGATCTTATATTCAATCATTCTTATTGGCATCTGTGATGAGGGCTCTGTGTTTTTTAGTAAAATTTTGGTTGTTCCATTATGATGAAAAAATAATTAACAATGAAGTTCTTAATTAAATTAAATTGTTTGAATTTATGTAAACTACCTGAACTAATTCCAAATTATTTATTAAAAATACAATCCCCTTGAATTGGGGATTATAATGTGAAACTGAGTTTCAGGAATGAATTTGTGAAGAAAACCTATTCTAGTGAGTTGTGGTGTGTATGTGAAATTGGGGGAAAATTTTTCAAACTAAATTTATGAATTTATATTATGAAATTGATTTCAAATAAGTATTTGAGAAAATGAATTAAAATTGTTTTTATAAACACCTAATGGTTTTTCATATAAAATTCATGATTTAATTAAATCACTATTTTGGTTTTTATTTGGAAAATTAGAACTTTTCAAATAGGGGAATGTTATTTAATTTTATTTTAAGGTTGCTTAAAATAAATTTCCTATCATTTATTATATCAGAGAATAGGAATGATGAGGTAGTTAGTGGGTAATTTGGGAGAAATACACTTGGATGGGAATTCCATAGCACTGTATTGATGTTTAGAACACTACCAAAATACATTTTAGCACATCTTATTCCCTAGTGGGACATAGATGAGTCCTCCATTTATAGTGTCAAGGGATATGTGAACACATTATAGTTTATCACTTAAGAGTGTTAGAATCCTATAAATTAGAACTATTAAACCTTTTGGAAGATGATCCTGTTGATCACTTGTTAATATTTGAGATATAAATATGTGTTAATGATTTCAAACAGTTTTAAATTCATAGTGAATTTATATGAACTATTTTAGATAATATTTTTGTGAAACGATTTTTTTAAATTACTTCCATCATTTTTAATGTAATGAATTATTTTTTTAAATATTTTGTTGAAATTTAAAATCTATTTATTTAAAAATTGAATGCACTTCAATTGGTAAATTAAGTGCATCTTATTATGGAATCCTCAGTGAGAACCTACTAGTCTATTTTCTCATATCCTACATGTGCCTTCAGGTACTTGAATACTATCTCCTTCCATCTTCATAAAGGGGTAATTTACCACATGGAGATGGTTCCAGGTATTGATCAAGGGACCTAGTGAGTTGTATCCATTGGGACAAGGAATGTTTTTATTTTTTGTTTTATAGTAGATTCAAATAGTAAATTGGGTTTTTATACGTATTTGAATTCTGGTACATATCTCCCAGTGGTGTTTCTTTCTCATGCATACTGATTTGTTATCAATAGTTTTTAATATTTGTTGAAAAATAACTCCCACTGTAGTTTTTATTATGTCAGGTGCTAGCCACTAACCTGGTGGGAGTCTGAGTACTCTTTGGGACATGTCAGGAACAGTTCAGGTGGCGGGTTAGAGGGGTTCCCTGGACGGTTCCTGAAAAAGTGGTACAAAAGATCTAGGTTCATCTTCTTTCTTGAAATCAGTATGCATTTGGGTAATCTTTTAAAGATTTCCATGTTATTTATTATTTAGTTCTTGGAATTATCTCACCATAGTGAAGATTATGTCACTAGGGGTGCTTTGGGAAATATTTGTTGAGGATTAGTTCTAGTTTTTACCGTACTTTTGATTTTCATATATTTATATCTAATTATTATGTTCATATCAGTTGGGATTAATTTCCTTTGTTTCTCTATGGGATATTTAATCTTATTACCTCCATGTTGTCATATTTTGGTCTGTACCATCATGCCTTGGAGATGATGCGTGAATCATATCTAGGAGGAAGTTATGTTGTAACCTCATCCAAGAAATCCCCATATAGACCCAAATCTAGTTGAGGAGATTGTTAGTATTATCGATGCTCTAGGACATATACAACCATATGTTCTAATTTAGGCCCCTGTAATGGAACCTCATCGGGATGAACTATTGAATCATTCTGAGGAATCCCTTCTCCATAATTTTCTATTGTTCAAATGAAAAAATGATCCTCAAGAGGATAAATAATTGTTGAGTATGATCGATCATCTATTTGGGTACTTAGTGACACCTGATAAAATCATGGTGAATTGTTCCACCTTCATGCTAGAGGGACTCAGCTGGATATTGTGGGACAATATGTTAACAGTGAAGAATACTAAGGGATTCGAGTGGAAATACTTTGAATTTAATTTCACTAATCAGTTTTATCCTGAAATTATGTTGTTGGTCAAGTATACCATGTTTTTCAAATTTGAGTAGGCTATCAGGACCATGAAAGAGCACAAAAACTATTTTGATGAGCTCATGCATTTCACACCTGAGATTGCATTGAAAGAGAATATGATGGATCAAAGGATTGAGTTGGTTCTACAATCTAATATTTATTGTCATGATTACTTGCAGAATCTTCATTCTTATGCTAATGTGATGGATAGAGTGATGATTGTCAAAATATACCTAGTTATAATTTTATGGGAATCAGGAGATCATTTCTCTACCAATGGAATCACAAATTCATTTAAGGGAATTTAGAATCATGATTCTTTTCATGGTGGTTCATGATTTCTGGGTTTTTCTAAACATAATGTAGTACTTGATAGAATAACTTTTATTTTCTACTGGTGTGAATGACATGGGATGTCAAGTAGGGTTTTCTCAGCAACACCCCAGATCTATGGATCTTATGGACATGCATCTCATTTTGAGAAGTTTGATAAGTTATTTTCCAATCCGTATAGTGGAACGATATCATCAACACCATCTAAAAATATGATGTAATATTATGTTTAATGATTAAATGGGTTCCATCCAAAGGAATCCAAAAAAATATACTCCAACTAGTGGATGAGTCTCTAGTTGAAGCAGATATGGGCTTACTGACCATGAAAGGTACTACCACTATAGCTTAATCATTAGGTAAAATTTTATTTGATACTGGTGCATCTCATTTTTTTATATCAACATGTATTTTTAATCTTCTAAATATTCCTACATATATTTTTTCTTATGTCATAGATATTAGTACACCCCTTGGAATGAAAAGAGAGTAGTGTCTCTATAGTCTATATTATACTTTCTTCTTACCAGATGTTGAGAAATATTAGGGTTTTATAATTATCGACATGAAACTGGTTGACATCATTTGCGGTATGTATTGTCTCATTTATAATAAATCATATTTTTTCATCAAAAGGTCACCTTTATTACACCTAATGGTGTGTTTTGTTTTTCTCAGGTAGAATGGGATCCAAGGCTGATTATATCCAGACCTTCTTATATGAGGTTGGGGAGATTAATATTATAATTTATTTTGATATATAGATGTAATATCATAGCGGTTATCTATCTCAATTTTTCATCGGGTTTACCAAAGGGATTATTTATAACTTCACTAGTATGACACCAGTAATGGAGGTAGAGTTTTCTATCAATTTAAAACCTTTTAAAAAATGAATTTATATTCTGTATTTCCCCATGGAACAAGTTGAACTGAATGATCTGAAGACTCAATTGGACAATCTTCAAGAGAAATTCTTTGTATGCCCGAGTGTGTCACCTTTGGTGGTGCAGATTCTCTTTTCCAAGAAAGATAATGTTTCATTCACCAAGGTTTTCATTGCCAAATATTCAATCAAGGGATATTAAAGAAAAAGTATATATTTCCATAGATTGATGATTTGTTCAATCAGATGATAGTAGAAAAGGGTATCTCAATGATTGATCATTGATCTACATTCCATCATTTTAGGATAAAAGAATCTGACATCCAAAAAATCTAAATTTAGGCCACATACAACCATTATGAGTACGTTGTTATAATCTTTGGTCTATCTAATGATACTACAGTTTTTATGAAATAAATAAACTAGATTTTCCATGAGTATCTCCATACCTTTATTGTAGTATATTTGGATGACATCTTATTTTACTCTATGTGGGAGGAGGAACATATACATCATCTGAGAATAGTTCTAAGTTTTATATGAATTCACTAAAATTATTCCATGATTTAAAAAATGTGATTTTTGTATTTCCAAATTGAAATTATTAGGTCACGTGGTGTCGAATCATGTGATATCAGGTGATCCTAAGAAGGCGAGTGATGTTAAGACATGGGTACAACCACTAATTGTTTTCGAGATCCAAATCTTCAGGGATCTAGAAGGATGTTATTTCCAGTTCATTCAGAACATATCTAATGTGTATTATCCAATGAATTATCTCACTTAGAATGGAGTAATGTAATATTGGGATAAAAATTGAATGAATTATTATAGAGAGTTTAAATTTCTTTTGACTACTGCTATATTGTGGACTCTTCCAGAGGACATTCAGGGCTATGTGGACTTATATGATGCATCAAAATCTGATGTGGGAGGCATACTTATTCAGTAAAATCAGGTCATTAATTATGTCTTTTTTCAACTTAGGCCACATGATATGAATTAATTTACCACGACCTTGAACTTGTTGTTTTGATGCATGTTCATATGAGTTGGGGGAATAACCTTTCCAGAGAAATTTTTACCGCATTTTTAGACAATAAGATCATGAGTTATATCTTATATAAAGAATATTTAAATATCTACTAGAGGCATTGGATGTAATACATAAAATCCTTAGAGTTTGACATCATATATACCATGAGAAAAAGTAATGTCATTGCAGATGCTTTAATTATAAGAATTATGAGCTAGGTCATGAAAGAATCCTTAGATGAGTGGAACATGATTTGTATCCTTACCCAATTGCATATTAGATTCCATTAATGAAGGGATTTGGTTGACTTGGAAAATGATTATTATACATATACTATTATTAAGAAGACTCCTTAGGAACATTTTCTTGATGATGAGTTCTGTAGAACAAGAAACATGCTTTATGGTGGGAAGGTCGTTGAAAAGTGGTTGTTTCCCATGGAAGTAAATCTATGATATCAAAAAAAATTACTGTATCATCAGAAGAAATGAAAGATGTGATGGTGGATCTCCATAACACTTAGTGGGAAGTGCATCAAGGAATCATGAAGATGAAACAATACCAGTGGAGTAAATTCTAGTAGCCGTGTATGAGATGAGGAATTACAGAATTTATCCCTCATTGTTATATGTTCCAATAGGTTAAGGTTGAGAAATAGAGACCATAGGGTTTGCATCAGCCGCTTAAATTACCTACATAGAAGTGAGATAAAATCTATATAGTCTTTGTAATTAGGTTTCAATATACCAAGAGAAAGAAGAATGTTATATGGGATATGACTGATCAGCTGACAAAATCACCTCACATTTTACCCATTTTTTATACAACCATTGTTGGGGAGTTGGAAAATATATATGTGGATGTTATTATTCATTGTTATGGGGTTACATTGGTTATAATCTCTAACAGGGATCCTATGTTCACTTATTGTTTTTGGATAGTACTTTAGGAGGAACTGGGATCTCACATCCGTTTGAGTATGGAATACAATGTGCAGTCAGATATCCAAATTAAAGGAGATATACAGACTCCTAAGGATAATCTATGAACATGTGAACCCATCTTTGGAGGAGCTTTGGATGACCATTTGGGACTGGTTAATTTTTCTTATAATAATAGTTACCAGTCTAAGATCAGAAGGGATCCTTTTGAGGACCTGTATGGATAGATCTCTGTTGGGTTAATCAGATATATGTGAATGTTCATTGGTTCAACCATTCATGGTTCAATAGAACACAAATAAGATTCAGTTTATTTTTCAGAGAATGATAAACACATAGATCCATTATAAGTCTTATGTTGATTGACATCGCATGATATTGATGTTATTAGTTGGAAAAATGGTTTTATTGATAGTTTCACTACCATTGGGTCATTGGTGGCTAATGACGATAGGGAATCATTCTCACCATTTTTTGGGTCCTTTTGAGGTTGCTGAGCTAGTGGGGAATTTTTCCTATCATTTATCACTTCCACTGCAGTTGGTGTTGATACATAACATCATTCATGCATCTCAGCTACAAATGTATCTTCCTGATATTTCCCTCCTATTGAAATAGAGTTATCTAAAGATGTATCCTGACATAATTTTGAATGAATGGCTAGTTAGAATAGTATATTTTGAAACCAGGGTACTTAATGTTTTGGAAATTCATTTTCGTTTAATGCTATGAAAGCACATTTCTTATTTTCATAGGACATGGGAGCATGAGGCACTGGTGAGAGAGAATTGGCCTCACCTTTTTGATATGGAAGCTTCTTAACATGATTTTTGGGAATATATTGATTATATGGTGGGGATATTGTAACATCCAACTACCTCACTGATAGATACATTTTTATAAATTTCATTTTTTTCCTTTTTTGTTATTTGGTTATTGCGGAGAAGGAGTTCATAGGATAACTATAATAGTGATGTAATATATATGTTGGATTATAAGAATAAAAACCCTCTTATTCTATAGTAATCTAGGGTTTTAAAATACGTATTATATGGTTACACTACATGTAACGTTTTATAATAAAAAAGTATCAATTGGCGATGAGTTTTTTCAGTGAATACGTGGTTTTTAAATTACACGACCTATATTTTGGTTTCAAGTCATTTAAAGTTACAATAATTGTTTTATAATAGGAATCCTGAAATATTTTCTTTATAAAGTCTATATTTTTCATTAAACTTGACCGGAGAGACATTCTGAGGTGGTTTTGGAGACCTAAAACCCTTTGGGGTCATTTCAATCAGTAATTGATGGTTGTTGTGGTTGCGGTGTGATTCAATGAGTAAACATTCTCACTGTCTGGCCATCTATTTATCTTTTATTACTTGGTGTTTTATAGATTATATTATAATTGATGTATCTAATGTTTTTGTTACTATATCCTATTTATAGGTTGATTTCATAGATCTTCTGTGCGTTCTATATTGTTTTCTGGTTCGGTTTTAGGATTTTTGTTTTAGTGTTGAAGGTTGGTGGTTCCAATGCGATGTCCAAATTTGATTGACTATGAATTGAATGATATAAATTTAAAAAATTAATTAATTTACATTAAATGAACTAATTTAAAAGGGTTTATTGAAAGCCCCATTCCATTAAATTGGGGGTTGGAATTTGAAATTCAATTTATAGCATGAAATTGGGGGACGTCAGCAATTATAGTGAATTGGGGTGTGTTTGAGAAACTTATGGAAAATTTTGGAATATAAATTGATAAATTTAAATTAGAAAATTTATTTTTGGAAAATTATTTCTTAAAATTATATTAAAAAATTTCTTGAAATGGTTTCTATAGAAATAGCATGGTTATATCTTGGAAAATACATGTTTTGATTAAAACCCATTTTGGTTTTTAAATGGAATATTGGAAATTTTGAAATATGATAACATGATTTAATTATATTTAAAAATTTCTTAAAATAAATTTCTCACCATGGATTTTAATAGAGAATATAAAAGCCTAGGTAGTTATTATCTTATTTTGGATAAAAACACTTGGATGGAAATTCCCTAACACCACATTCATGTTTACAACAATAACAAAAAATAGTTTATCAAATATACTTCCCATGTGAGACATGGATGATTCTTATCTTTCTAGTGATGAGGGACATGTGTACACATTTCATTTTATCACATAAGAGTGTGAGGATCCTATAACATGAAACTACTACATTGTGGGAATATGACAATGTGTCTACCTTATTTATATATAAGATATAATTGTGTGCTAATGATGTTAACCTATTTTACCTGACTAGTGAGTTTATATAGAGTGTATTACATTTATATTTTTTGAAGCCACATTTTTAAAGTGTTTATATCATTTCAAATGTAATGAATTATTTTTTAACATATTCACCTGAAATGGAAATATGATTATTTGAAAAATGAATTCACTTTAATTGGTTAGTTAATTATTGGATTCTTATTATAAAATCCTTGGTGAGACAATACAAGGATTTTATTCCACATTGTACATGCCCATTTAGGTTTTTTTAGGTCATCTTTTACCATGTTCGAGCTCTGGTAAATCACCACTTAAAGGTGTTTTTAGCTATTGATCTGTGGGATTAGAGAGTTGCATCTATTATGAATTGGGATATTTCCATTCATATTCTTTTGTACATTAATGTATTACCTTGGGTGGTTCATACCTGTTTGACGTATGGTACTCATATCCCTATAGAGTTTCTTTGGTATGCATACTCATTTTTTATCATTCTTCATCAATATTTAGGGAAAAATCATTCCAACTTTTTATTTCTATGAAGAGAGGTACTATTCACCAACCCAATGGGATCGGGGATTCCCTTTGGTCCAAGTCCATATTAGTTTGGGTGTCAGGATACTAGGGTACTCAGGTCGGTTCATGAAACTGTGGATACCCAAGATGAATCACAAGGTAAAAACTGTTTTTCACGCGGTTTTTGCAATTAAATGTTGTGATCATTCATCTCTTTTGGTGTTATAGGATAATAAAGTTTCGATATCAGCCATGTTCATGTCACTACATCAATCATACACTCTACATTCAACAATGGATAAAACCTAGATAAATCATTTGGTTAAATAACAAGAATATTCTGAAAAACAGTTGGAACATCAATGTATAAGAAACGTCTTCGAGCCTAACGACAACATTAGTCAAAAAACACATATTCTCTATGAGTAAAAGGTCCTACATACAAAAAACTAATATCCCACTCTATATAAAACACCCATGAGATCCCATAGGTCTGAAAAATGATTCATGATGATCACAACAAAATGAACTCCGCATCATGAACAATAAGACAATCCATATCGATGACAACATTTAATAAATCTAAATCGTGAATCAGAAAAAACATGACTAGATCTACATAAACTTTTAATAGAATACAATATGTACACTAAAACCCTAGACATTATCTATTTGAAATAGGTATATCTAACTCTATAATAAAGTACATGATTTCCATTAGATAGAAAAAAATATCAAAAAATTGACAGAAATAAATGAGTGGGAACCTAGAGTACCTAATAAAGAAATGACTACATAGGATGAAATAATGATGGTACATATTAGTTTCATGTGACATACATCTACATACACTAGAAACTCATTTACTGCATTGAGGTTCTTCATTATAGAGGCCTATGGATAGATCCCTACTGTCATTGAAGAATATGACATAGATAAAGTACCCTTTAGAGTTGAAAATCCATGACTATTTCAAGGACTACATATAGCGTGAAAGAATCATTGTGAATAACCATAACAAAGAAAACTGTTACACGTCATTCCATGTGAATGATAATATTGTCATATGTGTATGAAATTGTTTCATCGACATATGTTAGAGGCACACCACATACTATAATGAGAGGTTGCTAAGAGGCCTAAAACCAATAACAACCTCCACCACTCTTGAGATTATCCTTCCACATTCTCCATTCCTTGGTCACCATTTTAGATTTCACTATGTGGACGATAAATAAAGGAATACCCAACCATTCTTTTTATATTAATATAAAACATCATACACCATCAATATATATCCATATAGGTTGAAAGCTTCAATATAAAAACATGTGATCAGATATATAGTTGAAAATATTTACGGTATGTTTATGCTTTTAACTATTCATTATTTACAACCTCTCCTGAAAAATGAACTAGCTCGTTAGATTTATTTGTGTATTTTAACACCGAACACACTCCCTATTCAAAATACTTGAAATCAAGAGACTTTTCCGTCATCAATGACTCATGGAAAAATTTCTAGAAGAAGACTGTCTTGAAACCATTACAGTCCAAGACCATATGCCAATCTACATGTACCATAGAACACCATAAAATGTTTCCAGGAACATCGTGTCTTAACTCTACACAAGCTAGTTTTATATTATAATGATTATATATAAAGTAAAAGATCACATTAATCTTTTAAATTCCTTACATCACCACTTGAGGTTCATTCATACCTTTAAAGGATGGTGGTTTCTCATGAAATAACTCCCATAATCGTTCTCTTTCCCCTATAACTCTTAGATGTACCTCACAACTACATTTTGAACTTTTGTAAAATTCTATTCAATAGTATAGACTTCTCACAAAATATACATGACAATGATCAGATCCATCAAAGTATTCCCTTGAGGATAATCATTTTATTCATCCTAAGGAACATATATAACATGTATCAGAGGCATAAGGATCCACACCAAAACAAAAGGAATGACCATAAAATAGAAAAATCTTAATTCAAAGCATAAAAACCATAAGAAAAAAAATGATATTAACAATATTAACTCAAGATAGGAGGCACACATGCCAAAATCCAATCATGAATTGAATCTCATCACAACATGATTGGGCCATGAACTCACTGTATTATACATATAATGTCCTAAAATTACCATAACTTATCTAAAAAAAGTCCCAAGGTAAGAAATCATCGAGGAAATATCACATATCATACTAAACCATAACGAAACCACCGAAATAAACTGTAAAACTGGTCCCCGATATGATATGTTATAGACCCTAGAGATTTTCTGATCCCCACAACCTAGAAACTAGCACCCGAGCATCAAACAATGAACTTCGGGGATAATTTCACCCAACCAAGATCAACAAAATGGAAGATATATATTATAGATACAATAAAATAAATGATAATCATATTCCATAATTGAAACCAAATGGAATAAAGAAAACAACTAAAGTGTAGAACAAATATTCCAGTACAAGTCCAACTATAAAGGAAAACTAAAACATTAAAAATAAAAACTCATTGTGATAGAACGGTAAGAATTCCACCATCTCACCACCATCCACATAACCTAGCTGAATTAAAACATGTACCCTTTACAAGGATGATGTGAATTTCCCCATATTGATAGACATAACTAGGTCTACACACCACTGATGGGGTATGTAAGTTATGAGATAACATGCTCAATAGTGTCTCACCCAGTAGTTCTATATCTTGTATTTAAACAACAAACAAAATATGTTCAATTATAAAGAAACATAATATTTATTATAGTTTTATAGTATTTATATAAAAAACATGGAATTTTTTATTAATTTCCACTTTTTTCACATATCCAAATAAATATGTTATTCAATTTCAAAAAAATTCATATCTGTATTTCTGATTAGATATATCTATTCAAAAAAAAAGATTAAATAAATTCTCAAGTCTAGTCTATGGAATTACAACAAGACAAGCAAAAAAAATAGTAGCCCAAATTGTTCAAGAAGCATATGTAACATCATTAAAAGGATCACACTTGGTCAGGGTAGCAAGGAAAATCATCCCTAATATATAAAATCACGTATGAATCAGGATACCTAGACATATTCATCGAGTCTAAAGAGATGATGAGCACTCCAGCAATTAAACTTCCCAAAAGGTCTAACAATTCTCAAGAAAAACATGCATTGGGAGCAATGGGAATCCCTAAGGGAAAATCCCTCAAAAGTATATGAGAATCGTTACTATAACATACAATTATGTATCAAGGGATTCATATTTTCTCTATTTTCCAAATAATTTCATTAATCAATTTCTTACCATTTTAAATATTTGAAAACCCTTTAATGAAACCATTTCACAACTCTTTGAATCCCATTTTCAAATTTACAGTACTATGGTAAAACTATATTATGTAAAAAATAGTTCCAGAAACATAATGAAAAAGTCATATCATACCTTTTAATTTAATAAAACAATTTATCAAAATAGTACTAGTGCATTTCACCAACATATGCTTGAGATAGAACCACCGACCTCAAAACATAGGGTCGCATAAGACCAAAAAAGTATCCACCTAAAATATGAATGAATAAAATGAAAAAAGATGTTGCATAATCAATTTACACAAATTTTAATTAGTTCTATTTCATAAATGTGTTGGCGTACAAGATGAAATGGAATATACCTCAATAACTCAAACCCATCGAGCAATAACCAACAATGAAAATGAACCCCAAAACAATATTGCACCACTAATGTAGAAATATAAAAATGGAACATCACTAAATGTAAAAGAATATGATAATAAATTTAATGGAACTATGATTTTTAAATAAATGAAGAATCAGAAGGCATACATAGTTGGAGAGACACAAAGAAACTTTCACGATGATCAAACACCAAACAGATCAATCCTAATCAAATAAAAACCCACTAAATCACAAGAGAAGCCTTCTAGGATAAGATCAAAAATAGTTTTGTATGAATGAAATAAAATTTCAGATAAGAAGAACACTAAAATACCTCAACATTAAATTTACATGGTGTGCAATCAATTTACATGTATTCAAATCCTCAGTCCACATAGAAGCTAAAAACAAATTTTCCTTTTTATTAAAAAGTTACGTTTTGTTATTACATGTCATGTAATATTTACATGTTGTTTACTCACCTAATAAAATATACAATATTCAAAAAAATATTCCTTACAATACATACGCATTATGTACTCAAATTACATGGTGTGTATTTCTCCATAAATCTAAGAAAACTACATATTCATTCATAAAAACCCAAAACACCTTGGGAGTCCTTTGAACTTGAGGAGAACCCCACAAAACGGTTAACACATTTACACCCAAAAACCATTATTCCAATCAAACATAAATCCCCAAACATAATGTCATTTTTATTTTCATAAATTTTTCATCCTCAGCGGTCCAATGGGACACCCAATTAAAGAGTATGACATGTAATGATATGAATATTTCATGAATGTGGGTAACATGATGTTACATATCACCTCCACAAGAAATGAGTTTCATTTTCTACAACCTTCCATCATAGATAGATAAAAAATATAAAAAAAAATAAAAATTAGTTCCATAACTCTATCAATATTCACTATATTATGGAACTATTTAGAAACATTTTCTATCATTCTCAATATACACAATGATTTCTAAAAAAGTCATTAAAATCCCTTATGTAACCGACATAGGTAGGAAAACTATGTTATAAATTAATAAAATATTATAGTAAAAGGACATTTTAATATGAAATATTCAAGGATATGTTTCTTAATTAAATATTTAATAAACATAATTTAGATATTCTTGAAGTTAACAGTGTTCATAGAATTAATCTTGAACATGAGGTAATTTATCTTTGGTACCTCCATGATGAATTTTCAGTTAAATGGTGACTTTATTTTTCTCCCTATTATGAAATATTTTTCTCGTATTGATCTTTTATTTTTTTTATTTCCATTAAATATAAGTAGTTAAATATAGATTTTATTTGGGGGTTATAAATGTATTAGTTTCCTTTTTAATTTAATCTTGTATATAATCTCATCTTATAAAAACATTGTTATTTCATGTATCATGTCGAGTGTCATTTCTTTAATATAATATTATGTCATTAATTTCTTATAAAAATCCTAATTATATTATGTGTTACAATATTAGTTCCATTCTTAATTTATTCGAATTTTTTTTTCTTATTCTTTATTATAATAATTTAATATGTTTCGCCTCACTAATCACACTACTCCCTAAAAATTTATAACACATATTAGTTGACAATAAAAAATGATACACATCATGTAAGTCAGAGTAACTGATTCTTTGTATTAACTCTATTATGTCTAAATAAGTATAGTTGCAAAAAAGAACTCATAAAAAGTATTTAAATCTTCTCTTGGATCAACTAATCACTTTACATGGATCACTCTTTCACCATAATATCCTCCATCATTTATAATGCCTCGTGTATGGTATGCCTAATTTTATATATTCTTTTACAGTATCCATAATGAACTATATTCTTCGTTGTTTTTCTATATAATTAGCTAAATTTCCATTATTCACCTTTATTTTCAGTTATTATATTTGTTATAATTTATCTTCCTTTTATAAAATAAGATATTTATCAATTTTCTATAATTATAAGTTTGTATTATCTAGTGTTTTTGTGAGAAAAAACAACATAACATGTGAAAATAAAATATTTTTTAATAAACTCATTATCATGGGTATAATATATATCTAAGTCTATTTAGAAGATTATGACACTACACCCATAGTAAGAATATTATATGTGAAGTACCTACATCCCTCTGTGAAATTGTAATCATAAGACCAATAGAAACATATTTAATCACCATAAGGTGTCAAAAGAGCCATCTTCTTCTAAATAATCTATGTGATGATCCAATCACTAGAATTTATACCTAATATATTCAAGAAATGCCTTCATTAATGAGTCGCTACTATAAAAATCCCTATATGACTTTCATAAGTCATATTCATGATTAAAACAAGGTACTCAATAGACTCAATTATCTAATATAGTCTTCATTGTCAAATTGGTCTCAAAAGTGATGCAATAATATTCCATTATCATATTCAATGGAATTAACTTCTCGTATTCATCTCATTTTATGATGATATCATCCAATATTCACATTTCAGATGAAATACAACATCACATATACTAATTAATATATTATGTATAATAAAACACATAAATTTAATAAAAATATTGGATGCTTTAATGGTGTCAATAAAATGTTGATAATAAATCAAACACAACCTAATAAGTCATGCAATGAATTCTTTCTCTTTACATGTATGGGAACACCATTATTCTCACTGAAATTATTTTATATATAAATCTGATTTTTAAATTTTAAGAATATTATATGATTATACAATAATGAATCAAAAAGTAATGGATTTACGGGGTCACTGAACACTCATAATACTTCCAATTTAATTCACCTCCTAATACATTTTTTGAACCAATATGAACTATTCATTCCACCTATTACTACAAAAATGCTTCCCATTAAAATAATTCTGGTCATGTTGGTTTCTATCATCATTTACATGTTGAACATATCAATATATAAGGGTAACCGAGTGAGAATAATGTTAGATTAGATGTCAGGGAACATTACCACATCAAACTGATGACCTTTGTGAGTGTCAATAGAGAAAATATTATTAGACAACTTTGAAAGTTTGAGAAATGGGAAAAAAAATTATTTCATTTCAGTCCAATTTACTAATTTTTATTAAATTACCTATACATTTCCATATTTATTTTTTTTATATATTATAATTGACTGAATATAACTTTAAATCCCTTCCATGTGAAGTCATCATGTAGCTCATCTTTTGTATCAATTTTTAACTTGTGATACCTCTTAGTTTTATATTTTTTCAGTCTATTAGAAGACTAAAATATAATATAATTATTTTATTTTACACTATTCCTTAAGCAGACCCCTTTATTATCAAATATGTTATCAATTCATTGATGAGCATTTTAGTGGCCAAAAAATAAATGTTTTTACCCTAAAGAATAAGTAATAGAAAATTTATATATACATTGATAAATCTCAATGAGTAGTCTATATTATAGATTAAATAAATAATATTTATTTCATGACTATACTAAATATACCTTCACAACTCAATTTCCCATCAAGACTAACTTAATGACGAAAATTATAAGTATTTAATATTAAAAAATTTAAGGGGGGGAAGATCCATTGAACTCCTTTTGTTTCATTTGTGTCATTTTATTCCTCCTACTATAATGCACTCTAAATTTTTTGAGTCACATTAAACTTCTATTATACTTTTATTGAACTGTTATGTATACTTTTTTTTAAAATTTGATTTTCTAATTAAGAAACCCATTCCATATTTCTCTTTAACATCCACCTGTTCAAAAATGATTATTTTACTAATCTCACATTGTTATGCACACTTGATAAGGATTAATACCATAAATAGACCCTATTAAAATATTCAACCAGTCATCCATTGAGAGAAATAAGAAAAACCCTTAATTTTATATTATCAAAAAAAAATCATTTTATGAAAAGGTGATTTAGGGTGAAAAGGGACGTTTACAAATAGTTATCCACCCAATTTCTCAAAATGAATTTTATTCCTTGATAATTAAAGCATTATTCACATCAATTTATAATTATATCTAAAAAATTATTTTATAGAGGAACACTATTTTCTCTTGGCATCAATTTTGTGTTTTATTTTATTATTTATGATGAAATAGACTCCCTCAAAAGGATGTTTTTATCTTATACAAAAACATCATGACCATATTAATTCATGAACAAAATGTTGTTGTATAATTTATATATTGTGAATGGTACTTAAATAATCATCACATATGAAATTCAAATAAAGGTATGAGGATAACCATTTTCGTGATTTTTTTAACCATAATAGGTTTTCATCACCAACAATCTCTCATGAAGTCAAATATTTATATAAACACTTATATACATCCAAATAACATTCACTATAATTAAATATCAATAATTCAACTAATTTTGAATAAGATTCATGTATCAAGTAATGTATTGAAAATAAAATAATTCTCTAAAGTATTAATTCATTTCCACTTTAGTTATTCACCACCCAATAATATCATTTTTTTAAAAACATATATCCTAGGTAATCACCGTTATTAAATATATTATTGGACTATATAAAATTATACTTTAGGTATTGTATTCAACCATTGAACATAAATCACTCTCAACCATGAAATGAATCATCATTAAAATATTTTAAAACTATGAGATTAAAACTGATGAAATAAACAAGAATAATGAATAATAATATATATTTTTTCTATAAGATTAACATGAAAACAATTTCAAACAACCATCAATACTTCATAAAACTTATCATCTTGTCCAAAATATTCTTTTACATGTACAAAGCAATTATTCGTTAAAATTAAACAAAAAAAGTTAAAACATTTCAATGATTCAACAATTAAATAACCAACAACACACAGAGGCACATTGAAATCAGTGATTTCAATTTTGAAAACTCCTTCTAAATATATTATTCACCTTAATGAAATGTAAAATAAAATAATTAATATTTTTATCTACCCTTTTAAAAATACCTAGATAATACGAATAATAAATTCTCATAATGTGATAGTCTTGCGAATAATGATGTTAAAATCACATCATCGTCCGCAACATTTGGGATGAATACTTTGTAAATTATTTTGTAGATAAATACACCAGTATATATATTGAAATACACCACTAAAATTTCATAAATCACTTCTATACCTTTACCTTTATGAAGTGGTATTTTATATTTATCTTATTTGATTAATAATATAGAACCATATTATTTAAAATATTAATACAACATTGATTATCATGAGAGAATATCGAAGTAAACATCAATTACACAAAGATATAATTAAAAGTAGTTAGCATAAACATCAATTGGGTTGTTTTTTGACATTATACAACATTCTCCACATCTATTATACTCATTATCATGGATATTTTCTACTTCATGTTCTCTCATACACAACTATGTCCCATGACGCATACTCCATTAGGTATGGTCTCCCTGTCATCAATAATTCTATCCAAATTCACATCATAAAATATATTTAGATCAAATTTCCCTTTTATATAATATATTATCTAAAAAAGAAATAATATATTTTATTCACATAACAATTTTCTTCATTTTAATAATGAAAAATTCATTTGGTGTACATTGATAGAGAGAACAAATGGTTATAGTATATATAATATATGACCTTGAAGTTGTTGGTTATAATATATTAATCATTGTTTTTTATGTTTTATTAATATATTTATATTTTATTATAATTTTAATTAGTTATATAGTATAGTGCACATTTTTATTAAATTTAGATCATAATTGTCGAAATTTTCCAACATTATAAAATTTAATGAACAAATCGATACACTATGTTTAATTTAATATGGTTAATTTTTATTAAAATTTGGTGTTAAATAGTTCAATGAATATTATTAATGAGGACAAAATAAATTAACATTAGGAAAAGGTAAGATTCACTCTGTATTGTAGTTACTGTAATCTAATGTTAACATCAACTCACCCATATTGTGTAAATCTCGAAATATTAAATTGAATTCAAATCCAAACAAAACCTGCAATAGATCCTGATAGTGCACCAAATCCCACTATATCCAGGATTAATATTTCATGAAGGCATCATCATGCAAATTTTATCCCATAATCAACCCTCACATTACATCCTCATCAACATAATCTATTTGGACTAGCTAAGAAATAGAGACCCAATAATAAAAATTACATAATCATGAGTTTTTTATAATAATTCTGTTTTTTCAATTGAGAAACACAGTAGTTTATATTTTATGATATTTATTTCATTATCCTTAGGAAAATAATTATTACAATAAAAATTGGATACATCCACTTAGTACCCATTTTTCACAAAAAAACAAATATTTTATGATATAATAATTTTTTGTCATGTCATATATTAAAAATTTTCATCTTGATCTTAGCCATGTACCAACTCATTCATAAATATTAGGGAACATCATTTGGGAACATGGTATGAGATGAAATATCATTTTAATGGTAATAATAAAAGAATTAAAGAAACATATTAGTTCATGAATACTTATACAAGAACTATCACATAAAAAATTAAACATTGGGCTCAATATAAACATTTTATTATTCATGAAATCTAATTTTATAACAATATAATTTCCAATAAACATTTCATAAAAAATCCTAATGGTACAAAATTTGAACTCAATATGGTTCCTTTTCAATCAAGAGAAACATTTCCATACATAAAAAATATTTCTTTCTTATGAAGTAACATATAAATTCATTTAAACATAAGATAATGAGTAATCACATGGATGTTATGGGGTTATATAATAATGAATTTTGGCTTTGTCGGGCATGTCTTATGATTTGTTACAATGATGTTTGTAGTCTTCCACTTTGGTACTCTAGTATATCTTGGTTTTGATATTATTTGGTAATAATTAAGTTGTATTACATTTTATTATACCTCATATAGTGGTTTGGGTTATCTTATTCTTTGTTGTTGTTGTTTTTTATCTGAAAATAGAAATTCATCCACAAAGTATCTTGAAGCCCTTGGTATTTATTGATTTCATTTGGAAGCATGGGCTTGTCACTGAATGGTAAGAAGAAATTCTTCCACAACTAAATATAATGAAGAGGGGTGAGATACTACAAGTGATTTCATTTTGTGTTGGTCCAAATATGTAATTCCCCGACCCCATTTACCCAGAGTCGGGGCATTATTACATAACATTGGCATGATCACAAAAGGTAATGTCTCAAAAGACCGATTAGTTTATTAGCCTTGGAAACAATATATACATCCATAAGTCCTATATTACATAAAATGTTAAAAACTACAACAACATAGTCTCCATAGTCCACACTCATATCCCCTCAGACTATCCCTACAGGTCAGTCATAAAATACTTTTTTGCATCCTACGAAAAAATAAAACATAGAAATGGGTGAGCTTAGATGCTCAGTAAGGATACCAATATAGTGGAAAAATTTTTAAATCATCATAAACATTTAAGGCAATGTATAACTAAAAAAATCCTTTTAAAATTTAAATTCAGCATAATATGGAAAAAACAAAATGAAAAAATGTCATTTACTTATTCACATGCAATATCAATAACCACTTTCATAATGATGAAATGCATAATTACAGACTATCATAACCAAATAGTAAAGGTTGTGTGCCAAGAATACAAATATTATTTTGTCAAGGACTTGTGCCAAGACACTATTTTGTCTCATGAGACCTACCGATGCATCAAGAAACTCTAGCGGGCTCCACCGGTCACTTACTAAGTCCAATGCATTCCTCATGTGAACATGTTTAAACATAAAATAAACATTCGTATTAAAACTAGCATACAAAATTTAAATACTGTCTCTATAAACCATGAATGGTACAAAAAAACACATCCGTAGTCAAACATATAACAAAAACTTCAATACAATATGGATGTTTTGTTTCATAACAAATCAACTTCAAATGATCTTAAAATCTATCAAAGGATGTTGACATAGATGAAATGAAAACTATTTCAGATAAATATCACTTTTTTAAAATCATTTAAAGGTCACATAATTATAAAAGAAAACATTTACTTCGAAAATATTCTTATAAGCTTGTAAGGGAAGCTTAAATAATTTTATAATGGCGGAAAATAGCCACACCCACCGTATAAGTTAAAAAAATACATTCTTACCTTAATTATGTCGAAAAGGATAAAAGGAATTTGATTGGAAAACGACAGAAAGTTTCTCTTATAAACATCTTATAAAATTTCAATCAAGGGTATGTATGACTTTAACCCATATTCTGTAAAATAATAATAATGTTTTGAAATACATTTTTATGAAACATGGATGAGGATGATAAATAGGTCCTAGTAGATAATTACGTATAAACAACCTCGGATAATGAAGAGATTATGAAATAAACCCTTACCTTGTAATTTTCTTTGGTTAAGAGTAGGTTAACCTTATGTATAATAGTTAAATCATTGTTATTGAATTATAAAATAAACATATACCTAAATATGATATCATAGATGATCTTTTAATATTGCTTTGTTAATAATATTTTAGTATTATCGTCTTTTCAGGTGTTCACATACTCATTTTATTTTATATGTTTTTTTACATAATATATTTTTTTATACATAGGTTTTATCTTATTAATATCCAAAATGATATCAAGTCCTTAAAATTTATTTTTAATCATCAAATAAAAATTATTCTTGAATGGATACGATGGCCAATGAATCTCATCGTGTTCGTGGAGACGATAGTTCATACGTACGCACGAGCGACAATATCATTATTTTGATATTAAAATAATATATAATTGGATGGTGTTTATATAAACAGAATCATTATCATGTTATATTTATTATTTACATTAATTAAACTTCATTATTATACCCATCCAAATAATAATGTATTGAATAACAATTACACCACGACGTGGAGACGGTAAGTCGTACATACGCACGTATGGTGACATGTAATTCAATGAATGGATAGAATATTGAATATGATTGTACCATAATTATAACAACATCACAGTATATAGAAGATACTGGATTTATTATTTTAGAATGGAAATAACAAAAAATGAAGAAATGAATGAAGAAAGGAACTAGAAAGAGTGTGGTGAAAACAATACCTCTTCTTCGGGTTATTCCTTTTGATTTAATCAAAAGGGCTCCTTAGGTTGTCTTTATGATAAAAATAAGGCATTTAGGTTTAAGTGAGGGAATTTGAGAGAATATTTGGGCAGGGTTCGGTTCAGCAAAAAGGCTTTGAAGGTGTGAATTAGAGAGAAGGGGGAGTGCCTTTTTATAAGAGGGGTGAGGGGCACCTTAGGAAAAACATAAAATATTATTTTATAATAAATTCATATTCGATTTATAATGGCTAAAAATTGATATATTTCGATTATAAGGTGGGAATGAGTCTAAATACACTCAACCAATAGGTTTTAGATAGGTTTGGGTCACATTGTTAACCTAATCTTTTAGTTTTAACTCTTAGTTAATTAGTTTGACATTTACCATGTCTCGTTGTATTTTGATATTATATGGTTAATAAACATACTATAAACTTCCAATAGACCTCGAAGTGGTCAATTAATGATACTAATATCATTATACAAATCCATTGGAATAACCGTAGATTTTTATGAATAGAATATCAATTAATAATATAAAATTTTTTTAAAAACACTTTTATTTCAATTTTGACACTATTGCGTATTTTGTTTTTGATAAATTCATAACAACCTTATTACATCGAAATAAATTCATATAACCAATCAAAATATGTCATATTAACCATGAAAATTATTTTAATTCATAAAAAGTCTCAAATTACATTTATTTGGGTATTTATAATATCAATTATCTTAATCTTTCATTAATACCATAATTACTGCAACATCATTGTGTCATAAAAAAATTAAGATATTTAATGTCTAAAAATTATAAATTAAATACCATTATGTAGGAAATCTTTTCAAATTTCTAAATATTATTTATAATTTAATTTATCTTATGTATAACCCTATATTAAAAATATTTTAGTTATTAAACATTGATTTTAACTCTTTTAACTCTTCTTTGAATTAAATAATAATAATTGTCCTAATCTAATCCAAGTGGACCTAAATGATAATATTTTATTCTTAAGGTTATTTTTGTTCGACATAAACTTGTCCAGTAGAAATAGAACATGTGTTAGGGTATTATTAATATCATTTTTACCCTTAATTACCCTATTTAATTTTAACCATGTTAAATAAAAGTAAAAAGTTACTATTCACCAAAAATTATTTTTATCTTATTGAACAAAATTTAACACCTTGATATTAACCGTGTCTCCCGGATTTTCAAAATTCCATTCAAAGAAGTGATAAAATTATGTTTTATGTGAATTTGAAAATTCTCCTAGTAGATACGTAAAAGACGGTGAGAAGTTCAATAAGATTTTGATAAATCTAAAATTATTATAAACTGACTCCAATTAATTACATTGAACATATATAGGTATTATGTATCTATTTTGACCTAAAATAAATTTAACTAAAATAACTAATTATTTAAATAAAAATTCTTTTTTAAACTATAACTTAGTGTTTTCACTATTCATCAAAAATTGAATTTTTTCAGAAAAATACAAAAAATTCACCCTAATCTAATTTAGATATTCTGAATCAAAAAATGAACTCCATTTTGAAGGATAAAATTTATAAAATTTCAAAAAGTAAGTATTACTCTTCATAACGGCTAGTTTAATTGGTTGTGGTGAGTGTTAGAACTTGAATTTGCATACAACACACGCTACTGTATTATTCAATGAGAAGCGTACCGTGGAAACATGGGGTGTTACATTATCCCCTCCTTCAATAAATTGCCTCCTCACAATTTATGATTAGTATTAGAAACTTGGGGTTGACATTTCAAAATATCTTAGTTGAAATCCAACATCGAAAAATGGATTAATATGACCTCTATTTAAAATAATGAGTTGTAAGTATGTAGGTTAATGAAAATAAGGCATACTAGGGTTCCATGTAGGAAAACATGGATATGGAAGAGAAATATACCCATCAATATTTGATGGAGAGTGGTAGAGAACATGCCTATGAAAAGGCCCACAATCACAATGCCATAAATTTGTGATGATCTAAGGTACCATCTAGGACAACGTTTTTGTTCTATGTTCGTTTTCTTAATGTTGAGGAATATATTTATGAGATTGGATATGATCATAAGGATATATACATACTTTATATTTAGAGTTTTATCCATTAATAAATTTCTACCAAAAACTCATCTTTAACTCCAAAAGATAATACAACTCAAAAATACTCTATTTATCCTAATCGTATAGGGTTCCAAATATAATGAATTTATATTCACATATCAGACCCTTTAAAAAAAGAAACTACATTATACCATCTAGGAACATCATGTTGTCCAGTGGTAGGCGATAAATCCCAATCGCACTTATGGTTGTGGGTTCGAATCTCAATGCTTTGTCTGACGCAATGGGTTGTCACACGGTCTCTGTGTTGTCCTTTTATGAAAATACAAAAATAACATTTCAAACTTAATCCATTCCAACCTTTAGACTTATCCAAAATACTACTATCCAAACTCATAGCCCTAAAGTTATAAAGAAGTTAAAAACAATGAAGATCCTTTTTTCCATGTGATAACATGTGAACACCTTCATCTTGTTTTATTTTAAAACATGGTAACATCCTGAATTACCATAAAACCTTATTGATTACATTCATACTCCCTTATTATTTATAGAATACTGGATATACTCCTTCTATCCAAAAATTTTGTATATTACAATGATGAAAAATCATTAATCAGTTTCAAGGTAGTAAAGAATATCCAATATAATTTATTCAAATCAATCATCTATTATTCCAAAATCACTACCTCATTATCGAGACCATATTAAAGATTACTTTTCCTTCAACCATGTATTTTACCAAAAGTTTATCTCACTATTAAGTCACTTTTCTTAGAACCATATAATCTCAAATCCTTAATAAAATAGTACTGCAGTACAATCCTTATTTATCTCCATAATTCATGTAACCAATATATTGTTGATACAACACTCAAATGAAATAATTCTATAATAACAACATAAAGAACACTAGTCTTTCTTCTTCATCTGAGGTATTATCATAACATGATTATTATCCAATAACATCATTTGTGGTATAATCCTATGAATGGGATATTGATTCGCGTAGTGTCTCAACGCCTTATAGATGAAGCAATTTTCATTTGAAAACTTTTTCTTACCCTTGAAATCACGTACTTGGTGTCCGTGTTCTGCACACATATATTAAAATCCCATTCCTTTCAAGAAATTACCAAGATTATTCATTAATCATTTATCACGTATTGGAAAATCCTTCTTTCCCTTATTCCCTTTATCCATCTTTCATTCTACCATCCTTTTCTTCTTTTGTTTCCCTTCAAAGCCATAAGATTCATAGAATTCATTACTGATCTTATGATCCTATTTATACATATTATGATAATACATGGGAGAATATTTCATTTTTAAATGTTGGCTTAATACCATGAATTATATGAACCTTCTTACTCTTTGGATCATACATATTGCTGGAGTTCTCATTCATTCTATTGGGCGCCATTTCTAAACAATGGCATACACTAGGTCATTTTATGAATCGTAATTCATAATTCCCAACCTATAAAATACCTAACATAAATTGAATATATATGGATATAATCCATAATCACAAAAATGTTTTCTTTGAGCAGGTATATACTCATAAACCCTTCATATTTGTTTTTATAGAAAATGAGAATTATTCGAAGCATATCCACTAGGAGTTTCGTAACTAAGTGTGCACCAAGGCCCGTTGTCGTGCACTAGTTCCCGTTTGAGTCTATCTCAAAATGGTGTTTTCGGGATTTACTCCTAGGTACATCTATGCCGGAGCCGCCTCTACCTGATCATATCCAAACAGTGATGTATTTCTCAGAGAAGTCACAAAATCTCTACAATACCAAAATTCTAGGAAGTTCTTCTATACTAATCTTCAAAGTCCATCTTAGGTATATGTTCTCTAATCAGAGTTTATCTAAATATAGTTTACAAGGATTGTAATAAACTTACTCTGATACCAACTGTAACACCCCAACCCCAGTTACCCAGAGTCGGTGCATTATACAATAACATTGGCATGATCACAAATGATTATGTCTTGAAAGACCGATTAGTTTTGAAGCCTTGGAAACACAAGATATATTCATAAGTCTTACATTACATAATAAAGTGAAAAAATACAACAACATAGTCTCCATAGTCCACACTCATATCCCCTCAGACTATCCCTATAGGTTAGTTATAAAATACTTCTTCGCATCCTAGGAAAAATAAAACATAGAATGGGGTGAGCTCAGATGCTCATTAAGTATAACAATATAGTGGAAAATCTCATAAATAATCTTAAACATTTCATAAAATTTATAATTAAAACAAAAGAATTTTAAACATGAACTTCATCATAATATGGAAGAAAGAAAATGAAATAATTCCATTTACTTATTCACATAGATATTCTACTAGTCGAATAATCATATGCAATATCAATAACCACTTTCATAATGATGGAATGCATAATTTCAGACTATCATAACCACATAGTAAATACCTTGTGCCAAGAATACAAATAAGATTTTGTCAATGCCTTGTCCCAAGACACTAGTTTGTCTCATTAGACATACCGATTCATCGAGGAGCTATAGTGGGCTCCACCCATCACTTACTAATTCCAATGCATTCCTCATATGAATAGGTTTAAACATAACATAAACATTTGTATTAAAACTAGCATAAAAAATGTTAATACTGTCTCCATAAACCATGAATGGTATTAAAATAACACATCCACTGTCAAACATATCACAAAACGTTCAATACAATATTTATGTTTTGTATCATAATAAATCAACTTCAAATAAGCTTAAAATCCATCAAAGGATGTTGACAAAGATGAAATCAAAACTATTTGAGATAAATATCTATTTTTTGAAAAATTTAAAATACACATAATTATAATAGAAAAAATTTACTTTAAAAATATTCATATAATCTTGTAAGGGATGCTTCGACGATTTTATAACAGCAAAAAATAGCTACACCCACCGTATAAGTTAAATAAAGACATCCTTACCTAAATTCTGTTGAAAAGGTTAAAAATGAACTTGTATGGAAAATGATGGAAAGATTCCTTTATAAACTTCTTATAAAAAGGTAAACATGGGTATAAATGACTTTAACCCACATTCTGTAAAATAGTAATAATGTTTTGAAATAATTTTTTAGAAACATTGTTGTGGATGATAAAGAGGTCCCAGTAGATAATTACGTATAAACAACCTCGGATAATGAAGAGATTGTGAAATAAACCCTTAACTTGTACTTTACCTTGGTCAAGGGTAGGTTAACCTCATGTATAATAGTTAAGTCATTGTTATTAAACTATAAAATAATCATATACATAAATATGATATCATATATGATCTTTTAATATTGCTTTGTTAATATTATTTTAGTATAATTGTCTCTTCAGGTGTTCACTTACTCATTTTATTTTATATGTTTTGTTACATAAGACATGTTTTTTATCCATAGGTTGTATAATATTCATATCCAGAATGATATTATTTCCTTAAACATTATTTTTAATCATCAAATGGAAATTAGTCTTGAATTGATACGATGGGGAATGAATCTCATCGCATCCGTGGAGACGGTAGTCCCTACGTACGCACGAGCAACAATATCATTCATTTGATATTAAAATAATATATAATTGGATGGTGTACCATATATATAGAATCATTATCATGTTATATTTATTATTTACATGAATTAAACATCATTATTATACCCATCCAAATAATAATGTATTGAATAACAATTACACCACGACGTGGAGACGGTAAGTCGTACGTACGCACGTATGGTGACATGTCATTAAAAGGATGGATAGAATACTGAATATGGTTGTACAATATTTATAATAACATCACAGTATATATATGATAATAGAGTTATTATTTTATAATGGAAATAATAATGAAATAAGCAGTGGAAGAAGAAATGAACTTGAAAGAGTATGGTGAAAACATTACCTCTTCTTCATTTTCTTCCTTTTGATTTGACCAAAAGGGCTCCATTGGATGGATTTATGACCAAAATAAGACCTCTATGCTGAATTGAGGTAATTTTAGAGAATATTTGGGTAGGGTTTGGCCGAGCCAAAAGGATTTGAAGGTGTGAATTGGAGATAAGGGGGAGTTCCCTTTTATAAGAGGGGTGAGGGGAACCTTAGAAAAAACATAAAATATTATTTTATAAGAAATTCATATTAGATTTATAATTGCTCAAAATTGATTTATTTATAGTAAATGGTGGGGAGGGGTGGAAATACACTCAACCAATAGGTTTTATACAGGTTTGGGTCACTTTATTAACATTATCTTTTAGTATTAACTATTAGTTAATTAGTTTGACATTTAACATGTCTCCTTGTATTTTTATATTATATGGATAATAAACTTACTATAAACTTAAAATAGACCCCCATGTTGTCCATTAATGATAAAAATATCATTATATAAGTCCTTTGGCCGAACCTTATATTTTTAGTGAAAGAATATCAATTAATAATATAATATTTGTTTTAAAAACTCTTTTATGTCAATTTTGACACTATTGGGTATTTTTTTGGATAAATTTATAACAACATTATTACTTCGAAAAAAATTAAAATAACCAATTATAATATGTTGTATTATCCTATAAAAGTATTGGAATTCATAAAAAGTTTCAAATTACATTTATTTTGGTTTTTATAATATCAACTATCTTAATCTTTCACTAATACGGTAATTACATCATCATCATTGTGTCATAAATAAATTAAATTATTTAATGTATAAAAAGTATAAATAAAATACCATTGTGTAGGAAATATTTATATATTTCTAATAAATATTTATAATCGAATTTATCTTATGTATAACCCTATATTAAAATTGTTTTAGTTATTAAACATTGATTTTAACTCTTTTAAATCTTATTTGAATTAAATAATAATAAATGTCGTAATCTAATACAAGTGGACCTAAATGATAATATTTTATTCCTAAGGTTGTTTTTGGTCCAGATAAACTTTTCCAATAGAATTAGGACATGTGTTAGGGTAATATTAATATTATTTTTACCCCTAATTACCTTATTTACTTTTAACCGTGGCAAATAAAAGTAAAAAGTTACTATTCACCAAAACTTATTTTTATCATATTGAACCACATTTTAATCCTTGATATTAACCATGTCTCCCATATTTTTAAAATTCCACTCACATAAGAAGTAAAATTATGTTTTATGTGAATTTTAAAATTCTCCTAGGAGTTGGGTAAAAGACATTGAAAAGTTCAATAAAATTTTTATATATCGAAAATTTTAATAAACTAGCTCCAATAAATTACATTGAACATATATAGGTATTATATTTCAATTTTGACCGAAAATAAATTTAAATAAAATAAATAATTATTTAGATAAAAATTCAGTTTTAAACTATGACTTAGTGTTTTTCACTATTCATAAAAAATTGAATGTTTTCAGAAAAATACCAATAATTCACCCTATGATAATTTCGATATTTCGAATCCCAAAATTAAGTCCATTTTCAGAGATAAAAATTATAAAATTTCAAAAATTAGGTATTACTAATCATAATGACTAGTTTGATTGGTGGTGGTGTTTGTTAGAACTCGAAGTTGCGTACAACACATGCTACTGTATTATTCAACGAGAAGCATACTATGGAAGGTTGGGGTGTTACAAAATATATTTTTGGGACAAATGGTATCAGGTTGTTCAATCCTTGGTAATTTGTTTTGTCGGACTTGGAGTTTAAAATTCATTACACTTTTATCCTAAAGTTGGGATCGTAGAAAGAATTATGATCATCTAGATTTTAAACGTATAGAATAATGAGGAATAGAAGAAATATTTCTTATAATGATCATGTTTCCAAGGATTTGGGTACATATGGTTTTTGGAGAAACTTATGGGATTTGTAATCTCATTATCACGGTTTTATCTAATATGAAGAAAATGAATCACATTCACAGAATTGAATTCTCACGAGGAGTGCATATTCCATTTTTTAGATGATTTATTATTTGGCATAAATAATTTTATTTTATAAAATGGTTTAAATTGTTATCAAATTTGGCATTTTGAATAGGGCATGGTTTTGGTATTTTAAAATTGGTTTTTTTCAAATCAGTGTTAAATTTTAAAAAATGTTTTAATGAGGAAAATGATGAATTTTAGAAAGAAATTTTGTGATATATGATGTGATATAATTTGAAATTATTAAGTCTTAATTTTCTAAAATGCGATATTTATTGAATTTTGTGTTTTTAGTGAGAACGGAACCGATTATGCATAATTGAAATCAACCAGAATAGGTTATTGAGAATGTTGTTTATCTTAAGTCACATGTAAACCAACAATTAGGTCAGACTATAGTCTAATCCCTTAAGTATGTGGATAGAGAGAAGAAGAGGGATAAAAAAGGAAATTCGGTCATTCCTTATAGTTCCAAATGAAAAATACACCTATCTTTCAGGGTGATTCTAAACTAAAGAGGGTATTGGTGTGGCGAAATATGATAAAACAAATAATTTATTTCATTGGCACACCATCAGAACTGAAATTCATGTTGGTGACGTATATTATGGAGGCTCTCTCATTCCAATGGTTCTATTTTAGAGTTGATGATAAATTATTCTAAGACAATTCATTTGAGAACTTTGAAGTATTATTAAAAAAAATTCATTCCCATATGTTCATAATTCAATGAAAAGAAATATTATTTTTATTAAAGTAGAAGAACCACTCAGTGAAAAAGTATGCGGAAATATTCATGACTTTATTCAAATTTTAAAACACATTTTCTACTGGTGCATTCTTAAAGCCACAAAATATCAAATCAGGGATAATGTTTGAGATTCAAATAAATATTTATGTGCTTTATATGATAGATTATATAGATATGGTCAAAAAAGTAATAGTGGTAGAAAGAGACATCTTAGGAACTACGGGTGGATGAGGCATGTTGATAAAATGGTAAATAGTGGGAATTTGAATGCTGTGAATAAGAGGAAGAAAGACACTTATTTCCAAAGTCACGGGATGACTTAAAATTAGATTATTGGATAAGTGAATCTTTCACCAAGAAAAAAGAGTAAAATTGGATGTTTCCAATGTGGTTCTTTTCACCACGTCAATAGGGAGTATACAAAACCCCATATATCATGTCACAATTTCAATTAGATAGTGCATCTTGAGTACTATTATCATAGTGCTCCATGTTATGGTGTTCATGACCCTTTTCAAGTGTCACAACCGCCTTATTCATTGGCAAGATGAGGGTAGTATAATACTTCCCATATGTAGATTGGAGCTAGGCATGGTGATTATAAGAATACCAAGATTCAATAGAAAGGGGAATCTCAACTTGGAAAGAAATACCAATATTCCATGAGTAAGAAGTTATATGGAGATGAGGAAATTATTATGGATGATCAATCTATACCATCAACGGCGAAAGGTAATATTATTTTACATTCTATCCTTATGAATGATTTTTTTGATACAAGTTATCCCTATTCATTTATTTCTTCTACTGGTGTGAATTTTTTGGGTTTTAATTTTGAGATGATTCCTTCTATAATGAAACATAAAACTCCTTTTGCTCAAATAAAATTTCAATCAATTATGTGTAAAGCATTTTCTATTGCTCTTTTTAGAGAAGAGTTGTGATGAAATTTCTCTATTCTTGATATGGATGTCGTCGAGATAATCCTATGTATGGATTACTTGACAATAATCAAGGATCACATTGATATTTTTACCCAAATTGTTAGTTTCATTATAGATCATGGTTTCAATAATATTATAAAAGGGTAAAGGAATGAATATATAGGATCAATGAGATTTTTGGAACCAGAAATTTGAATGATCTCATTCTACTTTTCAGCATTGACTTTGGCATCAATGGATGTGATTGATAATAATAGTTTCTAGTTGTTTTTGATCAGTTTTAATATGTTTTCCCAAACACAAACCTCAGAGATTCCACCCACAAGAGAGGTGGAGTTTGTGATTGATCTCCATCTGGTTACAATTCTTACACTACTTCCATCATACCAGATGAAACCAACACAATTAAGGGAACAGAAAGTGTAGATGAGAGAGCTATAAATCAAAGGGTTTATTCAGACTAACATGTCTTTGGGTAAATAATTAGCATTTTTTGAAAAAAATGAGGATGGAACTCTTTAGTTGTCTGTGGATTACCATAAGCTTAACAATGATACGATAATGAATCGGTATCAACTTCCACGCTTTGATGATCTATTTGATTAATTGAAGGATGACTGGGGGTTCTATATGATTTACATATGCTCAGGATATCACCAATTTAAGGGTTATAAGGAGGCTATTCCACATATATATTTAAGAAGTATATATAGACCATATGAGTATGTGGTTATGCCTTTAGGTATTAAAAATGCACTTGTGGTTTTTATGGCATGAATGTATCATATATTTCAGATATATCTAGATTATTTTTTGGTGGTTCATGTGGATGATTTATTGGAGTAATCAAGGAAAATGAATGATAATGAGAACCACATAGATATAGTGTTTGTGATCTTAAGAGACAAATATCTTAATGTTAAATAATGAAAGTAGTATTTTTGGAGACAATAAGTAAATATTCATGTCCATTTTATCTATGAAAAATTTGTTTCAATGGATCTAGAAAAGATAAATGATTTTATCACTTTGAAATCACTAAATAATGTCTTCGAGATATACAGTTTCCTTATATTAGCTTGTTATTACCAACAATTTGTTTGTGATTTTTCTTGACTAGCTTCATATACGTCATATTTGACAAGGAATAATGTTCCATTAAAATAAAACGAATAATGTCAGAAGTCTTATCAATATTTTCTATATAAATCAGAACTGATCATGAAATTAATAGAATTAGGACAAGTAAAAGTTGGGTATTTTGATGCCTTATTATTCGTATTAGGATGTTTTCTCAAGAAAGGGGATCATGTAGTTGTTTAGGGATCACGGAAGTTACAGTTTCATGAAATCAACTACCCAACACATGATTTGGAGTTAGCTGACATAGTCCATGATTTGTAAAAATGACATCATTACCACTTTGGTAAAAAAAATTAGTTATCTATACAGATCATATGATCTTGAAACAAATTTTCTGATAAAGGTATTTGAACAAGAATGAAAAAAGTTGAATAAGTATTTCCAAATGTATGATTTTAACATGATGTATATACCAGGGAATGGAAATTCAATTGAAGATGCATAAATAAAAAATAAATATGATATGTTAGAAAAAGAAGACTCAGGTCAGTGGATGTTTATGGAGTTTGTAACCAACATGCACATAAAATATGAAGAATGTGGTAGTGTTGAATTAATTTTAGATTATTTTTTTCTAATTTGGGTGAAATAGTTTAAGAGGCATAGAGTCTAGATTCATAATGTGTTTCTATCAGTTAAAAAACCAAGGGTGGGGAGACCATTGAGGGATGGAATCTTGATTGGAGTTCAGTATTATGGTTTCAATATCGGATGGTCATACCTTTGGTTTGTCAGGAAAAACTTCTTCATGAGTACCATTATTAGAGATGGGTTGTTCATTATTTAATATAGAAAATTCATATTCATTAGATAGTATATTTTTGTGGGTCAACTTGAAAAGGAAAGTGGCCATGTTTGTTTCCAGATGCCTCACCTTTCAGCTGGTTAGGATTGAGAATCAAAGAAAAGCTTGTATGTGGATTTTAATTCCTATTCATGTTTGGAAATGGAAAAAGATTATCTTGTATTCTTAACAGGTCTCCCCATAATGATTTAGCAACATGATTCCATAACGGTGATAGTGGATCAACTCAGAATGTTGGCCCATTTAATAAGTATTCATGAATCTCATACTGTGGCGGGATTGTCTAAAAAATATATCTGACATGTAGTAAAGAGAAATGTCACACCAATTTTGAATGTATTAGATAGTGATCCAAGGATTTAATCTCTTTTTAGGAAATTCATACATTAAGACCGTGGGACTATATAAACTATATGAGTATGGATTTCCATCATTATATTGATGGGAATCCGAAAGAATGATACAAATGTTGGAAGACTTGTTTTAGGCATGTGTAATGGATTATAGTGGATCTTGAGAAGAGAACATAGAATTAGTGGAGTTATCATTTAACTAAAGTTATCAGGACTTGATTCATATGACTTTTTTGAAGCATTATATGGGACCCATATATTTATCCACTTTTTTGGTGGAAATAGGCGAGACTTCAATGGTTGAGTAGAGCCTTTTCCATGAAACAATGTATAAGATTCGGTTGATCATGAAAGGAATGGAGAATGATTAGAGTCATTAGAAATCGTATGTTGATCATAACTGATAGTAGTTGTAATTTGAGGTGAATGATCATGTGTTCTGGAGAATCTCACCAAGTCATGGGAATAATAATTTTTGGAATAAAGTTATATCCAAGATACATTGATCCTTTTGAGATACTTGAACAGTTTGGTGACGCGTCATATTTGTATTATTTCCCACAATATATCAATGTAGAGCATAATATGTTTCATGTATCATAGTTCAAAAAATATCAACCTCATTATGGCCGTATGATTTTATAGGATCATATTGACCGTGATTCGGATGCGTTGTTGGTTTATATGCCGGTACAAATTTGAGATAGGAAATATAATGTATTTTATGGAAAAATAATCGGCCCAAATTGGTTATTTTTAAATGGTCAGGTTATGGAAGATATAAAGGAATAATAGAATGAAATTATAAAGAAATGGTCCAAAATATTTCAGGCAAATGGCGAGGTTCTTATTATTGAGGATTGATAAGCCAATGGTGGGAAACATTTAGCGCTGATATTTTCATGTAATAGTTTATTTATTTATTTTATGTATGTATAGTGTTTTGGGGATGTTTTGGAAACTTTAGATGGATTCTTTAATGTTTTGGAGATTTTATAGTGGTTTATAGTGTCATAATTGTTAATATAAATCATGAAACAGCTATAGAAATCAATACAATAGAAAAATGAGGGCTCTGGATAGCTAGCTACACATGTTGGCACATGGTTTTACCCAACCTTTTTGCGATCTATGAGTAAATGTTAATAATGTAATGGAGGTAAAAAAACATTTCTTACACGGTTTGTCCTACCAGGAGGACCAAACATGCAAAATATTTCTACAAGTAATGGTTGGATAATGGTTGGGGTAGAGTTTGCCTAACCGTATGAGCCGACCATGGATGTTTAATTTGTATGTCCTATAATAGTGAATCTATGTCAATATTACCACTAATACACTAATTTTTCATCTATTTTAGCCATTACTCAAACTTTCATCCTCCCAAATGATATGGAGACTTCCCTATAGGATTTGAAATTGATTCATTGGAATATCCATGAGCCTTGAATGCTAAATTTCTTGGTAAGTCTATGTTCATGATGGTTTTCCTTAGATCTCTTCTACTTACCTCTCTTGGATTCATAGATGTAGTACATTGGGGATAGATATATGATAGTTTATGCCGATAATTATATGATTTGGTTGTTTTTATGTTAGAGAGCTAGATAAATGGTGGGTTTTTGGAGATTGAAAACTATTTTGTTGAATATTTCATGTTGTTCTTCATTTTCCCCTTATTTGGTGAGGTACGTGGCTTCAACCATGATACCTCTAATTTTAACATGAAGGATTAGTTTCAATATTTTTAATTATATAAATTTTTTTGTGAAATTTTTAATAAAATATTGGTAGGGACATTATTTAGTGATGGTCTTTGAAATTGTTATAAATTTTAACCAAAGTGTATTTTTTAATGATTTTAAAATTATTAATTTAAAATTGTTTTTCTTATTCATTTAAAAGGGTTTGGTTGAATGGTTTTTTATTAAAATATTTTTTTATTGAAAAGGTTTTGAAAACATGGTTTTGGTATTTTTTTGGTATACAAGGGTCAGTGCGATTTCATGATTTTAATGTGACCATGAATAAGGGGTGGGAACCATTTGGGTAAAAGGAACATGACCCTGGATCTAGTTCGTATTCCATTAGGGTATATGGATATTACCCACATTGTGATGACATGGTGGATGGAAGAGAAAATGATCATGTGTATGAAACTACCACAAAAGAATGCATTTTTGGTTGGGTGTTTAAATCATGGATTAAGTATGCTAATACAGAATGTGAAATGGTTTATAGAGTTTTCCGATTAGATTCCTTGGAAACTATTTTTTTTATGGAAATTGATTTATATTTTGATGTAAAATAATAAATTTCTTAACAACATTTATATAAATCTTTTTATATAAATGTTGTAACATGTTCTATCTTAGTGGTGTGGGTAGGGAAGACATTTGGTGAAAACCTACTGAGTTTCATTACTCACCTCCTCTTTTGGAACTTCAGTGGTTTCTAGATATTCGGTATCAAGACATAGGTAAAGGAAAGTATCTCATTTCATTAGTGAAGTACCCTGATACTTTATATTGTATTGTGTTGTCGGAACATGTAGAATATTGTGAGATGCGGGGTTATGTCTTGGATTCATTGAACATTGATAGATATGCCTTCCAATTTTTTATTTGATGTTGGTAGTATTCTACATTGGTAATCTGGAATAGTATGGTTTTGATATCAATTGGTATTACTTGAGTAGTTTTACAGTGTAATCATGCTTCATAAAATTGTTTTGGTTATTGTATGTTTGGTTTTTATTTTTTAAAATTTCAATGATAAAATCATCCCCCAATTTTATTGAACCCATTGGCATTTATTTTTAGTCTTTGGCATCATGGGGATGTCACCAAGGCCATGTATCATTATTGCATCAACTCAAGCCAATGATGACGGGTGGTATGTTACATTTATTCATTTATTCCCACTATTATGGCCTATTTCCCACCGTCTTATATAAATATAGACCATTATTATCAACATCAATTAAGGGTATTTTCTAACAACAATCACTTAATCATTCCATAATTTTTAGTTAGCTGCCTTTGGGATATGAGGAGGTGCACCTAAGGAGTGGTGGCCCATCATGTTGGAGCATAAATAATGCGAAAAATTGGGTCATTATGCTATATTATTAATAATTATTAAAAATTCACTATTAATTATTTATAGAAACTAATAACTAACAATTAATTATTAATAGTAATAAAAAAATATTAATAATTAATTTTTACAAATTACTGAGAATTATTAATTATTATTAATTATTAATAATTACTTAATAATTATTATTAATAACCCATATAAATATTTACTAACTGTTATAAATTATTAGTAATTATTATTTATTACTAGTTGTGAATATAAATTATAAATTATAAATTTATTATTATTCATAATTAAGACATATTATTTGTCAATATTAAAAACTTTTAGTTGTTATTAATTATTACAAATTCATAATAATTATTAATAACCATTATTTTCCTTTATAATAATTTTATATTAATTCTATTATTAATATTTATTTATAATATTATTTATTATTTATATTCATGGTAATTGATTTTTATTTGTTTTATTTTTATTTATATGTTATTATATATATATTATTATTATCAAAATAATGATATTATAATAATGGAAAAAGTGAAACTAAATCCCATATGGAATGTCCATATTAGATTTCATGATCCCCTCCCCTTTATAAGGGTATCCTATGTGGGGTTTTAAATTATATTTAAGAATTAAATAAATTAATATAATTCCAAATAATGACGTGTTGTTTTAAATTATGTATAATTTTGTTAATAAATATATACATATAAATAATCATAGAAAATAAAAATAAAAAGTAATTTGTTTTAAAATATTCTTTTTTAAGAAGTATTTTCAATTGAAAGATATATATATATATATATGTATATATATATATATATATCAAATAAAAACACTACAAAATTATAAAGTGGATTGATGATCTCGGATGAGCATCAATTCATTTGACTCTCGACTATCCCATATTCCAACATTATAAAGACCTAAGAAATTAATTATATAAAAATTTAAATAAAACCCCATTTATAATTTTTTCCATATTTAATTGGTATTATGGATGAGGTCATATATTTTTTTTGATTTGATATTGTAAATTTATATTGACTTTTATCATCTTCACCAATTTTTCATGGGAATCTATTTTTAATGTTTTTAACATGATTCGTTTTAATTTCATATAGGTATTCTTTAAAAATGTGTTAGAGAAATATCTTTTTTATTTTTCTCCACATAATCTCATTCTCCCTCCATTTTCAATGGATTTTTCTATGAATCTATCTTTATAATTTTTCATGGGATTTCAAAGTGTTTTTTTATTCTCTTTGTTTTATAAATTATTACCTATGAAATAAATTCTATTAAAAAATAAAATTTCTTCTTATATTTTCAAAAAAAACCTCATTCCCTTAAAAAAAATTTATTATATGAAAATATAATTTAATGTTTTTATAGTTCAAAAATAGATTCTATAATTATTCCATACAACATCATTCTTGTTATGATGCATGATCATGTTTTATAGAAATATTTCTGAAATACAATTATTTATCTTGGGTTAATCATATTATTATGGAATTATGAATATTTTCAATTTAACACGCACAAATGTATATGGTTTAATATTACGCGATGGGTGATTTCAATATACCCATTTAATTTATTATGTAATTTTTTATATATCCTTATATCCGGATAAAACATATGTGGGTAGCCCATGTATAAATTGTTATGGGACACGATTTATCATCCAAATTCAACTATGTTTTACAATAGTGGTCAACCTAGTCTATTATGATGTGATTATCTTAGTGTATACCATGTAATACATTATAATTTTTATTAATATTTTTTTACACATTACTAATTTTTTTTATTATAATTATGTTATGTTATCATAGATAATGATTATTAATTCTTGGTCTCACACTCCCATGACTCTGGTCTAATGTTATCCCCAATTATTTATGTCATGATTGATGATTCAAGACCCAGTTTTTATTGGGTATGATTTCATTTTATTTTCATAATGAACTTTTATTATTTTCTCACTTACACATGTTGATCATATACTCACTTATGACCATTAATTGATATATATACTCTTAAAACATTATGGAGAATCTAAGCCTAAACGTTCTTTTGTTCTCATTACCCCATGTTATGAAAAAAGGGTATTATGTATGATATGACTATAATGATATCATTTGTGAAAAATATTTAGGGTGATGTTAAAAATATTATAAGTTGGTTATAGATTTATTATTGAAATAACTAAACCTATAGAATCCGGGGTTATTTATTTCATGGGAATTAAGTTATAATAACGTAAATGGGCGAATTATTTATGTTATTATTAATTAAAATGAGTTTTTATAAGATAAATATTAGATTATATTTTATTTATGGTTCTGATGATTGATAGGATACAATCTAAAACAACCTATGTTAAAAAAGGTGATATAGAATGACCCTAATATTTCATATGATTAAATGTATATTTCATAAATATTAGATTTTATAGGTTTTAATTTCCTTATAAAATGAGATATTACTATGGATAATATTGTTCAATAATCATGCTACTCGTTTTGGATAACATAACAAATAGAAGAGAGAATTATGAAATTTGGATAGTGATAAATATGGTCAATATTGTAGACATGTTGTTTGAGATTAGTTCTATGAATTATTTCATATCATGAAATGTAACATTGTATATTAATCCATTTCCATAAAGGAATGATATTGAAATTGTAACACCCTATGATTTAAAAGAAGAAAACATCCTTCAATAGGGTATGTAACACAAAACACCATGCATAAACAAGAGTTTATCTCCCCAATACATTACGATATATTTGTTTCTAAATAAATTTATACTCTTTAATATCTATTAATATAAAAAAAACCAATATATTTATGCTTTATAATTCAAAGACATGCAACACTGATCTTTAACTAGCCGTGAAATAATATTATTTTATATATGACCTTTATAACCTATCTATTAAATTAGGAGATATGAGTAGTATTAATAAACTGTATATATATATATATATCTATCTATTTTTATGTGTATGTGTGTATTTCAAAATAAAACTAATTATAAATGTTGATTAAATAATTAATAAATCTTTATTAATGTTATTTCATTTTTCAAAAATATGTTTTCATGAAAATAAATTTATATTTACTTTCTTAAAAGAATATTTTAATAATATTTTGAAAATTTTAAGAAAGTTATTTGATAAAATAATATTAATTTTTCCAATTAGTATAACAAAATTTACTATTTAAGAAATAGTTAGATTATTTTGAAAATATTTATTTTTTAGTGAATAGTGAAAAATACCGATTTTTTTGTGAAAAATGTCAATTTTCTATAAATTCTGAAATTTAAAATTTTCATTCTATTTTAAATATTATTTAATTTAATAATTTTATTATTTTTTTAATGAACATAATCTCTTTTTAATCATATTCATATTTCATTTTAGTATAAGTTTGTCTTTGGGATTTAAAAAAGTAATGTTTTACAAACCGATATAATGTGCATACTGTTTCTACTTATAAATTAAATAAAAAACCCATTTGAAGAAGTTATATATATTCTAATTGTAAATAATATATAGATAAATATTAATTTATATTCAAATATTAATTATTATTAGTCATATAATTAATAAAAAACCATCATTCCCTTCAAAAATACACTTCTTAAAATCCACCTATTTCCTTGCATTTACGTGTAAAATTTTAAATAATATTTTTCCAATTATGATAATTTAATTTGGTAAAATAGAATCCATGTTTGGAATCAGAATAATATATATTATAAAATATATTCAACTTATTTTTTGACATTAATGAATAGTTGAAAGAGTAAAAAATTACTTCAATTAATGTGGAAAAGGGTTTATCTAGGGTTAAACTAAAAAGATAATGGTTTAAATAACATAAAAATATATATTATGGAAATATTTTTATGATATAATTTATTTTTGTTTATAATTATCGATTTTGGGGCCTTTTGCATTTGAAAATTTTGGGCACACATTTTTCATATAAAATATTACAATTGTCCCACTTTCCTCACTTATAATAGGATACCCATCTTCTATCTTCTCCGAAACATTAATCCATTTTGGTTCAATAAATTAATATAAAATAAAATTCAAAAAATTAATCCCCTCATCTTTGAAATATTAATTTTTTCATAATTCTATTACAATAACACATAAGGTATAATCCAAAAGAGATGGTCCGAAAAGAGGCTAAATTCCTACCTTTGTGTTTGTTTTGTTTCTTTTTCCACATCCTTAAAATATTATTTATATATATTCAAAATATAACACCAAAATAGAAAATATAATTATATTTTAATATTTTATTGGAATAAAATAAATCTACCTCCTCTTAAATCAAATGTTTTACAAAATCATCATTCGTTTGAATGTCAGAGTACATCCTCACAAACCAATGTCATATGTTTTCCATTATCTCCTAGCACATATTTTAGTTATGATGTATTGAATGTGTATATATGATATTTTTAATATGTTTTTACATTTTTAGTTATGATATCACATATTACTTAATAATTTCCATTCTGTAGTGGATATGACAATGTTTCTTGTGTGTACAGTGAACTACCGCCTCACATAATAATTTGATTTGTTTTTCTCTATTTCTTTACGTATAAGGTAATAAGGATACATTTAATGAATATATGTAATAAATTTGAAATAATAATTATAATAACTAAATATTTAAAATTTTTTAAAATAAAATATACAATTTACTTTCAGACACTAAAAAATGATAACTTGGTTTGTGTTTGTACAGACTACTTCCTCCATGATGCGATGTAAATTTTTTTCCCATCAACACATAATAAGAATGATAAATATATAAAATTATATTCAAAGAAATAATATTTTAGTTGTGATATTATTATAGTTATTTAATGGTAAAAATCCACAGAACTTCATTCCAAAATGATCAATTAAGGATTGAACCATTACTCTTCAATATGTACTACCTATTGTCTCCAATATCATAATGTTGTTAATTTATCATAACCATCAATAATGATTGGTTATAAAAATTATATTTTATGTATAAACATTATAGTTATATAATTTTTATTTTTACTTATATTTTTAAACAATTTATTCTTTTACCACATTCATCACACGCAAAATGTTTTGATATAATGAACCATATTTTCTCAAAACTCTGAACTATTCATGTATTTAAATATGGTATTAAAAAGAATAAAATAAATGATTTATTTTTAAGATATATTTCATATAAATGGTTATTATAAAATCAAATTATTTATAAGATCTAATTATATTGTTTTTAATTGACACTCATAGAATATCTGGAATTCAGTTAAGAGTTTTTATCATGTCACTTTTACTTCTATAAGACATATTCTATATTCACCACATATGCATATTTTGTGGGGTATATACTACCCAAATATCATGTAACGTAAGGAATAAAAGATAAATAACTACACCTTAATTTTTAATAAGAATTATTACATACCAAGGGATTTGAATTGAATGTTACCTAGTTGTAAAGAATTTCATTACTCAATATCTTTTCATTGGGTAATATTACCTCTTCACTGTATGTGATATTCTACGATTATTTGTATAATGATTTTTTATAATATTATATTCTATTTCCACTTTTTTATGGGTAATTTTATTCGATAGACATCATTTCTCCATTTTTTTAGTTTTGAAAATCAATGTTATTATTTATTATGATAAATCTGTATTCATCTGTAAGGTGTATATAATTTCCTCTAATATTTTATTGAATTAAAATATATATTAATTGGTTATTTAATTTTTCATTTTATGTGATTCCTTTCATGGGGAATATGATTTAATATTTACTAAAGTCGAATACAAAATATGTTAAATTGTCCTCTCATTCAAGATTTTTTATATTGAAGGATTTTTTAGATGAAATAATATGAAATTGTATTTATGAAGCACTAAAAAATTATTATCCTCTGTTTATAAATGTTTTTCACATGTTTAATTTTTATTTCATCCCTTATTGATTGAAGAAACATCTAGAAATTTGATTGTAAGTGATACTGTTGTTGTATTTTATTGTTGAACATGTATCATTATCTTTCAATAAGATGTTTTATAAAATGATTTTGGAAATATTTTCCAAAAGAACGTTTTTAAAAATAAATGATCTCTTATATACATTTTAAATTGACTTTTAAATTCGTTAAATAAATTTAAAATGATTTTTCTTATTTTTTTCAAATGGGTCACTATAGATACCCTTTTTCAAAATGTTTTGAAATTAATTTTTTATTTTTAACATTTGAGACATGATCATGTTTTCTTCCAAACTAAAAATTATTTCCATTGATACATAATTTATAAGTTTCTAAGGTTCTTTTAGAAGACAATTATTTTCATAATATTTTTTGAATGTTCAAATTTAATAAGTCATTTTCAAAATGAAAAGTATATTTCCCAAAAAATGTTTTTTATGAGCTTTTAAAATTATTTCCATTCATCATCTTCAACAAACCTTGTTATCATATATGATTACATTGAGATAATTTTCAATGATAACATCCAAATTATATTTGGGGATTGGTTATAGTTGCTTGAAATATATTTTCATAGAACCCAGTTCATTTCTATTGGTCAATAATGATTCGATGATATTGTTATATAACCCATTTATTTCTTATGGGTTAATAATATTTCAAAAATATTATTATGTAACCCATTTCATTGTTATGATATAATAATTTTTCAATGATAATGTTATGTAACCCCAATATTTTCTATGGGATAAAAATATTTCATAGAGATTTAAATATAAATAATTTTTACAAGGGTTAACAATGTTTTAAAAATAATAAAGGTTGTTTCAATGAGTTTATGGTAAAATGAATTCTCATTTAACATTATTATTGTTTTGGTGATTTTTAATTGTATATAAATATGGGTGGTTCCAATATAAACAATGGAACGGTGGATTCATTATAATCCAAAGATGAGTGGTTTCATTATTAACCAAACAAGAATGGTTTCATGATAAACCATGTATGTGGGTGTCCGTTAGAGCCCTCCAACACATTGGGTACTTTAGAGATGGAAATTGACCGTATTATTATTCCTTTTATAAGAAGTGATGTGAATATAATTTTATATGATACCAATAAGCATTATATACAATGTATATGGGTTTATAATGTTTCTTGTGATCAGGATTGATGTCATAAGGCTAGTAATTATTGATTCTGATGACTCTTTACTCTTTTAGTGTATGATGACATGTTTTAATTTTTAATGTTCTAGGTATTTATGGGTATGAATATTCTTATTATGTTTTTATTCACATCGATTATGTCATCATAACATTATGATCTTCCTCTTTTTTTTCTGTGGAAATATAATTGTTAATGTTTTTGTTTACCCTTATTGAGAATTTGAGGTCACCCTTCTTATGGTTCCTTCTCCCAAAGTTATGTGGAATGATGATTAAATTATTTGTGTCTATAATGGTTTGTAACAAGAGAATATTTTTGGGTGATATATAACACATAATATGGAACATGTAAAGTTGTGTATGGTAAGATATTATATTTTTTATGAACCTCTTTTTTATTCATCCGTGTTGTAAAGAGTTCATCCTTATTCTCTAAAACAGTAAACAAAAATGGGTCCTTGGGCATGTATGTGATATTATTTTTCATTTTTATATTTAATGATATGGATGGTTAAATAAGGTTAACATTTATCAGTATGAAGCCCAAAATGCAATTTTTTATTTCAGCATAAGATCTATGAGTGCGATTCGAGGAAGGTAATGTTTTCATGAGAAAAATGGTTTATATAACATTGGATATTATAATTTATTTCTTCTCAATTTACATTAATATTTATAGATAACATCATAGGTCTATAATGTTATGTTTGATAATAATTTCAATTTATGAGACGCCCCTTTCGATGTTATTTGGAATACAAAGACAACCATTTATGGAATGATTTATGTTTAACTCTAGGCATTACTATTGTAATTAATGGGTTTTTAATCATATTATGGTTTAATGATTTCTGGAATAAACTTATCTTTTAATATCTATTTTATGTTGTTTATTAATTTATAAAAATATGAAAAATGTCTAGGTATTCTTTTTGTAATATTATGATATGTTAAAAATTATTTTTTCTGATTTAGGCTTCGGCAATAAATCTTGATTACTCATTGTTTAGAGAAAATATGAGATTCTTTTTGGAATAATATTAAAGTATGAAATTATAATCATAAAGTATATATATTTTCATAGGTTTTTAATCTATATTATAATGTAATTCCTCACCTCCAAGAAAAGTACCATGAAATTTTTTTCTTTCTTATTACCATAATTTTTGAGGAGATCAACGAACTTTTTCACACCTCTATAGTTTATGGGTTTTGGTTGATGAAATTATCTCATTAATTAAAGTTCTTATCATAAATGATCTCTATCATTATCTATAATTATTTATACATTATGAATTTTTTCCATGACTAAATCATTAATTCACACATATGTTCTCCCATTTGGAAGACAATTATGTGTTATTCCAGATGACCTTCATACTTCCCTTTTCTCTCTTATCAAGAGGATAAAAATTTATAGTTATTATGATGTAGGTTTCCAACATTATTTTTTCAAAAATCAAAAAGAAATTTTTATAGATATAATGATTAAATTTTAAGGGTGAAATTTATTGTGGGGGGGGGGGGATTTGACACCCCGAGATTTTAAAATAAGGCAACTTTGTTTGATAGCGTATATGAAACTAGAAAAAAAAGATTAGAATGTAACAAATTATGAAATTGTGGTATATTTGTTTTTAAATACAATTATACTAATAAATAGCTTATAGTATATCTAACAAATTTTTTATGTTTGATAACATATAATAAACGCAATACGAAACGTTAACCAACCATCCAATAATATAATATAAAATGTTATAGTTATAACCCAACTCTTAAATTGGAGAGTATGATTATTATTAATTAACATATGATATATATATATACATATTTCTTTATAAATAAAAACAATTTTTAAATTTTTATAAAACATGTAATTAATTTCCCTTAAAATAAATTTATTCCGTAAAAAAAAGTTTTTCAAATGATTTTTATTTCTCTTCGTGAAAAATAATTTAACTATTTTTTTGAAAATTTATAAAATTTATTTAATAAAATTATAAAAATTATTTAATTAATAAAAAATTTACATTTTGTGAAATTTTGTGACATTTTAGAAAATATTGATTTTTCATTGAATATAGGAAAATAATGATTTTTGTAAACATGACATTTCTTTTCAATTTATTATTAAATTTAAAATCACTATTATGTTTTGATAATTATTTCATGTAAAATTACTATAATTTGATTATATTTTTTGTACATATTTTCATTTCAAGAAACTTCATATTAGAATTTTTAAAAAGTTAGTCTCTCGGTATAAAAAATGTTATTTTGATGAAAAATATTTTAAAGTGAATAATGCTTATCCTTTAAAATAATTTAAAAAAACTCATATATAGAGAATTACTTAAATAAAATGTATATATTATATATTGATAAATATTAATTTATATTCATAAAATAATAATTATTATTTTGAGAGTTAATTTAAAAACGTCTTTTTCTTGAAAAAATGAACTTCTTGATAACATGCATTTTCCTCGCCTCTACATGATTCATTTTAAATTAAAATTTTCCAATTTTGTAAATATAAGAAGGTGAAATGGATTAAATATTTTCAATCAAAAATATTTATTTTATCTAAAAACTTAAAATCATTTTTTACCATAATCAATAGTATAAGCATTAAAAATAAATTACTAACGTTAAGGTGATGATGGGTTTACCGGGTGGGTAAACTAAATATATAAACATAAAATTACAATGATAATTGACTAAAAATATTGTATAGAATTATTTAGACTGTATAATATTTATTTTCCAGATTGATTCATTTTTTTTCCTTGTTCAATGATAAAAATGTTGGCACACCTTCTAAATTTTAAAATTAACTATTATGGCACTCACCTCACATATAAAAGGTCTCCCCCTCCCCTCTCATTGTGAACCAGTCATAAAAATTGTGTTCCACCATTTCATACACCAATAACGTCAAAAATTCCATCACCTAATCCTTGAAGACATTTTTGGAATGGAATCCATTATAATAAAACATTATGTATAACTTAAAAGAGGTCGTACAAGAATAGTTAGAATTCAAAACGTATCATTATTATTTTAATTAACCATCCACCTCCTTAAAATATTATTAAACTATTATAATTTGATAAAAATATTATGTCCAATAAATATTTATGTAATTATATTAATTAAATAACCTAAATACATCAACCCTTCCATCAAATGATATATCAAATCATCATACATGTGTACGAAAGACTACCGCCTTGCAAACTGATATCATTTAATTTCCATCATAACCTCTAAGAGATTATATTCAAAATGGATTTGATTTAAATATTTGATATTTTTAAGATATTTATACTTATGGAGTTATTATATCACATATACCTATTTAATCTCCATATCAGGGTAGATATGATAATGGTGGTCATGTGTACAGTGGAGTACCGTATCACAAAGCGATCTAATTTGTTTTTCACTAATGTTTTGCATGGATGGTAATATGGATAAATTTAATGAATATAGGTGATATAAATTAAATAATAATGATACTAATTTTATATTTATCATTCTTGAAATATAATATATAATTTAATCTCTTATACTAAAAATGATAACATCATTCATGTACATACGGACTACCGCCACCACGAAGTGATGCGAATCTTTTTTTCATCCCCACATCAAAAGAATGTTATATATAATTATGTTTTATAAATTATAATAGAATTTAAGATATTATTATAATTATGTCAATATAAAATTATACCAACATTCTTTCTATTCAGATCATAAAAAATGTAAATGTTACTAATGCGTACATATGGCGTACCGTCTCCATGATTGTAATGTGGATTATTTTTCATAATCATATTTCATGAGTGTTTTTAAAAATTATTATTAATTTATAAATGTGTTAATTATTTCCTGATTATTATTTTTTATATATTGAAATAATTTCCTCTTTAAATACCATCAACATGCCAAATCCATTTTCAATCAATGAACCAAACGTCCTCATAACAACTGATGTGGACGTAACTGATTACATATTTAAATATGCCATTAAAAAGAATTAAAATAAAAAAAATATTTATTTATGATATTTAACCAGTAAATGGATCATAATAAATCAAATAATTTTTATAAAATTATATATATATATATATATATATATTATCTTAATTCATTATAATAAGAGAAATAATTTATATAATCTTTCTATACATGAGTTAAAGGAAATTTATCAAATTTATAGACTTGAGGTATGAGTTTTTCTTATCTGGATTTTACTTCAGTGAGACATATGCTATATTCACCAATTATATACACTTTTTGGAAAATATAGTTCATCTTTTTAGGTATTATACCGAATCTGACATGAATAATGTTATTTTATGTTTCAATATGAATTATCTCATCCAAGGGGATTTGAATATATTATTACCTAGTAGTATAGAATATTTTAACTCAAATTATTTTCCCTGGGTTCTATTATATTATCATTTTATTTGATATTGTATTATTATATTTTTAATGAGTTTTTATTGACTTACAATTTACATAAACTTGAATTATGTGTCTTACATAATATACACATAATTAATTCATTTATTAATTATCAGATTCAGTGGTATGATTTTTAATCATTTTTGTCTCAAAGTCTCTTTCTTTATGACATATGTTTGTTATATGCACATATATTTATTTTTCAGGTGTATATTTTTTCCTTGGATATTTTATATTATAGAAATTTGTATGATCATGTTTTTAATATATTATTTGAGGTTATTCAATTAAAGGGGATTATGATTGAAAAGTTACCAAAGTGGAAAATGGGTTTTGCTATAATATCCCTTCTTTTTGGATTGTTTATATTCAAGGTTATTTTGGATAAAATAATGTGATATTTTTTATTGAACCACATAATCATTATTCTCCCCTACTGTTGAATGTGTTTCACATGTTGAATTTCTATTTCCTTAAGTATTCATTGATGAATTATCAAGAAATTTTCATTATATGTTGTATCGAACTTGTATTTCATTTAAGATCAGTTGTCTTTCTATTCTATATCTATTTTTTCTAAAATATGAAATATTTTTTTAAAAATAAATTGTTTTATTGAAAAATAATTTCTTAAATCAATTTACATGATATTTAACATGGTTTTAAATATATTATGGAAATTTAATAATATTTTTCAATTGGGTTACTTTTGAATCCCTTTTCAATATGGTTTGAATATAATATATATATTTAATATTTATAATATGAAAAAATATTCCCACAAGCGAGGACATTATTTTCACTAAAAATCATTATATTTTCCTACTTATATTTTCAATGAATATATTTTCCTAAATTTTTTTCTTCCATTTTTTAATTTAAATATGATTTTCCAAATGTAAATATCATTTTTCGAAAAGAAAATTAAGGATCTTTTAGTATTATTTTCATTCATCCATATCAACAACCATTGATATTAATTATCTTATAATGGTGATATTTTGTAGTGACAGAGTCCTCATTCTCTCTGGATGGATTTCTTTTTCAGTGATATTTTCTTAGAACCCATTTTTTTCAATGTCTTAATAATGTTTCAAAGGTATTGATATATAAACAGTTTATATTTTATGGGTAGATCATGTTTTTGAGAAATTTTTATTTAACTAGTTTCTTTTCAATAGGTTATTCATGTTTTAAATAATTTTTCATGTAATTAATATATTTTAAGAAGTATAATCATTATTTAGAAATATTGTTATGGAACTCATTTATTTTGCATGGATGAATCATGTTATAAAAATAATAATGGTTGTTTCAATGAATTTATCTTGAATTGAATTCAATTTTTAATTCTTTCATGATACAATTATTTTAGTTTTATTATAATGGGTGGTGGTTCAATTATGAACAATGTTCAAGTGATTTTGATAGATTCCAAGCACATTTGGTTATGTAATTAAGAAACTACACATGGTTTTGTGATAAACTAAGGATGGGTGTAGTCTGTTACATCCCTCCAATGGATTGGGACACTATAGATGGAATTTGATCTTATTAATTTTTCCTTTTATAAAAGTGATTTTGAGGTAATGTCCCATGATACTAATAAGTTTTTATTATTCTAACTATTAGTTTATAATGTTTCTAGTGATCAATATTTATGTCACATTGCTTATGATTATTGATTCTAAGGAATCATTCTTCTATTAATGTCTTAGGAAATGATTTTAATATTAATGTTCCAAGTTTTGCGGGTTATTTATAATATTATGATATGCCCATGCACATATATTATGTCATCATACCCTTATTCTCTTCTTATGATCGATGATGAAATCATGTTGTAAATGCTAATTTTTACCTTTGTTGAGAATTTATCCCACCCTTATTATGTTTTTTTCCAGGTTATAATATATGATGGCTAAATTATTTGAATCTAGAATTAGTTCTAAAAATATTATTTTTATGGGATATGTTGAATATTTAAAATGGAATACAAAAGGTGGGTATAATTTAAGATGATGTTCATATTTTAGAACCTTTTTTTTAAATTCATGATACTATGTATTTTTCCAAATTATCTAAAATAATAAAAATAAAAGGTCATTGGGTATGCATGTGATCCAATTTGTCCATTTGATTATCAATGATTTTGATTGACAAAATTAGATCACATTTATCAGTATTGAGGACGAAATGTAATTTTTTTTATTTTAGAATTGGATATGAGAGAGAGAGATCAGGGAAATTATAGAAATACTGGTGAAAACTCTTATTTGTGTGATGGTTGATTTATAAGTCTAGAACCTTTATCCAATTTTATTTTTCAGGAAATGTATTCAAAACTTTTTTCCATTTATATTAATTTAAATTGATTTTGGTCATGGATTTGATCTCTCTTCATAGATTCCATATCAATTTCCTAAATGGGGAGTCAAATTCCATATCCTAAATTGTCCCATGATATTCAATCGACATATGTTTGACTATAAACTCCTTTTTGATGTTTCACCCATTGTGTGGGTATTATTAACTAATAATGAGGGATTTGTTGGTCAAAATACTTGGAGAAAATTCAATATGAAAGAAAAAGACACTTTTTATTAATATATCAATTTTTTCTTGTAGATTTTCGCAGTATTAATTTTTATCCTGATGTTGAGTTTTCAATAGATATCATTAAATTTTTATACCTATATGAGAGACTCCTTAAATAGTATAATGAATTTAATTATATAAATTAAATAAGAAACTATAAAGAATTTTTTATAAGATATTTTTGCACTCAAGTGATTCACCAAGGGGTGAACATTTCTTTTTTATTAAGAATAGTGATTGATCAATGGATCACTACATTTATATTCATGAACATAATAGGATTTCAATGAAGAAAATACCATCCACCCCATATTGATGACTTTTTTGATCAACAGTGAGGATATCAATACTTCTAAATGATTGAACTTTACTCTAGATATCATCAATTAATGGGGAATGTGAGAATGTATCCAATACAACCTTTTGTATAATGTATAGACACTATAAATTCTTAGGGATTCTATTCTAACATAAAAACTCACCTATTGTCTTTATGAACATAATTTATTTAGTCATCATAAATTACCTAAAAAATTATAATATTTATGTATTATTTTTTTATATTATTATAGAAAGAATGAAAATGTATATTATTTGAAGGTTGTGTTGAATACATTGAAAAATTATAAATAGTTTGAAAATATTAGGTACTGTAAATCCATGATATAAAAAAGTTTCATTCGTGTGTTAAGTAGTTAAAAGTGAGGGTATATTTTGGATCCTTTAAGGATATATTTTATGTAATAATGGAAAGTTTAAAAACTATAACAATGCTAGATATAAATATTGGATTTTATAAATTTTGTAGACAGTGTATGAGAAATTTATGAAGACTGTAAAATACATTAACCAAGTTTATGTTGAAGGGGTCTTTGTTACTTTGGGTAAATAAATGTGTTGTAAATTCTAAGGATATTTATATAAAGATAACCATTAAACCAATACACACAATAACTAATAGTGAAAAAACGTTTGTGAAATACAATGATACATAAAATAAGAGATTTGGATATTTCCTCATAAAAATTTATATTGTGCTAGATTATTCCTTTCTCAAATTATAAGTTCATCAAAAAAAGATCCCATTTAATAATTTTGTGTTATCAATGGTAATATTTATATTAATTATAATATGACATCATATCAATGGTAATAGGTTTGAAATATATAATGATCGTTAAATAATTATATATATATTATCATAGATGGATTTGAACAAGGGTGAATGGGATGCTTGGATTTGATCATGGACTATGGTTGGTCAATACAATACCACTCTCCAAAGGTGAATATATATGATGATTCATTATGTAGGAATGACCAATCAACCATTTAATTTTTAAGGATTAAAAGATACACAATACTCATGTATTTTTAAAGAATGGACATTTAAATTGTAATGGATGTGATGATACTATATCATTACTAGGTGATATCTCAGATATTGATCTGGGAGAAAATAAAGGAAGAACACATGTAGTCTATGGAGATATAGAAGAAGGCATAAAATATTTTACAGTTTAACATTGAAAATTATATAATTAAATTATTTTATAATTGAATATGTAACGCCCCAACCCCAGTTACCAAGAGTTGGTGCATTATTACATATCATTGGCATGATCACAAAAGACCATTTCTCGAAAGGCCGATTAGTTTAGTAGCCTTGGAAGTACTAGATACATTCATAAGGATTACATTACATTATAAAAGGGAAAAACTACAAAAAACATTGTTTCCATATACAACAAGGAGATCCCACAGAATACCCCTATAGGTCAGTCATAATATACTTCTTCACATCCTAGGAAAATAAAACATAGAAATGGGTGAGATGAGATGCTCAGTAAGGATAACGATATAGCGGAAACATTCATAACTAAGCATAAACATTTAAGAAAATGTATAAGACTAAAACAAAAGAATTTTAAACATGAACATCGGAATAATATGGCAAAGATAAAATCAAATAATTCCATTTACTTATTCACATGGATATTCTACTAGTCGAATAATCATATGCAATATCAATAGCCACTTTTGTAATGTTGGAATGCCTAATGCCAGAATTTCATAACCACATAGTCAAGGCCTTGTGCCAATACTACAAACAAGAATTTGTAAATGCCTTATTCTAAGATACTAGTTTGTCTCATGAGACCTACTTATGTATCAAGGACTTATAGTGGGCTCCACCCATCACTTACTAAGTCCAATGCATTCCTCATATGAAAAGGTTTAAACATAACATAAACATTCATATTTAAACTAGAATACGAAATGTCAATACTTTATCCATAATTCATGAATGGTACAAAAATAACACATCCACCGTCAACAATATAACAAAACCTTAAATAAAATATGGATGTTTTGTATCATAATAAATCAACTTCAGATAAGATTAAAATCCATCAATGGATGTTGACATAGATGAAATCAAAACCTTTTTAGGGAAATATTTATTTATATTTTGAAATAATTTAAAAGTCACGTAATTATGAATAAAAACATTTATGTTTTAAAATATTCTTATAATCATGTAAGGGAAGATTCGATGATGTTATAATGGTGGAAAATAGCCGCACCCTCCGTATAAGTTAAAAAACATTCTTACCTTAAATTTGTCGAAAAGGTCAAAAAGTTCCTTGTTTGGAAAACGACGTAATGATACCTTTCAAAAAAAATATTTAAAAATTACAATACGGGAATAAATGAAATAAAACCATAGTCTAATAAATTTTAAAAATGTTTAAATATACATTGTTGAGAAACATGGATGTGGATGATAAAGATATCTCAGTAGATACTTATGTAAAAACAACCCTGGATAATAAAGAGATTATAAAGTTAACCCTTAACTTGTACTTTTACTTGGTCTAGGGTACATTAAAATCCTTTATAATGGTGAAATAATTGTTATTAAACTACACAATAATCACATACATTAATAGGATATCGTATATGATCTTTTAACATTGCGTTGTTAATAATATCTTAGTATTATCGTCGTTTCGGGTCATAACTGATTCGTTTTCCATTATATGATTTGTTACATAAGTAATGTTTGTTGTGGATAGGATGTATCTTATTCATATTAATAATGATATTATGTATTTAAACATTATTTTTAATCATCTAATTAAAATTAGTCTTGAATGGATACGATGGGGAATGAATTTCAATGCGTTCGTGGAGATGGTAATCCGTTCGTACGCATGAGCGACAATATCATTATTTTGATATTAAAATAAATTATAATTGGATTTATATCGTATATAAAGAATAATTATCATATTATATTTATAATTTATATCAACTACACATCATTATTATACCAATCCCAATAACAATGTATTGAATAACAATTACACCACGACGTGTAGACGGTAAGTTGTACGTATGCACATATGGTGACATGTAATTAAAATAATGGATAGAATAAGGAATATGGTTATACCATATTTATAATAACATCATAGTAAATATATGAAACTAGATTTTTTATTTTTGAAAAGAAATAACAAAGAAAATGAAGTGGAAGAAGAAAAGAACTTGAAAGAGGTGATGAAATATTTACCTCTTGTTCGGGTTCTTCCTTTTGATTTGATCCAATGGGCTCCATAGGATGGATTTATTACTAAAGAAAGGCCTCTAATATTAATGGAGGATAGTTGAGATGGTATGTGGGCAGGGTTTGGCCAAGACAAATGGCTTTGAAGGTGTGAATTAGATAGAAGGGGGAGTGCCCTTTTATAAGAGGGGTGAGGGGCACCTTAGGAAAAGATAGAAATATTAGTTTATAATAAAATAACATTTCGTTTCTAATGGCACCAAAATGAATTATTTAAAGGATATGGTGTTTATGGGTCTAAAACCACTCAACCAATAGGTTTTAGACTGGTTTAGGTCACTATATTAACCTTATCTTTTATATTTAACTCATAGTTAAATAGTTGGACATTTACCATGTATCTTTGTATTTTTATATTATATGGTTAATAAACTTACTATATACTTCCAATAGAACCTAAAGTGGTTCATTAATGATACATATATCATTATATATGTCTTTTGGCTGATCCTTGTATTTTTATGAATAGAATATCAATTAATTATATAATATTTGTTTTAAGAACTCTTTTATGTCAATTTTGACACTCTTTGGTATTTTGTTTTTTGTAAATTTATAAGAGCATTATTAATTCGAAAAAATTTATCTAACCAACCCTAATATTTCAAACGAACCTATAAAATTAGTTTAATCTATAAGAAGTTTCAAATTACATTTATTTCGATATTTATTTTATCAATTATTTTAATATTTTATTAACTAGGTAACTACTGCATCATCATTGTGTCATAAATAAATTAAATTATTTAATGTCTAAAAAATATAAATAAAATACCATCATGTAGGAAATATTTTTTATAATTATAAATAACATTTATAGTATAATTTATCCTATGTGTAACCCTATATTAAAAATGATTTAGTTATTAAACATTGATTTTAACTCTTTTAACTCTTCTTTGAATTACATAATATTAAAAGTCCTAATCTAATCCATGTGGACCAAAGAGGTTCATATTTTATTTATAAGGTTGTTTGTTTTCGAATTATACGTATCCAATATAATTAGTCCATGTGTAAGGATAATAATAATATCAATTTTACCATTAATTACCATATTTACTTTTAACCGTGGTAAATAAAAGTAAAGAGTTACTATTCAAAAAAGATTATTTTCATATTACTGAACCAAATTTTACTTAATGATTTCAACTGTGTATCTTTTATTTTTTAAATTCAACTCACAGAAGTAGTAAAATTAAGTTTTATGTAAATTTGCAAATTCTCCTAGGAGGTGGGTAAAAGACGGTAAAAAGTTCAATAAAATATTTCTATATCTTAAATTATTACAAACCAACTCCAATGAGTTACATTATACATATATATGTATTACATATATATTTTGACCTAAAATAAATTTAAATAAAATAAATAATTATTTAAATAAAACTTCATTTTTAAACAATAACTCAGTGATTTTCACTATCCATCAAAAATTGAATGTTTTCAGAAAAATACCAAAAATTAACCCGAAGCTAATTTTGATATTCTGAATCCAAAAATGAAGTCCAATTTGAAAGATAAAATTTATAAAATTTTAAAAACTGGGTATTAATATCCATAACGGCTAGTTTGATTGGTTGTGGTGTGTTAGAACTTGAAGTTTCGTACAACACACAGTATTGTATTTTTTAAAAATAAGTGTACCATGGAAGCTTGGAGTGTTACACTCTCCCATCCGTCAAATAATATTGTCCTCAACATTTCTAGAATATTACTGCATAAAAATACTTGGATGGTTCTTCATCATAAGTTCATCGGGTTCCCAAGTTTCCTCTTCCATCTTATGGTTTCTCTATAGAACTTTTACCAGACGAGTCACCCGGTTTCTCATGACTTGTTTTCTCGTATCAAAAATCTTGACAGACTCTTCACAATAAGACAGATCAGGTTCTGGTTCTAATTCCTCATAGGTGATTACATGTGTTGGGTCAGGAATGTATGTTATCAACAATGATATGTGGAACACATCGTGAACTTTGGAGAGACTTGGCTGCATTGTCAAATGGTAAGATGTATCCCCAATTAGTTCTAGAATTTGGAAAGGTTCGATGTACCTAGGAATCAATTTACTCTTCTTACCGAAAAGTATAACACCCTTCCATGGAGTACCTTCAAAAAAACATGATCTCCTACCTGAAATTTCAAATTCTTCCTTCAGTTACCGAATTATCTCTTCTTCCTACTTTGAGCTACTTTGATGTGGTTTTTTATTACCTTAACCTTTTCTATCGTTTCCTCCAATGGTTCTGGGCCTATGAGTTATCATTCACCAACATCATCCCAAAAGGTTGGTGTGCGACATCTCTTTCCATATAACGCTTCGTATTGTGCCATATGAATACTTTAATGGAAGCTATTGTTATAAGAAAATTCAATCTGGGGTAAACATTGATCCTACATACCTTGAAAGTCAAGTGAGCATGATCTCAACTTGTCTTCTAAGGTTTGAATAGTCTATTCGGATTTTCCATCAGTTTGGATGTGGTAGGCAGTGCTCAAACGAAGTTCAGTATCCCAGGGTTTCTGAATACTTTTCCAGAATCTTAATATAAAATATTGATCACGACCAGAAGCAATTGATATTGGTACTCCATGAAGTCTTAAAACTTCATTAATATATAGTATTTCCAATCATTCAAGTGGAAAATCTTCTCTTATATCAAGAAAATGTTTGGAATTGGTAAGATGATCAACAATGACCCATATTGAACTGTTCATTCTTGGAGTCTTTGGTAGTCCCATGACAAATTCCATCGTAATATTATCCCATTTATACTAAGTTATGGGAAGAGGTTTCATGACTCCTCCAGGAGGTTTCCTTCTAGCTTTCACTTGTGGATGAACTATACATCTTGACACAAAATCAGCAATCACTCTCTTCATGTTGTCCCACCAAAAATGTTCCTTCAAATATCTATACATCGTAGTGCTACCAGGGTGTATAGAGAAATTGGAACTGTGAGCATCATCCAACAATTCCATTTTTAGATTAGTTATATCGGTAACACAAAGACTCTTCCAAAATTTCAAAATTCCTTCTTCATACACAAAGTCACCCAATCTCCCTTCATTAACAGCATTAATCATTTTTTTAAACTCTTAATCACCGGTCTGAGAACTCTTATCCTTTCTAGTAAGGATGTTTTGGAAACCATTTGAAAAAGTATTTATGTTTCTCCATCCATGGTGATTCCCATATCCATATTTACTAGATCCGTATATATTGGATGCTTTTCAACTCCCATATTGTTCACAATTCGATGATCCTTTCTACTAAATGCATCCGCCACTTTATTTGCCTTCCCTGGGTGGTATTGTATGGCGAAACCATAATCCTTGAGTAGTTCAATCCATCACCTTTGCCTCAAGTTGACTTCTGTCTGTGATAAAATGTAGTTCAATCTCTTGTGATCAGTATATATCTCACATTTTCACCATAGAGATAGATTCTCCAAATATTCAAAGCGAAGATTACAGCTTCTAACTCAATATCATGAGTAGGATAGTTTTGCTCACGAATTTTTAGCTATCGTGATGCATAAGAAATAACCCTATCATTTGGCATAAGAACACAACCATTTCCTTTCATTGAAGAATCACTATAAATAACAATCCCAGCATTCCCTGATGGTAGTGTCAAGATAAGATCATTTCCTAATCTTCTATTCAGTTCTTTAAAACATTCTTCACAATCTATTTTCCAAACAAATTTAACCCCTTTACATGTGAGCTTGGTTAATCGGTTAGCCAATCGGGAAAAATTCTGGACGAAATGTCGAAAATAACTTGCTAAACCAATAAAACGGTGTACCTCTGTTATACTAGTCGGTGATATCCATTCTTGGAATGCTCTTTTCATAGAAGGATCAATGGATATTCCATCCTTAGAGACAATATGACCAAGAAAATAAATCTACTGAAGCCAGAATTCACACTTGCTAAACTTACCATATAATTCATGTCTTCTAAGAGTCTTCAGGATAATGTGCAAGTGATTTTCATGATCTACATAGATTCTAGAGTATACCAAGATATCATCAATAAATACCACTACAAAGTCATCAATATATTTCTTGAAAACTCTGTTCGTTAGATCAATGAAAAAAGAGGGTGCATTAGTCAATCCAAAAGGCATTACTGTAAACTCATAATGCCTGTAAGTAGTTCGAAATGCTGTTTTCAGAATATCTTTCTTCTTCACACACAAATGATGATATCTAGATCAAAGTTCAATCTATAAAAAGTATTGATCTCCATGAAGTTGGTCGAATAAATCATCAACGCGAGGTAGGGGATACTTGTTCTTCATTGTTATAGCATTGATCTCCCTGTAGTCAACACACAACCTCATAGATCCATCATTCCTCATAACAAAAATGACAGGGGATCTCCATTGAGAAAAAATAGGGAAAATAAATCCCTTATTACTCAATTTATCTAGTTTTTTCTTTAGTTACACTTATTCCACATTTACCATTCGATGAGGGTTCTTCAATATGGGCCTTGAATGAGGAATTAAATCAATGGAAAACTCAATTTCTTGTTCTGGAAGATGTCTAGGTAAATCTTCTGGAAACACATAAACATATTGTTAAAAAATAGGTACATAATCTATTTGAACATTACTTTCATCACCCACAATTATTTCATCCTCTTCCTCCCCAATAATTGAATTTATTTGAGCTACTTGGGGTGGATCTAGATAAGAATCAGGTGGTGACATTTCTGCACTAAGGACAAGGTTTTCATTATCATTGTCATCAAAAATAGTAACCACCTTCTTCTTACAATAAATTTTTTCATCATGGTCTGAAAGACAATCCGTACCGAGGATTATATCAAATTAAATCATGGGTATGACGATGAGATCAGCAGTTAAAGAAATTTTATATGCTCTAACGGGGATTGATTTACCAAACATTGATGCAATGATAATTCCCTTAAGAGTTTTGACTGACAAATCCCTTGTTAAATAAAATTAGAAATATCTAATTTTATTAACAAACTGGGACGATATGAAACAATGCGATGATCCAAAATCAAATAATGCATTTGAGAAACTTGAAGAAACCATTAAATTACCTACCACCACGTCTTTCAAAGCTTCAACATCAGCAGTAGTGATGGAAAGAGCATGTCCTTGATCCCTTGGCCTCTTTTGAGATGATTTCCCCTGATTCTTAGGACATTCATTTGAAAAATTCCCCCTTTCTCTAAAATTGAAGTATTCAACATCGACAACCTCTTTCTTCCCCTTGCAATCATGAGCTTGGTGGCCTTTTTCACCACACTTGTAACAGACACCCATTCCCTTCAGGCAAGTACCATAGTGTTTCTTCCCAAATTTACTATAGTATGGATATTAAACATTCCCCTTCTTCCCCTTATTTCTATTTCCAGAGTGTTCAGAATATCTCTTCTTCTCTTGATTTTCTTTAAAGTCATAAGACTTAGAGAATTATTTTTTTGTCTTGATACCACATGATACAATATCTCTGTATGACGAGAAGGATTATGAGACTAATTCTTGACGGAGAAATGGTTTTAACCCATCAAAGAAATGATCAATCGTACTTCTTTGTTTACGTATATAATCTGCAACATTCCATGCTAACCTTGTAAAGTTAGACTCATACTTTGCAACATTCCCATCCTCCTTCTGCCTCAGACTCAGAAATTACCTTTCCATATCTTTTTGATGGTCACGAGGAAATTATTTTTCTAATAAAATATATTTAAACTCCCTCCATTACATATTTGATAGTTCATCATCTTCCTTTTTGTTTTGAATCAACGACCACCATTGATTAGTATCTCGAATGAGGCGGTAAACTGCCATGACAACTTTTTCTGTTTCACTACTCCCTAAGGCATGGAATATTTTATCTATGGAATTTATCCACTGTTTAGCTAATAATGGATTTGTAATCCCATTTAATGTTGGTTTTTGTTTCCTTATTAAGTGATCTAACATTGATCCTCTACACTGTGGATCAGGGTGCTCTATACGGGTAAGGTTATTATTCATAACATGAGTGAGTTGTCCTAGTGTGGTGATAAGCTGATCAACACCAGTTGTATCACCATATCCATTATAATTATCATGAGTAGGAGGAGAATCCCTACATGGAGTGCGTGCATTGAAATTGTTTCCATTCATTCCACTAGGCGTCATTTCTAAACAATGGCATAAACTAGATTAGTTTATGAATCGAAATACATAAATCAAAACTTGTAAAACACTTAACCTAAACTGAAATGTTTATGGATATAATCCATAAAAATAAAAAATGCTTTCTTTGAGGAATTATATTCTCATAAGCCCTTCATAATGGTTTTAAATAAAATGAGAATTATCCTAAGAATATCCCCTGGGAGTGTTGTAACCAAGAGTGTATCAAGGCTTGTTGCCGTGCACCAGTTCTCGTTTAAGTCTAGCTAAAAGTGGTGTTTTCGGGTTCTACCCCTAGGTACATCTATGCCAGAGCCGCCACTACCTTCTCGTATCCAGATAAGGATGTATTTCTTTGAAAACTCACAAAATCTCTACAATACCAAAATTCTAAGAAGTTCTTCTATATTAATCCTTAATGTCTATCTTACGGTAATGTTCACTAATAAGAGTTTACCAAAATCAAGATTCCAAGGATTGTACTAAACTTACTCTGAAACAAACTGTAATGTCCCGACTCAAATTACCCAGAGTTGGTGCATTATTACATAACATTGGAAAGATCACCAATGATCATATTTTGAAAGATTTATTAGTTTAGTATCCTTGGAAGTACGATATACATTCATAAGGTTTACATTACCTCATAAAATGAAAAACCAAAAACAAATTTTTTTCCATAGAAAACACTGAGATCCCATAGACTATTACTTCAGGTCAGTCATAATATATTTCATTGCATCCTAGCAAAAATAAAACATAGAAAGTGTTGATCTCATATGCAGAGTAAGTATAACGATATAGCGAAAATATTCATAAATAAGAAAAAAAACATTTAGAGAAATGTATAAGACTAAAACAAAAGCCATTTAAAATTGAAATTCATCATAATATGGAAAAGATAAAATAAAATAATTCCATTTACTTACACTATGGGAAATTGAGGTTTTCCCAACGCTTCCTTACCAACGGTTTAAGGAAACCATTGGGAAATATTTACCCCAAATACAGAATCGGCCAATGCACTCCCCCATTCGCGACAGAACCTTAATCTGTCAAGTACTCCGCTCCTCTCACGACTTCCCCCATCTGAACCTGTCAAACTCCATTCGAATCATCTCAAATCAGGTATTCTATTCTTCATACACATAAAATATTTAAGTTCTACTTTGTTTTTATTGTTATTCATCCCATATTTTAGTTTAATGTTTTGATTTTGATGTGTATATCATTTTTTTGTGTTTTGATTTAATCTATACATTATCCATTCAAATTCATTTAATTAATTAAATCGTTAACCCTCCATCAAAGAAAAAGAATCTCAATTTCATTGCGGTTGGATTCTAAATTTTCTAAGCATATGTTTATATGCTTTCTTTCATCTTGTAATAAATAGTTACTTGGAAATTTATTTATATGTGTTTATTAATTTTTAACAATGTTTTTATGAATGTTTTCATTAAAATTCCTTGAGGAAAGTGTTTTATTAAAATGATTTTTTTTAATAAGGATTGTGAAATCTAATTTATTATAGTACACTATGTGACTGTGTTTGGTATTTAGTAACACATGAGATAATTGGTGTGTGAGAATGTGTTGTGAAAGAGATTCCATGGTTGGTTCAAGATTATATTTACGTTTTGAGCCTATTAATGAGTTGTTTTAAAGATATTTTGAGATATTTACCATATGTTTATTGGTGAAAACTGAGATATGTAGAGGTGGTTCATGATTAAGACTTATAATTACTGCTAAACATGTGTATAAACCATGCATAGTAGTGAATTCATGAAATGTTTGATGTTTTTAGTCCTTTTTTATTTGGAGTTTCTTTTTATGGTGATGTTTCTTATTGATACCTATGATATGAATTTATTTTAGTTTCTAAAACAGCTGAGACTCTCCCACCATGCATAGTGTATGCAACCTCTACCCTTATTTAATCATTCTATTTACACAGCCTATGCAACCTCTACCCTCATTTAATCAGTGATATCAAGTCATTAATTCAAGCCTTCATTCTCACTAGCATGTAAGAAATTGAATGATGTAAACCCATCCTCACATGATTTTATACCTTAGATAGTGTCCAACATATGAAATATGAGCTTTTGAATTCATCAGTTAACCAGGATCATATATTCCACTCCACCCAAGATGACTGCACTAAAATAAATTTAGGGTCAATTAAATGTGGTTCTCATTGTACGTTGTATATTATGTGTCGTTCTTGGCCAATAATCACTTTTATAAGTGTGGGGTGCTTTTCAATACCCATGCGGGCATGTGTAGAAATCCATAAAAATGATAGAGATGTCACAAGTTTAATTTAGTAATGTTGTTATCATTGACATACTTTATTATTAATCTCAAATTTAAAAATAAATGTTTTTGTCTATACTTAATGAAATTAAATCTTTTTACAAGCCATGAAAAAACTATTATTGTAGAAGCCAAAAATTTATTCACCCATTGGGTGCGCATGACATGGGGAAGTAATTGGGTAATGAATGGTTTGGCCATAGAGGTGCCAATAATTAGTTATTGAACATGAGTGAATGATTTGGGATGCCTATAACACATAAAGGGACCTGAGGCATGTGCAAATTATAGACCTAATGAAAATTAATATAAATAAATTTTAATTTAATTTATGAGTACTTGTTCTATACATTATTTTAATAGTTCACTACATCGACTAGAAACTTCTTCCTTGATCATTTACATAATTGTGTTTTCTAAAAAATATTAATCCGATTGAATTGTTTATGAAAAAATGACTTATATATATTCTAATTACAGAATGGACAAGAGTTGGATGTATGAAACCGATTGGATCTCAAGTGATTTTCAAAACAATTTGGAGAGATTTATATATTTTTCATTTCACAATGCTTCAGAAAGTGGTCGCATACACTGCCCATGTTCCAATTGTGTTGGTGGACCTTGGTTGAGCCGTGAAGAATTCAGATACCACATAACCCAAAATGGTTTTAAAGAAAACTATTTTGTGTGGTATCAAAATGGGGAGAAAATGAAATCTCAAATTGGTGATGATTGAAATGAAAGGAATAGAATTGAGAATTTGTTAGATGATCGGTTTCGGTTTATTTTTCATCATAAAAAAGAAAGGATTTCGACTCAAGAAGACTTTGATATGAGGAAAGCTAATTCATCTAGTGAAAATGATGATATTGATAGGGTGTAAAAATTGAATGATGCTGCCACGACTCCAGTATATCGACAATGTGATAAAATGAAAATGATAGAATTTTTAATCCGATTGTTTCATGGGAAAACTATGTATGGGATTTCTAATATAGAAATCGATTACATTCTTAGCCTCTTGAAGGATTTACTTCCAAATGATGCAGATATTACCTCAAACCACTATATGACATGGAAGTTAGTTGAGGAACATGTATTTTCATGAAAAAAAAATTCATGCTTGCCTGAAAGATTGGAGTTTATTCTGGGAGGAAGCCACTGAATGAAATGATTGTATAAAATGTGGCACATCCCGCTGGAAGTGAAAATATGATGGAACACCATCCCGCGTTCCACAGAAAGTAATGTGGCACCTTCCATTGATCCCCATACTCCAGAATCTTTTTATGTCTGATGACATATCAATAAAAATGAGATGGCATGATACCGAGAGAAAGAAGACTAATGATGATTTGTTTCATCTTGCATATGGATTTGCATGGCAGGGATTTGATGCTCGACATCCTTATTTTGTAGCTGACGTGCATAATGTGAGGTTGGTTCTTTCATGCGACAGTTTCAATCCATTTGGGCAGATTCTTACTTCGCACAACACATGGCCAGTTTTTATACGCATTTATAATCTTCCCCCATGGTTGTGTATGAAATAAACTTTCACTTTCATGATTATACTCATATCTGGTCCTTTTGATCCCGATATTGATATTGATGTATACATGCAACCTTTAATAAAAGAGTTGAAACTTCTTTGGGATGTGGGTGTGTGAACATACGATTCATGTTTGAAAGACATATTTCAGATGCGTGTTGTTCTTATGTGGATGATCAATGATTTTCTGTCTTATGCAATGATTTATGGATGGAGCACGAAGGGAAAAATGTCATGCCCAGTTTCTATGAAGGATACATGATCCAGAAGACTGAAACATCGTTGTAGATTCGGTTTTATGGGACATCGACGATTATTTACAAATGATCATCCATATAGAATGAATCATCAAAGACTTGACAATACCATAGAGACCGATGATCCACCTCAACGTATGTATGTAACTGATGTGCTTAATGAATTGAAATATTTTAGTTTTTCGTTCGGGAAGGGTCAAATGAAATTTGGAAAGAGAAAGAATGTTTCCACTGAAACCTATTACAATTGGAGGAAGAGGGGTGTCTTTTTTTGATTTTCCATATTGGTCAACCAATTTGTTACGTCATTGCATAGACATTATGCATTTTGAAAAAAAATATGTGCGAAGATTTTCTTTCGGTTCTTCTAAATGTCATGGGTAAGACAAAAGATTATTTACAATCTCGGTGTAACTTGGTGGATTGAGGCATCAGACTATAATTGCATCTTGTGCATATCAATGAAAATAATTGGAAACATCTATGTGCTTCTTATATGATGAAACCTACGAAGAAACAATTTCTGTAAGTATTAGAGACTACTAGAGTTCATGATGTCTACTCAAGCAACATATCTAAACGGGTCAACAGAAGAGAGTTGAAGCTAAAATATTTGAATACTCTTGATTATCACGTTCTACTGCATGAGTTGATTCCAATATCAATCCGTCATATTTTTTTCCAATAATGTAAGGGTGGATGTTATTCGGGTTTTCCATTTGTTTAGAGATATTTGTACCAAGAAGTTGTCCAAGTATTTCTTACAAAAAATGTGGACAGTTGCCCCATTAATTTTGTGTGAGTTGGAGAAAATATTTCCTCCATCATTTTTCACATGCATACTGCATCTGACTGTCCATATTCCCACTAAAATACTTCTCGGAGGACCTTTTTCTTTTCGTTGGATGTATCCAATTAAAATAAATATGTTCACATTAAATTCTTATGTCCGAAACGGAAATCATCCCGAAGGTTCTATCATGAACAGTTTCTTGGATCAAGAATGTATGGATTTCTGCTCAATGTATTTTCCTGATCTTACTAAAAGAATGAATAGACCAATGATAAATGAATAAGAACTGTATGAGCAAAATTGAACCCAGTTTTCCATCACTTCCTCAAACAGGAGAATTCCTGGATCATATACATTTAAGACATTAAGCCATGAAGAGTGGGAGATGGCACATCACACATTTTTGTTCAACTGTGATTTTTTCGATGACTATATCAGGTAACTAAATTGAATTTGTATATATTACATATATATCTATTAAACAATTCATATTTTTTATCTACAGGGAACATAAAACAATGATAAATAGGAACCATCATTCTTTATCTTTGAGAAAGAGAGAGACTTTGCATTGAAAATATTTTTCTTCTTGGTTAAAATTGAAGGTAAAAATATTACTGTTTAATATAATTATATCAATATTTAATTAAGTTTAGTAGTCATTTATATTGTAGGTATTGAGTTTTCTTGCTTAATCTGTCTTTGAGGAAATAAGAGATTTGGCTTTTGGTCCTAATACCATGGTTCATGACGGTAAATCAATTGTTATCAATGGGAACAAATTTATTATCCCTGAACGAGCCAAGAACATGAGAACAAAACATGATGGTGTTGTGTTTTCTTCCACAACAGATTGTTATTCCAGTGCATCAGATAGTAGACTGTGATGTGAAAATGTGGGCTATTATGGAGTTGTTGAGAAAATAATAACTTTGGATTATTAATCTCATGGACGCGTCGCAATGATGAAATGTCATTGGATTGATTTTATGATGAGACAGGGAAAATTTATTGTTGATTGTGGATTTTGAGTAAATAATATGACTCTCACTCTTGCTACCGAAGAACCATATGTGTTGGAATCAATTGATAAAGAGGTTTTTTATGTCAAAGACCAACTTCGACCTGAATTTGGTGTCATAGTTGAAGTAATTCCAAGACATATTTTTGATGACGGTGATGATTGAATTGACACTATCTCTAGTTCCATTGGAACCAATCCATTTATTTCTTTTGATGACTATAATAGCTCAATTGTCAGAGTTGATTGTGAACCTGAAGTTGTGGTTGAAAATATATAGAATCATTCATCCATGTTCTCAATTATTTTGGTTTAACTCGAGTTGGGTTGTTAAGGTTGGTAATATTTAAATTGATTTAGTATTGATCACAAATATGTTTATGTGAATTTTCAATGTTTATTGGTTATTGTTTTATTTGAATTGCATTTTCTAATTTCGAATTGAACTGTATTCGAACATAGTCAAACAATATTTCTAACTTGGTGAACATTACCACATGTATGATTTATTAAATCCATTCAAGCTCTTCTAAAACAATTGATAGCTAAATTACCAAGTAACCCCCCTATTCCCTCATATATTTAGTTTTTTGGTTTACACATAGTTTCCTTTTTCTTATTAATTACATATTTGTTTTCAAAAGAAGGAAATGTAGCCAATTGAAGAGAGACGAAGGAAAAAAATGATGGAGAACAATCGTCGAATGGAAGAGATGGGCCTTCAACCATTAGTGCCTACAGTGAGTAATTTATTTCAAATATATATATTTAAATAATATATAATGTCATGTGATTAGTTTTTTTGTAAACATTTGTTGTAGGATCCACCTATACGTCGACAGTTATTTGACGAGGAGCCTAGTACTGGTCCTAGTACTCAGGCATGTAGTACGAGGAGGGTTCGTACCAGAGTTGGACGAGAAGCTGCACGTACCTGACTAGACCATTCCCCTCCCACTGACATGTCATCATTCCCACATTCTAATCTCGGTGTGTCATTAGGGACACACGGTATATTTAGGCCTCCCATGTTTTCGCTACCTTCTGCATCTTCTGGCCCATAATTTTCACATCCCATGATGAATCCCACTACCCAGTCAGAATCTGGTCATATAGGTGTCCCATATTCTTTTCCATATACTTCAATCTCTCCAAGATTATATATTCCATCGTCTTTGACTCCGGTTCCACCACAGTGTGTTCCATCAGTTTCTGTGGATCCGGCGTCGCTCAACAGTCAGACTGGAGCATGTATATTTATAGAACCCTAACAAATTTGTATAGCAATATTTATTTTCATTATAACACATTTTGAAAAAATATTTGTTTTTATTTAATGAAAGATACATCTACTGACAGGAGGCATGGGTGGGAGCGTACACGCAAGTGTTCAGTGTGAAACCGCCACACACAGGTTATGGTGGATACAATGAAGACAACCAAATGGTTGAGAAAATAGGGCAGCAATGTCGGAGTTTTTTTGGAAACGCTTTCCAAATAATCCGACATCATTCCCGTCATCCCGCTTTCGTGGAGTCATTTTCCACATGAAGTCAAGGGTAGATCTTGGGCAGAGATATGGGTAAAAACTCTATTGTATTTAATGCCATGAATTATTTTTGAATTTGTATGAGGGTGCACGACCGGAATTTCTAAAGTATTTAGGCAAGATTTGGAGAGCCTACAAGAATGCGTTGTATATTGGATGGCGTTCTAGAGTTGGCACTGAGTTAGAGGTGTTACCAGTCGTGGATGATTGTCCTATAGAGCTGTATCGTCAGATGATTACTCATTGGACGAGTACTTAGTTTAAGGTATGAATTACATTTGAGGTATTCAAATAATAAATTTCAAGTATTTCATTAATATTATCCTTTGCATTATCGAATTTTATTTAGGAATCATCTGGAAAAAATAAAAATAAATAACATTGATGCAAAAAAATACCTCCACACACTTGGACGTACAACGATGCTGGATCATGAGAGGAAGCAGGTATGAAAATTGTTTATAAGTTTTCTTTAAGACTTTAATTTTCTTTTGTTTCCTGAATTATTTAATAGTTTGATAAAGTTTTCATATAACTTTCTTTTTCAATGTCATTTTAGAAAAAAATACAAAATATTGAAGGACGTGTGCCTTGAGAAAAACTGTTTTGCTTGAGTAGACAGAAAAAGGATGGAAGTGCCGTCAATGAAGTGACTCAGCAGCAGATTGTATGTTATAATCTATTGATTTTATATTTTAATATTTATTTTGTAATATAATAATATATTTATATTTTTAACAGGATGCTTTAGAGGCCCTCGATGCCCATGAACCAGACAATTTTGGGCCAACTGATCACTTACATCAGGTGTCGGGAGAGGAGCATCCTGGCAGAGTACGCTGCCGACCTAGGATAGCCCCGATGAGGTATTGGCTCTCTTCAGGTACGAGTTGTAGTGCCACTGAGCTACAGCAAGTTAGGGCACAGGTAGAACAGGTTTGGAAAAGGTCCACAAAGACGGCAGAACAGTCTGCTAGGGAAAACAGTGCATTTATGAAATTTATTAAAGTTCTACGTCCAAAATTTCCAGCAGAGGCGTGCCCAGCTTTTGATGAATATATGTCATCGATACGTTATATATATGGTGCACCAGGTGGCAGTTCTAGTGGTGGTCAAGATGATGTACATCTTGATGATGATGACGGCGAGGAGTCTGATGCGGAAGAGGAGGGAGAGGAGGAGGGCGAGGCGGGTGGCGAGGACGAGGAGGAGGGCGCTGAGGAGGGCGAGGACGATGATGGTGATGAGGAAAATAGTGACGATGATGGTGATTATGGTGATGGTGATGTTGTAAAAATTGATCTGTTACATTTTTTACTAATATTACTGAGATTTGATGTTTAATCTATTCTAGTTTTTAGTTTTATCTAGACTCGTAGTATAGTATTGGATTTGAGTTATTTTTATATATTACCTATTTTTATGGATGTTTTTTTAGTGGTTGTGTGTTTGTGAACTCCCCGGACAACCCCCCTCTTTCATGGACCCTGGATAACCCCCCCACCATCCTACTTGGACCCCGGAAAGCCCCCCGAACAGCCCCCTAGACAGCCCCCCCCCCCCACACCATCCTCCTTGGTCCCCAGACAGCCCCCCGGACAGCCCCTGGACAGCCCCCCGCACAACCCCCCCACCCTCATCCTTGGTCTCCTGACAGCCCCTCCAGACTGCCCCCCCAGACTTTCCCCACCCTCCTTGATTTCACTTACTACTATAAATTCTATAATATATATTTTCTTTATTTTCATCATGATAATCAAAGTAAATCACATTTACACATCTAATCAATATCATAGATTCTTGGTATGTTATAAAAGGGATGTATTCATTCTACATGGAATTGTTAGCTCTGAAATGTTTCATATCATGAGAAACTAAAATCTAATCCATAATAATAATGATATAAAAATATTCTATATGAATTTCCACAAGATTTTAAGTAAATACCATTACACTAATAGAAACATGAGGATTCTCTTAAATCATGTTTACCTTAATATTTCCACAATGATTTTTAGTAAAAGTTTTATCTTCTATTAATTTTTTAATATTCTCATTTTAAATGTAATGTTTTCATAAATAAATTAATTTAAAGACCCATATCCAAGTAGTGTATTTGAATAATGTGAATAAACAACTAACATACAACTCTAACTGTGTCTCTTTTGATTAAAATGGACAGGATTATATGTGGAAATAACAACTGGCATTCATAAAACTGACCAAATGCATTTATATTCTATTGATAATTTATCACAACGATCCATGGGTCATATGTGACGTGTACGAGCCAACTCGGGCTCAATCGGAGTCGCGGTGTGGCCGAGATCAGTCTAAGTGTCTCTCTTTTGTTTAAAATGGACAACATTTTAAGTACATTCATAAAACTGACCAAACGCATTTGAAATGTGTTGATACTTTAGTACAATGATCCATGGGTCATATGTGATAGGTACGAGTCAACCCTGCCTCAATCTGAGGTGTGGTGTGGCCGACACCATTCATATTGTCTCTCTTTTGTTTAAAATGGACATCATTTTAAGTGAAAACAAAAACCGACATATGAAAAACTGACCAAACGCATTTGAAATGTGTTGATTCTTTAGGAAAATGATCCATGGCTCATATGTGACATGTAAGAGTCAACCCCACCTCAATCTAAATCACGGTGTGGCCAGGATCACTCTAAGTGGCTCTCTTTTGTTTAAAATGGTCAACATTTTAAGTACATACAGAAAACTGACCAAACAGATTCTGATTGTGTATATACATTAGCACAATGATCCAAGGGTCATATGTAATGTGTACGAATAAACCCTGCCTCAATCTGAGATGTGGTGTGGCCGGAACCACTCAAAGTGTCTGTATTTTGTTTCAAAAGGACATCATTTTAGGTGAAAAATATCAATTGGCATACGAAAAACCGACCAAACGCACTCAGATTGTGTTAATACTTTAGTAAAATGATCCATGGGTCATTTGAGACATGTACGAGTCAACACCATATAAATCTAAGATGCGGTGTGGCTGGTACCACTCTAACTGTGTCACTTTTGTCTAAAATGGATAGGATTATAAGTGAAAAGAACAACTGGAATACGAAAAACCAACCAAAAGCATTCAGAATCTATTGATAATTTATCAAAACGATCAATGGGTCATATGTGACGTGTACGAGCCAACCCGGGCTCAATTCGAGACGTGGTGTGGTCGGGATAAGTCTAAGTGTCTCTCTTTTGTTTAAAAATGGACAACATTTTATGTAAACATGGAAAACCGATCAAACACATTAGGTTTCTATTGAAGATTTAGTAAAAAAATCCATGGGTCATATGTGATGTGTACGAGTCAACCCTGCCTCGATTCGAGGTGCGGTATGGCCGACGCCATTCATAGTGTCTCTCTTTTGTTTATAATGGACATCATTTTAAGTGAAAACAACAACTAACATACGGAAAACCAACCAAACGAATTCTTATTGTGTCGATACTTTAGTAAAATAATCCATGGGTCATATGTGACGTGTACGAGTTGACACTGCCTCAATCTGAGGCGCGGTGTGTCTGACATCATTCATAGTGTCTCTCTTTGGTTTAATATGGACATCATTTTAAGTGAAAACAACAACAGGCATACAAAGAACTGACCAAACTCAAACGAAATTTGTTGATGCTTTAGTAAAACGATCTATGGGTCATATGTGACTTGTACGAGTCAACCCCGCCTCAATCTGAGGCACGGTGTGGCTGGGATCACTCTATGTAGCTCTATTTTGTTTAAAATGGACAACATTTTAATTACATACGGAAAACTAACCAAACGGATTCTGATTGTGTTGATACTTTATCACATCGATCCATGGTTCATATGTGACGTGTAAAAATCAACCCCACCTCAATCTGATACGCGGTATGGCCGACACCACTCAAATTGTCTGTCTTTTGTTTCAAAAGGACATCATTTTAAGTGAAAAACATCAAATGGCATACAGAAAACCGACCAAACGTAGTCATATTGTGTTGATTCTTTTGGGAAATGATCCATGAGTCATTTGAGATGTGTATGAGTCAACCCCATCTAAATCTGTGACGCGGTGTGGCTGGTACCACTCTAACCGTGTCTCTTTTGTTTAAAATGGACATGATTATAAGTGAAAAGAACAACTCGCATATGGAAAACTGACCAAACACATTCAGAATCTATTTATAATTTCTCACAACAATCCATGGGTCATATGTGACGTGTACGAGCCAACTCGGGCTCAACCCGAGTCACGTTGTTGTCGGGATCAGTCTAAGTGTCTCTCTTTTGTTTAAAATGGACAACATTTTAAGTACATACAGAAAACTGACCAAACGCATTTGGTTTCTATTGAAACTTTAGGAGAACGTTCCATGGGTAATATGTGATGTGTACGAGTAAAGCATGCCTCAATCCGAGGCACGGTGTGGCCGACACCACTCAAAGTGTCTCTCTTTTGTTTAAAATTGACTTCATTTTAAGTGAAATCAACAACACGCATACAGAAAACTCACCAAACGGATTCTGATTGTGTTGATACTTTAGCACAACGATCCATGGGTCATATGTGACATGTACAAGTCAACCCCGTCTCATTCTGAGGCATGGTGTGGCCGACACCATTCATAGCGTCTCTCTTTTTTTAAATGGTCATCATTTTAAGTGAAAACAACAACTCACATATGAAAAACTGACCAAACGCATTAGAAATGTGTTGATGCTTTAGGAAAACGATTCATGGGTCATATGTGATGTGTAAGAGTCAACCTCGCCTCAATCTGAGGCACGGTGTGGCTGGAATCACTCTAAGTGGCTCTATTTTGTTTAAAAGGGACAAAATTTTAAGTACATAAGGAAAACTAACCAAACGGATTTTGATTGTGTTGATACTTTAGCACAACGATACATGGGTCATATGTTACTTGTATGAATCAACCCCGCCTCAATATGAGACACAGTGTGGCCGGCACCACTCAAAGTGTCTGTCTTTTGTTTCAAAAGGATATCATTTAAAGTGAAAAACATCAACTGGTATACAGAAAACCGACCAAACGCATTCGGATTGTGTTGATACTTTAGGGAAATGATCCATGGGTCATTTGAGATGTGTACGAGTCAACCTCGTCTAAATCCGAGACACGGTGGGGCTAGAGTCTCTTTTGTTTAAAATGGACGGGATTATACGTGAAAAGAACAACTGGCATAGAAAAAGCCAACAAAACTCATTCTTAATCTGTTGATAATTAATCACAACTATCTATGGGTTATATGTGACGTGTACGAGCCAACCCGTTCTCAATCTGAGTCTCGGTGTGTCCGGAATCAGTCTAACTGTCTCCCTTTTGTTTAAAGTGGACAACATTTTATGTAAATACGGAAAACCGAACAAATGCATTCAGTTTCTATTGAAACATTAGGAGGACGATCCATGGGTCATATGTGATGTGTACGAGTCAACCTCATTTTAATATGAGGTGCGGTGTGACAGACACCACTCAAAGTGTCTCTCTTTTGTTTAAAATTGACTTTATATGAAGTGAAAACAACAACAAGCATACGGAAAACCGACCAAACAGATTTTGATTGTGTCGATACTTTAGCACAATGATCGATGGGTCATATGTGATGTGTAAAAGTCAACCCCACCTCAATCAGAGGTCCGGTGAGGCCTACACCATTCATAGTGTCTCTCTTTTGTTTAAAATGGACATCATTTTAAGTGAAAACAACAACTGGCATATGAAAAACTGACCAAACGCATTATAAATGTGTTGATTCTTTAGGAAAACGATCCATGGGTCTTATGTGATGTTTAAAAGTCAACCTCGCCTTTATCTGAGGAATGGTGTGGCCGGGATCACTCTAAGTGGCTCTCTATTGTTTAAAATGGACAACATTTTGAGTACATACGGAAAACTGGCCAAATAGATTTTGATTGTGTTGATACTTTAGCACAACGATCCCTAGGTCATACGTGTAACAACCCAAGATTTTATAAGATATATTCATTTTAATTTATTTCATATCTTCTATTGTACGCTAAACCAAGATTATCTTGCGCTATACGCAACACCGTTTTAGCTTGCAGTATACGCAACACTAATCATGGATTGTGTTACACACAATTTCATGTTTGTTTGATAGTAGTTATTCTACGAAACATTGAGTATATATATATATATATATTCAATGTATTTTGTTTTTTGCAACGACAAAAGAGTCATGCACTACACGTAACCATGACTTGGCTTGCATTACACGCAATCGCGACCTTCCTCGATAGTGTGTGTTGTACGCAATACCGGGTTTTACTAAACAACGATATGCTATTAAAATATTATTAAAATTAGCCGTTATAAATAGTAATACCCACTTTTTGAAATTTTGTAAATTTTATTTTTCGAAATGGACTTCATTTTTGGATTCAGAATATCAAAATTAGCTTAGGGTGAAATTTTGGTACTTTTCGGATAACTTTCATATTCTGATGAATAGTGAAAATTACTAAATTTTAATTAAAATCAACTTTTTAAATAGAAATAATTAAGAGGGATAAATTATTAATTTGAGTGGTTTTAAAGTATATTTAGAATATATTTTTACCATTTAATACAATGTTGGTCATTGGATGTAATTTCACATTTAAACCAGACATAAACAAGTGTCAATCTTTTGATAGTTATTATCTCTTAAGAACACGCTATTTGTTTTGAAGACGGGAATTATTTTTTAATTTAATTAATTCAACTGATATGTTTTGAATTTGGTAAAATAGAAATCATTTTTGAATTCATAATATCAAATATAGCTTAGGCCTAATTTTTGGTATTTTTCCGGAAACATTCATTTTTTTGATGAATAGTGAAACCACTAAGTGGTAGTTAAAAACTGAATTTTTCATAAAATATAAATTTACCGCTTCTGTGAGTGGAATTTCGAAAATCCGAGAGACACGGTTAATATCAAGGACTAAAATGTGGTTCAGTGAGATGAAAATAATTGTTGGTGAATAGTAACTTTTTACCTTTTTTACCACGGTTAAAAGTAAATAGGATAATTAAGGGTAAAAATGATATTATTATTACTCTAACACGTGTCCTAATTCTATTGGATAAGTGTAATTCAGCCCAAAACAACATTAGTAATAAAATATGACCATTTAGGCCCACTTGGATTAAATTAGGACATTTATTATTAATTTATTTAAAGAAGGGTTTAAATAGGTAAAATCAAAGTTTAATGACTAAATCATTTTTAATATAGGGTTATACATAAGATAAATTCGACAATAAATATTCATTAAAAAGATAAAAATATTTCCTACACAATGGTATTTTATTCGTAATTTTTAGACTTAAAATAATTTAATTTATTTATTACACAAGATGATGTAGTAATTATCTTATTAATGAAATATTGACATAATTGATGTTATAAATACCCAAATAAATGTAATTTGAGACTTTTTATGAATTACACTAATTTTATAGGTTAATATGACATTTTAGTATTGATTTAGTTTACATTGTTCGAACTAATCATTCTGTTATGATTTTCACAAAAATCAATTACCCAATAGTATCAAAATTGACATAAAATAGTTTTTAAAACAAATATTATATTATTAATTGTTATTTTATTCCTAAAAATATAAGGTTCGAAAAAATGAATTATATAATGTTATATATATTAATAATAAACAAATTTGGCTCTTTTGGCTTGTTATAGTATGTTTATTAACCTTATAGTGTAAGAAAACAAGAAGACACTCCAAAAGTTAAATCATCTAACTTAAAGTTAAATCTAAATGATAAGGTTAAAATAGAAACCTAAACTTGTATAAATTATATTGGATTATAGGATTTCGACCCATACCAACCTTATCTTCTAAATAACTCAATTTAAAGCTATTAAAAACCGAATATGACTTTATAATAAAATAATATTTTTAGTTATTCCAAAGGTGCCCCTCTCCTCCCTTATAAAAGGGCAGCTCATCCCTCTCTTCCTCACACCACATTGAGCCTTCATGCTCGGCCAACCCATGAAAAATTCTCATCTCCACTTCCCTAGAAACATCCTAGAGGTCATGGTCTTCTTCAAAGACCAATTTTAGTGCCCTAAGAGGAGGTCTCAAAGAGGCTCTTTAAAGTAGAGGTAATGTCTATTACCGATTCTTTCAACTTTATTTCTTATTCCACTTATTATTATTTAGTTTTTTCATTATGAAGTAATAACATCAGTATAACTCATATACTGCTATGTTATTATAAGTATGAAACAAACATATTTCACCATCTATCCATCCTTAGAAAAACGAAATCACCGCGCGTGCGTACGTACGGAATACCGTCTCCACGCCGTGGTGTAATCTATTTTCCACCACCACCTTATTTGGATGGGTATAATGGTGAAAGTAATTAATATATATAATTATTTTAAAGTGATATTAATTTTTTAATATTATAAATATACTTTAATACAATTCTATAATCATGGGAATGATATCATCGCTCGTGCGTACGTATGGAATACCGTCTCCACGACGCGATGAGATTCACTCTCCATGATAACCATTCAAGAATGATTATAAAGTATATATTATAAGTAATCATGAAATATATGATATAATAATTCTACTGGATTTATTTATATATATATTTATTTCATCTACTTAATTCCATTCAATTCAATAAGGAAATGAAAACAGCGTTCATGCGTACGTACGACCTACCATATCCATGAACGGTGTATTTCTTTCCTTTTATCGATCTATAATATATATGTGTATATGATGAATATATATTATATAAAAATCATGTTTTACATTCTGTAATTATTTAAATCAGGATATAAGTAATAATATCAAGAACAAAAATTCGAAACACATACGATAAATGAAAAGATTTTACCCAAAATGCTGCTTTAACATGAAATTTCCAAAAGAACGGGTAATATAAAGTCATAAGTTAAACGTATATGATATCATAACAATGAATATGATTATTTAATAAGTAAATTACATTATTTAAATCATTATACATGAGGTTTGTATACGTACGAAGCATATCGGACCTAAGGTAAGGGATAATTTTGCAATCTCATTTTTATCGGAATCACTTATACGTAAGTATTTACTGGGGTTATATTTTTCATCCATGGCCATAAAATGTTTTTCATAAAGTGTTAAATATTCTTCCATGTATGTTTAATGGAATTTTTACCCCTATTTGACTTTTACTTTGTGTTATGGAAGGAATCTTTCATTTGTTTACCATACATGGTACTTTTTGACTTTTCTGACAAAAGTACGAGGAGAATGTTTTTTAACGTATACGACATGAAAAGGATTTTTACGGTTTTATAAAGCCTTATTTTCATGAATATTCCTCCAAAAGTTTTCATGAATATTTTCAAAAAAATCCCTTTCTTTTAAAATTGCATGTCATTTTGTGAAAAGAAAATGATTTTGAAGAAAAAAGGATATTTTTCTCAAGAATTCATTTCAAGTGTTTTATCAAAACCATTTTTCATCTAAGATGAAATTATTTAATATGTGTATGTTTCAAGTATAATGTCTCTATGATTTACATGGTTTCACTTTCCTTATTATTAAATGATTTCCATTTCTTTTATATGGATTACGTAATGATGGGATGATGTTTATGAATCCCATTTTATTTATTGGGTTATTATGAATGATGTATGTTTATTTTGTGGAACAAGTAAGAATGATTTCATTATGAGATGGGTGGGACCTATATCTCCCTCCAATGAATTGGGTAATGACTTATATCTCATGAGATAGACATGGCTGGAATGGAAAGTTAAACCGGTTCAGTAATACTGGACTGAAATGAGGAGTGAACTTGATTCAGAAAGGGACTTTGTCCACTAAAATGGTCTTGGAAGCAATGCCTTGGCTACTATGGAAATCATATCACGTGCTTAATGGTTTGCCACAATTACATGTATAATTCCAATGATATTTTATCATGATTATTGTTTCTTTATGATCTATTCCTTACGTACTTGCATGATTTATGTCATTTCTCAAGATTATGATGTTTAAATATTATGTTCATGTTTTGAAGTTCAAATGTATAGGATTTTTTTTATTTTATCCATGCTTACCCTTACTGAGAATTTGAGTTCACCCTTATATTTTTTCTCTTCCCCAGGATTTAAATAAAGGTTTTAGGTAAGAAAACAAAAAAGGGAAGAACTTATGGGAGATGTTGAAGATCTTTCACCACGATTAGAAGATTATATTCCGAGTTTCCAAAGACACTAAACTATTACGATCCTTGTGTGTCTGTTTTTGTTATGTATTAAGTATTTTGCAAAAGTAATGTAATGTCCATGTACATCATGCTTTGGGTCTATACAGTTTGTATCAGAGGAAAGGTTTAATCAACCTTTGGAAACTAGGATGCGAAAACTATAGTGAGATCCCTATAGATATTTGTAAGGTATGTATAAGGATGTCCCTAAGGTTAAGTCTAATTATAGTTTATAGTCCTAGAATTACGGTAATGATATTATAATTTAACATAAGATGTTAGATGTCGAAGGTACTCCCCCTTGATTATGTTATTTTCCTTGTATGATTTTTCCTCTCACAGAATTCTTTTTCTGTTTTAGTCCATGGAGGGAACCAAAAGGAATTCGGTTAACATTGAATCCAATGGAAAAATTGATGACTATGAGAAAAAAAATTGCATAATTCCTATAGAGAAAGATATTGTGATTATGCGGAATCATTAATCATGATATATGATTAATAAGGTGAAATTTAGTGTAATGCCTAATTCATCAAATAAGAGGAAGATAGAATTTTATGCATGTTCGCATGTTGAGGAGCATAAAGAAATGAAGATTGAGATTTCTAAAGAAGGGAAGAAGAACCTTGAGGAATACCTCAAATGGAGGGACAAATGTTATCTATGTGGATAAAAGGGTCATAGAGTGACAGGCTGTTAAGGAGTTCAATGTCTTATTTGTGGAGAACATGGGCATTACCGAACTCAATGCCCTAACATAAAAGTTACTTCTAAATCAAGGAATAACTTATTCCAGGAAAATCATTGAAGAGGATGGATTGAAGTGTTTATGTATTGGTATTCAAGAATAATGTTATTGAGGTACTTTTATAGTGTATTAGAATATTTTTGTATTAGTCTATTATGGTTTTTAATAATTGTATGGTACTGGTAACCATGGAAAGTGATTGGGATATTTTTGGAAAAAAGATGATATGCGCATAATGAATGGATAAGGAGAAAATGAAATGTTTTATAGTATTCATGATATCATGATTGATATAAGGAGAAGGTTATATCATGGTTTGAGTATATAGAATTTTTGGATTTTGGTTTTTGGAAAGTGTTAACTTTTGACAGCATTCATGTTTTCACTAAGGTTTAATGGGTATTAAGTTTTCAAGAGAATACATGATTAAGGTATTCACATTATTGGAATGTGACCAACAAGATATATGGGGGATAAATGATGGTATTCACATGCATGGTTGATGAAATTTCAAGTAATTGTTTTCTTTATACTACGAGCTTGGACCGAAATATTTTAGATAAGCCTATAGATTGGAATGGATTATGTTGGACATAAGTTAGTATTGTTTAAGGATAGTACTTTTTTCAATATTATTGTTGGGATGTTATAGTAATGTAGTTTTAGAAAAAGGAAAACCTGCAGGATGGACGATATCCCATCGCGTCGGACAAGGTTGTGGGAATCGAACCCACAACTGAAGTGTGACATGAATTTATTTCCTACCAGTGGCCTACAGGAAGTCCCTGGTTAGTAAAAAGTAGTTTTATTTTATTATACAGGATGATATATGATGTATAACTCCATTTTGGAACCATATATGATTAATCTCACCATAGATGGAATTATGTATATAACTTTTGGTAACTTATGTTTGAGACAGATGGAATGACCTATCATTCTATCACATGATCTGCTAAAACTTCGCGAAAGGCAAATTCAACATCATTTCATAATGAGATGAAGTGGAAATTGTTCAAGGCATGAACAACGGTGAGATTATACCAAAATAAAGTAAGTATTTATACTAATTCAAATTCTTCAACTTTAGGGAAATGATCTTGAAAACCAAAAATGTTGTCCTAGTGCCCTTATATCCGATGAATCAGATGGTACCTTATATCATCACAAATATATGGCTTTGTGATTGATGGCTTTTTCATAGCCATGTTCTCTACCACTCTCCATCAGAAATTGATGGTTATATTTTTCTTCCATATCCATATATTCATCTATGTTCTCCTATATGGAAACCCAGTGATGAGTTTCTTTGGGTAATCGTTACATTTCATACTTTAGTTTTTAAAATTATGTTTTAGTATTCCTTTTTACGATTTGTGTATCTATGAATAGTAAACAATTTATAACCCTGACGAATTTTGAAGGGGAAATTCATTTTAAGGGGGGTAGAATGTAACAACCCAAGATTTTATAAGATATATTAGTTTTAATTTCTTTCATATCTTTTGTTGTACGCTACACCAAGATTATATTTCACTATACGCAACACTGTTTTAGCTTGCAGTATACGCAACACTAATCTTGGATCGTGTTACACACAATTTCATGTTTGTTTGATAGTAGTTATTCTACGAAACATTGAGTATATATATATATATATTCAATGTATTTTGTTATACGCAACAACAAAAGAGTCGTGCACTACACACAACCATGACTTGTCTTGCATTACATAGAATCACGAACTTCCTCGATAGCGTGTGTTGTACGCAATACCGGGTTTTACTAAACAACGATAAGCTATTAAGATATTATTAAAACTAGCCATTGTGAATAGTAATACCCACTTTCTGAATTTTTTTAAATTTTATATTTCAAAATGGACTTCATTTTGGGATTTGGAATATCTAAATTAGCTTAGGGTGAAATTTTGGTACTTTTCGGATAACTTTCATATTGTGATGAATAGTGAAAATTACTAAATTTTAATTAAAACAACTTTTTTAATAGAAATAATTAATAGTGATAAATTATTAATTTGAGTGCTTTTAAAGTATATTTAGAATATATTTTTACCATTTAATACAATGAAGGTCATTGGATGTAATTTCACATTTAAACCAGACATAAACAAGTGTCAATCTTTTGATAGTAATTATCTCTTAAGAACACGCTATTTGTTTTGATGACGGAAATTAATTTTTAAATTAATTAATGCAACTAATATGTTTTTAATTTGGTAAAATTGACATCATTTTTTAATTCATAATATCAAACATAGCTTAGGCCTAATTTTTGGTATTTTTCTGGAAACATTCATTTTTTGATGAATAGTGAAACCACGAAGTGGTAGTTAAAAAACTGAATTTTTCATAAAACATAATTTTACCGCTTCTGTGAGTAGAATTTTGAAAATCCGAGAGACACGGTTAATATCAAGGACTAAAATTTGGTTCAATGAGATGAAAATATTTTTTGGTGAATAGTAACTTTTTACCTTTTTTTACCACGGTTAAAAGTAAATAGGGTAATTAAGGGTAAAAATGATATTATTATTACCCTAAAACATGTCCTAATTCTATTGGATAAGTTTAATTCGGCCCAAAACAACCTTAGAAAAAAAATATGACCATTTAGGCCCACTTCGATTAGATTAGGACATTTATTATTAATTTATTTAAAGAAGGGTTAAAATAGTTAAAATCAATGTTTAATAACTAAATAATTTTTAATATATGGTTATACATAAGATAAATTCTACTATAAATATTCATTAGAAAGATAAAAATATTTCCTACACAATGGTATTTTATTTGTAATTTTTAGACTTAAAATAATTTAATTTATTTATGACACAAAGATGATGCAGTAATTATTTTATTAATGAAATATTGACATAATTGATGTTATAAATACCCAAAGAAATGAAATTTGAGACTTTTTATGAATTCCACTAATTTTATAGGATAATATGACATTTTAGTATTGATTTAGTTAACTTTTTTCTAACTAATCATTCTGTTATTATTTCCACAAAAATCAATTACCAAATAGTATCAAAATTGACATAAAATAGTTTTGCAAACAAATATTACATTATTAATTGTTATTTTATTCCTAAAAATATAATGTTCCAGAAAATAACTTAGATAAGGTTACATATATTAATAATAAACAACTTGGGGTTTGTTTGTCATGTTATAGTATGTTTATTAACCTTATACTGTAAGAAAACAAGAAGACACGGTAAAAGTTAAATTATATAACTTAAAGTTAAATCTAAATGATAAGGTTAAAATAGAAACCTAAACTTGTCTAAATTCTATTGGATTAGAGTATTTAGACCCATCCCCACCCTAGATTAAAAATAACTCAATTTGAAGCTATTAATAACCTAATATGACTTTATAATAAAATAATATTTTTAGTTATTCCAAAGGGGCCCCTCTCCTCCCTTATAAAAGGGAACCTCATCCCTCTCTTCCTCACACCACTTTGAGCCTTCATGCTGGGCCAAACCCTGCCAAATTTTCTTCTCCACTTCCATAGAAACATCCAAGAGGTCCTGTCTATCTTCAAAGACCAATTTTAGTACCCTAAGAGGAGGTCTCAAAGAGGCGCTTCAAAGAAGAGGTAATGTTCGTTACCGATTCTTTCAACTTTATTTCTTCTTCCACTTATTCTTATTTAGTTGTTTCATTATGAAGTAATAACATCAGTATCACTAATATACTGATATGTTATTATAAGTATGAAACAACCATATTTCTCCATCTATCCATCCTACGGAAAATGAAATCACCGCACGTGCGTACGTACGAAATACCGTCTCCACGCTGTGGTGTAATCTATTTTCCACCACCACCTTACTTGGATAGGTATAATGGTGAAAGTAATGAATATATATAATTATTGTAAAGTGATATTAATTTTTTAATATTATACATACACTTTAATACAATTCGACAATCCTGGGAATGATATCATCGCTTGTGCGTACGTACGGAATACCGTCTCCACGATGCGATGAGATTCACTCTCCATGATAACCATTCAAGAATGATTATAAAGTATATATAATAAGTAATAATTAAATATATGAGATAATAATTCTACTGGATTTATTTATATATATATATATTTATTTCATCTACTTAATTCCATTCAATTCAATAAGGAAACTAAAACAGCGTTCATGCGTACGTACGACCTACCGTCTCTATGAACGATGTATTTCATTCCTTTTATCGGTCTATAATATATATATGTATATGATGAATATATATTACATATAAATCATGTTTTACATTCTGGAATTATGTAAATCAGGATATAAGTAATAATATCAAGAACGAAAATTCGAAACACATACGATAAATGAAATGATTTTACCCAAAACGCTGCTTTAACATGGAATTTACAAAAGAACGGGTAATATAATGTCATAAGTTAAACATATATGATATCCTAACAACAAATATGATTCTGTAATAAGTCAATGACATTATTTAAATCATTATAAAGTATGTTCGGATACGTATGAAGCATATCATACCTAAGGTAAGGGATAATTTTGCAATCTAATTTATATCCGAGATCGCTTTACGTAAGTATTTACTGGGGTTATATTTTTCATCCATGGTCATAAAATGTTTTTATAAAGTGATCAACATTATTACATGTATGTTTAATGGAATGTTTACCCATATTTGACTTTTAATTTTTGTTATAGAAGGAATCTTTCTTTTTTTTACCATACATGATACTTTTTGACTTTTCCGACAAAAGTATGAGGAGAATGTTTTTTTAACGTATACGGCATGAAAGGATTTTTACGGTTTCATAAAGCCTTATTTTCATGAAGCTTCCTCCAAAATATTTCCTGAATATTTTCAACAAAATCCTTTTCTTTTAAAATTCCCTGACATTTTGTGAAAATAAAATGATTTTGAAGAAAAAATGATATTTTCCTCAAGAATTCATTTGAAGTGTTTTATCAAAACCATTTTTTATCTAAGATGAAATTATTTCATATGTGTATGTTTCAAGTATACTGTATCTATGATTTACATGGTTTCACTTTACTTATTATGAAATGATATACATTTATTTTATATGGATTCTTTAATGATGGGATGATGTTTATGAAACCCATTTTATTTATTGGGTTATTATGAATTATGTATGTTTATTTTGTGGCACAAGTAAGAATTATTTCATTATGAGATGGGTGGGACCTATATCTCCCTCCAATGCATTTGGTAAAGATTTATATCTCATGAGATAGACATGGCTGGAATGGCCAGTTAAACCGGTTCAGTAATACAGGACTGGAACGGGGAGTGAAATCGATTCAGAAAGGGACTTTGTCCACTAAGACGGTCTTGGCAGCAATGCCTTGGATACTATGGAAATCATATCACGTGCTTAATGGTTTTCCACAATTACATGTTTAATTACCATTCTTTTTTATCATGATTAATGTTTCTTTATGACCTATGCCTTACGTACTGCCATGATTTATTTCATTGTTCAAGATTCTGATGTTTAAATATTATGTTCATGTTTTGAAGTTCAAATGTATATGATTTGTTTTATTTTTCTCCATGCTTACCCTTACTGAGCATTTGAGCTCACCCTTTATATGTTTTCTTTTCCCAGGGATTTAAAAAAGGTTTTAGGTAAGAAAACAAAAAAGGAAAGATCTTATAGGAGATGTTGAAGATCTTTCACCATGATTAGAAGATTATATTCCGAGTTTCCAAAGACACTAAACTATTATGATCCTTGTGTGTCTGTTTTTGTTATATATTAAGTATTACGCTAAAGAAATGTATTTTCCATGTACGTCAAGATTTTGGTCTCTACAATATGTGATGTGTATGAATCATCCTCTCCTCAATCTGAGACGTGGGGTGCCCGGCACCACTCAAAGTGTCTATCTTTTGTTTCAAAAGGACATCATTTTAAGTGAAAAACATAATCTGGCTTATGGAAAACCGACCAAACGCATTCGGATTGTATTGATACTTTAGAAAAATGATCCATGAGTCATTTGAGACATGTACGAGTCAACCCCGTCTAAATCTGAGATGCGGTGTGGCCGGTACCACTCTAACTATGTCTCTTTTGTTTAAAATGGACAAGATTATATGTGAAAAAACAATTAGCATACGAAACACTGAACAAATGCATTCAAAATCTATTGAAAATTTAGGACAACGATCCATGGGTCATATTTTATGTGTACGAGTCAACCGCACCTCAATCCAAGTCGCGGTGTGGCCGGGACCACCCAAAATGTCTCTCTTATGTTTAAAATGGACAAAATTTTAAATACATATGGAAAACCGACTAAACGGATACGGATTGTGTTGATATTTTAGCACAAAGTTCCATGGGTCATTTTTGATGTGTACGAGTAAACCCCTCCTCAATATGAGGAGCGGTGTGGCCAAAACCATTCAAAGTGTCTCTATTTTATTTAAAAAGCACTTCATTTTAAGTTAAAACAACAACTGACATACGGAAAACCGACCAAATGCTTTTTGAATATGTTGATACTTTAGGACAATGATCCATGGGTCATTTGTGATGTGTACGAGTTAACCTCTCCTCAATCCGAGGCATGGTGTGGCCGGTATCAATCCAGGTGTTTGTATTTTGTTTAAAATGGACATCATTTCTAGTAAAAATATATGGTATATGAAAAACCGATCCAATTATGGATTTAATTCGAGATTCCACACATAATTGTCATCTAAATTTTAAATTGAATTCTAAATGAATTATGTATATTTATAATTATGTTATGAATTATAATAGAATTATGGATGTGTATAGTTCTAGGATGCATTATATGTTAAATGTGTATGAATTTTTCCTCTATATGTATTTGTTAGTTGGTTTTTGCAAGTAAAATAATTGTATATGTATGTGTTAGTTTATTGTAGGTAAAATAGTTGGAAATGATTGAAAATGAGAGGGAATGATGCTGTGAAAATTTCACAAAATGAGAGTTGCTGGGAAAATGGCAGGGTGCGGTGCAATTTGCACAGCATAGGCTATGCCAACAGTTTCAATCCGTGGGCATATCCTCTATGAGTATTTTTTTAACAATGGTTCTATGAACCATTTGTAAAACTCATTACCCAACGGTTTGGAAACCATTGGGAAAGAATCCTTCTTCTCTTTTTTCCCAACGGTTCAAGCCAAACCATTGGGAAAAACTATCCCAACGGTTTGGCACAACCATTGGGATAGGTTAATTTTTTCCAACCTATACCAATGGTTCACTGTAAACCTTTGGGAAAATCATTCCCAATGGCTTACTTCCCTACGGTTTGAAGAACTGTTGGTATAACATATACCAACAGTTCTGCAGCCTTTCCCAATGGTTCAGAACCGTTGGGAAATCATGTATTTCCAGTAGAGTTATTCACATGGATATTCTACTAGTCGAATAATCCCAGGCAATAACAATAGACACTTTAATAATGATGAAATGCATAATGTCAGACCTTCATAACCACAAAGTCAAAGCCTTGTTCCATGACTAAAAATAAGATTTTGTCAAGGCCTTGTGTCAAGACACTAGTTTGTCTCATGAGACCTACCGATGCATCGGGGATCTATAGTGGGCTCCACCCATCACTTACTATGTCCAATGCATTCCTCATACGAAATGGTTTAAACATAACATAAACATTCCTATTAAAAATAGCTTACAAAATGTAAATACTTTATCCATAAACCATAAATGGTATAAAAATAACACATCCACGGTCAAACATATCACAACCCATTCAATACAATATGTAATTTTTGTATCATAATTAATCAACTTCAAATAAGCTTAAAATCCATCAAAGGATGTTGACATAGATGAAATAAAATCCTTTTTAGATAAATATATCTTTCTATTTTGAAATGATTTAAAAGTCATGTAATTATAAACAAAAACATTTATATTTGAAAATATTCTTATAATATTGTACGGTAAGCTACGACGATGTTATAACGGTGGAAAATAGCAGCACCCGCCGTATAAGTTAAAAAACATTCTTACCTTAAATTTGTCGACGAAGTCAAAAAGTACCTTGTTTGGAAAATGATAGAAAAATTCCTTTCGAATTTTTTATAAATATTCAAGTAATGATATATATAACTTTAACCCATAGTCTAGTAAATAGTAAAAAAATTTAAAAATAAATTTTTAAGAAACGTGAATGTGGATGATAAAGATGACCCAGTATATACTTACGTAGAAACAACCTTGGATAATAAAGAGATTGTGAAATAAACCATTAACTTGTAATTTTCCTTGTTCGAGGGTAGGTTAACCTCCATTATAATGGTAAAATAATTGTTATTAAATTATACATGAATCATATACATTAATATTATATCATATATGATCTTTTAACATTGCTTTGTTAATAATATCTTAGTATTATCGTCATTTCGGGTGTTAACTAATTCATTTTCCTTTATATACTATGTAAAATAAGTAATGTTTTTTATCGATAGGATGTATTTTATTAATATTCAGTATGATATTATTTCTTCAAACATTATTTTTAATAATCTAATGAAAATTGGTCTTGAATGGATATGATGGGGAATTAATTTAATTACGTTCATGGAGACAGTGATCCGTACGTACGCACGAGCGACAATATCATTCTTTTGATAATAAAATAATATATAATTGGATAGTATATCATATATACAGAATAATTTTCATGTTATATTAATTATTTACATAAATTACACATCATTATTATACCCATCCAAATAATAATGTATTGAATAACAATTACACCACAGCGTGGAGACCGTAAGCCGTACGTATGCACGTATGGTGACATGTCATTCAAAAGATGGATAGAATAATGAATATGGTTGTACCATATTTATAATAACATCACATTATATATAAGATACTGGATTTATTATTTTAGAATGGAAGTAACAAAGAAAGAGGATGTTGAAGAATAAAGGAACTTGAAAGAGGTGAATAAATATTTACCCCTTCTTTGGGTTCTTACTTTTGATTTGATCAAAAGAGCTCCTAAGGTTTGATTTATGACTAAAGTAAGTCCTCTAGGATGAAGGGAGGACAGATTATAGGGTATTTAGGATGGGGTTTTCCCAGAAAAATGTCTTTGAATGTGTGAATTAGAGAGAAGGGGGAGTACCCTTTTATAAGAGGGGTGGGGGCACCATTGGAAAAGCTAGAAATATTATCTTATAATGAAATAATTTTATGTTGATAATGGATAAAAAATAGATTATGTAAAGGATAAGGTGGTTATGGGTGGAAAACCACTCAACCAATAGGTTTTAGACAGGTGTGAGTCACTATATTAACCTTAACTTTTAGATTTAATTCTTAGTTAAATAGTTGGACATTTACCACACCTCTTTGTATTTTTATATTATATGGTTAATAAAAATTTTATATACTTCTAGTAGAACCCCAAGAGGTTAATTAATGATACACATATCATTATATAAGGCTTTTGGACAATCCTTAGATTTTTAATGGTAGAATATAAATTAATTATATAATATTGTTTTTAAAAACTCTTTTATGTCAATTTTGACACTGTTTTGTATTTTGTTTATTCTAAATTCATAACAGCAGTTTTACTTCGAAAACAATTTATCTCACCAACACTAATATTTCATATTAACCAATAAAATTAGTTTAATTCATAAAAAGTCTCATATTACATTTATTTGGAGATTTATAATTTCAATTATTTTAATATTTCATTAATTAGGTAATTTCCGCATCATCATTGTGTCATAAATAAAAAAAATTATATAATGTCTAAAAAATATAAAAAAAATACAATTATATAGGAAATATTTTTACCTTTATAATTAATATTTATAGTCGAATTTATCAGATGTGTAACCAAATATTTTAAAATTTTATTTATTAAACATTGATTTTACCTATTTTAACTCTTCTTTGAATTAAATAATAATAAAATTCTTAATCTAATCAAAGTGAACCAAAAAGGTTCATATTTTATTACTAAGGTGGTTTTTGGTCGAATTATACTTATCGAATAGAATTTTTACATGTGTTAGGGTAATAATAGTATCATTTTTACCCTTAATTACCCTATTTACTTTTAACCGTGGTAAATAAAATTAAAGAGTTACTATTCATAAAAACTTATTTTCATCTTATTGAACCACATTTTACTTACTGATTACAACTATGTCTCTCAGATTTTGGAAATTAAACTCACAGAAGTAGTAAAATTAAATTTTATGTAAATTTGCAAATGCTCCTAGGAGGTGGCTAAAAGAATGTAAAAAGTTCAATAAAATTTTTAAAGATCTAACATTATTATAAATTGACTCCAACTAATTAAAATTAACTTATATAGGTATTATGTATCTATTTTGAACTAAACTAAATTTAAATAAAATAAATAATTATTTTAATAAAAAGTCAGTTTTAAACAATAAATCAGTGTTCTTCACTATTCATAAAAAATTAAATGTTTTCAGAAAAATAACAAAAAAAATCACCCTAATCTAATTTCGATATTACAAATCCAATAAATGAAGTCAATTTTGAATGAAAAATTTAATAAATTTTAAAAGTTGGGTATTACTATTCATAATGGGTAGTTTGATTGGTTGTGGTGTGTTAGAAATCAAAGTTGCATACAACAAACGATGTTGTATTATTCTATGAGAAGCATACCGTGGAAGCATTGGGTGTTACAGAATATGAATTCCATCAATACAAAAATGGAAGGAGTTATAGTATGATACTCATATATCATCATTAAGTATCCATTATTGAATCAAAATGATGTTTAGGAATCTCATGAATTATTTCTGGTGGGACAACATAATGAAAGAGATCAAAATGTGTGTATAACATTTCATGGGTTGTAAACATGTAATGGATGAACACCATAATATAATTTTTATGATTAATACATTACACATATTTGTATGGAAACTAGATAAAATCACCATGGAATTTGTCAGCGAAATTACAAATAAATCCAATGTCTATAATACCATTCAGTTTATAGTTTACCACCTAATGATGTCAAAACCACTCATTTCTATTTGATAATATTTTTTTATAAACCACATTTACAAGAAATATGTATTTATATTAAGTGGAAATTTTACCGGAAATACCTCATTCTGTTGTATTAGATTGATATATGTGGCTTACCATGATGTTTCGGAGAAGTCTAGAACAAAAATTGAATACAATGTTTATCTTTTTCACCACTTATCATCCATATAAAAATGTTCAATATAAAAATATAATTCAATAATAGGAAGATATATTAAGATTTTAACCAATGGATATCAATGGATGTTGGGACCAACACCTTCCCTGTAGTGGAGTTCTCATATAAAAAATATTTTTAATTATTGCATTAAAATGGAACCATATGTGTATCTATATTGGAATAGGATCTGAACTCAATTTCTTTTGGATAAATTTGGGGATTATTAGAAAATTGGAAAAAATATTTGTCATAAAATATTAATTAAGATTCAAACCATTCAGTGGAATATTAAAAATATATAATAATGATACAATAACAACACTGATAATCATTAGTGAGGGATCTATTTTAATGTCAAGGACAAGGTATCCCCTCAAATATCACCATGGAATAGGTCTATGGGATCAGCAATAGGGTAAATTTGATTCCTAGATACATTCCTTATTTTAATATCCTCTACCATGTGAATATAATGTCTTATCATCTTTCACTTACACTAAACTTCTCTTAATTTCATTATGTGTTCCATGTATCACTTTTAATAAACTAAATAATTGATCCTTCACATGTAGTGAAATTAATGGTAATGCAACTGAAACATGATCAATCTTATAAGGAAAAAATAATATTAAAATAATATTATAGATGTAATACACTATAAATCAACACCAATGATTTAGTGAATGTTTTATAGGAAAATTATAGGCTTATGAAAGTTACATGGGAACTCAAATATGTAATGAGGTAGAATTATCCAAATTTTATTTTATGATATTAATAGAATATAAACGGTCAAATTATTCTATATTTGAAAAATGAAATACATAATATTTTTTATTTGTATTTCACTTTAAATAAATACTATATGTTTATTATATTGTGAAACACGAGGCGCATAAATAATGATTAAAAAAGTTATTATGAATATAAAATTAAAATAAAAAGTTAAATTCACTATATGATAAAAAAATAAGATATAATTTCAAAAATAGAAAAAGTAAATATAACCATAATTAATAATTTTGTAATAAAATTATATGTTACTGATTCACTTGGGAAAACACAATTAAATTAATAGAAACTATTTTTATGAATTATGTATTTTTATTACAATTATTACTTAGAAATAATAAATTAGAGAATTAATAAAAAAAAATTTAATAATATGCAATAAATGGTTTAGTATACCGATGAGTAATTCTATTAATCATGGTAAAATAAAAATATTTTGTTTCCTGATGTTATTCTTATTATATATTATATGTTTTTAATTAAAATTTAAAATTTTCATATATGATTATTAAAATATAATAAAATTATATATATATATAAATTCATTAAATATTTATTAGTTGATAATAATATAATCATTTAAGGTCAAGGTGGTTTTATTTTAATATTTTTGTTCAATATGTTTTACTTTTTAAATTTAATAAATTAAAATTATATATTTTAAAGAATCATTATAGTTAAAATAAATATATATATATATATACATTCAAAAATTACCAATTATATGATGATTATTACTTTATATGGAATAAGGCAAAATTCATAATAATTCTTAAAAATATATTTTTCTGAAACATGATTTTTATGAATTATTCGCAAATTAAGAAATATTATAAATCAAGACCACTAAATTGGGTAGAGTTTTCTAGATGAGTCATAGGGTTATGAAAGTGACATGGGAATTAAATGATTTAATGAGCTTGAATTAGACACATTTTTTCCCATGAGATTAATAAAATATCAACGGTCAAATTATACTAAATTGGAAAAATGAAACACATCGTAATTTTTTGTATGTATTTAATTATAAATAAATAATTTATGATTAATATATTGTGACGCATGAGGCACATAACTAATGTGAAAATTGTTTTATTACTAAAAAACTATAATAATAAAATTTAAATACATTATTTGATAATTAAATAAAATATAATTTGGAAAAAAATATAACCATAATTAATAATTTTGTAATAAGATTATAAGTTATTTATCCACTTGGAGAAATATAATTAAATAAAAATAAAACACTCATATGAATAATGTATTTTTATTAATCTTATTAACTCATAATAATAAATTATGTTATAAATAAAAAAAATCAATGAATAATATCTAATAAATGATTTAGTATAAGGAAAAGTAATTTTATTATTTCTGGTTAAATAAGAATATTTTGTTTCAAGATATTTTTCTTATTATATATTATATGTTTTGATTTAAAATTTTAATTTATCAGATTTGTTTTTTAAAGTTTAATGAAATTAATTGTATATATATATATATATAATTAATTCAGTATTTATTAGTTAATAATAATAAAATTACCTAAGGTCAAAGTGAATTTATATGAATTTTTTTTATATATGTTGTACATTTTCATTTTTATAAATTAATATGAAATATTTTAAATAATTTTATAGGGAAATTAAATATATATATATATATATATTGAAAAACAAACAAGTATATGATGATTATTAATTTATATGGAAATAGAGTAAATTCATAAATATGATTAAAAATATATTTTTCCAAAAATTTATTTTTATGAATTGTTATTACATTCAGAAAAAAATTATAACCTATCTACATAGAATCCAATGAAATTATTTCAATATTTCAAATCAATATTTCCATATTTGGTTATATGTTCAATTTCATTTTTAGTTAATAAAATAAGTTACCAATGTAAATGATATTCAATACGATAAAGTTAAAATTGTGGAAAAGGGTTAAAATACCAGATAAAGTCTAAAAATATCAAAATAAATTTTCTTTATACCTATTTGAGAAAGCATTTTCACCCCCAAGTTATCATATATCCGATATTTATCAAAATAGGATTCAATTTTTTTTTAAATGTTTTTTATATTGAGGAATGAGTATTCATTAAATTACCCTCCCTTATCATCTAGAAAATGATCCCTCATATACCAACCTCAAGAAAAACAATTATTTCTATTTTATATGAAATAAATAACCAAATTCAACCATGATATTTCTCTCCCATGTTTATAAACTATAACATCATGATATTGATCTGTCAGGTTTTTCATTAACCTCGTCATGATTTCCCTTTTCATTTTCTTTATAGGGACAAGAATTAAATAGGAGGATTCCAATAATAGTGAAGTCATAGATATGTTGGATTCTCGTCTCTAACAAATCATTTTTTCAACATGTTGGTGATTTATGTGTGGTGTAAATCCTAAAATAATTTTTTTAAGTAAGAGGCAACATGTTTTTTCATGGATATGATAATTATCAATTACACGAAATTTAATTGGGTTACATGACATGAAAAACACCAATATTTGTTTTTAAATATCCATAATGGATATATATATATTGTTCCCTCTCTCAGTAACTTCTTTCTATCATCCATTAATGCTTTTCCATGCATCTTTGGAGCCATAAAACCCTTGTAAGGGGTTTCGTTAAAAATTTGATCATTTTTTCAACTATGATGTAACATATCGGGTAAGAATTCTCTACATATCTCCATATCATTCTCTTTTACACCTTAGGGGTTGATAGATCATATTAGAATTTATGGGTATAAACTCAGTTCCATCAGCTATTTTTTTCTCGGTTGAGTTTCAATATCTTTTGTACCTTCATTATTAAAGGTAGGTACGTCACTGGCTTTGTGTTCATGCGAGAAAATGCTAGCTAGTTCCATTACAATGCCCAATGTATATTAACCCCAATTTTATTTTTATTTCTGATTGTATTAAATGAATGATATTTTTTAGGTTTGATTATATGGATTTCAATTGTTTTGTTGGAAAACCCCAATTCAAATTAATTTTGGGATTTTATGAAAAATGAGTTTTGGCATGAAATTAGAAAAGCCACAATTCCATTGAATTATGGTGTGTTTATGCGAATTAGAGAGATATAAATTGTGTATTGGATGTAAATTATTTCAATTAAATTGATACATTTAATTTTGAAAAATATATTTCATTGAATAATTTGAAAACCCCATATTTAATTGAATTGTGGGGTTGTGATGAAATTGATGGAATTTTCTGAATATAATTTTATTAATTTAATTGTTAATTGGATTGTGAAATTTCATGAAATGGTGTAAAATCATTATTTGGGATAAGTGGCTTAAAAAATTCTTTCAAGGAATCCTTGGGGTTTCATCAAGGTGAAAATGATGTTTTTTTATTTAAAATATGTTATAGTATTTATAGATAGGATTGGCATATTGGAATTGGATAGTGGGTTTAATTTAATTTTAAGAAGTCTTGTAATAAAATCCCATTACTTTTTTTACTAGATAATATGAAACCTTGGGTATTCAGAGAGTTGTTTTTGTTGGCACATTACGATATACATTGTTCTAAAACGTCATATCAGTGCCTAACATTCAATAGGAGATGGGGATGAGTCCCCTTTTCCTTAGGCCTACTGGGGAATATGTACATAATTTTCATTTCACAGTGTTGGGTACCTATTTCTTGGAACGATCTTATCTATTTGGCATATGACTATGTTGATCAATTATATTTATTTTAGTTGAATATATTCGATTTTTGAAATGTGTTTTTCATTCCTTGAGAATTTATATAATTTTTTATATAAATGTTTTTATTTAAAAATTTTTTAGAATAGTACTATTTCAAATAAGAACATTTTTTCAAGGTGAATTCCATCATTTTAAAATATCTTTCCATCATTTGAAATGTGAAGAATGAATATATAATTTATTTTTCACCATTTCAATTATAAGTAAAGATTTCATTAAATATTATCTTGATATTCCAAAATAGATTATTTTAAAATTGAAAGAAAATTTTTGGTTTAATTGATATTGAAATTATATTATGGAATCATTGGTGAAATCTTAATTAGCTTTGGTTTAGAGTATACGTGTCCCTTCAGGTCTTTTTAGATTATCTTTTTCCGGGTTTGAGAAATGGAAATTGATCTCTTGGAGGTTGATCGGGATATTGAACCATGAACATGGTGAGTTGTTTTCATAGAGGATTGGGTTTTTATCCCTAATTTGGTATATTGGTTATAGTAATTTTTGATTTAATGAATCACTGACTTCTGGTACATTACTCCAAGTAGAGTTTTCTTAGATATGCATATTATCATACCTCTTTAACTTCTGTAATTTTTGTGGAAGATGTTCTCCCACATTATGTTTGTATTATTGTATGTGTGAGTCACTAACATGTGGTGATCAGAACCCCTCTTAAGGCTATATCAGGACCGACTCAATTATCTTGTTACTAGGGTACTCAGATTAGTTTATCCTAAATTGGTATCATAACTCAAAGTTGAGCTTTTGGCTTGAAGTTAGTATGCATTTGTGAAAAATTCTATAGACATATGAGGTTTTTGGGATTATGTTTTTCACCATATATCACTACAATGAACCTTCTATCACCAGGTGTGGTTAGTAAAAGATGTATTGGGTATTAATTCTAGTATTCTCCCTTCTTTGATTTGGATACAGTGAAATCTAAATCTTATTTATTCAAGTTTTTTGGATTAATCTCTTTATGTAATATATTTGTGTTTAATATGATGTCATCATGTTTTCTTATTATGTTGTGTAACATATTTCATTTGATAAGATGTGAGAATCAGACCTAGTAGGAGGATAGTACAGAACCTTAATGAGCAAATAATGTAGTAGATCTGAATCTTGTGGAGGTAATTGTGCACAATAATCAAGCTATGAGATAAGAACCACCTCTAGTTCCCATTCATGCTCATTCTTTGAAATATCAATGGGGAATTCTCATAGTTAGTTCTCAAGATTTCTTATTCAATAAGACAACACCATTTAAAGGATCAAATCATCTTCAGGGGAGTGAGGAATGATTTAGAAGAATAAAACTCTTATTTCAATTATAGGAAAGACCCGAAATAATCTATGTGATGTGTGACACCTTCATTCTAGAAGGGCCAAGAGGATAATTTTGGTGCAATATGGTAATGGTAAATAATCATGAAGGAATATAGTGCAAGGCCATGATGGTACTTTTCACTGACCAGTTCTATCTAGAGTTGGTTCTAGCATCCATGCCTATAGGGTTTTTTTTATATGTGAAGGCTAACATGAATATGATATATTATGAAAAATATTTTTCTGAGATCATACATCTCACTTAGAATATTATATCGAATGAGAAGATAAAGGCCTGAAGGATCATTTTGGGACTTCGTTGTTATATTTTTTCTTAAAGGTTTTTTGTTGAAGTTTTATCTTTTTGCTGATATAGTAGATAGAGAATTTATTTTCAAAATAGAACTAGCTGGAAAGTCAAGGTTAAGAGTATTTTCATTAAATGATTATAGAAACATGATATTTTTTATGGTAAAGTGGATGCGTGATTGTTCTAATGGAATTCATTGATAAAAAGGTCATTCTAGACATCCTGCTATAACATGAAGAGGTAATATAGTTTTTTACCAGTGTGGGAATCAATAAAATTAAAGGAGGGTTATCACTAAAGCTCTCAGGATCTGTGGACCCTCTAGATTCTTTGGTAACCAAAAGATTTTATTCCATGTTAATTCCACTCTTATTAGTGGAATGAGATCCTGAACTCCTCTACAAACTATGGTAAAATCAAATGATCTTGTATATAATGTTTCTATCCATAGGCATTTGGAACGAAGATAACTCTCACGGTGCAAGACTATTCAGAGGATGTAGGCATGAGTCCAGCAACTGTGAGAGGTACCATTGCTATTGATTATTCATTAGTGAATATTCTATTTAATACCTATGGATTTCCTTCATTTATTTCAAATGGTATTGTAAATTATCTAATTTTTCCTATAGATATTTTATCTTGTCAAATTGATATTAATAAACCCCATCGTACGAAGAGATAGTAAGGTCTCTATAGTCCCACATGTTTCTTATCACTATTAGATTTTGAGAGTACTTTTAGTTTTATGGTTCTCAACATGAAACCTCTTGATATCATTTTCTGAATGGATTAGATCATTTCCAATAATGCCTGAATTGATTATTTTCTTTGACCAGTCTACTTTACTACCCCCAAAATCATGTCTCCTATCTTTCAAGGAGAATGGGAACCAAGGGAGGGCAGCACCCGACCTTATTATATAGATATGGGAAATATAATATGAGGGTTTTCATTTGATATGGAGAATGAATCATTGAGTGGTTGTATCCTTCCATTTCTTTTCAAATTTATCAACGTGTAACCTTTTGAATTCATTGGTTTTCCAACTGTAAGGGAGTTTGAGTTTTATGTTCACTTAATTCCTAGAACTCAACCAATTTCAATTCACTCTTACTATATGAAAATGGATTAAAATAAAGATTCCATATCCCAGTTGGATGCTCTTATAGATATAGGTTTTATATTCCTCAGTGTGTCTCAATGGGCGGTGCCAGTTCGCTTTTCAAATAATTATAATGGTTCAATTTGACTTTGGGTTTCTTACATTCAGATCACTAGTGTAGGTGGAGAACAATTATTTGTTCCCATAGATTAATGATATGTTTGATCACTTGAAGGGGGATATGTTTTTTTTTCAAAGATGGACCTTCGATCTGGACACCATTAGTTAAGAATTAGGGAATATGTTATCTAAAAACCACTATTCGGAGAAGGTACAACCATTATGTGTAAATTGGTATTCCCTTTGGTAGTAAAAATATCTTATTTAGTCATTGTGGAATTATTGAACAATATTTTCCATGAGTATCTTTATACATTTTTGGGAGTCTTTGTGGATAAATACATTGGTTACTCTATTTCCAAGGAGGATAATTTTCATCACTTAATAACAGTTCTGAGCTTTCTAAGACATCTCTGACACTATGCCAACCATTGATGTGATATTTTTGTATTATGGAAGTGAAATTTATGGGACACATTATGTCAAATCATGATATTTTTGTTTACCTAGAGAAGGTGAAAGATTTTATGACATGGGAACAACCAAAAAATGTTTTTTAGATTCTATGTTTTTTCAGAATAGTTGGTTATTATCATCAGTTCATTAATGAATTCTCAAATATAGTTTCTCTAATGAATTCCCTAACTCAGAAGGGAGTATTTTTTATAGGTAATTTTTAGTGTCAGAGTTCTTTTGTTGGGCTTAAATATCTTTTTCCTACTTCACTAGCGTTGACTCTTCCAGAGGTCGGTTAGGGATATATGGTCTTTTTTTACGCATTAATTTCAGGTTTTGGATGTATTCTAATGACCAATGATCATGTCATTGCTTATAGATCTCATTATATTTGGTCACACGAGGAAAATTACCCATTCCATGATTTTGAATGTGTAGCTTTGACACATGAGCTAAAGAAATGTAAGCATTACCTTTTTAAAGAAAGGATTACCATGTTTTTAGACCACATGTTCTTGAGTTATATATTCTCTCAAAAATATTTGAATCTACTCTACAAATATTGGTTGGAATATGTGAAATCCATCAATTTCATCATCACTTATACCTTGAGAATAAGAAAAGTCCTTACAGATGCTTTGAGAAAGAAACTTCTGACCCAAGCAGTGAAAGAATACTTAGAAGAGTGGAATTTAATGTCTTTATTTTTATAGATTTATGTTGAAGTCTAGGAATCATATGGAGAGGTTTCTTTTTCCACTTTATGTATGACACCTTCTCATCCTGAGATGATTCTTCAAGATCGATAACTTGATAATGAGTTTCGTAGTATTAAAGACTCTATATTCTGGGAAGATAGTTTCCCAGTAGTCATTCTCCAGAGAGGGAATTCTATTATATCAAAATTATTTTGTTGTACCGTATTCAGTAAGAAAATTTTTGAAGGGGTGTTGTCATAACTCCTAGTGGTAAATGAACCCAATAACTAAAAATATATTCTATGATATGTGGTTGTAGTTTTGGTGGCCATATATGAGATGGGGCATTGCTGATTTTCTCTCTCATTTTCATATGTTCCAAAAGATGATGGTCGAGAATAAGAAACCTTCAGGTTTGTGTCAGCCACTTTGAATACCTGCTTGGAAGTTGGATGACATCTCGACAAACATTATATTTGGGTTTCCATATACCTTGAGATATATGGATGTGATATGGGTAGTTATCAATCAGGTAAAGAAATCAGAAATCTTTGTACCCATTCATGATGCAGTTGAAGTTATGGAGTTGGGTAATCTATGTGTGAAAGTTGTAATTCATTTTCATGGAGTTCCATTGGATATAGTATCTAATAGGGATCCTTGCCTCACTTTTCATTTTTTAGAGGAATTTATAAGGAACTGGGATCTCACATCCCTTTGGTATGGCACCATAGTCGGATGGACAAATTGAATGACCAATAAAAATTATTGATTATATTCTGTACACTTGTGTTCTTGACATTTTTGGGGCTTCGGATGTTCATTTGGGGACGATTGAGTTTGCTTATACCAATAGTTATGAGTCAGTGACCAGGATAGATCTTATTTAGGAATTATATTGATAACCTTATAAATTTCCACTGTAATGGTTATAGGTTGGTGAAATTTCCTTGGTTATACCATGTTTGGTGTAAGAAATGATAGTGAATGTTTAGTTAATTCGTTAGAGAATGTATATGGCACATAGAAAATGTAATTCTTATGATGATTATAATTGTAGTGCATTGGAATTCTCAATTGGTGACCATGTGTTCTTGAATGCTTCACCCTGGTTGGGTCATCGAAAAATTAGGAAGCAAGGGAAGCTTTTTTCATTTTCTAGGACCTTTTATGATTTTTAACAGGTAGGTAATGTTTCATGTCTTTTGAAATTTCAACGTAGATGACATCGATACATATCACATATCATGTATCTTAGCTACGAATGTATCTTTCAGATCCTTCAAATTTTTGGAGACGGAGTGATCTTGAGATTTAACTAGGTTTATCTTTGACTAAACATCTAGTCAGGATGGTTGATTCGGAATCCAAGGTACTTCATGGGAGGATCATACCTTTGGTCGGAGTGCTATAGAATCATAGTTCAGATTTTAATTTGACATGGGAACATATTGAACTAATTAGAAAGAAGTGGCTTCAACCTTTTGGAATCGAGCATCATTATAGTATTTCTAGGGACATAAAATTTTAATTGATGGAAGGTTTCCATGTCATATTACTAATCTGTTAGGTACTTCTTTAACCTCATCATGGTTTTCATTTTTTGTTTTTTGTGTAGGGAAAAAGGAATTATGAGGATACCTATAAAGTCAAGGTCAAATATATGTTTGATTCTCATATTTAATAGGTTGTATATGCATCCTTTTAATGATTTACATGTTTTATAATATGGTTACATGTAGTGTATGTCCTAAACTAAAAATAAATCAATTTATGAAATTTGTTACATGAGTTTTAGTGGATATGAAAATTATAAATTACACAACGTGTTATTTGTTTACACCCCATGTAAAAATCATAGAGTTGTTTTGAAATATGTATCGTAGCGTAAAATTATATTCCATATCCCTAAAAATTATTTCCCTTGACCCTAGATGCATTCTCATGAAACTTCAGAGCCCTCTAACACATCCAGGAGGATTATTCTAACATTTCGTAACTATTATAGTTGTCGTGTAATTAAATAAGTATGTGTTATCTCTATCTCTTTGTATCTATATCACTTTCTATTTTCCTCTTTCAGGCTAGATAGTTCAAATTTCAATTGATTGATATAAACTACGTGTTTTCAAATCTTGTTTCTTAGTTCTATTCGTATATCTTGTGCACCTTCATTATTGTGGGTGGGTACCTTTCATGCTTCTTGTTTTTACGATAATAGTTATGTGGTTCCATTATAAGGGGAAAATTATGATAACTAAAATTCCTTTGTTTAATTGAAATTGTTTTAATTAAATTCTATTTTTTGGATTTGATAATATGGATTTCAAATTTTTTTGTAAAAATGAAATTCAAATTTATTGGGGTTTTTATGAAAAAAGGGGTTTTGGCATGAAATTGGAAAGCACCCAATTCCATTGAATTAGGGTGTGTGTATGGGAATTTGAGTGATTTTAATTATTGAATTTGAAATTTGGATTTAATAAAAAATGTTTCAATTAAGTTGGTGTATTTAATTATGGATAATTAATTTGATGAAAAATTTAAAAAACCCTAATTTTATTGAATTGGAGGTTTATAATGAAATTTATATAATTTAATGGAAAATAAATATTTGGATTTAATTGTTAAATATATTGTGAAATTTCATGAATTTGATAAAAATACATATTTGTGAAAAATGGAATAAATTTTTTTGATTGAAACCCAACGGTTTCACCTTGGTGAAAAGGAAGGTTTTTAATTGAAACCCCATTAAGGTGTTTAAAGACAAAATTGAAATATTTGAAATTGATAATGGGATTAATTTTATTTTATATAGTATTGAAATAAATTTCCCATTGTTGTTTTGGTCTAGAGTAAATGAATGCCTTAGGTAATTAGTGTTTTATTTGGGGTGGCACTTTTACAACTTACAACATTATAAAACATCATATTATCACATCTCATTCCATATGCAATGGTGATGAGTCCCCTTTTAATTAGATACAATATGGTGTATGTACATATATTCCATTTTCAATTTCCAGGTCCCTATAGCCTATAACTATTGTACCTATTTGGTGTATGAAAATTTTTCTCAGTTGTTTGTATTACAATTAAATTTATTCAACTATTATAAACTATTTTTCATGTCATGAGAATTTATATAAACTGTTTTATAAAAAGGTGTTTATTTAAGCCATTTTTTGAAAATTTCCATTTCTGTAATGCACATTTTTTATGGAAAAATCTATTTTTTAAAATGTGAAGAGTGTTTTTATAATGAATTTCAATATTTTTCTTTATAAAGCATGATTTTTTTAATATTATTTTGATATTTCAAAGCTATTTATTTTAAAATTGAATTAAGATTATTTGACCAATTTATATTCTCATCTTGTTACAAAATATTTGACGAAATAGTATTGGTTTGTGGCTCACACCCAACATGTGCCTTTGAGTGGTTTTATATTTTATTCTTCTAAGATTGAGAAACGAAAAGGATCTCTTTGAGGTGAATCTATCTATCGGACCATGGATATTTTTGGTTGTGTACTTAGAGTTATGTGCAATTTTCCCTACTTTGGTAAATTGGTTTAAGTATTTTGGGCTTTAATTCTGATTTGACTTCTTGTACATTACTTAGAGTGGAGTTTCTTTTAACATGTATATTTCTTTGTCTCATTTTCATCCGTAATTTTAATGAAAAAACTATTTGAACATTCAGTTTTTATGATACCATATACTAGTCACCGACCCTTGGGGATCAGGAATTCCATCAATCTATGTCAAGACCAACTCGGTTATTGAGTTAATAGGGTACTCGGGTAGATTTGTGACCTGAAGTAATGGTCACGAGAAGAATCTCCAAATCCATCATTTCCAAGAGGCTCTCTATGAAGATATTCATGTATTTAACATAAGTTTTGTCCTCTATATAATATTTATTTTTATTATATTAATCAAAATATTATTAATTATAATTTTAAAAATAAAAAACATGTTTTTATATCATGAATCTGTTATTAAAGTTATATTATCACATAAAATAATATGTTCATTCATCCATTCCTTATATCATTTTCTATTTTTTTGGTTTCTAATACCACCTACATCAATGATGTTATAATGATTACATTAAGAACAAGTAACACAACCATAATAATTTTAAAATTATTAAAATATTATTATTTTATGATATTTTAGTAAATTCGTTATTTTCATATTCAATGATATAATAAGAAATTAATTTCATCCTTTTATATGATCAACAACCACTTAATAGAATATTCTTTAGCGTTATATATGAAACGACACTATAGATTCCATGAAATAAAAAAAATAATCAAAAAATATATCTAAAATTTATAATAAATCTTCATAATATTCTAGTTGTGGTCATTTCATAATAAATTAAAATTGACATGACTCACCAAACAAAATAATGTCTGAGAAAAATAAAAATAACTCAAGAATATTGATTTTAATGATAATGAATTTATATATGGGAAATAATGAATTATAAATGAATTTATATAAGAAAACATTTGAATAAGTTTTCAAAATATTTTTTTAATTGGAAAAAAATTTATTATAGATGGAAATAGAGTACGTCCGGTCATGTAGATGTCTATGGTGGTAGTTTATTTTCCAATATTACATTCAGATCAAGATTTTCTAATACCAAATCATTTTTTAGAATATATGTGTACTTTATTTTCAAAACTTCATCTATTTTCTTCTTTAATAGTTATTTTTTTACATGTGTTCTTACCATTTAACCTTCCTCCAGTTAAGTATGCAACTACAATTATTCTGGTATGTAGAGAGAAACTTATCTCATCTTATTAATTTGGAATATTTATCTTTTTGGAATATAAATATTATATTACATTGTTAGTTTCATTAAAAGTAATTCTCTAATATATTTGTTGACTTTTACATTCAGATTAATTTTCATTACTAATGTTTAAAAGCAACCCCTATTTAACATTTTATACATATTTCATTTTCAATAGACATTTAATTTCTCTACAGAAGTGTGAAAGGAATCTATTTTAAAAACTTTCCACATGATCTCTTACTCCCAGCAACTAATTTTGTTTTATATATGAACCTTAATTTTAATGTTATAATTATTTTTATTATAATATTTATTCGAATTATTTTATAAATTATTAACTTCTAAATATAATTCATTAAAAATATAAAAGGATCTCACATATTCCTTTTCAAATTAATTTTCTAATTCATATAGAATTTTTTTTTCATCTATATAAATATCTTGTAACATTTTTATAATTTAATAATGATATGATTGAATGATATCATCTATATTATTTATATGGATAGATGATGATAAAATATTTTTGAAATCATCATGTAACTTGTTTATTTATCAAGGGATAATAAATATATGACGGTAATTACAATTTTTCTTGCTCAGGTTGAACAAATTTGTACGGTTGACCATTATTTGATGGGTGTGTAAAATATAACCCTTTAATTCATTGGATTAATTTTTAAATATCTGGATATTAGGTTGGGAAAATATTGGATAAAAAAGAAAAAATAATTTGAGACATGGATGGTTTCGCAAAGGCACTATATTATGGAAATGTAGTCAGCCTAATAAATCATGATAATAATACCTTTGTGGGTGACATTTAAATATTTTATGAATTATATACTAATATTTGTTCCATGTTCCTATGTAATTATATATTCATTTGTTTTTTTCACATGAATCATGAATATTGACTCATTTTTTCATACTACAATGACTCATTTTTTATTTGGAATTATTTTTTTTATGTTATAATCATGTATCGTGATTACATTTTGAAGAACACATACTTATTTTATACTCACTTGTGATCTTTGAATCATATGTCTTATGTTCACCCCTTATTACGTGTATGAGATCTCCATTTTGTACAATTTTTATTAACAAGTTTAAAAACAAGTGTATCAAGTTTTATATTTCAAAAACAACATCATGTGTGATAAATATTATAGGTGATGTTGAAGATTTTTTATAAATTATTTTTTTATGTGTCTTTTCTCAAATGAAAAAAACAATAAGTTATATGCTATTTTTGTATTAGGAACTATAATGTGTAATAATATAAAAGGGTGTCTTATATATTGTTTTGTTTGTTTGCCTAATCTAATGGATTTATGAACCTATGGATGGAACTCAATCTGAAATAAATAGTGGCATAAAAAATGGAATTGAAAACTAATTTCTCTTTCAGAGGTGATCTTAGAAACTATATGGAGACCTATATTCTCATTAAGGATTGTTTTGGATCTCTAAAATAATTTCTCTAGGTTATTAATATTTGTTCCTCATGGTATTTTAATGAATAATATTTATCATACATGTTTTTTTGATTTCAAAATTTACCTATAGTTTTATTCCACTCCAATTGAGGTTAAAATCATCTTTATGATATATTGGTTGGGTTTAATTCATGTTGGATCCACTATATATATTTTAAATAATTACTTCTATCATTATAATTACATTATATTTTAATACCCAATTGAGTGAAATTGTGAACCATCAAATCCATGTACAGATTACCTAGTTACTCATCAGTATTGTGTTACACTAAATAGAGAATTTCAATTATTTCACAATGAAAGATTTACACTATCTTATAGTTATATAGAGTAATCCACTAACATGTTTTAATACCCCTCCAAAAATTCAAATAATTTTCAGTTATTATCCAATGAATTCCTATTACCACTACAATATGAATAGATTATTTATTTTTATCATACATTCTAAACAACATTAATAGTTCTTAAACAAACTACTCTCAAAAAAGGAATATAAAACACTTATCTTGTTAAATTTTTTGTCCAAATTTGTGAATCATCTCCCCCAAAATAGATTTCAAGAAAATTGTCTTTAGATGAGTTGAAATATATTAACAAAAACGTTATTAATTTTATGTAAATATTTGATAATAAATAATCATAATAGAAACAAAATACACAATTATCCATCGATGATATAGAGATTATTTTCCATTCATCCTTATCTAAAATTTAGATTATTTAATAAACATTTATAATTATAATACTATGAAATAAAATATTTTTTAAAATTTATTCAACAACATATCCATATTAAAAACCAACCATTATCATCTCTAAGAAAGAGTAATTTGAGTTTATCTTTGTACACTTCCTCTTCACCACAATGTAAGGATTACATGACATATGTTTAGAATACCTTATTTCATATTTGGGAATATATTTCAAAAAAATCATGGTTATAATACCTTCAAGTAGAGTGAATGTTTCATCAACAACTAGTCATTTATATTGATATTATCCTTTTCAAACGAGTTGTTATTTATTTCTCATCACTTCCCCATTTATATTCAGAAAGTTATGAAGCACCCATTTTTTCAATGAAATTGTTGTTCTTATCCTTAGGTATAATATTACAAGTGTTATTTATCAATATGATTCCATTATTTAATCATATAAACTACCCATTCATGATGCTTAGTTCTTCACTTACACTTTGTTGATTAGAATGGAAAAAATGTGAGGTATGTATTAACATTATTAATGTTATACATATTTAAACAATTTATTAAGTTAAATAATTATATTTTGAACATACAAATAGATTATAAATATTTGATAGACTAATATTGGTTTATTCTAACCACATGATATGATTTAATCATCTTTTTTATCTAAAACATGAATTGAATATTTAAAATTTACAACTTTTTCAACGTGTATCCCAAGAATTTGAACTTCATACTCATTTCATTTAGAAAATATTCCATGATTTCTATATAGATTTTATTAGTGTTCCATTGCATTCAAATTATAGCAACCAACAATATTTCATATTTTATTTCTATATTAGTGATATTCTTTAATATATTGAATATAACCAAGGAAAATTGTTTCAACACCTATTGACTCAAACAAACCAATGTTTTATCCATTAAAAATAATGATAAAAACCATAATTATTTTAATATATATTTTTTGTATTATATTTCACATAGGGATATATCTAAATTAGGATGAAATGAAAAGGTTTTTGAATATATATTTTTTTCCAGATAAATTTGTTAAAATATAATGAGGTTGTTTTGTTCTCTAATTATAAAATTCATGCCATCTATACCTTAAAAATAATTTATTGAAACCAAATTTTAATTGGGTATATGGTTCCCCAAACATATATAGGAAACAAATATTTTTCAAATAAACATTAAGCATTACACATTTGTAATAATATCCGTTATCGGTTCTATTTTTATTCAAAATAAAAAGAATCACTTATATTATACTTCTCCTAAAACTGTTAAAAATGTTCAAAGGATATATTTTTCCCCCAAAAAGAAAATATAGTCAATAAGAGTAAAATAATAAATAAAATATAATGAGTACTAATATCCAATTATAGACGTATTTATCATTGGCCACAAAATATCTCAATGAAATTTTTTGAATAAATAACAATTCTCAATCTCCAATTTCTTATGAAAATTGTTATCAATTGTTCTTGTTTTCTATGTGGAATAGAATATAATATACATACATCATTAACATTTTAAATTTTAAAAAATAACCTTTAGTAATATTTTTTATTTTATTTTCTTAGTGGTGGAAAATTCACTAATTCTAAAACACATTATCACCCATCATTCTGTAATAAACAAAATTCATATATATCTTTGAAAAAATTTACCACTTTTTCTATTAATCAAGTCGCAACATAAAAAACCTTTCAAAATACACTAGTCATTAATAACATTTTCATATCACTTCATTCCCTTAAATGAAATGTTGAGAAACAGAAGGGAAAGTTTTCTTTTTTAAAGAAAAAAAGTGTTTTTTCCATTATCATATTATCTCAAATCTATATAAATAAAAAACCATTAATTTTGAGTGAGACATAATTTTAAAATAAAATTGAACCACTCATTCACTTTTTAATTTATTTTAAAATAATCATATCACCCATAATGTGAGATAAAATCGAATTTTCAAAATTCAATGTGAATTTATTTTATGTAACCCTAAATTTGACTTCTATAACTAGTGTTTTCTTATTTCCACTAATATTATTCTTCAAAACCTTTTTATTATTATGATTCATAATAAAAAAACTATAAAAATGTGTAAGATACTTTTTTATTCATGATAGGGATTATAGAAAATTCTATATTGATATTTCAATATTTCTAATTGATTTTCTATCATTAGTTTAAGAAATTTTTTAATTTTAAACTTTTCTTATTGAGTAGGATAACTCTACCATAAATCATGAATTCAAAATAAATATGGTTTCATAGAAATACTACTAATGAAACCAAAATAGTTTGACAGATGAATGTGGTTTTATTTATACTAAAAAATATGTAATATAATTGTTTTTTCCAAAAAAACCTATTGTCCAGACTATGTCACCTACTATTTTCATCGAATTATGACCAATTTAAATATATTTTAGGGAAAAATGTTTTAATAATTACCACTAAATTTATATTATAATTAAAAAAATTACATATTTTTAAACCTACCATTTGTATCATATTATTCTGTTACATTTCCAATTTCGTAGTTTCCTGAGTTCTAAAACATGATATGTTTTTCAATAATATTCAATTTTGTGGATTTTATGTTCAAATAGAAAATTTATTCCACATATAAAAAAAATTAATATTTTTTAGTGATTTATTTACAAATTAATATAACAATCACACACCTTTAAATCTTAATAAAACATAAAAACCCCCTATGTTAATTATCCATCATATTTGAATGATTTCAAAATTTTAACCATGAAATCATTCACATGAATTTCAGTACTCTCTATATTTTTTGTTTTATAACTTTCATGTTCCTTTTATTTTAAATAAACAATATATTCTATAAAATCCATCAAAATATTTCTTTCAAATAGTAACTTATAAAAATTTCTAATCTTCTTCAAGATGTTTTATTCTTTTTCTGTTTTAGATGAATCAATATCATTTCATGTCTGAGGGTCCTTATTCAACTTGTTATTATATTTCAAAAAACATTATGATATTTTATTGGTACTATTTCAACTCATTATTCAATATGGGAACCATATCATTTTCTTCCTCCTTATTGTCATAATCATGATTTTCTCTCATGAACTTTTCATCATTCTCTTTAGAAGTATAAAAGATAATTTTTAATTCAAACGATGTTCAACGTTTTGTAAAATCTTCACCAATATCATCATCATATAACATATTAAATAAATTCATCATTTGGAATTTTAATAAATTCATTGAATTTCACTTGGAGGAAAACATCAAATTTCTAAACATCCAAGATTTTATCATTGAGAAACTCATTAATAAAACATTCTCATCCTAAATATTATCTCGCATACATTTTGTAAAATATTACATTAAATATTATATACCTACAAATTTTAATGGCTTCAATGGATAAATTCACAAAATATTTATTTACATTTACTAATTCATCACGTGGTAAATTCTATCAATTTTACGAATTTTTTTTTGTACATTTCCCTTCACAAAATTATGTTACTCATTGACTACATTCAAAATCTTATCATACATCATAACTTTATAAGATATATCCTTTCTATATTGATGGTTATTCATAAGATATTATATTTTACTCATTTAATTATAAATAAATATGACATTTACGTCATCCAATATTATTGTATCCTGATTAAAATGATAATGTTAATATATAATTGAATTTAGTTTTTCAAGAAATATAAATAGTATCTTTTTGACCAAAGAATAATCATCCAAACTCTCCCAAAAAAATAATTTTTTCAATCTATTATTTTTTCCTTTTGAATAATTAATCAATAGATTTATCATCATGTATTTTAATTCCATCTTATTTGATTCACTAAATAAAACTGTTATCATCTTTCACATTCACATTATATTCAGAGACATTCCCCATAATATCTCACATTCCATCCAATGTAATATTCCCTATTACATTCAAAAAGTGATCCTCTACAAATAATGATGGAATTGAATTATATGCATGACCATTATTATTTATATTTTTCAATCAATTATGATCAATGTATAACCTTTTTCACAAGAAACATACTAATTTTTAAAAACTTATAAAAAACCCAAACTAATATATTATAGAAAAAGAAGAATATAATAACTAAAAATATATATTATATTCATATAAACTTTCAAAACTATATTTTTATTTAATAAATTAATGTGATTAATTTTATGTATAAATATATAAACCAAAACAATCATCCAAAACAGAGTATAGTTATCATTTACAATATTTAAATAGCCTACTATCTTCAAAGGAAACCTAAAACACCATCTAGTTAGTAATTATATATACATATATTCATATACTTGTTAAAATAATTTCCGAAACACTACGAGGCGGTGAATCTATGAATCAATTTTACTCTTATGTCATAAATTTAAAACCATTGTAACCTATTAATTTGATTGAAAAGATTTAAATTTTTAATATCATTATTATTATTCACTGAATAATAATGATGTTAATCAATTATTTCATCCACCACACACCAATGATCAATAATAAAAGTTAAAATAATGAATAAACAAGGTTTAATTTTAAAAAAATGGATATATCCTTAATCTGATTCAAAATAAAATTGATATGATCATCCACTAATTATTATGGATAAAATGAGCATGCATTATCCATTAAATCATTTTACATAACAATGACTCCAGATAACTCTATTTTAATCCCACACAAATCAAGTGTATATATTAGTAATTCCCAAAAAAATGTTTCTTCAAACTTTTAGAGAAACAATAATTTTTTATTAATGAATTTATCCAACTCTCCAGCTACATGAACCATGATTTTTTCAGTAAACATTTAGTGAACAGAAATTTATAGAACCCAATGCCATATTTAGGTATTCAGTATATTATCATGAAGTTACTATGGTAATAAAAACTTAATAAAAAATAATTATCTTGTATCCACATATCATAAAACATTTCATCTTATTTCACTTCAAGAGTAACTTCCTTAAAAAATTCTATGTATTTGAACAATAAAAATTGAACAATGAAATATTCTATGTATATTAGTCCAATAAAAACCATTTTTAATAGTTTTATTTTATTAATTATTCTTCTATTGCACTCTCAAATACAAGGGACTCCCAAATCTCTTATTACTTCTACATAATACCTGACATTCTAATTTCAACATAATTTAACTTTCAAATAATAATACTATTACAGAATTTCGGTTTAACATTACCTTTTTTAAATTGATTTATTATATCAATTCAGTTTTTATCTAACGTTGATATGATTTAATGGTAAAATAATATAAAAATATTTTTATCCCATCAGATATCCAAAGTGGATAATTTTTAAAAACACTAAAAATATAATTTCATCGAAAACATTTGTTTATAATATTCTTAAAAATATAATTCCTGATGCTTAAAACATGATTATAAAAAAACTAAAATTAATATTTTATTTTAATAGAATTATAGAATTTTATATATAAATGTCTAGTGACCTATAAATAATTTTAAAATAGAGAGGTACAAAAATTCACCATGGAATAAATAATTTATATGTGCGTTTAATAATAATGGTGAAATTGGATCCATAAATATATCATAAAATCACACATGTTAGAGTATACTTATTTCATGATTGGTTATGAATCAAAAAATTATCATCTCCTTCCAGCTCATCATGGTATAACATCCCTTTAATATGATGTGATTTTTTCATTCAACACAAAAAATACTTCCAAACATCAATATTTATGTAAAATTTAATTTTAAAATCATCTATATAAACAATGAACCTTCACCCATCTTAATTACAATGAATCATTTTATTCTAAATATGATTAATTTGAACAATAATTCATTAATAACAAGAAACTAAAACAAAATAAAAAATAATATCCACATCACATATCACTCAACCAACAATAGAAAAAAGTATAAAACACATTTTTATTTGGTCATATTCATTCTCAGTTATCTTCTAGGTCACAAAATACTTCACTAATTAATATTTCAATGTATTTTAAAGCATATACGAGGCTATAAAATAAAGAAAAATATTATCATTGGACAACTTCACTAAAATATCTGGAAAATAATCATTGATATTGATAATTGGAATATAAATTATTATAAAAAATTATCAAAGTAATTTTTTGACTATAAGAGAAATAAACCACTTTTATTGGGATATAAAAATTATGAAATGGAAAAAGATCATTATAGCAAAAAATGTATATCTCGATTCATATAATCATTTATATGAGGGATTTTATGTAATTCATAACCTAGACACTAACCTAATACCCAATCTACGGTTTTCACATGGCTATATTTTTATCCATGGGTCACTTGTTATGGTAATCTAGTACTGTGGGCTATTAAATACCATTGGTGGTTCTATCAAAAATTAAAAAATGCTTATTCTTATGATTTAATGAAAATTTATTAAATTTATTTATATATTGACTAGAATCAATAATCATTAGGAAAGCCTTTAATTATAAAAAATACACTTAAGGACTAGATAAAACACAAAATGAAAAAAATTCTACTAATTTACCTTAGAATAAAATAAAATAATGATATAAAAAATTTCATATGAATCAATTTAACAAGAAAAACAATAATTATATGATTTTTTACACATATTTGAAGGAATAAAAATTTGAATAAAGAGGATCATTGTTAACTAAATACATATGTTTTCCCCTAACATGTTACTATAATCATCAACCAATACATATTAAAATATATAAATTTAAAATATCACTCAATATAAATATCACATTCATCTATGATTTTTTACCCAAAAAAATGTATATAAAATGTAATTCCTAATGGGGTGAATTAAAACATTTAAAAACAATTTGATAGAAAAATGAAGAATATTATACGTGGATTTGTAGTGACTAAGATTTTTTTATCATAGTTCACTATTTAACTCCTCTCTATGACATAGAGATAAAATAATTTGAAATATGGGATGTTAAAATTTTTATGGGAGTAAAATCCAAATTAAAACCTATTATTTATGAATAATTACATAACCAAAATACTGACTTACTTTTATTAAGGAGGTAAAAATGTAGATATTTTTTCCCTTTGATGAGCCACATCCTATTTATAGAAAAATTAATTTTAGAATGAATAAATATATAGTAATATAAATAATTTTTGGAAAATATAAATTATTATATATAAATAATAGTGTAATAAAAGGGAAAATAAATTGTTTCAATATAATGAATTTCAAATGATGTTAAAAAAATGAATATAATGATTTAGGAGAATATATAGAAATAAAAATCCCTCTACCTCTCATTATTTTCCTTATTTATAACCATTAATCTTCAATGGATATATCATCCATTTCATATTGAAATTATTCATGTTTTAACTTTTCTAATAAATAAAATTGTTTTAATATTATAAATTTATTATTAGTTAATTATAATGTGTTCATTATTCATGATTGGAATATATAATTAATTTACTCTAGTTCAATTCTTATAACATGTCCATCCTCTAGAATCAATGATACCTCATTGTTTTAATATTGTTATAAATTAGTAAATTCCACAGAATGTTTCCATCATTTACATTTATTAAAATAATATCCATGATATAATTTTTTTCATTTATTGTTGAAATATAAGATATAATTTTTGTCATTTGTTTCTTCATTAACGTGTAATGAACTAATCATCATGTTATATGTGAATTATTTATATCCATAATAATGTTTTTGAAAATTTCCTAGGCACACATTTTTTTGGAAAACTATATATTAAATTTTTTAATACTGAGAACTTATAATTCTCTGTATATAACAGTAAAACTCATTTTCCATGTATAAAATGAAAAAAAATTCAATATATAACATTCCCATTATATTGTTCTATTAATTATTGTTCATTTTTTTTGTGTGGAAAATATAGAAAATAAAACATTAATATTATCTTCTAATATCTATTATCATAATGAATATAAAATATATCAGAGATAAAAATATGGAATGTTAAATTAATATAACAGGACCTAAAATTTTGAAATTAAAAGAACTTCAAATATTATGGAAAAAATATTTTGGAATAATTTAACAAAATGATTCATAATATATGTTCAATGTTATGAAATAAATTTGTACCTATGAATAATTTAGTCCACCCGGTTGTTTGTTATCATTTTTTTAAAAAAATATATGAATCCCTATTATATATCAATAAACATTCCATATTTCTTTGATATTTAATTTTTTTTAAAAAAAATTAAATACCTAAAAAATAAACATTGAATAAAGATCCAAAAATATCCACATTTTACATAAGGATAACCTAGATTATTTAAATCATTTGATCAAAAATATCTTAATAGACGTTTAAAATTATTACATAATAATTTATTTTAGAAATAAAAAATGGAAAAAATAGCGTTATAAAAAATATAATAAGCGTATCCTAAATTAATGAACCCATAACACCTCTCAAAATATCAAATAATAAAATATTACATATTTTTATTTTAGTGTAATTGGATAATATAATTTTATAACAATTATATTTAAATTTTTTTAAAAATAAAATCATCATATATAATGAATTTTATCTAAAACAAATTTTTTAAAAAATAAAAATATAAACTCATTTTTTGTTGCATATTATTTACATTTATTTTTTTGGGAAACAATGATACATATTTTTTAGCTTCTTCATAATTTTGATATTTGAAAATAGATTCATACAGCTATTTGTCTAGAGATGGTTGATGTCGTCTCCTCTAATTAACATAATATGAAAACACAATATATAGAGGAAATGTACTTTTAAAAACATTTTGAGATGTAACATTGACTTTTATATACAGTTGATCAAAGAATAAAAATAAAATAGAGGAATTTTGGGGAATATATAAATCCTCCATATCTTCTATTGAATAAAATTGTTTATATCTTACTATCATATCTCTCATAGGTAAATTCTTGTATGGAAATATTTTCATTTTAACTGATTCATTAAATTTTGGGCATCTCTATATAGCTCAATTTTCTTTAATTAACATTATAAAAGTATATATTGACTTTCTAAAAATACTTTTTCAATGTTATTGATAATTTTAGGAACTCAATGACTATTAAAACAACATAAAATGTATTTTTCATTGATGAAATTTAGGATTTATATTTTTTATTTTTTGTTGCATAAGTGGTTAATAATTAAGAATCATAGTCATGACATGTTCCCACTAAAACCCATCCTAGTATAGCTGTAAATATAAGTGTGATTGTTGTAGCGATCCTCGAATATGCTAGATGTTAATGACTATAACAATTGGTTTAAAATTCATGTATAGGATAAATTAACATCAGAATTCATAGGATCATATATAATAACTGAAAATCCACTCTATATAATATTAGTAAAATTATTCCCACAAAGATTATAATATAATATAATAATATATATATATATAATTTTCAAAAATAATATACTAAATATAGCTCCTATTATAGTTAATAGAACACTGACCATGAACTACTCAAGCAAAAAATGTCAAACCTAATCTCTAGATCTAGGCTATAACACTATAGAAACATGATATATATTTATAATAAGGTGTGAGAACATAATTATACTAAATAAAATTCTCCCCAAACTCTCTCATTAAAATGTGTAAGAATCATAATCAAGCATTCGTGGATAAATAGTGGAGCCAAGTCATTATATATACATGGTATACTACCACTTAACATCACAATATTTGACATTCCAAATTATTATACAAGTATAGTTACGATGTAGTCTAAAGAATATATCAGAGAAGAAATCCCATATCTTCTTCCCTAATTAACTAGTCTCCCTCAATCCCAAATTGAATATGTCTTGGAGCTCTTATCCCTTCCATATTAAAATTATAACATCCTCAAACAACATCATAGAAATAACCATGTACTAATACCTCATAACAAAAAAATAGGTAGATATCAAATCATCAAAACAACAACATATCCATATACGTATTCTCTATCTCAATGAAATAATGAATATAAACTAAAGGAAGCCCACCTTATTACCTCCTACCCAAATTCTCTGGATCCAATGAACCAAATTATTACATTTTCAAATCACATATATTAGAGAGATTTTTGATAACCCCTATAATTGAAAACCACATATGAAAATTAGATGCATTTCATAAATCCGTTGGTGGTCATAAAAAATAAAAAATAATAAACAAATAGAATTGTTTAAATAAATATAGAATAGGGGTTAGTGTCATAACCTACAACAGTCAGTTTATCACTTCCATCCTACATGGATGATTGCTACCATCTCTAACCAAAACATATATCATCCCTAAAATAATGACACAAAAAAAACATAAAATCACAGAACATTCCATTGCATAATTCATTTCATTTTTCACCTTTAAATTACCATCCACATTACAATGATCATTCAACATTTAAATCCAACCACTAACCTATTATCACCTTGTATTTTAATTCAGTCATTCAAGGATTAATTAAACACCATATTGTCACCTAGGTATAAATTTACTAATTAATTCAATAAAATAATTAATATCATTAAATCCAATTTTTATATTTATTTTCATTTATGAATCATTATTTAATATTATAAGGAACTAGACATCACATCCAAATCAACATCTCAATATATTAGAAACAAAATACTTTCCTAATCATCCCATATTCCTCTACCATATCATACCATCCAAAAAATTCCACTAATAATTTATCCATTTGAAAATTAGAATCATGATAATTCTATAACCACCATAGATTAATATGATATAATACAATTTACCTACGAAAAAAATAAAAAAAACTTGTACATATTTCCCGTAAAAATTTTAAGTTATATAATATTTTTCACCATGGTTCAACTAAACAACGTCTATATAAATAAAATTAATATACCCATCACAATATGTTGAGAAATAAACAATCAAACATCACTAATATTCATGAAAAATAGTAAAATCATGCTAAAAAATATCAAAAGTTAGTTTGTTTCATTTAATTTTTTTTAACTATCTCTACTTAGTTAATCACAAATCATTACAAACAAATTTTTAATCATGAAAATGAATTGTTATATTATAAAAAAAATAGGTTAATGTTTTAATCCACTACATCAACTGGTGTTTTACAAAATAATAAAGTAACATAAATAATGATTTTTTAATGAGAAAACATAGGGATTAAATGTGTAATTTATAAAAATTGAATATCCATTCAACCAATGAAATTTTTTGACCATGCCAATTTAAACCCACATTCATAAATACTGATAAGGGAATGGAAAGGAAGGAATATGAGAAAATAGTGAGTAAGAAAACTTTATAATGAAAGGTATTGACCTTTTGATGGTTAGGGTAATGGAACATAGAATGATGATAAATTATAACCACATATAAATAAAAAAATCACTTAGGACTCAAAAAATTATGTTTCACATAAGATAATTTGTGTTTTCAGTCAAATTATATAAAATTCAATGGGAAAAAATAATTTCATGATGTTAGTAGTCAAGGTCTAATTCTTTCCTGATTAAAAAATAATAGAGTGATAACCCCCAAGTATCATGTAATGATTCCATTTAGTATTGATAGAAACAAAAAAGATCAAAACATGGTGATTACCTATACACTACAATTCTTCAATACATGGAAATAATTATACAGAACACATGCCTACACCTAAAACCCATTATATTTTATACCCAAAACAACAGTGTTCCAAGGACCACAAAGACATAACTATCCCAAACATAGTGTAACCTTAAAAATAATAGAAAAATATTGTATGGTGCAACCAAATTCATAAAGTTTTAATATAGTAACCTATGGTGTAATTTAAAAACATCACCATTATTGAGGCACAAAAAAATTCATTTCCTAAGATTCAAATAACAACAATCATCTCACTATGTAACAACTATAATAAATGAATAGAAAACAAGACCACAAATACATTTATTCTACTTCCAATAAATATTGATATAATGGTAATGATAATATATCAATATATTATTTCATTGGTATTTTTGATAATATTACACCTATATTCTAAATTATTTCACCAGGCATCCTACTAGCATCTCAAGGTCTATCCAAAAATAAATTAGAGAACCAATAAATATTTTGGACTCTATATTAGATACCTCTAATATTATTCCCATATTATAAAATCCAAACCAATATTGTAAAGGGAAATAATCATTTATGAAACTAAAAATAAATGTTATACCTCTCAAACAAGAATCACACAATCACAATAATACAAGCCTAATGAAACACATAGGTGAAAACATCTTAAATCAAATAGATATAATAGTAACTCAACATCATGGTATGAATAAATGAATTAATAAATTTTTTTAAAATGAAAATACAACGAATTCTAATGTTTTCACACCTATAAATAATTATACCTCCTTTTACCCAAACTATTGTATTGAAACGCTTATGTAGAACCTTATACTAATAGACTTGAGTCTCAATATGATTCTCCATAAACATTGTATCCTATTAAATATAGAATTCACCCAAATAAATTTTATGGGAGTTATCATTAAACATGCGACATGAAAAAGACATCGTGAATCAAATCTTTATTTAAAATGTTATATAATGGATATTCCACCTCTATAATTTTTTATAACACATCCCAATTATCATTATATTATGGGAAAATATTACTCACATTACAAAAATACTACTATGAATGATGTTGAAAACCCATCAGAAACACATGATCACCAACCTCAAATATTTAAGTTCACCTTATATAGTCATCGTAGGTCTTATGATAAAATATATCATCATTGATATACTAATTAATATCCTAAGAAATCTTGATCATGGTCTACATGAAATCCATTTGATGAATCATGGACAATCAATCCTCATACATGCATAATAGAAATCTGTCAAGTTTCCCAATAATGACTCATATGTAGTCACACCAATGGAAGAGTGATGGTTATTTTCATTGAAAAAAAAATAAAATGGTTGGTGTATAACCCATGCACCACAAAAATGATTATTAAATTTACCCAATATATAATCATGTTTTAGGATAGTCCTCTCAATCCATTTGCATCCATGTGGATGAAAGATAGTGATAAGGCCTAAATAAGAGCCCAAATTTTCTTGTATGACCTTACATTCCAATTATGTAAAATAACTATCATGATCATATATGATCAACCTTTTAAAGCTGGAACAGACAAAATATTATTCACAGTTTTTCTCGATAAAAAATACATGGAACTCAACACCGTAATTTCCATGAAATGAGTCATCTAACCAAAACTAATATACAATATCCTATATGAAAGAACACCCCCGTGTTCTTATGGAAAATTGAAATTCAATGCATCAAGAAAAAATTATAATTCCTTTATGGAACACCAAATGGATACAACAGACCAAATAAAACATGATCCTTCCCTCATGCCCATTAACACACTGGACAAATAGACACAAATTCCATCATTGAACGCTTCATACATGACCTCTAAAACATACCACTTACGGAATGGTACTTCATAATTATACATGGTTCTATATCCAATACTTATCTGTGAAAAAATTAATGTAAAAAATATTTTTTCAACAAAAAAATAGAGTACTATATAGCAAAACCCGATATTGAATATCCTCTAACAAATTCTTTAGATGATCTATATATACAATACAATGTATCTAATCATAAACCATAAGATCATTCAATTATGACTCTCCTACCTAATGTAACAAAGGAATAATGGTATATCATTTGATATAGGAAAACTCTAATAATATAAATATATATATCCATGATTTAAACTATAATAATCTTTATTACCCTATATTCATCTTTATCATCATTATCAACATCACCACAGGGATTCCTATGCAATGAACCAACTACAAAATTCTATTTCCCATATGTTTATAATGACTCAATGTAATATTATTTCAATAACTCAATGCACTAAAGTTGAATCATATACATATACCACTAATAAAATATATATCATTAGATCTTATTATCCATGGAGACCAAAATATTAATTACAATGATGTAATTCCTCTATAATTTCAAGGAAAAAATTACTTACACTAACTCAAGATCATGGATGGTATAATTATATATATTAGGACATATATGTTGAGGCCAATAATAGACCAATAAATGTTTTTGAATTAGATAAAATCCCAAAACAATATGATAAGAATTGAATAAAATCATAATCATGAATCCCTCTTCCAGATAATAGGGAATATGTGAACACATTATCATCGCATTTTGTTACAAAAAAACCCACCTATAATAGATCTATGCATAGAATAGTATGAAAATTCATATTCATAGAAATTAAATAGGATATAATAAATGAAAAATCAAATATATACATTCTCTAATAGACAATATGACAAAGGAATCTATAAATATGTAGGTAATTCTTAGTATATTACCCTGAAATAATTAAGTAATGCATTGAAGGATCAACGAAAACTAAAACTTCAGATAAAACATTCCCTACAAAATGATCCACTTAGTCCCAAAATATGAACATGTATAGAGTACTATAAAATTTATATTTTTTCTGTTCTTCTTATCCATAATATAATTTTCAATAAATATTTATCTGTTAATCCCTAAAGAATAGTCCTCAGATAATCAAATTGATATACAAGAATTTTATCAGTGAACACTATAATAATGTAAAAAAATTAACTCTTGAAACACTATGTTCAAGAATCCTATAAAAAATTTCTAGGTGTTCATTAGTTTTTACAACATAACCACATACATGCAATGAGCATAAGGAATCATAAAATATGAATTTTAGACATCTTCCTCCTTAAACATCATATAATTGTAACCTGATTTTAGATCAATTTTTTAAAAAATATATTGTCCAGAAAATCATTAAATAATTCATCATTCCTTATGGGTGGATAATATTTGTTCATCATCATTAAATACAAAACATTGGTAGGATAACACAATCACAAACTACCATCTTCCTTCATCATGAATAGAATTGGATCTCCATAGAGATAAACACTAATACAGATAACACCCTCCTTTAATAGGTCATTTATCTAAATCCAAAATTCTTATAAATTCAAATGATCCATCCATCAATAATGAAACAAAATCATCAAGAAATGTAACACCCCAAGCTTCCAAGGTATGCTTCTCTTTGAATAATGGAGCAGCGTGTGTTGTACGCAACCTCGAGTTCTAACACACAGCGAACAATAAAAATAGTCATTATGAATAGTAATACCCACTTTTTGAAATTATATATATTTTATATTTCAAAATGGACTTCATTTTTGGATTCAGAATATCGAAATTATCCTAAGGTGAATTTTTGGTATTTTTATGAGAACTTCCAATTTTTTTATGAATAGTGAAAAATACTTAAAAACAACTTTTTTAATCAAAATAATTTATAGTGATAAATTATACTATTTAGTGGTTTTAAAGTATAATTAGAATATATTTTTAACATTTTATCCAATGGTGTTCATTATAATTAATTTCACTTTGAAATTGGACATAAACAATTTTCAATCTTTTGATATATATTGTTTCATAAAAACACGCCATTTGTTGTGACAGTGGAAATTAATTATAAAATTAATTAATGAAACTTATATGTTTGGAATTTTTTAAAATAGACATCATTTTTGAATTTGGAATATCAATTATAGCTTTGGGTGAAATTTTGGCATTGTTCTGAAAAACTTCGATTTTTGATGAATAGTGAAACACCTAAGTGGTAGTTAAAAATCTAATTTTTTGTTTAAATGAAACATTACCACATCTGTGATTTGATTTTCAAAAATCCAACATACATGGTTTTCATTAGTAAGTAAAATTTGGTTCAATGGGATTAAAATAATTTTTTGGTGAATAGTAACTTTTAAGTTTAATTAATCGTGATTAAAGGTAATTAGTGAAATTTAAGGTAAAAATGATATTATAAAAATATGAAAATACCTTTAAACTTGTACTACTATTATTTGGAAAGTCATGGCCGACCAATAAAATCCATGTGTCAACTTGGGGACCCCATGGAGCCACATGGTTAAGAAAATGACAATAATAACTTTTTATTTAAAGTAAAAATAAAATTGTCACAAACATGTGTTGTTTTACTAAAACAATTACTACATGGGGTTATATAAGTTCAATTTTATACTATAAATATTAATTGTAAAGCTAAAACTATTTAATACATCATTATATTTGTTTTATTATTTTTAGACATTAAATAAATTAAATTTTTTATGACACTATGATGATGCAGTGATTACATCATTAATTAACGATTTAAATAAAATGAAATGATAATGTAAAATCTAAGACTTTAACTTGTCCAAAACCTATTTTATGGGTATATTTCGAACCCTTATCACCTTATACTCGAAATATATAATTTTGGGACCTCTAAAATCCGAAAATTATCTCATAATAATGTATTATTTTATTACTTTCCATGAGTTCCCCTCCTCTCCTCTTATAAAAGGCCCCCACCTCTACCACCTTATTCACACCTTCAAGCCATTTGGCTCGTCCAAACTCTTCCCAAATACTCTACACATCCAACTATTACTCCTAGAAGCCTAACTTTGGGCAGAAGTCTTCCCAAGGAAGCCTTTGAGCTCAAATAAAAACGATTTACCCGTTTTAAAGGTAGTGTTTTCTCTTGTGTTCTTATGTTTTATTTTGCTTATCCAACCCATTAAAATATTTTTATTCATTTATTTTGTAACAACACAAGTATACTCAATATTCTAGGTTGTTTTTATAATAATGATTCTAGCTACACTTACACACACCTACATCTAATGGTTAAAGAACATATTGTTTCTGTGGATGGCGAATTTCTGGCTCATGAAACGATGATTGTTCAACACTCATATAACACCTTCAAAGGTGTCCATTAAGATGTAAATATATTTATATATGATATATAATATGTTTATGTTTTACTTAAGCTTAATTATTTTTCATTTATGGAATACCGTTATGGTTTCCATTCTGGGTAAACGCGATATTTTCATTTTAGGAAGTGTGGACTACTGCCCCCTCAAAGTGATTTGAATCGTTAATGCCATATGTGGTGTAACGCCCCGACCCCAGCTACCCAGAGTCGGTGCATTACTTCGTAACATTGGCATGATCACAAGAAAGATCAAATCCCGAAAGACCGATTGGTTTAGTAGCCTTGGAAACACTAGATATAATCATAAAGTTTTACATTACATTTCAAAGTGAAAAACTACTACAACAACAAAGACTTCATATCCACACTATTAACCCCTCATAATATCCCTGCAAGTCATTCATAAATTACATCTTCACTACCTAGGAAAAATAAAACATAGAAAAGAGGTGAGCTCAAATGCCCAGTAAGGATAACAATATAGCGGAACATTCAAAATAAGCATAAACATTTAAGCCAATGAATTACTAAAACAAAAGCCTTTTAAAATTGAACTTCAACATAGTATGGCAAAAGTAAAATGAAATAATTCCATTTACTTGTTCACATGGATATTCTACTAATTGAATAATCACATGCAATATCAATAACCACTTTCATAATGTTGGAATGCATAATGCCAGACTATCATAACCACATAGCCAAGGCCTCGTGCCAAGACTACAAATACGATTTTGTCAAGGCCTTGGGCCAAGACACTAGTTTGTCTCGTGAGACCTACCGATGCATCGAGGAGCTATAGAGGGCTCCACCCGTCACTTATTAAGTCCAATGCATTCTCATATGAAAAGGTTTAAACATAACATAAACATTCGTATTAAAACTAGTATACGAAATGTCAATAATTTCACCATAAACTATGAATGGTATAAAAATAGCACATCCATAGTCAAACATATCACAAAACCTTCAATACAATATAGAAGTTTTGTATCATAATAAATCAACTTCAAATAATCTTAAAATCCATCAAAGGATGTTGACGTAGATGAAATCAATTTTTTTTAAAGAAATATCTCCTTTTATTTTGAAATCATTTCAGATCCATATAAAATAAAACATTTTCTTTGAAAATATTCTTATAATCTTGTAAGGAAATCATTGAAGATTTTATAACGGCGTAAAATAACCGCACCCGCCGTATAAGTTAAAAAAAACATTCTTACCTCAATTCTGTCGAAAAGGTTAAGAAGGACCTTGTTTTGAAAACAACGGAAAGATTCCTTTATAAACCTCTTATAAAAAGTCAAACAAGGGTATAAATGACTTTAACCCATATTCTTGTAAATAGTAAAAATGTTTTGAAATACATTTTTAAGAAACATGGATGTGGATGATAAAGATATCCCAGAAGATTATTACGTATAAACAACCTCGGATAATGAAGAGATTGTGAAATAACCCTTACCTTGTACTTTTCCTTGGTTGGGGTAGGTTAACCTCCTGTATAATGGTGAAATAGTTGTTATTAAATTATACAAGAATCATATATAATAATATGATATCATATATGATCTTTTAACATTGATTTGTTAATAATATCTTAGAATTATCGTCGTTTCGGGAGTTAACTTACTCATTTTATTTTATATGTTTTGTTACATAAGCCATGGTAGTTGTATCTTATTCATATCCACAATGATATCCAGTCCTTAAAAATCATTTTTAAATCATCAAATGATAATTATACTTGAATGGATACGATGGAGAATGAATCTCATCGCGTTCGTGGAGATGGTAGTCCGTATGTACGCACGAGCGACAATATCATTCTTTTGATATTAAAATAATATATAAATGGATGGTATATCATATATAAAGAATCATTAACATGTTATATTTATTATTTACATGAGTTACACATCATTATTATACCAATCCAAATAATATTATATTGAATAACAATTACACCACGACGTGGAGACGGTAAGCCGTACGTACGCACGTATGGTGACATGTTATTCAAAGGGTGGATAGAATACTGAATATGATAGTAACATATTTATAATAAAATCACAGTATATGTGAGATACTGGAGTTATTATTTTAGAATGGTAAGAACAAAGGAAGAAGAAGTGGAAGAAGAAATGAACTTGGAGAAGGGTGGTGAAATCATTACCTCTTCTTCGGGTTCTTCCTTTTGATTTGATAAAAAAGGCTCCTTAGGTTGGCTTTCTGATCAAACTAAGGCCTCTAGGTTGTAGTGAGGGATGTTGGGAGAGTATTTGGGCAGAGTTTGGCCGAACCAAAAGGCTTTGAAGGTTTGAAGAAATGAGAAGGATGAGTTCCCTTTTATAAGAGGGGTGAGGGGCACCTTTGGAAAAGTTAGAAATATTAATTTATAATAAATTCATATTCGGTTTCTAAAAGCTCCAAAGTTGATTATTCAAAGGTTAAGGTGGGTATAGGTCTAAAACCACTCAACCAATAGAATTTAGACAGGTTTGGGTACTTATATTAACCTTATCTTTAAGTATTAACTCTAAGTTAATTAGTTTCACTTTTACAATGTCTCTTTGTATTTTTATATTATATGGTTAATAAACTTACTATATAAATCCAAGCGACCCCCAAGTGGTCCATTAATTCTGAACCTATCATGATATAAGTCTCTTGGCCGAACCTTAGATTTTTAGTAATTTAATATCAATTAATAATATAATATTTGTTTTAAGAACTCTTTTATGTCAATTTTGACACTATTCAATAGTTGATTTTTGTGAAACTCATAACAGATTTATTACTTCTAAAAAAGTAAATTAAATCACTCCTAATATATCATATTATCCTATAAAATTAGTTTAATTCATTAAAAGTTTCATATTATATTTATTTGGGTATTTATAATATCAATTAGTTTAATTTTTCACTATTTTAGAAATTACTGTATCATCATTGTGTCATAAATAAAATAAATTATTTAATGTCTAAAAATTATAAATAAAATATCATTATGTAGTAAATCCTTTTATCTTTCTAATGAATATTTATAATCTAAAATCCAACTTATATAACCCTATGTAACAATTGTTTTTCTAAAAGATATATGCTTGTGTCATTTTTGTATTCATTTTGACTTAATTAAAATAAAGTGTCATTATCACTTACAAGTGGATCCATGGGGTCCCAAAATAGACCCAAAGATGCCCATGGTCGACCATGTATCAACCAATAGTGTTAAGACACGTTTTAGGGTAATTTAGTATTATTATAATATTATTGTTTAACCCTTATTTACCGGATTTACCCTTAACCATGGTAAATAAAATATTTACCGCAGTAATTATTCAAAATGTCTAAAAATAAAAGTTACCTATTTACACAATTTGAACATTCTGATTCCAAATATGGAATCCATTTTTCTAAATTCAAAACACAGAAGTGGCAGAAATTAATTTAAAATTAATTCCCGCTGTCAAAACAAAAATTGTGTTTTTAAGAGATAATAACTATCAAAAGATTGACACTTGTTTATGTTCGGTTTAATTGTAAAATTATGTCTAATGACCAACATTATATTAAATTGTAAAAATATATTCTAAATATACTTTAAAACCACTCAAATTCATAATTTAACACTATTAATTATTTTGATTAAAAAAGTTGTTTTTAATTAAAGTTTAGTAATTTTCACTATTCATCAAAATATGAAAGTTATCCGAAAAGTACCAAAATTTCACCTTAGGCTAAATTAGATATTCCGAATCCAAAAATAAATTCCATTTCAAAATATAATATATATATAATTTCAAAATTTAGGTATTACTATTCATAACGGCTAGTTTGATCGGTTGTGGTGTGTGTTAAAACTCGAAGTTGCGTACAACACACGCTACTGTTTTATTCAAAGGAAAGTGTACCGTGGAAGATTGGGATGTTTCATTTTAAATTTTTTTGATGTCTCCATTTAGTCAAAAAGTTTAAAATATTGTATTTAAAAAGGTTTCACTATCAAAAGTTGATAAAAGTGCAATACTGAAAATGAATCTGTTCTTGCATTATGACTAAGAAACTCATAATATGGATTCTAAAATTATAAGGATTATATAAAGTTTAAAATTTAATTAATACTATTCATGACCTCTTTTAATGGCTTTTTTTTGGTAAATCATGGTGCAATTGAACTCAGTGTTGCGTGTAGTGCAAGTTATTGAATTACTTTGAAGAAATAACACACTATGAAATCTTGGGGTGTTACATTCTCCCCTCCTTCAATAAATTGCGTCCTCGCAATTTGAAATTGTTCTTCAAAAATAAAAGGTTGAAAGTAGACAATATATTTGTGGGAAAACCCACATCGAAATTGGGTTACTAAAATTTAGTCTTAATATGAGGAAAAGAGAAATCAAAGGGTCACCACCAAATTATGATCTCGATTAGGAGAACATTGGTGGAAATTAGAGACATATAATCGGAGGAAAAACGTAAATATTTATAGGTAGTGATTGAGGTCATCAATCACAAACAAGTGTATAATTGAGGTCCTTAAATTCATCAATCTATGATGATTTGAAATACCATCGGTTCAACAAAACATAGGGTATTAGGATAACACATTTTTGATGTTTCAAAATATCTTAGTTGAAATCCCACAGCGAAAAATGAATTAATGAGGCCTCTATTTAAAATAAAGAGTGGAAAGTATGAAGATTACCGAAAATAACACATACTAGGGTTCCATGTAAGAAAATATGGATATGGAAGAAAAATCTAGCCATCAATTATCTGATGGAGAGTGGTAGAGAACATGGCTATGAAAAAGCCAACAATCCCAAAGCCATAAATTAGTGATGATTTAAGGTACCATCTAGGACAACATTTTTGTTCTAAGTTCCTTTTATTAATGATGAGGAATTTATTTATGAGATTGGATAAGATCATAAGGAGATATACTTAGTTTATAATTAGAGTTTTATCCATTAATAAATTTCTACCAAAACTCATCATTCACTCGTAAAAAAAATTCTATTTATACTATTCATAGAGGGTTCCAAAATAAACGAATTTATAATTAATCTACCAGATATTTTAAAAAACTAATTTATTTAATCCAGGACATCTCGTGGGATAGTGGTAGGTGATACACCCTTGTCGCCCTTTGGTTGCGGGTTCAAGTCTCGCAGCCTTGCCGGACGCGACGGGTTGCCGCCCGACCTCCGGGTTGTCCTTTTATGGCAATCCAAAATAATCCAAACTAGAACTATCCAAAATACTTCTATCCAAACTCACAGTCCAACATTTATAAGTAAGGTAAACATAATGTAGAACCTTTTTACCCCGTAATAGCATATGAATACCTTCATCATGTATTCTTTTAATACACCGAAACATCCTGAATTACCATATTCCTTATTGATTACATTCATGCTCCCTTATTCCATATAGAAAGCTGGATATACTTCATTAATCCAAAAATGTTTTAAACCCCAACAATGATGGAATATAAAAATCATTAATCAGTTCCAAGGTAGTCAAGAATATCCAATATAATTTATCCAAAATAATCACATATTATTCCAAAATCACTACCTCAGTATCAGAACTATATTCTCTCAACCATATATTTTCCAAAAATTTATCCTGCTATTGAGTCACTTTTCTTTGTTCCACACAATCTCAAGTCCTTAATGAAATAGTACTGCAGTACAATCCTTATATACTCCATAATTATTATAACAAGTACATTGTTGATACAACACTCAATTGACATAATCAACATAAGAACTCTAATCATTCCTCTTCATCTGTGGTAGTATCATAACTTGATTATTATCCAATAACATCATTTGCGGCATAGTCTGATGACTGGGACATAGGTCCGCGTAGTGTCCAAACTCCTTGCAAATGAAGCATTGTACATTTAAAACCATTTTCTTACCCTTGCAGTCACGTACTTTGTGCCCTTTTCCTCCACACTTATATTCAATTATTGAAATCTATTCGATAATCGTAAAATGTTGGTTTCTATAAACTGAGTAGGATTCTTTGAAAATAAATCGATCATTCAATATTAATCTACCTTGTTATGGATGATTTCATTTTATCTAATGGTTCATATCATTTTATACAATCATATAGCTTCAAAAAATTATAATGAAAATTTTGATACTTTTGAGTCCCACCCTCAACACATTGTCTTAATCACAGACAACATAAATATCTACTTCAACCAATCTTGTTCATGAGAAATTATGAATATCTTAATTATTTCTTGTGTGGAAGTCATCCATCTCAGTAGGAATGACAAGAATAAGATGAACTAAGACCAGGACAACTTGAATCTTCATTATTCCATTTTTATGCCATCATGGTTGTGGAAAATTCTAACTCATAGCTAAACAGACACAAAAACAATTCCATTTATGACAGAACAATGTGAAGAATCATGAAATTTCCATGAATATGACCTCCCCATTAATATTTTTTTAGTTTTTTGGAATTTTCGTTTTTTGATTAATTAATTCAATTTTAATGGATATTTTTTAAGAAATCTTAGACCTATGGGATTTTAGGTTATTTATAGGTATTATAGTTGATTTTTATTGGCTCCTTATATATCCACTGTGTTATTTCTACTTATATGGGAGCCTAAATTCATTGGATGACCAATACATTTAACATGTAATTTCAAAAGAGAGATAATAATTAATTATATGAGTGTGATTATTCCATTATTTTTAAGGCAATTAGATCTATTAAGAATCACGTATCAAAAAAATTGACAAATAGATGATCAAATTACTCGTACAAGCACTCCAAAATGAATTATATTATCATATACGTGTTTTTCAAATAAAAAACCACTGTATAAGAACATAAATATGTAGGGGTGGGTGGTGATAATTTCATTTTATCCAATAATCTTCATATGTATACGATGCCTCTTCTTTGAAGATATAAATGTAAAATACATTTCATTAGAGTGTTGTCTATTATTATTACTTCTTGAATATGGGTCACATTGAAATGATCTATTATTTTTCAAAAAAATGTGTTGGCGAGGGGTTATTTCTGTGGTGGGTGTTAGAGGGTGAGTTGAGGGATTTATTTATTATTATTTTGTATTTGGATGGTATAAATTTTTTATCTTGTTTATAATTCTTTTTTTCATGGTAATCAGACATATAGATTGATAATGAGGGAATGTTATTATTTTTTCACAATTTTTGAAATGTTATTTATCTATTTAAAAACATATCCAACAATTATTTATGATTGCTATGAACTTTTTATGAACCCAAATAAATTAGGGGCACCCCTCATATATTTTTCGGGAAATTTTGGGTATTTGATGTAATGATAACCTCAGTGTCATTTTTTAGAAATTTTTTTAAAGGGACTGTGGTTTTAATATCCACTTTGGTATTTAGTTGTATTCTATATGCTCGTAGGACAATTAGAACATTGGATTTTGTTCATGGATAATGTTTCAGGTATGTTATATTTTATATTGGTGGTATTTTAGATTATAATGATGATTCCAAAATTTCAGGATGGATTTAATGTATTTTGGGATGAAATGTGAGTTTTGTTAGATGTACATGGTGAGCGTACATGTAATGGTAACTCATTTTTAGCACGCTTACAATGTTTTTTTTCACTCTCCAAGATTGTTGTGTGATTGAAACATCATCTACTGATCTTTGCAACCAATTAATATATGGTCACTAGACCTAATCGGCATAACCATGTGTTTTTTGATGTTGATCAATTGGGATTTGGTTGTATTTTGATAACATTATTTTAGATTATTTAAATATGTATTTGATTAATGTTCGATGTTTTTAAAAATGCGAATGTGTATTTTTAATTGTTTTTCAAAAAAATTTAAATTAATGATTGATTTAAAATTGTGAATTATGGTTTTTAATTTGACGAAAGGCGTATATTTTAATGATAAATGTTTTCTATGAGGGATTATGTTGGTATTTTTTATTATAAATTACAATTTTAAATAAATAAATGGGTTTGCAACTCTAATATATTTTTTCAAATAAAATTATAAGAAATTAATCTAAAGTGTCATGGTTTAATTCAATTGAGGATGCATAGGGTTTAAAAAGGGATTAATTTCAATAGAGACATAATCTTTTAAAACATAATTATGTGATTTTTAAAATGGTTTAAAAGGATAATTTTTTATTTATTTTTTAGTTTGGTTCTTCTGGATGGTTTTCTTGGATTGTTTTCCTGACATGGATACTTTGAATTGTGGGATAATTTTTCACAAGAGAGATTATTTCTATGGATATATAATTGGTTGGGATTTTGTGTTCCTTATTTTATTCCTGGTATTCTTGTTATAATTGTTTCCACCATTTTTGGGTTCGGGAGATCATCTATTTTGGGAGTGTAGTCGATTAAGACTCTAAGTTAATCAAATTTCATAAGTAACTCCAAGGGAGATTTATCAATTGATTATCATGGGATTATATTCATTAATGTTTTCTTATGTATCATAGGAGTGGATACATTTTTTTTGTGTGTGGCTATGGTTAGTAATGATTTAGTTTGTTCATTGGGCATGGGGGATGACCTTGGGTGTGTTTCAGGTACCTAGATAAGATTCTGAACCAGTTTAGTTCATGTACTGACTAGTTATTTAATGATTTGGTGGGACTACTATGAAGGGTATATTGATTATTATTTAAAAATTTACACATTTTTAATCATGACCCAAGGTTTAAATTCATATTTTTTAATAGGAATGTTTTTGTTTTATACATCTCTCATATATTTCTCCTTGTTTATGAGTACTTAAATGAATGATTTCAATTGTTTTATTTTTTTCATATTTATTTATAATCCATTAAGAGTTGTTTAGTGAAATTATTTTAAGTATATTTTCATCATTTAAATTTCCTATCAATTTCTAGATTGTTGTATTTGGGTTTTTTTTATGTTTCCTTCCATTGTGCTAGCGGGAGAGTTAATGGATTCTCTTGTGAGATTTATGGTAAGATGTGAAATGAGTAATTGAATGAGTTATTTGGTAGAGGGTTCAATTTTTTTATCTTAGAAATCATTTTTCATTACTTTCATCCTCATAAAACCACTATTATATTTTATTTTTTAAATGGGGTATATCCATTTTTTGTCACATTTTCATTATTTCTCCATTAGTGGTATGGTGTGATTTTTCCTTGAGTATTTAGAGTTTATTAAAATTTTAGAGAATCATAGATTATATTGGGATAAATTTGATTTAGGGTAGATCAAATATTGTGTTGTATCTTCCCCCTATTTCTCATTGAGATTCATCTTTGATTCCTCCCCTCCTTGAGTTAAAGGGATTTTTGGGCAAAAAATGTTTTACGTATGGGTTTTTTGTCACACATTGATTCCTCATCACCACATAATTTTATTTTACCATTTTTTATTTTTATTTTCCATGTTTATTTTATTTTCAAGTGAATGAGAGGTTCTTGGAATGGGGTTCTGGGGTATTGGCATAGTCGAGAAAGCATAGAGACTCCCCACTTCCTTCCCTCCAATACAGTGTCTTTGAATTTTGGCCAAAATATGAGGAGACCAGTGATGTGGAACACCATATTTCACATTAGTATTTCATTTACCAAAAAGGATAGTTGGGAACCTCATCATGGTGCATAACCAATTCTCATTTTTTTCTGGCCAAGGGGATATTCATTGCACTGTAGTCCAAAAATACCACACTATGGTGCTCCAAGTTTAAAAAATGAAAGACTTCCTAAAATACACTCATCATTTTTACCATAAATCATTACTCACCCCTACTCACCTCACATTTAATTCAAAGGTATCCCCCATGATAGCATTCTATGATATGCATCCTTCTCCCCTTAGTGGTTTTTCATCTGATTTCATGTTGAAATAAGTCTACGAATGGGATCATTGAACTATCCTTCCTCTTAACATCCTTTCATAATGTTATTTCTTGTCCTGTTTTGTTTTGTTGGATTTTTATTGAACCCTATTTTGGGTTTTGGTTCAAAAGCATTTAGACTTTGTTCATTAGGTTGTGTGATGTTATTTTAGGAACAATCTCTCTCCATGCTTGATGGATATTCATCATTTCTTATTTCAATAGGTTGTTGTATTCATTTATTTAATTATCCCTAAAATTCCACGTTATCTTCATCTTTTTAAATTAATTTATTTTAAATTATAAATGCGAGTTTCATTCACATGGACTTATGAAATCATGTTTTTTTAGGTTTCCCTATGGTTTAATTGATTTATAGTTTTAGAATTTATTTCTATCGACCCTAAATAAATAAAATATATTTTTGGATGATAAAATATTTAGGCAGATATTCAGAATTTAATTATATGTTTTACAATTATATGATGTTTTTTTGGAATTTAATTAGGCAACCCATGATTTTATGGGATTTATTAATTTAAATTTACCTATTTTTATATCCTTACATTGTTTTTTGTTTAATAATAATTTAATAAAATCATGATTTTGTTTAATTTCAAGTTTCGATCCATGGGGTTATCGTCGAGAGTATCTATAGATCTACTGTTTAATTCACAGCAATTTTCAGGTGTCAATGCTAAGGAGATATAATCCAGAACCTTCCCATGGGATAGACGTATTATAAGTCTAACATATTTTGATGCATCCTTTTAGGTTAATATAATACAATTTTTGGATCAGAGTGAGAAATAACTTCAGTATTCAACTATAATATTGGTTTGGGTGTAGTGGCAACATGGTCAAGTTCAGAAGGTGACCTTATAGAAGGAGAAAGATATAAAAAAATAGTGTCCAGACATATTTTTTGGGACCTCATAGTGATTATTGGTGTATCTCATGGAAGATTAGTTATAATATGGGGATGTTTTAGGATACCATATTTTTCATTGTATTTTCTTCTCTGGGTTTTTCATTTGAGCCTTGGTGGTCGAGTCCTATTCAGAGATGAAGAGATTTTTTTGGAAAATGACCTATGTTTGGTGAGGTATGCTTTTCTAAATTAATGGAATCTGTGTATAAATGGGTTATGTTGTTTATTGGTTCTTATAATTTTGACAATATTTATATGAGTTTTAGTGAGTTAAAGGGAATATATGCCAAAAAATCAACTTCCTGACATTTACATTTCATGTAATGGAATTACACATCTTGTAACGTATCATGGGATTTAATTAAATAAATCTATGGAAATAGGGATTTCTGTGTATACCTTTAAAAATGTTTATATTAAATTTAACTGCATTACACATTATGTAAATTACCTAACATTTATTTTAAGAATTTTGTATGGTTGAATTCTGATATGTTTTGATTGAAGCTTCTCTCCTCATGACCCAAGTCCTTATCCATGTTATTTTGGAGTTCCAACATCCCTTCCAGATGTTTCATTTGTTTTTTAAATACATGATATGTTCCATTAGTTATATTTCATCATTTTTACCTATTGTTCTCAAACTTTTGTGGGGAAATATTTTAATCAGTTATATTATTTGTTTTGATCATGATCATTTTTCATCTAGTAACCTCCTTGCAACTGTAGGCACATTATTCCTCATTTGTTTTGGCTATAAGAAGAATTGTTTGATCATTCATGAAATGTAGGGGGTCTAAATAATAACTCTATTGGTTGATAATTTCCATGTTTATGAATTATTGTGATTGCGCTATCATTGCGTACACACAAATTTGTTGAATAAATAAATGATATTATTCCTTTAATTACATTGGATTCAAATATATTTGAAACTATATAGTGGCTTAATATACAATTAGAATAACTTGTGACCTAGGGTACATTATTGTTATTGAATCCATAAATTGTTTCTTATTTCTTATTTATATAATTTTTAATCAATTGTGAGTTTAATTTCATGTGGAATATGATTGAAGAGTGGTGATTCAAATATTTTACCATTGAGAATTGTGATGTGATATTATGATATAGAGACTATATTATATGAATTTTTTTCCATTATGAGATGATTATATGATGGTCTTTTTCTAGGAACATAGAAAAAATACGATGTGCTGTCAATGGTGGTCGGGATCAGCCCAGTACCTTATTGTAATGCTTATAGGAAGAGGGAAATTCATAGTCCCCTGTTGTAATGCTTATAAGGATTTCACCCAGATTGTCGTGACAATACAATGTGTATATGGTTCTGGATGGCACGGTTTTATGAAATTCTTTGATATATCCCAAAATGGTGTTGAATAAGGTTATTTTTCTTGGGTATATAGTTGTGGATGGCGTGGTCATAAAACATGCTTAGAGTTATTCTAGAATAGATATGATGTAGGATGAATTGGTCTTATTGTAACGCCCCGACCCCAGTTACCCAGAGTCGGTGCATTACTTCGTAACATTGGCATGATCACAAGAAAGATCAAATCTCGAAAGACCGATTGGTTTAGTATCCTTGGAAACACTAGATATATTCATAATTTTTACATTACATCATAAAATGAAAAACTATTACAACAACATAATGTTTCCACAATCCACACTATTAACCCCTCATAAAATCCCTGCAGGTCATTCATAACTTACTTCTTCACATCCTGGGAAAAATAAAACATAGAAAAGGGGTGAGCTCAAATGCCCAGTAAGGATAACAATATAGCGGAAACTTTCATAAATAAGAATAAAAATTTAAGGCAATGTATAACTAAAACAAAAGCCTTTCAAACATGAACTTTCAACATGGTATGGCATAAATAAAATGAAATAATACCATTTACTTATTCACATGGATATTCTACTAATCGAATAATCACATGCAAAAATCAATAACCACTTTCATAATGTTGGAATGCATAATGCTAAACGTTAATTTCTTTGTCTAGGCATCATCCCAAGATCTAGGGGTTACTTCTAACCGGAACCCAACCCGGAGTGCCTCTAATAACCGGACACCATCCCGGAGTGCCTCTAATAACCGGACACCAACCCGGAATGCCTCTAATAACCGGACACCAACCCGTAGGGCATACTTTTACCAGTCCCTAACCTGGAGGGCTTAATTTAACCAGTCCCCAACCTGGAGGGCTTACTTTTACCAGTCCCCAACCTGGAGGGCTTACTTTTACCGGTCCCCAACCCGGAACATACTTGTTTAGCATATTCATCTGAAGAAAAGTTTGAAATATAACATAAACATTCGGATTAAACTTAGCATACGAAATGTCAATAGTTTCACCATAAACTATGAATGGTATAAAATAGCACATCCATAGTCAAACATATCACAAAACCTTCAATACAATATAGAAGTTTTGTATTATAATAAATCAACATCAAATAAGCGTAAAATCCATTAAAGGATGTTGACATAGATGAAATCAAAACACTTTTTAGAGAAATATCTATTTCTATTTTTGAAATCATTTAAGAGCCATATAAAATAAAACATTTTCTTTGAAAATATTCTTATAAGCTTGTAAGGAAAGCTTTTAAGATTTTATAATGGCGTAAAATAACCGCACCCGCCGTATAAGTTAAAAAAAACATTCTTACCTCAATTCTGTCGAAAAGGTTAAAAAGGACCTTGTTTTGAAAACGACGGAAAGATTCCTTTATAAACCTCTTATAAAAAGTAAAACAAGGGTATAAATGACTTTAACCCATATTCTTGTAAATAGTAAAAATGTTTTGAAATACATTTTTAAGAAACATGGATTTGGATGATAAAGATATCCCAGTAGATTATTACGTATAAACAACCTCGGATAATGAAGAGATTGTGAAATAACCCTTACCTTGTACTTTTCCTTGGTTGGGGTAGGTTACCTTCCTGTATAATGGTGAAATAATTGTTATTAAATTATACAAGAATCATATATATTAATATGATATCATATATGATCTTTTAACATTGATTGTTAATAATATCTTAGAATTATCGTCGTTTCGGGTGTTAACTTACTTGTTTTCTTTTATATGTTTTGTTACGTAAGACATGTTTGTAAAGGATAGGTTGTATATTATTCATATCCAGAATGATATCAAGTCCTTAAACATCATTGTTAAATCATCAAATGATAATTATACTTGAATGGATACGATGGAGAATGAATCTCATCGCGTTCGTGGAGACGGTAGTCCGTACGTACGCACGAGCGACAATATCATTCTTTTGATATTAAAATAATATATAAATGGATGGTATATCATATATAAAGAATCATTAACATGTTATATTTATTATTTACATGAGTTACACATCATTATTATACCCATCCAAATAATAATATATTGAATAACAATTACACCACGACGTGGAGACGGTAAGCCGTACGTACGCACGTATGGTGACATGTTATTCAAAGGGTGGATAGAATACTGAATATGGTTGTACCATATTTATAATAACATCACAGTATATGTAAGATACTGGAGTTATTATTTTATAATGGTAAGAACAAAGAAAGAGGAAGTGGAAGAAGAAATGAACTTGGAGAAGGGTGGTGAAATCATTACCTCTTCTTCGGGTTCTTCCTTTTGATTTGATCAAAAGGGCTCCTTAGGATGGCTTTATGATCAAACTAAGGCCTCTAGATTGTAGTGAGGGATGTTGGGAGAGTATTTGGGCAGAGTTTGTCCGAAACAAAAGTCTTTTAAGGTGTGAAGAAATGAGAAGGAGGAGTGCCCTTTTATAAGAGGGGTGAGGGGCACCTTTGGAAAAGCTAGAAATATTAATTTATAATAAATTCATATTCGGTTTCTAATGGCTCAAAATCTTATTATTCAAAGGTTAAGGTGGGGATAGGTCGAAAACCACTCAACCAATAGAATTTAGACAGGTTTGGGTACTTATATTAACCTTATCTTTAAGTATTAACTCTAAGTTAATTAGTTTCACTTTTACAATGTCTCTTTGTATTTTTATATAATATGGTTAATAAACTTACTATATACATCCAACCGACCCCCAAGTGGTCAATTAATGATGAAACTATCATGATATAAGTCTCTTGGCCTAACCTTATATTTTTAGGAATTTAATATCAATTAATAATATAATATTTGTTTTAAGAACTCTTTTATGTCAATTTTGATACTATTCAATAGTTGATTTTTGTGAAACTCATAACAGATTTATTACTTCGAAAAAAGTCAATTAAATAAATCCTAATATATCATATTATCCTAGAAAATTAGTTTAATTCATTAAAAGTTTCATATTATATTTATTTGGGTATTTTTAATATCAATTATTTTGATTTTTCACTATTATAGTAATTACTGCATCATCATTGTGTCATAAATAAAATAACATATTTAATGTCTAAAAATTATAAATAAATTATCATTATGTAGGAAATCTTTTTATCTTTCTAATGAATATTTATAATCTAAAATCCAACATATATAACCCTATGTAACAATTGTTTTGATAAAAGATATATGCTTGTGTCATTTTTGTATTCATTTTAACTTAATTAAAATAAAGTGTCATTATCACTTACAAGTGGATCCATGGGGTCCCAAAATTGACACAAATATTCCCATGGTCGACCATGTATCAACCAATAGGGTTAAGACACGTTTTAGGGTAATTTAGTATTATTATAATATTATTTTTTTTAACCCTTATTTACCGGATTTACCCTTAACCATGGTAAATAAAATATTTACCGCAGTAATTATTCAAAATGTCTAAAAATAAAAGTTACCTATTTACACAATTTGAACATCCTGATTCCAAATAAGGAATCCATTTTCCTAAATTCAAAACACAGAAGTGGCAGAAATTAATTTAAAATTAATTCCCGCTGTCAAAACAAAAAGCGTGTTTTTAAGAGATAATAACTATCAAAAGATTGACACTTGTTTATGTTCAGTTTAATTGTAAAATAATGTCCAATGACCAACATTATATTAAATGGTAAAAATATATTCTAAATATACTTTAAAACCACTCAAATTCATAATTTATCACTATTAATTATTTTGATTAAAAAAGTTGTTTTTAATTAAAATTTAGTAATTTTCACTATTCATCAGAATATAAAAGTTATCTGAAAAGTACCAAGATTTCACCCTAGGCTAATTTTGATATTCTGAATCCAAAAATGGAGTCCATTTTGAAATATAAAATATATATAATTTCAAAAATTAGTTATTACTATTCATAACGGCTAGTTTAATTGGTTGTTAGAACTCGGTGTTGCGTACAACACACGCTATCACATTATTCAAAGAGAAGCGTACCGTAGAAGCTTGGGATGTTTCATTTTAAATTTTTGATGTCCCCATTTAGTCAAAAAGTTCAAAATATAGTATTTAAAAAGGGTTCACTATTAAAGTTGATAAAAGTGCAATACTGAAAATGAATTTGTTCTTGCATTATATCTAAGAAACTCATAATATGGATTCTAAAATTATAAGGATTATATAAACATTAAAATTTATCTAATACTATTCGTAACCTCTTTTGAATAGCTTGTTTGGTAAGTCATGGTGTGCTTGAACTTGGTGTTTCATGTAGTGAAAGTTATTGAATTATTTTGAAGAAATAACACACTATGAAATCTTGGGGTGTTACATTCTCCCCTCCTTCAATAAATTGCGTCCTCGCAATTTGAAATTGTTCTTCGAAAAATAAAAGGTTGAAAGTAGAAAATATATTTGTGGGAAAACCCACATCGGAAATTGGGGTACTAAAATTTAGTCTTAATATGAGGAAAAGAGAAATCAAAGGGTCACCACCAAATTATGATCTCGATTAGGAGAACATTGGTGGAAATTTGAGACATATAATTGGAGGAAAAACGTAAATATTTATAGGTAGTGATTGAGGTCATCAATCAAAAACAAGTATAAAATTGAGGTACGTAAACTCATCAATCTATGATGATTTGAAATACCATCGGTTCAACAAAACATAGGGTATTAGGATAACACATTTTTGACGTTTCAAAATATCTTAGTTGAAATCCCACATCGAAAAATGAATTAATGAGGTCTCTATTTAAAATAAAGAGTGGAAAGTTTGAAGATTACCGAAAATAACACATACTAGGGTTCCATGTAGGAAAATATGGATATGGAAGAGAAATCTAACCATCAATTATCTGATGGAGAGTGGTAGAGAACATGGCTATGAAAAGGCCAAAAATCCCAAAGCCATAAATTTGTGATTATTTAAGGTACCATCTAGGACAACAATTTTGTTCTATGTTTCTTTTATTAATGTTGGGGAATTTATTTATGAGATTGGATAAGATCATAAGGAGATATACTTACTTTATAATTAGAGTTTTATCCATTAATAAATTTCTACCACAAACTCATCTTTCACTCTAAAAGATAATAGAATGTAAAAAAAATTCTATTTACACTATTCGTATAGGTTTCCAAAATAAACGAATTTATAATTCATCTACATGATCTTTTAATAAAAACTACATTATTTAATCCAGGACATCTCATGGGCCAGTGGTAGGTGATACACCCTTGTCGCCCTTCAGTTGCGGGTTCAAGTCTCGCAGCCTTGCCGGATGCAACAGGTTGCTGCCCGACCTCCGGGTTGTCCTTTTATGGCAATCCAAAATAATCCAAATAAGAACTATCCAAAATAATTCTATCCAAACTCACAGTCCATCATTTATAAGGAAAGTAAACATAATATAGATTCTTTTTACCCCGTAATAGCATATAAATACCTTCATCATGTATTACCATATTCCTTATTGATTACATTCATGATTCCTTATTCCATATAGAATGCTGGATATACTTCATTAATCCAAAAATGTTTTAAACCCCAACAATGATGGAATATACAAATCATTAATCAGTTCCAAGGTAGTCAAGAATATCCAATATAATTTATCCAAAACAATCACATATTATTCCAAAATCACTACCTCAGTATCAGAACTATATTATGATTTATCATTCTCTCAACCATATATTTTCCAAAAATTTATCCTGCTATTGAGTCACTTTTCTTTGTTCCACACAATCTCAAGTCCTTAATGAAATAGTACTGCAGTACAATCCTTATATACTCCATAATTATTATAACAAGTACATTGTTGATACAACACTCAATTGACATAATCAACATAAAAACTCTAATCATTCCTCTTCATCTGTGGTAGTATCATAACTTGATTATTATCCAATAACATCATTTGCGGCATAGTCTGATGACTGGGACATAGGTCCGCGTAGTGTCCAAACTCCTTGCAAATGAAGCATTGTACATTTAAAACCATTTTCTTACCCTTGCAGTCACGTACTTTGTGCCCTTTTCCTCCACACTTATAACAAACTCCCATTCCTTTCAGGCAAGTTCCAGGGTGTTTCTTTCCACAGTTACCACATATGGGAAAATTCTTCTTTTCCCTCTTCCCGTTATCCATCTTTCTCTCTTCCATCCTTTTCTTCTCTTGCTTCCCTTCAAAGACATAGGACTCAGTAAACTCTTTACTTATCTTATCAACACATGATATTATTTCTTCATATGATGATAATACATGTGAGACTATTTCTCTTATAAATTCTATCTTAAGACCATGAGAGATATGATCCTTCCTTCTCTTTGAATCATGTGCATTTCTGGAGTTATCATTCCTTCTACTGGGCGCCATTTCTAAACAATGGCATAAACTAGATCAGTTTATGAATCAAAATACATAATCCCATACTTATAAAACACCTAACATAAATTGAACTATTTATGGATATAATCCATAATCATAAGAATGTTTTCTTTGAGGAAGTATATACTCATAATCCCTTCAAAATGATTTGTAAAGAAAATGAGAGTTATCCTAAGCATATCCCCCGGGAGTGTCGTAACCAAGAGTGCAGCAAGGCCCGTTGTCGTGCACCAGTTCCCGTTCGAGTCTAGCTCAAAGCGGTGTTTTTGGGTTTTACCCCTAGGTACATCTGTGCCAGAGCCGCCTCTACCTGCTCGTATCCAGACAGGGATGTATTGCTCGGAAAACTCACAAAATCTCTACAATACCAAAATTCTAGGAAGTTCTTCTATACTAATCCTCAAAGTTCATCTTAGGTCTACGTGCTCTAATCAGAGTTTATCTAAATCTAGCTTCCAAGGTTTGTACTAAACTTCCTCTGATACCAACTGTAACGCCCCGACCCCAGCTACCCAGAGTCGGTGCATTACTTTGTAACATTGGCATGATCACAAGAAAGATCAAATCCCGAAAGACCGATTGGTTTAGTAGCCTTGGAAACACTAGATATAATCATAATGTTTTACATTACATTTCAAAGTGAAAAACTACTACAACAACAAAGTCTTCATATCCACACTATTAACCCCTCATAATATCCCTGCAAGTCATTCATAAATTACTTCTTCACTACCTAGGAAAAATAAAACATAGAAAAGGGGTGAGCTCAAATGCCCAGTAAGGATAACAATATAGCGGAACATTCAAAATAAGCATAAACATTTAAGGCAATGAATTACTAAAACAAAATCCTTTTAAAATTGAACTTCAACATAGTATGGCAAAAGTAAAATGAAATAATTCCATTTACTTGTTCACATGGATATTCTACTAATTGAATAATCACATGCAATATCAATAACCACTTTCATAATGTTGGAATGCATAATGCCAGACTATCATAACCACATAGCCAAGGCCTCGTGCCAAGACTACAAATAATATTTTGTCAAGGCCTTGTGCCAAGACACTAGTTTGTCTCATGAGACCTACCGATGCATCGAGGAGCTATAGCGGGCTCCACCCGTCACTTATTAAGTCCAATGCATTCCAATATGAAAAGGTTTAAACATAACATAAACATTCGTATTAAAACTAGCATACGAAATGTCAATAATTTCACCATAAACTATGAATGGTATAAAAATAGCACATCCATAGTCAAACATATCTCAAAACCTTCAATACAATATAGAAGTTTTGTATCATAATAAATCAACTTCAAATAATCTTAAAATCCATCAAAGGATGTTGACGTAGATGAAATCAAATTTTTTTTAAAGAAATATCTCCTTTTATTTTGAAATCATTTCAGATCCATATAAAATAAAACATTTTCTTTGAAAATATTCTTATAAGCTTGTAAGGAAAGCTTTGAAGATTTTATAACGGCGTAAAATAACCGCTCCCGCCGTATAAGTTAAAAAAACATTCTTACCTCAATTCTGTCGAAAAGGTTAAGAAGGACCTTGTTTTGAAAACGACGGAAAGATTCCTTTATAAACCTCTTATAAAAAGTCAAACAAGGGTATAAATGACTTTAACCCATATTCTTGTAAATAGTAAATATGTTTTGAAATACATTTTTAAGAAACATGGATGTGGATGATAAAGATATCCCAGAAGATTATTACGTATAAACAACCTCGGATAATGAAGAGATTGTGAAATAACCCTTACCTTGTACTTTTCCTTGGTTGGGGTAGGTTAACCACCTGTATAATGGTGAAATAGTTGTTATTAAATTATACAAGAATCATATATAATAATATGATATCATATATGATCTTTTTACATTGATTTGTTAATAATATCTTAGAATTATCGTCGTTTCGGGAGTTAACTTACTCATTTTCTTTTATATGTTTTGTTACATAAGCCATGGTTGTTGTATCTTATTCATATCCACAATGATATCCAATCCTTAAACATCATTTTTAAATCATCAAATGATAATTATACTTGAATGGATACGATGGAGAATGAATCTCATCGCGTTCGTGGAGACGGTAGTCCGTATGTACGCACGAGCGACAATATCATTCTTTTGATATTAAAATAATATATAAATGGATGGTATATCATATATACAGAATCATTAACATGTTATATTTATTATTTACATGAGTTACACATCATTATTATACCCATCCAAATAATATTATATTGAATAACAATTACACCACGACGTGGAGACGGTAAGCCGTACGTACGCACGTATGGTGACATGTTATTCAAAGGGTGGATAGAATACTGAATATGATAGTACCATATTTATAATAACATCACATTATATGTGAGATACTGGAGTTATTATTTTATAATGGTAAGAACAAAGGAAGAAGAAGTGGAAGAAGAAATGAACTTGGAGAAGGGTGGTGAAATCATTACCTCTTCTTCGGGTTCTTCCTTTTGATTTGATCAAAAGGTCTCCATAGGTTGGCTTTATGATCAAACTAAGGCCTCTAGGTTGTAGTGAGGGATGTTGGGAGAGTATTTGGGAAGAGTTTGGCCGAACCAAAAGGCTTTGAAGGTTTGAAGAAATGAGAAGGAGGAGTGCCCTTTTATAAGAGGGGTGAGGGGCACCTTTGGAAAAGTTAGAAATATTAATTTATAATAAATTCATATTCGGTTTCTAAAAGCTCCAAAGTTTATTATTCAAAGGTTAAGGTGGGTATAGGTAGAAAACCACTCAACCAATAGAATTTAGACAGGTTTGGGTACTTATATTAACCTTATCTTTAAGTATTAACTCTAAGTTAATTAGTTTCACTTTTACAATGTCTCTTTGTATTTTTATATTATATGGTTAATAAACATACTATATAAATCCAAGCGACCCCCAAGTGGTCCATTAATGATGAACGTATCATGATATAAGTCTCTTGGCCGAACCTCAGATTTTTTGGAATTTAATATCAATTAATAATATAATATTTGTTTTAAGAACTCATTTATGTCAATTTTGACACTATTCAATAGATGATTTTTGTGAAACTCATAACAGATTGATTACTTCTAAAAAAGTCAATTAACTCACTCCTAATATATCATATTATCCTATAATATTAGTTTAATTCATTAAAAGTTTCATATTATATTTATTTGGGTATTTATAATATCAATTATTTTAATTTTTCACTATTTTAGAAATTACTGCATCATCATTGTGTCATAAATAAAATAAATTATTTAATGTCTAAAAATTATAAATAAAATATCATTATGTAGTAAATCCTTTTAGATTTCTAATGAATATTTATAATCTAAAATCCAACTTATATAACCCTATGTAACAATTGTTTTTCTAAAAGATATATGCTTGTGTCATTTTTGTATTCATTTTGACTTACTTAAAATAAAGTGTCATTATCACTTACAAGTGGATCCATGGGGTCCCAAAATAGACCCAAATATGCCCATGGTCGACCATGTATCAACCAATATGGTTAAGACCCGTTTTAGGGTAATTTAGTATTATTATAATATTATTTTTTAACCCTTATTTACCGGATTTACCCTTAACCATGGTAAATAAAATATTTACCGCAGTAATTATTCAAAATGTCTAAAAATAAAAGTTACCTATTTACACAATTTGAACATCCTGATTCCAAATATGGAATCCATTTTTCTAAATTCAAAACACAGAAGTGGCAGAAATTAATTTAAAATTAATTCCCGCTGTCAAAACAAAATGCGTGTTTTTAAGAGATAATAACTATCAAAAGATTGACACTTGTTTATGTTCGGTTTAATTGTAAAATTATGTCTAATGACCAATATTATATTAAATTGTAAAAATATATTCTAAATATACTTTAAAACCACTCAAATTCATAATTTAACACTATTAATTATTTTGATTAAAAAAGTTGTTTTTAATTAAAATTTAGTAATTTTCACTATTCATCAAAATATGAAAGTTATCCGAAAAGTACCAAAATTTCACCTTAGGCTAAATTCGATATTCCGAATCCAAAAATAAATTCCATTTCAAAATATAATATATATATAATTTCAAAATTTAGGTATTACTATTCATAACGGCTAGTTTGATCGGTTGTGGTGTGTGTTAAAACTCGAAGTTGCGTACAACACGCGCTACTGTTTTATTCAAAGGAAAGTGTACCGTGGAAGATTGGGATGTTTCATTTTAAATTTTTTTTGATGTCTCCATTTAGTCAAAAAGTTTAAAATATTGTATTTAAAAATGTTTCACTATTAAAAGTTGATAAAAGTGCAATACTGAAAATGAATCTGTTCTTGCATTATGACTAAGAAACTCATAATATGGATTCTAAAATTATAAGGATTATATAAAGTTTAAAATTTAATTAATACTATTCATGACCTCTTTTAATGGCTTTTTTTTTGGTAAGTCATGGTGCAATTGAACTCAGTGTTGCGTGTAGTGCAAGTTATTGAATTATTTTGAAGAAATAACACACTATGAAATCTTAGGGTGTTACATGTGGGATGTATAAAGGATGGAGTAAATGGTATTATACATTATATTATACTGGAATTATATAATACCTTTATGTAATTATAACTTCATTCCATTAAATATTAAATAGAAATGAAAGTAGCGTTCATGCGTACGTACGGCTTACCGTCTCCATGAACAGTGCATTTCATTTCTTACCTATAAATGTTATGTAATATTATAAATGAATGTATGTACTGGATATATATGATGTATATGATATCTACATCATTAATATAATTATGGATATAATGGATATTTTACCACATGAACAAAGTGTAATTATAAGAAGATTATTTTTGACTCGAGTACCTAAGATCGACAAAACGACCGTTATTAACTTAAATAATTACATAATGTTCATAACATGGTAGTAAGTGATATAAAAGGAATAATGAACTTGAAAAATGTTCTTAAGCAGGTATAGAGTAACTCTAGTTTATAATTCCGGAGGTTAAAGAGCGGTCGAGTCAAGTCGGACACAAGGTAAGGGAACTTCTTAACCCAATTTCCATTCTTTGGGTTAATCTCCTACTTTAAAATTATGTCATGATATTATTATGTCCTATCTTGTATTTATACTTTCATTAGGTGTATATATATTTAATACACATAATAGATCTATTTTATTTAAAAAAAATTATTTGTAAGGGACTTCGTCTCAATCTCTATTTATTGAGGCATATTTTGTTTTATACACAAATTTCTTCTATACGGTGTATAAAACCCTTTGACTTTTACTTTTATTCAAAAGGAATCTTTTTATACGAAGTGTTTTTACTAGATGACAAAAGGAATGTTTTTTTCTTACATATGTGGCGACAACGACTTCCCCGCTGCCGTGACCATTATTTGAGTTTCAGCTTCCTCTACAAGCCTTTGCTTTTTTGTAAATGAAAAATAAATATCATGTTTTAATTTTGTTTTATTTTGGTATTGAAAATGGTTTTGAAAGTGTTTTTATTATATCAATGTGTTGTATTGATATCTTGGGATTGAAATGTCGAAATGTTATGTTTCATTTATGCTTATTTTATGGGATATGATTATGTTATGGTTTATGATATGTTTAAACCTGTTCATATGAGGAATGCATTGGACCTAATAAGTGACGGGTGGAGCCCTCTATAGCTCCTCGATGCATCGGCAGGTCTCATGAGACAAACTAGTGTCTTGGCACGAGGCCTTGACAAAATCTTATTTGTGGTCTTGGCATGAGGCATTGGCTACGTGCTTATGATAGTCTGGCATTATGCATTCCATCATTATGAAAGTGGTTATTGATATTGCATGTGATTATTCGACCAGTAGAATATCCATGTGAATAAGTAAATGATATTATCTCATTTTACTTTTTCCATATTATGTTGATGTTCAAGATTAAAAGGATTTTGTTTTAGTTAGACTTTTCCTTAAATGTTTATGTTTATTTATGAAAGATTCTGCTATATTGTTATCTTTACTTAGCATTTGAGCTCACCCCTTTCAAAGTTTTAATACTTTCCAGGATGTGAAGAAATATTTTATGAATGACCTGCAGGGATAGTCAGAAGAGGATATGAGTGTGGACTATGGAGACTTTGTTATTGTAGTTTTTCACTTTATGATGTAATGTTACATTTATGAATGTATCTATTGTTTCCAAGGCTACTAAACTAATCGGTCTTTTGAGACTTGATCTTTTGTGATCATGACAATGTTATACAATAATGCACCGACTCTGGGTAACTGGGGTCAGGGTGTTACAGTTGGTATCAGAAGCAGTTTAGTACTAACCTTGGAAGCTATATTTAGATAAACTCTGATTAGAGAACATAGCCCTGTGATAGACTTTGAGGATTAGTATAGAATAAATTCCTAGAATTTTGGTATTATAGAGGTTTTGTGAGTTTTTCGAGCAATACATCCCTGTCTGGATATGAGCAGGTAGAGACGGCTCTGGCACAGATGTACCTAGGGGTAAAACCCAAAAAACACCGCTTTGATCTAGACTCAAACGAGAACTGGTGCACGACAATGGGCCTTGCTACACTCTTGGTTACGACACTCTCGGGTGAAATGCTTAGGATAATTCTCATTTTCATTACAAACCATTATGAAGGGTTTATGAGTATATACTTCCTCAAACAAAACCTTTCTTTTTTTGATTATGGATTATATCCATAAATAGTTCAATTTATGTTAAGTGTTTTACAAGTATGGAATTATGTATTTTGATTCATAAACTAATCTAGTTTATGCCATTGTTGAGAAATGGCGCCCAATAGAAGGAATGTGAACTCCATCAATATGTATGATCCAAAGAGTAAAAACGATCATATCTTTCATGGTATTAAGCCAACATTTATAAGGGAAATAGTCTCCCATGTGTCTCAATATATGAAGAAATAGTATCATGTGTTAATAAGATAAGTAAATAATTATCTGAGTCTTATGGCTTTGATGGGAAGAAAGAGAAGAAAATGATGTAAGAGACAATGATGGATAAAGGGACAAGGGAAAAGAAGAATTTTCCAATATGTGATAACTGTGGGAAGAAACACCTTGGAACTTGCCTGAAGGGAATGGGAGTTGGTTATTTGTGTGGAGAAAAAGGACACCATGTGCGTGACTGCAAGGGTAAGAAAAAGGTTTCAAATATACAATGCTTCATCTACAAGGAGTGGGGACACTACGCAAACTAGTGTCCAAATCATCAGAGTATGACCCAAATGATATTATTGGATAATAATAAATTTATGATACTACCACAGATGAGAAGGAATGATTAGAGTTCTTATGTTGTTATTAAAGAATTTTGTCATTTTAGTGTTGTATCAATGATTTACTGGTTATAATAATTATGTAGTATATAAGGATTGTACTGCAGTACTATTTCATCAAGGACTTGAGATTGTGTGGAACCAAGAAAAGTGACTCCATAGCAGGTTAAATTTTTGGAAAATATATGGTTGAGAGAAAGATAAACCATAATATGGTTCTGATACTGAGATAGTGATTTTGTAATAATACATGATTGATTTGGATAAATTATATTGGATATTCTTAACTTCCTTGAAACTGATTAATGATTTGTATACATTTTTGGATAGAAGGAGTATATCTAGTATTCTATAAGGAATAAGGGATCATGAATGTCATCAATAATGATTTATGGTAATTCAGGATGTTGCAGTGTTTTAAAAGAATACATGATGAAGGTGTTCACATGTTGTTACGCGGAAAAAAGGATCTTCATTATGTTTACCTTCTTTATAAAATTTGGACTGTGAGTTGGACAGAAGTATTTTGGATAACTATAAAGGTTGGAATGGATTAATTTAAACCTTGGATAGTATTTTTTAAGGTTAAAACAATTCTGAATATTATTTTTGGAATATTATAATACTATAGTTTTATGAAAAGGACAACATGTAGGTTGGGGGATAACCCATCACGTCGGATAAAGCTGTAGGAATCGAACCCACAACAATAGTGTGACAGGTCTTTATTACCTACCACTAGACTACAAGAAGTCCCTAGTTATTAAAAAATAGTTATCCTAATCTAAATGGTATGTTTTATTATTTTGAACCTTATACGATTAGGATAAATATAATATTTTTGAGTTCTATTATCTTTTGGAGTGAAAGATGAGTTTGTGGTAGAAATTAGTTGAAGGTTGAAACTCTACTTTTCAAGCATAAATATATATATACATATGTCTTATTCTATGAATAAATTAATTCATAAACTTTAGTAAAGGGATATTAAAACAAAAAAAGTGTTATCCTAATACCTTATGTCTTGTTGAACTGATAATATTTTAAATCAACATAGATTGAAGGCATTGAGGCCCTCAATTTTACACTTGTTTGTGATTGATGAACTCAATAAATCCCGAAAAAAATTTACGTTTTCCCTCTAATTATATGTCTCTAACTACCACCAATGTTCTCCTTATCGAGATCATAATTGGGTGGTGACTTTTTCAATTCCCTTTCCCTCTTATTAAGGCTAAATTTTATTAACCTTATTTCCGATGTGGGTTTTCCACAAAGGTATTTTCTATTTTCAACCATTAATATTCATAGAAAAATTTCAAATTGAGAGGATGCAATTTATTGAAGGAGGGGAGAATGTAACACCCCAAGATTCCATGGTACGCTTTTCTTTGAATAATAGAGCAGTGTGTATTTTACGCAACCCCGAGTTCTAACACACCGCGACTAATCAAAATAGACATTATGAATATTAATACCCACTTTTTAAAATTATATATATTTTATATTTCAAAATGGACTTCATTTTTGGATTCGGAATATCAAAATTATCTTAAGTCGAATTTTTGGTATTTTTCTGAGAACTTCCAATTTTTTTATGAATAGTGAAAAATACTTAAAAACAACTTTTTTAATCAAAATAATTTATAGTGATAAATTATACTATTGAGTTGTTTTAAAGTATAATTATAATATATTTTTAACATTTTATCCAATGGTGTTCATTAGAATTAATTTCACTTTGAAATTGGACATAAACAATTGTCAATCTTTTGATATATATTGTTTCATAAAAACACGCCATTTGTTGTGACAACGGAAATTAATTATAAAATTAATTAATGAAACTTATATGTTTGGAATTTTTTAAAATAGACACCATTTTTGAATTCGGAATATCAATTATAGCTTAGGGTGAAATTTTGGCATTGTTCTGAAAAACTTCAATTTTTGATGAATAGTGAAACCACTAAGTGGTAGTTAAAAAACTAATTTTTCGTTTAAATGAAACATTAACACTTCTGTGATTTGATTTTAAAAAATCCGACATACATGGTTGTCAATAGGAAGTAAAATGTGGTTCAATGGGATTAAAATAATTTTTTTTGAATAGAAACATTTATGTTTAATTAATCGTGATTAAAGGTAATTAGTGAAATTTAAGGTAAAAATGATATTATAAAAATATTAAAATACATTTACACTTGTCCTACTCTTATTGGGTGAGTCATGGCCGACCAAGACAATCCATGGGTCAACTTGGGGACCCCATGGATCCACTTGGGTATGAAAATGACAATAATAACTTTTTATTTAAAGTAAAACAAAATTGTCACAAACATGTGTTGTTTTACTAAAACAATTATTTCATAGAGTTATATAAGTTTAATTTTCGACTATAAATATTAATTGGAAATATAAAACGATTTCCTACATCATGATATTTGTTTTATAATTTTTAGACATTACATAAATTAAATTTTTTATGAAACCATGATGATGCAGCGATTACCTCATTAATTAATGATTTAAATAAAATGAAAAGATAATGTATAATCTAAGACATAACTTGTCCAAAAACCTATTGTATGGGTATATTTCGAACCCTTATCACCTTATCCTCGAAATATATAATTGTAGGACCTCTAAAATCCGAAAAGTATCTCATAATAATGTAATATTTCATTACTTTCCAAGAGTGCCCCTCCTCTCCTATTATAAAATGCCCCCACCTCTACCACCTTATTCAAACCTTCAAGCCATTTGGATAGTCCAAACTCTACCCAAATACTCTCCACATCCCACTATTACTTTTAAAAGCCTCACTTTGGGCAGAATGCTTCCCAAGGAAGCCGTTGAGCTCAAATCAAAAAGAGTTACCCGTTTTAAAGGTAGTGTTTTCTCTTGTGTTCTTATGTTTTATTTTGCTTCTCCAACACCCTAAAAACATTTTATTCATTTCCTTTGAAACAAAACCATTATCCTAAATAAACTAGGATGTTGTTATAAGAATTATTCGAGCTACACTTACACACACCTACATCTAATGGTTAAAGAACATACTGTTTCTGTGGATGACGATTTTCTGCCTCACGAAATGATGATTGTTCAACACTCATATAACACCTTCAAAGGTGTCCATTCAGATGTCAATATATTTATATATGATATATAATATGTTTACGTTTTACTTAATCATATGTATTTTTAATTTATGTCATACATTTATGGTTTCCATTATGGGTAAACGCGATATTTTCATTTTAGAAAGTGCGGACTACCGCCCCCTCAATGTGATTTGAATAGTTAATGCCATATGTGGGATGTATAATGGATGGAGTAAATGGTATTATAAATTATATTATACTGGAATTATATTATACCTTTATATAATTATAACTTCATTCCATTAAATATGAAATAGAAATGAAAGTAGTGTTCATGCATATGTACGGCTTACCGTCTCCATGAACGGTGCATTTAATTTCTTACCTATAAATGTTATGTAATATTATAAATGAATGTATATACTTGATATATATGATTTATATGATATCTAAATCATGAATATAATTATGGATATAATGGATATTTTACCACATGATCAAAGTTTAATTATAAGAAGTTTATTTTTGACTCAAGGACCTAAGATCAAAAAAACGACCGTTATTAACTTAAATAATTACATAATGTTCATAACATGGTAATAAGTGATATAAAAGGAATAATGAACTTGAAAAAGGTTTTTAAGTAGGTAGATATTAACTCTAGTTTATTATTCAAGTGGTTAAAGAGTGGTCGAGTCAAGTCGGACACGAGGTAAGGGAACTTCTTAAACCAATTTCCATTCTTTGGGTTAATCTCCTACTTTAAAATTATGTCATGATATTATCATGTCCTATCTTGTATTTATACATTCATTATGTGTACATATATTGAATACACATAATAGATCTATTTTATTTAAAAAATTATATTTGTAAGGAACTTCATCTCAATCTCCATACATTGAGGCATATTTTGTTTTATACAAAAATTTCTTCTATACGGTGTATAAACCCCTTTGACTTTTAATTTTATTCAAAAGGAATCATATTATACGAAACGTTTTTACTAAAAGAAAAAATAAATGTTTTATTCTTACATATGCGGCGACAATGACTTCCCTACCGCCATGACCATTATTTGAGTTTCGGCTTCCTCTACAAGCCTTAATTTTTAAAAAAAATGAAAAATAAATATCAAGTTTTAATTTTCATTTATTTTGGTAATGAAAATGGTTTTGAAAGTGTTTTTATTATATAAATATGTTATATTGATAACTTGTGATTGAAATGTGGAAATTTCATGTTTCCTTTATGCATATTTTATGTGATATGATTATGTTATGGTTTATGATATGTTAAAACCTGTTCATATGATGAATGCATTGGACATAATAAGTGACGGGTGGAGCCCGATGTAGCTCCTTGATGCATCGGCAGGTCTCATGAGACAAACTAGTGTCTTGGCACGAGGACTTGACAAAATCTTATTTGGGGTCTTGGAACGAGGCCTTGGCTACGTGGTTATGATAGTCTGGCATTATGCATTCTATCATTATGAAAGTGGTTATTGATATTGCATGTGATTATTCGACCAGTAGAATATCCATGTGAATAAGTAAATGGAATTATCTCATTTTACTTTTTCCATATTATGTTGATGTTCAAGTTTAAAAGGCTTTTGTTTTAGTTATACTTTGCCTTAAATATTTATGATTATTTATGAAAGCTTCCGCTATACTGTTATCCTTACTGAGCATCTGAGCTCACCCCTTTCAATGTCTTAATATTTTCTAGGACATGAAGAAGTATTTTATGAATGACCTGCAGGGATAGTAAGAAGAGGATATGAGTGTGGACTATGGAGACTTTTTTATTGCAGTGTTTCACATTATGATGTAATGTAACATTTATGAATGTATCTAGTGTTTCCAAGGCTACTAAACTAATCGGTCTTTCGAGACTAGATCTTTTGTGATCATGACAATGTTATGCAATAATGCACCGACTCTGGGTAACTGGGGTCGGGGCATTACAAGAAACCACTTAAAAATAAATCGAAAATTTGATATCATGTTGAGGGGGTACTATCAATGCCTATATAGAAAAAACACCAGGGAACCCTAGAAAACCACTAGGAAACACTATTTCTTATACATTAAATAAATTCACAACGAACTCTTTTATATAATTTGAAATAGGTTCCAAATACATATGATCCATCAAAGGATCTTTCCCAATGGTGAAAAATACACGATGGGATCCCAAAAATGAGATTGATAATCTCTTATGAAAACTATGAAAAATAAATAACATATAATAAAACAAACCCATAACAAATAATGATATAATTTTAAAATTTTAAATATATAAAAGAAACACATATTAATTTCTGTTTCCCTATCATCATCTCATAACCAACAGACACATAAAAAACTAGGTTGAAATCCAATTGGCAAAGTTAAAATTGTGGAAACTGGAAGTCTTTACACCTTAAATCCTTGAGCATATTATAATTTAGGTTCTATGAGGCTGTGTGAATATAATAAATTAAAAAAATATTAAAAACATTGAACCAAAATAGCTGGTACTTCAAAAGAATATAGCATTTCGAACTAAAAGGTATGAATGTAAAATTCCCGTCATCTTTACCACACTTCCCCATTTTATGACCCCCGTGTATAAATATTCCCAAACCAATATTCCATATTAGAAGGTATTTCTTGGGTATATTCTTGGATTGTTCTAACTATTCACATGGATTAAAATACCGCTGACCCTATTATGACTAATAAGGCCCTGGGTAAACATTCACCGGTTTTACAAGAAATCTATCATATATCCGATTATGAAAATAAATAATGGGTGACAACTAGAACATATGATGGCCAAAAAATAAAAAAATATGCCAAATCGCCTAGTATAATTAAAATACTTACCTACCCTAATAAAAAGAAAATAAGTGATGTAAGGTCAAGTAAATTCTATATAAACATCATTTATCAAGATAACCATTATCCTATATATGAATCCTTACTACATGAGATGTTTAGATGATATACTACTCAATATGAACTGATCCATGAAAGAATCTTCCCTATCACCTCTTCCTTATCATTCACTACAAAATATACTGAAAATGTAGATGGGATGACCTATCAACAAATTGTTGGATGCAATTCGTCATTGAAATTATATGGACATAAAAATTAAATTAGAATATGATGAAGAGAACAATGAATATGTTTCATAATGTAAACACTAATATCAAACACACTCGTGAAACCTTGAACATTTGAGAGAAAATCCTACCACATAAATGCCTTTAGAGTTAATGCTTGTTATTTAACTTCTAAACATGGGATGGATGATGGGGATGGACCAGAATATGGATCAGTTGATACTTGGATATTATCATTAGTTTAATTATTTATACTTTTGGTATATATTTTATATGATATACCAACGGGGGATCCTTATATAAGGAATATTTTTTATTGATGCATTTGATATTTTTTAGATTATCAGTACAATACATGGTCATGATATCTATCTAGATGTGTATCTAATTTATGTTATATTTAATGTCTTCTAAAATATAATAATTATGTTATAGTATCCACATGAAAACCACATGTTCCATATCCATTAGTCAATAACATCTGTCATATGAGGAGGCAAGCATAAAGAACTTAGCGGTCATCAATTGAATCACTAATCAGTAGAATGGGGAGGCTGGACATCACCAAGAGGTATCTGGTTTTTCTTTTTCTTATTTTATTAGTATTTTGCAGTAGTAATAAAATTTTTATGATGTTTTCCTAGATTACTAACGAACTATTTATTTGGTTTTTTAGCCCCATGTATGTAGGAAAACAAAAGTTTCCAAGGATGTGAATTATTATTCATTATTTTTATTTTACCAATTGTTTTCAACCTTGAGAAGTTAACATGGGTGTGATGTTATAAATTTATGTTATTTATACTATTGGTTGATATGAAAATAATTATTACAAATTCATCTTTCACGATAGGAACTTATGATTGAAAGACCATCCATATGTTTTTTGGAATTGATAAATTATTGGGATTCCTAAGTGTTGGTGTTTTGTTTACTATTTTTAGTTTATATATGGTTGTGGTTTATATCTTCATATGGATCTACATGATTGATAGGGGTTGGTTATTTAATTTTTCTCTAGAATTTTATATGGTTATTCACATATAATATTTGATGGTATTCTACTTGACCAACTTCTCAAGTGTCTTCTGATTAATAGAAATCAATAAATGATTAATTAAGGTTATTTTTTTGTTTAATAATGATATATTAAGAAACATATATCCTATTTTCTCTCATAATATATGAATGAAACACTATATAAATAAATTGGATTATGAGGTTTAAATAAGTTTGGAATGGGTAAAATAGGAAACCATAAAGAAAAAAATGATTCTTTTAAAATATGAATCCCTTAGATTAGAACTATGCAATAATTTAAGTGAAATAAGAAATAATGGAACCTTTAGAAATTTTGATGATGTGTATCACTTATGTTTATGTCTGGAAACTTTGTATGGGTAGTCTAGGTTAGAGAGGGAGACTGTATTATGAGTCCTTGATGGGTTTGGGTGTACCAGATTGTTTGGAGTTTTCTTTCATGACTTCAGCTGAAATGTAACAATGAGGGTGTTAATTTTCATACGATATTAGGGGTTTTGTGGCCCATTTCATTTGTGTGGGAACCTAGAGTCATTTTATCATTTATTAATGATGAAAATGGTCATGAAGGACCAAGATTAATTGTTTGACCTTGGCGTGTTAGAGAGCTTTTGTTTTAGAAAAGGGGTAGGAGTGCAAAACATGAAAAGTGGATTGTCTTATAACATACAAAATGGGATAGGGGTGATACAATGGATTATTTTATTATGACTTGGGATTTTGGTGTCGATTTGTTGTGTTAACTAATCAAGAGATAACACAAAATGTGAAGGAATGGTGTTCTGGGTGCCTTAGATGTTTGAGGAATGATAAGAATCATTAGTATGTGGAATGGATTCATATATGGTTATAATGAGTTTATTTAAAATGAACAGTTATTAATTGAATATTTACTATCAGATGCACATGAGTTCTACTATTTTGTTTTTAAAACTAGTATCATAGGGGAAGGATCACTCAGATGTATGACTCTAATATTTTGATGTTTTTCTACTATGGTAATCAGTGAAATCCATAGTCAGTGATATAAGTATGATAAAGCATGGGTATGTGATATTATTTGAGGAGAAACTACATAGATGATGATTGGTTATTTGGTTATACTTTACTTGTGAAAAGTATAATAATGTTGTTTGGAAGAATCATGGATTCCTCGAGTTCAATGCGACTGATATGCTCAGGGGAATGTTCATATGTTTAAATGGTTGAATGATCTAATGATTGAAAATTAATGACTCATGGGAACTTTATTTGGGGAGATAAATGGTCAAAGGGGGTATGTACACCTATGGATTTTTTTGATCACGGTGAAAGGAATGTTTTGGGGATACACGATGTCATAGGTTTATTTAATTACGTTGCACATGATCAGGTTCCTATTTCATTTCTGTATGGAAAATTTACTACATGTTGGATATGTGTAGGCCATGATTAGTTTCTTATTGATAAAATGGAATTTCTATTTTCATGGAGAATCATTTGGGTATTATAGAAACTCGAGCAGTGAGGTAATGGTAATTCCATGAATAATTTTACGGTCATGACTACTTGATAGTGAGTAATGATTGGTTATTTGGTTTTTGTTAATAACTGCCTCTCAGTGTGAGGTTACTAGGAGATTATGAGAGACATATGGGTAGGAGGCTTGGGGCATATAGTTGTGTTTTTGTATAAATTTTTTTTGAGAGGTGACATCAGGGAGGGGTTAGAAATTAGTGACATAGAACGATGGATGTGAACCAGATTGATTCATCATGGGTTCATGGATTCATTGAGTGGGGATTGGAAGAGTGACACATGATTGTTTTAAGATGGAACCATCGATGTTTCACTCAAGTATATGTATAAGGGGATATTTATGGCGGGGACTGAAACATTAGTCACCAGAGTGTGAGACCCATTTTATATACTAGAAATCATAAATTTTATCAGTGTCATTCTCATAAGTTGAGAACATCTAGTAGTTGGTGTTACATTTTATAAAATCAATATAACTATGATACCTAAACCGAATGAATGAGTTTGGTGATGAATGGAGTTTGGTATGTGGTTGAGGATATCTACTACACTGTAGATATGATAATTAAACTCTAATGGTAGGGAGTGGTGCGTCGAACATGGGAATGATAAACTTATTTTTATGGTGTTGTGATAACATGTACTTGACCATCGTGTAGTAATTGTGGAATTGGGATTATAGTGGAGAACAGATTGAATATATACATGGATTCCACAAGGAATGAAAATAGTAAATTGTATGCGATTTATTATCATGTTTTATCATAGTATACATGCTTGCGGAGGATTTTAAAAATAGCTGATGGTGTTGGATCAGAGGTGCATTAGTGTGAAATAGGACATAATAATGGTTTGGATAGTTAGGTATCTGCCCATGGGACCTCACTATAAATTTCATATTGACTCTTATGATCATGTTTGGGTGATCATAAAATGCTCCTGGATTGATGGAATCATCACTCAATAAATTATTAATCCATCATTAGTTTGAGATGATCATTTTGTAGATGAGTCATTTGATGATATTTTTATATGAACTCATGTATGTTAGAGGACGTGGAATGTTGAAAACTACATATGGTGTGTTATTTATTATATGATGTGTGATTGTATGAATTATCTAATATTTTAATTTAAAAATAATTAGTTTACTGGATTAAGAATGTGAAACAGTTATAAATCTATCCCAATTAGGAATTCATGGATGAGGATGGTCACTAAACATTAACTAGTGCACTAGTGTATGATTGGGTACAGTGTGTTGGGAACCACACCGAGATGGTTAGTGGTCTGGTAGAATCATAATATGGTAGAAAAATTACATTTTTTTAGAAACGATACATTGTAATTGGCCTGCATTAACAAGTCCATATAGTTTGGATCACCTTGGACATGATAGTTAATTAGATGATGGAATCATCATGTTTTAGTATAGATGGTCTTGGGTATGAACCATTTCAATGTTTTGATGTTTCTGTGGGTTTCTTGGGTGGGTATTGGAAATCTTGGAACCTTGAATAAATGGTTTTTACAAGGATATGATTCTTTTGTTTGAAAATGAAATATGGTAATTCAATATTTAAATATTAATTGATGTGCGTGTCGAGTTGTAGATTTGTTACCACTAAGAAATCTTAGTTAAGGGACATGTTATGGTTAAAATTTTGTAATTTATTGTGTCCGTACAAGATTTTTAGTATTATGAAAAAATTGGGGTTTGGATTCATTGGATGGTTTGTTTTGAGAATATCTATTCAGATCGTGAATCTAAAAGTTTGAGAATCTTGATTTGATATTTTCTGATATGGTTTGAGACTCCAGATGGTAAATGGGGTTTTATGACTTTCTTGGGTGCACCTGATAAATACATAGAGGTTTGGGAGAATAATGAACCAGTATCATGTTTTGGGTTGCACCATTCAGAGAAATTTTTTTTATTACTCTTATATAAGATGAGTTTTAGTTGAATTTATATAGTCCATAGAATTTAATCCACATTAGATAATGGTATTTTGATGACCAAGAGGTTATCAATTAAAATAATTAAATGTTTAATGGGCCTAAGGGATTTTAGAAAAAAATGTTCATAGATTTGGAACAGCTGTGTGAAATGATGACATGTGAGGAAGTTGCAATTTTCAAAGTTATCAAATTGTTTGGAACTTCACAGATCAACTATATGATTGGGGTGTACATGAATAGTGTGTACCATGTAGTTGGTGGCCCATTTTTAAAATCATTCTTAAAAACTAAGAATATTAAGAAAAATATATTTTAATGGTTTTTACATTGTTTTATTTTAAGACACAACCAACCCTTTTACTAATAGTCTAATGTTTGAATGACAACCTGAACCCATATCCTATTCCTCCATGGTTATCTAATATTAATGGTTGTTCTGGGGTGTGTTTTCTACATTTGAGGTATGGTTTCAATGCATTAAAATTCCATTCATCACCTCCAAAATTAAATCTATTAGTATAGTTTTCATTTTTTTAGTTTTGATTCCCCTTAATATCGGTGTAATCATACAAGTATCATTGGGATTCGAATTTTCATTTATAGAGGAGATCTGGAGATGACATATGCAAACCATTAGTTGGTGTTTTGATGATGGTATGATGAACAATCAATTATAATAATGGTTTTCCAATAAAATTACATAATTTTTTATATTTATTACTAATGTGTGTCAAGGATTTATATAATAATAGCTTCATAGTTTCATGAGGGACATTCAGTGGGTGGTTTCTCATGGTTTATTTGAACAACGTGTTCCTATGGCTTCAGAATTGATACTGATGTTGTTTGGAATTTGACGAGCCTTGGATACTAAAGGGAAAAATCATCGGTATGGAAATAATAGAAATAATCATCTATAAGGGTGTGTTTTCCAAATTTACAAACAATATAGATTATATTTATAATTTTATGTGATCACAAAAACACTATATTTCGATTGTTGACTATATAATTAGAAAACGTACTTGTAATTAGAATACACCTTATTTATTAACCAGTGGAATGCATGAACCCTATAGGAAGGCAGTCCATAGTGTAACACTTATATATAAATTTTTAACATAGAAATTGGTCAATTAAAATGAATTTTAACTAGAAGTGGTATTTTTGGGAAAATGCATTTGAAATGAAAATAGGAAATAGTGCTTCAAATAGTGATTTAAAATTGGTAGACTAGTCATGTTTTCTAATGGAAAAGTGGAAATCGAATTTGATTTTTTTTGAAATAGAAATGTGCACTTTTATGGACAATATGAATTGGGTATTATTGTAAATTAATTTTTCTGCAAATGACTTTTGAAATGTTTTTGGGAAATTCTATTTTGGGAATAGGATTGAAAGTGGTAATTGGACTTGATTTTGAAAATGAATTTTAAATTGTTTTTGGTAAGGTAATGTGGATTGGTCATGAAAATGAAGGTGTCAAAAATTTAATTTGGTATTTTATTTTGATCATTTAGTGACATGTTGAATGATATGTGTTTTTTCCTTAGGGCTATTAGAGTTAAACCTGGTGTGAACATGAATCCATGGTGTATGATATTTTTAGGGTTAATCTGATGGAGAACACATCCCATGGTTTGATGTGATTATGATGGTTATTCCTAACTTCAAAAAGACCCTTAACTTCACACACATGTGATAGTTAATCCTATGGTGAACAAGGCACGTTGGAAGACTCTAGGACCCTTGGGATAGATAAATTAAACATGGTTATAGAATGTTTGTCTAGGGATGGGTATATTATGCTCAACATGAGATTGGATGGCATCGACATTGTGACATAATCAAAGACACCATTTCACTTTCCCACAGAATGTATGTACATTTCACACGGTGTGTAATTCCCCGACCCCAGTTACCTAGAGTCATTTGATTATTACATAACATTTCCATGATCACATAAGGTCATGTCTAGAAAGACCGATTCTTTTAGAAGCCTTGGAAGTACTAGATACATTCATAAGGATTGCATTACATCATAAAATGGAAAAAATAAAATAAAATTGTTTCCAAAGACAACACTGAGATCTCATAGACTATCCCTGAAGGTCAGTCATAATATACTTCTTTCCATCCTTGAAAAAATAAAACATAGAAAGGGGTGAGCTCAGATGCTAAGTAAGGATAACGATATAGAGAAAACATTCATAAATAAGCATAAACATCTCTGGAAATGATTAATACTAAAACAAAAGGTTTTTAAACTTGAACATCTCCATAATATGGAAAATAGAAAATCAAATAATGTCATTTAGTTATTCACATGGATATTCTATTATTCTAATAATCACATGAAATATCAATATCCAATTTCCTAATGATGGAATGAATAATTCCATACTTTCATAACCACATAGTCAAGGCCTTGTCCCAAGACTACAAATAAGATTTTGTCAAGGTCTTGTTCCATGGTAGTAGTTTGTCTCTTGAGACCTACCGATGCATCGAGGAGCTATAGCGGGCATCACCTGTCACTTACTAAGTCCAATGCATTACTCATATGAAAAGGTTTAAGCATAACATAAACATTCTTATTAAAACTAGCAAATTAAATGTCAATACTTTATCCATAAGCCATGAATGGTATAAAAATAACACATAAAAATTCAAACATATCACAAAAAATTCAACATAATATGGAATTTTTGTATCATAATAAATCTACTTCAAATAAGCTAAAAATACATAAAAGGATGTTGAAATAGATGAAATCAAAACCTTTTTAGAGAAATATCAATTTTATTTTTAAATCATTTAAAATTCACATATTTATAAAAGAAAACATTTATATTTTAAAATATTCTTATAATCTTGTAAGGGATGCTTCAACGATGTTATAACGACAGAAAATAGCTGCACCCACCGTATAAGTTATAAAACACACTTAACTTAAATTTGTCGTAAAGGTCAAAAAATACCTTGTTTGGAAAACGGCGGAATGATTCCTTTCAAAAAAAAATTTAAAAAGTCAAATAAGGGTATTAAAGAATTCAACCCATAGTATAGTAAATAGTAACAGTTTTTTAAAATACACTTTTATGAAATATTTATGTTGATGATAAAGATTCCCCAGTAAATACTTACGTAGAAAAAACCTCAGATAATAAAGAGATTGAGAAATTAACCATTAACATGTATTTTTCCTTGGTTGAGGGTAAGATAACCTCCTGTATAATGGTGAAATAATTTTTATTAAATTATGAAATAATAATAAACATTAATATGATATCATATTTGATTTTTTAACATTTCTTTGTTAATAATATCTTAGTATTATCGTCGTTTCGGGTGTTAACTGATTCATTTTCCTTTATATGATTTGTTATGTAAGTAATTTTAGTTATGGATAAGATGTATCTTATTAATATTCCGAATGATATTGTGTCTTTAAAAATTATTTTTAATCATCAAATTAAAATTAATATTGAATGGAGACGATGGGGAATGAATTTCATCGCGTTCGTGGAGACAGTAATCTGTACGTACACACAGGCGAAGATATCATTATTTTGATATAAAAACAATATAAAATTGGATGGTATATCATATATAAATAATCATAAACATGTTATATTTATTATTTACATCAATTAAACATTATTATTATACCCATCCAAATAATAATGTATTGAATAACGATTACACCACGACGTGGAGATGGTAAGTCGTACGTACACGCACGTATGGTAACATGTCCTTAAAAAGATGATATAATAATGGATATGGTTGTACCATATTTATAATAACATAAAAATATATATAATATACTAGAGTTATTATTTTAGAATGGAAATAACAAAGAAAGAGGATGTGGAAGAAGAAAGGAACTTGAAAGAGGTGATAAAATATTTAACTCTTCGTCGGGTTCTTCTTTTTGATTTGATAAAAAGAGATCGTTGGGTTTGATTTGTGACTAAAGGAAGGCCCCTAAGAATAAGGGAGGATAGTTGAAAGGGTATTTGGGCTGGGGTAGGACGAGCCAAATGGCTTTGAAGGTGTGAATTAGAGAGAAGGGGGAGTGCCCTTTTATAAGAGGGGTGAGGGGCACCTTAGGAAAAGCTAGAAATATTATATTATATAAAATAATTTTCGGTTTATAATGGCTAAACAATATATTTTTTAAATGTTAAGGTGGGTATGGGTCTAAAACCACTCATCCAATAGGTTTTAGACAGGTTTGGGTCAATATATTAATCTTATCTTTTAGATTTAACTCTAAGTTAAATAGTTTGACATTTACCATGTCTCTTTGTATTTTTATATTAAATAGTTAATAAACATACTATATACTTCCAAGATAACCCCAAGTGGTTCATTAATGACACAAATATAATTATATAAGTTTTTTGTTTAATCTTAGATTTTTAGGAATATAAAATTTGTTTTAAAAACACTTTAATGTCAATTTTGACACTATTTGGTATTGTGTTTTTGCTAAATTCTTAACAGAATTATTACCTCTAATTGTTTTAATCTATCCAACCCTAATATGATATTTTAACCTAAAAAATTAGTTTAATTCATAAAAATTCTCAGATTACATTTATTTGTATATTTAAAATGTCACTTATTTTAATATTTCATTAATTATGTAATTATTGCATCATCATTCTGTCATAAATAAATTAAATTATTTAATGTCTAAAAAATATAAATAAAATACCATTATATATTATATAATTTTATATTTCTAATTAATATTTATAGTCAAATTTATCCTATGTGTTACCCTATATTAAAAATGTTTAGTTATTAAACTTTGATTTTAACTCTTTTAACACTACTTTGAATTAAATAATAATAAAAGTCCTAATCTAATCCAAGAGGACTGAAAAGGTTAATATTTTATTCCTAAGAATGTTTTTGGTCTAATTATACTTATAAAATAGAATTAGTACATGTTTAAGGGTAATAATAATATCATTTTTACCCTTAATTATCCTATTTACTTTTAACTGTGGTAAATAAAAGTGAAAAATTACTACTCACCAAAAATTATTTTCATCTTATTGAACCACATTTTACTTACTGATATAAACTGTGTCTCCACGATTTTTGAAATTCAACTCACAGAAGCAGTAAAATAATTTAAATTTTCAAATGATCCTAGGAGGTGGGTAAAAGACGGTAAAAAAGTTCCATAAAATTTTTATATATCTAAAATTATTATAAACTGACTCAAATGAATTAATTTGAACATATATAGGTATTATTTATATATTTTGAACTAAAATAAATTTAAATAAAATAAATAATTCTTTAAATAAAAAGTCAGTTTTAAATAATAACTCAGTGTTTTTAACTTTTTATCAAATATTGAAAGTTTTCAGAAAAATACAAAAAATTTACCTTATACTAATTTCGATATTCCGAATCCAAAAATGAAGTCCATTTTGAATGATAAAATTTATAAATTTTCAAAAAGTGGATATTACTATTCATAACGACTAGTTTGATTTGTTATGATTTGTTAGAACTTGATGTAGCATACAACACACGCTATTGTATTAGTCAAAGAGAAGCGTAATGTGGAATTTTGGGGTGTTACATTCTCCCATCCTTAAAATAATTTCATCCTCAAAATTTCTAGAATATTACTACATAAAAAGACTCAGGTGTTTCTTCATCATAAGTTCCTCAGGTTCCCACTTTTCCACTTACATATTATGGTTTCTCCATAGGACTTTTACCAGATGAGTCATCTGGTTTCTCACCACATGTTCTCTTGTACCAAGAATATTGACAGGCTCTTCGCAATAAGATAGATTGGGTTCCGGTTCTAATTCCTCAAAGGTGAGTACATGGGTTGGGTCAGGCATTTATTTTCACAAAAGTGACATGTGGAACACATCGTGAACTTTTTAGAGATGTGGTGGCATTGCCAAATGGTAAGCTACAACCCCAATTCGTTCTATAATTGCGAAAGTTCCGATGTACCTGGGACTCAATTTACCCTTCTTACTAAAACGTATAACTCCCTTCCATGGAGATACCTTCACAAAAACATGATCTCCTACCTGAAATTCCAAATTCTTCCTTTGGTTATCTTTATAGCTCTTCTTCCTACATTGAGCTGTTTTGATGTGGTTTTGGATTACCTTCACCTTTTCTATCATTTCCTCCACCAGTTCTGGCCCTACGAGTTTTCTTTCACCAACATCATCCCAGCAGGTTATTGTGGAAAATCTCGTACTGTATAACGCTTCATATAGAGCCATCTAAATACTTGAATGGAAGCTATCATTATAGGAAAATTATACCAGAGTTAAATATTGATCCCAAATTCCTTGAAAGTCATGTAAGGATGATCTCAACATGTCTTCTATGGTTTGAATAGTCCGTTCTGATTGTCCATTAGTTTGGGGGTGGTAGGCAGTGCTTAAATGAATTTCAGTATCCAGTGTTTTCTAAAGACTTTTCAAGAATCTTGGTGTAAAACGTGGATCACAATCAGAAACAATTGATAGTGGTACTCCATGAAGTCTTACAAATTCATTAATATATAGTCTTTCCAATCATTCAAGTGGTAAATCATCTCTTATAGCAAGAAAATGTGGTGACTTGGTAAGACAATCAACAATGACCCATATTGAATTCTTCTTCCTAGGAGTCTTTGGTAGTCCCATAAAAAAGTCCATCGTAATATTATACCATTTCCACTCAGGTATGGGAGGAAGATTCATTACTCTTCTAGGCTGTTTCCTTCCAGCTTTCACTTGTTTACAAACCATACATATTGACACAAAATCAGCAATCTCCCTCTTCATGTTGTCCCACCAAATATGTTCCTTAAAATATCTATACATCTTAGTGCAACCAGGGTGTATAGAGAAATTGGAACTATGAGCATCATCCAATAATTTTTTTTAGATTAGGTATATCAAGAACACAATGTCTGTTCCCAAATTTCAAAATTCCATCTTCATACACAAAGTTTCTCAATCTCCCATCATTCACAACATTAATCTTCTTTTGAAAATATTCATCACCAGTCTGAGAACTATTTATCCATTCTAGTAAAGATTGTTTGACAACTATTTGAAAAAGTATTGATGTATGACCTTCCATGCTGGTTCCCATATCCATCTTTATTATATCCATATATATAGAATCCTTTTCAACTCTCATCTTGTTTAAAACTCCATGATCCTTTCTACTCAAAGAATATACCAATTTATTTGCCTTCCCCAGGTGGTAGTACATAATGAAATCATAATCCTTGAGTAGTTCAATTCATCACCTTTGCCTCATGTTGAGTTATTTCTGTGAGAAAATATACTTCAAACTCTTATGATCGTTATATATCTAATATTTTTCACCATATAGATAGTTTCTCTAAATATTCAAAGCAAATATAATATATGCAAACTCAAGATCATGAGTAGGATATTATTGCTCATGAATTTTTAGCTATTGTGATTCATAGTAAATAACCCTATCATTCTGCATAATGACACAACCATGTCCTTTTATTGAAGAATCACTATAAATAACAAACCCATCATTCCCCAATGGTAGATTCAAGATAATAGCATTGAATAATCTTCTATTAAGTTCTTCAAAACATTATTCACACTCTTTTTTCCATAAAAATTTAACCCCTTTACATGGGAGATTGGTTAATGGGTTAGCCAATCGGGAAAAATTCTGGACGAAACGCTGATAATAAAATGCTAAACCAATAAAACTTCGTACCTCAGTTATACTTTTCGGTGTTGTCCATTCTTGGATTGATCTTTTCTTAGAAGGATCAACAGAGATTCCATCCATAGAGAAAATATGTCCATGAAAAGAAATCTCTTGAAGCGAGAATTCACACTTGATAAACATCCAATAAAATTTAAGTCTTCTAAGAGACTTCAGGATAATTATCAAGTGATTTTCATGATATAAATATATTTTAGAGTATACCAATAAATCATCAATAAATACCACTAAAAATTCATCATGATATTCTCTTAAAACTCTGTTCATTAGATCCATGAAAACAGAGGGTTCATTACTCAATCCAAAAGGAATTACAGTAAACTTTTATTACCCATACCTGGTTCGAAATGCTATTTTCAGAATATCTTCCTTCTTCACACAAAACTGATGATATCCATATCGAAGTTCAATCTTTTAAAAGAATTGATATCCATAAAGTTGGTCAAATAAATCATCAATGCGAGGTAGGGGATAGTTGTTCTTTATTGTTATAGTATTTATCTCCCTGTAGTCAATGCACAACCTCATAGATCCATCTCTATTCTTAAAAAAAGGAAAGGGGATCCCCATAGAGAAACACTGGGGAAAATAAATCCCTTATTAATCAATTCCTATTGATGATTATTTATTTCCACTAATTCCACAATGGATAATCTTTAAGGGGTCTTAGATATGGGCCTTGATCCAGGATTTAAATCAATGGAAAACTCAATTTCTCGTTCTGGAGAATGTCCAAGTAAATCATCTGGAAACACATCAACATATTCTTTCACAATAGGTACATACTACTTTTGAAAATTCCATTCCTCACCCATAGTTATTTCATTCTCTTCCTCCCCAATAATTGAATTTTGTAGAGCTATTGGGGGTTGATATAGATAAGAATCTAGTGGTGACATTTCTGTTCTAAAGATAATGTGTTCTTTATCATCATCATAAAAAATAGTTTCCTCCTTTTTAAAATATATTTTTGCATCACGGGACGAAAGCCAATCCATATTGAGGATTATATAAAATTAAATCATGGGTATGATGATGAGATCAGTAGATAAGGAACATTTATATGCTCTAATGGGGATGATTCATGAAACATTGTTGCAATGATACATCCCTTAAGAGCTTTGACTGACAACTCCCTTGTTAAATCAAATTGAAAATATCTTATTTTCTTAGCAAAATGGGAAGATATGAAACAATGTGATGATCCAGAATCAAATAAATCATTTTCTAAACATGAGGAAACCATTAAATTACCCGCCACCACATATTTCGGAGCTTCAACCTCAGAAGTAGTGATGGCATAAGCTAGGCCTTGATCCCTTGGCGTTTTCTAAGGTAAGTTCCTTTCACTCTTAGGACATTCATTCGCATACTGACCCTTTCTCTACAATTGTAGCATTCAACATCAACGGCCTCTTTCTTCCCCTTTCAATCACGATCTTGGTGGCCTTTTTCACCACACTTGCAACAGACACCCATTACCTTCAGGCATGTACCAGGGTGTTTCTTCCCATATTTACTATAGGGTGGAAATTTATCTTTTCCCTTCTTCCCCTTATTTCCATTTCTAGAGGGTTCAACAGATCTATTCTTCTATTTCTTTGATTTAAAGTCGTAAGACTTAGAGAATTCTTTTTCTATCTTGATAGCACATGAGACAATATATTCGTACAACGAGAAGTATTTTGAGACTAATGCTCGACGGATAAATATTTTTAACCAATCAAAGAAACGATCAATCTTACTTCTTGGGTTAAGTATATAATCTACATCTTGCCTTTATAACCTTGTAATTTTAGCCTCATACTTTGCGACATTCTCATCCTCCTTTTGCCTCAGACTCAAAAATTGCCTTTCCATATTTGCTCGAGGGTCACGAGGAGAGTATTTTCTAAGAAAAGAAATTTAAACTCCCTCAATTCCATATTTGTTACTTCATCATCTTCCTTTGTGTTTTGAATCAATGACCACCATTGATCAGCATCTCCAGTGAGGCAGTAAATTTCCATGACATTGTTTTCCCTTTCAATACTCCCCAAGGCATGGAATATTTTCACTATCTATTGTTCATCTACTAATGGATTTGTAATCCCATTTAATGTTAGTGGTTTTTGTGTCATGAAGAGATCTAACATTGATCCTCCACACTGTGGATTAGGGTGCTCCATACAGGTAAGGTTATTATTCATAACCTGAGTGAGTTGTCCCAGTATGGTGATAAGCTGATCATCCCCAGTTGTATCACTAGATCAACTATAATTATCTTGAGCATGACGGAAATACCTACATGGAGTTCATTCATTGATACTATTTCCATTCCTTTCTTTAGGAACCATTTCTAAACAATGTCATAAACAAGATTAGTTTATGAATCAAAATACATAAATCAAAACATGTAAAACACTTAAAATAAACTGAACATTTAATGGATATAATCCATAATCATAAAAAATGTATTCTTTGAGGAAGTATATACTCATAAACCCTTTATAATGGTTTGTAAAGATAATGAGAATTATCCTAACCATATCCCTCGAGAGTGTCGTAACCAAGAGTGCAGCATGGCCCGTTGTCGTGCTTGAGTTCCCATTCGAGTCTAGCTCAAAGCCGTGTTTTCAGGTTTTACCCATAGGTACATCTGTGCCAGAGCCACCTCTACCTACTCGTATCCAAACAGGGATGTTTTTCTTAGAAAACAAATACAATCTCTACAATACAAAAATTCTAGGAAGTTATTCGACACTAATCCTCAATATCTATCTTAGGGTAATTTCATCTAATCAGAGTTTACCTAAATCAAGATTCCAAGGTTTGTACTAAACATTCTTTGATACCAACTGTAAAGCCCTTACCCTAATTACCAAGGGTCGGTGCATTATTACATAACATTAGAATGATCTCAAAATATCATGCCTTGAAAGACCGATTAGTTTAGTATCCTTGGATGTACTAGATACATTCATAAGGTTTACATTACTTCATAAAATGACAAAACTACAACAACATTGTTTCCATATACAACACTAAGATTCCATAGACTATCCCTACAGGTCATTCATAATATTTTTCTTTGCATCCTGAGAAAAATAAAACAAAGAAAGGGGTGACCATAGGTGCTCTGTAAGGATAACGATATAGCAGAAACATTCATAAATAACCATAAACATTTAAGGCAATGTATAAGAATAAAACAAAATCCATTTAAACATGAACTTCAAAATAATATAGAAAATATAAACTCAAATAATGCCATTTACTTATTTTCATGGATATTCTACTAGTCGAATAATAACATGCAATATCAATATCCACTTTCACAATGATTGAATGCATAATTCCAGACTTTCATAACCACATATTCAAGGCCTTGTGCCAAGACTACTAATAAGATTTTGTCAAGGCCTTTTTCCAAGACAGTAGTTTGTCTAATGATACCTACCGATGCATTGAGGATCTATAGCGGGCTCCACCCGTTACTTACTATGTCCAATTCATTTTCATATGAAAAGGTTTAAACATAACAAAAAAAATCATATTATAACTAGCAGATGAAATGTAAATACCTTATCCATAAAATGTGAATTGAATAAAAATAACACATTCACAATCAAACTTATCAAAAAACCTTTAATAAAATATGGATGTTTTTTATCATATTAATTCAACTTCAAATAATTTTAAAATCCATCGAAGGATGTTGACATAGATGAAATCAAAAACTTTTTAGGAAAATATATCTTTCTATTTTTAAATCATATGAAAGTCACGTAATTATAAAAGAAAACATTTATATTTGAAAATATTCTTATAAGCTTGTAAGGGAAGCTTCGACAATGTTATAAAGGTGGAAAATAGTCACACCCACCGTATAAGTTAAAAAAACATTCTTTCCTTAAATTTGTCAAAAAGGTCAAAAAGTTCCTTGTTTGGAAAATGATGGAGTGATTCCTTTAAAAACATTTTAAAAAAATTAAAATAAGGGTATAAATGACTTTAAACCATAGTCTAGTAAATATTAAAAATGTTATAAAATACATTTTTAAGAAACATGAATGTGGATTATAAAGATGTCCCAATAGATACTTACGTAAAAACAACCTCAGATAATAAAGAGATTTTGAAATTAACCCGTACCATGTAATTTTCCGTGGTCGAGGGTAGGTTAACAACATTTATATTGGTGAAATAATTTTTATAAAATTATACAAGAATCATATACATTAATATGATATCGTATATGTTCTTTTAACATTTCATTGTTAATAATATCTTAGTGTTATCGTCTTTTAGGCTGTTAACTGATTCGATTTCCTTTATATGTATTGTTATGTAAGTAATATTTATTATGGATAGGATGTATTTTACTCATATTCATAATTATATTATGTCTTTAAGCATTATTTTTAATCATCTAATGAATATTAGTCTGGAATGGATATGACGGAGAATGAATTTCATCACGTTTGGGGAGACAGTAATCCGTACGTACGCACAAGCGACAATATTATTATTTTTGTTATTAAAATAATATATAATTGGATGTTATATCATATATACAGAATCATTATCATTTTATATTTATTATTTACATCATTTACAAATCATTATTATACCCATCCAAATAATAATGTATTGAATAACAATTACAGCACGATGTGGAGACGGTAAGCCGTACATACGTACGTATGGTGACATGTCATTCAAAGGATGGATAGAATAATTAATATGGTTGTACCATATTTATAATAACATACCAGTATATATAATATACTAGAGTTATTATTTTAGAATGGAAATAAAAAATGAAGAGAAAGCGGATGAAGAAAGAAACATGAAAGAGGTGATGAAATATTTACCTCTTCTTTAGGTTCTTCATTTTGATTTGATCAAAAGGGCTCCATAGGATGGCTTTATGACTAAAGGAAGGCCACTAGGATGAAGGGTGGGCCGTTTATAGGGTATTTGGTCAGGGTTTGGCCAAACCAAATTTCTTTGAAGGTGTGAATTAGAGGGAATGGTGAGTTCCCTTTTATAAGAGGGTCGAGGGGCACCTTAGGAAAAGCTAGAAATATTATTTTCTAATAAAATAATTTTTGGATTCTAAAGGCTCCAAAATGGATTATTTAAAGTTTAAGGTGGGGATGGGTTAAAAAACACTCAACTATTAAGTTTTAGACAGGGTTGGGTCACTATATTAACCTTATCATTTAGATTTAACTCTTTGTTAAATATTTTGACATTTACCATGTCTCTTTGTATTTTTATATTATATGGTTAATAAAAATACTATATACTTCCATGCGAACACAATGTGGTTCATTAATGATACACCTATCATTATATAAGTTTTTTTGGAAATCCGTAGATTTTTAGGAATAGAATAATTGTTTTAAAAAACTCTTTTATGTCAATTTTGACACAATTTGGTATTTTGTTATTGCTAAATTAATAACAACATTATTAATTTGAAAATAATTTATATAACCAACACTAATATGTCATAGTAACCTATAAAATAAGTGTAATTCATAAAAAGTCTCAAATTACCTTTATTTGGATAATTATAATATCAATTATTTTAATATTTCATTAATTAAGTAATTACTTCGTCATCATTGTGTCATAAATAAATTAAATTATTTAATGTCTAAAAAAATACCATTATGTAGGAAATATCTTTATATTTATAATGAATATTTATAGTCGAATTTACCTTATGTGTAACCCTATATTATAAATGTTTTAGTTATTAAACTTTGATTTTATCTCTTTTAACTCTTCTTTGAATTAAATAATAATAAAAGTTCTAATCGAATCCTAGTGGGCCAAAGAGGTTCATATTTTATTCCTAGGGTTTTTTCTGGTCTAATTATACTTATCCAATAGAATTATGACATGTGTTAGGATAATAATAATATCATTTTTATATTTAATTACCCTATTTACTTTCAACCATGGTAAATAAAAGAAAAAGTTACTATTCACCAAAAATTATTTTCATCTTATTGAACCACATTTTTCTTACTAATATCAACGTTGTTTCTCAAATTTTTGAAATTCAACTCATAGAATCAATAAAATTATGTTTTATGTAAATTCCCAAATGCTTTCCTTTTGAGGTGGCATAATACATGTATTGAAACAATTATTATGAATGAAAAAAATATTCCAATATATGATTGAATAACAGTGGTATGTATTCCTAGGTCATCGTCTATCATTCAAATAACTATATTTATCATTTAATATTAAATAATTATATATAACTCACTATGTTTTAGGACCATTTTCCTTAAGAAATTTAATCTCAATGATTTTAATCACATCTTCAAAAAAGTACAAATATAATATTTCATTCTATAACACACACACTTTTCCTTAAATTTCATTTAATTAATTAATTTAAAATATGATGAATTTTTTAAAAAAAAATATTTTTGAGAAGGATTTTTAGTTTCACTATCTCTATAGTCATGAAAACTAACAATGAATAATTCCCTTTAGATGTAGTGGCTCAACATGTTTAGCCTAATCATTCATGTTAACTATTCCTTCGTAAAAGTATACTTGAAATATTATAGTGAATATACTGACTTCTTATGATCTTTTGTCGCTAGTTTCTTTCATAATATTAATGTTATCCCCAAAATTTGTTCATTATATTAATGAAGTATTATCATTTATATCTTAATTTATGATTTTATAAGATATACAATTGAATTTCATATTGTGTATTTTTTAAGTACCATAAATACTATTCTTATTAGTTGTATTACTTATAAATGATTATATTATATGGAATGGAATGTGGTGGATTTTAGGATGTTTTAGATGATGATATATTGTTATTTATATATCTACTATTTTCTTAATAATATTATTATAATCAAAATTTTCATTTAAGGTGGAATCACACTTCTTTCTATCTCATTTTCTCTAATTTCATACAAGGGGTTTATGAGTGGAGGACCCACTATTTTACCCAAAATTTATTATTCTTATGTATATAATCATAAATTAATTATTGGAATTCCAATATTCTAATTTATTTTTATCTCCATTATCATCCTCTATTCTTCATCTCCCCACATAAACGTTTTCATCAACCTATGATTCATATCAGGAATTCCATTTCCATGTTATGTAAATCATGTATTCATATAGGGTTTGGATCAATAAGGATGAAAAAATATTTTATAACCCCAAATAATGTTATCTTAATGAAGTTATCAATGTTTTACCATGATTTAGGAAGGTCAATAATGACTAAATATTTTACGTTTTTTTTTCATTTTTTATTGTTCTTCATGAATTATATGAATTTTTTTTGAATGGGATAGATGATTCATCAATGGGTGATTTTCCATCATTATATAGAATTAATTCTCTACTTATTTTAAATAATAAATAGTTTATTTGTGTTGGTTTTATGTTTAACATAGTATATCAAATTTATAGGTGTATTAGAGGGAGGGAGAATGATTAGAGGTTGAATAAGTGGACTGGATACCTAATGGGATTAGATCTACTACCCAGGGGGAATGTTTTCTAAAAAGTTGTTTAATAAAGAGATACAAGGTGAATAGTGGATATATAAAATTTAACAAGTAGACTCTTAGGAAAATATTAACCAAGTTAGGGAGTTTGGTTCTTTTAAAACCAAACTGTTTTTAAACATAGAACATGAAATATCAGAATTTATTCATCCCCAAGAAGTTATCCCTTCCATTAAAAGATATCAAGAAATTACCTTCTTCTCTAATTACACCTTTAATCAATCATGGTAAGGGTTTCAATCCAGATTTTGTGTAATATCATCTATAACTAGGGGTTATTTGTTACTCCCTATAATAATCATTTATTCTTTGATCGTTCATGGAAATGTGGGATGTTCTCTTAATCTATGGCTTTTGAAAAAAATAAATTCCTTTTTTTCCTCTATCCAAGATACTATAGATGTTCTGCCTATGTACACTGATTCTATTTTCTATGATTTATATTAAAATTTTCTTTCCCCTGGTTAACATTGAAATAAGCCTTTTTATCTGAATTGTTTCTCTATGTATTTTACTAGTGTAATTTATAGATTTCATAAATATGGTTTTCCATATATATTAGAGAGGGTGGATGATCATATTCTATTTCTCTCACACTGGTAAAGTGTTGTAATTTTATGGAAATGTGGTAATGTGATGGATAACCAAACTATTAATTTTGTTCAAAGACACATTAATAAAATGTGATTATTTACCTAAACATTAAAGGGAATATGGTATCCCATATTTCATTGATCATACTCATTCCTTTTTGTAATTATTTATTTTCACCCATGTATATTAAATAAATTAATGTAATATGTTTCATATTATGTCATATATTTCCGTATATCATGTTTCAAAGTTTTTTATTATAGTTACTATAATATGATAAAATTGGATGTCACCTTGACTTGATTTGAACTAAATATGTCCCCAAGACTCTTGTGTTTTTTATTTAGTATTAATATATACTTTAATTATCATTAATTTTTAACTTGAATATATATTTATTTTATTCTTAACTACATACCTTATTTAATGTATATTTTATTATGGACATAAAAGTGAAAACCCACTCCCCAATGCGACATCTCTTGGGATGAATTCATTCATTATCAATTAAAATGTTCAATTATGGAACCAAATACTATATATGTAATAGTTATGTTTGAATTATTCCATTAAAATACATTAGTTATAATTTATATTTGATAATTATATGTTCATGTTTCATGTCATAACTCATATATGTCCATAATTTTTAGAGGCTTCTTATTTATTACATATATGAAAAACCTAGTTTATATATGTTTTTTGTTACATGTGTGTCAGTTACACATAAAATCTATATATACGGGTATATATATTCCACCCCAATAGGATAGAGGACTCATATAATGAAATAATAATGTATATTTATTCTATTATATACACACACAAATTCATTACTATATTAAAAGTGTCTTACTAGGTAAGAATGTTATATATATGGTATCTTTCTGATAAGTGGAGGTGGATTCAACTGTGTGAGTGATTTACATATAGTTCCACCCATGGGGAATTATTAAGTATATGTGGGTATGTGAGTGTGAATCAATGCTAGTATTTTCCTCTTAGAGATTATCGATTCAATTAAACATCATTGATGTAGATATTCCATATGGTGGACAAGTGCCCAATATGGATTATGAGATAGTTTCGTAGTGGGTCTAACTGATGAAGTTAAAAAAATTATAGTATCATTCTGAAATGCTCATTATTATATGTCAATTTAAAATATTTCACTAACATAAAATTCATACCTCTTTCAAATTATTACTTTATATTATGACCAGATTGATTGTTAGTGAACCTTTGATAGAGTATTTATGATTTCTAATTATCTTCTTACTTTTCATTCGTTAATTTCACACATGGATTTATCAAATAATATATGGGGTCGAATGGTGATTTCCCTTTGGTATCATGTACTCAAACCCTACAAGTGTTCCATTGGAATGTGTTAAGTCATTGTTTTATATAACCTGTGTAAAGAAAAAGTTTTTAAACATGGGGGATAAGGGTAAAAGATAACTCTAGGTCTATGTAAATGAAATCAAGATCCATTATAGACACTTATATAATTTTTAATGGATGTGTGGATATAGTGTATTAGGGTTATCCATTGTTATTAATAAGGTGGATTTCAGCTTGAGTCCCCAAACATTATCTTCTCAAAGAATTCATTATTAATGCACATTTAATTTTGTTGTTCTTTGTCCAGTGGAACACTTTTAATTTTTTTCATTGAATTTTTGGACTATGGTGTGATTTAAATGCATGTTTTTATAGTAACTACAATCTGGACTAGCAAGATACTTTTAGAACAGATGTTATACTAAGGGACTCTTATTTTATAATCATCTAGTTTCAACATACTCAAGTTTCATGTTGGATTATTCCACAAAACTTCATCATTATATTTGTAGTTAATTTATTTTCCAAATAAGAAAAATAATCACCCACTTTTTATGTTCATCTCTCCACATTCTCACGAACCTCTTGGGATTTAGATGCATCCTTAAGGTCATGTGGATACCTGTATTATTTATTTTCTTATTTCCATTATATTTATTTATAAAAATGTTTTAGAGCACATTTAGATCTCTTTAGTATGTAAATTGAGAGAATCCATGAGTTAAAATTACATTTACTCAGTATGTAACCTATCTATACACATGGATTGCATAATTACGGAAGTTACATGAGTTATTAGTCTTATATATAATCAATTTCATCTTTATTTTGGTTATTCTTTATATTTGATTCTCATTATTATCATGAACCAAGCTGGGTCATCAACCAAAATAATGCCCAACCTAGCCTGTGGTATGGCCTAAAGGGAATCCCTAATTTCCAAGGCCAGGAAACAATGCTTGGGTATTATAAATAAGTCTGGGGAATGATTTAGCCAAATTTATAAGGATAAAACAACTAGAAATAAATTAATAAACCGAATCTGAAAATCAACCAAACACTCCTTAAACAATTTTTCATAATTAAGATACATAGTTCAAACCAATTCCCAAAAAAGTTATGAAAAAATGGGAAGCATGTATATCTCAAAAACCACCACATGGAAATGCGGTATCACCCTCAAGACACCTCCCCAACACCACACTAACAAAATATCTTGCAACCTATACCATCATCACCAAAAGCCTTTCCCTTACCTTTGTTAAATATTACCATGTATACATACACACAATGTTGTATGTTGGGAGTTAGTGTAATCCCAAAATTATTTTACACATGAAAATATTCCATGAACTAAAAAATATAAGGTAAAAAACATTAAAAAATTTATACAAAGGAAATCCTAGTAACTATTTTAAGGAACACAAATTTAAATGATAGACAATTTTAAAGACAAAAATTTTAAAGAGAACACAGTTGATTATGAATATTTACAACCGAAATCTACCATATTCTGATGGTATGTGAAATATATTCAATGGGAACTCATCAATGGAACTACTCCTAGGCACTACCTAGCAGTGGGACCCTAGGTAGCTCATATCTTGGGGAAATGTTGTTTATAATCCATGACCAATATCATCCTCATGCCGGAGACACTAGAGAGAAGAAATATCCAAATTTCTAGTAGTCTTAAATCATTTTACATATATAGTTAGTGTTTTCATCATTATTCATGCTATGCGAAATCAATTTGTAGCCACTTCTGAATCACTAGCAGGATAGTCCTAGTCTTCCCACCTAGATACTATGGCTTCCCTTGGGTGCTAAACATGTTTCACATACCACATAACACCACCTGCACAAACAAATTATATTTTAAAAAAATAGTCACACCAAATCATTTCCCAAACAATTTTTCAGCACTTGTACATCTCAATAAATCATTTAGAAAAATTATAAATTAATTTTCCAGAACACCACATTTCTCTTCCACAAAAAAATGCACCCAAATTCCTTTTTTAAAATCCACCGCACATAATAATCATTCCGAATTATTATTTACTGCCCATACATATTATAATAAACCATTTTCTTAATTTTAAAATCATTCTAAGTGACAAAAAATGAGTTTTCACATAAAAAACAATGAATTTCATTTAAATGGATAGTTTAAAATCAAATGCATAGTCAATCATTTTTAAAAACACTTTTACAGCACAAAAAATGACCATGGAATATTCTAAATTAAACTTTCAAGAAAATAAATTCAACAAATAATTTTTATTCATGGAACCACTTACCTTTACTATCAAAAAGTCCAAAACATGGTGCAATACTTCAACCGCACTTCAACCTCACCTAAAGAATCAAATTATAAACCCTAATCAATGATTTCAAACAAAAAAAACACAAGATTAAACCCTGGGGATGAAACCCAATATGTTGGAAAATATAACTCCATGAAAGAGGGAAGAAAACTTAATAAGAAAGAAGAATCAAGGTAATAATCCACTTATATAATGATTTTTGAAGTTTCTCCACCAAAAAACCCTTCAAAATGGGTTCCAAGTGATCTTGAGGGAGTTTGGAGACCTCCTATGGATGAAAATCCTGAGTGGGGGTGAAGAGGGTTGGATTAAGATCAATTCTATAAGACAAAAATGGTAGATAACTATTTTTTAATGAGCTAGATAGCAAACCCAGTCATCCCAAAAGATTTAATAAACCTTGCTGAAACCGTGAACATGCTCTGTCTAGAGTGAACGACTACCTAGGCCGAGGCGCATGATTGTGCGTAAGCCATGTGGTATACTCCACCTACTACTGCATAGTTACATTGGTTGAGTTCATGGCTTGCACTAACCATGTGCCAACTGTTTTCCTGTGTCTTCCCACCCAAAAACCTCAATTTTTATCCAAACTTTATAAGGGAACCTTGGGAAAAAATAGACCAAATATAAAAAAATTAGGAAAAATACAAGAAAATAAAAACACAGATGTGAAAAATATCCACGCAATGAAAAAATTTTACACGGAAAGTCAACATGAATATTGATCGTAAGACAAGAATGGATACTCTTTCTCACCCTGGTATTTCTACCCCCATTTCATATGCACATCATTCCCATGCTTCCAAAGGAGACGAACAAACTTAATAAACTTCCCATGAATCACCTACTCTTGGGAATCCACTATCTGCATCAGTCGTTCAAACATTAGTAAATTTTTATCTCTCCCTAACTCTACCTAATTGAACACATTGGATTGAACCATATTATTCTTCTTTAGCAAGGATACATGAAACATGTTGTGAATTGATTTCAAATAAGAAGTAAAATATATCCAATATTCCACCGTGAAAATCACCATAGTAACTTTAAAATGCATGACATACCTTAACATCATCTTTCCCTGCTTACCTTGACATTGATGGCTCAATATTGGGGTCCACGTTCAAGAACACTAAATCACTAGTAGAAAACTGAAGATCTCGATGCCTCTGATCATCATTAGATTTTTTTCATCTTTGAGAAATAAATAATTTCTTCCTGGTCAGCTTTAATGTCATAGAAAACTCCTTCACAAGGTTGGGTCCCAAAAGCGATGTCTCACCTACCTCAGCCCAACATAAAGGATACTGACATGGATGATCATAGTGCACCTCAAAATAATCAATTTGAATAGATGATTGGTAACTATTATTATTCAAAAACATGACCAATCCAATACATGTATCCCATGACCCTCCAAAAACCAAAACACATGCATGAAGCATATCCTCTAGAATTTGATTTCCACACTCCATCTGTCCATATATTTGAGGATGGTATGCCATAATCATTTTATTATATGACCCCAATGCCTTTGGAACACCATCCCAAAACTAAGAGGTAAAACTAGTTTCTCTATCTGAAACCACTACTAACAACAACCCGTGAAGCCTTACCACCTTTTGAATATACAACTGGCCTACCTCATCCACATAATTTGTGTCTCCAATTAAAATAAAGTGGGATTATTTGGTCAGAAAATCAGTCAACGACCAATAGGTGTTTCTTCCCCGAGAAGTGAAAGGAAACCAATAATAAATTCCATGATGACCTCATCCCACTTCTAGGTTAAAATAGGTAACAGATGAAGCAAACTAGAGGTCCAATCATGCTCTTCATTAACCTGCCGACATGTGTGAAACCTTAATAAGAAGTCAGCTGGTTATCGCAACATTTATGGAAACAAAAATTATTGATGAGCATCATAATACTTTTTGGTAGCCCTATGATGAACAACCCAATGGGATTGGTGGCTATATTGTTTCATCACCTATCATAGAGACAACAACAACACTGAACGACCCTTAGAGCGCAAGATCCTTTTGAGATATGAATACCAATCAGAAGATGTATAACCACCTCGAAGAAGCGATATAGATTGATAAATTAGCTCATCACTGGGATTCTCCCACTATGTCAACTCCAAAATTGAATGACTCAACTAATCACTTTCCATTATTTCTCATGCACTATTTTCCTTTGTGTCCTAGTGTATTTGGGAAAAGAACCCCATCAAAATCCACTCATTACTGGACCTCCTTAAAGCCCGCACTAGCACTTTTCTTCTAATGACATCAACCACCACATTACCCATGAATAAGGTATAGATTATATTCATGTCAAATCCCTCCAAATACTATATCCAATGGTGTGGCCTCATGTTCAGGTATTTCAGGGAGAGAATTCCGGGAAAACTTTTATAGACCTAGAATACTCCAAATTTCTCCCCAAAAAGATAATAAAGACATGTCTTCTAGGCCAGCATAACCAGTTCCTATTCCATGTCATAGGTCAGGTAATTCATTTCATGTGTTTGATATGGGGGTATCGATCTGACCCCACATGATGGCCCTGCATAATCAGACACCTGAGACCCATACTTGAAGAATCATAATAAACTAAAAATCCCATCCCAGACTCTGGAAAGATCAATACAGGTGTAGTATTCAACCACTGCATCATTTCCTCAAAGGGTGTATGGAACTATTGGACCAAGTAAAACATCACCCCTTTCCATGTTAGTGTGTTAGTGGATGAGGAAAGTGAAAAGAAATCCAAAAAAACAAATCTATAATGAACTTTTAGCCCAAGAATGCTCTAGGTCATGAACACATTGTTCAGATGCTCCCATGACATAATTTTACTGATCTTCTTGGGTTCCACCAAAATAAACTGCTCGGAAATCACATGACCCAAAAACATAACCTCCCTAATCTAGAAGGTAAAGATTTATTTCTTGGAATATTGGCGGTGATCCCTCAGAGTTCCCAAAATGATCCGCAAGTTATGCTCAATCTCCCCATGATGTCAAAAATAAACTAGGATTTCATCTACAAATACCACAATGAATGTGTCAAGATACTGGTGGAACAACCTATTAATGAGTTCCATAAATTGTTTTGGAGCATTAGTCAACCCAAACGGTGGGACAAAATACTCAAAGTGGTCGTACCTGCTTCAAAAAGCCGTCTTCGGGGTGTCTGCATCTCCCACCCTGACATGGTGATAACCCAAACCCAAATATATCTAGAAAAAACAAATTTCTCCCTTCAGTTTATGAAAAAATTCATCGATTTGGGGAAAAGGGTATATATTATTAATAGTTACCTTAAACATATTTTGGTATTCAATGTATTACTGAAGGAATCGAATAACATTCTTTGTGAAAGGAATAGAAGTGGCTCAAGGAGAGAAGATCAGGAAAATGATCCATTTTCCTTTAAAATTATACAATTGAATCCTTAATTCCCTCAATTCCATGAGGGGTGTCTGATATGAAAGAATAGATAACTGATGTGTTCCAGTACCAAATAAATCGAGAACTCCACATCCTGCACTCACTGTAAGCCTGAAAAATCATCTAGAAATTCCTCTGGAATCCCATCTACCACATGATGTAATCCACCCTCAAGAGAACCGGTATAGTCCACTATAAAGAGTGATAATAACTAAAAAACCAAATTTCCTAGATCTAGGAGTGGAGTTCTCACATGAACATACCAAGGATCCCATTCCCCATGAAATACCAGAGGATCCCATCATGTTCCATAAAACTCACACGCTGCCTATAACAATAAATATGTGCTTAAAAGTGCACTTGAAAATCCATGCCAGGGATAACATAAAATAGTTCCATGTTTAGGACAATGAAATCCCGACCCATCTCAACCTCGAAAATGTTGAGCAAACAAGATTGACACCTAATACCCCGCTCTTTATTTTGACCAAAAAATTTCATTACCTCAATTACAAAAGGGATTAGATGAGTTGGAATGTTCAATAGATCCCCAATATGTGCAGAGATAATATTAATAGATTCACTAGTATAAAATAAAATAGCTTCTACAGAGAAAGAAATCAGAATGGTACCTCAAACTATCATGGTTTATGAATCATGTCCTACTAGTGCTTGATCCAAAGCATGAAAATGTCTAGTCTCTTCCATATGATGACCACTAACTAAACAAACACTCTCCTAAAATATATATGTCTTACCTAACTCTGGTATGGTTGTGTCACCCCACATAAATGATTCAAGATCCCTATAAATCCTCTCAGATGAAAATTTTCATAAAGATAAGGAAAAGTAGTTTGAGTGTGCCCTTCCTTCCCACACTCATGGAACACAATATATATCTTATTATAAGATACAGAAGAAAACTACCTGGATGGATGGCCTAAACTACCACCTCCATTATTCCCTTTCTCGTCCGAATTCAAATTTTTCTCTATGAATTGGCCACTACACACAGTTTAAACTACTCCAAAAAACCTATACATCGCTTTATGATAATGTTGACTATCCATGCTTGATCAATTACCTCATCATATGTTCACAACATGAACAAGAAGATTTGAGAGTAAATTTATGGTCGCATCCCCTTTTCAAAATTCTAAGAATTCATATATTCATTAGATACAATATCATGTATAAACCATACAAGCTCAGAAAAATGGTTATCATATTAAATCTCTAACTGATATCCCTGTGAAATATCCATGAACTCATAGGATTTGGAATTGTCCAGGACCTCGGAAAAACACTCCTTGTTAATGATGGTCTTGAAATCCTTCCATCTCATATGATCATACTTCCTAGCTTGAAGAATCGATCCCCAATACCTATGACTAGGACCCTCTAGAAATAATGAAACACATTTCACCATGACTTCCTTGGGTGGGTCAAGAAACTCAAACATCCTCTCGATCTTCTAGATCCACCCCACTAATTTCTGCATATTAGCAATTCCATGAAAAGTAAGAGTCTAGTTCTTGAGAAACTCTAGAGTTTCATCCTTTCTAGGATCAGATATATCCTCTATAACTATAGCATGATCAAGTTAAACTCTATATCCCAGATATTGAACATCCCTGACCACAACTTCCACCAACCTTTGATCGGGTGGTCTCAGAGAACTCTCTTTAGCTTCCTCCCATTAGTGAAAGGGAGTTCTTTAGAGAGGCATGTTGCTACCAAAATTGACAGTCACAAGTGAAAACATTAATACAATATTTATGAAAAATTTAAAAAATAACATGAAATTAAATAAATTTAAAATTCCACAACAATAAAATAACAAAACCACTTCACCCCCACCCATTGTCCATGTCTACTCTATAGCCTGCAGGTCCCACCTTGAAGAGAAGTCAAACAAAAGTCTCAACGTCCCATACTGAATCGAGGTATTCCATGAGATGTGCTATACAGGAACCCTACTCATAGCTAGAACTCTTTTGCCCAACAGTCCTAGCTCTTATCTAACCCAACACATCTGAAATAAAATGAACCAATGATCCATCCTCCTCTGATACAATTATGCCAAGAACCATTCTGGGTCTCCAACTGAACTAGTGCATGACTCTATCGATGGCACGACCTAAATGGAATTTCTTATTGCCATGGCTTGGCAGTAGTGCCTTTGTATCATAAACAATGGTTTGGAATGATTTACAGAAATTTAAATGTGTAAAACAACTAGAAACACATAATAAACTGAATAGGAAAATTAAAAAAAATTACTTATATAATTCTTCATAATTGAGATACATAGTTTAAACAAACACCAAAAAATGATAGAAAAAAAGGATTATCATGTTTTCCCATAACCCAATGCATGGAAAGTGGGAGTATCCCTTAATAATCCTCCACAAAACCATACCAAGAAAACAGCTAGAAGCCCAAACAATAGTCACCCAAATCATTTTCCTTACCCGTGTCATACATTACCAAGTCTACTTACACCCAAATGTGGATGTAGGGTGTGACTCTATGCCCAGTAGGATTCCACCCATGAAAATATTCCATGCACTAAATATTATAAGGTAAACAACATTCAATATTTTATACAAAGGAAATATAGGTTAATTTTTTAAAAAACTACTTTAAACGAAATTCAGTTTTAAAGGTAACAATTTTAATTAGAACATAGTTGATTCCAGAAATTCTCAACTAAACTCAACTGTATACCAATGGTAAGTTCAATATATCCAATTAGTACTAATAATAGGAACTATCCCTAGGAACAAGATTATAATGGGACACTAGGATCATTATATCTCGGTGAAATGTGGATAGACACCCTAACAAATATATTTCTAGTACATGAGCCTGTAGATAGGGGAAATATCCAATGTTTTGAAGGTCTCAAATTATTTTCCATTTAGATTTATTATTTTCAACATAAATCTTGTTTAGTAAAATTGGGCCTAAAACCCATCTGAATCGCTATAATACTAGTAAAAGTTCACCCACCTAGATAGTCAGTATTCCCTTGTGCCCTAAAAAAGTTTAATATATCACATAATGACACTTGAACATCCAAACGCCATTTTAAAATTATACACATACTAAAAAATTTACCAAACATGATTCACATCACTTATTCAACTAAATAAATCATTTATACAATTTATAAAATATCTTTCAAGAACACCACAAGGTTTTTCCACCCAAAATAATCCCTAATTCTTTTATTAAAATCAACTACACATAAAATTCATTCAAATATATGATTTTCATCCCATACATATTATAATAAACCAAATTGAATTATTTATAAAATAATGAAAAGTTACACAAAAATATTTCTCACATGAAGAACACCCATTTTCTTGTAAAATAGCCACTTGAAAATCAAAAGCACAGTTAATCCTTCTGAAACCCTCTTTCTCACCACACATAATGATCAATGAACATGCTAAATTAATCATTCAAGAAAATAAATACACCAAATAATTTTTACACATGGAACCACCTATCTTTGATGTCCGAAATCCCAAAAAATGGCGTGAAACATCAAAAACACCTCAACCATATCACAAGAATGTAATAAAAACCCATAATCCCTAATATTGAACCGATAAAAAATAAAAGACCCTAGACATGATACCATAACTACTAGAAAAGTATAACTCCATGAAAGCGGGAAGAAACCCTAAAAATAAGAAAGTAAAAATGGTTGAATCCACTTACTTGATGATTATTCATGTTTATCCCACAAAAAAACCTATATAGATGGGTTCTAATGGAGCTTGAGGGAGCATGGAGACCTTATATGGCTAAAAATACCAAGTGGGGAAGAATAGGGGTAGATTAGGTTTAATTCCGGAAGGGAAATGGTAAAAATAATTTTTTAATGAGAATGACATTGCGTGTGGTTAGCCTACACAATTTAATAAACTATACAGAAACTGTATGCACACTCTATCCAGACCACATGGCTACCTGGGCTGAGGCACATGACCGTGCGAAAGTAGTGCTGAAGAATCTTCCTACTACCAAACAGTTACTTGGGTTGGGGTAAGGTTTTCACTTACTATGTTTGAATCTTGTGCCTCTATCTTTCCACCCAAAACATCCATTTTTCTCTAAAATTTAGAAGGGATCGTTGGAGGAAAAGATAGACCAAAAAAAATTACCTGAAAAGGAATACACTGATGTTACATTAATGATGTTAGTGTCTATATGGAGGCCCTCACAGAATTCTATACTATATCTCATAAATTCCATTGTTTGATTATATTATTATGGGAAAAATTGATACATCAAATTACCAACGAATAAATTATATAATTAATTGTGTTTTCTAATATATATTTGTTAATGATTAGGTAAATATGTGACCATAATTGATTTTCTTAATTTAGAAAATTTATCATTATTAATATCGATATCTGCAATTTCTAAAAATAATTTATTTTATTTATAATATTATTTAAAAAATATATAAATCATTATTTAATTTTTCTCTAATACATTTTAATATTTTCTATTAGATTAATAATTCTTATGATAATTTAAAAACAATTCTATAAGTGTTTTGAATTATTTTTAATGTGTAAATTATATAGATAAATTAAAATGTAAATTATATAGAATGAGGCACACTATTACAATGTAATTATCAATGTCAATTATTGTTTCTAAGATCCATATAATCCCTATGGAAGTGATATTTTCATTTTTGGTTTTTTTCACCATTAGATGTGAGGTAATAAACCTTAATTATTAAGGTGAATAGTATGATTTCCAATTTTTACCTATTTATATGTTTTTTATATTTTTATTGATCTCTATATAATTCCCTATTTTCCCTAAAAAATATATTTTATTCAAGAATTTATAGTGTGAATGTGTGAATTTTCCTACCCACTGATGTCTCTATAAGAATAGATGAATTCTCTTTTGATGGTTCATTTATGTATTTCATTATGATTGGGTTGAAATGTTTTTTAAATGAATATTTTTCAGAAGTTAAATATTTTTAAATTATTTAATGGGTTATAATTAAAGATTGTATTTAAATACCATGGGAAAAATGAATGAGTATACCGACACTAAAAAATTTTCATTCCTGATATATTTTGTTATAGATGTCTTGTTGATGTTATTTTAGAAAAAATAATCTTCAAAACGACTATTTTTATGTGTCAATTTTTTTAATGTAATGTTTCAAAAACTATTTTTTGAAAAAAAAATTGTTTTTGGAGTAAATAAGATTTAATTGATTCATCAGTCTTTGATGAAAACATTAGTAGAATTTGAAATCTTTTTATGGAAATTTTCTTATCATTATCTATATTTATTATGTCATTGTATAATTTTTATAGGGTTTAAAAAATATCATTCATCATTCATTTTTATTTTTTTGCAGGTTTGTAGTATGTACATGATATTAATAAAAGAGGTAGTGTTTGGAATAGTTTTTCATGATTTAGATATTGTGGGAAAGGAAAAAAATGCTTTGTAAAAGATGGTGGAACTCGGGTACATTATCTCCTCTTATTGGGTTCTTAGTAAAGAAACAATTCAGTTAATTACCTTTCCACAAATCTACCACATAAAGGATGGTGCATGATTTTTTGTTTTAACATAATTAGGGTTGAAATTGTTCTCTTACCCTCATTTCTATTAATACCATGTCAGATTTTCCTCAAAATAATCCATTCTATCCATCGCTCGAGTGTGGAATGTTTAGATGTTATCATTTCATCTTATTAATTTTGTTTCCCTTATCATGTGTTTCCATGTTTCTTTTTAAATACATAAAATTTTGCAGACCTAATTTTACTAACTCGTTCATTAGTGATAAATATATTAAATACATTTTTAAGAAATAATAGAATAGTTATTCGATGTTTTTTGTGGGATATTGAATTTTTTTCTTTATAAAATCACCTTAATATCATATAATGAATTCTGTGTGGTCACGACCAAACTAAATAGGATCTAACCTGCTAATTTCCAAAACTGACCTCTAATAGGCCAGGGGCTATAGACCAGAACTAAGTAGGCATATCTCAAACAATGGAAGGAATTGTTCTAATGTGTCTATACATATAGACACATCTCTAAGAACATTAAATAATGAAATGTGAACCAACTAAAACCACTAAATGAATATATATTTTACCCCTAAGCCGGAGTATCATAGAAATGTGCTTAAAATGGAAATGTGGACAAATACATGAAAACCCAAAAACAATAATGATTCTAACATACTCAATGGGAAATGACAACAATGAAATATATTCCCCTGCAAAACACCTCGCTCTTTTTAGCACTAGCTATGTTCTAGATAATCTATGTCTTTCTAGGATACTATCAAAATAGTCATCATCTGCATAAAACATTACATATGTGGGAAAATCCCTTATTGGGGTGAGTAAAATTATACAATGTAGGAAACCTTAAAACACTAAAAACAAATAATCAAGTATATTAATATCAATAGAAGGATATAATAATCAATGTATAACAATAAAATCCAAATATACTCAGGAATGAAATAATGACACATGGAGGACACTAAATTTTGATAGCCATAATATTTTACATAAAACAAGTCACATTCAAAAATAATTTTCTACACGAGCCATGAAAACTCCATAGAAACTCTTTTAATAGGTCATGGACTTTTGGACCACCAATGAATGATCAATGGTCTCAGAATACAATAATAATGAGATAGGGTTTCATGCATAGAACTGTCGGGGGACACCATGAATGCAATCTGGATCATCCTTCTATGTAGTGGATCATACACCCACAAAACTAAAAGCCCTAGGGATACAACCTTTTTGATGGAGGATCAATACCCTTCTCCAGGAGGTCATATTGATTACTCAAACCCTACCTAGTGTATAATGATGATAGGGGATCACACAGTAGTCTCATGGGGGGACACGATGAACACTATTACAGACTCATCATCTAGAGGTGATCACAATACTAGGATGTATACATTATACAACATGGTAACCTCATGGAAAATAAGCATGTGGAAGCCCAGTCAACGGAAACTGGTCTGAAATGATGAGTCAAATAGCTCCAAGTTTTCTCTAAGGGAGTACATGGAATGTAAGTCAAGTACACATCATGCATCATTCATCCTGGAACTATTTGTGAAGTTCTCCCTCTCAAAAAATGTAAACATCGACATCCACAACATGTAATTGATTACACACGACATGTCAGTGTCTCCTGACACCCATACTGTTCCAAATAGTTATTCTCATGTATCACTTTTCATGCATGTGTATCAACTCATGGAAACATGGTTATTCCTATCTATACCTAACCATGTGCATGTCCAAGTACAAAACATGGTTTTTCCTATGTACTGTTGGTCATGTCAATGTATCCTTTTAGGTACACACCAATATTTCATAAAATAGTCACATGGCATGTGACTGGGTCACAAGATGTTTGATATTTAATTCAATTTTCAAACCCTATAACTATATCCAGGGGTCTCACATGGGATATAATCCAAAAAAATACCATGTACCATGGGATTTTCCATATCCATCGAGGTCTCTTCGGTATCATCATGTATATTGTTGGAGCCACCTCCCTCACCAGAAACTATAGATCGATGGTTAGCTAATTCATTCTATTTTTTCTTCCAGGACCATGGGTTCATATGTTCTCAAACAATATATATCGATCCAATCCATCACCACACACAAAAATAGGAAGAACTAAAACTTACCATCCATTCTAATACTCATCAGATCACCCACCGTCATTGTCACACCTCATTCGCATCCTTGATAATGACCAATGACAATGGAATCAATCTATTGTGGATAATAACATTCATGCGACAATCAAATACACAGTATTTATTAAACCAATGTTAAAAAGAAATTATCTTTATGAATGTGCGAATAAATGGGAGAGAAACCCAAATGAAATAAAATGTGAGGAATGAACCTCAATCTTTTTTCATTTTTCATGAATCAAATTATTTTGTAAAAAATAAAAGAATATCAAAATCAAAACTAGAAAAAAAAAATTCTTATCAATTTAATATATAGTCATGTGTGAATAAATTTTTTCATGTAATTGATCCATGTTCAGCTTGGATAAAATAAGGGGTTGAAAAACCAAAAATCAAACATCCTACCTAAATATTGGATTGAACATTGAATAAGAATTGTTCTAAGTTTCTGTCATTGATGAGATCTAAGAAATCCGTTGTCAAAAAATCTTCAATACAGTCATTATTATTCATCAATTAGAAGAATAATACTTTCTGTACTATTTGATTTAATTATAATGTTGATTTTAAACTGTTTTTTAGTAAAATGGATTGGTTTGTGAAATGAAATAATAAAGTGTCATTTTTAAATGCAGAAAAATTTTAAAATTTTAACCATTGATTTCATGTTTTATATTTATGCTATTATTAATCAATTTTTTTTCAAAACACTTTCATTAAAATGGAGAAACCATTGGTTTTGGATTATTTTCCACGCACAATGACAAAATAGAGGTCTCATACTTTTTTTAAATTATTTTTAGTGTATTATAAACTAATAAAAACATTTAATGTTACACGAAAAATTTATATTCCACAAAAAGGATAAATAATTTCTTCTATAGTTACACTTCTATGAGTTTCAACCAATATATGATTTTGAAAAAAGTAATTTTTCATATTCCTACATACATGTATTTTAAATAATTAATTATTCATTATTAGTTGATTGCAGAATTTTTTACTTGATATATTTCAAGGAAGGATCTTAATAGATGATATGATTACATCATAATGAAAATTATACATTTTAAAAATGGTCAATCAGTATGCAATATCAGAAATTAGATTGTGGGATTTTTTTTCTCTTCTGAATCATTAATTACTATACGTAACATTTTTATAAAATATCTTTCACTAGTAATAAATTATTTACAAAAATTTAACCTTTTCTTAATTTTTTTAATCCACAATGACATGAATTATGGGGTGTATCAACATGTTCATCTTAAGGATTTTCTAATTTTCAACATCATATTTATTCAATGAATGTTGGCGTACAATGTAAGTTAAGGATCAAAAATAATGTATCATAGTATTTGAAATCCCAACCCAAAAACATTCATATCCTCCAACCATAGAATATTTGTGTGTTTCTATTTAATGCATCATTTTAAAGACATTTAAATAGTTGTGATTCATCAACTTTTCATATCATAAGATGATTAAATTATGTTTCTTTCAAATGATGTATTTAATTACATGATTATTTATTACAAAATTTCATGTGATGATTCTTAAGGAAGATAAAAATGAGGGATTTGAGGTTATAATTAAAATCATTTTTATGGCAATGTTTTCCATTTATTTTTGGTTTATCAAGGGTCTTACAAAGGGTATTTAAAATTTGAGATGGAATAGATGTTAGTCGATGATTTTACCCTTATTGTCTAAACATAATTCCATATTAATTTCAATTATTATGTCTTTTAATTGGGTTGGTTAGAAATAGAGGATGTTTAGGGTGATTTAAAGTGGAATTTATAATTGAAAGAAAATGATATAATTGAAAAAATTCAACTAAGATTGTTGTTTTATTCTAATAGGTTCCTCATTGGATTATGGTTGGTGCATGGCATCTTGTAAAGAGTTATTGGGTACCTGGTTCCCATATATTGGGAACCTAAAGGACCCTTATGAAAAATCCCATAAAATAATCTCAATTTGGTCTTCCAAACAAATCTTTTTTACACTTAAACCTTGCTAGTTTTGGATCCAGCCTTTTACCAACCAGTCTATATTCTTTTTGGGGCTTCTACTATTTGAATTATTGTAAATACTATTGACTTTATTACCTTAATTTAGTTATTATTGATGAAATCAATATATAATTAGAATTTATAAATCATGTGTTCATTTGAATATTCAATTTTGGATGAGGAATCAAGTATCATTCAAATATTTATATCTAGGTTTGGGTATTTGAGATAAAATTCATTGAAATATTCTAGTAGAGTGTATGTATTTAATAAAAACCCATCATTAAATTTTTTTTCATTTGTAAATAATCTTAATTTTCTTTATTAAATTCACCTTTATTCATATTTTTGAAAACATTTCCCAAAAAACATCTTTTCAATGATACTAATATTTTTTCATTTGAAAAATTTCAACATAAATAAAAATTAGTTATATCATATATCAATATTTTTTTGACCATGATCATATACAACTGAAATAAATATTAATATACTTATATGGGCCTTTGACATAGACCATCACATGCTCGTGCGTTTTTAAAGACTATCATTGGAAAACTATTGCCTAACGTCGTCTCATGGTTTGTGTTTACCATGTTAAAGTGAATGCGATGAATTATACCCCTTATTTACTAACATAAAATTAAACTATTAATTATGAAACAATATATTGAAGAGACAATGTCAGGGGGAGGGAAATATTTTTGAATTCAAATGGAAAATCTTCAATCAATATTAATATAGTTAATGGGTAAAGACCACATTATTGAGTTGATAATCGATATCTATTTCTAATAAACATTGTATATATAGTGATGTAATTCTCTTACACATAATAATTCATTATGTTTTCACATAAATAACCAATAAATGAAACCCAAAGATCAATAGGCCTAGTATTTCCAAAAAACTATTTTCATAATGTATCCAGGTAAAAAAATAAAATCAAATAACATTATTTTCATCTATATGGTGACTTCCAAAATCCATTGATCTCATAAAACTAAAAATAATAACATTTGGAATAATTAATCAATTGGGATGACCTAAAGTTTATTGTAAGGAAATAAGAATGATAATAAAGAATAACATATGTGTCAATAGGAATAACATGATATCAAAAAGTTAAATTCTATTGAATTTTTATATTAAAGAATAAAATAAAAAATAATGAATTATAATATCATGGAAACATTGTATTTTGGAAACTAAATTAAAAATTGAAAAAGTATAATTCCAAGAAAACATCCAAAACAACATCATTTAGTGGTTATAGTCTAGTCATGGAATATGTTTACTACATATTACCATACATATCAAATCATGAGACATAAACATAACATGGTGAATTGAATATCAATATGTGTTACCTAATCAGAACATTTAAATTATTATGTTTTCTACAAATTGGATTCATATATAAATCATAAACAAAATAATTACCCATTGAATGAAATGGGTTACAAAATCATATCTTATATCATAACTAGAAGTATTAACATAAAGGTTTCTATAAAATAAAGCATTATATATTTATTCATATTTCATTAGTATAAATAATCATAGATCAAATAAATGATCTCCAACTAATAGTATGGGGTAAAAAAGAGTATATTGGTATCTTTGGATGTTTACCTCTAAAGTCATGTCTTATCAAAAATGGTAAATAATATTTAAATATGGAAGAAGAATATTAATCTCCATAAACCTATAAACGATATAAAACAGTTATTGCACAATTTAACAATTAAAAATGAAAAACAATAATGGTTTCAAACATTTAATAGAGTGGTTTTTGAATTGGGGTAAGAAATATGGGGGTTCCCTTTTATCAGGTTTTCACATAAAAAGAATTTGAGAAGGGAACCATTAAAACAAGCATTTATGCATTATGGTAATGTGAATTTTAAAAGTTAAATTTCTGTATTATGTATATAAAAAAATTTATAATAATTAAATAATAATATTGGATAGAGAAATTGTAGAAATATAGTGAAATCATATCCCAAAGAAAACATGGTTTATCAGAGAGATCCCTTCCACTAGGTTCCAGAATCACTATTCACTTGAACATAACCTCATATATAATAATATTATATTAATAAATTAATTTTTTTGGATTATTTGTAATATAAAAAAATTATTCCTTATAATTATGTTATGTACATTTACAACTATAATAATTAGATATAATTTTTAGTTTCACTGTTATGTGGATATTTGCATCATGGTTCCAAGGTTGGGTAACTTGTTGATAATTATTGAAGTAATTTACAAGTGGGAATAAATATATATAAGAGAAATGAAATTTTATTCATTTACTTCTAAAAACTTATATCTTTCAATATATATATACATGTTATGAAAACAGTATTATTCATTTAGTAAAAATGTTAATGTTTTGTGGTTTTTTAATATAGGTTGTTTTTTGGAGCTTTGAGAATGAGATTATTTTCATTTAAATTAATAATTATTGATTCATTTTATAATATTTAAAATGTTATAATAAACTTATTATATATTTTAATCAATAATAATAATTTTATGACCATCCATGAAGGAAATAGAGAAAAAATAGGGTGTCTTTAATAGAAGTGGTCAACTAACCCTATTATGAACTACATATACAATTAATAATCAATTATGGTGATGGTAGAATATAAAAATTCCCCCATAATAATAACATATTAGTGTATTTATGATATAAATGTTACTATTTTTTTAGATGGATACTATATAGGGAGGTTGAAAAAGAATAATATTTGAAAATGTTTACTCAATATTTATACGAATTTCTTTTGTTGTCTCCTCTGAGGCCTTAAATTTAGGTTCATTGAAATGTTATTTGGTGACAAAAATAGAAATAAAATTTGGGGAGTGTATTGAAATGAAAATAAGGACGATATGGTGTAATCTCTAAGGCATAAAAGTTGTTAGGTGATGGGCAGGTGCGTGGTGGTTTCTAATAGCGGTTAGAGGGGTGTTCTTGAATATTTTATAAATTAGTTTATTATTTTATCTCGTGAATATAAATATTGATGAATATTGTGACTATTTAAAGTAAATAGTGCATGTGAGTTTTAAATAATGGGTTCTTACAAAACCATGTATTCAATTAATAATGTATTTTACTTTTAATGTTAAATACTACATTTTATCATATTTCACTTTTCACAGAAAGATAAAATATTTTAGGAAAATAAAAAAAACATAATGAACCAATTTTTAAATTTGTAAATTTAATAATTTAAATCCATTTTATAAAGAACCTAGATAATATAAATTTTATTATTATTGAAAATAATTATTTATTTGAAAAATTAAATTTTAATATTATGATATATTTTATGACCCTATGTAAAATTAGTTATGGTATCATAAAAGTATATAATAATAAAAATAAAATATAAAATTAATTTTAAAACACACTTTATTATGATAATTTTTATGTCAATTAATTATATCTGTTAAAAAAATAAAACATGTATGTTATTCAAAAATACAAAAAAATCATTTTTAAAACATTTATTTAATGTTATCATTGAAATATATGTCATATTTTCATTATATATAATACCTAAATAATAGTGTACATTTTCATAATAGAGTTTATTATTCTAATTATTAGGTTTCCATTTATAACTGTTAAATTTTCATTAATATGGTTAAATTTAAATTCCAATAGTCCGATTTATAATGGCGATATAGGGTCCCTACATTCTACAAATACCACATTTCTCATTCATTCGTCATTAAATTTTATTTTCTATTAATGTTTTATATATTTTAGTTTTCATGAAAAATATTTCATTACAAATATTCTATAATATTTATACAGTGTTGTTTGTGATCTCTATTATTTTTGGGGATCTTGACTAATCAATGTTTTATATTTTAGATATCATATTTTTTAATATTTATTAAATTGTAATATTTTCAATTCATATATCCATGTTTATTATTTAAACGTAATGTTCAAATTAGTATATTAAATATTTATTGTTTTTATCACATGGTTCATGTTCTTTATATGATATTTCAATACTGAAATAGGGTTGTTGTTAGAAGTGGTGAACCAGCCATGTTACGAACAACATGTTTTAGGTGAAGGTAGAAGATGGGTATTCAACCACAATATAACATATAAGTAAATTTAGAATATTGATGTTACATTTTTAGTTTTATAAAGAACATTTAGTTTTGGTATAAGAAATATAAATTTTAAATATGTTCAGTATAGAATTTTACCTCTTCCTTTGGTTTTCTCCTATTAAGATACCCCATTCGGATCATTAAAATGGAATTTTGGGAGAACATAAGAACATGGATGTCGGGGAGAGGATTGGACAGATAATTTTCTACAAATTATGTAAGCTTCTTGTATTTGATGGTGTGAGGAGAAGGGTTGGTATTTATAATGGAAGGAGATGAATAATTTTGGGTATTATATTCAATAGTTTATTTCTGTTATCAATACTACCAATTATGATGAATTATGTGAATATATAAAGTAAATGGATAATATTTCTTAGAACTAATGATAACTTATATCACTTATTAATAACATAATCATGTGTTTAACGTCTAATGTCAAATAAAATATTTTATATATTTCAATAGTGACCAAAAATTCAATTGTTTTATCAAAATACTGAAAATTAATAATATCTATTTTTCAATGTGTAGATTCGAAAAAATAAAACCATTTTATAAAAATATTTTAATATATATGAGAAATTTATTTTTTAAATAAAACAATTACTTATTTGAAAATATTAATTTTAATATTATAATCTCTTTTTTGACACATGTAAAAATTATTTATGGTCTTGTAAAATAAAAATATCATTATAATAAAAAATAATATTAATTTATAAATACATATAATGAAAATAACCATTCCTTAATATATTTATATTTGTTATAAAAGTTTAAATAAAATATGTATGTTTAAAAAAAAGTTAAAACCCTTACTTGAAAATTTATAAAATTATGTATTTACTTGTATCATGACAAAAATTTGTCATATTTTCATTTTATAAGATGAAAAAATATCATTTATATTTATGTATCTGTGGTCAAAATTCTAATGGTCAGAATACTATTCCGAATTATCATATTTTTAATTATCATTTTGGTTCCATTTATTATATAAATATATCATATTTCTTTCATTATCCATTTAGTTCTATTTTATTTCAATGATACATATAATTTAATTATTCGAATGAATATTGAATTTTTGATATTCTACATCATTTCTAAAATGTTTATTAGTGCAGTTACTCTAGTGTATCATGCTAATCAATATTTTATATTTATTTTTCTATTTTTTCTATTTTTACCCCAATGTAATATTATTAATTCATAAAACCAATTTTATTCACTAAATAATATGTTTAAATTAATATAATAAAATGCCACTTTGTTTTTCATTTTGTGCAAGTAGAGTATTTAATTTTATATTAAAAATGATTGATTTACATAAGAATAGTAATACCATTGATTAAATTCTATGTCATTAAAGTAAGAAAGATGATCATCCACCATATTCTTCTAAAACAAGGTGTGCACAATTAGCACATTTTGATGTAGTATGTTTCTATAAGCCGTCATAATATAGGTGTCGCTCTAATGACTGGGGGTGTTTCCCCAAAAAATTGATAGCCATAGATGAAACACATTTGACCACAAAAATGAATATAATAATCAGTAGAATAAAGACATATTACTATATGAACATCATTATCATCAAAATTAATTGAACTTCCATTAAAATAAATATGAGATAAGTCCATCATTAATAGGTCCCTAATTTCTTAGTTGATAACACTATTGTGTATGATACGATGAATGTATCATTATTAATTGTTTAGATAAATCCTATGACTTAGTGCATTCTAGCACACCCAAGAATTTTATCCCCCCAAGGATCCCACTCTTCTGACTACCTCAGTTTGAGGAACATAATTTTATTAATAATCATGGAATTAAATGCTACATTCATAGTGAACTAAGTGATAAAATAGGGGAAAAATTTCATTGTTGTAGGTTCTAAATAGTTTCAATCAATTAAAAAAACTACATTTTTAGTCTCCAAAATAACTCAATAACTATATGAAACTATAATAAACCAATACTATGTGTTAAATTCGCTACCTCTATGATCCTTGAATGATGTTTCAAGGAATATTCTGATTTAAACATAATATTGACTCTCTCTGAAGAGACGCCCAAAATAAATTCATATGAATTTATACTAGTAAATTTTATAGAATAAATGTTGTAGTGATTTCATATAAGAAATATTCCAAATAATACTATTTGAGATAATTTGAATACCACTTATTTGAATGATCTATTCAATTGGAATAGCTTGGTTTTTAATATATGAAACGAGTTAGTTGAGTTTGGAGGGAATTATTTTTTTCAACAAATAATCAAACCATTGTCATCTATGATCTACGACATGTGGTTAATTTTATGGATATATGAGAAAAAAAAATTAAAAAAAATCATAATAAGTGAAGAAAAAATGATAAGGTTTTCAAAACAATTGAATGTATTAATACATTGAGTTGCCTTAATTTTTTAAGAACACTTTCATGAATGATAAGTGATCATTTACCTATTTGAATGTCTAGAATAGGAATAGGAATTTAAGGTATAAGATAGGAGAGGCCACCCAATATTGTTTCTATAAAGGATAATAACCCCTACCATTTCACAACTAAAAACATTCAAGGTTAATTAAAATATTACCTTGTAGTCTATCCCAAAATATGAATAGGTTGTCCCTTCATTCCAATGGATGGAAGAGCTACCATGCATCTTTTTAATGATATTTTCCTAGAGGAATTTTCCTAAACATTCCCCCTAAATCAACATACAATTTATTCATTTCCAATTATCTTAAATACTGAAAATAATAATATCCACTTTGGGAAATGGGTTTGATAACCTATTCCATCAAGTATAATCATGGTGAACATCATGATGGTAGTCAAAAATAAATCTATTTTTATGAGTTTAATTTTCCTAATAACATACATGGGGACCCTATACATTGAATTTATATAATTAGGAATGCAATGAAGATTGATATTCAATATAGTGATGCTACATAAAAAAGGAATGAATTTTATTCTTTTAATTAATAATTGTTCATATGATTCTATTTATAATAACACTATAATAGTGGAGGTCAAATTTCCCATTAAACAATGGTTTACATGGATGTTAAATTATAAAATTCATTCTAGGAATTCCATGTAACTCCTTGGATGATTTGGGAGACCTTCATGTTCATTTATAGTTGTATAGTATCAAAATTTATAGTCATTAGTTCACTAACCACTCCATGTATAAAAGGGGATTGTAATGTACATGAAATTTATAATTAATTGCTACTTACATTCTTGAAAAAATAATATTTATTTGACCAAAAATAAGTTATAGATGCCAGATAATCCATTCTAATATCAAATAGACGATCCATCCATTTTAATATATCATTGTTAATGATCCTTCTAAAAAAACCTTGTTCCAGGGTGGAATGGTTCATAGATAGTGTGTCCCCTTATTGAAGGGGACTCGCTTAAAGAAAAAAAAATATACCCATAATGATAATTTAATAACCAAGTTTATGTGATGTAAAAAAGGAATAGAGCATATAACAACTTATAAAAACTACACTTCCTTATAAATATATTATGAAAATTAATTTCATTATTTCATATTCCTCGTACATTTTCATTTTAACTATAATAAAAGACTCAACCACACACTGTTCATAGATAATTATCATTTCCTATGATAAACCAATAACTTATTGTATACTCTGTTTCATATGAAATAAATATTATTCCTATTCTTTTTGAAGTGTAGGGTGACGGTTTTTGAGTTATTTTTACCCATGTGGTTCCATTCATTTGATAATAACATATTCTGACATACTTATCAGCGGTATTATAACCTTATACTAGCTATTTCTACAATCATTCTTATAATCCTTTTAAGTAAAATTTATGCTTTTTGGATTTTGTAGTTGGTAATATAGTCTATGGTTATAGATTATTTTATCAAGTATATTTTTTCATTATTGTAAAAATCTTTTTTTCATTAATCTAGGGGGAATCATTGTTATTAAAATCAGCATATTATGGTATTTATATTTATAGCTTCATGTATTAAGGGGTAGATTCTTTAAGTAAGGAATATGTGTTAAGCATATGTTTTATACTATTGTTGTGTACTAAATTAGTGGTTCCACTGGACTATGGTGTATAGGTTGACATTTTTAGATGGTCTCATAATTCTTATCCTGTTATACTAAAATGAGATACATGATTGACCTAGATAATTATAATCTTTCCAAATTTAGTAAGATGGGAAATAATATTACCTAGAATGGATGTGCCAAAATTTTAAACTGAGGAACCATCATTAGGGCCCTAACATCATTACCCACATATACTCATATTAAATTGTGCATATGTGAACATTTTTTTATCAATTTATTGGTACTAAACTTTCATCTCATAAGAGAGGGCCTTGTATCATCATCACATATTCTATGATGAGGATCATAACATGTAGTAAACATATAAAACCACCTAGTATAGGGAGTTATTATTTATTTCCAGTATTGAAAAAATAATTTCCATATCATTGATAGGTTTTGATTGGTACTTTGATTACCATTGATATTTTATTTTTATTTTTATGTAAATGAGTCGTAAAATACATTGATACACCATATATCACAACTGTGTTGGGAAACCATCAGTGGTTCCCTATTGGTTATTTGTTATCATCCTTAAAATAAAAAAGGTGGAAATATAGCCTTTTTTTACTTCTTAACTAGTTATTGGTATACTTGTATTTGATATGTCTTATTACCTAATTACTATTTTCAGATATAAAAGTTGGATCTGTTCAAACAATAGAGATAAATATTTTATTGGTGGTTAGGGTTCATTATTGGATCATTGATTACTCATCCTTTTGTTTCACTTATGTTATGAATTTTTTTATACATTAATCATGGAATTGTTTGTCTATATTGAAATGGTGTTTTCATGGTCCTATATGCGTATATATAGTAGATTATTGATAAGTTTTCATTGTATTTTATTATCTTATGACATGATTGGATTCAGATTTTTCTTGGATGTGCAAACTTAGGGACGATTCCATCTTGAATTTTGAGAGAATTCAGTTTTCAATTTATCATAAAAAAATTAAATTATTCCACAAATATATAATACGAACCAAAATAGTATTGGACTCCTCTTGGGGATCAAAGAGTGATTTTAGGGTATTCGTGTGATAGATTTCAGTGTCTTGTTGGTATTTAGGTCATGAATTCTATATAGCAGTATGAGAGGTGGATCTTTTGGTCATGTAGGAGGTTTAGACAGGATATATGACTATAAGAACTTGAGAAGAGTCTATTAAAATCATTATGAACATCTTTACAGTATAAGATTATCATAATATGTGATTTATGGGTACCGTGTAGGCACTTAACATTATGTTACATTGTCATTTTATTTTTTGGCTATAATTCAAAATGACTAAATATTTGAAAATCCCATAGAACTTGAATTTGGAAAATAGATATAAATATGAATAATTTTACACATATCATAAGTATTAAAACCAAATATCATGATTAAAAATTCAATGTATTTGGTAACAAGGATGATAATACATCATCAACATATTCTATACAATAAAATAAAATAGAAACTTTAATCATAGTAATATAACTTGACTTCGTATTCTAATTAGTACATGAATTTAACTAAGGAAATATATCAAATAAAGAGTTACCTAAATGCCTTGTAAGGGGATGAATAAATAGAAAGGAACAACAAACAAAAAAACAATACAGTGCATGGGTGACCATAATCCTCATCATTATACAATAATTAAATGGTCATCATCAAAAGAAAGATGAAATAATTTAAAATTTTCATGGAATGTTACATATTCAAAATAACAAAATATCACAAAAATTGTTTTCAAATTCCACAAATATGTTGTGAACCAAGGTATCAACATGTTCTTTTATAACATATATATGAAAAAATCATTTAATAAAATATGAAGAAATATAGAATTATGTTCATCCATAATATGATAAGTTTATGAGATATATCACATTACCCAAGTCATTAGAAGGATATGTATATTAAATCATAACCATCACATCAATGTATTCTAATAATCTTGGATTCTACATATAATGAAAACTTATATCAACCATAGAAATCAAATAGATATATGAAAAAAGGATTGGTTTTCCTAAAAAGATCATTAGGTATATATAAATGAATAAATGATAGAGGTTCACAAAAGATAATTATATATTATACTATCAGGTATTATGGTTTATCATTATTAACGATAATATTATGTTTTTCATAAAAGATAAGAAAAAACATTGGAAGTCTTATCAGAGGAAATTGAGAATAGACACATTATAATTAGACATTAAAGTGTATAAGAAATCATCATAACAAAGTTAATCATATATATCCCCATATTAATTAAAATATATTATTTAAAAATTAAATTAGAATTTTTGTAGAAGAATATTATTGAAAATAAATATAAATATGAGACTAACCCAAAAGGAAAGATATTGTTTTGATATTCCCATTACCATAAATCCCATTATATTTTTTATTTTTTTACCACATGTTTGATAAACTTATGTTTATAAACAAATCCAATATAGAAATTCATTATATTCCCCTTTATGTTCATAAATAGTGGTAATCATTTATTTATTTTGAATCGTAAATTTTATGTAGGAAATTTTAATTTTAAATTATTCCCTATTGTTTTGAATTAAAAATGTTGATTATTTCTATTTTTTATTTTTAAATTATTATTCTTTGAATCTTAGAATAATTTAAAAATCATTTACATTACATAATTTATACAATTTATCCATTTAGATGGTGGTAAGTAAGTAAATGACTATGTCTTTATAGGTGGATGAAACTGACGATTAATGAGGATTGTTACAAGAAGGGAATATATATTATACAGAATAAATAATTGGAAATTGTCATATCAATATCTAAATAATACCAACATGGTTCATAATTATATATGAAATATTTTAGTAAGGTATATAAAGTTTAATTGATCACTAAAGTATAAATATGAAGAGTTGAAAGACAATTAGAATGGAATCAAGGCTACCACATTATAGAATATATCCTCCGTTTTCAAATCCGTGTTGGGATAGGGTACTGTGATTGAAAAAAATCCATAAGTGGACAAGGAGGATTAATATAGGGTAATTTAGTTGAAAATGTTTTTTGAGAATTTTTGTAATGCCCCGACCCGAGTTACCTAGAGTTGTTGCATTATTAAATAACATTAGCATGATCATAAGGAAATTATGTCTCAAAAGACCGATCAGTTTAGTATTATTGGAAAAAAGATTCATACATAAGTTCAACTATACAACTTGAAAATAAATACAACACGAATTTATTACATTGGAAAAATCTAAGCCTCCTAGATAATCCCTGAAATTCACTCATAACTAACTTCTTCATATCCAGGGAAAATGAACCATGCGAAAGGGGTGATCTCAAACGCTCAATAAGGGTATGTAATACAGCGGAAGACAACATAAATATTTAAGCATGATGAATGATTGAAACTTCATTTCTTTACCATTAATAAACATGAATACTGTTATGGTAGGAATATGAGCTGAGTAAATAATGTCATAATAAAACATAATAAAGGGAATTCTACTAGTCAAATGACCACATGAACCATCAATATTATTTCTATAATTAGGGAATGTATAATTCTATACATTCTGAAACATTTTTTCAAGGCCTCAGCCAAGATTTCTAAAATTGATTAAATCCTTGGCCAAAACCATATATCAAAATGGGAAAGGCCTCAGCCAATTTTATGTCTAGTTGTCTCATGAGACCTACAGATGCATCGAGGAGCAATATCGGGCTCCACCCGTCACTTACTATGTCCAATACATTCCTCATTTGAAAAGGATGAAATATAACATAAACATTCGTATTAAAACTACCATATGAAATGTCAATAATTTAACCATAAACCATGAATGGTATACAAATAGAACATCCATAGTAAAAAATATCACAAAACCTTTAATACAATATGGAAGTTTTGTATTATAATAAATCAACATTAAAGAACTTAAAATCCATCAAAGAATGATGATATATATGAAATCAAATCCTTTTTAAAGAAATATCTCTAAATATTTTGAAATCATTTAAGAGTCACATAATTATAAAGAAAACATTTATTTTCAAAATATTCTTATAAGCATGTACAAGAAGCTATTGATGATGTCATAACGATGTAATATAGCCGCACCCACTGTATAAGTCAAAAAAACATTCTTACCTTAGATTTGTCGAAAAGGTTAAAAAGGACCTTTTTTGGAAAACGACGGAATGAATCCATTATAAACATATTATAAAAATTAAAACAAAGGTATAAATTACTTTAACCTATTTTTTATTAAATAGTAATTTTTTAATATATTTTTATGAAACATGGATGTGGATGATAAAGATGTCCCAGTAGATAATTACGTATAAACAACCTCGGATAATGAAGAGATTGTGAAATAAACCCTTACATTGTACATTTCCTTGGTCTAGGGTAGGTTAAAATCCATTATAATGGTGAAATAATTGTTATTAAATTATACACGAATCATATACATTAATATTAAGTCATATATGATCTTTTAACATTGTTTTGTTAATAATATCTTAGTATTATCGTCATTTCGGGTGACAACAGATTCATTTTCCTTTATATTATTTATTATTTGAGTTATATTTATTATTAATGGGATGTATATTATCCATATTGAGAATTATATAAAGTCTTTAAACCTTATTTTTAATCATCTAATGAAAATTAGTCATTAATGGATACGAGGGGGAATGAATCTCATCGCATTCGTGGAGACGGTAATCCATACGTACGCACGAGCGACAATGTCATTCTTTGATATTAAAATAATATTTAGTTGGATGTTATATCATATATACAAAATCAATATCATGTTATATTTATTACTTACATGAATTACACATCATTATTATACCCATCCAAATAATAATGTATTGAACAACAATTACACCACGATGTGGAGACGGTAATCTATACGTACACACGTATGGTGACATGTCATTCAAAGGATGGATAGAATTATGAATATGGATGTTCCATATTTATAATAACATCAATGTATATAGAAGATATGGGACTTATTATTTTAGACTGGAAATAACAAGGAAAGAAGAAGTGGAAGAAGAAAAAAACTTGAAAGAGGGTGGTGAAATTATTACCTCTTCTTCGGGTTCTTCCTTTTGATTTGATCAAAAGGGATCCTTAAGTTGGCTTTCTGACTAAAGTAAGGCCTCTATGATTAATTGAGGGAAGTTGAGAAGATATTTGGGCAGGGTTTGGATGATCCAAATAACTTTGAAGGTGTGAATTAGAGAGAAGGGGGAGTGCCCTTTTATAAGAGGGGTGAGGGGCACCTTAAAAAAAGCTAGAAATATTATTTTCTAATAAAATAATTTTCGGTTTATAATGAATAAAAAAATATATTATTTAAATTTTAAGGTGGTTATGGGTCGAAAACCACTCAACTAATAGGTTTTAGACAGGTTTGGGTCACTATATTAACTTTATCTTTTAGATTTTAACTCTTAGTTAAATAGTTTTTCATTTACCATGTCTCTTTGTATATTTATATTATATGGATAATAAACATACTATATACAACCAACCTAACCAAAAGTGGTTCATTAATGATACAAATATCATTATATAAGTCCTTTGGCCGAACCATATATTTTTAAAAACAGAATATCAATTAATAATATAATATTTGTTTTAAAGACTCTTTTGTGTCAATTTTGAAACTATTTGGTATTTTATTTTTTCTAAATTCATAATAGAATTATTACTTCAAAAAAATTCATCTAACCAACTCTAATATTTCATAGTAACCAAAAAAATTAGTGGAATTCATAAAAATTCTAAAATTACATTTAGTTGGAGATTTATAATATCAATTATTTTAATATTTCATTAATTATGTAATTACTACATCACCATTGTGTCATTTATAAATTAAATTATTTAATATATAATAATTATAAATAAATAACCAATATGTAGGAAATCTTTATAGATTTGTAATTAATATTTATAATTTAATTTATCTTATGTATAACCCTATATTAAAAATGTTTTAGTTAATAAACTTTGATTTTAACTCTTTTAACTCTTCTTTGAATTAAATAATACTAAATGTCCTAATCTAATCCAAGTGGACCAAAGAGGTTCATATTTTATTCCTAAGTTTTTTTTCCGAATTATTCTTAACCAATAGAATTATGACATGTGTTACTGTAATAATATTATCATTTTTACCCTTAATTGCCCTATTTATTTTCAACCGTGGTAAATAAAAGAAAAAAGTTACTATTCACCAAAAATTACCTTTATCTTATTGAACCACATTTTACTCCTTGATATTAATCATGTCTCTCGTATTTTTGAAATTCTACTCATAGATGTGGTAAAATTAAGTTTTATGTGAATTTGCAAATTCTCCAAGGAGATTGGTAAAAGATGGTGAAAAGATCAATAAAATTTTTATATATCTAAAATTATTATAAAATGGATCCAATGAATTATATTGAACATATATAGGTATTATGTATATATTTTTACCTAAAATAAATTTAAATAATATAAATAATTATTTAAATAAAAATTTGGTTTTAAAGTATAACTCAGTTTTTTCACTATTCATCAAAAATTGAATGTTTTCTGATAAATACCAAAAATTCACCCTAGGCTAATTTTGATATTCTGAATCCCATAATGAATTCCATTTTGAAAGATAATATTTATAAAATTTTAAAAAGTGGGTATTACTATTCATAACGACTAGTTTGATTGGTTGTGGTGTGTGTTATAACTCGAAGTTGCGTACAACACACGCTACTGTATTATTCAAAGAGAAGCGTATCGTGGAAGCATGGGGGGTTACATTCTCCCCTCCATCAAATAATTTCGTCCTCAAAATTTCTATAATATTATTACCTAAAAAGTCTTTGGTGGTTTTTCATCATATGTTTCTTAGGTTCCCACGTTGCCTCTTCCATCTTATGGTTTCTCTATAGAACTTTTACTAGACTAGTTGTCCAGTTTCTCAGCACATTCTTTCTTGTATCAAGAACCTTGACAGACTCTTCGCAATAAGATAGATCAGGTTCCAACTCGGATTCCTCATATGGGAGTACATGCGTTCGTTCTGGCATGTATTTTGTCAACAGTGATACGTGGAACACATTGTGAACATTGGAAAGACTTGGCGGAATTTCCAGACGGTAAGCTACAACCCCAATTCGTTCTAGAATTTCAAAAGGTCTAATGTACCTGGGACTCAATTTACCCTTCTTACCGAAATGTATAACACCCTTCCATGGAGATACCATCAAGAAAACATGATCTCCACCAGTTCTAGGCCTACGGGTTTTCTGTCATCGACATCATCCCAACAAGTTGGTGTGCGACATCTCTTTCCATATAATGCTTCATATGGTGCCATCTGAATACTTTAATGGAATCTATTGTTATAGAAATATTCTAAGAGAGGTAAATATTGATCCAACATAACTTTAAAGTCATGTGAGCATGATCTCACCATGTCTTCTAAGGTTTGAATAGTCCGTTCTGATTGTCTATCAGTTTGGGGGTGGTAGGAAGTACTGAAAAAATGTTCAGTATCCAGGGCTTTCTGAAGACTTTTCCAGAATCATGAAGCAAAACGTGTATCACGATCAGAAACAATTGATAGTGGTACTCAATGAAGTCTAAAAACTTCATTAATATATAGTATTTCCAATAGTTCAAGTGGTAAATTTTCTCTTCTAGCAAGAAAATGTGCTCACTTGGTAAGATGATCAACAATGACCCATATTTCATCGTTCCTTTTAGGAGTATTTGGTAGTACCATGAAAAATTACATCGTAATATTATCCCATTTCCACTCAGGTATGGGAAAAGGTTGCAAGACTCCTCCAGGATGTTGCCTTCTAGCTTTCACTTGTTGACAAACCATACATTTTGACACAAAATCTGTAATATCCCTCTTTGAGTTGTCCAACCAAAAATGTTCCTTCAAATCTCTATACATTTTTTTGCTCCTGATGTGTATAGAGAAATTGGAGCTATGAGCATCATCTAAGAATTCCCTTTTGAGATCAGGTATATCAGGAACACAAAGTCTTTCCCAAATTTCAAAAATCCATCTTCATACACAAAGTCACTCAATCTCCCATCATTCATATCTTTAATCATCATTTGAAACTCTTCATCACTAGTCTGAGATCTCTTTTTCCTTTCAAGTAATGATGGTTTGGAAACCATTTGAAAACGTGTTGATGTTTCACATTCCATGGTTATTCCCATATCCTTCTTTACTATATCCATATATATAGGATCCTTTTCAACTATCAACTTGTTCAAAACACCATGATCCTTTCTACTCAAATAATCTTCCACCTTATTTGCCTTCCTCGGGTGGTAGTGTATAGTGAAATCATAATACTTGAGTAGTTTAAGCCATCACCTTTGCCTGAGGTTGAGTTATTTTTGTGAGAAAATATACTTCAAACTCTTTTGATCGGTATATATCTCACATTTTTCACCATAGAGATAGTGTCTCCAAATATTCAAAGCAATGATTATAGCTTCTAACTCAAGATCATGAGTAGTGTAGTTCTGCTCATGAATTTTTAGTTGTTGTGATGCATTGGAAATAACCATATCATTCTGAATAAGGAAACAACCAAGTCCTTTATTTGAATCATCACTATAAATAACAAACCCATCATTCCCTGATGGTAGAGTCAAAACAAGAGCATTGACTAATCTTCTCTTCAGTTCTTCAAAACATTCTACACACTCATTCATTCAACCAATTTTAACCCCTTTATGTGTAAGCTTGGTTAATGCGTTAGCCAATCGGGCAAAATTCTGGATGAAATGCTGATAATAACCTACTAAACCAATAAAACTATGTACCTCATTTATACTCGTCAGTTCTAGACATTCTTGGACTGACTTGGTCTTAGAAGGATCAACATAGATTCCATCCTTGGAGATAGTGTGTCAAGAAAAGAAATCTCTTGAAACCAGAATTCACACTTACTAAACATCCCATATAATTCATGTCTTCTGAGAGTCTTCAAGATAATGTACAAGTAATTTTCATGATCTTAAAAGATTTTGTAGTATACCAATATATCATCAATTAATACCACTACAAAATCATTTAGATATTGCTTGAAAACTCTATTCAATTGATCCATGAATACAGAGGGTGCATTATTAAATACAAAAGGCATTACTGTAAACCCGTAGTGCCCATACATGGTTCAAAATGACGTCTTCTGAATGTCATATTTCATTATATACAACTGATGATATCCAGATCAAAGGTCAATCGTTGAAAAGTATTGAGCTCCCTGATGTTGGCTGAATAAATCATCAATGCGAGGTAGGGGATACGTGTTCTTTATTCTTATAGCATTTATTTCCACGTAGTCGATAAATAACCTCATAGATCCATATTTCTTCTTAACAAAAAGGAAAGGGGCTACCCATGGAGATACACTAGGGAGAATAAATCCCTTATAACTCAATTTCTCTTGTTGTTTTATTAGTTCCACTAATTCCATAGTGGCCATAATATATGGGGTCTTCGATATGGGCCTTGATCCATGAATTAAATCAATGGAAACCTGACTTTCTCATTCTGGAGGATGTCCAGGTAAATCTTCTGGAAACACATCAACATATTCCATCACAATAGGTACATCCTATATTTGAACATTCCTTTCCTCACCCACAATAATTTCATTCTCTTCCTCACCAATAATTGAATTTAGTTGAGCCATTGTGGGTGGATCTAGATAATAATTAGGTGGTGGTGATTATGCTCTAAAGATAAGGTGTTCCTTATCATAATCATCAAAAATCGTAACCTCCTTCTTCTTAAAATAATTTTTTTCATCATGGTTTGAAAGCCAATCCATACCGAGGATTATATAAAATTATGTCATGGGTATGACGATGAGATCAGTAGATAAAGAACATTTATGTGCTCTAATGGGGACCGATTCACATAACATTGTTGTAATGTTACATCCCTTATGAGTTTTGACTGACACCTCCCTTGTTAAATCAAATTGTAAATATATAATTATCTTAGAAAACTAGGAAGATATGAAACAATGCAATGATCCAGAATCAAATAATTCATTTTCTAAACTTGAGGAAACCATTAAATTACATGACACTATGTCTTTCAGAGCTTCACCTCAGCAGTAGTGATCGCAAAAGCTAGTCCTTTATCCCTTGGCATTTTCTGAGGTATGTTTCTCTGATGCTTAGGAAATTTATTTTCATAATGTCCCATCTCCCTGTAGTTGTAGCATTGAACATTGGTATCATCTTTCTTTCCCTTACAATCACCAACAATATGGTCTTTCTGTCCACATTTATAGCATGCTCCTTTTCCTTTTATACATGCATCAGGGTCCTTCTTTCTACAATTATCACAGGGTGGAAATTCAATTCTTCCATTCTTCCCTGTTTCCATATTTTATTTCCCAGAGTGTTCAGCAGATCTCTTCTTCTCTTTCTTTGATTTAAAGTCATAAGACTTATAGAATTCATTTTCTGTCTTGATAGCACATAAGAAAATATCTTCGTATGATTAGAAGAATTTTGATACTAATTCTCTACATAGAAATGGTTTTAACCCATCAATGAAATGATCAGTATTACTTCTTGGGTTATGTATATAATATGCTTCATGTCTCACTAACCTTGTAAAGTTATCTTCATACTTTGCGACGTTCTCATCCATATTTTTCCTCAGAATCAAAAATTGTCTTTCCATATATTCTCAATGGTCATGAGGAAAGTATTTTTCTACAAAAATTTCTTTAAACTCCCTCCATTCCATATTTGATACTTCCACGTCATCCTTTTTCATTTGAATCAATAACCACCATTGATTAGAATCTTCAGTGAGGCTGTAAACTGCCATGACAACTTTTTCCCATTCGCTACTCCCCAAAGTGTAGAATATTTTCTCTAAAGAATTTATCCTTAGCTCAGCCACTAATGGGTTTTTACACCCATTGAATGTCGGGGGTTGTTGCCTCATGAAGAGATCTAACATTAATCCCCCATGTTGTGGATCAAGGAGCTCCATATGGGTATGGTTATTATTCATAACCTGAGTGAGTTGTCCTAGTATGGTGATAAGCTGGTCAGCACTAGTTGTATCACCCACTCCACTATGATTATCTTGAGTATGAGGGAAATCCCTATATGGAGTGCTTGCATTGATATAGTTTTCATTCCTTCCACTAGGATCCATTTCTATACAATGGCATAAACTATATTAGTTCATGAATCGATATACATAATTCCAAACTTGTAAAACACTAAACATAAATTGAAATGTTTTTTAATATAATCCATAATCCTAAGAAAATATTTTATTTGAGGAATAATATACTCATAACCCCTTCATAATGGTTTGTAAATTAAATGAGAATTATCCTAATCATATCCCTCGGGAATGTCGTAACCAAGAGTGCATCAAGGCCCATTGTCGTGGAGCAGTTCTCATTCAAGTCTAGCTCAAAGCTATGTTTTTGGGTTTTACCCCTAGGTATATTTGTGCCAGATCTGCCTTTACCTGCTCATATCCAGATAGGGATATATTTCTCGAAAAACTCACAAAATATGTACAGTACCAAAATTCTAGGAAGTTCTTCTATTATAATCCTCAAATTATATCTTAGGGCTATATGATCTAATCATAGTTTATCTAAATATAGTTTCCAAGGTTTGTACTAAAATTTCTCTGATATCAACTATATCGCCCCGACCCCAGTTACCTAGAGTCGGTGCATTATTAGATAACATTATCATGATCACAAGGAAATCATGTCTCGAATGACCGATCAATTTAGTATTATTGGAGACAAGATTCATATAGAAGTTCATCATTACAACTTGAAAAGAAATACAACACTAATTTATTCCATTGGAAACATCCAAGCCTCCTAGATAATGCCTACAAGTCACTCATAACTAACTTCTTCATATCCTGGGAAGATGAAACATATGAAATGGGTGAGCTCAAATGCTCAGTAAGGGTAAGAAATACAGCGGAAGATAACAAAAATATTAAGCATGATGAATAATTGAAACCTCATGCCATAAAAAATAATAAACATGAAAACTTTTATGGTAAAATATGAGTTGAGTAAATAATTCCATAATAAAAAATAATAATCGATTTTATACTAGTAGAAGGACCACATGAACCATCAATATTATTTCCATAATGAGGGAATGTATAATTCCAGACATTCTGAAAATTTTTTTCAAGGCCTCAGCCAAGACGCCTAAAAATGATTAATGCCTCGGCCAAAACCATATATCAAAATGGGAAAGGCCTCATATAATTCCATGTCTGGTTGAATCATGATACCTATCGATGCATCGAGGAACAATATCAGGATCCACCCATCACTTACTATTTCCAATACATTCCTCCTATAAAAATGTTGAAAGAAAACAGAAACATTCGTATTAAAACTAGGGTATGAAATATCAATACTTTAACCATAAACCATGAATGGTATAAAAATTTCACATCAATAGTCAAACATATCACAAAACCTTCAATAAAATATGGAAGTTTTGAATCATAATAAATCAACTTCAAATAACATAAAATCCATTAATGAATGTTGACATGGATGAAATCAAAAACTTTTTTAGAGAAATATCTCTTTATATTTTTAAATCATTTAAGAGTCACATAATTATAAATAAAACATTTTTTTGAATACATTATTATAAGATATTAAGGGAAGATTTTATGATGTTATAACGACGTAATATATCCGCACCCACCATATAAGTCAAAAACATTCTTACCTTATTTTTGTCGAAAAGGTTAAAAAGGACCTTGTTTGGAAAACGACGGAAAGATTCCTTCATAAATATCTTATAAAATGTAAAAAAAGGGTATAAATAACTTTAACCCATTGTTTAATAAATACTAAAAATGTCTTACAATTTATTTTTACGAAACATGGATGTGGATGATAAATAGGTCCCAGTAGGTAATTACGTATAAACAACCTCAAATAATGAAGAGATTGTTAAATAAACCCTTACCTTGTACTTTTCCTTGGTCTAGGGTAGGTTAACCTCTGGTATAATTGTAACATCCCAAGTACGTAATGAATAATAGATATTTTTGTCTATGTCTATTAATGATTACGATAGTGTTTTAGAGGCTTAAAATGAAAATAAATACAATCTTATGCAAGGAATACACTAATATTCTTAAAAGATTGTTTTACTGCCTTTTGATGGAAAACCCTTTTTAAATATATCATTTGAAAATTTTATAATCTATGTTTGTCAAAATGAAATTATTATTTGTGATTGGGACATCAAAATTTACTTTGTGTGAATTTTTGGTATTTTTCCGATAAAGTTCATTTTTTAATGAATAGTGAAAAATGTTGTATTTTAATTCAAAACCTCTTTTTAATCTAATTTATTTATATGATTAGATTAACTTTTGAATTGTTTTTGAAGTGAAATTAGAATATATTTTTACCATTTTATCTAATGGTGGTCATTGGAATCAATTTCACTTTGAAATTGGACTTAAACTACTGTCAATCTTTTGATACTTATTGTTTCATAAAAACACGCTATTTGTCATGACAGCGGGAATTAATTATTAAATTAATTAATGTTACTTATATGTTTTGAATTTTGTAAAATAGACTTCATTTTTGAATTCGGAATTTAAAATATAGCTTAGGGTGAATTTTTGGTAATTTTCTGAAAAACTTCAATTTTTTATGAATAGTGAAACCACTAAGTGGTACTTATAAAAACTGATTTTTCATTAAAATGAAATTTTGCCATCTCTGTGATTTGATTTTAAAAAAATCCGACATACAGGGTTTTCATTAAGAAGTAAAATATTGTTCAATGAGATTAAAATAATTTTTTGGTGAATAGTAACTTTTATGTTTTTAATCGTGATTAGTGGTAATTAGTGTAGTTTAAGGTAAAAATAATGTTTTAATAGTATGATATGAGCTTGACACATGTCCTACCCTCATTGGATGTGTCATGGCCGACCAAGACAAGTCATGGGTCAACCTGGGGACCCCATGGAGCCACTTTGGTTGGGAAATGACATAAATAACTTTTTATTTAATGATAAAGTAAAAATGACACAAACATGAGTTATTTTACTAAAAAAAATTTTACATGGGGTTATACAAGTCAGATTTTTTATTATAAATATTCATTGGAAATATTAAAATATTTCCTACATCATAGTATATTTTTTATAATTTTTAGACACTAATTAAATTAAATTATTTATAACATCATGATGATGCAGCGATGACCTCATTATTTAACGATTTAAATAAAATGGAAAGATAATGTAAAATAAAAAACCTAAAAATGGAAAAAACCAATTGAATGAGTGGATTTAGAACCCTTATCACCTTGTCCTAGAATTATATCAATGTGGGACCTTTTGAATTCGAAACTTATTTTAAAATAAAGTAACTTATCTTTACTTTCCAAGAGTGCCCTTCCTCTCCACTAATAAAAGGCCCCAACCTCTACCACCTTACCCACACTCCCAAAGCCTTTGGCTCGGCCAACCCCTGCCCATTTCGTCTCTCCACTTACCTCTATTACTCCTTGAATCCTAACATTGGGCAGAATTCTTCCCAAGGAAGCCTTTGAGCTCAAAGAAAAGGGAGTTACTCGATTTTAAGGTAATGTCTTCTTTTGAGTCCTTTTGTTTTATTTTGCTTCTCCAACCACCTAAACTCTTTTTATTCTTTTATTTTGTAACAAATCCAGTATCCTAAATATACTAGGATGTTGTTATAATATGTATTCGAGCTACACATACACACACCTACATCTAATGGTTAACGAACATAATGTTTCCGTGGATGGTGAATTTATGCCTCCCGAAACGATGATTGTTCAACATTCTTTTAACACCTTAAAAGGTGGCAATTAAGATGTCACTATATTTAAATATGATATATAATATGTTTATGTTTTCCTTAAGCTTCTGTTTTTTTTAATTTTGGTCATACCTTTATGGTTTCCATTATGGGTAAACGCGATATCTTCATTTAAGGAAGTGCGGACTACCGCCCCCTCAAAGTGATTTGATTCGTTAAATACCATATGTGGGACGTATAAAGGATGGAACTATGATATTATATATGAAAGTATACTGTAATTATAATATACCTTTATATCATTATGATTCCATTCTATAAAATACGAAATAGAAATGAAAGTAGCGTTCATGCATACGTACGGCTTACCGTCTCCATGAACGGTGCATTTCATTTTTCATCTCTAAATGATTATGTAATATTATAAATGCATGTATATACTGGATATATATGATATATACATAATGATTATAATTCTGTATATAATGGATACATGAACAACATGTAATTATAAAGGCTTTATTTTTTACTCAAGTACCAATGATCATTAAAACGACCGTTATTAACTTAAATAATTACATAGTGTTCATGACATGGTAATAAGTGATATAAAAGGAATAATGAACTTGAAAAAGGTTCTTAAGAATGTAGAAATTAACTCATGTTTATTATTCTGGACATTAAAGAACGATCGAGTCAAGTCGGACCCGAGGTATGGGACTTCGTCTCAATCTCCTTTCATTGAGGCATATTTTGTTTTATACAAAACCTTCTTTTATACGGTGTATAAACCCCTTTGGATTTTACGTTTATCCAAAAGGAATATTTTTTATACGAAGCGTTTACTAAACGATAAAAGGGAATGTTTTTTTCGTACGTATGCGGCGACAACGACTTCTCCTCCACCATGACCATTATTTGAGTTTCGGCTTCCTCTACAAGCCATACCTTTTTTTAAAAGAAAAATAAATACCATGTTTTACTTTTCTTTTATTTTGGTATTGAAAATGGTTTTCATATTTTTTTTATATCAATGTGTTGTATTGATATCTTGTGATTGAAAGGTGTAAATTTTATGTTTCCTTTATGGATGTTTTATGTGATACGATTATGTTGAGGTTCTTGGGAATTATTATGAAGACAGGTGGTTCCGTGATAAACTAAGGGCGGGTGAGCCCGATATAGCTCTCCAATGCATTGGGTACCGCGAAGGAGTGAAACGATAAGGTTTCTCCGAAGAGATTTAGGGAATATACTGTGATGGGTATTCCAAACGTAACCAAGAGGGTAACTCCCTACGTAAGAATGTTATGAATGACTCAAGTTACCTTTATGTCTTATTATTTCTATGATTTATTCTTGATTTGATGAGGTATGTTCATGTGCATATGTTTTATGGGTAAAGTATGATTTCATTCTTATGTATATATGTACCCATGTTTCCTTTCCATATTTTTATATCCCTTACTGAGCTTTTTATGCTCATCCCAAGTTTTTTTGAAATGTTTTTCACAAGTCAAGGGAAAGCTACATGATATGATGATAGTGTCAAGGAAGTGTCAAGAAAAAGTCCATGTTTTATTTTAAATATGTTTCCATTGATGGGAATGAAGAATACTATCTTTATGTAACCACTTTGTTTATATATGGAATGTAATGAAAGTTTTATGATCTAATTCTCTAAAACTCTAAACCCGAAAAGATCCTCAATGTGTAATCTTGTAATAACTCAAGATTTAGTAAGGTTTAAGGTTGGGGCCTTATAGTTGGTATTAGAGGTCGGTTTAGATAACTTTAGGAGTTAGAATTCTATTAAATGATTATCTAAAAATATTTTTTTTAAATGATATAGCATTTTAAGATTACCATGTTGCTTCATCAAAGACATGTTTGTTAAGAATGGTTTTTAATAGAGGAAACAGAACAGCTTTTCTGGGAAGGCATACAGAGGGAAATGACCTTTTAAATCAGTATCATGAGATGGTCAGAATCAGAACTAAACAGTTTGTTGCAGTGATGGCTCAGTTGAATCAAGTGATAAGTTTGGTTGTTTTTATTGATGATATTTTGGTGTTTTCTAAAAGTAAATAAGAGCATGAAAGACATTTAAGGGTCATTTTGAAAACCATGAAAGAAAAGAAATTGTATGGTAAATTCATCAAGTGTGAGTTTTGGTTGCAAAAAATTTCTTTCCTTGGTCACATTGTTTCTAAAGATGGGATAACTGTTGATCCTGCAAAAACAAAAGTTGTGGAAGAATGGAAAAGACCGAAAAATGTAACTGAGATTCATAGCTTCCTTGGTTTGGCAGGCTATTATCGATGGTTTGTTAGAAATTTTTCATGGTTATCTAGTCCAATGACCAAGCTAACTCGGAAGGGTGTTAAGTTTATCTGGAAAAAAGAATGTGATGATTGTTTTTAGGAATTGAAAAGAGGATTGGTGAAAGCTCCAGTTTTGGCACTACCTTCCAAGAATGGTGAGTTTGTTATCTACAGTGATGCTTCATTGAAAGGACTTGGTTGCATCCTAATACAGAATTATCAGGTAATTGCTTATGCTTCACGACAGTTGAAAACTCATGAGGTAAATTACCCTACACGTGATTTGGAATTAGCTGCTGTTGTTTTCGCTTTAAAAATTTGGAGGCATCATTTGTATGGAGAAAAGTGTGAAATATATACTGATCACAAAACATTAAAGTATATATTCACTCAGAAAGAGTTGAACATGAGACAGAGGAGATGGCTTAAATTAATCAAGGATTATGATTGTACAATTCATTACCATCCGGGAAAAGAAAATAAAGTGGCTGATGCTTTGAGTCGAAAAAGTAATGCTTCATTAGCAATGTTGCGTTTGGAACGTGATCCTTTGGTTAAGGATTTGATGAACTTTGGCATAGAAGTTGTTGGTGCAAGAAGTTATTCTATTTTGGTTCAGGTATCAGTGAGATCATCTCTATCAGATAGAATCAAGCAAGCACAGAAGCAAGATAGTGAGTTGCAGAAGAAGGTAGAGCTGGTTTAGAAAGGTAAGTTTCCTGAATTCAACATTGATAATGATTGCGTTTTGAGATTTGGGAAGAGTTTGTGTGTGCCTTGTGATTCACAGTTGAAGAGAGAGTTTTTATGTGAAGCTTATAGTTCTCCGTTTTCAGTTCATTCTGGCAGTACTAAGATGTATAGAGATCTGCGGGAGTATTACTGGTGGGATGGAATGAAAAGAGATATTGCTAATTTTACTGTGAAGTGTTTGACATGTCAACAAGTTAATGCAGAGCGGTAGTTACCGAAAGGGATGCTTCAGCCTTTACCAGTGCCAGAGTGGAAATGGGAGAATATATCCATGGACTTTGTTGTGGGATTACCGAAGACATCTCGAGGTAATAATGCAATCTGGGTTATTGTTGATCGCTTGACCAAATCTACTCATTTCCTTGCTATACGAGATACTTTTTCCCTAGATCAACTTTACCATTTGTATCTTAAAGATATAGTCAGGTTACATGGAGTTCCTCTCTCCATTGTATCTGATCGTGATCCCAGGTTCACATCTAACTTTTGGAAAGGCCTTCAGAAGTCGTTGGGTACTGAATTAAATTTTAGTACAGCTTTTCATCCTCAATCAGATGGGCAGCCAGAACGAACAATTCAGACCTTGGAGGATATACTACGAGCTTGTTCTATGGATTATCGGGGAATTTGGGACCAACATATTTCTTTGGTTGAATTTTCATATAATAACAGTTTTCATTCCAGTATACAGATGGCACCATTTCGGGCATTATATGGGAATCGGTGTCGAACTCCAGCTTTCTGGGATGAAGTGGGTGAAAGGAAGTTGATGGTACCAGAATTGGTAGAAGAGATGGCAGAAAAAGTTCAGCTGATTCAGAAGCACATGAGAACAGCTCAGAGCAGGCAGAAGAGTTATGCGGATAACCAGAGGAAGGATCTATCTTTCGAGGTAGGTGATCATGTTTTTCTCAAGGTTTCTCATTGGAAAAGTGTGATGAGATTTGGTAAGAAAGAAAAGCTGAGTCCAAGGTTTGTTGGACCATATGAAATTCTTGATAGAGTTGGATCAGTTGCATACAGGGTGGCTTTACCTCCGAGTTTATCTCAGGTACACAATGTTTTTCACGTTTTGATGTTGAGAAAGTATATGCCAGATCCATCTCATGTTTTGAGTCCAAAGGTAGTTCAGCTGGAAGAGAACCTGTCTTATGAGGAACAACCGGTCCTGATTCTTGACCACAGGGAGCAAGTTTTATGGAATAAGGTGATTAATCAGGTAATGGTTTTGTGGAAAAACCACATGATGGAATAGGCAACATGGGAATCTGAAAATGCAATGAGGGATTAGTACCCCCATTTATTGATAAGTAAATAAATTGCGGGGACGAAATTTTCTAAAGGGGGGAAGGATGTAACATCCCAAGTAAGTAATGAATAATAGATATTTTTATCTATGTTTATTAATGATTAAGATAGTGTTTTAGAGGCTTGAAATGAAAATAAATACAATCTTATGCATGGAATACACTAATATTCTTAAAAGATTGTTTTACTGCCTTTTGATGGAAAACCCTTTTTAAATCTATCTTTTGACAATTTTATAAGCTATGTTTGTCAAAATAAAATTATTATTTATGATTGGGACATCAAAATATAGTTTGTGTGAATTTTTGGTATTTTTCCGAAAAAGTTCATTTTTTAATGAATAGTGAAAAATGTTGTATTTTAATTCAAAACCTCTTTTTAATATAATTTATTTATATGATTAGATTATCTTTTGAATTGGTTTTTAAGTGAAATTAGAATATATTTTTACCATTTTATCCAATGGTGGTCATTGGAATCAATTTCACTTTGAAATTGGACTAAAACTAGTGTCAGTCTTTTGATACTTATTGTTTCATAAAAACACGCTATTTGTCATGACATCGGAAATTAATTATTAAATTAATTAATCTGACTTATATGTTTTGAATTTAGAAAAATAGACTTCATTTTTGAATTCGGAATATCAAATATATCTTAGGGTGAATTTTTGGTAATTTTCTGAAAAACTTAAATTTTTGATGAATAGTGAAACAACTAAGTGGTACTTATAAAAACTGATTTTTCATTTAAATGAAATTTTGCCATCTCTGTGATTTGATTTTCAAAAATCTGACATACATGGTTGTCATTAAGAAGTAAAATGTTGTTCAATGAGATTAAAATAATTTTTTGGTGAATAGTAACTTTTATGTTTTTAATCGCTATTAGTGGTAATTAGTGTAGTTTAAGGTAAAAATAATGTTTTAATAGTATGAGATGAGCTTGAAACATGTCCTACCCTCATTGGATGTGTCATGGCCGACCATGACAAGCCATGGGTCATCTTGGGGACCCCATGGAGCCACTTTGGTTGGGAAATGACATAAATAACTTTTTATTTAATGATAAAGTAAAAATTACACAAACATGAGTTATTTTAATAAAACAATTTTTACATGGGGTTATACAAGTCAGAGTTTTGATTATAAGTATTCATTGGAAAGATAAAACTATTTTCTACATCATAGTATTTTTTTTATAATTTTTAGACATTAAATAAATTAAATTATTTATGACATCATGATGATGCAGCGATGACCTCGTTATTTAACGATTTAAATAAAATGGAATGATAATGTGAAATCTAAAACCTACACATGGACAAAACCAATTGGATGAGTGGATTTTGAACCCTTATCACCTTATCCTCGAATTATATCAACATGGGAACTATTGAATCCGAATCATATTTTAAAAAAAAGTAACGTATCTTTACTTTCCAAGAGTGCCCCTCCTCTCCACTTATAAAAGGCCCCCACCTCTACCACCTTACCCACACTCCCAAAGCCTTTGGCTCGGCCAACCCCTACCCATTTTGTCTCTCCACTTCCCTCTATTACTCCTTGAAGCCTCACATTGGGCATAAGTCTTCCCAAGGAAGCCTTTGAGCTCAAACCATAGGGAGTTACTCGATTTTAAGGTAATGTCTTCTTTTGAATCCTTTTGTTTTATTTTTTTTCTCCAACCCCCTAAACTCTTTTCATTATTTTCTTTTGTAACAACTACAGTATCCTCAATATACTAGGATGTTGTTATAATATGGATTCGAGCTATACTTACACACACCTACATCTAATGGTTAACGAACATACTGTTTCCGTGGATGGTGAATTTATGCCTCCCGAAACGATGATTGTTCAACATTCTTTTAACACCATCAAAGGTGTCCATTAAGATGTAACTATATTTAAATATGATATATAATATTTTTATGTTTTCTTTAAGCTTCTGTTTTTTTTATTTTTGGTCATACCTTTATGGTTTCCATTATGGGTAAACGCGATATCTTCATTTAAGGAAGTGCATACTACCGCCCCCTCAAAGTGATTTGATTCGTTAAATACCATATGTGGGATGTATAAAGGATGGAACTATGATATTATATATGATATTATACTATAATTATAATATACCTTTATATCATTATGATTCCATTCTATAAAATACGAAATAGAAATGAAAGTAGCGTTCATGCGTACGTACGGCTTACCGTCTTCATGAACGGTGCATTTCATTTCTTACCTCTAAAAGATTATGTAATATTATAAATTCATGTATATACTGGATATATATGATATATACATAATGATTATAATTCTGGATATAATGGATACATGAACAACATGTTATTATAAAGGGTTTATTTTTGACTCAAGTACCAATGATCGTTAAAACGACCGTTATTAACTTAAATAATTACATAGTGTTCATGACATGGTAATAAGTGATATAAAAGGAATAATGAACTTGAAAAATGTTCTTAAGAAAGTAGAAATTAACTCAAGTTTATTATTCAGGACATTAAAGAAAGATCGAGTCAAGTCGGACCCGAGGTATGGGACTTCGTCTCAATCTCCTTTCATTGAGGCATATTTTGTTTTATACAAATCCTTCTTTTATAAGGTGTATAAACCCCATTGACTTTTACATTTATCCAAAAGGAATATTTTTTGTATGAAGCGTTTACTAAATGACAAAAGAGAATGTTTTTGTCGTACGTATGCGGCGACAACGACTTCTCTACCACCGTGACAATTATTTGAGTTTTAGCTTCCTCTACAAGACATACCTTTTTTTTAAAAGAAAAATAAATACCATGTTTTACTTTTCTTTTATTTTGGTATAAAAAATGGTTTTCATAATGTTTTTATATCAATGTGTTGTATTGATATCATGTGATTGAAAGGTGGAAATGTTATGTTTCCTTTAAGAATGTTTTATGTGATACGATTATGTTGAGGTTCTTGGGCATTATTATGAAGACGGGTGGTTCCGTGATAAACTAAGGGTGGGTGAGACCGATATAGCTCTCCAATGCATTGGGTAACGCGAAGGAGTGAAACGTTAAGGTTTCTCCAAAGAGATTTAGGGAATATACTGTGATGGGTATTCCAAACGTAAACAAGAGGGTTACTCGCTACGTAAGAATGTTATGAATGCCTCAAGATACCTTTATGTATTATTATTTCTATGATTTATTGTTTATTTGATGAGGTATGTTAAAGTGCATATGTTTTATGGGTAAAGTATGATTTCATTCTTATGTATATATGTACCCATGTTTCCTTTCCGTATTTTTATATCCCTTTCTGATCTTTTTATGCTCATCCCATGTTTTTTTGAAATGTTTTTCACAGGTCAAGGGAAAGGTACATGATATGATGATAGTGTTAAGGAAGTGTCAAGAAATAATCCTTGTTTTATTTTAAATATGTTTCCATTGATGGGAATGAAGAATACTATCTTTATGTAACCACTTTGTATATATGTGGAATGTAATGCAAGTTTTATGATCTAATTCTCTAAAACTCTAAACCCGAAAAGATCCTTAATCTTTAATCTTGTAATAACTCCAGATTTAGTAAGGTTTAAGGCTGGGGACATATAATAATGGTCAAATAATTGTTATTTAATTATACAAGAATCAAATACATTAATATGATATCATATATGATCTTTTAACATTGTTTTGTTAATAATATCTTAGTATTATCGTCGTTTTGGGTGTTAATGGATTTTTTTCCTTTATATTCATTGTTATGTGAGTCATATTTGTTATGGATGTGATGTCATGACCCGAACCTACCCGGGCTCAAGCTGCAACTACCCCAAGCTCTCCTCCATAGGCCAGGGGCTGGCGACCAGTGCCAAAGGCACAACAACTCGGGGAGGCCATTGCCTAAGCACCTGTACACCCACACACGCAGCACACACAATGAAAAAGTGTAGAGTAAAAAGAAAATTAAAGGGAAACTGCTATAAATAAACCACAACAGTGCATCGACCTCTAAACAGTACAGGGTACAAGATGAAAAGAAAAGGGGAAAAACAAGCGCCCAACCAAAACGTGCCACAACCCGGCAACAAGTAAACAAAAAGAAATAGCGGACGAGTCTCCCACCTGGAACCCGGCCACGACCACCGCACGCGGTCCAAGCTCCCAAGCTCCTACGCTCCACTGAAGCCATGCTCCACCTATCCGTCGTCTGCAAGGGAACACCAAGTGCAGGCAAATCCCAAGCAGGGGTGAGTATAAAAATACCCAGTAGGATACCCCGAAGACTCAAGGGAGAAACAAAGGAGGTACCGAAGGGTGAGCATTAGAGCGAACAGGAAAAGTAGAGGAGTAGAACTGAAAGTGATGTAAAGAGTCCAGATCAACCCAACAAGAGGAAAGAAGGTAGACTCGTCCAGGCACATGGACCTAGAAATGGTGAGAAGATGAACTTCCCGTCGAGTCTTCGCTACCTGTAGCAGGAGAGTAGACTCGTCCATCCACGAGAATCTAGACACGGAAAGCACGTGGCATACCTCGCGTGTCTTCGCCTCTCTTGGAATGAGAGTAACCAAACCCAAGAAGTGGGTACAGGAAACAAGGTATATACATATCTGTATGCTCAACAAGAAACCCGAACAAGATCGTAAGGGGATCTTCATCCCATAGCTTAGCCCAAGAAAAGAGTCTCCAAAACCCAGAAGTAAACTCCATCGATGCCCAGCATCCCGCACATCTTCCCTGAACCACAATCCAAGGGGATCAATCACCGTGCCTCGAAACTATCCGCTTTGGGTGGCACTAACTTGCCCACATGGTTTTAGATTGCGTCACAATAATGTGTCTCGGTGGGGAAAGTGCCCCTCAAACATGATAGTTCTAGGTAAAGTCCAACCATGCCTCGTCCCTTCCCTGCAGTAGAGAGGACTTCTCAAAGTCAAGCCGTCACAACACTGAACCGTATAACCAAGGGTCCCGCTCTGGTAATCATGGAGGAAAGCCACATACTAGCCTAGTCGAGAGGACTGAGTCTGGAATGCCAACTGGTGTCCCACTGCCCAGACCTACTGGAGGGTAATTCTTAACCAGATATCGGGTGACGCACTGCCCAGCCCCGCTGGAGGGTAAACCCTAATACATCATCAGGTGACCCACTGCCCAGCCCCGCTAGAGGGTAGACCTTAATAAGATACTGGGTGACCCACTTCCCATCCCTGCTGGAGGGTAAACCATAATACACCATCTGACGACCCACTGCCCAGCCCCGCTGGAGGGTAGACCTTAATACATCATCAGGCGACCCACTGCCCAGCCTCACCGGAGGGTTGACCTGGAATAAGTCGATAGGCGACCCACTGCCCAACCCCGCTGGAGGGTAGACCTAGAACTAGACGACGAGCGTCCCACTGCCCAGCCCTATTGGAGGGTAGACCCTAAGAGGTCGGCAGGTGACCCACTACCCAGTCTCTGCAGGAGGGTAGACCCTAAGTGTGTCGGGCGACCCACTGCCCAGTCTCTGCTGGAGGGTAGACCCTAAGAGAATCGGGTGACCCACTGTCCAGTCTCTGCTGGAGGATAAATCCCTAGAAGTCAGTGAGCAACCCACTGCCCAGCCCTGCTGGAGGGTAAACCAGTAGAAGTCGATGTGTAACCCACTTTCTAGCCCTGCTGGATGGTAAAACGCATAACTCCTCTGGCCATCTCTACTGGAGGGTAAAACACTGGCCAACCGAACATGGAGTGGGTATCACGCAACCACCCAACTCTAGAACAACTCACCCCAAAGGGGTTCAGCACCTGTTCCATCACAGGGTGCCACTAGCACCGCTACCGACAGATCAATCGAGAACGAAACTAGGGGGAGACCACTCAACCCTGCTGGTCAAACAAACGAGCACAGAGCCTGGGGAAAAACTCAACCCTGCTAGTCAAACAAATGAGCACAGAGGGACCCTCTACGTCGCGAAAGGTCAAAGTACGTAAATCAAAACACGGTATGCACGTGGGGACCACAGAACGTGCGGCCCCAATTCAACCCCAACCAAGCGCACGAACGTCTCAGGTACAGACCACACGTACCTCCAAGCACTCTCGTATACTCCCAGAATATACCTCGTTCTATCCCAAAGGCTATCATGCACACGGCATCCAGCGTCAACGCGAAGGAGTGATGTAATAACTCCACCTCAAAGGCCCATGCGCGGCCAACCACATCTTTTAAAACATTTATATCACTCTCCCAAGACTGCGCGATCACACGCCAAGGTTCCTCTACAAACACAGTAGAAGATCCCCCCCCCCCCGGGGCACCTTCACATTTCCAAAAGATTACGCAAGAGGCTCCGCACAACCAAACAGATCACACAGTTGTAATCCTCGTGGAAAAACACACGAGATCGACTACATACTCACCTCCAATGGATATCCGAATGGAAAGTCACCAACACCGCCTCATGCCCGAACGACGTCCCGTGATCCCGAGCCTCGGCCCCGAAAACAGTCGGGCGCATCACACCATTGCGATCCACTAAGGAAAACACGTCAAAAGGACTACTCACTTGAGTGCAACGGATATCCGAAGAAAAAGATGCATTCCGGCGCACCGCACACGAGCGGTGCTTCATGGGACTCGCAACCCGGTCTCGAAACACAACGAACGGATATCACCGTTACGATCCTCTCGAAAAAGCACACAAGGTGGACTATTCACTTGTCCAAAACGGTCGCCCGGTGATAATGATGGAAAATCACCGTCGACACCCAAACGAACCCCGTGGTCCCTGCACCATCGTGCGGAATTACAGCGGGCGGACTGCTCCAACGTGATTCCCTCGGAAAAACACCCAACATCGACTGCTCGCATGCCCCGAACGAACGTCCGAGGAAAAAGTTACAAAACGCTGCACGCAGCTCAAAAGACGGGTCATGGGGCCCGCACCTCAACTTCAACCTCAACACCTGAAACCACCCTGGAATGCTTTGCCTCGATGCCAGGGTCCCAACTCCACTGACGGTGCTCAAAACGGACATCGGACGCGTCCGAGCCGCCCAAAACAAGTATCTCGGGAAAAACGCTCGTCCACTTAAAGACATGTCGCGCCTCCGCGGCCCCTCGTTTCGGGAATTAAAAATTTCCTAAACTATCTCAATGTGTTCCCTACGACGCGAGGTCTGTGCTGCCACTGACGGCACGCAAAACGGACGCATGTAGGCCGAAATACGGGCGTCCAAACATTTTAAAAACAAAAGGGGGTTCCCCTAGGCCGGACCAGCCCGGCCCGGCCGGCCTGCTGAACCGCGGCCCAGCAGCAGGGCCCGGTCCAGCCAGTCCCGCGGGCCACCGCACCACGACCCTCCCCCTCTTGCTTGACCAGCGCTATGCGCGGGTTGCTCCACCGACCGGCCGGTTGGCCTGTCGCGTCCACGCGGAGACCCGCCTATGGCGGGTCTCGGTCTCCCCAGCGGGGTCGCGAGCCGCGACCCCAGACGTCCCCTCGCCGACGCCCCCAACCGGCACTCTCTTGCTGGCTCCCCGCTCCACCGCGACGCCGTGGGCCACCAGCTGCCCCGCTCGGCCACCTGCGACAATGCCCAGACGTACCCGCCGCCGCCTGGAAGACCGCCGGACCGCTGCTGGGAACCCGCCGCCACCGCTGGTTCTTGTCGGAAAACACCAAAAGCCTCCCAGAACTTCGTCGGATCCCTACAAACACCTCAAGACTCGGAATATTGATCCAAAAAGTGAGATGGAAACCTCAGATCGAATCTTACGCAAAAATGGGCTACGCTCGATAGTAAAAATAGCGATTCGATGCAAAATTTATGAATCCAAAGGAGGTGCGAGGGTTTGAAAATAAACACGTGATCCTACCTTGTTGGGATTTACCCAGTGCTTCACCGCGAGGGATCTACCGTCGCGCCGCTGCCTTGCCGGAGGGGAGGAGGTGAGGAGGAGCTTCCTCCGTCGTTGGGAACTACTGGCACTAGGGATGAAAGGGGAGAGGAGAGGGGTGGGTTAAGTGTTTAAATAGAAAAACACTTAACCACCCACCTGACGGCCCGAACTCAAACTCCTGGTGGGGTCGGGATTAAGCCTCCACTAGGCTAAACACCACCTCCCGAGCACAAAGGAAGTCTGGGAATTTTAATCTGAGGCTTCGTTCAAAAGTTATTAAACTCAACGCCCGAGGGCGCCAAATTACGAAAACGCCCCTGGGACCATTTTTCACAGACGGGCCGCACCCGCGAAACTTACACCCCTCCTAGGGTAAAAGACACACTCCAAACCCAACGGTGCCCTCAGTTTCCCAATCCGAGCAACCGTTTAAGAGATACTCAAGTTTAACCATTAATCGAATTAATTAATTAATTAATTAATCCGTTGAACGTTCTGAAAGCAAGCGAGGGGTCCAAACATCCCACACCGACAAGTTTTATGTCATTTCTAGGGTAAACACCACATTCCGGACCCATCTGTACACTCGGATCTCCGATCTAAAGCATCGTTTAAGAGTTATCCAATTTATTTGTTGTTTCTAGTGTGAACGCACTGAAAATTTAATTCCGGGCACTCCGGTCCTCGGAATCGAACACCGTCTTAAGGCGCCACTCTAGAATATCATTAAAAATATTCCAAAGTCTTTCACAGCAAAACTGGGTTCTTACATCATTCCCTCCTTCAAGCTTTTTGTCCTTGAAATGAAAAACCAGGGAACAACACAGGGTATTAAGCCCACACCTGGCATTCCCATACCCAGAAGAACCCACACACAGCTCTGTGTCACCACACATAGACCAAAGGATTGATCCGTTCACGTGAGGTCGGCCCTTGTTGATGTCATGCACCCACACTAGACTTTGGGGTAAGGGCAAGGCGGTAGGGTACCTCGACATCCCTTGCATGGTCTCAAATGGCCCGAAGGCTCTCAGGGGCAGCTCACCTCCCCGAACGAACCTCTACGTCGCATGCCGCGATGGGAATCCCCGCCCGCACCTGAAACAATCCTCATCGATTCCCTCCTTCAGAATATCCATATGGTGAAAGACCCAAGGATCTCGGGTCACACAAGGTTCCACAGTCGATGTCTCTCAACCAAGAATCTCTTACACGCTCGGAAGCTAAGGAGTCAACACCATCGACTAAAGGAATAGCTCTCATGCCTTTTTCATTACCAACATAGGGTTACACCCGACGCCCTGCGTCACCCTAGTAACACCTCAAACAAGGACCAGGGAGAAAATCATTTCACACGCAAAGCCTAAAAATTCTACTGCATGAAGTAGAAGATCTCAAGGGGTACCTCTCATCATCCCATGATCTACAGGATAGTAGACATCCAAATCTCGCACTGTGGTCCCAACTGTCAGCTCCCGGATGCTGACGTGGACTGCCCAGTGGTGATGGGAAGACCTCATAAAGTCATCCCCCACCTCCAACTCTTATTGATCCTCTGCTAGCACCACCTCTCTGGGAACTACTCCAATCACGGCGCTGCCTCTGTTGTGGTGATGTGCCTGCTGCATGCCCGAAGCTCTCAGCAACTCAGGTCGGGTAGTCTCGTGCCAAGTGACCTCGCCCGTCCCAAGAATAGCACCGACTCTCTCTGGGTTGCACTGGTGCCCTCCGATGCCACTGAGGTGTACGACCACGCCCCTGAGTCCGGTTGTCAGAAAGCCACATGCGTCGAGGTTCTGTCATCCGGCGCCTGCTCTAACACCCCGACATGTGTGGAAATGCCCAAGGGTACTATGACAGCACTGATCTCTCGGCGGAGACCCTGATCAAACATCCGCTCTCGGATGTTGTCATCATGGACCAAGTCCAGGTAAAAGCGTGCACGGTCTGCAGAACTATCCGCGTACTCGGCTACCTTCATCCCTCCCTGCTGAAACTGCAGGAGCTTTTGAATCCGAAAGGAGCGCAAGTAGGAAGTGAAAAACTCCCCATGAAACAACAACTGAAAGTCATCCAACGAAAGCGACAACTCGTCAAGAAACTGAGTCACCAGACTCCACCAACGCCAAGCTACTCCCCGAAAGAGGGTGGCTGCCAAAGCCACTCTATGATATGCCAGTGTCTGCACAAGCCTGAAAAGGTGAACCACTGTCTCTCACCAAACCTCTACTGCTTGAGGGTCTAGCTCACTACTGAACCTCAGCGGTCTCTGCCACTAGAACTCATGGAGCGCGCTCAACATGCGCTCAAGCTCATCCTGATCTGCTGAAACTACCAGCTTCTCAAAAGGTGGGGGTGCTGCTACCGGCCCACCCAGAGAAAGGGGCATGCATGATGGGTCCTGGACTATGGCCTCGTAGCTCACAAGGTCGTCGTCACGCACCAAAGCTGGTTTCTTGGATGGCTGTCTTCACGAAGATATCCTGAATATTATCAAGGAGTGCCGCGGTCAGATGAGCATATTGTAAATACCAACAACAACAATGATGGGGAGCTGACTCAAGAAGGACAGTCAAGACTCAGTCCTATCTGATTCACATACAAATTTTCCCTGCAACAAGTGTCTCAGCATGCCGAGTCGACAAGCGGGTTATCATGGTCCCGGTGAACGGATACGTCGGTCGCCGCACCATCACTGGACTCCCTGGACTGAGACCCGCTCTCGAGACACGTTAACACTGTTGCCCTAAATCCCAACCAATTCCTCTTTTAGGGACATCCGCACAATGTCCCAAGGAAGGAACCACCTCTGTTACCACTTTTTCACGACCCAACCCTTCTCAGGCTTGAGCCGCAACTACCCCAAGCCCACCTCCATAGGCCAGGGGCTGGCGACCAGCGCCGAAGGCACAAAAACTCAGGGAGGCCTTTTCCTAAGCACCTGTACACGCACACACGCAGCACACTCAATGCAAAACTGTAGAGTAAAAAAGAAAAGTAAAGGGAAACTGATATAAATAAACCACAAGAGTGCATCGAACTCTAAACAGTATAGGGTACAAGCTGAAAATAAAAGGGTCAAAACACGCGCCCAACCAAAAAGTGCCACAACACGGCAACATGTAAACAAAAAGAAACAGCTGACAGGTCTCCCACCTGGAACCCGGCCACGACCACCGCACACGGTCCAAGCTCCCAAGCTCTTACACTCAACTGAAGCCATGCTCCACCTGTCCGTCGTCTGCAAGGGCACACCAAGTGCGGGCAAAGCCCAAGTAGGGGTGAGTATAAAAATACTCAGTAGGATACCCCGAAGGCTCGAGGGAGAAACAAATGAGGTACCGAAAGGTGAGCAGTAGAGAGAACATGAAAAGTAGAGTAGTACAACTAAAAGTCAAGTAAAGAGTCCAGCTCAACCCAATAAGAGGAAAGAAGGTAGACTCGTCCTGGCACAAGGAGCTGGAAACGGTGAAAAGATGAACTTCCCGTCGAGTCTTCTCTACCTATAGTAGGAGATTAGACTCATCCAACCACGAGAATCTAGTGACGGAAATCACGTGGCATACCCCACACGTCTTCGCCTCTCTTGGAAGGAGAGTAACCAAACCCAAGAAGTGGGTACCGCAAACAAGGTATATACATATCTGTATGCTCAACAAGAAACCCGAACAAGCTCGTAAGGGGATCTTCATCCCATAGCTCATCCCAAGAAAAGAGTCGCCAAAACCCAAAAGTAAACTCCATCGATGCCCAGTATCCCGCACGTCTGCCCCGATCTGAAAGCCAAGGGGCTCAATCACCGCTCCTTGACACACTATCCGCTTTGGGCGGCACTGAGTTTCCCGCACGGTTTTAGATCGCTTCACAAGAATGTGTCTCGATGGGTAATGTGCCCCCTCGAACTTGAGAGTTCCAGGGAAAGTCCAACGATGCCTCATCACAGCCCTATAGTCGAGAGGTCTTCTCAAAGTCAAGCCATCACAACATTGAACCGTATATCCAAGGGTCCTGCTCCGGTAATCACGGAGGAAATCCACAGACTAGCCTAGTTGAGAGGACTGAGTCTAGAATTCCAATAGGTGTCCCATTGCCCAGCCCTGATGGAGGGTAATTCTTCACCAGATATCGGGTGACCCACTGCCCAGCCCCGCTGGAGGGTAAACCCTAATACATCATCAAGAGATCCACTACCCAGCCCCACTGGAGGGTAGACCTTAATAAGATACTAGGTGACCCACTGCCTAGCCCTACTGGAGGGTAAACCATGATACACAATCCGACAACCCACTGCCTAGCCTTGCTGAAGGGTAGACCTTAATACATCATCAGGCGACCCACTGCCCAGCCCCGCTGGAGGGTAGACCTAGAATAAGTCGACAGGTGACCCACTGCCTAGGCCCGCTAGAGGATAGACCTGGAACTAGACGACGGGCGACCTACTGCCCAGCCCTGCTGGTGGGTAGACCCTAAGAGGTCGTCGGGTGACCCACTGCCCAGTCTCTGCTGGAGGGTAGACCCAAAGTGCATCGGGTGACCCACTTCCCAGTCTCTGTTGAAGGGTAGACCCTAAGAGCGTCGAGTGACCCACTGCCCAGTCTCTGCTGGAGGGTAAAACCGTAGATGTCAGTGAGCAACCCACTGCCCAGCCCTACTGGAGGGTAAACCCGTAAAAGTCGATGAGTAACCCACTGCCCAGCCCCGCTGGAGGGTAAAACTCAGAACTGCTCTGGCCATCTCTACTGGAGGGTACAACACTGGCCAACCGAACACGGAGAGGGTATCACGCAACCACCCAACTCCAGAACAAAGCACCCTAAAGGGGTTCAGTGCATGTTCCATCACGGGGTGCCACTAGCACCACTACCGGCCGATCTATCGAGAACGATACCAGGGGAGACCACTCAACCCTGCTGGTCAAACAAACGAGCACGGAGCCAGGGGAAAAACTCCACCCTACTAGTCAAACAAACGAGCACATAGGGACCCTCTACGTCATGATAGGTCAAAGTACGCAAAGCAGAAAACGACACGCACGTGTGGCCCACACGACGTGTGGACCAAAGTCAAACCCAACCAAGCACACGAACATCTCAGGTATAAACCACACGTACTTCCAAGTGCTCCCGTATTCTCCCAGAGTATACCTTGTTCTAGCCCAAAGGCTATCAGGCACACAACACCCATCATCAACGCGAAGGCGTGACATAACAACTCCACCTCAAAGGCCCAGGCACGACCAACCACATCTTGTAAAACATTTATATCACTCTTCCATGAGTGCACGATCACACGCCAAGGGTCCTCTACAAACACAGTAGAAGATCCGCCCCCGGGGCACCTTCACATTTCCACAAGATCGCGCAAGAGGCTCCACGCGACCAAACAGATTTCACCGTTGTAATCCTCGCAGAAAAACAAGCAAGATCGACTACTTACTCGCCCCCAATGGATATCCGATGGGAAAGTCACCAACACCGCCTCACGCCTGAACGACGTCCCGTGATCCTGAGCCTCAGCCTGAAAAACAGTCGGGTGCATCGCACCATTGCGATCCCCTCGGGAAAAAAAGTCAAAAGAACTACTTAGTTGAGTGCAATGGATATCTAGAGAAAAAGATGCATTCCGGCGCACCGCACACGAGCGGTGCTTCGTGGGACCCGCAACCCAGTCCCGAAACACAACGAACGGATAGCACCGTTGCGATCTTCTTAAAAAAGCACACAAGGTGGACTATTCAATTGTCCAAAATGGTCGTCCGGTGATAATGATGGAAAATCACCATCGACACCCAAATGAACTTCATGGGCCCTGCACCATCATGCAGAATTACAGTAGGCGGACTGCACCAACGCGATTCCCTCAGAAAAACACCCAACATTGACTGCTCGCACGCCCCGAACGGACGTCTGAGAAAAAATTTACAAAACGCTGCACGCAGCTCAAACGACGGGTCATGGGGCCCACACCTCAACTTCGGCCTCAACACCTAAAACCACCCTGGAATGCTTTGCCTCGATTACAGGGTCCGAACGCCACTAACGGCGAGAAAAACGGACGTCGGACACATCCACGCCGCCCAAAACAAGTATCTCGGGAAAAACGCTCGTCCACTTAAAGACATGTCGCGCCTCCATGGCCCCTCATTTAGGGAATTAAAAATTCCCGAAACCATCTAAAAGCGTTCCCCTCGACGCGAGGTCCGCGCTGCCACTGACGGCACGCAAAACGGACACCCGTAACTCGAAATACGGGCGTCCAAACAATTTAAAAACAAAAGGGGGTTCCCCTGGGCCGGACCAGCCCTGTCCGGCCGGCCCGCTGAACCGCGGCCCAGCAGTAAGGCCCGGTCCAGCCAGACCTGTGGGTCGCCACACCGCGGCCCGCCTCCTCCCGCTTGACCCACGCTGCGTGCGGGTTGCTCCACCGACTGGCCGGTTGGACGGTCGCGTCCATGCGGAGACCCACCTATGGCGGGTCTCGGTCTCCCCAGCGGGGTCGCGAGACGCGACCCCGGACGTCCCCTCGCCGGCGCCCCCAGCCGGCGCTCTCTCGCCGGATCCCCGCTCCACCGCGATGCCGCGGGCCGCCAGCCGCCCCACTCGGCCACCTGCACCGATGCCCAGATGAACCCGCCACCGCCTGGAAGACCGCCGGACCGCCACTAAGAACCCGCCGCCGCCGCTGGTTCTCGCTGGAAAACACCAAAAGCCTTCAGGAACTTCGTCGGATCCCTACGAACACCTCAAGGCTTGGAATTTTGATCCGAAAACTGCTACGGAAACCTCAGATCGAATCACACGCATCTAATGGCTTCGCTCGATAGGAAAAAACAGCGATTCAAAGCAAAATTTATGAATCCAAAGGAGGTGCTGGGGTTTGAAAATAAATGCGTGATCCTGCCTTGTTGGGCTTTGCCCGGTGCTTCGCCGTGAGGGATATGCCACCGCGCCGCTGCCTTGACGAAGGGGAGGAGGTGAGGAGGAGCTTCCTCCGTCGTTGGGAGCTGTTGGCTCTAGGGAAGAAAGGGGAGAGGAGAGGGGTGGGTTAAGTGATTAAATAGAAAAACACTTAACCACCCGCCCAACGGCCCGAAACCGAACACCAAGCGGGGTCGGGATTAAGACTCCCCTAGGATAAACACCACATCCCGAGCACAACTGAAGCCTCGGAATTTTAATCTGAGGCTCCGTTCAAATGTTATTAAACTCAACACCTGAGGGTGCCAAATTACGAAAATGCCCCTGGGGCCATTTGTCACAGACGGGCCGCGCCCACAAAACTTACACCCCTCCTAGGGTAAACGGCACGCTCCGAACCCAACGATGCCCTCAGTTTCCCAATCTGAGCCACCCATTAAGAGATACTTGAGTTTAAACATTAAATGAATATATAAATTAATTAATTTATCCATTTAACGTTCCGAAAGCGAGCGAGGGGTCCAAACATCCCGCGCCGACATGTTTTATGTCGTTCCTAGGGTAAACACCCCATTTCGGACCCATCCGTACACTCAGATATGTGATCTGAAGAACCTTTTAGGATTTATCCCATTTATTTGGCGTTTCCAGTGTGAACGCACTGAAAATTTAATTTCGGCCACTCCGGGGCTCGGAATCGCACGCCGTCTGAAGGTGCCGCTCTAGAATATCATCAAGAATATTCCAAAGTCTTTCACAGCAAAAATGGGTTCTTACATGTGATGTATATTATTTATATCCAGAATGATATCAAGTATTTAAACATTATTTTTAATCATCTAATGAAAATTAGTCTTGAATGGATACGATGGGGGAATGAATCTCATCGCGTTCGTGGAGATGGTAATCCGTACGTACGCAAGAGAGACAATATCATTCTTTGATATTAAAATAATATATAAATGGTTGGTATATCATATATAAAAAATCATTATCATGTTATATTTATTATTTAGATGAATTACACATCATAATTATACCCATCCAAATAATAATTTACTGAATAACAATTACACCACAACGTGGAGATGGTAATTTGTACTTACACACGTATGGTGACATGTCTTTCAAAGGATGGCTAGAATAATGAATATGGATGTACCATATTTATAATAACATCATAGTATATAGAATATTCTGGAGTTATTATTTTTGAATGTAAATAACAAAGAAAGAAGAAGTGGAAGAAGAAATGAACTTGAAAGAGGGTGGTGAGATTATCACCTCTTCTTCGTGTTATTCCTTTTTACTTGATCAAAAGGGCTCCATAAGATAGATTTATGACTAAATTAAGGCCCATAGGATAAATTGAGGGTAGCTGAGAGGTTATTGGGAAATGGTTCGGCCGATCCAAAAGGTTCTGAATGTGTGAATTAGAGAGAAGAGGGAGTTCTCTTTTATAAGAGTAGTGAGGGGAACCTTAGGAAAAGATAGAAATATTATTTTATAATAAAATAATTTTCGGTTTCTAATTGCTCCAAGATAGATTATTTAAAGTCTAAGGTAGGGATGGGTCGAAAACCACTCAACCTATAAGTTTTAGATAGTTTTGGGTCACTATATTAACCTTATCTTTTAGATTTAACTCTAAGTTAAGTAGTTCGACATTTACCATGTCTCTTTGTATTTTTATATTATATGGTTAATAAACTTACTATATACATTTCAGAGAACACCAAGTGGTTAATTAATGATACACCTATAATTATATAAGTCTATTGGCCAAACATTTTATTTTTAGTAATATAATATCAATTAGTAATATAATATTTATTTTAAATACTCTTTTATGGAAATTTTGACACTATTTGATATTTTGTTTTTTTCTAAATTCATAACAACATTATTACTTAAAAAAAATTTCATATAACCAGAACTAATATGTCATATTAACCTAGAAAATTAGTGTAATTCATAAAAAGTCTAAAATTACATTTATTTGGATATTTATATTATCAATTATTTTAATATTTCATTAATTATGTAATTACTGCATCACCGTTATGTTATAAATAAATTAAATTATTTAATATCTAAAAATTATAAATAATATACCATTATTTTTTAAATCTTTTTATCTTTCTAATGAATATTTATAATATAATTTATATTATGTATAAACCTATATTAATAATGTTTTAGTTATTAAACTTTGATTTATACTCTTTTAACTTTTCTTTGAATTAAATAATAATAAATGTCCTTATCTAATCCAAATGGGCCAAAGAGGTTCATATTTTATTACTAAGGTTTTTTGGTCTAATTATTCTTAGCCAACAGAATTAGGACATGTGTTATGGTAATAATAATATCATTTTTACCCTTATTTGACAAATTTACTTTTAACAATGGTAAATGAAAGTAAAAAAGTTACTATTCACAAAATATTATTTTTATCTTATGGAACCACATTTTACTCTTTGATATTAACTGTGTCTCTTGGATTTTTGAAATTCAACTCATAGAAGCAGAAAAATTATGTTTTATGTGAATTTGAAAATTCTCCAAGGAGATTGGTAAAAGATGGTGAAAAGTTAAATAAAATGATTATATATCTAAAATTAATATAAACTAAATCCAATGAATTAAATTGAACTTATATAGGTATTATTTATCTATTTGGATCTAAAATAAATTTAAATAAACTAAATAATTATCTAAATAAAAATTCAGTTTTAAAGTATAACTTAGTGTTTTTTCTCTATTCATCAAAAATTGATTGTTTTCAGAAAAATTTCAAAAATTAACCCAAGGCTAATTTTGATATTCCGAATCCAAAAATGAAGTCTATTTTGAATGATAAATTCTTAAAATTTTTAAAAGTGGGTATTACTATTTATAGTGGCTAGTTTGATTGGTTGTGATGTGTGTTAGAACTCAAAGTTGCGTACAACACACGATACTGTATTATTCAAAGAAAAGTATATCGTGGAAGCTTGGGGTGTTACACTTTTATGGAAAGTAATTTTAAACATGAAGGAAGGAAGAGTTTCAATACTTGAAGAGATGGTTATTTTGGTGTTTATATAATGATTATCATATTATTGTAGCCATTTGAGATGAATAGTATTGAATCTAATTAAATTTGATAGTTTACCATTAATAAAAAATCAATAAAAACAAAATGGATTTTTGGAAACACTTATTTAATGGTAATGAATAAAAAATATCTTTTATAATAACAAAAAAACTGTTAAAAAATTTTATTCAATGGTTTATATGCAAAAAAATATTTATTTTATATTTGTTATTTCAATCATTATATAAATATATTGCTTTTAAAAAAACAAATTTCCAAAAAAATATATTATTACTATATAATTAAGATGTTATAAAATATATTGTATTTATAGAAATTTTTTATTATTATTCCATGAAAAGAAACATGGTACAAAAATAAAAAAAAACACCATACCATAATTTATAAATTTTGATTTTAGAAACTAATTCCACATTAAGTATAAGGCCCCAGCCTTTAAAATATCTTAACCATCATTTAAGCCAAGAATTCACATTGAGGATATTTTCATGTTTACAGTTTTACAGAATCAGGTTATAAGTATTAAATATAAAGTGGATATAACAAAAACAATGTCCATTTTTTCCATTATACAAAACATTTAAAACAAACCATAATTTATTTTTCTTGATAAAAATATTAAAGGCTTCTTCTTTTATTATACCCATCCTCAAACCCTATCAAAAAAATTTCAAAAACTTGTGAAGAGTATAAAAACTTTGTAATGGGTAAAAAATATGTAATGAAATAGTTAGTCATTGAATATTTTATACTCATGAAATCATACTTATCACCCGTAAAACACAATATCTATAGCATACCTCATGATATCATAATATTCTTGAATATTTCATCGAATTCATAAATCATAAAGGTAACTTATGGAATTCATATCAAATTTACATTTTATATTTCACTTCTATATAGGGAGTATGGTTACGTTTGGAATTCCCATCATAGTATATTTCATAAATCTATTAATAGAAACCTTATTGTTTAACTCCATCTCATTACCCAATGAATTAGAGAGCTATCATGGGCTCACTCGCCCTCGATTTATCATGGAAACACCCATATACATAATCAATTCATAGGAACCCTAATCAGAACACATTAACAAGCATAAAGGAAAAATACAATTTCCACATTACAATCTCAATATATCATTTCAAGATTTTGACATAATAATTCCCTTCTAAAAACAATTTTCAATAAAAATATAAATGAAATGGGAATATGATATTTATTTTACTTTATAAACATTAAGGCTGGTAGAGGTTGCCAAATATCAAATAACTGTCATAGTGGAATAAATATTGTTATCACCACATACATTAAAGAAATTCATTTTTTTAGTTAGAAAAATCTTTCATAGAAAAATATTCCATTGGAAAACCATTGAATTAAATAAATATTTAATGGGGTAATTATAAACCGTATAAAATAATGTGGTGTAAATTATCATAATATGCCTTAATGAAAGAATATTGAGATGAAGTCCCTTATCTTGAGTACTAATCATCATGTACAATCATTAAATTCATAAATAATTATACTTTGATAATTTATACTCGCATGATAAATTTTTCATGTTTATTATTTATTTTTTAAAACTTATTACAATGTTATAAATCTTAAATATTTATTTAAGTTCATATCAGATGTTTTGTCGATATTCGGTACTTGATTCAAAAATGAACATTTTAAGAAGTAAATTTTCCATATGGTTATAATTACATCATCTCCAAAACAAAATTAATGATATTTTTATACATAACTAATACTTTTAAAATCAAACCATACATTTATGGTATAAAAAATGAACAATGTTATAATCAGGGAGACGGTAGGACATATGTACGTAGGAGTAACATTACAATTTTTCATTTATCATTATCGACATAATGTAATTATTATTTTATATTCCCAGAATGATCATAATTTAAATAAAATAATAATAATATTTTAAATATAGTTATATATATCATACAAGTGATGTGGGGATAAAAACGATTAACATCACTTCGTGGAGGTGATAGTTCACACGTACGCACGAAAGACGTTATCATTTTTATGTTCATGGAATGTAATAACGTAATTGAAATATTATTTTTTAAAAATGATAAATATGTTATTAATATCATATGTAAAAATTGATTCTATAATTATAACCAGTCTTGATAGATGGTAATTAAAAATGATATATATTGGTTCGTGAGGTGGAAAATATCCGTACAAATGAATGAAATGTTCATTTCCCATTTGATTAAATTGGATATGGATTTAGATGGTGATATTAAACTAATAACATATTAGTATGTTGAGGATACTATAGATATTATTTAATCATGGATGAAAGTGATTTATAGGAAGTAGAAGAAGATATATTCTAAAAACACATACAAAACCATACATCTTCTTCGGTTGACCACCATTGATGAACAGCTTAACACCTCTAAAGAGGGTGTTATGCCTAAACTAAGGCCTCAATAATGTGGAAGGGAATCTAGGTAGATTTTTGGGAAAATATTGGTCGAACCATATGGCTTTCTAAGTGTTATTTTTGGAGAAGAGTGGGTACCTTTTTATAGGAGGGGGAGATAAACCCATGGAAACTCTTAAAATATTGAACTAATATATATTTAATTTCAGTTCCAAATAGTCCCAAAATAATTTATTTCAAATATAAGAATATTTTTGTTATAATAAAAATCATTGAATTTAATGTATACATGTTTTTAATATTTTTAATTCTTATCTTTTTTGATTAAACCTTATTGTACCTTTTTTAATCTTACCGTGATATTATGTTATTTACAATTTGTGGGTTAATTTAATTATTATAACATATCAAATGACCCAAATAAGTTCCATTTAAGACATATATGGAATTAAAATCACTATTTTTTAGAATATTATATTTTTAATAGTCTAAAATCATTTTATAAAATATTTTATATTTTAAAATAGAAATAGTTCCAATTTTGGTAGTATTCATTAGTTGACTTCTAACAAGTATTTTATAACAGCAAGATAAGTTCAAACAAACTCCTTTAAATGATCAAAAATATGTCAATTATATCATAAAATTAATTTATGAGATAAATTCTGTCATATATTATTTCTTTGAATATTTATAATATCATTTATTTAATTAATTCATTAATTAAGAAATTTATACATCATCATTATGTCACCATTTAATTTATTTATTTATTTCATAAAAATTATAAATAAATTACCATGATGTAGTTAATATTTTTATATTTCTAATGACTATTTATAGTTGAATATATCACTTTAGTAACCTCATATTATAATTTTTTATTAATGAGATACCTGATTATGAAATATGGGACATTATTTTAAATAAAATGTTCATATGTGTCATAATCACATCACAATGGCTCCAAGTAGTCCTAAAATTGACCCAAGTATGATCATGGTTGAGATACACTCATCCAATTAAATGAGGACATTTTTTTGTTGTTTTATATTATTATAATATTTTTTCCGTTTAATTACCTGATTTACCATTAACAATGGTAATAAAATTTATTACTAGAATTACTATTCGTAATGTCCAAAAAAAGGGAACTACTTAAATAATTTGGGCATACTGATTCCAAATTTGGAATCAATTTTTCCAAATTAAAAAAAAATTATTTTTGGTAATTAATTTAAAAATAATCCCCATTAATAAATTGAGAATATATGTTTTTAAAGTAAAAATCATCAAAAGATTGACATGTGTTCATTTCTACCTTCAATGTGAGAGTAATTCCAATGATGCAATTTGGATTAAATAATAAAAACAAGATCTATTTATAATTGAAAACCAATGGAAATTATAATCTAAAAAAATAAATAACAAAGACAAAAAAATATGTTTTGAATTATATTGCAGTATTTTTCACTACACGTTAAAATATGAATTGAGTAAGAAAAATATCTAAAATTCAACGAAAGTAAACTTTTGCATCCTACATAAAAATAATAAGTTTATTTTGTCTTGTTAAATATATAAAAGGGTAAATATTAGATTTAAAATGGGTTCTCCATCAAAAGGAAGTAAAAATGAATTTTTTTCAAAATACTTCTTTTTTTCGAATATTTGAATTTTTTCATATATCATGTGTTGAAAACATATAATATGAATTATAACTATTACATTGAATATGTTACATACATATTTTACTAATAATATCCATCAAGAGTTATTTTATTATACTATGAACTTAGATATTTTTATTTTAATCATTTTTTATAAAATCATCTCCTTGAAATTTAAAAAGGTATTATTTTCATTTATAAATAATTTTTCACAAAATTATTAATTATATACATGTGTAATCAATACATTCATAAATCTATTAATATTGTTCATTCCCTCTATTTTAACAGATAGGTGATAAGGTTTATAAAAATATTTAGTTGTTTTCTTTAGTTCGATTTGGTATATTTTGTATGCTATTTCACATATTTTCTCCTTTTAAAAACGTCGGATATTACATTCACCCCCAATTATGTAAATTATGTCATCTCAATTTGAATTTGGGGTCAGTAAAAAAGGTATAACTTTTCAAAATACCATTTTTGATTCCAACATTAGAAAATGGATTAACAAAACATCCAATTTAAATTAATGTAAAGAATGTAAAAAAGGTCACCTATGATAACACATAATAGGATTACATGTAGGAAAATGCGGATATGGAAGAAAAAATATCAATTAAATTCTGGTGGAGAGTTATTGAAAACATGATCAGGAGAAGGTTAACAATCCCAAAACCATAAATTTGTGATTGGTTAATAGTTTATTGATTCTATATGAGGAAATATATACGGAAAATTTATTTGGTTTAAGACCCTTTTCATAAAGTTTAGGTATTCTATTACTTATTATAATATGATCATAAATAAATATAAAAACATGAAAAGTGGTGTTTTATCCATTAATCAAATTCCACTACAAACTCGTCTTTTTATCTAAATGATGAGTATTCATGATGAATCAACTTATTAATACACAAAATATTAACTATTTATTTCTCATATCTTGAAACATTAACCAAAACAAATATGGTTTTGATAAGATAAATTTCAAAAACATTAAACCATTTGATGATGAAAATATACTTTTAATCTAACATATTCAACTATAATTTCAAAAGATCAATAGAGACCATTCAAAATATAATTGTCCTTGAAATTATACAAAATAATCCGAACTATGATTGAAACCCAAAACGTATAATAATTTGACCATGTAATCTTCCAAGATAAATTTTAACATTTATCTCCAAATAACATCAACCACTCTAAATGTATCATTCCAAAAACTAATTAACCAAATCACGTATTCTCTATGATAGGAAAATCATTTCCATAAATAACCTAAAGCATTATATCTCTACAATTCAAGTCACACATTATTCTAAAATATAGTAAACCATTACTCCTTAATTGAAATACTATAGTATTATATATACCATAATCATATAAATTTCCCATAAATAGTTAACATATTTCAAGATAACATTTATCACTTCATCAAAAAATCAATTTTCCAATCTCATTTTAATACATTAATTAAAATCTATGTCTACAATTTCAACTTATTCTATTTTATTAAATCATTTAACTAAAAATAAAAAGTCATAATAACAAGGGACTTCACGTATTCATGTGGAGAGCGATGCACCCTTATCACCCTTCAGTTGTGGGGTTGATCCTCATGGCCTTTCCAGATTCGACGGTTTTCACCCATCATGTGGGTTGTCCTTTTTCAAAAATTATATAATTTTTTTAATATTACCAAAAATTGAAAAACTTTCTCCATGACAACTATAAAATGTATTAACCTTAGTTTTTAGCTTAGGCCTTTCATTCTGAATCCCAAAATTTAATAACCCATAATTACATAAAAATTAATGATCATATGAACCCTAAAGGTTATACATAATATTTACAATAATGATAATTATTCCTAAAATAAGATTTTTATTAAAACATATGGATAACTCAAACTCAATTATAATCTCCAAAAATTACTCATACAACAAAAACAGTTCTATTAAATTTAATCATTTCATTGTCATTAAGTCTACCATAACTCTTGAATTCCTTATAAGTAGGTATCTAAATAATTCATAATTCTTCATAATCCATTTACTATGATTCTCCACATTATTTATTAATACATCATTATTTCATATCATATATCTTCGTTATTTATAAATATCAATATAGTAATTTTTAATTATTCATTGATAAGAAAATAAATCATACCTTGAATCTAGATATTAGAATATTCTTGATGTCCTTTTCTCTTTCAGCTTGTTGTCCTACATTCAAAAAACAAAATTTCACTCCACTTGTGTAATTTACCATTTATATAGAGTTGGAAATGTTGATATCTTGAAATCATATGAAAAAGATTCCATGACCCATAATAATTTTTTAGAAATGAGAAGGTCTTAGATAAATTAAATAATTTCTTATAGTTAATTTTAATACTCAATAAGCTATCCAAATCATTCGAACGAGATTTTGTGATAATATTGATAATCAAATTATTGGGGAGGGATAAGAAGGATTTTCATGATATCTTTCCTTCCATCTTAAAAAATGACCCTTAATCATCTGAGAAGAATATCACATAAATGTGAAATGAATTATTAAATGAATAATACTCTATAGAAAAAATATAATAAAAAATTCTAATAATCATATCCATCAACCTTCTTATACCTCAGTTGATTTAGGTATTTTTCAAATCTACCTAAATTACCATAATAATCCAATATTTTCCATATGGTAAGAACCCTCTTGGTTATAAATGATAACTAACCTACGCCTAGACAACATCATAACCTCTAAAGATATCTAAAATAACCTCTGATACCAAATATAAGGCATCAGCCTTAAACAATGCATAATCTTGATTTATGTCAAGAATTCACAATGAAAATCATTTCAAGTTTTTAGTTTTAGAGAATTTCGGCATAACAATTACATTTTAAGTGGATACAACTAGAGAATTATCGATTTCTTCAATAATATAAAACATTTAAAAGTAAACATGAATTATTTTTCTTAATAAAAATCTTATTGAATTTTTACTATCTCTTACCCGCCCTTAAACCATGTGGAAAAGATTTCAAAAAAATGTGATGAGCGCAAAAGCGATTAGTAAGGCATACAAAGAATGTAAGGAAATTGTTAGTTCGTGAATATTTTAAACTCATGAAATCATACTTTTCACCCGTAAAAAATAATCTCTTTAATATATCTCTTAAAGTCATAATATTCTTGTAAAAACATATAAATCAAAAATAATAATATTAACTTGTGGAATTCATATCAAATTTACATTTTAGCTTCCATAGCTACATAGGGAGTAACATTCATGGTTACGTTTGAAATACCGACCACTGTGTATTCTATAAATATCTTAGCAGAAAAATTATTCTATAACTCTATATTGTTACCCAATTAATTATAGATCTATCAAGAGATCACCCACCCTTGGATTATTAGGGAACCACCTGTATACATATGCAATTCCCAAGAACTGTAATCATTACACATTAACTAGTTTAAATAAATATAGAATCTCCATATTGAAATCACAAGATATTATTTATCATGATATTTTCATAATCAATCCCATTAATTAATCCTTTTCAATACCAAAATTCATGAAATGGGAATATGATACATATTTTTAATTTAAAAAAAATTACCTCTTGTAGAAGAATCAAAATATCAAATAATGTTCAGAGGGGAGGAAATTTCATTGTCGTCATATCTGTTTAAAAAATAAATTTTTTATTTAGTAAAACACTTCCTAGAAAATCATTCTATTTTAGAACATATGAATTAAATTAAAATTTAAATGGGTTAATTATACACTATATAAAATAAGGTGGTGTATATTGTCAAAATAAGTCTCAATGAAAGTTGATTGAGACGAAGTCCCTTAACTTGAGTCAGAATCGTCACATACGATCGTTATATTCCTGAATAATAAACATGGGTTAATTTTTAATTTATTAATGACCATTTTAATTTTTATTGTTTATTTTTTATCTCTTATTTCCATGTTATAAACCTAACATAATTAATTAAGTTCATATCTGATGTTTTTGTCGAGATTCGGTACATGATTCCAAAATAACCTTATTATGAACTAAATTTTCCATGTTTTTATAAGTCCATAATCTCTAAAATAACATTGATGAATTATTTATCCATCAATTATAGTTTTAAAATCAAACCATTCATTTATGGAATGAAAAATTAACAACGTTATAATCATGAAGATAGGAGGTTGTGCATGCACATGAGTAACCTTTCCATTTATCAAAGATCATTTTGGAAATTAGGTAGTTATTATTATTTATTTCCATAGTAATCATAATATAATTTAAATAATAAAAATCATTTAAATATACTTATATATATATATATATCACATAAGTGATGTGGTGAATAATAACAACTGACATCGCTTTATGGAGGTGATAGTTCACACGTATGCACGAACGTCGTTATCATTTCTATGTGAAAAGATAGTTAGAACTTAATTGAAATATTATTTGTTTAAAATGATAAATATTTCATGAATATAATATATAAACATTTATTTAATCATTATAACCAATATTTATAGACGGTTATCAAAAATTAACTATATCGGTTCGTGAGGTGGTAGTCCACCGTACACATGAATGATATGTTAATTTCCCATTTGATGAAATTTGATATGGATTTAGATGATGATATTAATATAATAGAAATAAGTTTATTGATTATATTTTAGTTAGTATTTTATCATGTATGAAGGATATTTAATGGTTGTGGATGAAGAAATAAAACAGAAACAATTAAAAAACAATACCTCTTCTTCGATCAAACACATTTGAAGAACATCTTAACACATCTAAGGTGGATGTTATACCTAAACTAAGTCTTCAAGAATGTAGTAAAGAATTATTGTAAGGGTTTTTATTATATCTTGGATGATTCAAAAGGATTTGGATGCTTGAGAATTAGAGAATATTGGGTACATTTTTATAGGTGTGGGAGGGCCGCCCTTGGAAACCATTAAAATATTAAATTAATATAAATCCAATTTTAGTTAAAAATGGACCCAAAATCATTTATATCATATATGAGATGATTTTGGGTTGAATATACAACGTCCAATTAAAATCAAACAAGTTTTTAATGTTTTTTTAATCCTTATATTTTTGGTTTAACCCTTATTTTATCCTTTATAATCATATCATGATATTATGATATTTACACATTGTGGGAAAATATAATGGCCATAAAATTTAAAAAAGTCCCAAAATATTTCCATTTAAGAAAACTTTTGATATACCTTAACCATTTGGGCAAATATTATATTTTTAGGAATTTAAATTTATTTAATTACAAATTTTATATTTTAAAAGTAAAAAACTATAAAAATATTTATGTGTGTTTATATCAAATTTAATAGTGAAATTAATTCCAATTACCAAAATTGGATTAAATTTTTAAAAAACAATCTCATTATAATTTAATAAAAATTTATAATATAATTTAAAAATATAAATAACTTAGAAGAAGGAGATGTTTTAAATTAAAATTCTGTATTTCTTACAATTCATTAAAATCTGAATTTAATCAGAAAAATACAAAAAAATAAACCAAAAAAAAATTATGTCCTGATTCCAAATATTAAGTTTATTTTCTCCAATATATTATATAAATGTGTGGAATGTATATTTAAAATGGGTTTCTCATTAAATGATGAAAAACTGCATTATTTTGAAATATAATTCGTTTATTTGAAAAAATTGAATCGGTTCTTATATCATGTCTAGAAAACATATATGGTGAATTTAAAATATTAAATTGAATATATTATATGTATATTTCATTAATAGAATCCTTCAAAAGTGATTATATTATTTTATAAACTCACTTATTTTCATTTATATAGTTTTGTAGAAAAACATTTCTTTTTTATTAAAAATCTTTTTATTTTTCATTTATAAATAATTATTCATAAAATAAATAATTATATACACGTGTAAATAATATTTTCATAAATAAATTAATCTTCTTCATTCCTGTCAATTTAATAGTTGGATTATAAGGTATCACAATAATAATTAGTTGTTTTTTGAAGTTTTATGTGGCGTATTATGTATGATATGGAACATATTATCTCCTTTTAAAAACTCAGGTTGTAACATTGTGATATTTAAATTCAAAGTATTAGATGTTTTACATTGATATTAAATCATATAATATAAATAAAAATCATTTATTAATAAAAAATACTATTTTTTATTATAAGTGATTACATTTATTTTTGTATTGATTCCTTAATTAATATATGTTTGATAATTAGTTATTTTTACAAGTATTAAATATAAATTTTTATAAAATATTATTCTAATTTGGATAAATGATCGTTTAAAATAAAAAATCGAGGGAAAAAATTTAGTGCATCAAAAATAATATGATGATTTCAATGTACTGTCAATGATGGTATTACATTTATAAAAAATAAAATTATCAATATTTTACAAATTTTTTTTTGTTAATAATATTATTTACAAATGAAGAATGGTATTTTTAAATAAGAAAAAATAATATTTCATAACGTGTTTTATTTTAAGAAGTCATAATTAACATTTTCAAAGTTAATTCCAAACGTGTACATTAATATGATAACAAAAACATAGTTATTAAATGAACTACATTATAAATTAAAAATTCATGATAAATAATTAGTTCAGCATAAAAATGATATTTTACCTTATATATTACCATATATTTCACATAAAATGTCATACGATATTATATTCAATTGTTAAATGCTATAATTTTTTGAAAATAAAAATATGTATAATTATTTATTAAATATTACAAAAATATTAATTAATTAACAATATGATGTGAACATAAAAAACTAGAAAAAAAATATATTTTTCTTTAAATTTATATAAAAAAATAATCTTAAATAATCTTTAAATGTATTCTAAAAAATATTTTATTATTTGTGAAATACCATTATATGTTAGTTAATATTTTATAGGAAACATATAAAGGATATAAAATCAGTCATACATATGTTTATGAAGTCTTGGTTAATATAATAAAAATTAAATAAAAATAATAAACATTAATATTTTCATATTTAATTTAAGAACACATATCGATAAAAAAAATTCATTTTGAATATGGGATGTAACATTCCACCCTATAATTAAATCACGTCCATGCAATTTAACTTATTAGTATACCGTTATTAGTTCCAAGGATTATTTCCATGTATACAATAAACTCAAATGATAAATGTTATTTTTTAAAATATTATGTGGTCATACGAGTTAAACATAACCTATTACTCCCATGAAAATGGTTATCAATCAATGGTTGTATACCCAAATATTGAAAATACTATTTCAAAATATAACCAAACTCTTCTTTGATACCAAAATAGATGACACTAAACCCACACAATCATATATAATGATAAATACAAATAAATTTAAATATATCATAGGAATTACCACAAGCACCGAAGAATAATAGTTCAATGTCATCGAGAACTATTAGAATATTACATCATCATCATTTTCTATAAATAAAAACACAATTGAGTCCATTATCATTATTCAACTAATTAGATTTAATATTTTCTATATTACATTGAGGATATACATTAGTGAAAGGGTGAGAAAAAATCATAGTAAGGGGAGGAATAAAATAGAATGAACATGAGACACGATACTGTATAGTACATGGGTGATCATAAGAAAATCATTAATAATTAGTTGTCATGGGTGATCATAATCATCATCATTATATTATACCTAATGAATCATAATAAAAGGCATGAGGTTATCATTTATAGATGGAATGTAATGTAACATATGTAAAATTATGAAACATAAAAACATTATAATCAAATTCCATATATAAGTTTTCAACAAACCTAATAATATGTTCATGAATAGCATATTTTTAGTGATAATCATGTCATAAAATTTGAGCAAATCTAGAACCATGTTTAAAAATAATTTAAATAATCGCCTAAGGTATATCACACAAAATGATTCATTAGGGGATATATAATTTTAGTCCCACACATCATATCATAATATAATCATAATCGTGTATGATACATAGCATGTAAAAATTTATCAACCACAAAAATAAAATAAACTTATTCAAAATGGAATAACATCCAAGAATGAATTATAACACAAATAACAATGGATAAATCTTGTAATTTCTTCCATGTAGAAAATAATTTTAACACTTTTGGTAATATAGAGTTTTACTAATAACGAATAAATTTATTTCTCTAAAAATATAAAAAATGATGATTGTTTATGTAGTAACACCATGAAGATTTAGTTTAAATGAATAATAAGTTTGACATCTTTCTTTACAAGAAACACCAATATATAAGGGAATTGTGATATACTATTAAAATATTAATATATAAATGTTTTCATCATAAATTTTTTATTTGATGAGTATGAAAATTAGAAACCTTGTTATGGAATATATGTATAATTTTCCAACTAAATACAGGTTCAATTATCAATTCATTGGAAATATATACTCAATTTTTGATAAAGTTAGTTTTTCTATAAAATACACTTTATTCATAAAATTGTTTTATTTTCATTTGGATGAAATTATTATAATTATTTATACAAAATTTTAGAAATTAAATTTTATAAAATATCCAAAATTTATAAAAACCCCATATCCAAATTTAATTAGAGTTAAATATTTATTTTTTTCTTAACTAATTTATTTCTCATTGAAAACTTATTAATACCTATTTCTCAAATACTATCATTTGTAATCATCAAATAATATAATATGAGGTCCCATTATATTTTTTATTTATAATTATTGTGAAATATGATCCATTTTGTATATAATAATAGAATAAATTCTATCTAGATTAGTAATATTCATGATTTTGATACATGTTATTTTTTTCATTGTGTTTTATGAATTTATATTATTACTAATCTAGGAGTTTCCCTAAATTGAATCCAAAAATGGAATATATATATATATATATGTGTGTGTGTGTGTGTGTGTGTGTTTGTTTGTTTGTAAAATATGTAGTTTATGATTAGTTATGTATTTCACTTTTATTTTTTTCATTTTCAATAGTACACGTGATAAATATTTTTATCTCAGTATGGGTAAAAAAGGTAAAAGAGGGTTAAAAAATTGGGATAACACTATAAAATTACCATAATACTTGAATTTGAACAATTTTATTTGTCCTGTTTAACCATACACATCCAATATTCTTTTCTAGGGAAATATTGGGAAATATTTCATTGAAAATTACATATATATTATTTTAAGTAAATAAAAATATAAAATGCCACTATCATTCATTTTAAAAAATCTAATGTATTTTATGGTTATAAGAAGATTTTATGGTTAGAAATAAATTTTATTATTGAATATTAATAAATTAATTTAAATGATTGTAATTTATTTTTACTTCTTAATGATGATATGATTGCCTTAAAATTTTCATGAAATGCCAGCATAGTTCATGTCAAATCATATGAATAATGTAATAAATAATTTTTGAAAAATAATAAAAAAATACTTTTTTCGATGAAATGTTTTATTACATAAATATTATAGATAATTATAAGGTACATGTGATGTTAAAAGGATTTATATTCAAAAAAAATTGTTGTCTTTCAGTCATTAAAGTAAAAATACATGAAGAGTCTAAATTATGATCTTAATGGTATTTCATGTTTTATAAAATTTTCTCAAATGAATTAAAAATTATTAAAATATATAAATAAGAAATGGGAGATATGGACTTGTCTAAAATTTCATCCCATGAACATTTTTTTACCAATTGATACATTTGAAGTAAATATATGACCATTACCGTTGAAAAAATGTGTACCCATAGTTAAGGATAAAAAGTGTTCATTTGGGTAAAACAAAATATAGAAGGTTGAAAATGACCTAACACGTTATCTAAATCATATTTGTTGAGATTATTTTTAAACTATCTCATATATATTTTTTTTTTAAAAATAAAATTTTGAAAAACTTTTCCATGAATTATACTTTATTATTTTTAATATTTTTCATAAAATACAATAGTGCTCGTTCCCTCCATTATAAAAGCCCACCCAACATCTCTCATCTTTACAAAACATTTATAGTCCTAAACATACCAAATAATTCCAAATTCTCTAATAATAATCTAGATTCATGAATTACTGGATCATGAATTCTTAAAATATCATTAAAAGGTCCATTATAGAGGGATCTATGTTATACTACTGAAGAAGAGGATGTGTAAATGCGTATAAGGCTAAATGAGACTTGATGCAAGCGTTTCTCATTTAAATTGTATTTCTATGGGATGAATTCCTTATTAAAAACTTTTTATTTTCAATGGTGTATATGTTTTAGATTAATTTCCATTATGATTGTTCTCATGAATATTAGATGGATCTAAAAATAATATAATGTTCCCTTTCAAGAGATTTGTAATTTGGATTTTACTAAAGCAGTAAGGGATTTATGTTTCAATACCATTTTAATCAAGATAGGTCATGATTGAATTTTTTTTGGAATATTATATGATATTTATCTAATAAAATCCTTCATTTTTTACCCCTTTGGTGATTTATTGTATTTTCACATGATACAATCATTTTTGTATCATTGGTAACAAAAATAAAAGAAGAAACGTTTTTATGAAAACTAATCAATATTCCATCATTATTTGGTAATCCTTTTATTACATATATAATTTCTCTTAAATTTTTTAAATTATTTTTTTACCATAATATAATTATTTATAAAATAATTTTTACCCATTATTGAATTTCAATAAATATGTTTTAAATGAATCTTTTTTCCATTTTTTGAATAAGTTACATATTACTGAGGGTGTAAAAAATATTTTTTTTAACAATTACGACATGAATGAAATACCCCGGCATTATGACCCATCATTACATGGATTAATAAATTATAATTGTTAATGGTTATATTTAGTGAAATTATTTACTAATTTTTTTGAATTTCATAGATTATTAATAAGTGATTTTAAAATGAAATGGGTATTTTTCTCAGGAAATATTCTAGTGATATTTTAATGTCAGTTTTAATATATGATAACCTTTATTATTGTTACATATTATTTATTGGAGATATTATCCTATGAAAAAATTCATCCAATTTATCTATATTGTTTATGATTTGAATTATGTGATGTTTATGAATCCCTTTTATTTTACAAGGGTTATTCTATAATGATATAATAATGTTTTTTGACATTGTGGAATATATATGAATGGATTTTTATTATATGATATTTTGGAATATAATATCCCTCCTATTCATTAGGTAATGGGATTTTTATTTCTCATGATATGTTGATGACAATCATAGAAATGGTTACAAATTTTTTTTTCACACATTGATTCAAGGGTATGATTTATTCTATCCACACCAAAATGAATTTGTGTGGAACTGATTGAAAATAGTTTTTATACCAAAGTATTATCAATTAGTATAATCAATTTCAAGATATTCTCAAAAGAATAATCATAGAATTTAATGTGGTTATATATACTCATATGATTAGGATTTCATTTTATTCTAATTCTAGTTGACTATTTTGGGAATTTTTAATGGTGATTGCCACTTTAATACCCTTAGTGATCTTGATTATTGATAAGGCCTGATTGAAGAGTTTATAATCTAATATTTTCTGGGTATGGATATTTTTAATTGAGAACCGGTGCCTCTATATTTTATTATACACTTATGATCATATTATAATCTTTTGATTTATATCTCCCATGATTACCATTTTTGAGATTTTCTATTTTCCATTTCTAATGTTTTCCTTCAATAGATTATGATCGATGGTATTATGTATGATATTTATATAAGGGTACTAATGTGAATATATTTGTGGGAGTGACATTAATAATATTCTAATAAATAATATTATTATATATCTATTCTCCAAATACATTAATCCAGTCAGATTCTAGGTTCGATCATGATGTCATGTACTGAGTATTCATATAAAATGATGGAAAATAATTATATATTTTTAATGTATCATATTAGTTGTTATCAAAAAAGTATTTGTTAATATGTAGAGATCACAATTTTAAAAGTTTTATGAAAAACCTTGAAGTAATTAAAATTAGAGGATAAACTCTTGGTGCATTGGTAATGTATAGGTTGAGTGGTTTTATAGAAAAACCATACCATCCTATATAATGGAAAGTGCATACGGTTATGGAATATATTCACTTAGTGGTAACAAATTTTAATAGGGTTGATTGGGTATTAACATGATCTTAATTATTGTATTATTGGTTGGTGTAAGACTACACACCTAGCGTTAAACCTCGTAAGGGGTATGCTATGGTTAATTCACAATATTTTTATTAACCATCATGATAGATTTGAAAAGATAGTAACAATGTATGACCTAGGTTAAACCTAATTTGTAATATATTTTCAATAAGTTTCTATGATTGGAAAATCTAATGAATAATTTTTAATGATTATATAATTTTTAACTATGATTATTTTGTTTAGACTATGTTTTTTGGTTTTAGTCAATTGTTGAAAATAAGAGTATTTTTAACTCAAAATTTGATGGATAATCGAATGATTTTAATCATGATAAGCCTAAAGAAATAGGGGCTAGAGTGGGAAACCAATTTATTTTACCTGATAATATATCTGACTAAATTATTAAAAACTCATCATGGGTGGGTATCCTATCAGACCTAATAAGAAGAAATGGGTTTTCATGGGATTTTAGTTCATGAAGACCATTAAGAGGTAAAGATTAAGCATTATACATAACTATTATGTAGGAAAAAGCACCCGAGGTAAATGTCTAAATAGAATGAGAATATGTTTTATGTGTGTTGGAGGAGGGAGTAGAGTTAATAATTACCAAGGAAAATAAAAAGTTCGATGGAGGTAAATGATGTTCATCTCATTTTACCATTTATAGTTCAATGTATTATGTGTGGGGAACATTTCCATTATCTAAGTCAATGGATTATTTCAATGGTTAACTCCTACACACAGAAAAGTACTATGATATTACAATCATTAGAGGGGCATGATTGAACTGTATATGTTTTAGGATTTTACAATTATGAGGTTGATTGGTCTTATCAATAGTATTTTTCTTATAAGAAAAATGAAACATATAACATTTTTCTATAGTAGTTCTAATAAATGAAATTTTAAATAATATGTTGAATTAAAATTATAACCTAGAACATTGATTTAGTGGTAAGGTGAGATTTTAGTAAAGCAATGATTGAGGGATATATAAACCTTAAAAGGTACCAAATTCGTAGACTATAATTTTCAGATTGCATAAAGAGATGATTGATATTGACAACATAAATTTGATAGATTTTGTGACTGTGACCATGATTAGTGATTTGATGAAAAAGTGATTAATGATATTGTTTATTTATGTTTTCGATTTAGTGAATATATTATATTGAAATTGATTATATTTTAATAAATGGTATATTTATAATTTTTAGAATCATATATATTTTTATCTAGTATTTATGGTGATTTAGTTTATTAAAATCTTTTAAGACAATAAATGATCAAGGAATTCACTTGTTTGTAATATGACATAATGAGATACATCATGTATTATGCTGAAAAAATTTAACGATTATCTTGGATAATATGTGATCAAATATTAGAAATTATTGGGTTTTGAATATCATCATATGTATTTTGAAGGAGTTATATACTAACTATTTAGGGAATGGATTATGATGATCTATAGTGGTTTTAGAGATTATAGTATTATAATTATACATATCTGATAACTGGTGATATCTATTTGGTTTTTGTAAATATTTATAGCTTGATGGAATAAATTATTGATCTTAGGATCCATTAAAAGATACTTTTAGTGTTTCAAGAATGGAAAGTTCATCTTGAATATTCATTTCATGGAGTAACAGATGAAATATAAGTATAAATTAATTAAAGTGTAGCCAAAGAATGGAATTGTGCTTAGAAAATGGAAATAAATCAAGTTGTTTTATTTTATCATGTACTTTTTATTGATAAAAAATGAATCCCTCAATATTAGGAAAATGATCTTGAAATTAAAATTTATATCTTTTACCTTCTTTTTTAATAAATTTGTGGTCTTTTAACCCTACACTGATTTATGGTTTTTTTGTCATTAATTTTATTTGGATCTTGTTTATTACCATGCTACATTTGTTTATTGATGTTAATTTTATCTTACATGGATATATGAAAAATTCCTCCAATGTTGACCTCATCAAGGAGCCCAATTATGTTTTATTTTAGGTAATCGTTATGTTTCCCACTCCCATTTTAAAAATATGTTTTATTATCCCAATATATGATCTATGTTTTCAAAAATTGTATTTTCAAATATTGAACCATTGATGACTGTCATAACACTATGATTGAACATATTTTTAAGGGTATTTGATAATGCTTCAACATAACTTAACATTTTTAAATAATAATTATATCGATATAATTCTTAATATGGATCCCTGATATTTAACGGAATTAGGATATACTCTAATAATATTATTATATAAATGTAACTCATATAACAAAACCATTCATATATTTTGTATAAATATTAGACTTTTTAATATGAAATAAATGTATAATGTTTATTCAATATAAAAATTTACATATTAACTCCTATGTAATAAGCAATTAATTTTTTTGTAAAGCCTTTGTATCTGTGAAAATAATTTTTCCTTGAAAAATGGGGTTTTTATAAGTTAATATACTAATTATTATTTTTTAAATTATATAAATATTTAATAATTAAATTAACAATAATTTTTTAAATAATTATATCAAAATTAAATTATTGTAAAAATTCGGGTATTTTTAGAAATGATTTTTTTTTTCAGTGAATAGTAAAAAAACGTGGATTTTTTAAATATCATCATTTCATTAAATTTGATAAAGTAATTTAAATTTACCATAATTTTTTAATGATAGTATTAATTTTTAGTATGATTCATTTGATTCAGAATAATGTAATGAAATATAATTGAATTATATCTATTCTATATTTTCAAATAAGTTAATTTTTCATCTTAAAGCAGATTTTTCTAAAAAAACTATCGGGTTTTATAAAGATATGTTAAAAATAATCTAGACGCTTATCGAAATTGAATCATGAGAAATGGATCTATAATTTTAATCATTAGTATATAATTTTCAGAAATATACTTTTTTATTTTTGGACATTAAGAATAGTAACCATGATAAATGCTTTTTACAATAGTGAGGGTAAAACAAGTAAAACCAGGATAAGACTATGGGATATTACTTTATAATAACAAAACAAACATGACATCAATATATTTTTAATTGGGTTTTGTAAATACTCATTTATGATTCAATTTTTTCATAATTTTTTCCATTTTAATTTCAATATATTTTATAAAATATTTTATTTAATGAAAAAATACAAAAATGTCACTCGCTCTTCCATTAATAAAAAAATATTTTAGAATGGATATAAAATGTGTTTATAGATAATTATAAAATAATTTCATTTATATTAATAATTATTTTCATGAGAGTATTTTATTATTAATCTTAATTATTGTTTAATTACCTTCAGTTCCCATACAACACTGAAATAATGCATGTACAAGAAATAAAAATATTTACTAAATTATTATAAGTACCCATTAATAAATTTGTTTTGGATGAATTCTTGTGTAAAAAAATGTATTTTTAATTATAATTTATGCATGATGGTGAGTGGGTTAATATTTGGAATACATTTATTTCTACCTAACAATAAATTAATATTAAATCAATAGTCTCAAAAATAATATTAATTTTATTTTATGTCAGATAATAATTTATTAAAATTTTAAAAATAATAACAATATTAACATATGACATAGGGGATGAGATGTGTTTGAATATTTCATCACTTCGAAAGTTTTAGGATAAATTATACCATATATGTTAATCTATAACCCTTAATGACTGAAAAATGTGTTATCATCCTTAATGATAAAAAGGGTTTATGAGTATTAATATACGTATATATGGATTAAAATGAGAAAAAAATGTATAAATCCTATTGAATGAGTTTATTTTTACCCTTTATTATCTAGAATTTGAAATGAATCCAGTTTTGAACCATGTGTACATGAATTTTATTTTATAACATATAAATGTTTTTCAGAAATTACAAGGGTTCCCCTTAATTCCCATAAAAATGGAAACCCATCCTCTCAATTATTTATACATTTTAGTGCCACCTAATTTGATGAATCCCTTCCAAATTTATATATCAACATCCATATCCATGTATTAGTTGTTATGGTATTCTTAAAATACCATTATGAGGGTGATTAAGATTGGATCAAAAGGATATCCTTTGAAGAAAAGGATGTTTGAATATCTATAAAAATGTATGACACTAGAGATAAGGGTTTTTCATCTCACTTTTATTTTTGAGATACGTATATAATATTTACAACTCATTTCTTTTATATGGTATATATACTACCAATCAATTTACATTATGATTATTCCTATTAAAATTATGATTATTTACACATCCATCTACAATTCTCTATTTCTTGGGGTTTTTGATTCAGAGATTACTAAATCATTAAGGGATTTATTCTTCAATACAATTTTAATTGGTGTTTTAAGCATAAATTTACATTAAAAGAAATTAAAATTTCTTTATTTGAAAAAAAAAATTAATTTTTATTCTCCAAAGGATATTTAATTAATTTAAATTTTATGATACCATTTTAATATCTTTTTACATAAAATAATCGAGAAATAGCTTTTAATGAAAATAGACTTTATTTCCTCTTTGATCAGAAATCACATTCATCCATATCAAAGTTCATAGAAATATTTTCAATAATTTAATTAACCATTTTACAATTATTATTTAATTTCATATTTACCCTTGTAATAATTTCATAAAAAATGTTTTAAAATATTTAATTTTTTATATTCTAAACAAGACTTATTTTACTGAAGGTGAAAAAAGAATCATTGTTTTTCAAAATTACCAAAAAAATTAAATTTAACATATTTTTGATCAATAAATGATTTCAAGAATACATTACCTTTTTCCATGGATTATTTCAAATAAAATGTTTTCCATAATATATTGGATTTATATTTTAAATAAGTGATGTAGAAAAATGGTATTTTCCTTGAGAAATATTCAAGTGATATTCTAAAAGCTTTTTTAGGTATAATAGCATCCTTTGTTGTTACAAAATCATCAGTAAATATATGATCCAATGCTAACATCATAATTATTTATCTATATGGTTTATGATTATGATGACTTTATTTTTTCATAACCAGTTTATTTTACATGGGTTATACTATAATGATATAATGAATTTTGTATGTCTTTGGGGCATAAAAATGAATGGATTGTGAAAATTTTATGGATGGATTTTTTATATCCCCCAAATTCATTGAGAAATTTTATATTTATATATCATTGAAATATAATGATAATCATTGACATCATTGAGAATTCCATTTTCACATATTTATGAGTGAATACTATTTCTTCTTATTATTCTCATAGTAATATGAATGGACATGATTGTGAATATATTTGTTCACTTTTTTATACTTTAAAATGATTGATTTTTAGATTTTCTAATAACATTATGAATTAACATGGTTGTTATTATCAATTTTTAAAAGATTATGATTTTATATGCATATGATTTAACATGCCTTTGTGATGACTCATGAAATATTCTTGATTCATTAACACCATTGTTGATCATTCATCTATATATGAATATATTAGAGGGATTAAGAACTAATATATTCTAATTATTAATATTTTACATTGAGAAAATGAATTGTAATATGTTCTCATACCCCTATGACCGTCTTATGCTCTTATGATACAAATCTCAAATGTTTAACCTTAATGTGAATCTGAGCTTACCCATTATTATTTTTTCCATCCCTATGTTTTGATGGATGGTTTTTTATGATATGAAAATAAGGATACAAATGTGAATGGGTTTTCTAGAGATGTTAAATATAATTTATTAAATATGATGACTGTGTATCTAGTCTCTAAGGATGCTAAAAAATTATTTTTATATAATGGATATTTATGTTATGTATTGAATATTAATCTGTGATGATGTAATATATATTTAATTTTTCATCCATCAACTCATAAGTAAAGATATACATAATAAAACATTGTAAATATTTATTAATATTTCATATAAAAAATGATGTAAGAACATGTATAACACATGAATAATAAAGGAAAGTGAATGGAAAATACATTTAGAATAGTTTTAGAATAATCTGATTAAAAAAAAGAGAAACCTTTGATGGATACAAAAGAAATTTATGTGGTTCAATATTCCCATTACCATAGGTGAAATTATATTTTTTCACAATTTGGAACTTTACAGAATAAACTTATGTTTTTTACATGACTCTAGTAGTTAATTTTATACCATCAATTATATTATTGACTATTTAAAATCAATGGAATTTATTTATTAATTTTTATTTTTAATATATAATGGATTTTAGAAAAAAAATTTAAGTTATAATATTTTTTGAATTTTATATTTTAATAAAATGTTATTTAAAATTTTGTTGAATTATTAAAAAAACATAATATAAATTAAACATTATTTACATTACATAATCTACTAAAACCAAATTAGAGTGTTGATATGTAAAGTGTTTGAAAAATCATTTTTTCCCAATGAAAAAAACATTAAAGAGATGTATGAATAGAGGGGTAGTGAGAGAGTGTTCTATGAATACATTAAAATTGTTATTCCAGTATGGTTGTAATTTTAATATGTTATATATTGTAGAATTGTATGGAAACAATGATTGAAAAATCCTAGTAACCTCTTCATTGAATAATTACTCCTTTGTTAATGAAATAAATGATTAGAGTTTCACGATTCTAGAACATCCCTATAGGAAAAAATTAGACTCAGGATAGGTGAATTTAATAGATCATAGGATTTGAGAAGTGGATAAGATTTTATTTACCAAGCGAACAGATATATAGTTTTTGTACATTTAGATAATGTATTTATAAGTAAAAGTAATGATTATTTTTATATTTAAGACAAAAAAATATGAATAGTATTGATTACTAAATTTTAAATAAAACTGGTTTATTTGAAATTAAATGAAATAAAAAGATGAATGGAATATTATAAACACTTATTAAATGGTAAGTAATTAAAAATATTTTTTATTAGAATAAGATGTAACATATGATCGAAAATTTCAAACATCAGTTTCAAATAAAAATATATTCTTTATAAATGTATTATAACAATCCTTATATAATTATTTCATCTAGATAATTTTTTCATTAATTCTTAGTTTAATCATATAACATGAAAATTTAATAAGTCTTTCATTATTTTTAAAACAAATACTTTTACTATTAACCAAAAATTCATCCTTTTTAAGAAAATTCAAAACAATTCATTGTATAAAAATATTAAATGATTTTTTAAAAAATGAAATAGATTTCACCAAATTTAAAATCAAAATATAGTAAACATTAATTTGAATTTAAATCATATACTAAATGGAAGAATAGTTAATTTAAAAAAAGGAACCCAATTATTTTATTCATATTGATTACATGTATATTTATTATTAATAATTATTTATTAAATGCATGATAATTAATTATTTATATATGTTCAATATATATATATATTATGAAATTATTTTCCTAATTATTTTTATCATATTTTTAAATAAATAAATTGTTGAAAAATATTATTGAAACAAACATTATACACTACGATTATAATATTATATCAAATACAATTTTACTTTTCAAAAAAAATATTATCAAAATTTCATAAAAATATAATATTAATATGTCACTAAAAATTTGAGGAATTGAATTTCAAATTATATAAAAAATTTCATATTATTATTTTATTAATCAACTTTTTTAACAATTTTATGTGAGTAAAAATATTACAAGAAAACATGTACATGAAAATGATAAAAATATTTACAAAATAACTAACTATAATGTAAATTAAGAATTCATGATAAATATTTATTTTAATTCAAAAATAATATTTATCCTTTTATATTGACAGATTTTGTTTTTAAAATGTCACATGACATTAATTTAAATGATTATATGACAAATTTTCTGGATTATGATGTGATGTGTCCTTCTCTATTAACCAATATATTCCAATAAATTAATTACCATGGTGATATGAAAATAAAACTATTAATAAACAAAATATATTTATCAAGTTAAATTATATGTAGTTAATGATTGACTAATATAATAAAACTGTTTAATAAAAGAAATTTAATATTCATAAAATGCCATTATACATGAAATAATATTTTATGAATGAAATTAAATAGAAACAACATAGATGATAAATATATATATAAACTATTTTTTAGTATATTTTAAAAATAAAATAAATGAAATTAACATTAACTAAAATTTTTTATGAAGAAAAAAATATTCATAAGAAAAATGAGATATTGGAATTTATGAATGTAGGACTTCATCTAGATTTATTATTTTAGAGGGTGAAAAAACCCTGTTAGGAATCAATATATTGAAATTTAAAGGATGGGAGTAAATATAGTTTTATATGTATGTATATGGTTGTTATATAATGTTTGGAATCAATATTTGTTTTTGTTAACTGAAGTAGTAGTACCAGAGATTGGGGTTTCTGAAATATATTAGTGAAAAATAATTCAATATAAATCTAAAATTGATTCATTTGATTGAGATTATTACACTTATATTTATAATAGTTAATTCCCATGGTGTAATGTTTCATTCAACAAATAATTCAATTGCTTTCTTTTTAAATTTTTTTCTTCAAGTATGTCCCATTTTTTCTATAAATATTTTGACTACTGGGAATATTTCATGCCTCTGGCTAATATCATACAATATAATATGATCGATACATATTTTTAGTATATCTCATGTGCATTTGTTTATTATGATTCATAATATATTTACATTTATAAAACTATTTTTATTTCTATTCTATGTCCTACTAAGGATCATATTGTGTTTCTATATTTCTTCTTAATTCTGAGCATGTGGTATCCTACTAGTGAGAATGTTTTTTATTCCCATTTTATTGATGTTCTACCCGAAATTATGCTTTATTTTTTTGGAGAATGTATAAAAAAACAAGAAAATAATTTTATTTATACCTAATATAAATTTAGATCCTCTATTATGAATATTTATGAGGAGTTGTTAGGTGTTATTTTGTAAAGGAAGTTATTTTATAATAATAGTTTTTACAAATTGAAAAATATTAATTGTTATATATGTGTTTTAGAGGCTGTAATATTTCTAAATGGTAATTATGTTTTCATAAAAAATAGTTCTAAAAAATTGAAAATTTAGTTTATATTTTGAAAACAATGTTATAACTAGTTTTAAAAAATTGGGGGAATATTTTTAAAATAAATGATTTATTTTTAAATAATTTAGTGTAAAGATATATTTCAATTGTATCACCATTTGGTCTTAAAATAGGATGTTATTTAACATTAATATTGTTTATAAACAATGATTTTAATTTACATGAGATTCCCTTAACAAATGTTAGATAGTATGTTTTCTTAAATTAGAGTTAAATAATCGCTTGGTTATGTAATGTATTCCATTTTTAAAACTAAATTGACGTGAATATTTTGAAATGATTTTTTTTAAACATTCTTATAAAATAAATCTCTATAAAAAATATGGAATGAAATTGATTGTTATACATAATGGGAATAGCATAATTCTATATTGTGGAGTGTTGTAGTTTCCTCTTGGCTAGTTTATGGTATTTATAAAATCATAAGTATAACAATATATACATCAGTATTGATGTCTCATGGTTCATTAGTATCTCGTTTTTGTTTTAGATGTTTTTATATGAATGTATGATGAAGGATTTTTGGATGTATGAGAATACTTGAGTTTTTTGTCTTTTCACTATCTTGAATTTGGTTGTTTTGATGGTTATAGATGCAGAATTTTGTGGGGTTTAATGATAAAATTTGGTAATTTTTAGTTTAAAATTTCACAAATATTATTATATTCATTTGACCCAAATTTCATGTTATGTATAGGTTAATAGATAATATATTAGAGATTTGGGAAATTGGATTACATTTTTTGAGTTTCATGTGAATATTTTGGAGGTTGTGACTTAAGGGTCTAATAAAGGTCACTGTTTATGATTCGAAGAATTCAGAGTAGTGAATAATAAGTTAAATAAATTATCAGTAATCTAATGGATGATAATTTATATGGCGGTTTGTATTTAATGACTTATATCTCCATTAAATTCATTAATGATTCATTATATTCTAAATAATGGGATTATAATTGTTAAAACATTGGATCAATTGTATTTTATTTAGTTTTATTGGTCATGCTTTTTTTGATTATAAATATCAAAGTATAGGTATTTAAAAATTTAGTACTAGGAAAATTTTGGTAGGGATTAAGCCTCATGAGGAGTTATATATGTTTGGGTTTCTAGAAAATGAATTCAACATATAGTTTACCACTTTATTTTTCACTAGATACATGATGGAAGTCCATCTAGTACCTTCTAGTCCTAGAAATATCACCTGGGTTCCACATGGAACCCAGTTGAAAAATCTCTTATTTTCATTGTTTTATTGGGTTTATATCTTCTACATCATCCCAATTTCATAAGTAATTTTTCCCTCTTGAGTTTACTCTTCACAGTCCCCATGGGAGGTCCCCTTTGGATCTCTCTTGGTTACCCCGTCCTCTCTCATATTATTCTTTAATTAAAATTTAATCCATGTAAGTTATTCATATAAAAAAATGGCATGCCTTCCCTCCCCTTAAAAACATCCTTCATCTCTCCTTTTTTTCTAATATCATGTTCATCAGCATGGAATTATTAGTTTTAATTTCACCAAATAATAGTAAAACAACCTCATAATATATGGACTCAACCTCTCTTGGAATTACTATGATTCAATGGTATTGTTTCCTTCCATTCAACATTGAAATATTTAATTTATGGACATTAAGGTAATAATGTGAAATTTTGGGATTTTCTGATTATGTTAGTTATGGATTAAGGTTTCTTTATTTTGGGTCAATTAACATAGATGTTTTATATGATTTATTTTGGGTTAATTTTTTACTTTTTATTATAGTGGTTAGAAAATTTTGTTCTTTTGGTCATTTATTTTTGTTTAGTTAATTTTAGGTAATTCTCAAGGATCATTTTGAATCATAAATCTCACCTAAAATTATATATGTTTTTCTCAAATAATCGATCGACTCTTTGGATTTATGAAAATAATTTCTACCATAATTCATTATTAAATTATTAATAAATAACATCTTGTATTATATCTAAATATAAATTATTATTTTAATATTTTCCTATAAGGTATAAAGAACTAAATATTTCAAAATGTGATTAGTTTGAAAAATTAATTGGAAATCTCTGTCCCTTTTCTTATATAGGGAAAATCAATAAAATGATTATACATTGAACCCTACATGTATGTATTGACCCTTTTTGTTGTGTTTCCTATGATATATAACTTCTTCAAGAATTAGTTTTGTGTATTTAAAAATATCTAATGTGGTTTCCCTTGATTCCTATTTATATTATATATTAAGAATCACCAATTACCACCAAAACAAGATGGGGCTAAAAATAAGTGAACCAAAAAAACCAATGGTTTATAATGTGAATCATTTTTCTTGTGGAGATATGTTTTTTGAGGTGAAATTATGTGATTAAACATAAATCCTTAATAGTTATACATTTAAAAAACATAATAAATTTTTATTTTTAATGGTTTTTAAAATGGTTAAATATACATGATGTTTTATGATTTGTTTTCAAAACGTTTCATTTTGTAAAGAGATTCATTATTTTTGTCATCTATATCACCCATTAATTATTATTAAAATTGTTTATTCCAAAAAAATCAATTATACCATCATCCTTATTTGGAAAAATTTCAATATGAATAAAATATTGGGATTTAATGAGCCATTTTTGAGTATTTTATTACAATAACTCAATTAAATAAAACTTAAATATATGATATTATATTATTTAGTCTTCTAACATAAAATATGACTTACACATAAGAAATTATTCACTACCATAGATATTTTATAAACTATTATCTATTTTTAATAGTGTATACCATTTTAGAGTAACGGTAATGAATTGTATCCCACATTAAGATGCATCTTCCTTGTGTGTCTTGGGAGTTAGAGTAAAGGTAATGATTTATTAACCTCCTACTTTAGTAAAAGCATTGATCTTATCAATCATCAAATATCTCAACCTCACCTTGTACACAATACAAATAAACAAAATCATTGAACATAATGAATTAACATGTTTGGAAGTAAAATATATCTCCTTTTAATGCTTTGTTAGTCCCTTCATTCATGGGTTCTCTATTATATATAGAATTGGTAACATAAAGGACTATCCCTGTCCTATTACCATAGAGAACCATTGTATTACTAATCTTATGTCCCACAAAATATTATAGTATCCAATAAACCACTGATTTTTTTTGATCCAATCTAAGAAATACGACCCATCTTCTTCTAGTTTTGATGAAAACTCTAGATGTAGAACTCCAACTGATCAAATTGAATTAGCAGCTTCAATCTTGTATTTGAATAAATATGATATATTACACCGCTGATTAGATTTATTGATCATAAAAAATAATTTTATTTTTTAGATATTAAATTATTAATATTCTATAATCATTCTTGAATACTGGGGTGTGTTGGTATCCTTCATCTTGAATGTATCTTAGCAGTTGTCTCCTCCATGTCTCCCAAATTTAGTTATGTATCAGTTCTCTCAATATAACTATTTTCACACCCTAATTTATTAATTTTCTGCATATATATGTTTACCAAGTAATTTCATAATTATTATTTTATAAAAATAAAATTGGGTAACTCATTTATCATCACTAGTTTTTGTTTCAATATTTTAAATCGAACAATGCATTCATAATTTTTCTCCAAATTGAAACATATTTGAGTTCTCTTAATACCACCTCAATTAAATTTACCTATATACATGGATGTTTTCTTTCTTCTAAACTCCATAAAATTCATTTTCTTTCTTATTTTTATAATTACACATCAATTCATGGAATAATTGTATTATAATATGTTTGTGGGACTCATATTTTTGAGTTCTTTTCAAATTCTTATAGACATGGATCACAATCCATGATCCTGATGTTTCAACAATGAAAAAAATTTCTTTTGTATCATTTTATTTGAATTGTCATCTTATAATGTATTTTTTTATATAATTGTTAATATTATCAAATATCATTCATTTTTAGATAATATAAACATTACGTATCCTTATATCATGTGTGATTCACTTATTTAAATCAATTAGGCTTCTTACAAAACAACTCCTTTCCCAAAAAAAATTATATGTTACATAATCATCATATGCTCTAGAATTTTTATATAGAGATCATCTTGCATGACATTATATATTATAAAATCATGTTTCAAATTAATAATAACTTTTTATCAAGTCATAATACATGATCCTTATCTTCCATGATTCTCATATAACACGGTCAGATATCTTACAAAAATTTCCAGTTATACGTGGATTCATGCACAAGTGGTCAACCCATAAAAAATTGACTCATATATTGATTTACTCCTATATTGTGCTCCATACATACACGAATCATCATATATGGTTATAGAATCTCTTAAGATAATTATTACATGAATTATGGACTTATTAATTTTTTAAAATTATGCTCCAATTATCATAATATCTCTTCCATAAATCATGAGGCCTTATCCAACATGTTAAAATACATCTAGTATCATAAAAAATTTCATCTCCCATGATCAGATAAAATTTATTCACTTTATGATAATAAAAATAGTAATTACATATATGTAGTGTCTATATTGAATATATTCAGCCATGTTCTTTAGGAAAAAACACACAACATCATTTGACATTCTACAAAAAAGTATCCCACTCATTCTCAAAGAAATAAATTGAATTTATTTCTTTACGGCCATTTTGAAAAAAAATTACATCTCATTGATTTAGGAACATAGATATCCCTAAATTATTTTTTGGAAATACCCATTTCACCAAGCCAAATGTTAATATAATTTATATCCCCCTTATTAACAATAAATTCAAATTAAATATATATATATGTCATCTACTAAACTCATATTTATATATACTCTATGACCTCCAAAATAGATCCTTGTTTTCTATTTTTTATATATGATAAAAAATTATCCTCTTTTTGAATAAAGGACTATACAACATATTTTTCAAAGAAGTGAGCTTATATTAAGTCAACTATAAGTCTATATGAGTTATCCATGTGTATAAAATAATAAATATTTAATAAAGGATATTAATGAATATAAACAAATTCACATTCATGTGATACGATATCATTTTTTTATTTTTGGAGCTATTTACACTAGATTTACTATGTGAGATTTTGTTTTCACACATGTCAAAAAACACATCAAATTAGTTCAATTAAAAGGTGACAAAATACCCCTCTTCAATAATCTAATATTAAACAAACACCCCTATCATAAATATTTATAATATAATAAATCACAATGGATATAACAGTGATTTTAATTCTTCATTAACAATATAATAGAAGTTTATCAATGAAAATGAAAAAATTAGAAGAAAAAATATACATCCATGGAACACCCACCGACTATAATGAAAGAGGTATATTTTTGATGATCAAAAGCCCAGATTTAAAATTAAAAGCATAAAAAACCGACCAATGAAGATGGGGTGAACTCTAGATGTCAGATAGTATGAAATATCTCACTTTCCAAATCAGAAGTCCACTCCAAAAATTCCATTCATTCCATTATCAGTTGTGAGGTAGGCCTCTCTAAAGGAAAAACGGAAGAAGAAAAGCATTCCACTCTAGGTTCAAAAGAATAGGCAAGCTCTATGCAATTATTCTTGTCTCAGATTTAAGTAATTCATCATTAAAAATATTATTAATTCTATCCAAAAATTCCAGGATCACAAAATAGAAATAATTTCTTATCTTTCTTTTACCTTTTCCCCCACACAAGAGGTGAACTCACTCACACATATTCACGAGAGTTATAATACACTATTACAGACCCATTATTTGTTGTATAATGTTTAAAAAAATTATCTATCTCATTAAATTACATATATATTAGTGATATGTAACCAAGAAACAAGGGAATATGGAGGGATATTTTAGTTTTATATTTATAACAGCAAGGCGAAGTATTATCCCCCAACCAAGTATTCCCATTACATCCCATCACATCATAGAAAGATTTAACTAATTTTAGTATTTGGTTAGTATCCATCATATATGGTAAGCTCTTCATGTTCCTTTGAAAAGATACCATGTTTAAAAAAGATTTATCTACATCAATCACCAGGTCGAATTCATTCTCGGCTATGTACACCATATTTCTCATTAATTCTTATTAGGATGGAATCATGGTGAAAATGTCTATATTCAATTTCACAATTAATTTCATTTCTCAAAAACATTCTCTTATATTTTTAATTCGTAACTTGTAGACATCCTCTCATGTACCTCATTTTTATCATGTAAAGACACTTGTTTTCCAATAGCATTATCACTAATTTATGCATTCTATTTTAACTATTATATCTCTAATGGGGTTTGATAAAATAGTAGGCACTCATTTCTTATTTTCATAGACTCTTAAGGTTCTTCGAAGGGTTTATTAGAATATTTATAATTGAGTAGAATGCCATATTATACCCTTTTAACTTTCATCTATTTCAACTATTGGAATCCAATCTTATTAGCCCATTCATGCATTCCTTAGTTCCATGATAGTCATGTCCGCATCTACGACACAAAAATTTGGAATATCTAAAGCTATTTTGGGTGGATAGTCTTTTTGTATTCTTTTTAACAGGTTGACTTATTTTAGAATATGATCTCAACTAATTAAAAAATCTCCCCCAAGGTTCATGACACATCCCTAGAAATTTCCTATTAAACCATAAAAAGTAGGTTTCATGTACATACCTTTCAAAGAACCATCAAAAACCTTGGAACCATTATTATTTATTATTGTGATATATATTCCAAATAAATTTCAATTAATTCTTTTCTTTAAATAGAGCTATGTTTTCCCTATGGGATATTAGTCTTATTGACATAATTATCCATTAAATAAGTGTTGATGCGTGTATCTAACATCTATTATTTGTCAAAATAAGTTCATATTTAATTTTCTATTATTAATATTTATAATTAATAGATCTTTTATTGAACAAATTATGTAAGGACTCAATATTATTGTTGGAACTATTCATCTAACTAAATTGATAAAATTGACTCTTAAACATATCTATATCCTTAAACACTTATATGATATTCTTCAAATAATTTTGAACATATAAATACATGGATTTTTAATTCAATAGCCCTTCTTTTTCTAGATAGTTTTACTTTAACAATTCTCGCCATCTTCTCTTACTTAGTTATTCTTAAATTTTGTTTTTCTTGATTTCATCAATACATGATACTTCTTTTTTGAACAACTATTTCTTTTTATGAATTTTTCGTATTCTTCTCCTGCATCAACATTATTTTCTCCTTCTTGTTTTTTAAATTTTTTTCAACACATCTCCCTAACTAATCATTCTGTATATATTCCATTTCAAATATTTGTTCTCTATTATTTCAGCTTGAGGTATCAAAACATATCATAACATGATCAATAAAGTTAACTATACATTTTGACAGGGTTCTAAAATATGATAAATATATTTTTCATTTTATACATTAACATAATTGTCTAACTTCTTGAATTATTCTTGCCTTTTTACTGCATTTTTATTTTTGATGTTTTTTATCTTCCTCATCTCATTCAGATTCTATATAATATTTATTTAGGGAATGTTTTTTAAAATATCCACTTCTATTACGATTAATGCACATTATTTTTTTAATTAATTTTTTAATATACATTCCCTTTTGGAATTGATTTGAAAAATATAAACAACACTGTTGAATTGTACATCATATCCCTTTTCATCAGAATCACTGGATTCGACATCTTTTTTATCACTTAATTTACCCTTCTTTGTTGCTGCAAAATCTATCTCTTCATAATTTTTCTTATTGAATGATAATTTTTTCCCTTGTTTAAGAAATGATAATATTTTAAATCCCACCCATGAAAAGACATCATAAATTGAAAAATGAATACAGCTTCGGATCAAAAATATCTTGAATATTTCACATCAACTTTTTTAAAAAAATGAAATCATATTTGTCATCTCCAAATCTCGAGGTATTGAGAACAATGACCTTAACTCTTATAAAGTATACATAAATAAATTCATTACTATCCATTTATATATCATAATTCATTCTCTTCAAAATATATAAATTTTATTCATTGAATTTATCATTTCATTCAAAACAATTATTAATTTTTAAGAATTTCCGTGGTATTTTAGAGTCTCATTAACATGGTGTACATTGTAAAGACCCGTAAAAATTCAAGGGAAATTTTTTTCTAAATTTTCTTTGGGATTTTAAAAGAACGCAGTTTTTAACGGCGCCTGATTCCGAGGCCCGGTGTGCCCGGAATTAATTTTTGAAATTAGGCGCGGGTACGTTCAGTGAACGAATGAGCGGGTTTTTCTAACTTTTGAACCGGTGCTTAGAATCGAATTCCGAGGGCACCGATGGAACCGAATCACCGGTAATTGTTTAGGAACACGTTTTCCGGAGTTGCGTTTTCTCGAGTGTGGTTTTTTTTGGGTTAAGTTATGAAATAAAATAAAGGTGGTGCGACAATTTATTTTTTTTACTTAAAGCGGCTTAACCTAAGTTAAGAGGATAAGTTGGGACCCACAATATCCTACCCACTTGGTAGGATATTTGAGAGGTGGGCCCACACGAGCCCCACCGTTTCTTTTCTTCTAAGTAACGCACCTGCACCCCCTATTAATGTAGTCAACCGTGCGTTTATTCTGGTTAAGAAATGCCTCATTAATTCGGGTGGTTAAATCGTTACAATTATTTCATTGAATTGATTATTTATTTCTGAATTTCAAAGGTTGGCTTGTGCGTTAATAAAATAAGACTATTCTTACTTTATTTCTGTTGGAACTTGTTGCGTGGGGAGGATTTTGTAGGAAAGCGTTCTCCTTCGACGAAGAATGCGAAGAACACGAAGAACGAGAAGAACGCACCGATCTTCGACGAAGAACGCCAATCCTTAGAAATCAATGATGCTTCTTCCGCGAAGCTTCTTACGAGATGCTCCTTCCACGATGCGACGATCCCCCTTCCGCGACGTCTTCTTCTGCGACGTCCCTTTTTGCGATGAACTCTCGTTCGACGACAACGTTGATGTAGGGAATTAATTTGAGAATGATTTTATTCCCTTGTTTTCTTTCATTCTAAAAAAACAAAGAACACAGATCAAGTTATTATCTAGTTGATCCACGAATCTTTTCCTTGCGGGTTGTGAATAAATTGTTGCGGGAAGTTGTGGGGGCTTATTTTATTGTTTATCGTGATCTCATCTATCGCCTTTCTTGGTTTCAATTGGGCCGCTTGTTATCATAATAACGGGAGGAGGTCGGACCGCACGAACATGGCCGACCCTCCTCCCCCCCCCCCTTGTTTATTTGAATTTTTTGTGGCACGTGAAAGGTAGCGCGGTGCCGTTTCACCGCGGGGAAACAAGAAAGAACGTGGAAATGAAGCGCGGAGCCGTCGCGCCGTGCCGTTGAGGTCGAACGAAACTGCGGGCACAGTCAGGGCCGTAGAGGTTATTCGAAGACCCCGCAGTTTGTTGTCAATGTACAGATCGACGGACGATGGTGAGGCGGGCCGCGGAGGCATTTTGAAGCCTCTGCAGTAAAGGTCGGGTCCCGGGAGGGCCGTTAGTGAATGCGGCAAGACAAACTGACCACCGGAGCGAGTCCGGTGGTCCGCGGAAGACTCCACCGGTGCGCCACTGGGATGGGGCCGCTGCGCGGGACCAGAGGGATGCGGCATTGCGCCACGTCCGTTGACAGAGAGCGGCCCCCGCGTGGGGGCCGCGGTTTCATCCAAGGGGCGGTCCCCACTTGCACAGCCGCTTGGCCAGTGCCAGCGCGCCGGGCTGGGCCGTGCCAATCGGGCCGGGCCGCGCCCATCCAGGTCAGACCCGGACCCGGTTCAGCCGACTCGGGGGGGGGGGGGGGTGGCGGGGGGGTGGGGCGGGGGGGTGGACCGGTCCGTGCTGGGCCCAGACCCCCATTTTCAGACCTCATCGGTCTTTCACCCATAACATGGGCTACGAACCTCCGATCGACGCACTGTCAGTTACGATGCGATCCTTGGATCGAGACGGTCGTTTCAGAATATTACACTCAAGGTTTCTGAGAACTTTGGGTTCGGCCGGGTTGGTTCTGATACAAAACCAACTGGGCCCTCGAAGCGGAAACACTTATATCTTGAGTTTCGGATATCCGATTGACATGTCGTCGACTTTTTCGGTTTCCTCTTAATGAGGCGTAACTTTTGTCTTACTCTGCTCAAGGTTTGGACGCCGTCGGAGTGCGGTCGGGTTGGTTCGCTCATGAAACCAACCGGGCCCCTGGAACGAAAAACCCAATAACTCACAGACCGGGCGTCCGATTGGCGCACCGTCTGTCTCGTTGAATTCCTCTTGTTGAGACGGAACTTGTGGAATACTTCGCCTAAGTTTTGGATGCAGTTGGAGTATGGCCGGGTTGGATTGTACCCGAAATCCAACAGGGCCCCTAGAACGGAAAAGCTGCTATCTTTCAGACTGGACGTCTGTTTGACGAATCATCAACGACGTTGGTGATCACATTGAAAAACGGTACCTATGGGTATACCCTATGAGAGTTCAGGGTAAAGTTGAGATACAGTCGGGTTGGTTAGCACACGAAACCAACCGGGCCCCGAGGACGAAAAGGCTAATAACTCACAGACCGGGCGTCCGACTGACGCGCCGTCTGTTGCGTTGAGACCCCTATGACGAGGTGGTCCTTTGAGATACATCTTCCTGGGACTTTTGATACTTGGAGTATCGACCTGTAGCTCGTGGAGAGGACCCTCCCAAAGACGAGTATACGATGTACGTAGACCGTGTAACTGGTTGTGACCGATGAATGCTTGTCCGATTCGATTCGGAGTGACTAGCATAGCCCAGTGGGGAGCACTACTTTGTGAGGTGGCAGACCCATTGCGGAGGGGAACTACTGTGTGAGGTGGCAGACCCGCGGTACTCGATAGGAAGAGTACCTCTGTAGGCTATGAGGGGGAGCATTACTCTGTGAGGTGGCAGACCCATGGCTGAGGAGCACTACTGTGTGAGGTGGTAGACCCACGGTACTCGGCAGGAGGAGTACCTCAACAGTCTTAGGATAGTGAGTAGTACCTCGGAGTCATGACAGGACCACTGTACACTCCAGAGACGGGGCTCTTCAGTAGTTGCGGTTTCGATAATGAAAATCCTGGTTTGAGCTGAATCTTTGACCTTTGTGTTTACCTCATGATTGATAATGGTCACTTGATAACTTAGGTATATGTATGGGCATATACCTGGGTAGTGGTTATCCGATGATTTCATAATCTTTTGTTTCCTCATGATTGAGATGGGTTACTTGATAACTTAGGTAAATGTATGGGAATATACCTATGTAGAGGTTATTTGTTGAGATATTCTTTGTGGTTATCCTTGTTGGTTTTAGTGAGACCCTAAGGGTCTCGGGGTCCCTACTGAGTATCGTTATACTCACCCCTGCACAGGCTATGCCCGCACCTCGTTGTGTTGGTTGCAGACGATGGGCAGTGCTGACGGAGGCCAAGTGTTCGAGGACTGGATGGTACCCGGAGGTGGACCACTCGATGAGTCAGTATCCAGAGGTGGACTTCACGGCGAGACGACACTCGGAGGGGGTTGACAGTCGAGAGCATTGAGGAGCTGCGCTATCTGTACCTACCCTTCAGGTAGGATCCGTGGTGGACGATCCAGGAGCTGCGCTATCTGTACCTACCCTTCAGGTAGGATCTGAGGAGGACGATCCAGGAGCTTCTTCCTTTCTTCCAGCTGTTTTTAAATTGTACTTTTGTTCAGTTGTAGCTGTATTTCCAGTTGGGTTTGTATTCTGTCCCATTTACTTTTTCAGCACTTTCTTTGTACTTAGTGTTTTACTTCGGATTTTACTCTGTGGTGTTTTGTTACTTTTATAAAGTCAATGCCTTCCTAGTTTTCGGGATTTACGCCTTTGGTGCTAGTCGCCAGCCCCTGGCCTACGGAAGGCGGGATTGGGGAAGTCACATCACAGGCCTCGAGGACGGGTCGTGACAAATTGGTATCAGATTAGTCGGTTCTACCACAGAACTTATAAGTCTGATTTTTTTTCTGTGAAGTAATAGTGTTAAGGGTACTGAGTGTGGTCTTCAGTTCAGGGGGTCCAGTGTTGGTGCAGACGGCTGACGTATCCATACACCAGGACCCTGAAAGCTGATTTCCAACTTTGTGCACGAAAACACTGATTTTGTGTGTGTTTCCATAAGTTTTTAAAAGTCAGCTCAAACCAGGTCATCTCACCAAGTATACTCGTTTGACCGTGTCACGTTTTTTATTTCAGGATGCCTTTTCACGGATGTACATTTATAGCCCAAAGGGATGTGCGTACTGACAGCCTACCGAGCGACGAGGCTTCGGTACATGGACCTCTTGTAGTTGAGGCACTAGCGGAGGCACCCGCGGTACTACCATACATTGGGCCACCGATGCCACCAGCCCCAGCAGTAGGCGATGGACTCCACATACGCATGCCGCACGAGTTACAACTCCAGAGGCCACCCAGGTTCTAGGGAGAGAGGGGCCCGCAGGCATCTGAGGATTGGTTGGAGGCAGTGGTGAGAGTCTTCAGGCTAGTGGGGATGCCTGCAGACTTCATGGTGATCCCTTACTGCCAGCCTTCATCAAGAAGCAGCAGGCAGGTGGTGGAGCTACTTGTTCCAAATTTGCGACGGGATGACCTTCACATGGGAATACTTCGAGACCTTCTTCAGGGTGGATTTTAGGCCAGTATCTCTACACCCAGAGCATGTATAGGAGCTTCTGCCTTTGCCACAGGGTTTTAGATCAGTAGCTGAGTCATATGTGGGCAGTAGACAGATGATGCTGAGGTCCAAGAGGACCAGACCAGCAGGTGGGCGACCTCAGGTTATAGGATCAGTAGTGCGGGGCACCCGGGGTGGAGTCAGGGCCAGGCGTGCCAGAAACGGATAGTGTTTCTCCTGCAGTAGGAAGGGTCACATGGCACGTGACTGTCCGACTCCTCGTACATTTGATCTTCAGGCTTTGGAGGAGCCACCAAGGAAGAAGCAGCGGCGGGTGCTTGAGCAACAGCCGAGCAGTGGACAAGGCAGTAGAGCTCCGGGAGCAGGTGGACTGGAGCAGAACTAGTGGATACATCTCTTGTACTTCTAATTCCATGTTGTTGTTGTATTCGTGTCTTTGTACTATGATCTGCAATAATAAAAAGGCACTTATCTTTGTGATGTTTTCTTTCCTGTCCTTTTGTTGGGTTGATACTGAGTGGTCCTGGTTAAAACTGTTGACTTGACCCTCACTTTCGAGATTTCTACTAGAGGAGACCCAGTGACCTCACATTGATGCCGACAGTGTGACTCGACCCTTGGAGGTGAGAGTGACAGTTGGATCTCTTGGTAGTTACGTCGAGGCCTTACGACGTCATCCATGGCATGAATGCATCATTCATGTCAGAATTGACTGTATTAGGCAATGGGTGTGGTTCATCCAGGGGGTGAGACCGAGTTTCTATTTTTGGCTAAGGAGAAATTTTAGTAACTCTTTCAGATCATAGGCAAAGAAGGTGCAGGTCATCCAGGAGAGGATGAAGACTTCATAGTGTAGTAAGAAACAGGAAACCGACGCTAGTCTTAGAGACTCGGGCATGTAAAATGTTTCAAGAAGTGGAAGCTTTAAGGAGATATGAGTCTGCAAAGCAGTAGACATGGAGGCAGAGCTAGGAGATCATCATGTGGTGGTGTACGTTTTAACATACTACAACCACCAACCTTAGTTGTCCCCACCAGGCTCAGGGAGCTGGAGGGAAAGGGAAGAAAGTAGCAAATTGCGGTCAGAGAGAGTGACCTGATGGCTCAAAGAATGATTCGAGGGACAGTCTGTGTCAACTACTAGATTCCGTAGTAACAGACGTTGATACGAATCATTCCTTCCTTCCACGAGTCTTGTCCCAAACCTAGAGTTTTCGGTAAGCCGTAGACTTGACCCTCATGTCTGGAGAAAGCTCGGGAGAAAACTAAATAATCACACTTACGCCGACAGTGTGGTCAGACCCTCGAGGCGAGAGTTTTGGTTGGAATCTCTTGGTGGAAGCGTTGAGGCCTTACGATGTTGGATTGAGTATGGACCAGGAAATCACAGTTCATACACAGATTAACGGTATTAGGAAAAAAGGTTGTGGTTTAACTACGACGTCGGGATGGGTTTTCCTTGGTCAGCGAAAAGTAAACCCTAGGCAGCAGGATAAACTCTTGCATAGGAGGGTGCGACCGATCACTCTTGAGTCGGTCAACCTTACCCTCGTGGCAGCAGTCGTTTTGAGTTCTACTTCTAACAGGAATTGGAGACCTCTAGAGTTCTAGGATGACGATCAAATCCATATACGGGTCTCACCTCGACGATGTTTATGGAGATGTGACCAAGGCGACAAGTTATCTCCGAGGTTCAGCGGACATTCTTAGGTCCTTAGCTAGGTAGGAGGGGTGGTTTACCGCTTGACCCATCCACCTCAGTTGCACCAGGTACACGAATACTTCCACATATCTCAACTGAGGAGATACGAGTGTGATCCTTCACATATCATCGACCATGGGGAGCTGGACGATGGCGATGAGGTGTCATTCACAGAGGTTCCAGTGGGTGTCGAGGATCGACAGTAGAGGGTCCTACGAGGACGGTCGATTCATCGGGAGTGCTTTTACTAGCAGTACGGGAACCTCCAGGTAAGTACATGGGAGCGGAAGGCTCAGATTCGTGCTCAATACCGCTTTTGTAACCCTAGTTAGTGTTAAAGCATTAAGAGGACGTAAAGCCCTGAGGTTGGTGTAATGTAAATAACTGTAAAAATTAAAGGGAAATTTTTTTCTAAATTTTCTTTGGGAGTTTACAAGAAGGCAGTTTCTGACAGCGCCTGATTCTGAGGCCCGGTGTGCCCGGAATTAATTTCCGAAGTTAGGCTCGGGTACGTTCAGTGAATGAACGAGCGGGTTTTTCTAACATTTGAACTGGTGCTCGGAACCGAATTTCGTGGGCACCGATGGAACCGCAGCGACGGTAATTGCTTAGGAACAACTTTTCCGGATTTTCGTTTGCTCTGGTGTGGTTTTTTTTGGGTTATGTTACGAAATAAAATAAAGGTGGTGCGACAATTTATTTTTTTTACTTAAAGCGGCTTAACCTAAGTTAAGCGGATAAGTTGGGACCCCCAATATCCTACCCACTTGGTAGGATATTTGATAGGTGGGGCCCACACGAGCCCCACTGTTTCTTCTCTTCTATGTAATGCACCCGCACCCCCTATTAATGAAGTCAATCGTGTGTTTATTCTGGTTACGAAAAGCCTCATTAATTCGGGCGGTTAAATCGTTACAATTTATTCATTGAATTGATTTTTTCTTTTTGAATTTCAAAGGTTGGCTTGTGAGTTAATAAAAGAAGACTGTTCTTATTTTATTTATGTTGGAACTTGTTGCGTGGGGAGTATTTGGGAGGAAAGTGTTATTCTTCGATGAAGAAAGCGAAGAACGCGAAGAACGCGAAGAACGCGAAGAATGAACTGATCATCGACGAAGAACGACAAATCCTCGGAAATCAACGACGCTTCTCCTGCGACGCTTCTTCCGCGATGCTCCTTCCACGATGCGACGATCCCCCTTTTGCGACGTCTTCTTCCGCGACATCCCTTTCCGAGATGAACTCTCGTTCGACGACATCGTTGAGGTAGGAAATTAATTTGAGAATGATTTTATTCCCTTATTTTCTTTCATTCTAAAGAAAAACAAAGAACACAGATCATCTTATTATCTAGTTGATCCGCGAATGTATTCCTTGCAGTTTGGGAATAAATTGTTGCGGGAAGTTGTTGGGGATTATTTTGTTGTTGATCGTGATCTCATATGTCGCCTTTCTTGGTTTCAATTGGGACGCCGGTTATCATAATAACGGGAGGAGGTCAGGCCACATGAACACGGCCGACCCTCCTCCCCCCTTGTTTGTTTGAATTTGTTGTGGCACGTGAAAGGCAGCGCAGTGCCGTTGCATCGCGGGGAAAATGAGAAAGCACGCGGTGAAGAAGCGTGGCGCCGTTGCACCACGCCGTTGAGGCTGAATGAAACTGCGGGTTGAGTCGGGGCAGCGGAGGCGATTCGAAGACCTCACAGTTTTTTGTTGAAGTGCAGATCGACGGACGATGGTGAGGTGGGCCGCGAAGGCGTTTTGAAGCTGTCGTACTAAAGGTCGGGTCTCGGGAGCGTCGTTGGTGAAAGCGGGAAGAAAAATGGACCACCAGAGCGCGTCCGGTGGTCTGCGGAAGACTCCGCTAACGCGCCGTCGGGAGGGGGCCTCCGTGCCTAGTCCCGCAGCTGCGTGGGACCAGAGGGACGCGGCATCGCGCCGCGTCCGTTGACAGGGAGCGGCCCCTGCGCGGGGGCCGCAGTTTCGTCCAGGGGGCGGTCCCCCCTTGTGCGGCCGCTTGGCCTGCGCCAGCGAGCCTGCGCGCCGGGCCGAGCCGCCCAGCCGGACAGCCGGGCCGGGCCGTTCCAGCTGGGTCGGGTCGGACCTGGACCTAGTTCAGCCGACTCAGGGAGGGGGGGGGGGGGGGGTTGGGCCGGGCCAGGCCGGGCCAGGCCGGGCCCAGACCCCCATTTTCGGACCTCTTTGGTCTTTCGCCCATAACTTTGGCGACGGACCTCCGATCGACACACCGTCAGTTGAGATGGGATCCTTGGATCGAGAAGGTCGTTTCGGAATGTTAAACTCAAGGTTTCAGAGAACTTTGGGTTCGGCCGAGTTGGTTCTGATACGAAACCAACCGGGCCCTCGGAGCGGAAACGCTTATATCTTGAGTTCCGGACGTCCGATTGACGTGCCATCGACTTTGTTGATTTCCTCTTGATGAGATAGAACTTTTGGATTACTCCGCTCGAGATTTGGATGCCGTCGGTGTGCGTTCGAGTTGTTTCACTCACGAAACCAACCGATCCCCTTTAACGAAAAGCCAATAACTCACAGACCGGGCGTCTGATTGACGCGCCGTCTGTCTCGTTGAATTCCTCTAGATGATACGAAACTTTTGGAATACTTCGCCTGAGTTTTGGATGCAGTTGGAGTATGTCCAGGTTGGATTGTACCCGAAATCCAACTGGACCACTAGAACGGAAAAGCTGCTATCATTCAGACCGGACGTCCGTTTGACGAACCGTCAACGGCGTTGGTGATCACATTGTAAAAAAGTCCCTATGGGTATACCCTATGAGAGTTTGGGGTACATTTTTGATACGTCCGGGCTGGTTCGCACATGAAACCAACCGGGCCCCTGGGACGAAAAGGATAATAACTCACTGACCGGGCATCCGACTGACGCGCCGTCTGTTGCGTTGGGACCCCTATGACGAGGCGGTCCTTTGAGATACTTCTTCATGTGACTTGTGATAATTGGAGTATTGACCTGTAGCTCGTGGAACGGACCCTCCCAGAGATGAGTATACAGAGTACAGAGACTTTGTAGCTGGCTGTGACCGATGACTGCTTGTCCGATTCGATTCAGAGTGACTAGCATAGCCCAGTGGGGTGCACTACTTTGTGAGGTGGCAGACCCATGGCGGAGGAGCACTACTGTGTGAGGTGGAATACCCGCGGTACTCGACAGGAAGATTACCTCAGCAGTCTTAGGTTAGTGAGCAGTACCTCGGAGTCATCACAGGACCACTGTACACTCCAGAGATGGGGCTCTTCAGCAGTTACGGTTTCGATAATGAAAATCTTGGTTTGAGCTGAATCTTTGACCTTTGTTTTTACCTCATGATTGAGAAGGGTCACTTGATAAATTAGGTATATGTATGGGAATATACCTGGGTAGTGGTTATCCGATGATATTGTAATCTTGTGTTTCCTCATGATTGAGATGGGTTACTTGATAACATAGGTATATATATGGGCATATACCTAAGTAGAGGTTATCTGTTGAAATCTTCTTTGTGGTTATCCTTGTTGGTTTTATTGACACCTTGAGGGTATCTGGGTCCCTACTGAGTATTGTTATACTCAACCCTGCACAGTCTATGCCCGCACCTCGTTGTGTTGGTTGTAGACGACAGGCAGTGCTGACGGAGGCCGAGTGTTCGAGGACTGGACGGTACCCGGAGGTGGACCACCCGATGAGTCAGTATCCGGAGGTGGACTTCACGGCGAGACGAAACTCGGAGGGGGTTGACGGGCGAGAGCATTGAGGAGATGCGCTATCTGTACCTACCCTTCAGGTAGGAACCGTGGTGGACGATCCAGGAGTTGCGCTATCTGTACCTACCCATCAGGTAGGATCCGAAGAGGACGACCCAGGAGCTTCTTCCTTTCTTTCAGCTGTTTTTCTGTTGTAATTTTGTTTAGTTGTAGCTATATTTCTAGTTGGGTTTGTATTTTGGCCCATTTACTTTTTTAGCACTTTCTTTGTACTTCGTTTTTTACTTCCTCTTGTACTCTGTGGTGTTTTGTTACTTTTATAAAGGCAATTCCTTCCCAGTTATCGGGATTTACGCCTTTGGTGCTAGTTGCCAGCCCCTGGCCTATGGAAGGCGGGCTTGGGGTAGTCACGACACGGGCCCCGAGGACGGGTCGTGACTTGCATATTTCCTTAAAGAGACAATAGAATTTAATTTTTTCACTTTTCCATGAAATTTGATATAAAATATTTTATTCAAGAAAATAGGGTAACACCAATTGAATGTTATAAATCCTACTATTATAGAATCTCATACTTCCATTACATGTGATAAAACGTATAACAAGATCATATTCCTCTTATTGTAGTAGTTATTTCCCTATAAAAAAGAAAACCTTGGTTATACCTAGGATTAAGATTCTCTGTACATTGAATCTCCTTAGATCTATAGTGGAAGAACATATATGCTCATATAACTCCTACATATCACATATATGATTTATTACCATTGATATGGATAGTTAATCAATGGTACAAACTTTTTATGAATTCCTTTTATTTCATCCTTACAGACTGGTTCCGTTCTCAATTCTCAGGATCATAAATTAACTAATATCAAATGGGTCCATTGATTACATGGAATACACATAGTTTTTTTAACAACGATGATGATATTTTTCCCTTAAATGTTTTTAATACCATAGGTAATGATTATAAATTTCATTGAAACTCCTTCACTAATATTCTATTCTAAAGTACATTTTGAGAGAATAATATTGGTCCTTCTAGTGTACTTTTTATTCTATTAGAAGCCTGATCAATGTGTAGAACAACATGCTTCCTACTTTAGGTACATTTGGTAGTTAAAAGGTAGATAAATGTACATATTTTTATGTCGTAGAACACTGTTTCCCACTAGAACCATTTGAGTTTTAGCTGATCTACCCTGCATGTTTTCTATATACACATAATTTTTTATTATCCCTTGATTTCATTATTATATGTCTCTTAAGATACTTTTATCCTAATTTTACATGATGGTTATAGCTTGGACGGTTCTTTTGAAAATTGGGGGAGAATTTTTGATGACTCCTCCAAAATATATGGTATTTTCCATATTTATTTATTAGAAAATTTTATATAAATAAATCAAATTAATCTAAAACTTTTATTACACACATTCCATTTCTGGAATGATGTACCAAACCAAGTTTATTATTATACTTGAAGGATAAATATTTAACTAAACTAAGGTTGGTTACATGTATTTTCATTTAATTGTTTTTACTTCCTTCATATTAATTACTATAAAAATTGTATATTTTTCCTCCCTATATGTTCCTGAACTCGTGTGTGTGAGTGTGTGTTTGTGTCTATGTTTAATTTATCTTCTTGGAGGAATTAGTCAAATATAAATGGTTCATGCCATCCTCGATTGTTATTGTTATTTTAATATAATATATGTGTGTGTGATATTAAATTTTTTAATTTATTATTATTATTATTTTATAAATATAAAATGGATGGTATTAAACATGAGGAGATTAATAGAAAAACAAAAAATTAAACCCTTTGTTTCTATAGGGGAATAATACATCAATTGTAGTGAGGGTCAACCTTGATCCTCTTCTCTTCCCCACACCTAGTTATTCACACCCAATTCATTTGTTCATTATGACTAGATGTTTATCAGATCATCAATGTAAAATATTATTCTCCCCCCAATTATGTTTATTTGAGATGAAAAAAAGTTTCTTGAATCATCAATGTCAAGCATTATCATTTTCTTATGTATCCATTTTTATAGTAATTTTTTATGGATATAGATGTTTGATTTCATTTTAAAATTGTGAATTCAATTATATTCTTAATAATTTATTATCTTGATATTATAGTATTATTAATTTGGATGTTTTATTTCCATTTAAAAAATTTATAATATCCATTTCTCTATTTTATAAACTCTAACAGTAATTCCAATGATTTTTATAAATATGAATGTTTTTATGTTTGAATAATTAATGCTTCATGTTATTTTTCTATTGGTGTTATTTTATAAGATTCATTGATAACATTTATATGGTTTATTATTAATATTAAATTATTGATGTTAATTAGTGTTGTTTATTAGGTTTTAGAAATTTGGTTTTGCAATTTTAAGGTATTCCTAGGTGGTAACATTATTGTGTGAATCATATCGATTGTTTAATGGGTTAATGCTCTCAATACTCATAACTAATTGTATTGTTCCATTATAAAATTACATATAAAAATATATTTACTATGAAACAATTAAGTATCAAAATTATATTTTAAATCTACAATGGATTGTGTTTAATATTATCTAACGGGGTGATCTGAATTATTTTCATGGAAATATTACAGGTATCATGAATTTTTTGTGAGATTATAAAAGTCTTGTGAAACATATTTATATGTTGTATATAAATAATTGTCATTAATAAATATTTCCTACCCGTAGGTGAACTATTAATTTGTTTTTCTCTAATTTGTTTAAGAATGTGTTAGATATGTTTAATGTTTTTATATTATTGTAAATCTTAACACCACTTGTAAATTATTATTTTATAGAAATTCTATAATTTATAAAGATCATGATTTTAATTTTTAGTGAAATTCCAAATTTCTTATGGGAATATGAAATTGAATGTTGATGTCATGTGTTCATATAAGTCTCATATTTATATTGTTAAAGTATTGAACATATATTCTTAACATTGGATTTATATAAATATGGGATGTTAAATTATTTTATATAAGTTATTTCACTAGAAATATATTTAATGAGTAAAATATTTCTTTTTAAATATATTCATTAATATTAAAAATAATGGCTATAATTATTCTTCAAAATTATTTAAAATAGATTTCATTTTCAAATAAACATAAATCATTGAAATATATTTTATATAAAAAGTTATGATTCTATAAATATATTATTAATTTCTAACCTAAACATTAATTTTATGAATATTAGTTAAAAAAACAATAATAATGTTTTTCCTATGTGAATGAGTATTAAATAAAAACAAATTAATTGAATAAACATGTGTTTCACATAACTAAATTAAGTGTTGGGAATATATTGTTTCATGAAACCAAAAATTAATGTTAAATGAAATTTTTTATTAAAATTCAGTCTCATGAATCCAATGATAGGTATTTAAAATTAAATAACTTCTAATTATATAATCACCCATCCTTAATAAATATTTTATTAAACTAATTTCAAAATTATGGAATTTTATAGGATGGAAAATATATTATCTCATATGTGTATTCCTTGGTTGTTTCCTATTTAATTTTATTCACTTTATTTACATTTATATTAGCATTTTTTTCTTATTACATGTGTTATGGATTTTTCTTTTATTAATTTTTAACGAGAATGAATTAAAGATCATTTATTCCAAGAAGTATTTTTTTTCTCGATTACTAGTAGTATACGATGATCACCTCTATGTAATACATTGCCAGTATACTTTTTTTGGTATTTTATAAAAGACACTTTTTGGAAAGTGGTAACCATAAAAATATCCAGATCAAAACACATTCAAAATCAACAACATCTATATTTAAAAATTCAAACCTTTAAAAACAAATCCATCACGAACCTTGATCCATGAACACGACTTTGAAGCACGGGTCCTCTCGATTTCTGCGTCGCCTCAAACCACGACCTACCTCGAAACAAACACCATGTGGTTTCTGACTTATCCTCCTCAACATGATCTCCGATGAGCTTCATCTTCACCATCATCGTCGAAGGACCGGCGTTCACACCACTGTCGCCTCTACCGCGATGCCACCACACACCACTAAGAACATCGCAAAACTATTTCTGAAAACTAAACTCAAACAAAAAGATGGAAACAAAACCAGGTATGGGGGCCACCTGAACAAACCGCCACTCTACAAGCTAGAGAAGGATATCCCATCCCCGCCTTCATCACTGAACCCAAAAGCCAGATCCTCCCAGCACTTGCAGACGACACGACCCGCAACGACATCCCCAGGTCTCACCATCTGATCCTACCACTTGGGTAATAAATTGAATTTGTATAGAGTATTTGACATGTTCTATGAATATGTAAAACTGATTTATGTTATTTTTGTATTATAATACCCAAATATTTTTTATGTTTTTTTGAAATATACAAGGATAATTTGATAGCTTTAATTATATAAAACCTTGTGTCTAAATGAACAATTACATATTATACATTTCTAATCTTGTAATTGTATTGGTGGGACTAGATTAGATTAATAGCATTATGAAAAATAATTATAAAAAGTTTTATTTAATTAAAAATTATTTATTAATTCATATGTAATAAATTTTTAGTAAAGTCATTTTAAGCATTATATACATGTTTTCTCAAAAAATAGGGTCTTCCCATTTTTTACAAGGACATTATGTTTAATTAACCCCTATATTAGAAATTTAATTTTAGGAAAATAATATCTTTTTTTAAGTAGAAAATATTTTATGGTGTAATTTTTAAATTTTTTAAAAGATTATTTTTCAATGAATAATAAAAAATAAAAATATTATTGGAAATTATATTTCTCATTCTAGTATTTAAATCAAAAAAAAATTATTTTTAATTGACTATAATATTTCATTATTTAATTTTCAGTAAAAATAATCCAATCAATGTAATTTTAATAAAAAAATGTGAATCATATTAGAATAAAATCTTTTTTGTAAGTAAAAATTATTTTTTATAGAAAAACTTTTTTTGATGATTTTTGTAGTTTTATTTTAAAATTAATTTTTTCCAATTATACAAATTAAATTTGAAAAAATGGTTCAAGTAATTGAAATTATAATTTCAATTTTTATTTGATAAGGATAAGTTGATTCTTTGTTCATAATATATAGTAAAAGTAGTAAAACATTGTTATATCATTTAATGTTAAAAAACAGTTACCGGTTTGAGTTAAACTAAGTGATGTGGATGGGATTGAAATATAAACACTACTAAATCCTATTGGATGGAAATATTTATGACCTATATTATCTTTTATTATATTATTATTCCGTTAGAAGAATTTGGATATAGTATGAAATTATTATATATTGATATTTTGATAAATTCCAGGTGTGTCATCTCCCTCCCTTATAAAATGAAATCAAATATACTCAATAATATGCATTTAAATATCCCCTCTTATCAGACATAAAATAAAAAAATTCAGTACTAACGTCCCTCCCCATGTCTTATAGGTTCCATTTTTAACAAAATTAAATCCAATCTAGTCTTAAAGTGTATATCAATGAAAGTTTCCCAATGAAGTTATATGACTATCAATCGACTACATTCAGTTTTCATTCTTCATAAAAATTCAGTAACCCTACTATATTTGTAATAACATGATGAATCTATTGTAATTTATATACATATATGTAATTATGATGTTTGTAACAACCTTATTCCATCACCTTTCCATGAAATGGTAAACGAAAGTACAACTTGTGCGTATGTGTGGACTACAACCTCCAATAAGAGATATAAATATTTTTTCCTCACAATAATTCCTGGTTGATTATTTTTTTTATTTTTACGTATTATATATTATATTTATGATATAAATATAGTTATTAAATAATGAAAAGTTATTTATCCACAATTTTTTTAATTTTTCATGAAAAAGGAAAATAGTCTTCATACACACGTGTGACTATCATCTTACGTTATGTTATAATAAATTTATCTATCTCTACCATTTATAGAGGATTATATCTATTTATATAATAAATATATATGATATTTTTATCATTATTAACATTATTTGTTATTTTGAACCATGATCTATATATATCTATAAAAATTACTGATCCAATACCATCATGAAAAATCAAACAGTTTACAAATTACAATTCAATTACAATGTATTAGAAATTGGGTATTGAAATGTAAAAATATGATAATATATGATAATATAAGTATTTAAATTATTTTTTATTTCTGTATAATAAATATTTATTTTTTTAGAGAAGGAAAGAGATCATACGAAGAAATTTGAAATTTAGGTAAGGGTTTTATTTTACAATATTATTTCTACAAGGATGTTTTATGCTTAAATTTTCTATAATGATATTATATGATCTTTCGGTCCTAAAATTAATTTTTTATTATCTTCTAGTCATTTTAAGATTATGATTGTTTTTTCTTCATTTTTCTCATTTTATATACCCAATATACTGAATTAATGTTTTAAGAAAATATGGATTTATTTATATCTTTCATTGGAAATCCATTATCATCCATATAAATGTTTTATAAAATGTTTAAATATTTTTACAAATCAATAATTATTTTTTTAATTCATTTTTAAACATGTTTTAATGTCTATAAATAGGATTAAAATGAAACTTCGTGTAGTTTTCTGAATGATGTACTATTTCTCTAAGGTGTGAACATTTTCATTGTTTAATGATTATCGATTAAAAAAATTCACAAATTAGAACAACAAAATTATTTGATGCATTATTTGCATCTTTTCATGTAAATCATAAAAGAAAATATTTTTCTTTATTATTTTAATTTTTTATATTTTATATAATTGATTTCAAAGTGAAAATGCTATTTTCATCAAAATATATTCCAAGAATAATTTGAGAATATTTTTCATTAATGATAACATAATTTGTTATTAAATACGATTCAATAGGGATTTGATTTTATGATACCATCCATATTCATTCATTGGAGAAAATATGGTTATGAGAATGAAATATTTATAAAACCATTTTTATTATTTATGTTTTATGTTATGATGAATGTTTTGATGGGCTTGTGGCATATATATAAAAATATTATTATTCTGAGATGGGTGGATCTATTATATCCCTCCAAATAAGAGGGAAATCATTAATTTTTTCGAGTTGATAGTGTGTATGAGAGGAAATCCCATTCAAAAAATTGGGTAAATGGGACATTATCCCAAATCCAAAAGTGGGTACGTGTAATGTCCTAGAATTCCTTTTACTTTTTTTATTTATATAGGATTATTTCAAGAACAGGCTCTGAGAAGGCCTGTGAATCTGAGGCCGGGAGTGGCCCAAATTTATTTTCAAACTATTTTTAAATTTCATTAAATAATATCTGATTAGTGGGGTTTTATAACTTTTAAACCAGTATCTAGATCAAAAATCTGAGGAAATTGTTGAAATCAGAGCATCGTGATTCACCTGTGAAGAGCCTAACTTCGACTGGTACGGTTGACTGAAAATGATAGCTTTCAGAACATTGAGGGAAAAAAATAAAATAACTTAATAATTTTTTTTTATAATTTTTCTCTTCCTCATTACGTAGTGACTTGTCAGCACAGTAGTACAACAATGACGAGATTCAAAATCCATTAATGGTCCTCATTGATGAAACATAATGGAAATGATGCAACCTGAAACACATATTCCTTCATTAATTAAATAGGTATTCAGTGTTGACGAACAACCCTAGAATTCCACTAACAAACAACGAAGAAGACCTCTCCAATAATGAACACCAGAGAATCTAAAAGTGGAAATGAAACCCTTGGAGATAGAATAGAATTTTGAGATCAATGAACGATGATGGGAGATCTTCCTTGACCGATATCCTTTTCCTAGGTAGGGGTTTAAATTTGAGTGATGTGTTTCCCCTATTCTTCATATATAATTGAGGAACGTGGATCAATACACTATCTAGTTGATCCATGGATGAATTATTCTTGAGGTATTGAGAAATAATATTGCGAGTTTGATATCAGGAATTACTACTTATTTATTTATATTTATGATCTGTGATCCCACTAACAAGAATAATTTTGGGCTAACCCGAACATAAGACGGTTTGTTTAATCGGTTTTCTCTGTGATCCCTACACTCTCTCCATGTTATTCGCCAATATAACCATGAGATCGAATCAGATCATTGTCAGGGGTGATTCCAAATGACATTAGGCCACTAGAGCGATGGAAAAATGGTGAGGAGTACATGATGGAGATAGTGACACCACAATAATCCTGGAAGCGTATACAGATTAGGAAAAGGACCACTAGAGAAATTCGGATGGCATGTGGTAGAGGCCGCGGGTAGGAGGCGGCACGCTAAGGCGGCCAAGCCCACAACCAGTAGTGGTAACGGTGGTGTAAGGTGGCGGCACCGATTGGGAATCATGTCAGTTAAAATGGCATGCAGGGTAGGCCACGACATTTAGTTGCTCGCAATCCCTCCTAGACCGCATGCGGAGAGGGGGTGGGTAACTTTAGCTGGCCACGTGGTGGTGCGAACCGAATGGTATAACCACATCCGGGTTGGACCCAGGTCGTCCCACTAATTTGGGCCAGGCCGATGGATTGACCCAGGCCATTGGGAGGTCGGGTTGGAGGATAATCGGCCTGCCTTGCGGGTTGGGGCAGATAGGAAACTGGGACACTATGCGGCCCTCCTGGAAAGAAACTGATCTGACTAAGTGGGATTGGACCAGAGAATGTGGACTATGTCATTGGGTGACCAAGCGACCTAGATCCCCAATCAAACTGGGTTAGGTCCAACAAGGCCCACTATGCTTGGAATCTAGGTCAGGCTGAACTAGGTTGAGTATATTTTTCTGACCAAGGTTGGGTCAAGAGGGACCCCCAAGCCAGGTTGGTGAGGTCGGTCTGACAATGTCGGACCAGGTCTGAACATAACTGGCCCTAGTTTACTAAAACACAAATATCTTTCAGATTGGTGTTTGATTGATGCTCCGTCTTCGGCATTGGGACCCTTGTGATGAGAGGGTCCTATAGGTATTTTCTGTGTGAGATTTCGTGGTAGTTGAGATGAAAATGATGTATTGAAAAGTAGAGTCTCCCGAAATCAATCATGTTGGAGACTAGGAATCTTATGGTCGGTTCTGACATGAAGGATATGACTAGCGGGGCCTTAGTGGTCTAGTAGAAGATCAGACTTCAGTGGTCTAGTATTGGAGTGGACCTCATTTGTCCAATAGCCGATCAGACCTCAGTGGTCTAGTAGCTGAGCAGACCTTAGTGGTCCAGTAGCCTAGTAGAACTTAGTGGTCAAGTAGCTAAGAGGACCTAAGTGGTCCAGCAGCCGAGAAAACCTCGGTGGCTCATCAGGCATGAGTCCCTCAGCATTACACAATGATTCAAAATTACAGCTGATAATATTACTTTTTATAATTTGAGTTATACCTGGTGTGAGTATTCTATTCTTGGTGGTCGTGCTTTTTGGTCTTTCTTTGTGGATGTTCTTTTGTGGTTTGGGGTCCCTATATTGTATTGTGTTACTCACCCCTATACGGTCTTCACCCGCATGTGTCCTGTCTTGTGTAGTTGATCAATGCTTCAACAGAGAACTTGGTGGTATGGGACCAATTTCTCCTTAGTGAGATGGGACAGACGGGAGTACTTCTATGGCTATAGGTATCTACCTTTCACCTACCCTTCAAGTAGGGTCATAAGTGAATGGATCATGGTATTTGTACTTTCCTTTGTGGTTTTGGTCATGTATTTTGGATCCTTTGTACTATTAGTTTGTATTATACTCTCATTATTTGTCTCATTGGTAGTTGTAGTTTACATTGTATTTAATTTCCATAGTTTATCATTTGTGCATGTGTACATGTGTAAAAGAAATGCCTTCCATTTTTGGGATATACCTACTCAGTGCTAGTCGCCAGCCCCTGTCCTATGGAACGTGGGCCTTGGTAGCCACAGCATGGGACCTAGGGGACGGGTTGTGATAGAGTAGTATCAAAGGAGGTCGGTTCTATGATAAGAATTAAGAGCCTGTATATTTTTAAGGGGAAAAAGTGTTATGTGTTTCAATTTCATCTTTCAGTCCAGGGAGTCAAGTAATTGTGCGGTGACCGACTTATCCATAAACCAGGACCCTTCATTCTTTTTTCTAACTATGTACATGAAAAAACTTATTTCATGTGTTTTTGAATGTTTTCTCATGGTCTTCTAAAGATAGAGTCAGCTGAGTAGGTATAATGTATTAATTAGGATTGCTCATTATCTCCTTTAGGATGCATCCATGCAGATAACCATCCAGGATTCTAGTGTGTGACCACAAGGATGGTCTATAGAGTGATGAGGCTTCGGTAAAAGGACTATTTCTTGAGATGACACCTTCAGGTACTGTCCCATCATTAACAATGCATGTTGGTTTGTATTTATTACAAAAGATATCTGTATAGGATGCACATAGGATCAGTTTGATTAATGAGTTCTAGAGGCAGATACCTCACTGATTCCAGGGAGAGACCGATCCTAAGGTCACTGAGGATTTCATGGAGGCAGTGACACGAGTCTTCCACTTAGTGAGGATTCCACCTGACCAGATTAACGATCTATCCAGTAGCCTTATGCAAGGATCTGCAGAGATATGGTGGAGTTTGATGATCTAGACGCATGAGGAGGCAACACTAAACTGGTCTGACTTTGAGAGACGTTTCAGGAAGGATTTCTTCCATGTGACTTCACACTCAGGGTGCATACTGGAGCTAATTCACCTACATTAGGTAGCCTGATACTGGTTATGTACTCTGCAAGGTTCATAGACCTCTCTCGTAACTCTACATATATGGTATGTGACCCTTTCTTTAGGAACTAGTCCTTTGAGAAGGGACTCTTACGAGAGATCAGGGCATCGATGATTTCTCTCCGCATCCCTACATAGGCCGCGGTGCTCGAGCGAGCACTTCTAGTGGAGATATTCCTCACAGAGCAGGTACCGACGGTGGGAGATACCACAAGGTGATAGGTGGCTAAGTCATCCGTGGTGGGTAGCAAAAAGATAATGTAGAGGCCCAAACGGGACATACCATTCAATGGAAAACCACAGGACTTAAGGTCGGAAGAAAAATAATCTTAGGGAAGAGGGAGTCATCAGATGATCTTAGTATACTAGACATGTAGTAGGTAATGGAACATGGAATGGGATTTCCTGACTCACCACGCAGAGGACCGACAGATGGTTGAGGGACCACTGGGGCCAGGATAGAGATATGAACAGGGCAGTCTGTCGGGCTGCGAACATGGAAGTGGAGCGGGAAGACTAACCAGAGGTGGGCGTAGTTATGAGGTACTACAACCTACACCCCCAGGTGGTCCCCCATGGGCTCCAGTAGCATGTGGATAGGGGAAGGCCCAGCTTTAGGCAATCTATATTTATGGTCCTAATGTCTCATAGATGATACAAGATATGATCATTGCCTTCTCCACATTAGCTTCAGTTCTTATAGACACAGGTTTCAGTCACTTTTAATTTTCCATAGCATTTTCCTGGATCTCAAATATTCGGATTGATCCATTGGCTTGATCATTACTTTTAGAGGCTCCCATGTGAGGGGTTTCGACGATCACACCCTAGTGTCGGTAGTGAGAGATTACTCTTGGAGGCAAGATATTCAGCTATGATCTCCTAGTAGTAGTGTTGAGGTCTTACGATGTCATTATGGGTATGGAATCGCTATGAGCAGTTCATGTTTAGATTGACTATTTTAGAGGAAAAGTGTGGTGTGTATGCGAAGATGGTAAATGGTTTTACCTTTTCGATGAGAAGGAAAATAGATTAGAACCGGATGGATTCACACATAGGTTGGTGCATATGATCACTCATCAGTTGGCTAGAATGACCCTCAGTGTACTGTATGAGATGAGTCCATGGTTTCCTATAGTGGTGGATGAGTATGAGGACTCCATTCTAGAGAATGTTCTAGGACAAACTCCTCACATATATGGAGAATTTTTCATTGGTCTATACCCCATGATGGAACTGATATCTACACCTCCATATTGGACGGATCCCTCAACGCTCCTTGAGCTGAGGGTACAGTTGGAAAACTTATAGTGGAAGGGGATCATAAGGTCCCGTGTTTCACCATGGAAATCCCATGTTTTGTTTTCCATGAATTCATACAAAATCCTGAGGTTATGCGTGGACTTCCGGTGTCTGAACTAGGTTACCATGAAGAAAAACTATCCTGTACCGATGATTGATGGCTTCTTCAATGAACTGAAGGGAGAATGATGGTTCTCAAAGATAGACCTCATATTAGGCTATCACCAACTTCAATAATGAGATTATTAAATCTCAAAGATGTCATTCTAGTGTCACTACGGCCACTATGAGTACATAGTGATCCCATTGGGCATGACAAGATCCCCAACGGTGTACATGGGACACATTAATATGGTCCTCCAGCCGAACATAAATCGGTCTGTAGTGGTCTTAATTGATGAAATCATAGTGCATATACTGTATGAGGGAGATCATGTGATACAACTAAGTATTGTTCTGGACACACTATGAGAGGACCAAAATTACTAAAATCTCTTGAAGTGTGAGGTCTAGATACGAATTGTCCACTTCCTACGACATGTAAAATTAGAGGCCAAATTCACAGTAGATCCAGTGAATATTGAGCTGGTGCTTTATTGTGATACACCCTAAACCATTATCGATATTTTTAGTTTCCTTGGGTTGGCTTGGCACTATTGGAGGTTTCTATTCGAATTAACTATAGTGGTATCACCCATGACAGTGTTAACGAAGAAAAGGAAACCCTTCGCCTGGAAATAAAGATTCCAATAATTCTTTCAATAGCTGAGGCATAGATTGATATGTGCTCCTATATGGAGACTATCAAAGGATTTCACTGACTACGGGGTGTTCTATGATGCATCAGGAACCGTTCTTGGTTGTGTCCTGATGTAGGGGAAAGAATTGATTACTTATGGATAATGAAAATTGAGACCACATGAGAAAAACATTCCGACTCATGATCAACAGTTGGCAGTGGTACTATTCATTCTAAATATGTGGTGACATTACCTTATGCATTAATGATTCATAATCTACTCAGACCACAAGAGTTTCATGAATTTCTTTTCATAGAAAGATCTGAATATGAGATAGATAAGTTCACTAGAGTTCCTCCTGGACTATGACTACAAGATAGTCTATACTCCTTTGAAGGGGAATATGGCGGTATATTCTCTCAACTGGAGATCAATTTCACACCTACAAGACATGGCCTCAAAGTAGTTTTCATCACATCAGATATCTTTTGGGGATAGAGAGAAGACAACTTTTCATCTATCAATTTTCCCTTCCACTCTTACAGTGTGTCAGGGAGGTGAAACTCAGATATTCTAGCTATGAGACTACACGTGCCCAGAGGTCCATATTTCCAGCCCCTAATGGATATCCAGAAGGTGTAGAACATGGAATCCTTTTCAGAGGACGCACAGTAGTACCAGTGGTGTTGCAGGAGGAGGTGTTGATGGAGTTCCATACATCCCTTTTAATGGTAAATCCAGATTTGGTGAAGATGTTTCAGGTCCTCTGACGTCAATACTGGGGGTTCAAGATGATGAAGGTAGTGGTAGAGTTAGTCTCAAGATGCCTCACTTTTCAGCATGTGAAGTTTGAGCACCAGGTTTCATCATATTTGACACAACCCCTTGAGGTATCTTAGTTAAAGGGGGATGGGATAATGGACTTCGTGATGGTCTTACCACGTCCGTCTCGGGGGGCATGATACCATCTGGGTGATCATAGAATGACTCACCAAGTCAGCCCACTTCCTACCCATTAAAAATTAGGGTTTAGTAGAGAGCTTGGGATTCCTAAACATGTGGTAGATTGTTCAAGACCACAAAGTCCCATGTAAGATGGTATTAGATCATGATACACTCTTTACATCCTAGTTGTGGAATGGATTGCAGGAGGTGGTTGGGAGTCTGTTGTTCATGAGTAAAACATTTCACCCACAAATAGATGGATAGATGAAGCAGTCCATACAAACCTTCGACGACATGCTTCATGCTTGCATTATTGATTTTTCCCATAGTTGGGAGGACCACCTACCAATGGTGCAGTTTTCATACAACAATATCTACCACTCCACCATTAGTATGGCGCTGTTTGAGGAAATGTTCTGATGACCATGCATGTCATAGTAATTCTGGAAAAAAACAAGGGAGTCATCAGTCATGGGTCGAGTGATGGTACATGCTACCACTAAGAAGGTGCAGGTCATCCAATAGTAGATGAAGACTGTATAGAGATAACAGAAGTCATATGTTGATTGGTGATGGAGACCCTTAGAGTTTGTGGAGGAGGACAACATATTCCTATGGGTCTCTCCTAGATGAGGGATACAATGATTTGGATGGGGAAACATGTATTTCTCCAAGATTTATTGGACCTTCCTAGTTTCTAAGTAGAGTATACGAGGTGGTGTACTGCATGGATCTAAAAATGCAGTTATAGAGGGTTCATTATGTCTTCCACGAATCATAGCTAAGAAGATACATGCATGACCATTCTCACGTCATCGACCACGGCGTGAAGGAGATTGAAAATGGGGTGACATTCACAGTGTACCCGATGGAGATAGAGGATCGATAGGAGAGGACCCTTTATGGATGTTTTATTCATATGGTGCTTGTTCCATGGAAGCATGTGAATCTCTAGGGAAGTACGTGGGAGCGAGAGGCTCGGATTCGTGCTCAGTATCCCCACTTGTTTGATTATCCCTTATATTATCTTATGATGTTGTAAATCCCTAAAGGTGGGGGTAATGTAATTTCCTAGAATTCCATGTTATCATTATTATTTATATCAGATTATTTTGAGGCCAGACTCTGAGACACAATGTGATTCTGAGGCTTGGAGTGGCTGGAATGTATTTTGAAACTATTTTTAAAGTTCATTAAATAATCGTGTGGGTAGGGTTTTCTAACATTTAAACCGGTTCCTAGATAATAAATATGTGGGAACTGTTGAACACAGTGCATCGGGATTATCCTAGGAAGTGCCTACCAACGACCAACATGGGATGACCGAAATGATAGTGTTTGGGAATTTGAGTAGAAAAATAAAATAACATCAAAATGTTATTTTATTATTTTATCTTCATTGTTACAAAACGACTAATCAGCGTTGTGGAACAATGAGTATAAAACACTGAATCCATTAAAAAAGATCATTAATGTATTAGTGTGGTGACACTGCAACATGAAACACGCATTCCTTCATTCATTATACATGGATTCAGGGTCGAAAAAAACCCTATAATTCCACTGATGAATGATGAAGGGAACCTCTACAACAACGAACAACAGCGAATCAGAATGCAGCGATGATACCATTAGAGAGAGAATCTGAATCGGAGATCAATGGATGGAGATAGGATATCTTCCTCAACTGATCTCGTTTTCCAAGGTAGGGTTTTATATCTAAGTGATTGATTTACCCTTATCCATCTCTTATAATCGAAGAATGCGGATAAACTCACAAACTAGTAGATCCACAGATGAATTCTTCATATGGGATTATGAAATATTATTGTGGGTTTGATATCGGGAAATAAATATTATTGATTTATATTTATGATTTGTGATCTAGTTGAAAAGAACAACTCCGGTCTGACACAAACAAAGGCTAGTTTGTTCATTGGGTGTTCTCAGTTTCCCCCCTTCCTTGTTCTTTGCCGATGGAACCATGATGTCAATTCATGTATTTTACAGGGGAATTCCAAATGATGCCAGACCCCAGGAGTGATGATAAAATGGAGAGGAGTATGATGCAGTGATGGTGACTCCCAAAAAATCCTAGAATCGCAGACTGATCAGGAACTGGACCATCGGAGCAACTCTAGTGGCCCGAGGAAGAGACCGCAAGGGGTAGCCAATGGGGGCAGCCGTGGGTGGGACGCATCACGCCGAGGTGGTGGAGGCTGCACCAGTAGGGGTCATAGCTGTGTAGGGCAGTGATGTCGGTTTGAGCGGCCCAAGGGGCAGGCCTTAGTGGGCCACGACATGCACTGGCATGCGGTCCACACTAGACTATGTGTGGAGGGGATGCAACTAGCCTCTTCTGGATATGTGGCTGTGCGAACTAGATGCCAGCGAGGTGTCCAGTCTGGAACCAAGCTGAGCCGTCAATGCGGACTGGGCCGATAGAGTAAACTGGGCCACTGGGCGGCGTGTGATGGAAGAGAACCAGCCCACCATGCGGGCTTGTAATAGTTAGGAAACCGGGGCACTATGAAGCCCAATTAGAAAAAAATGGTCCAAATAAGTCAAACCAGGATAAATAATATAGACTGGGTCACTGGGTGACCCAGTGGGATAGACACACAGATGAACCTGGTTATGTCCATCAGGGCCCACTAGGCTAGGGCAGTGGGCCATGATGGATTGGGTCGGCCCAGACCCAACTAGGTTGGGTCAGGTCAATCGAACCAAGTCGGGTCATGTGGGACCCTAGGGCTAGGTTGGTCAGGTCGGTCTGACCATGTCACACTACGAGAAAATCGCCGTTTAGTGGAGGTTTTTTGCGGCGGTTTTTAAAACCGTCGCGAAATGCGTTTCGGGCTGGCATTTCGCGGCGGTTTTTAGAACCGCCTCGAAAAAACCGCCGCTAAATGACAAAAAAAAATTATTTTTTTTAATTATTTCTTTAAATTTTTTTTATTTTTATTCAAGGAATAGTGGCGGTTTTTAAAAAAACCACCGCGAAATAGCGGCGGTTTCGGTAAAACTGCCGTGAAATAAAATGAAAAAAATAAAAAAACGTGAGAAACCCCGAAAACACTAAAACAATCATAACATTTGATCCTGGCGTCCGTTGAAGCGCCATGACCTGTCAAATCGAAGCTCATGAAGAGATATAGAGGCACATATAATCAAAATCGTGAGACGATCTAAGGTGTGGACGATATTAGAGTTATAAAAAAGTTGAAAAAATTTCTCCAACTTCAAATAGACATAACTTTCACTCCGGGTGTCCGTTTGGGCTCTACCACATATCAAATCGAAGCCAGCGAAGAGAGCTACGCACTGGTGCGATAGAAGCAAGCTTCTTTCGGGGTTTTCGTCCCCAAAAACCCCTTTGAAGGCCTCCAAAACCCCGTTTCCGTCACCGGTGTCCCGTCGAACTTGTCTTCAAACGGACCTAACGTTCGATCCGCGTGTCAATTTGGCCTCCTCCACCTGCCAGATCATAGCTCGTTCCATGAGCTTCAGTTTGACTGGTTGCGGCGCCCACATGCACTCATATATCATATGTTATGGCCTTTTAGTGGGTATCGGGTTTGTTATGTTTTTCAATGCCTCGTTTCTAGCACCTGTTCCCCGTCAGCTTTTTTTTAAATGGTCGTAACTTCCGATCCGCCTGTCCATTCGGACTCTTTCAGCTTTCAGGTTAAAGATCATTTCGGGATCGTTGATTTGACAGGTCGCAGATCTAAAACGGACTCTTGGATCTTAAGTTATCTCCGAATATAAATGACCAAAAAAAAAGAAAGAGATCAATATCCCAATGCTATATGAATGATCAATTGAATAAAGATCCAAAATACCTAGAACTAGACCCATTAAGTACTGAAAAAAGAACTTAAAAAGATGATTGAATGTTTGGATAGAGGAAAGAAACCATACGATACTTGAATCTATTGTAGGGTGAGGTGCATATCTTTAATTTGGGATTTGATTCATCAATAAAGATGTCTTGAAGTTTTAGGAATCCATTAGGGAGAATCTAAAAATGAAATAAATCATTTAGGGTCAAATAAATTTGAAATTGGGTGATTTATAATGTGTTTATGAATTTTAAATCTATTTTTCTAAATAATTAATCATATGCACATGGTTTCCAAGGAAATATAGAATGTTCGGGAAAATCTTGTTCCAAAATCTGTCACCACTTCTTGGGGGTGCACAATTACGCTTAAGAGGTTGAACAATTTGAAAAATCATGCATTAGTCATGCAATCTTTCTCTATATGGGGTTGAGTAGCTCATGGGGATTGGGAACAAGGTTTGGGAAAAAAATCGCCGATCATGCACTTCTAAAAATCCCTAAACACATCCAATTTTCACCCAAATGCACCAATGATAAAACCCAAAAAATATAAAAAAGGAATAAGAATACCTATTAATAATATCATTACATCTCTATAATGTTTGGGATCTTATAATATCCCAACATTATAACATCTTCCCCTCGTTCTATGGAACCAACCATCTTTGAGATTTTGAGGAAAAAAGATTGGGTCGCTGAGACTACATATCTTCTTCTCTCACCCATGTTTACTCCAGAACATGAACATGATTACCCAATACAATAACTATCATCATGGTATTCCCCAATAACACTTTATCACAAAAACCCAACACACATATCATATACCCCTCAAAAGTTTCATCTGACTAAACCTTAATATCATCCACATTAATCACCGGAGAAGGGTTGGGGTGATACCACTGAAGTTGCATCACATGGAAAACATCACAATTAGAACTATAACATTTTATAAGATACAATCGGTATGTTGCTAACCATATTATCTATATAATCTTAAATGTTCCAACACTAATGGGAACTAACTTTCCCTCCCCCTATATCTTATAGTGACCCAATGTAGGAGACCCCCGATGGAAGACACAATCACCCTCTTCGAACTACGGGGTTCATCGATGTTTATTAGAATACGATTTCCATATTTTCTAGGAAATATCTATAGACATCATAATCAGTTGAACATGATCCAAAATGTAACACCCCGAGATTTTATGAAAAATATTCTTTTAATTTCATTAATGTCTTGTGGTGTATTCTACACCAAGATTACCTTGCGCTATATGCAACACCTTATTAGCTTGCAGCATACGCAACACTATTCTTGGATTATGTTACACACAATTTTGATAATAGTTATTCTACGCAACATTGAGTATATATATATATATATATATATATATTAAATGTATAAATGAAATATGGTTGGATTCTGTTATACAAAACAACGAAGGATTCTTTCACAACACGCAACCCTGACTTGGCTTGCATTACACGCAATCGCGACCTTCCTCGATAGCGTGTGTTGTACGCAATACCGGGTTTTAATAAACAATGATATATTATTATAATATTGTCATGAACTAGCAGTTATGAATAGTATTAACTAGATTTTGAATTTTATAACATTATTATTCATCTTACACATTTTCTAGAACATGGTATAAGAACAAAATAAATTTTTCGGGTAAAATAAGTATTTTTCAAAAAATGCAGTTTTGCCGCCTTTTGATGGCGCACCCACTTTAAATATAGTTTTTGATATGTTTATATGTTAAATTTGACAAAATAAAATTATTCTTTTGAATCAGGATATAAAAATTTACATTAGATAAAGTTTTGACATTTTTTCGATAACTTTCATATTTTAATGAATAGTAAAAACACGCTATATTTTAATTAAAAAAAACTTTTTTCATCATAATATCTTATGTGGTTAAATTATAATATTTAATGGTTTTAAAGTATAAATAGAATATATTTTTACCATTTAATATAATGTATGTCATTATCATTGATTTTACCTTGAATTCGTAGGATAAATCAATTCAATCTTTTGCAATGTTTTAAAGAAAACCCTGTTTTCTTTCGACAACAGGATTAATTTTAATTTAATTTCTACATCTTTTGTGTATTGAATTTGTAAAAATGGATTCCATATTTGGAATCAGTGGGTCCAAATTATGTTAATAAGCTACTTTTTATTTTTGGGCATTGTGAATAGTAATTACGGTAAATTTTATTTACTGTAGTTAAAGGTAAATCGGGTAATTAAGGGTAAATATAAGATTATAAAATTACCCTAAAACTTGGAAAAATCCTATTGGATGGCTAAAAGTAGACCCATATAACCTAAGGGTCGGATTAGATTCATTTTATGGACTTTTTTCAATGAAAATAATTTAATTATTATTAAAACCAAAGAATGTGACAACATGTCACTTTCTTAAATCTTATAAGTATAATAATTTTAATTTAGTGATAAACTTCATGAAACGTCGAACATTAATAGTCTCCAGAAATCTAATACAATTATATACATCATAGGAATTTATTTAGAATTTTGAGGGATTAAATAATTATCATTTATTATGACACAAAGATGATGCAGTAATTGTCTTATTAATGAAATATTGACATAATTGATGTTATAAATGCCCAAATAAATGTAATTTGAGACTTTTTATGACTTAAATTAATTTTCTAGGTTAATATGACATGTTTTTGTTGATATAAGTAACTTGGTTCTAACTTATCATTCTGTTATGAATTTCATAAAAATCAAGTACCAAATAGTGTCAAAATTGACATAAATTAGTTTTTAAAACAAATATTATATTATTAATTGTTATTTAATTCCTAAAAATCTAAGGTTCAGCCTAATGAATTAGATAAGGATATATATTCTAATAATAAACAACTTGGGGTTCTTTTGTCTTAATATAGTAAGTTTATTAACCTTATAGTGTAAGAAAACAAGAAGACACTATAAAAGTCAAATTATATAACTTAAAGTTAAATCTAAATAATAAGGTTAAAATTGATACCTAAACTTGTCTAAATTCTATTGGATGAGATAATTTCGACCCATATCCACCTTAGATTATAAATATAAGAATTTGGAGCTATAGAAAACCGAACTAAACTTTATAATAAAATAATATTTTTAGTTTTCCCAAAGGTACCACTCTCCTCCCTTATAAAAGGACACCTCCTCCCTCTCATCCTCACACCAATTTGAGCATTCAAGATCGGCCAAACCCTACCAAAATCTCTTCTACACTTTACTAGTATCATCCTAGAGGTCCTGGTTTTCTTCAAAGACCATCCTTAGTTCTTTAAGTGGACGTTAAGAAAAGGCGCGTCAAAAAGAGGAGGTTCAGATACGTACAAAGCATATCGGACATAAGGTAAGGGAAATATCACAATCTCATTTTTATCCGAGATTGTTTATACATTGGTATTTACTGGGGTGTATTTTATCATCCACATCCATGTTTCCTCAATATGTAATTTTATTTCCATCCACCTACAATTGATTAAAACCATTTTTCCCTTTGGTGAGTTTATAGTAAAAGACATGAAAGGAATCTTTTTTCATTTTTCGTACGAGGTACTTTTTTGACATTTCCGACAAAAGCACGAAGAATGTTTTTTTTAACTTATACGGCATGAATGGATTTTTAAAACATTATTTCCAAGAAGATTCCTTTACAAGTTTTCAAGTTTATTTTTAATCATCTTATTTTAGTTTAGAATTGTATGACATGTTATGAAAGGAAAAGTGTTTTTGAAGAAGAAAGGATATTTTCCTCAAGAATGGAGTTCAATTGTTTTATCAAAATTATTTTTCATGTATGATAATAAAGGGTTCTGTTTATATCCCTATTATTACATTTATTTTATTATATTGTGATGGAATTATTTTTATGAATTCCTTTATCTTATATGAATTGTTTTATTATGTCACGATGTTTAAGATCCCCATTTTTATTACATGGGTTATGCAATGATGTATGATTTATGATTTTGTGGCACATAAGAATAGTATAATTATGAGATGGGTGGGACCTATATCTCCCTCCAATGCATTGGGTAAGGATTTTATATCTCATGAGATAGACATGGCTGGAACGGTAGGTTATATCGGTTCAGTGAAGCAGTACTGAAACGAGGGTGACTCGGTTCAGAAATGGACTTTGTCAACTACGATAGTCTTGGAAATGAGTCTTGACTAATAAGATATGATTCTCTATGATTATGTGTGTATTCCACAAAGTTTCATATTTTAAGTTATGATTATTGGGATTACATTTCACTACTATGATTTATCCCATGTTATGAAATTATGATCTCTTTTGCAGGTTAAGATTTCCAAAAGATATGTTCTTATGAATATGACGTAATGGATATTTCTTTTGTTTACCCTTACTGAGAATTTGAGCTCACCCTTTTATGTTTTATTTTCCCCAGGACATAAAATAAAGGATTTAGGTTTAAAAAAAGATCTTTATAGGAGATGTTGAAGATCTTTCACCATGATTAGAAGATTATATTCCGAGTTTCCAAAGACACTAAACTATTACGGTCCTTGTGTGTCTATTTTTCTTATGTATTAAGTATTCCGCAAAATTAATGTAATGTCCATGTACGTCAAGCTTCGGGTCTCTACAGTTGGTATCAGAGGAAAGGTTTAGTCAACCTTTGGAAACTAGGATGTGAGAACGTTAGTGAGATCCCAAGAGATATATATAAGGTATGTCTAGGGATGTCTCTAAGGATAAGTATACGTATAGGATATAGTCCTAGAACTAAGGTAACGATCTTATAATTTAACCTAAGATGTTAGATATTAAGGGTACTCCCCCTTTATTATGTTGTTTTCCCTAGAATGATTTTTGCCTCTCACACTATTCTTTTTGGGTTTTAGATGATGGCTGGAACCCGAAGGAACCGTGATGATCGCTGTAATGGAAAATGCAATGATTGTCCTCCTAAATAAACAAATGTTATGGGAGATGGAGTGAAAAATCTTATTACTATACTTACACAAGATATGAATCATTCTAGACATCCAAATGAGCAGAGAAGGGAACAATATTCTATTGAGTCCTTCATGAGGCAACGTCCACCTTCTTTTAGTGGGTCTTCCGATCCACATGTTTCTGAACAATGGATCAGTACCACTAAAAAGATATTTTCAGTTCTTCAATGTTCTGAACATGATAAAGTCATCTTAGTAGTATATCATTTGAAAGGTGAAGCTGATCAATGGTGGAATCTTATCAAGAATACGAGGCAAAGAGATGAAATTGAGTCCATGGAATGGGATGAGTTCAAGAACTTATTTTTCAATAAGTACTTCCCTCGTATTCTTCGAACAAAGATGGAGAAGGAGTTTCTTGAACTAAATAAAAAGGATGATGAATATGTTAGCGAATTTTACACGTCTTGCAAGGTATGCATATGGATTTATCATCCAACCTGAAAGTAAAGTTGCTCGATTCTTCAGTGGCTTAAAACCAAGTCTTCGAAGGGCATTAGCTATAAGAGACATCAGTAGCTATGAAAAAATTGTGTGTTGTGCTATCAAGGTAGAAATGGAAGTTGGTGTTACTTATCCATCTCATAGTTTTGATAAGAAACGAAAGATGAAGTTCAAGGAGAAATCTCATAATAATGGTGAAAAGAAGATGAATGTTTCCTTATGCTCAAAGTGTGGAATGAAGAATGGTGGAGATTGTCTTAAAGGGACATGTAAATGTTTCAAATGTGGAAAGGAAGGTCATCGGGTTTTTAATGCTGCAATGATGGGAAGAAGATGCCTAATGATGCAAACAAAGGAAGGGATACAAAGAATGAACCTACTACACTTCAATGTTTCAAGTGCAAGGAAATGGGGCATTATGCTAATAAATGCCCTAATCCAAGGGTTAGTGATGATCGACATGAGCAACCGCTTAAGGCAAAGGACAAATGGAAGTCACATGTGATCACTATTGGCGATGTTGAATATGACAACGATGTGGTGGAATGATTAAGTGTTTATGTAATGGGATTTCAAAATAGTATCATGGAATCTCATTTATGGTATTGTGGAATTTTGGAATATCTATGTATTGGTTTTCAATAATTATATGATACTGGTAACCAGGAAAAAAAGTGATTGAAATATTTTTGGAAAGTAGATGATATGCGCATAATGAAGGGACAAGAAGATAATGAGATGTTTGATTGTATTCATGGCTCGTGATTGATATAAGGACTAAGTATATAGAATTTTGAGGATTTTGGTATGTGGAAAGAGTTATCTTTTGACAGCACTCATGTTTTCACTAAGATTCAATGGGTATTCATTTTTCAATAGATTACATGATTATGGTATTCACATGATTGGAATGTGACGAACAAGATATATGAGGGATAAATGATGGAACTCACGTGATAATTTTCTATATACTATGAGCTTGGACCGATGTATTTTAGATAAGCCTAAAGATTGGAATGGATTATGTTGGACATAAGTTAGTATTGTTTAAGTATAAAACTTTTTTGATATTTTTGATGAGATGTTATAGTAATATAAAAAGGAAAACCTGCCGGACCGGCGACAGCCCATCGCGTCGGACAAGGCTGTGGGAATCAAACCCACAACCGAGGTGTGACTGGCCCTTATCGCCTACCACTGGACTACAAGAAGTCCTTATTTAGTAGAAACCAGTTTTATTATATTAATCAGTATTATATATGAAGTATAAGTCCATTTTAGGAACCATATATGATTAATCTCACTATAGATGGACTTATGTATTTTTTGATAACTTTTCTAGCCTTTTGTTTGAGACAGATGGAATGACCCATCATTCTATCACATCATCTGCTATCACATCACGAATGACAAATTCAGCTTCATTTATTTAAGATATGAAGTGGAAATTGTCCAAAGAACAACTAACAGTGAGACTATACCAAAATCATGAAAGTATTTCTTCTAATTCCTATATCATCAACTTTAGGGAAACGATCTTGAAAACCAAAAATGTTGTCCTAGTGCTATTATATCTGATGAATCAGATGGTACCTTAGATCGTCACAAATTTATGGTTTTGTGATTGCTGGCTTTTCCATAGACATGTTCTCTACCACTCTCCATCAGAACATGATGGTTAGATTTCTCTTCCATATCCATATTTTCACCTATGTGGAAACCCAGTGATTAGTTCATTTGGGTAACTGTTACGTTTCATACATTTGTTTTTAAAGATTGGTTTTGGTATTTCTTATTACGATGTGGGTTTCTATTAAAGAAACTTTCGAGTAGTAAACCATTTATAATCCCGATGAATTTCGAGGGCGAAATTCATTTTAAGGGGGGTAGAATGTAACACCCAGAGATTTTATGAAAAATATTCTTTTAATTTCATTAATTTCTTGTGTTGTATTCTACACCAAGATTACCTTGCACTATACGCAACACCGTATTAGCTTGTAGTATACGCAACACTATTCTTGGATCGTGTTACACACAATTTTGAAAATAGTTATTCTATGCAACATTGAGTGTATATATATATATATATATTCAATGTATAAATGAAATATGGTTGGATTCTGTTATACAAAACAACTAAGGATTCTTTCACAACACGCAACCCTAACTTGTCTTGCATTACACGCAATCACGACCGTCCTCGATAGCGTGTGTTGTACGCAATACCGGGTTTTAATAAACAACAATATATTATTATAATATTGTCATGAACTAGAAGTTATGAATAGTATTAACTAAATTTTTAATTTTATAACATTATTATTCATCTTACACATTTTCTAGAACATGGTATAAGAACAAAATAAATTTTTCAGGTAAAATAAGTATTTTTCAAAAAATGCAGTTTTGCCGCCTTTTGATGGTGCACCCACTTTAAATCTAGTTTTTGACATGTTTATATGTTCAATTTGACAAAATAAAATTATTCTTTTGAATCAGGATATAAAAATTTAACTTAGATAATGTTTTGATATTTTTCCGATAACTTTCATATTTTAATGAATAGTAAAAACACGCTATATTTTAATTAAAAACAACTTTTTTCATCGTAATATCTTATGTGGTTAAATTATTATATTTAATGGTTTTAAAGTATAAATATAATATATTATTTCCATTAAATATAATGTATGTCATTAGCATTGATTTTACCTTGAATTCGTATGTTAAATCAATTCAATCTGTTGCAATGTTTTAAAGAAAACCCCGTTTTTTTCGACAACGGGATTAATTTTAATTTAATTTATGCATCTTTTTTGTATTGAATTTGGAAAAATGGATTCCATATTTTGAATCTGTGGGTCCAAATTATGTTAATAAGATACTTTTTATTTTTGGGCATTGTGAATAGTAACTACGATAAATTTTATTTACTATAGTTAAAGGTAAATTGGGTAATTAAGGGTAAATATAAGATTATAAAATTACCCTAACACTTGGAAAAATCCTATTGGATGGCTAAATGTAGACCCATATAACCTAAGGGTCGGATTAGATTCATTTTATGGACTTTTTTCAATGAAAATAATTTAATTATTATTAAAACCAAAGAATGTGACAACATGTCACTTTCTTAAATCTTATAAGTATAATAATTTTAATTTAGTGATAAACTTCATGAAACGTCGAACATTAATAGTCTCCAGAAATCTAATACAATTATATACATCATAGGAATTTATTTAGAATTTTGAGGGATTAAATAATTATCATTTATTATGACACAAAGATGATGCAGTAATTGTCTTATTAATGAAATATTGACATAATTGATGTTATAAATGCCCAAATAAATGTAATTTGAGACTTTTTATGACTTAAATTAATTTTCTAGGTTAATATGACATGTTTTTGTTGATATAAGTAACTTGGTTCTAACTTATCATTCTGTTATGAATTTCATAAAAATCAAGTACCAAATAGTGTCAAAATTGACATAAATTAGTTTTTAAAACAAATATTATATTATTAATTGTTATTTAATTCCTAAAAATCTAAGTTTAGGCAAAATGGCTTATATAAGGATATATATATTAATAATAAACAACTTGGGGTTCTTTTGGCTTGATATAGTAAGTTTATTAACCTTATAGTGTAAGAAAACAAGAAGACACGGTAAAAGTTAAATTATCTAACTTAAAGTTAAATCTAAATGATAAGGTTAAAATTGATACCTAAACTTGACTAAATTCTATTGGATGAGAGAATTTAGACCCATCTCTACCTTAGCTTATAAATATATCAATTTGGAGCTATTTAAAACGTAAATTGACTTTATAATAAAATAATATTTTTAGTTTTCCCAAAGGTGCCCCTCTCCTCCCTTAAAAAAGGGAACCTCCCCCCTCTCCTCCTCACACCAATTTGAGCATTCATGCTCGGCCAACCCCTACCAAAAACTCTTCTCCACTTCCCTAGTATCATCCTAGAGGTCTTGGTCTTCTTCAAAGACCATATTTAGTTCTTTAAGTGGAGGTTAAGAAAAGGCGCGTCAAAAAGAGGAGGTTCGGATACGTACAAAGCATATCAGACATAAGGTAAGGGAAATATCCCAATCTCATTTTTATCCGAGATTGTTTATACTTTGGTATTTATTGGGGTGTATTTTATCATCCACATCCACATTTCCTCAATATGTAATATTATTTCCATCCGCCTACAAGTGTTTAAAACCATTTTTACCCTTTGGTGAGTTTATAGTAAAAGATATGAAAGGAATCTTTTGTCGTTTTTCGTACGAGGTACTTTTTGACTTTTCCGAAAAAAGCACGAAGAATGTTTTATTTAACTTATACGGAATGAATGGATTTTTTAAAAATTATTTCCAAGAAGCTTCCTTTACAAGTTTTCAAGTTTATTTTTAATCAACTTCTTTTAGTTTAGAATTGTATGACATGTTATGAAAGGAAAAGTGTTTTTGAAGAAGAAAGGATATTTTCCTCAAGAATGGAGTTCAAGTGTTTTATAAAAATTATTTTTCATCTAAGATAATAAAGGGTTCTGTTTATATCCCTATTATTACATTGATTTGATTATATTGTGATGGAATTATTTTTATGAATTCCTTTATCTTATATGAATTGTTTTATGATGTCACGATGTTTAAGATTCCCATTTTTATTACATGGGTTATGCAATGATGTATGATTTATGATTTAATGGAACACATAAGAATGGTATCATTATGAGATGTGTGGGACCTATATCTCCCTCCAATGAATTGGGTAATGATTTTATATTTGATGAGATAGACATGGCTGGAACGGTAGGTTATACAGGTTCAGTGAAGAAGGAATGAAACGAGGGTGACTCGGTTCAGAAATAGACTTTTTCCACTAAGATAGTCTTGGAAATGAGTCTTGACTAATAAGATATGATTCTCTATGATTATGTGTGTATGACAGAATGTTTCATGTTTTAAGTTATGATTATTGGGATTACATTTCACTACTATTATTTATCCCATGTTATAAAATTATGATCTCTTTTGCAGGTTAAGATTTCCAAAAGATATTTTCTTATGAATATCACGTAATTGATATTTCTTTTGTTTACCCTTACCGAGCATTTGAGCTCACCCTTTTATGTTTTCTTTTCCCCAGGACATAAAAGAAAGGATTTAGGTTTAAAGAAAAGATCTTTATGGGAGATGTTAAAGATCATTCACCACGATTAGAAGATTATATTCCGAGTTTCTAAAGACACTAAACTATTACGGTCCTTGTGTGTCTATTTTTTTTATGTATTAAGTATTCCACAAAAGTAATGTAATTTCCATTTACGTCAATCTTCGGGTCTCTACACAACATCTCCTTCATGAGACTCATCCCCACCTACTCTGACTCACCTACATCCATCCAACATAGAGGTGATCTATATGGACTACCATAACGATCCTTCTGTAGTTCCATATAAAAAGCTTCCTGATAGCTATTATTATAGTAAAAATCCAACATTTATAGTTTCTTCTACCAAGATCCAAAATAGTCTAGGAAGCACTCCCAATTAATATCCTCAATCACTATTATAGCATGCTCCGACCTCCCATTTTTTTGTGGGTGGAAATCCATACTCACAAAAAACCTATGTACCAAGAACCTTCTGCAAGACATACTATAAGTGAGAAGTAAAATGAAATTCATCGTATGATTATATAATATATGGTATGAAATGTAGATAAACTATCTCAAATACCAAAATTTTCCCCAAATTTTCAATGAAAAAAGATATTGTATAAGTAAGAAATGTTTTACTTTCCTCAGTCGGTCCACAGTTACGCAGAATAGTTTCATTCATCCATGGAATCCTTATGAGACACATTAAAAATACCATAATAATTTCATACCATTTCCATTCCAAAATGGGAAATGGATGGCGTAAAAATCCAGGTCATCGATGCTCGGCCTTCACCTATTGACACGTGTAGCATCATGCCATGATCTTGATTATCTTCTTTTTCATGCTCGACTAACAATATAGTCATCAGAATTCAATGAACATTTTCGTCACTCTCGGATGCACCAACCACATAATTGGCATAAAATTATGACATCATCTCCACTCTCATAATCATATGCACAAAAACATGATTCCTAATATATATTATATCATCCTCTTCTATTTTCCAATCTGAAGGTGTCTCCCCAACATCAAGGATTTCCCTACAAGGCCAATCAATCTCGATCCGCACACATCCTTTCACTATTCTGACTCATAAGTATAATATCCAATAAAACAGATACATGTGTCATCTACTACTAGATCTCCTGAATCATAACATGCATCTCAGCCGATATATTTTTCATCGTCTACTCAACACAAGACTCTTGAACCGCAAGAGTCTTACATTTCCTTCTTATAGATTTTAAAGTAATACTTCCATTTCCAAGCATATATGCTAACACAAAATCATAATATTTCATATAATCAATCCACCTCATTTGTCATAGATTCAAATATTTCAAGTAAAATATAATCTTTTTGATCTTTTGATCAGTATTCAGAGTAAACTTCTCACTGAATATATAATTCCTCTAAGACATCAATGTACAAACCACTGATTCCACCTAGAGATCATTTGTAGGTTTGTTCCATTCATGTGTCCATAACTTCCAAGACCCATATGCCAAAGGGAAATATCCCTACATCGATACTACTCCATGCCTGAACCATAAGGATCAAAAAACATTTTATACTCCTCCCCTGGCTTGGGTACGATTGTGATTGGGGTTATTCTTAAGTGATTATTTAACTCATGTAAAACATTCTCACATGATCCAAGCTATTCAAACTTTACTAGATTATTATTCAAAGCCTATATGTGGTGTTTCCAAATAGGAAAATTCCTAGATTAACCTCTGATAATGACCTTCCGAATAAATAAATCTATGTATATCAAAAGAATTCATGGGTTTCTCCCATGATACAACTACCTGAACATTCTCTAGGTCCACTAACATGACTTCCTTCAAGATGATGTGACCCATGTAATGTATATGATCAATCCAGAATTGACACCTTCATAGCTTGGTGTATAGATTTTTGAATCTTAGAGCACTCAAGATGATGATATGATGGTGGGAATTATATTCATGAGTCTTGGAGTATAACAAGATTTCCTTCACAAATACTACTACAAAATGATATTGGAAGAGGTGGAAGATTATGTTTATCCTATCAATAAACACTATTGTAGCATTTTTTATCCCAAAAGGTATCACAGCAAAGACTTAAAGGCCATACTTGCTTCTGAAACCTATTTTCGGTATGTCATAATGATGAACTCTCAACTAATGATACCCTGGCATCAATCCGACTTTGGAGAAAACACAATACCACATAAATTGTTCAAAAATATCATCGATATATTTAATAGGACAATAGTTATTCATAAACATTCAATACAACTTCAGGTAATCAACAGACCATGGTTGTGTCCCATCGACCATCTTAGAAATAAAATTGATGAACCCCATGGAGACATACTCAGACAGATGAATCCCATATAATAAAACACTTTTATTTGAGTCTTTTGATCTTGATACCCTATTGGTTCTATTCTTTATTGTGGAATAGAAATTATTTAATCCCCTAACCTGAGATCAATTGTAAATTACTCATCTCCATAAGAAGGAAACAATGATAAGTCATTAGGTAATATGTTCTAAAACATATCCACTATGAGTGAAATGAGATTACGGTCCTCACATCCATTATTCAGAAAAATACAAGAACAATGGGCATAGAGCTCCACCAATTTCCATACTAGCCCAGAATGACTTGACTGTATATGCCACTCTCCACAGTGAATATAATTTTCACCCTTAGGAGACATAAAATTCATTGTCCTGCGATTACAATCTATATTGTCTTGATACACTACTAACTGGTCCTTACCCAAAATTTGGTCAAATATTGACATATGAATTTTATAAAGATCCAAAAGAAAATGATACTCTCCAAAATTGAGAGAGAACCCCTTTCATAAACATATTTCTCTCTATTGTACCCCCAGCAGTTTATCAATTTTCATAACACTGCTCAAATACTCAATTATCATACCCAACCCAACCAATAGTTCTGTTGATATTAAAGATTGAGACATACAATTATCAAATAAGTAATAGATAACATAGATTATACAAGAATATTACCTATAACTATTAATGGTATAGCCTTTCTATCAACCAGTGTATACTGAATGACAGGTAACTATCATACTCTTCTGCTCTGTGATGTAGCATGAGTCCCATGAGGTGCACCACATTGCATATACATGTGATCCTTCCCAGAAGCACCTCATATACTACATCGATCTTCATGGCCAGTAACACTCTAATTTACAGTCTGGTATGGTGCAGATGATCCCCTTCCCACACTCTGGTTTTTCCTAGATTCTCTCTCATGTCTCAGTGTCTCTGGATAATAGTTATCCATTAACATATCCCAAAAGTCTTTCCATACCAGACCATCTGAATTCCCTATCTGGGCATGAACATTCCACCACCACTAACCTGATCCTCATAACATATAAGATTTCAACATGACCCTCTTCATTGTTGGAGTATCCAAATGGTCATTTATAGTCTACATTAACTCAATATTGAACTCAGGTGTCTCAGATACACACTATCCAGTGAAATTTTGAGGGTTCTGTAACTAGAATACCCATGTTAGGTCATACATACTCCTCACAACCAGCTCTGGGTCACTCTCAAAAAATTGCATGAAGTGAGAAATGTTCTTATAGAACTACTCTCTGTATCCTTCACCTGATACTATGACTGTCTCAGGTTCGACTACTAGAGGATCATTTCCATCCATATACTTTTTTCATCCTACAAACAAGCATTTTCAATGAGTCTTATCTCTATAATTACGAACACACAACTATGGAAACATTTGAAACATTAACACAATTAATAGAATGTATTCACAAAAATCCCTAATAAATCAATCCACTATTTTATGCAACCCGGTCAAAACAGTGGCAATATCACTACCCTTAACCATCCAAAATGAATGTCATAGTTAAAAAAGTGAAAACTCATTCTCAAATTATTTTTTCTCATTATACTACAAATTATTCATGTTTTCATTATTTTATAACTTTTAATTCACCTCAAGCATCATTTTCAGTTCAATTATACAATCAAGGAAAACATTCCAATTTCAACAACTTATTCCAAACCCGATTTCCACAATCCATCCTAACAAGAATCATATCACATTATAATATATATTATTTAGAATGTTGCATGCATACTCAAATTTTATTCCATATAGGGACACAATACAAATCATAGAAAATTATCAAAAATAACAATATCATAAAATAATAATTTCATCACTCGAGGTGAAGTAACATCCACCTGTAACAACACACACGATTAAAATAATCCTACACTAGGTATATTGATTTTACCCTCATACATGGGTTTTCTAAAACCATTCATGAGATCATAAGAGTGGCCCAACTCATCCTATTCCCTTGTCTGTCTTTCCCAAATAATAAGAAAAATGAAATATAAGAAACAACATTTTATTCCACATTTAACTTCCTAACCAGGGTTCAATAAAATTATTCCCCATGCTAGTCTATCACATGAACTCGAGTGAACCTCCCCATATGCTAGAGGGTTCTGACTCACTTGGAGGGTCCAATATCAATCATAGGTAGATTGTACACTCTTTATCAAAGTAGTACATTAGAAAAAATCAATTATAATAACCAATTAATAGAAAAAAAATAGAGTATCACATTATGTCTAATATATGAAATACAATATCCAAAACTGAGTAGTAGATATATCATTCCAAGTATGTGTCATGTTTCAATTTGAAAATCCCAAAATAAATAAATACATTGAAAACACCCAATTAGGTCCCAAATAAAGTCTAATTCCCTCATCCATGGTCCATCCCAACACATCCATCTTACATAGGGCTATTTCCATTATTTTATCTTGTAACCATTTAATATAATCGGGTAATGATCAGGAAGCCAATGTCGGGTGTGTGTACGACTCATTAGGCCACCTCCAATTAAATCTAAAACAATATATATTCAATAATAGTTTATTCCATTGCACAAGAAATAAAGTACAATTCATAAAGTAAATAGTTATCACATTTAAATATTCTTTAATTAACCACATAATCCATTAGGCTCTTGAGGAAAATAAAAGCCTCATTACCTTCATTGGATCGTGATGGAGTATGAAATTCCCCCATGGGATATCAGATATAACAATACCATTATTATCAATTATCATCCCAATTCATATAATGTCCAATTGTAACCTTGTTCCAATGCCAATCTCATGGGTAAAAAACTGATTGTTTAAAACCTCATGGGTATTTGTAGCCTATGTGCCTATCCCACAACAAAATATCACATGGTTATTTGATGCCTCAATCCCTATCCCAAAATGATTTATCACATAAGGCTATTTAAAGAATTTTCCATATCCCAGAGTCATTGATCGCATGTGGGTATTTCGGAACCAAGGTCATGTCCCACACTAATTTATCACATATGTGTATTGGAAGTATCAATCCCAGTCCCACACACAAATACCACATATATCAAAATATCACTTATAACTCATTTTCTGCATCCATTAAGGTTTATAATCATTTTCTATCTAACCAAATAACCAAATCATGATATACTACTTCACTTTATCATCCATAAAGGTTATTCACATTAATTCACATGGAATAGCATGAACAATACACTATTATACTTTTTATCAACATTTAATCATATTAACCATTATCATTTGATGGTTAAGAAAGACATCATTTAATCATCATTAATAATTAATTCATAAACATATTAATTGACAAATAACACAATATCAATTTCTCATCAATTACATTATAACCACATTCAAATAAATAATTCACAAATTAATAAATCAAATCCCACAAATTAGAAAATAACAAAAATTTCCATTAATTAATTCAAAAATTTATTAATCCAATTCCAATAACATCACAATCACTTCAATTCCTGTTAAATAATTCCCCAATTTATTTATCCATTTCATAAATTTTAATCATCATGAAATTCCATTAATTATTTTACCAATTAATTTATCAAATTTAATAACTCCATAAATTAATTAATCACTTAATTCATTTAATTCAATATTCAATTTATATATGATAAAATTGAAATCTAACAATGCATACACGCAATTGGAATTCAAGACTAATGGAATTGAATTTAAACACCTACCTCCAAATTGATGACAAACACTTGGCAATGGAAAACCCCAATTGAACAAGAAAAAAAGGATCACAACAAAGAACATGATATAGATCTAAATCCTAGATCTAATATTAAATAAATCAAAATACAATAAACATAGATATAGATCCATTAAAAGATGAGTAAAATATCCCTTTAAAGATGATTGAAATATGGGATTGGGGAAGGAAACCACATGGGATTATAATATCATACCAGGGGATGTGATGATCTTAAATACATGCATTGATTTGTCAAGAATGGTGTTTGAAATTCATTGGGATCCATCCTGAAGCCTCAAAAAATGATAGAAATAATTTAGGGTATAGTTGGGTAAAATTAGGGTGAATTATTGTATTTTGGGTATTTTAAATCTATTTTTTTGAATAATTAAACCTACATTCATGGTGTTCATAAAATAGGGAGTAATGTTTTCCCAAATTGTACACCAACACTATACACCTCATCAAGGGGGTGCATGATTACACCTAAGATGGAACCAAGATTTAAAAAATAAGCACCAATTGTGCAGTCACACTCTATCCAGAGTTTCATGGATTGATGGGTCTAGGTACATAGTTTGGGAAAAACATGATCCAACCATTCCCTGTATGAAAACCCTCCAAAACATCCAATTTTATCCCACACACACTAAAGAAAAAAAACCAATAAATATATAATAAAACTAAGGAAAAATAATACTTCTAAAAGATAATGATACATATCTATAAAATTATAGGATCATTCATACTAACATGAGTTTAATGTCTTCTTGGGAATACTTCGCATAATTTTTATATGATTTCGATAATTATACAATTTGTTCCATTTTTTTATCATATGAACATATGTTAATTTTATGGTATCAATGCTCTATTTTGTTAATTACATTAGGATTTTTATCTGCTGATCTATCATAATTTTTTTACCTTAATCATGTTTAGGATCTAAGTACTGTTGGTTATGTTACCTAATTGATAAGGTAAATTTATCATACCCTTATTCTCTTTTTATTATTAAATGATTATTGATATCTTAGTTTTTCACCCTTACTGAGCATTTGATCTTGCCCTACCATATGTTTATCTTTCTTGAGTATATGAAGAAATGTTTCTTTTAGGTATACATGATTCCAAAGAAAGTAAACCATTACGGTTTTTACATGGTTTATAATGATATGTTGTGAAGGTTTATATAATAAGACATAATATTTATGTATGTACAGTTTAATTCTTTTTTAGGTATTTTATTTAGTGTAGCATATATGGTTATGTTTTCATTATTTTAATAGCGATCATGGGAAAAAGGATATCTTTTTGGGATATAATTCTATGTTGGTCTTCATCTCACAAATGAACTAGTTATGTATCATAGAATGGGTGTTTATATACCCAAACTTTATATGAAATGGGTCTTGTGCTACTCCAAAATTACATGGAATACTAATTCTTATAATATAACTTTATATGGTATAGGACTAGTGTTCCAAAACTCTATTAAGTTCATCTTTCCTCGTGATATGTGTTATTGGTTCCCTAGCTCATATATCAAAACTATATAGTTATTATTCTAATCTTGGAGATATTATATACACGTTTTAACCCATATAGAAAAGGGAATGTTTAATCTTTCTTAAAAAATTATTATTTCTTCAATTTCTAATTTTAACAATATCGAAATTACATCCTTTTCACTATATTTATTAATATATTTTTAAATTCATAGATCTTTTAAATAAATACACCTGATTATTATATAAGAGATAATTTATCATTGGTGGTTGAATCTATGTCATTTTACTCTCACATTACAGGTTTACTTTGTTGAATATATAGCTAAAAATATTATATTTGGAAATATATAGGTATTTGGTGATCTATGTAGATTCATCAGGACTACGTAGACATTTGTGATGAGTTAAAAATTGTCCCTTTAGACAACATAAACTAGTAACATCTCTATATGATAGTGGACTAATATAAAATCTCTACCCCCACAGGCTGATAACAAGCACATGGGTATCATAGAAAAATTATTGGGAATGTTTTCACTGAAGAATCCATTAAAAAAGAAGATTCCAAGTATGGTAAAGCAACAAAAATAAATAAAAAATGAATCCAATATAATCAAATAGATATAAATTATCAAATAAACTGATACATCAGAATACCTTCTAAAAACAAACCAAATACTCCCAACTACCACCATGGGACCCAAAACCATGCCCCATCTTCAATGATAACTATCATGAAAAACCCATGACCAGTGATCCAAAGACTGGGGGTGAGGTTCCTAACAAAAAAACATGAATGTTTATATGCATAGAATAGTGTTTGTAGTGTTTTAGAATGAAATTCATAGTAGGATTTCACCCATGAGTTTTTTCAACACCTTTTAATAGAAATTTAAATTTGAGATAATTTTAAAAACAATAGAAACATTGGTTTTATAATTTAATTGTGATATAGTAAAAAAATTAATTTCTTTATTTTAGTTAAAAAATTATTTTCTTAATGAAAGATAACCCTTTACAATATCATTATTAATAAACACTTACAAACCACTTTTCAAAATCACCAATTCCATTAAAACAACCACATTCTATTTTAAAACATCCTCTCTAATCAACTTTCAAGAACATTCCAAAAATCCATTAAAAATTAAATCATACTAAACAAATAAATAAATAAATGGAATGTTAATCAAAAGAGAACTACACCGCCAATAAATAATCAACCAAAATCCATTGGTTCCACACATGACTATCATGTGGGGATACATAATAAAAGAAAAATAAGTCCCCTACATCAACCCACTATTCATGGAACATGTGTCATGGACTCGACCATATGTCCTATAGTTTTATCGTGTTAGACCATACTAAACAAAATCCAAATGTCATCGTATATTGAATCCAAACTGAAGACACCAAATAGGTGGATTATAGAGGACACTCCCTATATATTCTTACCTCACACTAGTTGGGAAACTAGTACCATGAGAATATGTAGTGTTCATTAAACTACACTTCCAACTTACATAATTGGGCTCCCATGACCAAGATAGAAGTGAAGGTAAATATTTAAAATAACCACATTCAATAACTCACACTTGCCTCCATCTCCATCACTATAAAGAGACCCTTTTTTCATCATTAGATTATAGAATACATAAATAATCCAATATGAAGGTAGAAAAATATAAGTTGCCTCAAGAGGGTCTTAAAATCGCACATGTATCAAAAAAATTATGAAGGTCCAAACGAATCTTAAACAAAATAGACTTGGGAGGCCATGTCCATTCACAATATTTTTATGTATATTATTTAAACAATTCTCTAAATACTTCCCTTAAAATAACTCTTGATTTGAATATTAAAAATCAAAAAATATTTCATAAATACTATTAATTATTGAAAAATCACATTATAATTAATCACACATCACAAATTAGGTTGAATTATTTCATTTAGCCAAATCTATTATATAATTTTTTTTCCACCTTAACTGGAATTTCAAAAAACATTTGATGAAAAAATATTTTCTGTTAGTTTTTTCATAGAAATTATTTTTTGAACTATTATGAACTATCTTGTATAATAATAATTGAATATAAAAGTACATTTAAACCATTAAGAGCATAACATAAATACAAATAATATAAGGTAAAAAATAGCAACCTTAGGAAATAATTAACTAAATATAAATGATCTAAAACACATCCCCAATGGAAGATAATTCCAAACCACATAAAATAATATACCCTACAGTTTGTAAAATAAAAAAATACTTTTAAGACAAATAATAAGAATAAATAATATTATCCTAACATCGTTATAGTGTTTTGGTAGGAATTTAAACTATGATTTAATGAGATAAATAGACAATATGAATGAAAATAATAGAAAGACAGGGGCTTACCTCCTGAAATATATAAAAAATTTAATGAACTGTGAAAAATGGAATGACATAAAAGAAGGTGTTTCAATATTGATTTTCTAGATTTTCAGAATTTTGTAAGGAGAAATGAAAAAAACAATTAAAATTTGGTTAGAGGAACAATCATAAAACACAACAATTAAATTTGGGTAACTCACATGGTTAGGTTACACAGTTTGGTAAATTATGCACCATTAATGTGGGATCAAATGAAGACTCACCTATCCATTTCGTATTCCATCCAAATTGTTTGTTAAATCATGAAATAACTATAAAAAATACCTCTATAACATCTATATCACTACCTCACAGATTTTTCATGGTCACTGTTAACCATGCACAACCCATGATCATGTACCCCAATACAAAAAATTTCTTGACATTTTATTCCAAAACTCAAATGGTTTTATCCTAGTTGTGTGATTCCATAAAAACCAAACAATTATAGAAAAAACAAAACGGAACAATCCATTACCGTATGAATATTATTTTTTTTATCCCTCTATGTTCATAGAAACCATGAAGTATAAGTGAATTTATATAATTTCAATAATTTACTCATGGAACACACAAAAAATTTAGGATTACCCCACTATAATACTCAAAACATTAACTAGCAGTAAGGAATGCTATTATAATATATCTATTAAGATAATTTATGCACCCAAATTTCATTTTTGAATAAAGACAGAATGGAAAATGTATTGGAATAAAGGGTTATAATAATTATATCTGAAGAGAACCACTCTGCAGAATGGGGAACCACAACTACTTGGATGTGTCCAAAGGGAAAATAATACATAGAAAAAGTATCTCTACCATTTTATAATTATTATAAAATGGTAGTAAATAGAAAAAAATCATATTGAAATGAATCATCAATAATAAACTACATTCCCAACAAAACCCTTAAATCATCAAACCACCAAAATTTTCATTATCAATCAAAAAATAAATGAACAATCCTAAAAGCTAACAATTACAATTATCAAACCTCAACAGATCAAAAATGGTTTCTAGACATGATTCAAAGTTACCCTAATTGTAAAAATGGGAACTAAGACATATAAAACTACCCATGGTGAACCGACCAATGAAATCCAACACCACCATATGCCTATAGTAAAAACCATTGTAAAAAACGTATTTAACAAGGATCCCTAGGTCTATATTTTTCAATTATATAGGAAAAAAACACCTCAAATATAAACCACAATCCTAGACCATAACCACTCCATGAAATATTAAAGACACCCAACCTCGACAAGGTTAAACTGAAATCACACACAAAAATATAAAGGAAACACCAAAAATCACTAAAGAACATATAAGGCAAAATTTCACCTCAACCAAAAACAAGTAAAATCAATAGTTTCTTAGAAAAAACCATTATATAAATAAATACGACTCCCAAATGGTGACATCATCTACTCCAATGAGTATACTGACAAAAATAACTTACATATCATCAAAGTAAAAAAAACTGACCTCATCATCTATAAAAATTACCCAATGCAATGACGACTATAAAAATCCAAATAATCACTCTCATATTTTCCTTGTCCAACACAGTCACTCACCAAGACCTATGAAGATTGACCATGCATCTATAATGCTGATTCACTCCTTATGATTTTGAATAAACCAAATAATTTCTAAAAATTCAATAAGATAACTCAACAAAATTGATTCATGATCCAAATGAAGGAAACTATATTTCATCAAATCTAAAATGGAGGCCAAGGACTAGAAATAATTCGACTTCACTAGACATCCTTTAGATTGGGTAGATCCTACATGAAGTGTTAGCCCTCCCTAAAAATGAAACGATCCACTCTAATAGTAGGTCTATTGAAACTATTTCCAACACTTATATGTAGATGATATAGGTGGAATAATAAAAGTAGAATATATCAACAACAATCAATTCACACTTTAATAAAATATAAATCCATTTAATACAAAATATTTTACCAAACCAAATGAATTTTTCCGAATCAAAAATGAATTTCAATATAAATAAAATCATTTAAATGAAATCTCCCATTGATATTTTATAAAACAACACAAAAATATTTTAATAACACACAAAAACATTTATTAATTCCCACATTATATTAAAAATCACACTCAAAAAATTAATATTTGTCACATTTATTTTTGAAATCCATCACAAAAAAATTACCCTAATTAAAAACCTTATTTTAAAAAATTAATAACAATCAATTTAAAACAATAACACAGTATAAATTTAAAAAATCATAAAAATATTAAATTTAAAAATTGTTTTTCTCTAAGATAACAGAACACCACCATTTGAAAACATTTCATTTAATCCAATGTTTTTAATGAAAAAACCGATATATTTAATTTTTTCCACAAAATTCCAAAAAAATGAACAATAAAATGCAATCAAAAACAATAAATAACACACATATTGAAATATTAAATCCAATAAAATAAATATTTTTAATAAAAGCATCCTTAATTAAACTCAAATTAAGTAAATGTCCTTAAATGTAATATAATATTTAGTTGTAGGAAAGAATTAATTTTCACTGAATTTGAGGATGTTTTTTCTTTTATAGATTTATAAAATTGGATTATAAATAATATGTAACAAAACTATAATTTTACAATGTAGAAACATCTAACTAGTATCCCATTTTTAACCATATTATACTTTTGAAAATAATAATTTTTTATTTTCTTGAAAAAAACATCAAGAATTTCAACATGAATTATTCGTTGTTCATACATTCCATAATCCCTATGAATAACATTATATAATGTGTGAATAGAACAAAATAATCAGTATGGGACATCAAAAAATAATTAATGAATCAGATTAATAAATTAAAAATTATATCAATTTTGCTTTTTAAATTTTAGATTTTGGCCCAAAATTACATTTTCTTACCCATGAAATCACATTCTATAACAAAATATTTTCACTAAGAACTACATATGAAAACATAATCTAAAAAATAAAACTCATAGTAGTTTATTTTAATAAATTATAAACTCATGAAAACATTTTCATAAATTTATACTTTTCACCATTAAGAGAAGTAAATAGTATCATTTAAAAATGAGCTCATTTCATATATCTTTAGAAAACATATAATTAAAAAAAAACATATAAAAATAATTGAAAAAATATATATGTATCTTGGGAAATCAATATGCACAGTATTAATACAAATGTAATAATCATGTGGTTGACTTCCATTCCCAATTCATTGGTGGGATATAATAGATCCACCCTTCATTGGGTTATAACATAACCACCCATCCTTGTTTTATAACATATCCACTGGTAATTGATTAAAAACATAAACACCAATCATTTGTTTATAAATGAACAAAAAATCATATTATATAATATTAAATAACCATATCATAATTATAAAAAATAAAATCATGTAATTTTCAACATTACAATCATAAAATATTCTTTTCACCCATCTGAAAAACCTATTTATTTATTAAAATATCCATCCCACTTAAAAACCAAATGTCAATACAACAATAAAAAGAAAAATCTAAATTGAGATTTTATTTGAAGAAAACATAAAATATTTTTATTTAGTACAATCATTACATATATGTTATGGTGGTGGAAAAAGTTTTTTTCAATGTATACATTAAAATAGATCATTCATTTTGTATTTTATAAAGAAGTCAGATATTCTATAATTACATTAATTTTCAAAATCAAATGATAGAAGGAAAAATATTCATTTATAAAAAAATTCATGTGTGTGTAATTTCATTCAAAAAATCACATTAAAAATATCAACATAGAAAGGGAAGGTTTTAAAAATAAATCCTAGAAACATAAAAATTAGGTTTTATATTAATGTTTCCCTTCCCTAGAGCATGATTCATCACATATGGTTTTTCACTTAGATAATAATGAACAAATTTTTATTATTTAAATTTTTACGATAATATAAAATTATCATTATTCTTATTATTTCAGTTATTACCAACCCATATAAAATTACTTATCAATAATGTTTATATTGGATGTCTTGATGATATTTGGATTATGTCTCCAGAATGACCTCGATAGTTTGGCTGTGTTCAATGATGTCATTATTTAAACATATAAATAATAATAATAGTTAAATAATTATACATTTCATACCTAGATTAAACTTTCAAAACCATTAATGAATGGTGGTTAGAAAAAATGTACATTGTTACAATCATTGATATGGTAAGTCGTACATATTCATGAGTAACATTCCCATTTTTTAAATGTCATTATTGAATAAAGGTAAGTAAAATTTCATCATAAAATATGGATCATAATATAAGAAATAATATATTATTTATTAAAAATAATTATATATATCATATATTAGATTTTATGAAGAACATAATTCATATCACTTCATGGGGGTGTTTCTCCACACATACACACGAACGCCATTATTATTTTTTATGGAGTGGAAATGAACGAAATAAAATGATATATTATCATTTTATAAATATTAATAAGACATTAATATCATAATAACTTTTTATATATCACATATATTCATCATCATTATCTTTATTACCTTTAATGTAAAGTGTTATTGAAAAATGAATTAGATCTCTTCACGAGATTATAGTACACTATATACATGAGTAACATTATCATATCCCCCATCGAATTGAAAGAAGGAATGTATTTGTGATATAAAAATTAAAAAATTGTAATTATTTTAAAAATATAGTATATATATATTAAATCCACAGTTTGAACAATCCATTAGAATTTGTGATGAAAAAAATTGCATTAAATTGTGAGTTGATAGTCTGTGTACAAAAAAATGACATTTTCATTTCCCATTTGATAGAATATGATATATTTTTAGAATATTTAATTAACCTAAAAAAATTTCATTATATATTAAATTATTTTTAATTATATAATTTTGGCAGAATATAATTTTAAATCGGTGGAAGAAGAAATAAAAACATATCATAGTCAAGCATGATACCTCTTAATCTGAGAACATTCATACATTACCAGGAAATTCATTATTATGATTTATTTCTTGAAAAACATGGGATCTAGGTCATGGGGTGGGAATTGGGAAAGTAATTTTATAGGTATTTTCTAAAACAAAAGGATTTTTATTGTGTAGATTGGATAAATGATTGTGTGGGAATTTATATATTGAAGAGTGCATTCATGGAATTTTTGAAAATCAAAAGTGATACCAAATTTTTTTTCAAATGAAAAATGGAACTGAAAGGGACCATTATATAGTATTAAATAATATAATTTCATAATATGGACATAAAATATATATGTTTATATTTTTTAGCTCATTGTCAGACTTTTCAGTTTAGTTTAACCCACGATAAACCAGTTTTCACCATTACCACAGTAAAATGTCTCTACCATTTTGAAAATTCATTATGATTAAAAATTATTTTGATATTATTATATTATATAAATATTTAATAATAAAAATATGGAATTACTTTTATCAAATTCAAATAACTGATGTTACATAAATAAATTTAAAATAAAACTAATAGATGCGATGAAAAAGTTGTTTTAAAAGAAGAAATGTATTTTTAAAGAATAAAAATATTTTATATTAATTATATGAATAGTGGAATGACCCATATCTTAGGACCCATGTCATGATTACCCCAAGCCCGCCTTCCATAGGCCAGGGGTGGACGACTAGCTCCAGAAAGATGCATCCCTAAAATGGGAAGGCATTGCCTTTTAACCTGTTCAGACACACAGTCCAAGAACACAACAAGAAGTAACCCCTAAGTAAACTGCTATAGTAAAAGTGTGATGAATGTAAAGGGGTTGGAATTTAAGCCCAAGTAAAAAGTACAAGTACAACTAAAAAATATAAATACAACTGACTGTACAGAATAGCTCATGGATCGTCCACCAAGAATCCTATCTCATGGGTAGGTACAACTCACAATCAATTTTCCCTGCATCACTTCACGAAAAATGGTCCACCTCTGAGCACCATTCAGTCCTGGATCACTCACCCTCGATCAATGTTGTCCATCATCTACAGAAGACACAACAAGTTGTGGGTGAAGTTTGTGCAGGGGTGAGTATAACGATGCTCTGTAGGGACACCGAGACCCCCATAGGTCTCCCAGAGTTCCCCAAAGAAAAAACCAGAAAGAAAGACCTCCATCTCAATTAAAATGTGATATAAGTCAACTATAAATATTTATATTACCATTCATATACCTATGTTATCAAGATATACTCATCTAATACATGAGGTAAGAATACCAAAAAGGTAACACCATGAAGATAGAAATACCACATAGGTAACACCACGATGTCAAAACCACAAAGATAGAAGTACAACACATGTAACACCATGAAGACAACACCATGAAGGTAGAAGTACCACACAGGTAACACCACGAAGACAGATATACCACATAGGTAAAACCACGAAGATAACTCCACGAACATAGAAGTACCACATTGGTAACACTACGAAGATATATGTACCAAAAAAGTAACACCACTAAGATAAAACCATGAATATAGAAGAATCAGATAGGTAACACCACGAAGATAACTCCATTAAGTTATAATTACCACACTAGTAACACCACAAATATTGAAGTACCACACTGGTAACACCATGAAGATAATAACACAAAGGTATAAGTACCACACAGGTAACACAACAAATATGGAAGTATCACACAGGTAACACCACGAAGATAGAAGTACCACATAGGTAACATAGAGAAGATAACACCATGGAGGTGGAAGTACCACATAGGTAACACCATAAAAATAGGAGTACCACATAGGTAACATCATGAAGATAACACCATGAAGGTAGAAGTACCACACATGTAACACTACGAATATAGGAGTACCACACAGATAACAACACAAAGGTAGATGTACCACATAGGTAAACCCACAAAGATAACACCATGAAGGTAGAAGTACCACATAGGTAACACCCCAAAGATTAGAGTACCATAAAGGTAACACCATGAAGGTAGAAGTACCACACCGGTTACACCACGAAGATAGAGGTACCACACTGGTAACACCGTGAAGATAACACCACGAAGGTAGAAGTACCACACAAGTAACACCACAATGATAGAAGTACAAAAAAGGTAACACCACGAAAATAACACCAAGAAGGAAGAAGTTCCACATAGGTAACACCACGGAGGTGAATTACTCAGCTCAGACTAGGTATAACTTAAGTACAAAAGTACATATGATTAGTTGTAAGCTAGATCATCCTATTCTGTTAAGAAGAAATGTTGCTGACCCACACAGGATCGATAGTTACTAATCACAGCTGACCCACACTTGATCTGACCCACACAGGATCAGAATGTACTGACCCACATAGGATCACAGAGCATTGACCCACACATGATCTGATAGATGCTGACCCACAAAGGATCAATGTCCTTTATTCACGTTACAGCCAGCCTTAGGATTCCTCCCACCCAGTGCGCTAGAGTTTCGTAGAATATTCCCCTTGAGATATTGGTCATACCTTTACCTCCACCAATCTAAAAAAATGAGAAACCCAAAGTACCATCATGTAATAAGGGTTACACCGTGACAGACGGTGCATCAATCAGACGTCTTGTTTGTGAGTTATAATTGTTTTAGTTCTGGGGGCCCGGTTGGCTTCAGGATCGATCCAAACCGCCCATACTCTAACTACTTCCAAAACTCATGTAGAGTATCCCAAAAGTACTGTCTCAATCTAAGGATCTCAATGCCACAGACGGTTCGTCAAACGGACGTCCGGTTCTCAAGTTATGGCCCTTTAAGTGTTTCTGTGTCCGGTGGGGTCCAGGTCTGGTTCGGCCCAGTCGGACCGACCCGTCCTGACCTGGTCTGGGCTAGCCTGTGGTCTAGCTTGGACTGCAATGGGGAATTTAAGCCTGCAAGGGTGTGTGGCCCACTCTCTTGCGGCCCGCTGGGCAGGTGGCTCAGCTGCGTGAGGCACGACACACAAGAGGGGGCGCCCCGGTCGCATGGGGTGGGGCCCAAAAGGGGGCATCCCAGCCGCATGGGGCGCATCCCTTAAGGGTTGTAGCCGTGGTCTGCCCAATAAATCCTAGGGGGAGGGTTTCCCCACAGTATCCTGAACGTCCTGAAGTCCATTCGATTTTGTGACACTGTGGCATCACATGGGCGCCTCCCGGTCACAGTGGAACCTACGCGGTGGGTTCCTCTTCTGTTGCAGCATCGGTCACGACCCCTTTCCCATAGGTGGTGCTCTGGTCATGGTGCCCTCTACTTCTACGGTTGGCCTATGTGATGGCCTCATTCTCTTACTACCACAGCTAATGAGTCGCGACACCTTTATCACTGACGGCACTCGATGACTCGTCGCACCTCCTCCATGGCTGATCGGTGCCGACCACTCCAATGACCATCCTAGCTTAGTGTCACGGCCTCCTCTTGCAGTGTGAGTCGGTGTTCTTCCTACTTTGTAACAGGTCGGTGCCTCCGTGCTAGTGGTCTTCTTCAAAGGTGCAAGGGTAGAAAAGTAGCGGAGGGTTTGGGCCGGGTTTGTTAGGCACGCACCCTCCACATTAGATTGTAATCACATATGAGGATTTAAGGGTTCATGAAATTCACTAGAAATAAACAAGAATCAAACCCATACCTACGATTGTTGGAGAGCCTCCGCACTTGAGGAAGGGGGTCGGTGTTCACTGATCTCCGCAATTAGCTTCCAACGATGCCACTTGTATATCTTCCATTAGTTTGTGGTTCACTGTCTCCCGTCACCTCCTACTATGACCAGTTCTGTCCTCTAAGGGTTTGGCATCTTGGCACGTACCAGCACTTCGCTGCTTGGTGAAGCTCTGTCAATACCCCTCCACAAGCAACATATAAAGAGGAGAGGGGGAGGGTATGTAATGACGTTGGGAATTCATGGGGGAGCATTAATTAGAAACCTTCCTAATTCTCCAATGACGTCATTTTTTAGGATTGAAAGGTCAAGTCATTTATTGTCTTGAAACGTCACTGATCCCACATTTCCACTTGTCTATTGTAGGAAAAGAATGAAAATAAAATAACAATGTTATTTTATTTATTTCTTTTAAAAGTCCCAAAATATAACTTTTTCTCCATGCCTAATGTGGTCGAAGTGATGTCTCACTTCATTGAATCTCAGTACTTTGAATTCAACAGTTCCATAAAATTTTTAATCCGAGCACCGGTTCAAAATTTAGAAAACACTACTTGTGAATTTAATTTACATACCTTAAAAATAGTTCAATAAATTAATAATGTTCACCCTCGACCCATGCCGGTTGAGGTTAAGCTCTGCCTAAGGAGAAAACCCCACAAAGAAATCAATCGTACTCTCATATTTTCAATCTGAGTTATTTTTTAGAAGTTATGGATTTTAACAAAAAAATAATTGTTACTTAATTATCATATTTACAACTAAAAATTAACTTCCATTGTTGGCCCGCCCCGACCAATGTTCATATTTTCCTATAAAAGCATATGATAATGAGCTCAATGGAGGTCGTGGAATTTTAATCTGAGTCATCTCTCTTATGTTATAAGAGTTTCAAAAATAAAATAACATTATTTAATTATTTTATTTACGGTTATGCCATTTTCGGTTTTTCTCATAGGAGGCATACGCCGACTAAAATTAAGTCACATCCAGGGTAAACCCGCCATCCTGAATGCATCAGTTCCCTAAGATTTTTGATCCGGGAAACCATTTAATATTTCTTCCACTTTTTTCATGAAAACTGCTTATGGGCGCTAATTAAAGATAAAACAAACATTGAAGGATTATTCCGGGCACTTTGGGCCTCGGAATCACACGCCGTTAGATTTCACTGTCTCTAAATAATTCCATATAATTTTTAAAAAAATTATATGGAAATTACAAGACATTACATTCTTCCCACCATGGGGTTTTACGTCCCCGAAATCCAAAACAATGTCAAATCAAAGAAATGAGGGTACTGAGCATGAATCTGAGCCTCACGCCCCCATGTGCTCTCCTAGAGGTACTCGTGCTGAAACCAATGTCAGACCAGATGGATCAACCATCCATGATGGACTCGCTCTGGTCGATCGTCTATCTCCATTGGGAACACTGTAAAAGTCACCCCATCATCAAAGTCTAACTCACCCTAGTTGATAATGTGCGATGGACCTTGCATGCATTCCCTCATCTATGACACATGGAAATAATTATGCACCTAGTGCATCTGTGGGAGAAGTGATAGACAGTACACCACCTTGTCCACTCTACTGAGAATCTAGAAAGGTTCGATGAACCTTGTAGATAGCTTGCTCCCCCGGCCAAACCTTCACAATCCTTGTCGAGGTGAGACTTGTAGGAAGACATGGTCTCCCTCCTAGAACTCCAATTATCTCCGTCTTCTGTTGGCATAATACTTCTGCAAAATCTGTGTAGTCTTCACTTACTACCAAGTGAGGCATTGTGATACAAACTCTGCCACTACTGTAGGGAACTTAAAACTCAAATCTTCTGCTGCCACGAAGGTAAGGCTGGCCGAATCCAGAATGATCGGTTGCACCCTCCTATGCATGAGTTTATCTTGTGCTTCATGGGATTCCTTTTTCTCCAACCAAGGAAAATCCCATTCCAACATTTTTGATAAACCACATCCCTTTTTCCTAATACATACAATCCGAGTATGAACTGTAGATGTCTAGTCCATACACAAACTAACGTCGTAAGGCCTCAACACTGCCACCAAGTGGGTCAAACTGAAACTATCATCTCAACGGTCAGATGACACCGTCGAAATAAGTGTGATTATCGAGTAACCTATCAAAGGTATCTCCAAAAGGTAGGGAAAAGTCAACGGTTTAACCGAAAACTATAGGTCCTGAACAAGATTCATGGAAAGAATGAATGATTTGTTCTAATGTCTATTAATATGGATGCTAGTAGTAGACATAGACCGTACTTCTAATCATTCCTGGAGGTCTTGGGTCACACTCCTTGACTACATGAAGCTACTCCCTTCCCCTGTCAACTAGCTCCCTAAGCCTGGTGGGGACCACATTGGTGTGGTGGTTGTAACATGTCAAAATGTGTACCACCTCTTGCTACTCTCCTAGATCCTACTCCATGTCTGTTGCCATGCAGATTCATTTGTCCCTATCACTTGCCTTTTCTAAAATATTTTTACACACTCACGTCTCTGAGATTGATATCAGTTTCTAGCTTTCACACTGCAAACATTAACTGGCTGTATTCGCTCATCCAATGACCATTCAACTACAAAGGTTCTCTCTAGAACCCAAATAGAAGTAATAATTCACAGAGGAATAGTGTTATCTTTTATGTCCCTGAACACACCTCGGTCAAAGGTATGAGCCCAGAAGTACTGATTGTACTATATTCATCGAGTACCTGGGATGGTCGGTACACCTCCATGAATATTTATCTACTGACATGTCATCTCACCGAAGTTGTAGAAGCTCTAGGGAACACTCATACCTTATATCTTTATGGAAAGATACCCCATTCTTTGAGGAAGGATCTAATGATTTTCGACAACAAATCCACCTCTTTGTAAGATTAGGGTAACCTAAACCCATTCATCATCCTGCTGAGAAATGTCAAAGGCTCTCTACTAGGACTACCTTCTGATCGAATGGTTCCCTAGGTTGACAGAAACTCGACCACCTCCTCAAGCTAGTCATTAGCTGCCTATGAATTGGGCTCACCTCGGAACCTATGGGGTATCTAATACTGAAACACGTGCAAGTAACTAATCCTACATTTGTCCATTACTGGTAATGCCGGTTGAAACTTATGGCCAACGAGAAGTGATATAGCTGGCACATTATCCGAAGGTACCATCTCGGGCAACGGTACATGTATCAAAGCCTCATCACCACACAAACCATCCTCATTTTCATGCACTGATAAATACTATCAGTTAGGATCACCACCTAATCTGATGGAGTCCCATCATAGCGAAAAACTATAGCCACAGCCTCCAGCCCGTACTCAACTGCCTGGGGATCTGTCTAGCTTCAAAATCCCAAAGGCCTCTGCCGCTGAAACTCGTGAAATGTTCTCATCTAGCGTGCACCGTCTTCCAGTGCATTTGGTGGTAACTACTTCACAATGGGTGGTGGTTCTGCTGGTACGCCACTTAAAGGTGCCAATAGAGTAAAAGGGCCCTGCACCGGAGCCTCGTTTCTCGGGGGACCGTTATCATGTACTCTCTCTGGAATCCTAGTTGGCTATCTATGTGGAGGTATCTTGAAAGAAAAATAGATGTTCCACAGTCAATAAGTTATACCTGGTGAGTTGACTCAAAGAGATCGCCAGAAAGACATTGCAAAACACACGCAATCATTTTTTTTGTGGATTGAGTCAGAAATCAGAATTCATGGTTCTGGTGTATGGATACGTCATCCACCACAAAAATACTGGATTCCCTAAACTGAAAACCACACTCATAACACTTAACACTATTGCCACTTGGAAAAGATCAGAGTCCTAGTTCTTCAGTAGAACCGACTCATCTGATATAACTTTTTCATGACTCATCCCACCAGGCCAGTTCCATAACTACCCCAAACCCTCCATCCATAGGCCAGGGGGTGGAGATTAGCATCGTAAAGGTGTATCCCTAAAACGGGAAGGCATTTCCTTTTCCACCTGTTCAGACACACAGTCTAAGAACACAACAGGAAGCAACCACTAAGTAAACTGTTGTAGTAAAAGTTTGCTGAATGGAAAGGGGCCGGAATAGAAGACCCACTGAAAAGTACAAGTACAACAGAAAAATAAAAATAAAAATGAATTTTAGAATAACTCCTGGATCGTCCACCAAGAATCATACATGATGGGTAGGTACAGGTCACGATCAGTAGTACTTGCATCATGTCATGCCAAATTGTCCACCTCTGTGCACCATCCAGTCCTGGCTCCCTTATCATTGATCAATGATGTCTGTCCTCTGTATAAGACACAAAAAGGTGTGGGAAAATCCAATGTAGGGGTGATTATAACAATACTCAGTAGGGACGTTAAGACCCTCGTAGGTCTCCCATAATTCCACAAAGGAAAAACCACAAAGTAAGACCTGCATCTCAAGTATGAAGTGATAGACATCAACTCTACTTACGTATAATCCCATACATATTCCTAAGTAATCATGATACAATCATCTCATATATGAGGGAAGAATACCACAAAGGTAACACCACGAAGATAGAAGTACCACACAGGTAACACCAAGAAGGTAAGACCATGAATGTAGAAGTTCCACATAGGTAACACCACGATGAGAACACCACAAAGGTAGAAGTACCACACAGGTAACACCGTGAAGATAACACCACGAAGGTAGGAGTACCACACATGTAACTCCACGATGATAGAAGTAACACACAGGTAAAACCATAAAGATAACTCCACAAAGGTAGAAGTACAACACAGGTAACACGACGAAGATAGAGGTAACACACGGGTAACACCACAAAGATAGAAGTACAACACAGGTAACACCATAAAGAAAACTCCATGAAGGTAGAAGTAACACACTGGTAACACTAAGAAGATAGAAGTACCACACAGGTTACACGAAGAAGATAACACCACGAAGGTAGACGTACCACCCAGGTAACACCACACAGATAGAAGAACTACATAGGTAACACCATGAAGATAACACCATGAAGGTAGAATTACCACACAGGTTACACCATGAAGCTAGATGTACCACACTGGTAACACCACGAAGATATCACCATGACAGTATAAGTATCACACATGTAACACAAAGAATATAGGAGTACCACATAGGTAACACCACAAAGGTAGAAGTACCACATAGGTAACACCACTAAGATTGGAGTTCCATATAGGTAACACCTCGAAATTGACACCACGATGGTAGAACTACCACAGAGGTAACACCATGAAGATAACACCACTGAGGTAGAAGTACAAATCAGGAAACACCACGAACATAACATCTCGAAGGTAGAATTACCACACCGGTAACACCACAAAGATAAGAGTACCACCCAGGTAACACCATGTTGATAACAACACAAAGGTGGAAGTACCACACAGGTAACACCCTAAAGATATGAGTACTACACAGGTAACACCCTGAAGATAACACCAAAAAGGTAGAAGTACCACTCAGGTAACACCACCAAGATAAAAGTACCACACAGGTAACATCACCAAGATAGAAGTACCACACAGGTAACACCACAAAGATAACACCACGAAGGTAAAAGAATCATCTCACACTAGGTATAACATAAATACATAAGTACATATGATTAGTTGTAAGCTTGGTCAATATATTTTGTTAAGAAGCATTGCTGCTAATGCACACAGGATTGATAGGTACTAACCCCGCTGACCCAAACAGAATCAGACCTACAAAGGATCAGTATGCGCTGGCCCCAATAGGATTGCTGAGCACTGACCCACATAGGTTCTAATAGATTCTGACCCACATAGGATTGATAGATGTGGACCCACATATGATCGATGTTCATTCTTCATGTTACAGCCAGGCACAAGATTCCTCGCACTCAGTGCGCACGAGTTCTGTAGAATCTACCCCTGGAGATATTGGTTGTACCTATACCACCACTAATATCCACAAGGAAGTATCCTAAAAAACCTTCATGTTGTAAGTGTTCCAACGCGATAGACAGTGCATCAATTAGATGCCTGGTCTGTGAGTTATAAGTGTTTTAGTTCTGGGGGCCTGGTTGGATTCGGGTTCGATCCAACCCGGCCATACTCCCACTATTTCCAAAAATCATGTTCAGTATACCTAAAAGACCATATCTATCCAAGGATCCCAAATCCATATAAATTTCATCAATTGGACATATGGTTCTCTAGTTATTTCCCTTTAAGTGTTTCTGGGTCCGGTTGGGCTTGGGTTTGGTCCGACCCGGTCTGGGTCGGGACGCAGCGGCTTGGCATACTGGGCCACAGTCCAATCCGACCTGCAATGGGTGGCCTGGCCTGTAAGGGCGGCCCGGACCACATGGAGGCACGACACACTGGGAAGGAGACCTATCCGCATGAGGCGCATCCCGCAAGAGGGGGTGTCCCGACCTCATGTGGCGTGGCCCGCAAGGGGGTGGCCTGGCCGCGTGAGGTGTAGCCCGTAAGGGGTGTGGCCCGTGGTCTACCCGAGTTATAATCGGGGGAGAGTTTCTCCCTAGTTTCCCAAATGGCCTAGAGGCTATTCGGTTTTGGGAAATGATGTCACCACGTGGGTGCCACTTGGTCGCCACAGAACCCGCGCGGCAGGTTCCTCCTTCGTCGCGTCTTCGTCCTTGGCTTCTTGCCCACCGGTGGCGTGCTAGTCGCTCCGCCCTCTGCTTCCGTAGCTAGCCGATGTGCTGGCCACCTTCTCTGACCACCATGGCTAACAAGACATGACCCCTTTCTCACCGGTGGCATGCGATGGTGCATCGAACCTCCTCTGTAGCCGGCCGGTTCCTGCTGCTCTGATTACCACCGTGGCTTAGTGTTGTAGCCTCCTCTTGTAGCGTGCATTGGTGTACTGCTACCCTCATAGCCAGCCGATACTGAATTGATGGATGTCATCCTCAGAGGCGCAAGGGTATAAAATTAGCGGATGGTTCGGTCCAGGTTCGTTAAGCCTGCACCCACCGCGTTAACTTGTAATAACAATGGAGGATTTACGGGTTTAAGAAATTCACATGAAATAAACATGATTCAAACCCATACCTGAGTTTGTTGTAGAGCCTCCACGCTTGAAGAAGGGGGTGGGTGTTCACCTTCCTCCACAACCAGCTTCCAACGACGCCACTCATACGTCATCCTTTGATTCATGGTACGGTGTCTCCTGTCACATTCTACTGGGACTAGCTCATTCCTCTAAGGGTTTGGAATCTTGGCACTTTACTAGCACTTCACTTATTGGTGAAGCTATGTCGATACCCCACCCCAAGCTCTATATAAATAGGGGAGGGGGAGGGTAAGTAAAGAAATTGGGAATTTATGGGGGCTCATTAATTAAGAACCTTCCTAATTCCCCAATGACGTCATTACTTCGGATTGAAAGGTCAATTAATTTATTGGATTGACATGTTGCTGGTCCCACGTTGTCGCTTGTCCATTGGAGGAAAATAATGAAAATAAAATAACAGTGTAATTTTTAAAAAAAGTTCCAAAATCTAATTTTTTCTCTAAACCAACTACGATCAAAGTGATGTCACCCTTAAGCGAATCCCGACACTACGGATTCAACAGTGCCTTTAGATTTTTAATCTGATCACTAGTTCAGAAGATTGAAAGCGTTGTCCATGTGTTTACAGAATGCACCTTAAAAAAATTTCAATTCATTATTACTGTTCACCCTTGACCTGTGTCGGTCGAGGTTAGGCTCCGCCTAAGGAGAACATGCTAAAATGAACTCAATGGTACTCTTGGATATTCAATCTGAGTTACCATTTATAATTTATGGATTTTAACAATAAAATAATTGTTACTTAATTATATTGTTTACGGCCAAAAATTAACTTCCACTATTGGCCAGTATCGACCAATGTTAGTATCTTATTAAAGAAAGCATACACTCACAAGCTCTGCGGTGGTCTCAAATTTTTAATTTGAGTCACTGTTCATGAGTTATAAGCATTTGAAAAATGAAATAACTTTATTTAATTATTTTATTTATGGTTATGCCATTTTTGGATTTTCTCACTGGAGGCCTGCACCTACTAAACTTAAGTCGTGCCAAGGGTAAACATGACATCTGAAATGCATCAATTCCCTTAGATTTCTAATCTGATCAACCGTTTATGTGATATTCCTCTTTTTCAGGAAAACTTCTTAAATGCGATAATTATAGCTTAACAAATCATCGACAGATCATTCTGGGCACTCCGGGCCTCATAATCACGCATTGTCAAATTTCACAGTCTTGAAATAATTCCATATAATTTTAAAAAAAAATTATGTGGAAATTCTCTGAAAGGCCCCGGCCATAAACATTTCATATTCTATAATTAATTTAATAATTCAAATTTACGGATCTTTTCATGTTTAGAGTTTTAGATAATTAGGTCATAACTGTTACATTACATCCCAAAATTTACAAAGTAGACACCTATCTCAGTTCCCATATTTTTCACACACAAAAATCTTGAAAAATAGAGTCATGTCTATTTCCATGTTTTAGACATCATGAATTTTCCTTCATCCTATCCTTGACCCTTTTCCACTTTATTTCCTGTGAAAAACATTTAAAAATCATGGGATGACCATAAAAATCTCAGTAAAGGATACACAAATAAGGAAAACAGTTAGTTTTTCAAAAAAATATGTAAACCATGAATACTTTATCATAAGTAATACTTTTCACCTTTATTAAGTAGTAAATACTCATAATTGAATATAAGATCATTTCATACCCTTTTGAAACCAAAATATTACAATAAAACCCATATAAAGAACACATAACATATAAAGGTAACTTGGGACATAAACATACTTAAATGGAATTATTGTACGGTCGACTTCCACACATATCGTAAATGGAATAGCCATACAGCCCACTTCCAAACCCAATGCATTGGAGGTTATAACGTAACCACTTGTCCTGCTTTGTCATGGCACCACCCTTCATTTGTTTTATCACGTAACCACCCATAAAATGTCCAAGTACCAATATAAAATACAAACACATACAAAAAATATAATGGAAAGAAAATATTTCCACATTTCAATCATAATATATCACATAAATATATTAACATAACAAATCCATTATCAAAACCATTTTCAATACCAAAATAAAAAAATGATTATATAGAATTTATTTTCTTTTTAAAAGAATTATTTCTTGTTAAGGAAGCCAAAGATCAAATAATACTAACGGTGGAAGAAAGATCATTGTCACCACTTAAATTAAAAGAAACATTCCTTTTTTTCGTTTAGTAAAACTCTTTGTAGAAAATGATTACCTTAGAATGAAATGAAAATTCAAAGGTCTTTATACAATGTATAAAAGAATGATGTGTATTAAAACAAAATTTGCTTCAATGAAAGGATATTGAGGTGAAGTCCCTTATCTCGTGTCCGACTTGACACATTAGTTTTTTAATATCCAGAATAATAAAATAAAGTTAATTTCTAGTTGCTTAAGAACCTTTTTTAAATATTATCATTCCTTTTGAATCACTTATTACCATGTTATAAACATTATGTAATTATTCTGGTTAATAATGGTCGTTTTGTCGATATTTGGTAATTGAGTCAAAAATGGACAACTTATAATTACAAGTTGTTCATGTGGTCATGATATCATTATATCCAGAATAATATTCATGATTTAGATATCATATATACCATTTATATCCATTATATACATTTATTTACAATAGTACATAACATTTGGAGATAAGAAAGGAAATGCACCGTTCATGGAGATGGTAAGCCATACGTACTCATGAACACTACTTCAATTTCTATTTCGTATTGTAATGGAATGGAAACTTAATGATAAATTAGTATATTATAATTATAGTATAATATCATATATAATTTCATTAACTCTATCCTTTATAAATTCCAAATATGGCATGAACGAGTCATATCACTTTGAGGTGGCGGTAGTCCGCACTTCCTCAAATGAGATTATCATATTTACCCACTATGGAAACCACAAAGGTATTCTATAAATGAAAAATATAGAAGAAAAGAAAAAATATAAGTATAATATATATAATATATAAATATAGTGTCATCATAATGGCCACCATGAGAGGCGGTTGGAGATATATGAACAATCATTGTTTCGTGAGGCAGTAGTTCGCCGTCCACAGAAACAGTGTGGTCTTTACACATTAGACGGAGGTGTGTGTATGTGTAGTTTGAATCCTTCTCCTAAAAAACCTATTATATTGGTTATACTTTTGTTTTTATAAAATAATGGAATAAAAAGAGTTTAGGTGGTTGGAGAAGTAAAATAAAAAAAATAAAACAAATGAATTCAAGAGAAACTATTACCTTTAATTTGGGAAACTCCCTTTGGTTTGTACCAAAAGGACTTCATGAAGTGCCTTCTGCCTCAGGTAAGGATTTGAGGATGAAGAGAGGGTTAATTCGAGATTATTTCGGTAGGTGTTGGATGATCCAAGGGTCTTGTGAAGTGTGATGAATGGGTTAGAGGTGAGGAATTTTGATAAGGGGGAGGAGGGGTTCTTTAAGAAACTGTGAAAATATTATTTTATTATATAATGACTTTTGGTTTCTAAAGGTCCAAAACTTATTATGGTTGAATATAAGATTACTCATGGTCTAAATATAATCATCCAATAAGAATTGGGTATGTTTTAGATTTTATTTTAATCATTACAATCTTATTTATTTAAATCATTTATTAATGATTTAAACACTCCATTATTATTGTGTCATAAATAATTTAAATTATTTGATGTCTAAAAATTATAAAAAAATTTAAATAAGGTATGAAATCGTTTTAGATTTCAAAATATTATTTATAGTCTAAATGATAACATATATAACCCTATGTAAAAATTAATTTACTAAAATATATTTGTTTATGTTATTTTTGTCTTTACTTTAAATTAAATAATCTAAAGTGTCAGTATCACTCCCATGTGGCTCCATGGGGTCCAAAAATCGACCCAAATATGACCATGGTCAGACATGACTCGTCCAATATGGTTAGAACAAGTGTTAAGGTAATTTTGTGTTATTATAATATTCCTTTTACCTAGAATTACCCTAGTTACCTTTAACTACGGTAAATTAAAGTCAAAATTTACTATTCACCAAAAAATATTTTCAACTAACTGAACAAAATTTTACTTACTAATTACAATCATGTATGTAATATTTTCAAAATTTAATTCACATAAGTGGTAAAATATCATTGAAATTAAAAATTCACCTTTTTAATTATTACTTGGTGTTTTCACCATTCATCAAAAATTGATGTTTTTGATAAAAAATACCAAAAATTTATCCTAAGATATATTTGATATTCCTAATTAAAAAATAATGTCTATTTTACAAAATTCATAACATAGTAGTTGGATTAATTAATTTAAAACTAATTCCCATTGTAAAATTAAATAGAGTGTTTTTAAGAAACAATATATATCCAAAGATTGACACTTGTTATGTCAAATTTCAAAGTAAAATTATTTTCAATGATTTCAATTGGATTAAATAGTAAAAATATAATTTAATTAAAATTTAAAAATAATTAAAAAGATAATCTAATCATATAAATTAATTATATTAAAAGGTAGTTTTATATTAAATATTTTATTTTTCACTATTCATCAAAAAATGACTTTTATCAGAATAATACCAAAATTTTACCAAATGTAAATTTTGATGTCTTGATTCTAAAGAAAAATTTTATTTTGTCATATATAACATATAAAAGTGACACAAACATGATTTAAAGAGGGTTCTCCATCAAAAGGTGGTAAATCAACCTTTTTAATTAAATTATGCTTAAAATTACATTAATTCATATTTTAAGCCTCTAACTTTTAAGGGATAAATGTAAAAAAAATTAAGTATCATGTATAATCATATTTTAGTTAGTTCTGTTCATTCCCACCAATATAACGGCTAGGCATTAACTGCCATTTAAAATAATAATATTATATTGTTACTGTGCTATGTAAGATTTCAAAGAAACCCGTTGTTGCATATCGGGTACGCCATCGAACATAGCAATCCCCTTTAAAGTAAAATTAATATTTAATTCAAAAATATTAATAGATATGAAAATTTCATATTTCTTTGTTTACCTAAGATGTTACATCCTTCCCCCCTTTTGGAAATTGAGTCATCACAATTTTATTCACTTATCAAATATATGGGGGTATTTATCCCTCATAGAATTTTCAGTTTTTCATGTTGCCTCTTCAACCATATGATTTTTACACAAAACCTTTACCTAGTGAATTAACTTATTCTATAACCCTTTCTCTCTACGGTAAAGAATCTTGACTGGTTGTTCCTCATAAATGATATTATCTTCCAACCGAACTACTTATGGGATCAAAACATGAGATGGATATAGCATATACATTATCTACATTGAAACATGAAAAACATTATGTACATGGTACAAACATGGAGGTAATGAAACTATGTACGCAACTGGTCCAACTCTCTCCAGGATTTCATAAGGTCCAATGATCCTCAGGCTCAACATTCCCTTCATACCAAAACGCATCACACTTTTCAATGTAGAATAATTGATAAAGACATGATCACCTACCTCAAAAGAAAGATTCTTCCTCCGGTTATGTACATAAATTTTCTGCCTACTATGAGCTGTTCTCATGTGCTTCTGAATCAAATGAACTTTTTCTACCATCTCTTCTACCAATTCTGGTACCGTGAGATTCCATTCACCTAATTCATCCTAAAAAGATAGAGTTCGACAAAGCGTTCTAAATAATGCCTCAAATGGATCCATCTGTATACTTAAATGAAAACTATTATTATATGAAAATTCAACCAAAGAAAGATGTTGGTCCCAACTTCTCTAGTTATCTGGTGTACAAGAACGTAGAATATCCTCCAAGGTTTGAATTGTTCATTCTGACCACCCATCTGATTTTGGATAAAAAGATGTACTAAAATTTAATTCATTACCCAATGACTTATGAAGGCTTTTCCAATATTTAAAAGTAAACATGGGATCACGATCAGATACAATGGAAATAGGAACAACAAGTATCCTGACTTCCTCTTTAACATACAACCGGGAAAGTTGATCTAGAGACAAAGAAACTCTAATTGGAAAGAAATGAGAATATTTACTCAATCAATAAATAATAACCCAGATTTCATTGTTAACTTGAGATGTCTTTGGTAATCCCACAATGAAGTCCATGGATATATTTTCCCATTTCAACTCTAGCACCTGTAAAGACTGAAGAATCCCTCTTGGTAACTGCCGCTCTACATTAACCTGCTGATAAGTCAAAAACATTACAGTAAAATCAGCAATATCTATTTTCATTCCATCCCACCAGTAATACCCCCAAGATCTCTATATATCTTAGTACTACCAAGATGAACTGAAAACTGGGAACTATATGCATCACATAACAACTCATTCTTCAACTGTGAATCACAAGGAACACTTAATCATTTCCAAAACCACAAAAAACAATCGTTATCAACACTAAATTCAGGCAACTTACACTTCTCAACCAACTCTACCTTTTTCTGAAACTCACTATCTTCCTTCTACCCTCGCATAATTCTGTTATATAGAGATGATCTCACTGACACCTGAAACAAAATTGAATAATTTCCTGCACCAACAACTTCAATACCAAAGATCATCAAATCAAAAACCAAAGGATCTCTTTCCAAACATATCACAGTTAATGAAACATTACTTTTTCGACCTAAAGCATCAGCCACTTTATTTGATTTTCTCGTATGGTAAAGGATCATGCAATCATAATCCTTGATTAATTCCAACCATTTCCTCTGTCTCATGTTCAATTCTTTCTAAGTGAATATATACTTCAATCTTCTGTGATCAGTATATATTTCACACATTACTCCATAGTAATGATGCCTCAAAATTTTTAAAGAAAAAACAACAGCAACTAGTTCCAAATCATGTGTAGGGTTATTTAACTCATCAGGTTTCAACTGACGTAAAACATAAGAAATTACCTGATCATTCTTTATAATGACACAACTAAGTCCTTTCAAGGAAGAATCACTGTAGACAACAAAATCACCATTTCTGGAAGGTATTTTCAAAATAAGAGGATTCACCAAGCTTCTTTTTCAATTCTAGAAAATAATCATCACATTCTTTTGTCCAAATGAACTTAATACCTTTTCGAGTTAACTTACTCATTGGACTAGATAACTGTGCAAAATTCTCAACAAACCTATGGTAATAACCTTCCAAACCAAGAATACTACGGATCCCAGTTATATTTTTGGGTCTTCGACCTTCTTCAACAACTTTTGATTTAGTAGGATCAACAATTATTCCATTTTTTAAAACAATGTGTCCATGAAAAGAAATTTTTTATAACCAAAAATCACAATTGTGGAATTTTCCATACAATTTATTTTCTTTTATGGTTTGAAAAAAAACCCTTAAATGACATTCATGTTTCTCTTTACTTTTGTAATAAACCCAAATATCATCAATAAAAATAACCAATATTTTTCACTTGAGTCAAATAAGCCATTACGGAAACCTACTGTTCATTTTTTATTCTGACCATCTCAGGATGTTGATTCGGAAGGTCATTTCCCTCAGTATTCCTTCACTACACAACTACCATGTTTCCTCTGTGAAAGACCATTCTGATCAAAGAAATATCTTTGGCTAAGCAACATGGTAATCTATAAATGATACATCAATTCAATCATACCATAAATTAATTTATTGATATTAATTTAACAATATTCTAACTACTAAATTTATATAAACTGTCCTCTGATACCAACTATAAGGAACCATCCTTAAACAATGCATAATCTTGAATTATGTTAATAATTCATATTTGTGGATCTTTTCAGGTTAAATTTTTTAGAGAATTAGGTCACAACTGTTAAATTACATCCCAAATGTTACAAAGTAGACACTTCTACTCAGTTCCCATATTTTTCACAAAATAAAAATTCTTGAAAAAAAGAGTCATGTTTTGTTCCATGTTTTTGAAAGAATGACTTCTACATGATCACATCCTTGAGCGAATTCCACTTTATGTCCTGTGAAAAACATTTAAAAAAAATGGGATCAGCATAAAAATCTCAGTAAGGGATACACAAAGAAAGAAAACTGTTTTTTTTAATATAACGAGTAAACCATGAATACTTTATCATAAGTAATTCTTTTTACCTTTAAGAAGTAGTAAATACTGTTAACTGAATAAAAGATCATTTATTACCCTTTTATAACCAAAATATTACCATAAAACCCATATAAAGAACACATAACATATAAAGGTAACTTGGGACATAAACATACTAAAATGGAATAACCATACAGTCGACTTCCACACATATCACTAAATAGAATAGCCATATGACTGACATCCATACCCAATGCATTGGAGGTTATAACGTAGCCATCCATCCTAGTTTATCACAACACCACCCATAATTTGGATTATCACATAAAAACCTATTATATGTCCATGTACCATTAAAAAAACATGACACATACAACAAATATAAAGGAAATACAACATTTTTACATTTCAATCACAATATAGCACTTAAATATATTAACATAACAAATCCATTATCAAAACCATTTTCATTACCAAAATACATAAAAGAGTATATGGAATTTAGTTTTTTTAAAATATAATGTCTTGTTAAGGAATCCAATGATCAAATAATACTCACGGTGGTGGAAAGGTCATTGTTAATTCTTACGATAAAAGAAACATTCTTTTTTGTCATTTAGTAAAATGCTTTGTAGAAAAATATTCCCTTTGAATGTAATGAAATTTTAAAGGTTGATATAGAGAGAATAAAAGAAATACATGTATTAAAACAATATATTCCTCAATGAAAGGATATTGATACCTATTCTTAGATAGATAGATAATCCCATCATCTCAACCATTTTAACAAGTGTTTTGTGGGATTCCCTTTCCATCAGATATTTTCCAGGCCCAGCGATTCCCATGTTTCTGTGGAAATATAATATCTTCAAATATAAATATAAATCATAATAAATATATATCACCTGATATGGTCAAACTCTTATACCCATCAATATTGTCTTATCCCTATTATTTTTCTATAATTGTTTTGGTACTAGGATAACACCTTAACCCATTTATTCCCACAGCCATAGACACACTATCACCAGATTACTAATATAAATGACAAATAAATAGGGTTACATAAACCAAATCATATCTTGAAACATCACAAGTGATCATCAATCCATACCTCATCATTTAGATTTTCACCCACCACGTAGGGTTATCACATCCCTCAGTCTAATAATAATCAATTCGTAGATGTATCGGCCTCATAAAAATGCATCACCAGAATCATTCCTAAGATGTTTTCTATATGACAACTCAAAAACTAATTTATGAAGAATTTCATATAAATAATCTACCCATCATCAGTTACTAATGTTCTATTTGGCCCAATCAACTAAAATACATCATGCACCTCTATTCATATATTATCAAGGCTCTTATATCAATGCCTCCAATTCCATTCATCGATCTATCAACTAGTGTTACTGGATCTCTCTCTATCTTTGTTGTTACTCAATTTAATAACCCTTACCCCATTTCTCAATTCACATATCCATCAGGGGAACTCTATATTTATCATTTTTAGTAATGTTATATCATTCATAACTCAACAGCTTATTATTATATCTCTGGATACCTCAACAAATGTATAGAGTCTCACAATTTCATAATACATGAAAAACAATTCTTAATATATTCCTCGTATTTCCAAATTTAGATACAAATCACAAAAAACTCTTACTCCTACACTGGGTAACAAAGGAGGTGTACATAACATATACCATATGTATAGAGTGTGTACTCCAAAATCTACATCATTGTTATATACACGCCCATATATTTTATTCCTTTCATTGACTACACATTGTTTATCGAAGACACAAACACCATGTATATCCCCTGGGGACCATTCTATGAACTACACATTCCCTCTATCCATGTGTGTCCCGCATAGTGTACTTTTACACATCTTGGGTACAACCGAGGTATTGTCATGAACTACTATACTTCCTTGTCCCCCTCATACATGGTATTTGTCCACTTAATCAGCCACACCCTCAAAAGAAAACTATATGTTTTTTAATTAGAATTCATGGTGTGTAGTCAAGAAAGCTAATTAATCCATGAATAGGAAGAACACCTGGAAGGTGTTCTTGAAACCAGACACATTGTGATCTGATTTTCCAAGTCGGAATATCATGTGATCCTCTAGACTACCTCATATTCCAAAATAGAAACCATAGATCAACCATCTAGAGGTCCCCAGTAGTCCAGTAAAAACATAAAAAACTAAAAATAACTTTTACATTAATTTGGGGTGAAAATAATAAAATTTTCATACCTCCTAAAATAAATCACTGATATTCACATGAATATGTGATTTGTAATTTTAGCATAATGATCCTCTATGACCCAAGCACCGTTGTTTCAAAACCCTCTCCCTATCTTTCCCTCTATCAATATCCCTCTCCTTATACCTCTCTCTAAACCATGGGATATGGGTTCCCCATAGTGTGGGTAATACATTATAATCCAAAAGTGTAGAAGAGAAACAAAAAAGTAATTGTAAATGAAGAATAATAAGGAAAAAGAAACAAAAATAAGAAGGCACTTGACCCAGATGCCTTACATGAAGTGTTTCCTCACCTATCCAAAACCTCATGTTCCGTAATCATCCACATAGTTAGAATCTAAATATGATTCTTCATTGAGAATATATCACTAAATGAACATTCATGAATGAATCAAAATTAATTTATAAAATATTAATATTCTGCAAAACATTAATTGATGGAATTTCAACCAATCTTAAATAATAGGGGGAAAACCCAACTATAGGACACACATAAAAGTCACAAAATAACTTTGATATCCTAGGGTAGTGTGAAAAGACCATTTTACCCATCATAGTATCTAAAAAAATTCAAATCTCCCATGAATTCTTGACTGAGAAAGACATGAGTATTTACGATATAACCATCATGGCTCTTTTCGTCATTTAGGAGTATTGATGGAATAATATTTCTAATGATTGTACCTTGATCATTGGAATGAATCCCATCTAAATCACCATATAGTCACCTCAAATTATCCTAATAGTGATTCCAACATAGTGACTACATCCAATTTTACATATGAATTTCAAATAAGGTATTTACAACAGACCAAATAAATAGTATTGGCCAACTGAATCGAAAAGAAAGGCCATATCATCCATATAATGATCAATATTACAACACCCACTAGTCTCAACCAATATTTGATTATTTCTACCCTGACTGATATGATTCTTCTAACCATAGGAACATCATTATCATTACTCTAATGGCCAAAAATAAAACATCATAGCCCACACTCTTTACATCACTGAATGAAAGGTCCTGACACAAATAAATTTCTCACTCAATATCGTCGTTGCGTAAGACCCATGTAAACATGATCTCATTCAATTATAATTTATCCTAAAATGTAACAAAAATCACTACTAAAATTTACAATGAAGAGTTCTTCTATAGTAAATTCTGATATGCTATCACAGAAACAAGATCCAGAAAACAAAAAATCTACTATAACGTACCTAAAACAACTAAACATGATCCTCATACGGGCCCATTCCAATAAGATAGAGCACCCACGACACACCTATTAAAAGGAAGAAACCTCACTATTCCATGATTATATACATTTATATCCACAGTCCCATGTTTTTCTAATAAAAGATCCTCCACCCATTCTTTGACCATAATACTATTGAACATCCCAATTAAATTAATTTATAAACCTGACCAATTTGTCCATACAAAAATCATCTCAATTATATGGTGATAGAACTCCATTTAATTGATCATATTAAACCCCCAACATCAACACACCCTCATAAAATCCATAATGAAACCTCATTTCATTTGATCTCATCCTTTCACATCAACCATTTCATGAATTTATAAATAATTCACAAACCCCATATAACCCCTTACATGGGTATCCATCATAAGAAAACTAAACACTCACTTACTAAAATACTGAGTCACTTACCAAAGGACACTAGGTCCCCCTACAAGCCCAAAGGTCCATTCTCATAAATGGTTGCATCTCATAAAAAATTAGTTAACGTTCATCTATGGAACAATAGATAATTACCAATGTTCCCTAGAACCCAATCATGGGTGTAACACACATAAACATCAAGAATCATGTTCCAAATCCTGATCCTTGTTGGGCACTGATTGTCATTGACTATCCACCAATGGGACTACTCCCTTAAGATTCCAAACAGATTGGTCAACATGACCACAACCAATAGCAACATCCTAGATGATCCATAATATGGAACCCCAACCATGAGGTTCATTTAGATGTAATTTCATTCCTTTCTATATGGGAGAACACCACATAGGTTGTTACTAATAATTTAAATAACAATACCAATGGACCACATGAATGTTTCATCCATGACAGAATTTTTCGATGGGTCATGAAATTTTTTTTTGTACAATTATTGATTATAAAACCTATTTTAACATGAAGATAAACAATGTGATCAAAATAATTGGATCATGGAATATATAAAATGGATAAAACTTCATAAACTATACTATGGATCATCACATATTCATTATAATTAATTTAAGGAAATAAATAAATTTCATTTAAAGAATTATTTATTCGATGATGGATGTAAAGAATAGATCTATATTGTACCATCATTGATTCTAAGGAATTAAGAGAAATTCCCTTTAGTGGTTATCCACTTGTGTTCCACATACATATGATATTTTTCATTGGAATCTCTGGGTGATAACATGGTACATCCTGGTGCTTTTATCATTCCTCTTTGATAACCTCAATAATTGATTATAAAGGATTTATATTGACCTCGCTTGACTCGAGAGTTGATTTTGGAATAATTTCACTATATGTTCTTGAGGAATTTCATGGTAAAGGGGGTATATGGATCTTTAATAGGATTCTAGAAATTCATTATACACAAAAATAAACTCAATATATTAAAAAATAATATTATTAGGTATGTATAACTCTATGTATAGAAATATATAATTCCACCTGTTCCCTTTATTATTAAGTGGATCTATTTGGAACAAGATTTCTGTAATAATAATAAAAATTTATTATTTATTTTCATGCACTAACTAGTGAATTAAATTAAATATTATTTTATTTAATAATTTTAAATAAATATTACTTCTCACCGGTCCAATAAAATCGATAATCCATTACCCCAAAATATTAATCCAGCCTTGAATAATGTGTATTTTTTAAAAAATAAATATAACTCCCTTATTCACAAATAAATTAATAATTATTATATTCTCAAAATATAAATTAAATATTTATTTAATATTTCCCTCAAATAATATTCACTCGGGTAACTGGTGAAGGAATATATAGAACCAAGAAATATTGATTAAATTTTAAACCATTTGTAGGATTATTATTTATTCAACATATTAAATATTGAATAAATAATATATTCATTTTTTAATTCCAAATAAGAGTGAGACCACTAAGAGGGGGGAGAATATGTGGATGCCTTTTATTTTATAAAAATGTTTATTAACATCTTCATTAAACATTGTTATTATATGAAAATTGTAAAATTTATGATCCAATCAAATATATATTCTCAACCATACCGATTGTAATGTCTTGGGAATTCTATGTAATTATTTTTAAAATTATTTTGGATTATAATGAGTCTACGAAAATTAACGGTGCATGATTCTGAGGCCTGGTGTTCCAGGAATGGGTTTTTGAACTTTTTTAAAGTATGTTAAGTAAATGTACGGGTGATGATTTCTAACGTTTTGACCGGTGCTCAGAATTGAAATCTGAGAGCACCATTGAACCCACATCATTGGGATTCTCTTACGAAAATCATCACTTCAATCTCAGTTAGTTAGGAGTAAAAGATAAATTTTGGGCTTCACAAAAAATAATAAAATAACTTAACTAAGTTATTTTATTTCTTTTCTGTAACTATTGAGCATCGTTGGCGGGACCCAGGAATTTTCAATCCATTTAATGGTTTTACTCTCATCTTTTCTCACCTTGATGTTGTAACATTAAATAAGGTTCATAAATGAACCGAATTAATGTCATGCAACACATTTGGATCCTCTGCCTACTTAATAGAAGCTCGAGTGTTGGATTTTGGCACAAAGGTAAGGAACCTATGACAAAGTGTTGTAGAGACTTCCACCAAGGAATGGAAGCATGGATGGCAATGTCGTAGGAATTAAATCGGGGGCGACTAACGCTGGAGGCTTTTTCAGGCACGGATTCTCCTTCCACCAACGCAATATCTGCACCAAAATCCAAGGTACAAGGTTTATTTATTAAATATTATCTTTTATGAATTGAATAATATCCCACTTGTTATAATGATAACGAAGAGGGCGTGGGCCAAACAAAAGTGTCTGGACACTCCACCACTTCGTTCATGTTGCGTTCTTCGAGGGAAAATTTTTTAACTCGATATAAACTGGAAATTGGGTGGTACACAATGACAGTGGCATCCCAGAAGGCCCCTAAGCACATCTGAATGGAAAAAAGGACCACAAGAGCCCACCTGGTGGCCCGAAAAAATCTGACCGTCATGACACTGATGTAGTAGCACTGGTGATCATCGGCCGTGAAAGCAGGCGGCGCTGCTCGGCGCTATGGCAGACGGACAGGCGGACAAGCGGTCTTCTCTCGGATGACAGCATAGGAATGAGGCGGCATGTTGTTGCGCTTTGAGGTGAGTAGGCCATAGATACAAAGTTGCTACTATGGTGGGGACCCACTCTTTTTGGATCTCGCGGGTGATGAGGCGGTGACACCTAGCACCACCATTTGAAGTGTCAAATGGATATTTAAGCCATTTGGGAGAAGGACCGCGTGGGTTGCGCTAGCCTGCGGTCGAGCCACCATGGCCCAGCCAAGTCGAGGCAGGTCGGGCCAGTCAATTCTAGTTTAGGCCAGGCTAGGTCAGACCCATACTTGGTCGGGTTGATCCGAACAGGGTCGACCTAGCCCAAAACGGGTCGGGTTGGACCAGACCCATCTCAAGCCCTAATACGCTAAGAATGTTGTATCTCGTCAAACAGATATATGTTTGATGAGACATTTGTAGTGCTGGGATCCTTGTAGTGGGGTGATACTTTTGATACACTCCACATGATTTTTGATGAAAATTGGAGTACGACCGGGTTGGATCATCCCCGAATCCTACTAGGCCCTCAGCACTAAAATGCAAATAACATACAGATCGTGAGTCCAGTTAATGCATCATCTATTGAGTTGGAACCCTTATAACCAGAAGTATAATTGGGTAACCTCTTCATGGGACTTCGTTCCAGTGAAAGAAAATGAATTATGGCTTGAGAAGTAGTTTCCCCTAGAATCATGTGTGCTATGAGCGGGAATCCAGTGGCAGGATATGAGATGGAGGTTGGAGACAGATCATACAGAGGTTAGTACCGAGCATTCCTCTATGGATAAACACCTAGAGATCATATTAGAATCTGTACCATTCGACCCCGTGTGTACCAGCACCAAGAAACCCTGTGTGGATCAACACCCAGTGAACCTGTGAAGATCAGAATCTAGCAACCCTATATGGATCAACACCTAGAGACCCTTTGTGGATCAGAACCTTGTGATCTTGTGTGGATCAAAACCTAGAGATCTTGTGTGGATACACACTTATCAATCATTTGTGGGTCTTACAGGGGTTATTATCTATCGATCATAGGTAGGTGGGATCAGGTGTGGGTCTTGCGGGGGTTAGTACCTATCGATCTTGGGCGGGTCGGATCCTGTGTGGGTCTTGAAGGGGTTAGTACATATCGATCCTGGGCAGGTCAAATCTTGTGTGATTCAGAGAGGGTTACTACATATTGATCCTATGCTGGTTAGACTACGTATGGTCACCAGTAGAGCCTCTTGACAGAATAAGATGATTAAGCCTTATGACTAATCATCTATAATTTTGTACATTTGTTATACCTGGTTTTGAGATGAGTCTTTTTCTTGTGCTTTGTGTTTGAGATCATGATTTGTGGTTTTCCTTTGTGAAATTATGAGATACCTTCGGGGGTCTTGGGTCCCTACTGGGTATTATTATACTAACCCCTGCATGTTCTTTGCTCGTACCTTGTTTTGTCTTGTGCAGACAACGAGTTGCCTTGACTGAGACTCAGGGTTTTAGGACCTGATGGTGGATGACTGTGATGGTTGATGTGGATAGATTTGGAGTGGTGTTGTACCTACCCTTCATGTAGGACCCTCAATGGATGATCTCAGGAACTATTACTGATTTTTAGTTGTAGTTGTATCTTTTAAGTTGGGCTTGCATTCTGGCCCCATTACTTTCATTACACACCTTTACTATTTCATTTTTACTTCGTGGTTACATATTTTTGTGTTCTTGGAGTGTGTGTTTGAATAGGTTTAAAGTAAATTCCTTCTTTATTTAGGGATATTTCTTTCCGGTGCTAGTCTCTAACCCCTGGCCAAGGGAATGTGGGATTGTTGTAATCACAGCTCTAGCCCCGGGGGACAGGTTGTGACAATGTGGTATCAGAGGAGTAAGTTCTACCGAAGTAATAGGACTCTGATCGTTTCAATTGGGCAACAGTGTCACGTTTTTTAGTGTGGTTTTCAGTTTGGGAAGTCCAGTGTTAGTGCGGCGGCCGACGTATCCCTACACCATGACCCTGAATTCTGAATTCTGACTCGGTTCACAAAAACCCTAATTGTGTGTGTATTGGAAATGTTTTTACTTGGATCTCTTTTGAGTCAGCTCACCTAGCATAAATTATTGAACATGTTGGACCTTTTTCGTTTTAGGATGCCACCGCGTAGACAGCCAATTAGGATTCTTGAGAGAGTACACGATGATGGCCCACCGAGCGACGAGGCTTTGGTGAAAGGCCCTCTTACTGTGGTAGGACATTTAGGTGGTGCACCAAAAGCACCCCCACCCGTTTGGAAGAAGTTTCCACAAGGCCCACTGGCAGACAGTGCATGATAACTAAGAGCATTTCACATGTTCTAGAGGTAGTGGCCTCCGAGGTTTCGAGGTGAGATAGACCCCCCCTGGCAGATGAGGACTGGCTGGAGGCCACAGCATGAGTTTTCCACCTAGTTCGGACACCAGCAGAGAAGATGGTGATCTTAGGTGCTAGTCTTTTCCTGGGAGTGGTAGGAATCTAGTGGAGCCTAAAAATACAGTTACATGACTACGAGACCCTCACCTAGACAGACATTGAGAGCCTCTTCATGGTGGAGTTTGTCCCAGAGACACAATGATGTGTGTGTATTCTTGAGTTGCTGCACTTACATCATGAAAACCTGACAATATACCAATACTCAGTGAGATTCACTTATCTCTCGTACTACTCCTCCGACATGGTACGTGACTAATTCTTCAGGGCCTAGACCTTTGAGCAGGGTCTCTAGAGAGAGATCAGAGCGTTGATGATATCACTACATATCTCGACACATGCTAAGTGCTCGAGCGATCTTTGTTGGTGGAGAGCTTCTTAGCTAAGCTAGAATCGACAGTGAGAGCCACCACCAGATGACATGTAGCTGAGTCATCTAAAGGAGGCAGTATGAAGATGGAACAAAGGTCCAAGCTAGCCAGATCCTCTGGTCGACAACCTCGGGACACATGGTCTGGGGTGCGGAGCTCGCGATGGAGAGGAGGTATGATGGGTGGCATAGTTTGCTTCACGTGCGGTGGGAAGGGCCACCTAGCTCATGACTTCCCAACATTACATACCGAAAATCAGCAGATGATTGAGGGACTGTTGAGGTAGAGGCATAAATTCAAGTGAGGAGGACAATAGGGTGGGGGTGTGGTAGGGGTTCAGGTCATGCAACGGGTTGTGGGATCCGATTTGATGTTCAACTGCCACCACCACCAGGTGGTCCACCCCGACCACAGGGATAAGGTGAACAAGGGAAAGCACATCTATAGGTAGCAGAGTCCTACAACCACGACATTCCAGAGATGATTACCGGTATGATCTGTGTCTATTCCACTACAGTTGTAGTACTTATAGACATAGTTTCCAGTCACTATTTCATTTCCACATAACTCATTCAGAGCTTGGTGATTACGATGGAGCCGTTGGCTTGAACCATTCATTTGGAGACTCTTACGAGAGAAGATTCAATGATTACACATCGATGCAGGTAGTTTGAACTCACTCTAGGAGGAGAGAGATTTAGCAGGGATCTCCTAGTATCAGCGTCAATCCCTTAAAACGTCATCTTGGGTATGGACTGTAAATCTACAATCCATGCTCATATCGACTGTTTTAGTCAAAAAGTGGGGTGTGTCCGTTAGGATGGGATTAGTTTTACCATCACTGATGAGGAGGAAACCATTGAAGCACATGATAGATTATTTCGGAGGAGAGTGCAGTCGATTACTCATCAGTTTTCTAGCCTCACCCTTGGAGTAGTTGATGTTAGGAGTCCGAGTTATCCTGTTGTAGTGGACAAGTATGCTGATGTCTTCCCTAATGACGTTCTGAGACTACCTCCTCATAGATAGGTAGACTTTCACATCAACCTGTAACCCGAGTCAAAATCGATATCTACACCATCATATCTGATGGCTTCCATGGAGCATCATGATCTGAAAGCATAGTTAGAGGACTTTCAGAGAAAGGGGTTCATAAGGCCCAGTGTTTCCTCATGGGCATCCCCGATCTTATTTTCCAAGAAGCCTAATCAGAATGTAAGGCATTGTGTGTACTATCGATACCTGAACAAGGTGACTCTTAAGAACATGTATCCACTGCTGCGGATTGATGATCTCTTCAAATATCTTAAGGGATATCATTGGTTTTTGAAGATAGACCTCAGATCATGATATCACCATCTTAGGGTACGAGATGAGGACATACCTAAGACAGCCTTCAGATGTCGGTATGTCCATTACGAGTTCTTGGTGATTCCTTTAGGCATGGCGGATGCTCCAATAGTTTTTATGGGTCTCTTGAATAGGATCTTCCTTCCACACATCATTCAATTCATGGAGGTCTACATTAAAGACATCTTGATATACTTGGATTAAGAGGAAGAGCACTATAAGAACCTACATATAGTTTTGGATACACTCTAATAAAACCGTATTTATGGAATGTTTTCGAAGTTCCAGTTCTGGATATGTGAAGTACACTTCCTAGGGTACATTATCTCAAAGCCTAGAGTCAGAGTGGATCATGAAAATATTGAGGTTGTGCTTTCTTGGGATCCATCTAGGATTGTGATAAAGGTGCATAGTTTCCTGGGATTGGATGGGTACTACTGGTGATTTGTACCTAACTTCTCTAGGGTAACAACACACTTCTCACCCTTGATGAAGAAGGTGAATCATTTTTTGTGGATGGAGAAGTTCCACTAGAGTATTCAGAAGCTAAAATAGAGACTGACGAGTGCCCCATCTTGAGGCTACCAGAAGAGGGCATTGGGTATGTAGTCTATTGCGACGCATCGGGGACTGGAATAGGTTTTTTCCTAATGAAGGATGGAGTAGTGATCCTCTATGGCTCACAACAGTTGGGATAGAATGATCAGAACTACGCAACCCATGAACTAGAGTTAGTAGTACTGGTCTTTGCGCAGAAGATGTGGCAGCACTACATAATAAGTGAATGGTAAACTATTTAATCTGATCAGAAGAGTTTCAGGTATATATTTTAACAGAAGGAGTAGAACCTGAGACAATGAAGATGTCTAGAGTTCCTCCTAGACTATGACTGTGATATAGTCTATACTCCTGGGAAGGAGAACGTAGTAGAAGATGGTCTCAGTAAGATGACTGGTCTACAACAACTGAGTGAGGCGATAGAGCAGTTAGCCGCCTTATAGATAAACATCATGGATAGAGATGGATAATCTTTCCTCCAGTTTATGAATATCAATCCCCCACTTCTACAGTGATCTTGGGAGGCACATCTTAGGAAAGTTGACTGTGAGGCCCGACGTGCTCATATATCCTTAGGATAGGGTCATGAAGGATTTTTTGAAGGTGGGGAGCACATCGTTCTTTTCAGAGGGCACACCATGGCACTGATGATGCTACATTAGGATGTCTTGTGGGAGTTACCTACATCCCCTTTAGTGGTACATCATGTATTGGCGAAGATGTACCAAGTCCTACGACGTTAGTACTGGTGGCCAGTGATGAAGAAAGTAGTGGCAGATTTTGTATCCCGATACCTCACCTGTCAGCATGTGAAGGCCGAGGATCAGGTACCAGTGGGATTATCTCAAACACTTGATGAACCAGAGTGGAAGTGGGATAGTATCTTTGTGGAAATTATGACCAGGAAACCACGTACGTATAGAGGAACGATTCCATCTGGGTGATCATTGACCAACTCACCAAGTCAGAACATTTACTACCCATTCGAGAGCAGGGATTATTAGAGGGCTTGGGATTCCAATTTTTGCAAGAGTTTGTGTGACTACAAGTAGTGCCATCGCCGATCATCTCGGACCACGACACATGTTTTAAATCCCACTTTTTGAAATGATGGCATGAGGTATTCAGGACTTAGCTAAGCTAGAACACCATCTTCTATCCTCAAACAGATTGTCAGACAGAGTGAACCATATAGACACTTGAGGACAGGCTTTGTGCTTGTGTCCTTGGTTTTGGTTGTAGTTTGGAGGACCACCTTCCTCTGGTGGAGTTCACATACAACAATAGTTATCACTCCACCATCGGCATGGCTCCGTTTGATGCCTTGTATGGACAACCATGCAGATAACCTCTTTTCTAGATAGACCCAATGTTGTCTGCACTTATGGGTCCAGAGTTGGTACATGCAACCACAGAGAAGGATCATATCATCCAAGAGCGGATAAAGATGGAACAGATCCACCAAATGTCTTATGCTGATAGGAGACAAATATCTTTGGATTTTGAGGAGGCAGACCATGTCTTATAATGGGTCTCACCCCAACGAGGATTAAGAAGGTTTGGCTGGGGTGGAAAGATATCTCCATGGTTCATCGAACCTTTCCAGATCCTCCCCAGAGTATGTGAGGTGGCGTACCATCAAGCTCTTCCCCCACCGATGCACTGGGTGCATAATGTTTTCCTCATGTCACAGTTGGGGAGATATGTGCATGATCCATCACATGTTATCAATTGGGGAGTGGAAATCAATGATGGGTCAATGTTTGATGAGTTCCCAGTTGAGATATATGATTTACTAGAGAGGGTCCTTTATAAGTCATTGATTACTCTTTTGTGTGTTTTTTGTAAGAATAAGAATCTCTAGGAGAGCACATGGGAGCGGGAGGCTCAGATACGTGCTCAGTCCCCCAATTTGTTTACCTAGTTTTGTTGTAGATTTTGGGGACTAAAAGACCAAAGGTGGGGATAATGTAAAGACCCGGAAATTTCATGTAAATTTTTTAAAAATTATTGGGGATTATTACAAGTCTTTAAATATTGATGGCAAATTATTCTGAAGCATGGTGTTCCCAGAATAAATTTACTAACTTTTTTTAAGGTACATTCAGTAAACATACGTGAGACATTTTATAACTTTTGAACAGTTTTTGGGAATTGAAATCTGAGAGCATCGTTGAATATGCAGCGCTGGGATTCACATATTGGAAGATACACTTCAACCGCAATTGGTCGAGTGAAAAAGACAAATTTTGAACACTACAAAAAACAATTAACTTAACAAAGTTATTTTATTTATTTTCTGTAACTGTTGAGAGGCGGTGGCAGGACCCCTAACATGATATTCCATTTAATGGGTTAACCTTTCTCTTTTGTAACCTCGATGTGGTATCATTTAATGCAGTTCATAAATGAATCACATTAATGTCATGCAACACGTTTGGATATTTCGTCAATTTAATAGAATCTCAGGTGTTGGATTTTGGAAAAATGTTTAGGAACCTCTGAAGAAGTGTTGTGGAGACTTCCACTGAGGAATGGAAGCTTAGATGACAACATCGGAAGAATCGAATCGTGAATGACGAACGTCGACAGATTCATCAAGTAAAGATTATAAATCCACCACTGTGACATCTCTAATGATTATCTAAATAGGGGGTTTATTTATTAAATTATATCTATGATTAATTGAATAATATCTAGCATGTTATAATACTAACAGGGAGGGCATGGGCCAAATGAACATGGCCAGACCCTCCGCTGCCTCATTCATGTTGCATTCTTCGGGGGGAAAATTTCCAACTCGATAGAAATTGGAATCTGGGAGGCATGAAACGACGACGACATCCTAGGAGACCCACAGGCCCATCCAGATGGAAGAACAGACCACTGGAGCCCAGCCCGTGGCCCTCGAATGTCCCACTGGCACGAAATCGATGCGGATGCTATGACGAATAGCGGTGATAGGTGAAGGCTGTGGCTAGCGCTTGCTGACAGCGGAAGAAGGAGACACAGATCAGTGCTCTAAAAGATGGACAAGCGGGCATCTCTTGGTCGACCATGGAGGCCGGAGGTGGCACATCGTCGCATGCTGTAGTGAGCTTGCCACGACTATGAAGCCGTAGAAAAGTAGGGGATCCACACCCAACAGGTCCCGCGGGTGATGAGGCGTCCCCACCTGATGCTATAATTTTACGGGACGAACAGATCTTTGAGCAGTTCCGGAGGAGGACCGCACGACCCCGACGTGGGTTGTGCCGGCTGGTGGTCGACCTTCTATGGCCCAGGCTTGCCAGGGCGGGCTGGGATGGGTCGGATCCGGACCGGGTTGGACCCGGACCTGACCCGGACCCCTCTCTGGCCCTTTTACGCTTAAAAGGTCTTATCTTGCGAACCAGACATCCGTTTCACGAACATTCTGTGGCCCTGGGATCCTTGGAGTGAGGCGGTACTCTGGAGACACTCCATTAGAGATTTGGAGAAAATTGGAGTACGACTGTCTTGCATCGACTCCAAATCTAAATGGGCCCTCGACACTAAAATGCCAATAAATTACAGACCGCGCGTCCGGTTGATGCGCTGTCTATTGCATTGGAACCCTTATAACGTGAAAGATCATTGGGTAACATATTAATGGGTCTTTATTCTGGTTGAAAAATGACTGATGGCTGAGGATCTATTTCTCCTAGAATCATGCTTGCTATGAGTAGGAACCTAGTGGTTGGATGTGAAATGGAGGTTGGAGACAGATTATATAGAGGATTGTATCGAGCGATCCTGGTTGGCTCACCACCTAGCAATACCGTGTGGCTCAGTACCTAGCGATCATGGGTGTATCATCACCGAGGGAACATATATGGATCAACACCTAGGGACCCTTTGTGGATCAGCAGCTAGTGACCCTGTGTGGATCCGCAGCTAGCGATCCTATGTGAATCATCACCTAGAAATCTTGTGTGAATCAACACCTATCTATCCTATGTGGGTATTGTGGGGGTTAGTACTTATTGATCCTGGTGGGTGGGATCCTGTGTGGGGCTTACGGGGGTTATTTATTATCGATCATGGGTTGGTCAGATCCTGTGTGGGTCTTGCGGGGGTTAATACCCATCGATCCTCGGTGGGTCAGATCCTCTGTGGGTCATCGGGAGTTAGTACCTATCTATCATGTGTGGTTCAGACTCCGTATGGTCATAAGAAGTCCCTCTTTCCATAATAAGATGATCAAGCCTTATGACTAATCATCTAAACTTATGTACTTTAGTTATACGTTGTTTTGAGCTATGTCTTTTGCTTGTTCTTTTTGTTTGAGATGATGATTTTTTGTTTTCCTTGTGTGGAATTATGAGAGACCATAGGGGGTCTTGGGGTCCCTACTAGGTATTGTTATACTCACCCCTGCATTGGATTTTCATGCAACTTATTATGTCTTGTGCAGATGGTAGACATCCCTTACTGAGACTCGAGGAGCAAGGACATGATGGTGGACGGTGGTGGCGGTTGACGTAGAGATCATTAGAGACGAGTTGTACCTCCCCTTCAGGTAGATCCTTGGTGGACGATCTCATGAACTATTTTCTGTTTTTAGTTTTAGTTGTATAATTTTAGTTGGGCTTGTATTTTGGCCCCTTTACTTTCATTACACACCATTATTAGTATAGTTTTACTTCATGGTTACATCTTTTTGTGTTCTTGGACAATGTGTTTGTACAGGTTTAAAGGCAATGCCTTCCCATTTTAGGGATATTCCTTTCTGGTTTTAGTCACCAACCCTGGGTATATGGAAGGTGGGCATGGGGTAGTCATGGCTTGGGCCCTGGGGGATGGGTTGTGAAACCCTGTTCAAGCAAAAATTACAATGAGAATGAAACACATGATATTTAAAGGTTTCATTACACAATCCAACTCCATGCCATGTTGGATAGTCCAACCAATATGGATTCGTTCACTATTATTTTTCTAGAATACAAATGTGTATGAGGTGAACATTTCTACAATCCCATTAGAAACATTTCTTCTATTGTATTTTATTCCCCACAACTATGATTTTCAGTATCCACATTCCCATGGATAGTTATAAACCATATAAAATACACAATCCTTTTTTGTAATTGAAAATTATCCACGATAACAAACATCACTTTCCTTCTTCATTTTTGATCCAATTTAGAAATGTATTCAATTCCTATACAAGTAATCTTAATCAACATTTAACAATGTAATATTAGTAAGAACATTAAAAATTATATAAGGAATTATTTGTTCTAGAATCCATATTCAAAAACTAAGTCCTGAAAAATTCCTCATTAAAATTTAGTACGATCAGATTTAGATTTGTTACATCTGTTTGATCATCATTATCTAATGACCCTAAATATGATTTTCCATATAATACTTCATTAATTGAGTAAATAAACAATTAGTAAATCCCCATATATTCTTTTGATGGAACATGTTATAATGGAACTTTCATTGATGGATATATCTCAGATGGGATCACTCTGATGGAATCATTATGATGAAATGTTGTCTGATAAAACATTATATAGTGATTGGATTAAACTTCACTCTGATGGTTATTCAATATATTCAACCTAAAAAATGAATCTGTTGTGAATCTCAATATATGTTCGAAAAAATTTGGAGCATTGGAAAACATGAACAGCTCAACACTCACAATATACGAATGTAATGTTCTCTCCTTTTATAGGCACCCCAGAATGGATATTGCGGGAAAAATTATACTTCCCACTCAATGAAATTTTAAATTCTATAATTTTACGTTCATTTATGTCATAATATTTTCCTTCTTAAAATAAAACAAAATCATTTAATTGATTCTCAAATCATCTCAAATATTCTCATAACATCAAACTTATTTAATTTTAAAAACATTTTTTTAGTCGGATTTATCATCCCAAATTTTCAATCTGATTCATCATTACAAGGAAAACATATGCACAACTAAAGCCATCTCATTATGATGTCACCTTTAAGCACGAAAATTATTCTCATATTGATTCATATTATCTACTTTAGTACACTTGTTAAAACATTTAGGATGTTCTCTGGCTTTAAAAAATATCATATGATAGTACTTTGTCACCATGAATCACTATGAAACAATATCTGAAATATTATCATAGTATTTCTCCTTTTATTCAATTTATTAGACTGATGATCCTATTTCCGATGAAGTCTAGCTACTTGTGTCTTTTACCAGTGTCAATATGTTCATGATGAATCTGCCCATGCCTCATTCCGATGGATCGTTGTCACCTCCATTCTGATATTCGACAGCACATACTTATCAATGACTCTTGACCAATTTGATAAAAAACACTACATACATTTTTTTCTCATTACCTAGTAAAAAACTATTCATTTTGATGAAAATAGTTGACTACATTGTTGATTTATTTGTGGTCCCAATTTACATTTATTTCTATTTTCCTTTATCTCATCGATCTCTGCAACTTATCCACTCAATTCTACCTCCAATAGAACTGGTTATTTGATGTCCTAAAGATAAAAATAATTTATAAAATTAATTTGGATTAGAATCAATTATAATTAATTGGGGGAATATCACAACCAATGGACCGCTATCAATAGTGAATTCTGTAATTGTCAAGCTAATGATCCTAAAATTTATGATATATATCCTTCTGTGTCTGGTGTTCCTCAAATCAATGAGAAGCATCCAGATTACTAAAATCATATTCTTCTCTCTTCCACATACTCAAGATGGTATAATGACTTCTTCATGATATATGAGAAAGAAATGATCTAAAAATAATCATCATATTTATACGCTGATACAAATTTTCATTAAAATCAAAAAAATGCTATGATTAATTTAATATTAATAGGTATCATTATTTCTATGAAAACCCCAGTATAACAAATCGTATTAAATGACTCATGTAGATGGACTAATTAATATGTTTGTTTCCGATTACCAACTTTGGAAGCACCCTTTTTTGATCTATATTTATATATATTTATCTATAAACAACAAATAACATCTCGACCGTAACAATCCCCCTCTTTGGTTTTTCTAAATACCTACTTCAAAACAATAACACATTTGTCCATTTTTTCTTCTCCCCCCTACATAAATGTCTTCTTCTCCCCATTAATTTCTTTCTCCCTCTATTACTTATCTCTCACCAATTCCTTCTCTATCCCCCTTATTTAAAATTAAATTTTAAAGGGACCATTATGAAATGTTTCTATATTATTTTAAATTTTTCTCATTTATAGGGGTTGGAACATTTCATTATGGAATCATGAAACTCTTTTTCTGAAGAACATACGTATCACATGTGTTTCTTAGAAAATAGCCTTCAAATAAATAACTTCAAGTCTATGTTATATAACTCGTTAATGGAAAAAGTGAATAATCAATGTTATCAATGATGTCGATAAAATAAATTACATGTTTTTTTTCAAAATTCTCATTTTTGGGGAAATATTGAAAGGTTTTGTTTAATATTAAATCATCTTACATCAATCACAAAAAAAATCATAATTTTCAGGTGTGTAAAGACTACATTATAAAAACTCTTATTTTGTAACATCATTACTTTATTTTGTAATAATAGTAAAAGACATATATATCTATTTTCTAAATTGAATCCTTCAATTACCTTCATGTTATAAAAAATATAAATATTTTGGGAATATGGAGGATCCTCATAATTTTTTTAGGATCATGATTTAGAATTGTAGTTATCTATCATTCATTCTTTTTTCTTATTCTTCATGGATTTTTCATTGGATGAATTTTCATAATTCTGTTCATCATTCTTATATTTTTTGAGAAGTTTCGTTTCATGTACAGAAACATTGGATAAGGTTGGTAATTTTATTTTCCTTTTAATTTTCTTTTTGTAATAGAGATTTTGTAAAAATTCGTTAATTCATTCCTCTTAATCTCGTATGATAGTCAAACAAATTTTAGTAACATTCCATTTTTTCTTACATCTCTTAAAAATTTTCTAAATTTTAAAACCACAATATTTTGGTATCATTTTATCAACATTCTTTACATATTCATAAACATTTTTAGCACCTTTTATTCAAAATATATTGATGCCTCTTCTAAATTTCTATCCATGTTAACTAGATCATTCTAGATAACTAATAATTTATTATTTTCTTGCCAATATTTCTTAATTTTCTCACCATTCATAACATTCCAATCTTTTATCATCCTTTGAGTTTCCTTTTTCAATTTCAAATGTTTTTTAGGAACATTTGTGCTTTTATGATAACTATAAAGTCCACTTGATTTATAATTGTTTCTTTATAGAGACATGTTGTACCAACATGTATAATATCTATGTTTGAAACCTCTAAAACACCCATAGTGACATCTAAAAGATGACCTACCTGAATAATAGTGAAATTTTCTAGAACTTTTTTCAATTGTTTCTTAAAAAATGGGGGACTAATTTTCTCAGGAATATGCTTTCGTGGAGAATTCATATATTTCATGGGGAAGGATGTTCACTCACAAACCTAATTTTGTACCCTTTATTTTCACCTTAATTAGATGTTTCACCTTTAGCATCAACTTTCTTTGTGATTTTTTCCCTCATATTTATCATCTCACATTTTGATAAAAGAAGCATTTTTTTTGTTTCAAACAATTTATATTCTTTCCCTCCTATAATATGGTTCAAAGTGTCTATGAGTTTTTTTGATTCATGTATCTTAAATTTGTTCCTTCATACTTTCTTCAACAAGGTTATATTTTTCCTTTTTGAATTTCTCATTTCTAGATGATCATTTTTATTTTATTCTAGTATTATATCAAGAACACCAATATTTTTATTTTGGTATCAAATAAAGTTTATTTTTGTTTATTATTTCTTCATCCCATCACTATTATCAAAAGTGATACTATCATCATCTTTCTTTAACTTCATTATTTCATTCTTGAGTTAATTTTTATTGTCAATTTTATATTCTATATTTGTTTTATAAATCCAATACAATTTCAGTAATCACTTCATCATCACAATCATTATCTGATGAATTAAATCAATTAATATCTTGAGCAATATAATTTAGTATATGATAAAATTAGTCATTGGATGAGGAATCATCCTTATTTAATCTACTAAGATATCTTTTCTTCTTTTCATTATAATGAAATCTTTATTAACGTTTCTTCCCCTATTATTTCTTATATTTTATATCATCCTCTTAAAACACATACTTTTCAACTTTCTTCCTTAGAAAAATAGATGTAAAATGTATTTTCCCTTAAAAATTCCAATATTTGAGAGTTTTACATTTACATTTTCTTTCATTTAATTTATTTAAAATTAGGGAAACAATTTTGTTGAAATCATAAGCCTCTTCCCCTACTTCTGAATCACATGATATTTTTTATTTTATGTATATTTGTTTCTTCATTTTAAAAAATAATTTAAATCCAGTTCTGTATCATCGTTTTTCTTTATATCCATATATTTTCACATTTTATATCCCACAATAATATTCTAATGTTCATCCAATGGAAACCCTTTATGCCCTTCTAATGCTAGGGCGTTGGCACCAAGTCAATCTGAATTGTTTCTCATTTGTTTATTAAAAATTGTATAATTTTCCATCTTCTAATCAAAAGAGCATATGTTACATACAATATCATTTCCCCATGTAATGTAACTATGAATAATTTTATCATCATATGTTTTTGAATCCTCAAATATACTTCTCGTAATTTTTCACATGTCTTCCTTGAAATTTTCATTCCATTCATAGATACTTCTCAACTAATATAAAATTTTTATAGCTATTGAAACCCAAAAATATTTTCATAATCATCATCACTGATATCTATCAACAATGAATCATGAGATTATTTTCAGCTTCTATTCTTCTCTTATTAGTAGCTATCATAATAGTTTCATTGATGGGAATAAATTCCACTATTGTTGCGTCCTTAAATTCATGTCCAAATGGAAGAAGATATGGTAACACCATATTCTTATAACATGTGTATATATATATATATATTCATTAAGAATAGGAACACGTATATTTTTTATTAAATTGAAATTACCCATTCTCATTGATGGATCTTCCAAAGGAAAAAACGCTATGATACAAATTGTTGTTCCCAAATCGGATCGAGACCACTGAGGTGGGGGGGGGAATCAGTGGTTTGAGATTATTTTATAAGAATGTTTCATAACTTATTCTAGAAACATTCATAACCTAAATTACCATTTAATGTTATGATCCAATTAAATATAACTTCCCAACCTTCCCCTTGATAATTAAAATATATAATGAGAAGATATTACATGATATTTAAAATATTTTACATGTAGACCTACACCTTTCCATGTTGTATAGTCTTACTAACATGGATTGGTTTAAAATTTTATTTCCAGAATAAAAATGGACGAGTATTGAATGATTCTATATTATTAGAAGAAACATTATCATTATTATTAGTTATCCCCCCCCCCAAACTACAACTTTCAGTATCAACATTCACACAAAAACTTGTACATCCCAGCAAACACACAATTATTTTTAGTAACTTGTATGTATCCACCATTAAAATATTACATATTTTTATAAATTTTTGCTCCACTTCATAAATTTATTCACATCAGCTACAAGTAATCTAAATCAAACAATACCTATAAATAAACATCAATAATTTATAAAATTATATAATGAAATATTTGGTCACGAAACATTCTCCAAAAATCAGTCACAAAAATTTCTCATCATAACTCAGTTTGAACAGCCTTTGTCCTATAACATTTATCAGATGTTAAAATTTTGATTTGACTGGTTCTGATTCCCCTTCTTCTCAATATTTTTTTAATTAAGTAGAAACTCAGTAAGCAACTCACCCAATATTCATTCGACATAACTTATTCCAATGGATCATACTTTAATGGATGTATCTCTCATAGGATCACACCAATAGACGTAATTCAATAAAAAATTATATGAATGAACATTTTTTGATGAAAAAATTGAACCACACTCTGAATATTCATACTCAACATCATCAATAAAAACAAACTCCAATCAGAAACTCAATACTTGTTCCACAACTATTGGTGGTCATATGCATGTGTACATTTCAATACTCACAATGTATGGATGTATTTTTCTCTCCATTTTTATAAATCCCATAATTTAAAAGGTACGAAACAAATTATACTTATATATTAAGTAAATTTACAATTCCATATTTTTTTTTCATTTAGGACATTAATTTTGTCTTCATTAACTCTTGTCAAAACACTTATGAGATTCTAAAATCTTCAAGATTCTTCTAAAAACATCATAATATTCATGTTTAAAAATATTTATTATGTTTGGTTCTTCTTCCAAATATATCATTATGATAATTCATTATGATAATTCATTATGATGAAAACATATAAAAAACTAAAGACACCTCCTTACAGAGACCACTTGTAAACATTGAATTTCTTCCCATACAGATTCTTCGTACCAACTGAAGAATAGTTTCTAAAACATTTAAATCATTATCAGTCATTAAAAAACCTATTTTGATTATACATTTGTAAAAAGAACCTCTTTGAAAACATATCTGAAATTTTTTCAGTTCATTTCTCATTTTAATCAATTCCTCAGACTTGTGATCCTCTGTCCAATAAAGTCTAGCATCCAATGAAATTTATTGGTGTCAGTATGTGCATACTGAAATAGTCCCTATCTCATTCTAACAGATCAGTTTAACCTCAATTCCAGTAGCCGTCACAAGATGTTTTTCAATGAATCATGACCCATTTGACAAAAATCCTAATGTTTTTTGATTCCTCTCTCATCCTATTCGAAGATAATGAAACCTGATGAAAATTGTAGACAACATTATTGGTTGATCTCTAATTTAATTTTACATAATTCTATATTCTCATACATCTCATCAATTTTAACAACTTAACCAATAATGTTTTACTCTAATAGTACATTGTATTTTATGTCTTAAAGACACCAACAATTTATAAAATGAATTGGTGTGAGAATCCATTATGATGAATTGATGGGATAAAAATCCGATATAACTAGGTCATCAGTGATTTCTATCATTTTCAAGTCGATGAATCTCATATCGATGATATACATCCTTATGTGTCTGATGATCCTCACATTGACGGGTAATATCTTGAAAACATCATATAGTATTCTTTACTTTTATATATACTCCAGCCTATATAATGAATTATTCGGGATTTATTAGAACTCCATGATCTTAAAATCATCATAAAATATAGTATCAAATACATTCTCCATTATAAATTCTCATTATGATCAAATCATTCATTCCAGTCTCAATATGATTTTTAGTAGCTTCTAAATTTTTATCAATACCCTAATCCAGTAAGTTATATTCAATGACTCACACTGATGGAATGAGTCTTATGAGTGGTTATGATTGTCAACTATGAAAAAACACATATTTTATCCTTATTTTCTAATATTTATCTATTGACAAAAAATAAAAGCAAAATTAAACATAGGACTAACAATTCCTTAACTATGATTTTGTGTATACTTTGTGAATGACCCTCAACTCCCCTCTCTTAGTGGAATTAGGATAACCAGCCTAAAGACCATGGTTATCATCTAGAAACCAGAAAATGAACCCTTGTATAAGTAAATTAATTCTTTAATGAAATTATATCATATATGTACACTCATAGTGTTATATAATCCCTTTACCATGATATCTCTAATCAAGAAGGTGGCATAATGTTTCCATCAACTGAGGTGTTGGATGTATATTTCTAGGATTTTATAGAAATTTTAAATACCTATATAAAAATATGATAATGGATTAATTTAGGCTATTTCTTTTCTCTCAAATGTTCTTAGATATCTATTGGGGCTAATTTGGATGATGAAGGAAGTAAGAAGAGTTTTTATTTGAAAACTTTTGTCTTTTGTTGTCAAAAAGAACAATTCAATTAACTTTGTTAAAGATATATAAAATATGATGATGAATTGATGATATGTATTTCAAAAATATCATATCTTTTTTATAGAACTTTTGATGAATTCCTTATAAAGGAAAGGGGGAGTTAAGATGCATCCAATCTATTCAGGTTGGATTGAAAGGAATGATATTGCTACAAGACATGACAATTTCAATACATTTCGTAGAATATTTGATGATGCTAAATGGAATCGATCAAAGACTATATATCCTAAAAGTTAAGTTTAGTGTTGGTCAGAGTAGAGTACTCAAGTGGATGTGAATTGAGTATCTAAAAAAAAATTGTTTGAAAAGTATTGTTAAAAGGTTACCCAATAAAAATAAATACAACCTAGTTAATCAAAGTAATATAGTTATGAATGTTTGACTATTTAAATAATTTCTCATAATATTGATTAATCCTCCGTAATATTAATATCAGTTATTAATATTACTTTTTAATCTATTATAATAAGGAAAAACAATTATAACTTTTTTCCAAGATTAACTATCAATGTAAATTTCGTGATTTCTGAATTATACAGTGAAACATAGAAATCTAAATCAAAGAACAAAGTGGATATTAAACAAGTGGTTCAGTCTCAAGACAAGACATAATCCACTCCACTTGGTAATCACCTTCCACCAGGTAGTTTATATTAACAAACCTGATCCATACCCTGAATTGGGGTAAAAAACTATGCATAGGACTATCCAGGTCACATGACATCTTCCACAACACTATAAGGGGATAATCTTACAGTCCACACATGGACCTCTTCCACACTTATCCATGGGATTAAACATGTGTAAAAGGATATGCGAGTAAGGATATCTTGTATCCTCTAGTTTAATGTAGGTGACAGTGTGTGTTTTTATACATACAGACACACACACACTTCTCAAAAGCTAAAAACAATACACAATAGAGAAAAAATGATGAGATAAGGTTATAAGTTCTTTGAGTGTTTGTCTATGCAGATATGGACTTCTAAGATGCAGTATATACAGGAATCAAGTCCTCTTATGAGAAACATAGTATCTTAAGTCAGTTATAGCTGGCTCATGTTCTTTTTGAAGTTGGTATTGTGAAGATTTTCTTGACTCTGATTATTGGTCCCTCAGCTTTTGGATTAATAAATTCATTGTGTGTTGTTCAGATTTATTAAGTGGCATTTGTTGGTTCTTTTCTTCAATAATGATATTGCTTCTTCGATATTGCACATCTTAGTTTCTGGTCCACACTTTTCTTTTTATTCATGGAGTTGATGTGTTGGAGCTGATTGGATGCATGTATTATGCACCTCATACTATCTAGTGACATGTATACAAATAAATATTAATTATTTTAGTGGATTTAAAACACTAAAATATAAAAGTTATACGTTTAATTGAAAACAACACAATAGATTAAAGAATTGTGCCACAGTCTGTCTGGAAACGGTGTCACCATGAAATGATTTCATCTTCTTTTCCATTGAGCAGTGAGATAGTCATGATGACATAGTTGTATAATGATCAGGAACCGGTTGCACAGATGCAGTGTCTAGTCATGGTGTCTGGTTATAGTGTCTGGGTCATAGTGTCCGGTTCACAGTGTCTGGGTCATGGTGTTTGGGTCACGGTGTTTAGGTCACAGTTTCTAGGTCAAGGTGTCTGGTCATGATATCTAGTCATGGTGTCGGTGTCTGGTCAGGGTGTCTGGTCACAGTTTTTGGGTCATGGTGTCTGGGTCATGGTGTATGGTCAAGGTGTCTGGTTCCTTCGCCAGAAAACCAGAATCGGCGGCAGACTCATGGTTTCATAGACATATCCAATAATCATTATATAGATTTAAGCAATAATATCCATAGAATGAATTAGACTTAATCATTCAAAAAAGAAATTCATTATAAAACACATTAAATATAGTTTACACAAATCAAAATTGATTTTAGAAATTGAGATTTGGGATAGGTTTATTTAAATCATAAACAAACCAACCATCTGTACACATGGTTTGGGACAGATTAAATAGGATTGACAACCTTTAGGAAACGTATAGGATTTTTGATTAGTAAAACATGAATAACACATTAGGAGTCCAAAAATATTTACCATTTGATGGTCACATATCATGTGAGTGATATATCTATTTATAGTGAATGTGTGTCTCCCTTAGTGTGTATTTAGATTGCATGTCTCTCCCCTTTATGGAATTATCAAAAAGAGTAAAAAAGTAAATGATATAATAGATTAAAAGAGTGTACAGTGCATTATATAGATAAAAATGTGTCATTACAAACAATGGGCAACAAAAATTCAACAATATCCCTATCAAAAGGTAGTAGTCACTTTTCTTCAACACTGGATGTCTTATCTTTTCCCTTGGAAGTAGCATAAGTAGAAGCCATAGGAGCAGAGGTGGAAGTTTAAGAAGGAGGTGAACCAACAAACAATGAAGGTAAAGGGGGTCCTTCAAAAATAGAAGATTACAAGGTAGGTGTAGTGGAAGACAAAGGAAATTTTTGGTCAAGGATAATAGCTCTGATCTGACATAGAGCCTGAGAGAAAGATATAGAAGTAGAGGCAAGGGCATATGATGATAAGGTAGGAAAACCAAGTCTTAATGGTGCAGCTTTAGGAGCCAAAATAGCAATGCTCTGCACCTGAAGATAAGGCCACAATAGCTTAATGAAGTCAACAATAATCTCACCACCATTTTGCATCTATTTCTCAAAGTCATCCATGTTCTCCATGAACATTTTCAATAAAGAAGTGAATTCTTTGAGCTATTGGACATGAGTTTGGAAATCTTGAGTGACATGAGGGGTTTTTAGATTCACTACAGTGTACATGAAATGGTTTTCCATATCATTCTTAGAGAAGATCCTATTGAAGTAGAAATACACTTTTTTAGTAATTTCTTCTTGAGAATCATTTAAAATATTGTAATTAATTATCACCAAATCAAGAACACTGTCACAATTCTTGACAACTAAAAATAGATACTCTTTGTCAAAGCCACTGAGCATAGATTGAAGTACTTCCTTAAAAACCTTTTTGAGCAGATCACTATCCATGGAGGGTTGAGATGACTGTGCAGAGGCACTAGAAGCAGTAACAGCTGATGTAAGGGACATTAGTTGATTCAGATTTTTCTTATATACAACCCTTATACACATCAGTCAACTTGGTAAGACAAGTAACAAGATCACACATTTCTTGAACTATTTTTTTGTTTCTTTCAGCCACATTATCAACTAAGGAGGTTATATTATGTTGAATCAGGGAGGCAACATCCCATGTAATTTGACCACTAACATACTCAATAGGATGAGAAATAAGTTCTTGTATTGAGATCAGAACTGATTGTATATCTTCAACCATACCTCAGAGAGACTTCACTTCATCACTGAGCTTTTTGTTCTCAACTCTAACTTCTTGAATTTCATGAATCATTTTTAAATCAATCAGTCGTATGATCTTTTCTAACAATAGGGCGTCATCTTGTTCACTCAAGTTGGTTGTAGGAGTTGTTTGAGTGTTCACAATATTTTAAACCCCAACCTATAGGGTAGCTCCAAATGCTTTAAAATCATCCTTACTCCCCAAGGTAAAAAGTTCTTGTGATGGTTTAGGAATAGGAGCTGAGATAGGATCAGGTTTCTTTTGTAGCTATAACATCAAAAGCATATACCATTTTCAACTAAAACACAGTAGACTGATCTATACCTTTAATTGAGACTTCCTGGTAATCATTCACATCAAAATAGCTATGGAATTCATACCATGTATCCACATAGATTGGATCGACTGGATTAGGAACATCAACATTTCCCAGATTTGGGCGCTACTGCCCCTCAACATGTCCATCTTTCTCACGACTAAAAGATTTAGTTTGTTGATCTACTTCCATGATTTCATCCCAAATAGACTCACCCAATTTTTTTCTATCCAACTGAAAGGATTTATCAATTCTCTCCTCAGAAGATGTTATAAACTCATGAACATATTCTTACTCCAAATGTTCCCCATAAGCTTCTTGTTTCTCAAGAGAAAGTTATTATTCTAAATTTTCTTCCAAAACATCCTTTTCTCTTTCAACAACAAAATATTCTTCTTTAGAAGATAGTTGTTCTTCCAGATCACCAATTTCTTCTGGAATATGTATTTCTTTCTCAGTTATGTCATGGATAACATGTTCACTATCTTTATCATCCATGGAAATTGTTCCTATTGGTGAAACATCCTCTTCTTCCTCTTCCACATCAGAATAGTCAATGATTTCATCTGGTTCTAAACACGGATTAGAAATTTCCTTCGGTGTTGAAGAATGCTCAACCGGGTTTAAAATTTCATAAACCCTATCACTATACTCCACTCATGCTTTTCTCCATAGATTCCAACTTATTTTTATTATATTAACCGTAACTTTTGAAATACAAAATTCATAGTCCATAATGACTTCTTCATCTGGTCCAAATAACCCTTTTATACGAAGGATAGATGAGATTAACCTTGACTAGAACAGAGAGGTTGACTTTGATGTTGTCTTTATCAACTCACACATATGGATAATAACACAAACGCATAGGTTGAACATGGTTCCATTCTTAATAATACGTATAAAAATACATAATGATACATTACTGTAGAAATATCATCTTTTATAGGGCCAATCAGATTCTGAACAAATTTAAACAATAGTCTGGTTTCACCATCTAGCTCAGAAGCTATAGATCTTCTCTATATTTCAGTCCATGTTATGATTCCCGAGCCTTTTTCCAAAACCATGATCTCACTTGAAGGTGGAGGGCCTCTTTGGTATTCCTAAAAAATACCCTCATGAGGTATCCTTAGGCATGCAGCCCATAACTTTGAAGAAAAGGTGTCTCTCTGGCCATTGATCACAACAAAATCGTCTTCTGATTCAATAGAGAACAAAACAAACTGATAAAATTGTGCAAATAGCATTGCGTAAAACGGTCTAGCTTCCATTGTGAACCAATCCATCCATCATTTCCCTTTTAGAACATTCAATACTAAAGACTTACATGACACCAGCCACTTGGGGCAGATTTCATTTTCAGGTACCACTATTCTGTTCACCGGGTTCAGATTCAATGGACCTTCAAGCACTAACTTTAGGGCTATTTATATTTCTTATTTGATCTTCAATTATTAGTAGTTGATGAGGATGTACATTTCATTATGTTCATTCAATGAAGGTTCGATAGAGAGAGAGAGAGAGAGAGAGAGTTAAAGGTTGAAGGAGGGGTTATAGTTTGAGATAAGAGAGCTCGGGTGAATAAAGGAGTGATTTTTTTTTAAACATTTATGGATATCAAGCGTCGCTAAATCAAAATCATTGGAAAGTGAAAGATTAAAACAATTAATTATAGTGACATGGTTTATAATATGTAAATAAACCAAAAATGCGTCTTTATGGTGAGACCGTATTAGACTTTTACGGTGAGATCGTAACATGATTTCACAGTGAGACCGTAATAGGTTTTCACGGTGAGATGTATAATGTGTGATTTCTAAAATGTAGGACCGTATTGTTTGGGAGAGGAAGTGCCAGAGAGTAACCAGGAGATAGTAACTGTGAGACAGTAAACACGAAACAACAACTTTTAAGATTGTAAAACTACAGAACGGTAAGAGTTAGACAGTGACTTGTGAAACCGTAATCTCTGAAATAGTAAGTTGTGAAACAGTACACTTACTACTTAAGATTCATCATTCCAAAATCATATTTGATCCAATATATTCTTTCATAATTTAATGGTTTGGTGAATATATCAGCTTGTTGATATTCATTTCCAATGAATTCCAAAGTGATATCACCATTTTGATAATGATCTCTAAGAAACTGATGTCTCACATCAATATATCTTGTCCTAGAGTTTGAAACAAGATTTTTTGAGATTTTAATAGAACTTCTATTGTCACAATTTATAAGTACATTCCTGAATTGATATCCATAATCTAGTAATGTGTGTTTCATCAACAAAATTTTTTCACAACTACTACCTGCAGCTATGTATTCGGCTTCTAAAGTAGATAATGCAACAGAGTATAGTTTCTTACTACACCCTAATACTAGTGATTTCCTAAAAAGTGACATGTTCTAGATGTGTTTTTTCTATCTAACTTAAAACCACCAAAATCAACATCAGAATAACTAACTAACTCAAATAATTTTCCTCTGGTATAGAACAATGTCACGACCCATCCCCCGGGGCCCGTATCGTGACTATCATAAGCCCGCATCCATAGGACACGGGATGGTGACTAACACCAAAGGCATAAATCCCTAAAATGGGAAGGCGATTCCTTTATAATTTGATACGCACACATCAGAGTTCTGAAATGGAAGCAAAGCACTAAGTATAACTATATACAAAAGAGAGTGTTGAATGTAAAGGGGCCAGAAATACAACCCCAACAGGAAAGTACACGTACAAATGAAAGCAATTACAACTGAAGAAATGTAAAGAATCTAATGGGTCATTATATGGGGTTCCTACATTAAGGTTAGGTACAGATGTTATCTTCATCACACCACGTTCGTCTGTCCACTCTGTGTACCATCTGATCGAGTGATCAACCTCCGGGCAACGTCCAGTCCAGCTACTCTCTACATTAGTCAGCTTTGTCTGTCGTCTGCATCAAAACAAACAAGGTGCGGGCATAGCCCATGCACAGGTGAGTATAATGATACCCAGTAGGGACCCCGAGACCCTCAAGGTCTTAGAAATTCCAACAAGGATAAACTACAAAGTAGGAAATCAATGGATAACCATTACTTAGGTATATTACCATACATATACCCTAAGTTATCTGGAAACCCATCTCCATCATGAGGAAAAAACAAAATTCATTGTCTCAGCTCAAAATCAGGATTTTATTCTAGGGATGGCTTCATGTAGCACTCTCGGTCAAACTGTCGAAACCTCGACTACTGCGGTACTCTTCTTCTATAGAGTAATGTGGGCCTGCTGTGTCACACAGAGGCACTTCCCACTATCCTGGACTGTTTTGGTACTCCTCCTGTCGAGTACTATGGGTCTGCTACGTCACACAGAGGCGCTCCCCACTATGGGTCTACTTCGTCACACAGAGGCACTCCCCCTCATAGCCTACTGAGGTACTACTTCTGTCAAGTACCGTGGGTATTTCGTGTCACATAGAGGCGCTCTCCATTTTGGGTCTGCCGCGTCACACAGAGGCGCTTCCCACTGCGGTAGTCGAAACAGTCCGAGTCAAAAGGTCAGTAGTCATCAGGTTTCAGCCAGCTATTAGGTCTCTGTACTCCGCTCGCTCATCTATGGGAGGATCCGATCCATGACCTACTAGTTGATACTCCAACTGTCATGAAGTCCCAAGTAGAAGTATCTCAATGGTCCGCCTTGTCATAGACATCTCAACGCAACAGACGGCGGGTCAATCTGACGTCTGGTCTGTGAGTTATTGGTATTTTCATTCCAGGGGCCCGGTTGGTATTTAGTTTCAAAACAACCCGACCGTACCCCAATTGTGACCAAAAATAATGTGGGGTATGCCAAAAGAACCTTGTAGTTCTAGGATTTCCATCGGCGTAGACGGTTCGTCGATCGAGCACCCGTAGCACAAGATATTGGCGAAAAGGATTAAACAGGCCACAATGGGTCCGGGTCCTGTTCGACCCAGTCGGACTGACCCAGCCTGACCTGGGTCAGGACCGTGGTCTGAACAGGTCTTCGAGTCCGGCCCAGATCGAGGGGACGACCCGGCCTGAGGGGGCGGCACAACCCGATTGCGCGGCCCGACCCTAGGGGGAGGCCTGGTCCGAGGGGACGGCCCGGTCCGAGTGCGGCCCGGACCAAGGGCGGCCTGGCGGCTTACGCTGGGTCCGGCCCAGTGGCCCAGAGGCCTAGTGGCCTGGCGGCCCGGTAGACCTGCAGCTCACGGATCTGCCTAACCACATGCAGGGGGGAAACCACACGCCCCTGGCTCCCGAATGGCTTAGACGTTCGGGTGGGGACTCAAACCGGCGCCAGGTGGCGCCATTCCCGATCACGCAGGACCCTTTGGGTGCCACTCCTCCCGGCTGTCCAAGCGTCCATCCACTCCATCACCTCTGTCACATCCCACCCTAGCCGCAGCTCCCATCCTCCACATGGCCCGATGGCGCTGCGCCCCTCCACCGCATCCCGCACTAGCCGCGGCTCACCTCATCCGCGCAGCGCGACGACATCACGCCCATCCGCTGCGGCCCGGCCTGGCCACGGCCTGCTACTCCTCCGCGCGGCATGAAGACACCATGCCACCTCCAATGCGGCCTGTCCTGGCCGTGAACCCCTGCTCCTCTGCACGGCAAGACGGTGTCGTGCCCTTCCGGAAACCCAGTGGCCTTGCGCTGTCGGTTTCCTTCGCGGCCGGCCCGATGCCAGCCGCCGCTACTCCACACTGCAGTCATCAAAAAATGAGGAGAAAACAAAGGGGGAGGGTTGGGTCATGTTCTTGTGGCCCGATCCTTCCACGTTACGGCGATAAAAATTGGAAAAATACTATCTATGTTTTTTGCGTTGAAGGGAAGAAAGAATTTCAAACGTAAAATCCCCTAAATTTAATTAACCTGTCGTCGTTCGTCATTTGTTGATGGTGTTGTGGAAAGGAGACATTAATGTCTGTCATTCGCTACGTTCATCACGCAGTCCCAATCCTAAATCGTGCGTTTGAAAGTGTTCGGGGTAGAAGACCGGGGAAGAAGCGTTGTCGGCATTCTTCGCGTTCTTCGTTGGGAGGATGTTTCTTTACCCCCTAACTACCTCATTCCCCAAGATCCACCAAATGAAAATGCCAACCACAAATAATGGGTTAAGCTAACCCATTATTTAATTGTTGGAAAAAACATTCAAAATATTTCAAAGTAATTAATTAATGTTCCATTAATTAATTTGTGTGTTTTAGCACATTTATGGGGGAATTTCAAGGGTTTCCCCCACTTATGTAATGGTCATGGGGTTTTATGCCCATGTGGACCCCACCGATAAATATCCTCCCAAGGGAGGTTTTGTTCAGGTTGGCCCCACCAGCATAACCTCTCATGGGAGGTTAAGGTGTGGTGGCCCAACCCCCAAGCTTTACTTGGAGGTTTTAACCCCTAAAATAAAAATAAGTTGCACACCTTATTATTATTTAAATTATTCATTTAAATCCCAAAACTAACATCCATTCTCAAACAACTTTCATCGAGGTGGAAGACTTCTTAAGCGAAAACCGGTGCTGCAAGTTCAACAATGCCCTCAGATTTCAATTCTGAGCACCAGTTCAAAAGATATAAAGTCCCACTCGTATGTTTACTGAACGTAATCGAACAAAACATTATAAATTGATTCCAGGGACACCAGGCCTCATAATCAAGCACCGTAAATTTTCACGGACTCGTAAAAATCCCATGAATTTAAAAAGGAAAAAAAATCCAAGGAATTTCCTTGTCCTTACATTATCCCCACCTTAGGGCTTTACGTCCCTGTAAACTACAACTCGATGTATGGGAACAAATGAGGGTACTGAGCATGCATATAAGCCTCTCTCTCCCATGTGCTCTTATGGAGGTTCATGTGCTGCCAGCGAACACACACTAGAGGTATCGGCCATCCATGTAAGACCTTCTCCTGTCGATCCTCAATCTCCACTAGAACCTCCGTGAAAGTCACCCCATCGTCGATGTCTATCTCCCCATAGTCAATGATGTGTGATGGGTCATGCACTTATCTCCTATGGTGAGATATGTGGAAGACGTTGTGCACCCATTGAAACTGAGGTGGAAGAGCTAAGTGGTAAGAAACCTCACCTTCTCTACTGAGGACCTGGAAAGGTTCGATGAATCATGGATACAACTTGCTGCCTCAGCCAAATCTCTGTAGACCTCATCAAGGTGAGACCCGTAGAAAGATGTGGTCACCATCCTCGAACTCTAGAGGCCTCCATCTCCTGTCACCATATGACTTATACTTGCTCTGTATTGTCTTCATCCACTCCTGGATAATCTACACCTTCTCTATGGTATCCTGTACCATCTCTGTTCCCACCAGTGCTGACTCCCCTGGGATGTCCAGCACAGTTGTGATCTGCAAGGTTGACCATACAAGGCCTCAAAAGGTGTCATTCCGACGGTGGAGTGATAGCTGTTGTTGTAGGCAAACTCTACCAATGGTAAGTGACCATCCCAGTTGTGACCAAAGTCGAGGACAGAGGCTCAGAGCATATCATTGAGGGGCTGAATGGTCCAATCAGTCTAACCATCTGTCTGAGGATGGAAGGCGGTGTGCAAGTGAAGCTGTGTCTCGAAATCCTCCTATAACCCCTTCCATAGCCAGGAAGTAAATCGTGTTTCACGGTCAGAGAAAATTGAAGAAGGTACTCCATGTAAACGCACAATCTCTTGCACATAGAGGCGTCCCAAGCTCTGTACTGATCCCTGCTCTCTGATCGGTAGGAATTGGGCTGACGTGGTGAGTTGGTCAACGATCACCCATATCGAATCGTGACTCCTGGATGTACGTGGAAGACCTATCATGAAGTCCATGGATATCCCATCCCACTTCCACTCTGGGACCTATAAGGGCTTAACCAAGCCTACTAGTACCTGGTGCTCCACCTTCACTTGCTGACAAGTGAGGAATTGTGAGACAAACTCAGCTACTTCCTTCTTCATACCTGGCCACCAGTGCTGTCGTCTGAGGTCCTGATACATATTCTCCACTCTTGGATGTACCACTAGAGGGGAAGTGTGGAGCTCTCTCAGCACTTCCTCTTGAAGTGAAACCGGTACCATGGTATATCCTCTAAAGAGAATGACATGCTCTCCACCTTCAAAAAATACATCGGGGGCCTGCCTTGTGGATATCTGAGCACGTCATGTCTCACAGTCTGCATCTCCACATTGTGCCTCCCTGACTTGCTGAAGGAGGGGAGGAGTGACAGTAAGAGACTGAAGGAAAGATGCTCTATCTCGGTCCACATAAGAAATCTGTAAAGAAGCTAGCTACTCTATCGCCACTCCTAGAAGCTGTATACCAGATATGCTACTAATTGCATCTGAAACAAAGTTCCCCTTACCCAGAGTATAGACTCTCTCGAAGGAATAGTCTTCGAAGAACTCAAGCCAACTCCGTTGTCTCAGGTTCATGTACTTTTGAGAGAAGATATAACTGAGACTCTTGTGATCAGAGTAGACTGTGAAACACTCTCCCATCAGATAGTGCCTCTACATCTTCAAGGTGAAGACCACTGCTGCTAACTCCAGGTCATGGGTAGTGTAGTTCTACTCATGTTGTCTCAGATACTGAGAACTGTATGCGATCACTGCTCACTCCTGCATCAGGACACACCCAAGTTCGTTCCATGATGAATCATAGTAAACTAGGTACCCTACAGCCTCTTATGGAAGCGTCAATATGGGGGCACTAGTCAAACTCTGCCTCAACTCCTGAAAGATCTTCTGGCATCTCTCCAACCACACAATGGGTTGCCCCTTTTTTTTCAAGGCTGATAGTGGTGCTGCAACTCTGGAGAAGTCTAGAATGAACCTCCGATAGTATCCAGCCAAGACCATGATACTCCATACCTCTGTCACACTCCTGGGTGGCTCCCAAGCAAGTACAAACTCAATCTTCACTATATCCACTGCAACTCCAGCCTCTAAGATGACATGTCCCAAGAAGTGAACCTCTCGAATCCAAAGATAGCACTTCAAGAGCTTACTATAAAGCTGGTTCTCTCGGAGTGTGTCCAGTACAACCTATAAATGGTAGGCATGCACCTCCTCAGTAGTCGAGTAGATCATAATTTATTCAATGAAGACCATGACAAAGTGATCAAGGTTAGGCTAGAGTATCTTGTTCATCAGACTCATTAACACTTATGGAGCCTTGGTTACACCAATGGGCATAACCAAGAACTCTTAGTGGCCGTACCGACACCTGATGGTCATCTTCTGCACATCCTTGTCTCGAACTCTAAGCCGATGATAACCTGATCTAAGGTCTATCATCGAGAACCATTGTTCTCCTTTGAGCTGATAAAAGTGGTCGTCAATCATCGGGAGTGGGTACTTTTTTTCATAGTCACCTCGTTCAGGAGATGGTAGTCGACATAGATCCTCATGCTCCCATATGCCTTATAGGTGAATAGAATTGAGGCTGCCCTGGGAGAAACACTGGGCTTGATGAATCCCATTCCCTACAAATCCTCTAGTTGTACCCGCAGCTCGTGAAGCTCAGCGAGAGCCATCCGATATGTTGTAGTTGATAACGGTGCCATCACGGGGTATAGTTCAATGTAGAAATCCACCTCTCTATGAGGTGGTAGTCCTAAGACATCGTTAGGGAAAACATCCGCGTACTAGTCCACCACTACAGGATAAGTCAAACTCTCCACATCTACTGCTCTAAGGGTATGGCATGACAACTGATGAGTTATCGGTTTCACTCTCCTCAGAGTAAGTCTGTCCTATACTGCAATGTTTCCATTCTCACCGGTGGAGGTAAACCTGGTCTCATTCGTGAAGACACACCGCACATTTCACCTAATATAGTCGATCTGAGCATGGACTGTAGATAACCAGTCCATACCCAAGATGAAGTTGTAAGGCCTCGACTAAGCTATAAGGAGATCCCAGCCGAAGCTCCCACCTCCTAGAGTAAGCTCACACTACCATAACCATTGCATAATCATCGAGTCTACTCTCATAAGAGTCTCTAGCCATAAGGATCAAGACAGCGACTCCATCGGAATCTATGAGCATCAAACGAGGGCAGTGGATATGAAATAGTGAACGGCACCTGTGTCTATAAGAACTGCAGCTAAGGTGGAGTAGACACAGATATTACCTCGAATCATCTATGGAGTGCCATGGTCGTATGCCTCAACTTCCTGATGTTGTGCTCTACCCTGTCCATCTTCTCCATGTGGTCAGGGTGGTCCTCCTGGTGGTGGTGGTGGTAACACCTCGTAACGTCGTCCACTGCCAGCTGCTCGACCATCTCCTCTGCCTCATCGACTTGCACCCTGTGGACCGCCTTTATCGAACCACTGACTCTGCCTTGGAGGTCCCTCAACTATCTGTTGATCATCTGAACGGCAGGTTGAACAGTCACGGGCCATGTGACCCGGCCCACCACATGAGTAACACTGTCTGCTCCTTGTATATATGTCACTACCTCGAGTGCCCCTCACAATAGATCCTGAGTCATGTGGGAGTCCACCCATGGGTATGGTCCTCTTGGACCTCTGCATCATTTTTCTACTGCCACCTGTAGAAGACTCCACTGCAAGTTGACTAGTAGTGGGCCTCGTTGTAGGTGACTTCTCATCTTGAAAAATCTTCACTAGGAGGTCTCTCTCTAACTCCCCCGCATGCGTCGGGATGCTGAGTGAGATCATCGAAGCCCTAATCATTCGACTGAGCCCCTACTCGACGGTCCTAGACCAAATAATGGGTCCTGAAACATATTTGTGGAGTAGCGCGATAGGTCGGTGACCCCCGCTGAGTACTGTGCTACTATATGGCTTCCCTACTGCAGATGAAGTAGCTCCTGTATCAATACATCTCATAGGGTTTCTGGAACAAACTCCACCCCGAACAGGCTCTCGAAGTTTGTCTAGAGTAGTGTCACCTTGTCATGCACTTCATGCATCAGGATCCACCATCTGCCTCCTGCATCCTGAATGAGACTTGTATCAAGGATCACCATAAGGTCTGTTGATGACCCTACTAGCCTGAAAAATCCCACCACACCCTCCATCCAATCCGCATCTCTCTGTTGGGTCGTCTCTCCCCGGAACATGGGTGGCCTTTAGTACTGGAACTCATCTGATGCACTCAACAAGTGTGCATCATCTTCTAATGGGTCTAGTGGGATCGGTGCCCAACGGGAAGTGGTACTACTGGTGCCTCCGCAGGTAAAGGGCCCTAAACTGAGGCCTTGTAGCTCAGTGGGCTGTCAGAGCATACGAATCTTGGGGCTTTGCGGGTGGCATCCTAAAAGAAACATATATGACACGTTAAAAAGATTATACCTGGTGAGATGTCTTGGTTGAGGTGAAAAAACTTTTAAAGACACTCACGCAATCAGTGTTTTCATGCACTAATACAGAAATAAGATGTCAGGGTCCTTGTGTATGGATATGTCGGTCGCCTGCACCAACACTAGACTCCCAGGACTGAAAACCACACTTAGTACCCTTAACACTATTGCTTCTCAAAAAATAATGATCAGAGTCCTAAGATATGTGGTAGAACCAACTCCTCTAAAACCAATTTGTCCCGAACCATCCCTCGGGGCCTGTATCATGACTACCCCAATCCCACCTTCCATAGGCCAGTGTATGAAGACTAGAACCAAAGGTGAAAATCCTTAAACTGGGAAGGCATTTCCTTTATAATCTAAAACACACACATCAGAGTACACAACTCGAAGCAAAACACTAAGTATAACTATATACAAAAGAGAATGATGAATATAAAGGGGAAGAAAATACAAGCCCAACCGGAATGTACAAGTACAACTGAAAGAATGTACAACTGAAGAAAAGTAAAGAAGCTACCGGGTCATCCTCCAGGGTTACTACCTAAAGGGTAGGTACAAATGGTCTCTTAATTACTCCACATCCATCCGTCTGCTCTGTGTACTATCTCACCATGTGGTCCACCTCTGGGTACCATCCAGTCCTGCCACTACCTGCCTCAATCATCATTCTCTGTCATCTGCATCCAACACAACGAGGTGTGGGCATAGCCCGTGCAGGGGTAAGTATAACGATACTTAGTAGGTACCCTGAGACCCTCAAGTTATCACAAATTCCAACAAGGATAAACCACAAAGTAGGAAATAAACGGATAACCATTACTTAGGTATATACCCATACATATACCTAAGATATCTAGTAACCCATCTCAATCATGAGGAAACACAAATGTCACTGTCTCAGCTAAAACCCGGGATGTTATTCTAGGGGTTGTAACATGTAACACCTCCAATAAAAGTGTCGAAACCTAGAGTGATATTGTTTTATTCCTTTATAGTGTATTTGGGACCTATCGCGTCACACAAAGGTGCATCCCACTATCCGGAACTGTAGTGGTACCCCTCCTATTGAGTACCGTGGGTCTGCTGCGTCGCACAGAGGCACTTCCCACTGTGGGTCTGCCACGTTACAGAGAGGCCCTCCCCCTCGTAGCATGTTGAGGTACTAATACTATAGAGTACCGTGGGTATGCCACGTCTCACAGAGGCGCTCCCCACTGTGGGTCTGCCACATCACACAAAGGCGCTTCCCACTAGGCTAGTTGAAATATTCCGAGTCGAAATGTCAGCAGTCGTCAGGTCTCAGCCAACTACTAGGTCTTTGTACTCCGCTCTCTCGTCTCCAGAAGGATCCGCTCCATGAGCTACTAGTCGATAATCCAACTATCAAGAAGTCCCAAGTAGAAGTATCTCAAAGTTCCACCTCGTCATAGAGGTCTCAACGGAATAGACAGCGCATCAATCGGACGCCCGATCATTGAGTTATTGGCATTTCTGTTCCAGGGGCCCTATTTGTTTTTAGGTTCAAAACAACCTGACTGTTCCCCAAATGTGTCCAAACCTCAAGTGGGTTATCCCAAATGAACCATCTAACTCTAAGCATTATGTCTCCATAGACGGTTCGTCGATCGGATACCTGACGCCCACGATATGCATGAAAAGGTGTAAACATGCCATAGCGGGTTCGGGTCCGGTCCGACCCAGGTCTGGACCGGGGTCCGACCTGGTCCGTGGGTCCGACCCAGCCTGAGGGGGAGGCTGGGCCGGAGAGGGAGACTCGACCCACGTGGGTGGCCCGGCCTAAGGGGGTGGCCCGGTATGAGGGGGCGGCCCGGCCTGAGAGCGGCCCAACCCGAGGGCGGCCCGACAGCCCGCGCGGGGTCTGGCCCGGCGGCCTGTGCTGTGTTCAGCCCAGAAGCAAGCGCCGGGTCTGGCCCTGTGGCCTGGCAGCCCGGCGGCCCGATGGCTTGCGGGTCCACCTCGCCATGTCCAGGGGAAAAACTGCATGCCCCATGTCTCCTGAATGGCATATCCATTCGGATGGGGACCCAAACCGGAGTCAGGTGGCGCTGGTCTCGACCACGTGGGACACTCTGGGTCTCCCTCCTCCCAGATGGCCGAGCGGCCAACTGCTCCAGCTCCTTCGCCACGGCCCACCGTAGCCGCGGATCACCTCCTCTGCATGGCAGGACGGCGCCATGCCCTTTCGTCGTGGCCCGGCCTGGCCATGACCCACTACTCCTCCGTGTGACCCGACGGCACCGCGCCCCCTCTACCATGACCCGTCCTGGCCATGGCCCCCAGCTCCTACCTGCGGCATGACGGTTCCACGCCCTTCCGGCGACCCAGCGGCCTTGTGCCACCGGTTTCCTTCATGGTCGTCCCAACGCCGACCGCCACTAATCCACACCGCGATCATCAACAAATGAGGAGAAAACGGAAGGGGGTGGTTCAGTCCGTGTTCGTGTGTCCCGAGCCTTCCACGTTATGGTGATAACAATTAGAAAAACAGAATCCAATATTTTTTCATTGAAGGTCAGAAACAATTTCAAATGTAAAATCCCCTACCTTAAATTCACCGGTCATCGTTCGTCATTCATTGACAGTGTTGCCAAAAGGAGACGTTGAAGTCCATCATTTATTGTGTTCGTCACACACTCCCAATCCAAGCTCGTGCGTTAGAAAGTGTTCAGGGTAGAAGATAGAGGAAGAAGAATCTTCAGCATTCTTTGCGTTCTTCGTTTGGAGTATGGTTCTTTCTCCCCCAATCTCTCTCTTTCCCCAAGCTCCACAAAATGAATATGCCAACCAAAAATAATGGGTTAAGCTAACCCATTATTTAATTGTTTACCAAAATATTCAAAAGATGTCAAATTAATTAATTAATGTTTCATTAATTAATTTGTGTGGTTAGGCACATTTATGAGGGATGTTCAAGGGTTTCCCCCACTTATGGAGATTTCAATTGGTTTTCAGCCCATGTGGTGCCCACTGATAAATATCCTCCCCTGGGAGGTTATGTTTTGGTGGGCCTTACCACCATAACCTCTCATGGGAGGTATAGGAGTGGTGTCCCCCAACCCCAACCTCCACTTGGAGGTTTTAAGCACCGTAATAAAAAATAAGTTTCACACCTTATTTTTATTTAAATTATTCTATTAAACCCCAAAACTAACTTCCATTATAGACCAACTGCTGTCGAGGTGGAAGTCTTCTTAAGCGAATATCGGCGATGAAAATTCAACAGTGCGCTCAGATTTCAATTCTAAGCACTGGTTCAAAAGATATAAAATCTCTCTCATACATTTACTGAACATACCAAAAAAAAACTTCAAAAATGTATTCCGAGCACACCTGGCCTCAGAATCAAGCGCCGTATTTTTTTACGGACTCGTAAAAATCGCATGAATTTAAAAAAAAAATCCATGGAATTTCTGGGTCTTTACTAACAGTCCTAGATTGGGTGTATGCTTGATGTATTTCAAAATTCTCTTAACATCATTTAAGTGATATTCCATAGGGTTTTCTTGAGAACTAACACACATACATACACTAAACATAACGACTAGTTGGCTTGTAGTAATGTTGAGTAAGATTCCAATCATTCCTCTGTAAGTGGTATGATCAACAGATTTTCTATCTTCATCAATATCCATATTAAAAGTTGTACTCATTATAGTGTATATACTTCTAGTGGTATCCATGAAATAACATTTTAGAAGATCTATAGTATATTCTCTTTGATTTAAAAAAATACCATCATTTTTTAGAACGATTTTAAATCCAGGAAAGAATTTTAGTTCACCCAATAACTCATTTCAAATTTGTTTTGCATCATTTTAGAAAATTCAATAAATAAATAATTTTTTGAAGATCCAAAGATAATGTCATCTACATAAATTTGAAATACTAAAACATCATTGGAAATTTGCATTATAAAAAGGGTAGGATCATCTATTTTTTTGTAAAACATTTGGAAATAAGAAAAATACATAATCTATCATACCAAGATCTTAGATATTGTTTTAAACCACATACAACTTTTTATAATTTTAAAATGTGATTTGGAAAATGAGGATTTGTAAAACTAGGAGGTTTCTCAACAAAGACATCCTCAACTATATACCCATTTTGGAATGCACTCTTTACATCCATTTGATATAGTTTAAAATTTAGATGTGTATCCTAAGCAAGCATAATTTTGATAGCTTCATGTCTAGAAACTGGTGAAATGGTTTCTTCGTTGTCAATTCCTTCATCCTGACTATAGCCTTGTGAAACTAATCTATCCTTGTTTATAAATATGTTACTAACTTCATCTAATTTATTTCTAAACACCCACTTAGTTCCTCTGGTAAATGTTTCTTTGGCTCTATCAACATGTTTCCAAACATTGTTCCTTTCAAACTGGTTTTGATCTTCTTGCATAAACATCATCCAAAATTCTTCATTGATAGCATCATTAATGTTTTTCGGTTCAAGTTGTGACAAGAAGACTTGATGTTCAACCAGAATTCTAAGAGAATCTCTAGTTTGAGTTCATTTATCTAAATCTCCTATAACAACATCTAAATTATGGTTCTTAAGAGTTATAACATGTCTAGAAAAAGGACTAGTGATTTCAGGATCATCAATAGGTTCATGTTCATTGTGACTTGAATCTAAAGAATTTCTATAACTAGAAGTTATCACATATTTATTTACGAGATGGTTAGAGGATTTTGAATTAATTTACAAATTTGATAAATCATCCTCTAGGTTCACTGGAGTGGTCTTAGGCTTATGTGGATCTATTTCATCATATTTGACATAGAAAAATTCTTCCTCACATTTATTTCCTTTATTAATCACTCTATAGGCTTTACTAGATATTTAATATCATAGAAATATTCATTCATCACTGTTGGATGAAAATTTATCAAGACTGTCCTTAGTATTAAGGATAATGACATTGCAACCAAAAACATTGAAGTAGATTACTGTGGGTTTTCTATTCTTCCATAATTAATATGGAGTTCTTTTAAGAATGGGTCTAATCAACACTCTATTAAAAATATAGCATGCCGTATTTATACCTTTAGCCAAAAAATAAATATTCAAGTCATATTTACTGAGTGTGGTTCTAGAAATATCTTAGAAGGTTTTATTTATTTTTTCTACAACTCCAATATGTTGAGGTGTTCTAAGGGAAGATAAATTATGACTAGATTGATTTTTAGAACAAAAAGATTTAAACTCTTGATTTTCAAACTCATGGCCATGATCACTTTTTATGGATTTAATTCTATGTCCACTAATATTCTCTACAGATTTGGAATATTTGGTGATATGATAGCGGGCTTCGCTTTTGTGATCTAAAAAGAAATTCCAAGTATATCTAGGAAAGTCATCTACAAGAACATAAGTATTGTGATTCCAATATAAACTAGAAACTCTACATTTTCCAAAAAAAAATCCATGTGAACCAATTAGATATGATGATAAGTTGACACATCTTTCTATGGTTTAAAGGAAATTTTGTGTTGCTTTTACTTTTGAGAAGGATTACACACTTTATCAATTGGAAACTCATGTTTGGGAATATATTTGACTATGATTTTTTTGATTATCTTTATAAGGGATTGTATATCACAATGTCATATTCTCCTATGCCAATTCCAAGATTCATTGTGAAATTCACTTAACCATGAATAATTTTGTGAAACTAAATAATCTATGTTAAAAAAGTATACAATTTCATTTCTTAATGCAGAAAATACTAATTCATTTTTAGAGTTAAAAAAATTGCAAGCATCATTTTCAAATTTAACATGAAATCCATCATCACATAGTTGTGAAATACTAAGTAGTTTATATTTCAATCCATCAAAAAAATGTACTTTGGAAATTAAAAATGAGTTAGAGTTACCGATTTGGCCAAGGACAATGATCTTTCCTTTGGAATTGTCACAACAGGTGACATGCAAACCATCAATTTTTATTAAATCCTTGAAACATGAATAGTCAAATGTCATGTGTCTTGAAATCCCACTATCCAAGTACCATAATATTTAACAAGATCTCTATAAGAAACATTCTTACAAAATAGTCAAATAAAAATAGATTTTGGTACCCATGTTAGTTTGGGTCTACTAATATTAGTGACCAGTGCTTTAGGAACCCACATCTACCTCATAGGTTTCCTATAAGCAATATTTAATGTTTCTGAAAAATAAACTCAATTTGGCCTTGAAATGTTTGAAACATTTGAGTGTGTATCATAATTTGAACTATATAAATGTTTTCCAGAACTATTAGTAAATATTAATGTCCTAGTCCATGAAAAAAAATTAGTTCTTCCAAAATTTATTTTACCTGGTTGATAGCCAATACCAGTAGTATACTTAGTAGAAACTTGTTTACCTAAAATTTTACCAAAGTATCTTTACAATTAGTAAATATTTCAAGGTATTTTTTCAGTTTCTCATTAGATTGCATTAGTTAATTGTTTTCTTTCAGTAATTGAACATTTTTCTCTCTTTCTATAGAATATTTAGATTTAACGGTTGAGGTAAGAGCATGCTGTTTTTTAAATACATGTATTTATATTTTAGTTCACTACATGTCTCTTCTTTTATATTACAATACTCAAACATTTATTCATTACACATATTTGTAGAGTCACTCTCATCTCAAATATATTAGGAAATTTTTATAGGATATTCTATTGTTACCTCAAGAGTGTTTTTCATAAAACACATATTGGCTTTGTTATCCTATTAATCATGTGAAGGTTCTGTGTCACTTGAACAATCCTCAGATGCACTCCCTATTGCATTCATTACCTTTTTATACTTTCTATCATTTTCCTCCTATTTATTTTTGTACTTGATATTTGGGAAGTTAGAATTTATATTTCCTTTTCACTTATAGTCATAGCATACTATCTCATCAAACTTGTTACTACTTTTATAATCTTCCCACCAGCTTCTTTTTTGATCATATCTTCCCTTGAAGTTAGATTTTCTAAAAAAATTATTTTTCATTTTAAATATCTTAATCCTTATGGATAATTGAGCAATCTCCTCATCATTGTTAGGTGATGATTTTTCGCTGCTATAAAAATCTATAGAGGCTTCAAATTTCCTTTTCTCTTTGTGTTTAGAGGTGGTGGTTTTAAATGCAACTGATTTTCTTTTGGGTTCATCCTCCTCTCCCTTGTTGACTTTCATCTCCTATTCATACATCATTAGTTTCCCAATGAGTTATTTATAGGTAACATAAATATGTTGCCAGACTGTCTAATAAAGACAAATGTTTCTCTCCATCTGTCAGGTAGGCATTTGAGAATCCTCATAATTTGTTCTTTGGAAGTATATTCTCTTCCATGAAAAACCATTGTGTTGAAATTTTGGTTGAACCTGTGATACATGTCTGAAATAGGCTCGATAGTTTAATTTTAATGTTATCATATTTAATAGTGTAATTATTAAGTCTCACTTCCTTCACACTAGAAGTTACTTCATGTGAAACAGACATAGTATCCCAAATTTCATGGGTAATTTTATATGATGAAATTCATGTTAAGTTCCTCATCTCGTAAAGAGAAATATAAATCATTCATGGGATTGCAATTGTTATTGTAGGTGTAGTCTTGGTTGGGTCATCCCAAGTGATTCTATTAGTTTCATGAATCTTATACTCGTCTATAATTGAAGACCAAATTTCAAAACCCATACATTCTAAATACATTTTAATTTTAAATTTCCATTGGTAATAATTGGTTCTATTAAAGAATGGTAGTCTGTTTGTTGCAGCACCATCCAATCTATTATCCATAGTAATTAAATACTTGTAAGAGCTAAAAATTTGGAATTAATAGAAATATATAGATCTTTAAATTACAACTAAAATCATAGTTGAATAGGGTTAAAAATAGAGTCTTAATAAAAAACTTTAATACAAAATTTTGGTGAAATTAGAGTACACAAGATGGGTGTTTGAATTCAGTATCTATTAAAATTTCTATTTGAAAAGTATTCTTAAAAGGTTCCCCAATAAAAATAAATAGAGATCAGTTATTCAAAGTAATACGGTTTTGAAATTTTGATTGTTTAATTAACTTCTTATAATAATTATTAATTCTTAGTAATCTTAATATCAGTTATTAATATTACTTTTGAAGCTATTCGAATAAGGAAAAACAATTATAACTGTAGTTGAAGATTATCTATAAAAGTAAATTTACTGATATCTGAATTATATATAAAAATAGAGAAAACTAAATCAAATAACAATGTGGATACAAGACAAGTGGTTCAGTCTCACGAAAAGACATAATTCACTCCACTTGGTGATCACCTGCCACCAAGCAGTTTATATTAATACATTTGATCCACACCCTAGATTGGGGTAAACAACAGTGCACCGTACTTTTCAGGTCTAACGACCTTATCCATAGTTCTTCGTGGGTATAAACTAACAGGTCACACATGGACCTCTTCGACACTTATACATGGGAGTAAACAAGTGTTAAAAGACATGAAAGGAAATATATCTTGTATTCTCCAGTTTAATGCTGAAGATAGTGTGTGTGTGTGTGTTTATACAAACACAAAAAGACAACTCGAATGATAAAAACAATACACAATGGATGAAAATGATGAGATAAGGTTAGAAGTGCAATGAGTGTTAGTTTATGAATCTCGGGACTTCTAGGATGAAGCATGTGCAGGAATCGAGTCCTCTTGTGAGAGACAGAGTATCACAAGATAGTTAGATCTATTTCATGTTATTCATTAAGTATGTATTGAAAATATGTTCCTGACCCTAATCTATGGTCTCTCAGATTTTGGATTAGTAAATTCATCATGTTTTATTCAGATGTATTAAGTATCATGTTTTTATTTTTTTTCTTCAAGAATTATCATCCATCTTCGTTATCGCGCATCTTAGTTTTTCGACCATGGTTTTCTTTTTATTCATGGAGTGCGTGTGTTAGAGGTGAAATGATTCATGTATTATACACCTTATTACTGTCTGGTGACATATCTACAAAGAAATATTAATTATGTCAGTGCATTTAAAAGACTGAAATATGACTGTTATAAATGAAATTTAAAATTACAAAACAGATTAAAGAAGGATTTCACAGTCTGTCTGAAAATGGTGTCAGTTGGAAACAATGTCACCATGAAATGGTGTCTTATTTTTTGGCTTTGAGTAGTGAGACAGTCATGATGGCATAGTTTAATAGAGATCCAGAACGGTTATCACATATGTGGTGTCTAGTCACGGTGTCCGGTTACAGTGTATGGGTCGCGGTGTCTGGTTCACGGTGTCTTGGTCCTAGTGTCTGGGTCACAGTGTCTAGGTCACGGTGTCTGGGTCACGCTATCTGATCACGGTGTCTGGCCACAGTATCTAGGTCACGGTGTCTAGGTCATTGTGTCTGGTCATGATGTCTAGTCTTCGTGTTTGGGTCACGGTGTCTGGTCACTGTTTTTGGTTCCTTTACCAGAAAACCAAACCCGGTGGCATCGTCAAGGTTTCTGAGACATATCCAATTATCTGTGTATATACGTAAGAAGTAATATCCAAATAATTAATTATACTTAATCATTCATAAAATAAATTCACTATAAAACAAATAAAATATAAATTACACAAATAAAAAATGATTTTAGAAATTAAGATATTGGATACGTTTATTTCAAGCATAAAAAAACCAACCATTTGTACACATGATTTGCGATAGATTAAATAGGATTAAGAAGATTTATAAAATTTATAAGATTTTTTATCATTAAAACATTATTAACACATGAGTATTCCAATAGTTAGTGATGAAAAATGCTTATTGTAGAATAACCCAAGTGCCAGTGAAGTAGAATGGGTGTTCTTGCTGTACATGAAAGGCCAAATTTTGTGGAATTATTTAATTATTATAATAGAGGTGGTGATTTATTTTAAGAATCCATTTCCTACTGTGAGGAAAGAAAGGTAGTATGTAGACCATGAAAAAAAAAAGTTCGTTTGAAGAGGATTGTCCTTAGTGAAGGCTGTACCACATTGAAAATTTTGGAAAATCATATTAGTGGAATTTGTGGATTTATTTTCCTATATGAAATACCATAATCCCATCAGTAAATCAGATTGATTTTATTTAAAAAACATCATTTCTCAGAGAAAAAATATATTAATGTTCTATGATTTTGTGATGGATAATTCTTTGATGGAAAGATTTCACTGGGAAGAGATTATGTAGAGCAGAAAGTAGTTTGTGGGGGATAATTTCCCCAAAAGAGACAGTCTATAAGGATAGTACATTGAATAATTTTTCAGATATCTCTAGATCGGAATGATAAAGGGGATACAAAGCATAGGTATTCTTTGGAGGAATCATTATTTCATAGATTAGGTTTGGTCTGTGGGAGAATGCAATGTTTTCAAAGCAGGGGTTGTTCATGGAAATAGAAATTTGTTAGGGAAACACTTGTTCTACTATGTATAAATCAGTTTGCGGGGGATACATGATGTTTGATGTGGAAGAATGGATGTTCGTGGAGGATTGAAGGATGTTTCTTCTAGCTTTTGGCTACAAACATGAAGAATTGTTTTGAATGATCATGTTTGTGAAAGATGATCAAGAAGTACCAAAACATTGTATTTTACCATTTTGTTCTAGAACAACAACACACAATATTGGATTATTTGAAATGATTTACATGAGTGTAAGTGATTATCATACTCCTTCTAATGCACAAAAAATGACTTTCTTGTTGATTTTTTTGTATTAGTCTATTTATAAACCATACCAAGGACATAGCTACTCATATTGTGTAGTGGACCTTGTAAATTCTCATTTTCCTATGGATGTGTGTTTTAACTATGTTCAGTAGGGAATGAAATATTTACCAGGAGGCAAAGTTTGATTCAAAAGTAAAGACAATTAAAATAAAAGGATATAACTGATTCACCCCTGCCCTCTCAGTGACACTTTAATCTTGACATGGAAATATCAATGTCAACTTATATTAAATAACTCAAGGGACACATCCTTTCTCGAATTACTTTTTAATGTAATTTTACTCATGGAACACCCAACATATTATACCTCACCATGATAATATGTTTTCATTTCTTCTAAATAGATCAAAGAGGTCACATAAAATATCCAGTATAAATAATTTTAAATTATAAGGATCAATAGACATGTAAACATAATGAAATATCCATTGACACATATATATATTTGGTTTTCCTACTTGAAGGTCTTTTTCAAATAATATCATAAAATAGATATTACCAAGGGAGTACACCGTGATAATGTTTCCCAAATCCATATGAGTATCATCCCCTGATAGCCTATATTAGTTTTTCCCAAAAATGATTTCATCTAGCTATAAACCATATATTTTTTAATAATTTCATGGAAGTTGTAGGTTCTCATCATAGTAGGGAACTTCTTCAAACTTTCATTGTGACAACTAATATTATGATATTATCACATACTATTTCATTCCTAATAAATATAATAATAAATAAAGGAGTTCATTAATATTAAAAAAATGAATTCATGTTACCATAAAGTTCATATAAGATAGTTATATAGAACCAACTCCAACAGACTCCCACTTGAACTCTATCCAGCAGTTAACAAGATTTAGTCTTCTTGCTCTAACATGATACTCATTCTTATACTCAGATATACCGTTAGTCAGGGGTTCCACCTCTGTAAAATATGTGGGAACTCTTGTTGCTACAACATAACCCCTATTATAGAAATCCATCATGAGGTGACACTTCAAATTATGTGATTTGTCTATTTTTGTGTCCTTGACCATTTTTCAAGTTCCACCACTATAGTATTATCATAATAAAATGTGATAGAATATTTAATTTTAGGTACTATATCAATATCATGGGTAGTGTTTTGTATCGAAATGGATTTCATTGAAACATCATAAGCCTATATATACTAAGACTCTTATTTAGAATAAATGATAACAAGCTACTTTGAACTATTCCATATCACAAACTCTCATTTGAAATAAAAAAATATACTGACTATGAAATCAGATCATTTTGATCAATTTGAAAACTAGAATCAGTATGAAGCCTAATGTCTTGCTCCCCTATACATTGTTAACATATCTATAGTTCTTATCTAATACATGATAACATCGGTAACTGTTGATTAGTGATTCCCTCATAGATTGTCTCTAAATCTTCGTACCATGGTCAATGAATAAGAAACATCAAGTATAGTACATAAAATGGGACACACAATGGATCATATCTCTATATTGTATGTGATCTTACTCATCCCATCTATGTATTTTTGTGATTGAGGAAGTGTTTTCTAAGAAAAATGTATACCATATAGCACTAGAACCAATCCCCACTTAGATGGTTCTATTCTAAATATATTTATTATATAGTAAATATATGTAGTTTTACTTAGTACAATAAACCTATTTGATCTCTAATGAATAATATTTATCTCTAGAATATAGGCTTCCTCACTTAATTCCTTCATGGAGAAACACTTGTTAAACTGTCCCTTAACAAATTATGTCATTGGTATTTCATTTAAAATAATAAATATTTCATCAACATATTATACTAGTATGAGAACAATATTTCCATGAACCCTATTTTAAACGCTTGTGCCACATTTTTTCAGTGAACCTAAATTATTTTATAGTTTTATCAAATTGAATGTTTTATGATTAGGATGCTTGATTCGATCCATAAATGTATCTCTGAAAAATGAAAATATTTTTTTGACCACCCGAAGTCACTAACCCTTTTGGTTATGTCATATAGATATCATCCTAAAAGATCCAATTAAGGAAGTTATTTTTTTCATCCATCTACCAAATTTCATAGTCATGGTATTCTACTATAGAAAGTTTAAATTTGGTTTATTTAGACAAAAAATTGGTGAAACTAATTTATTATACTAAATATATTGATTTTTGTAAAACCCCTTATAAAAAATACTAACTTTATAGTTATTTACAAAACCTTTCTTATCCATCATTCTCTTAAATAAAAAATTTCACCATATAGACTTTGCATCTCAAACCACATAAACTAGAACAAAAATATTGTTCTGATACACGGATTCTAATTTAGAATTTATGGCTTTTTTCCATCTTGAAGTTTCAGATCTCACCACTGCCTCATTTTGGGTAGAGGTTCATCATTGTAAACCAAAACTGGGTCACAATATTTGGTGACTAGAAAACCATATCTATCTGGTTCTCTAAAAAGTCTAGTTCTCCTATATAGTACTATTGTTTTAGGAACAAATTCTTCCATGTGGAACCATAGAATCTATTCCTGTGCATACTCTTGTGTATATTTATCATAAACTTCATTGATGTCAATCATTCTTCCGCTATACTTATAAGGATGTTCTCCCTCTCAATAAATATTACATGTATGGCTAAATTAAATTTCTTTTCGGAATGATTTTATAGGATGTAACACTTTTTTTCCTTATGATATCTTATAAAGAAAAAATTTGTTCCCTAGGGTGCTAGTTTTTTACCAGATATAACCATAAATGATACCTTATAACCCCATACACATATATGTGACAAAATAGGTTACATTCCACTATATAACTCTATTAGTATTCCATATATCACATTAGTTGGTACTCAGTTTCTTGTAAATTCCACGGTCTCTAATGTATATCCCCAAAATGATAGTGGGATATCTATATGAATCATCATCAACCTTACCATATCTAACAAGGTGCAGTACCTCATTTAACTAACACAATATCAATGTACTGTTTATGGATGATAGATATGATATAGATTCCAAAAAATCCATAACAGATCTATGAAATCTTTGTTAATATATTCACCACCTAGATATGATCTAATTTCATTTATCTTGTTTCCATGTTTATTACCTACTTCATTATTCAATTATTTTAAATTTTTAAATAACATGAACTTATACCTCATCAGGTAGAAAAATTCAAATCTACTCAAGTGATCAATTAATGTTATGAAGTAAGAATACCAACCTCACGATTCTGCAATAAATGGCCCACACACATAAGATTCTACTAATCCTAGAAGTTATGTGGGCCTTTCACCATGTCCACCAAATGGTTGTTTATTCAATTTTTCTTGTAAAAAGTATGGCATCATTCTACTAGTTTTAGCTAAAATTAATATAAATAACTATCCTGATAGTGTTTTGTCAAATGATTATCATTTTCATGATCGAGATGATGATTCCTTGACTTGGTGATATATGAATCATGTGAACATGAATCATTATCTATTGACTATATTTTATTTTCTTAATTAAAAAAATAAGGATTTTTATTTTATTATTTTATATCAGAACATATGATTTTTCATTAAAGAAAAAAATTACTCACATAATTAAAAATAAAACCTTTCTCATCTATGAAAGAAACATAAATTATGTTCCTGGTAACAGTTGGTACATAATAATAATCCCATAAAAATTATATCACTTCCATTGGAAATTAATGGAAGTAGTAACTAATTGCTATAGAAGCTATACTCACACCATTATAAGCCTTCAAATCTATCTATCCTATAAAAATATTTTTGTAATCTACATGGTTTTGATATTTTGATATAAAATTGTGGTCCTCATTATGTATTTAATACCAATGTGTAGATATTGATATATTATTCTCAATAAGGAATGACACATTTTTCCCCTTTCATCAGGATGTAGTTCTTCTTCTGATGGCCTTTCCTTTCCATGTATATGGATCATCCCCTTCTTCAAAAAAAGTGCTTCGGATCTTTAGACTTGTTATGATTCTTGGTATCCTTTTCCTTGTTCATCCATTTCTTATTCACAACAAGGACCATGATTTTTTCATACCCCATGTCCATATCCACTTGGTGAATCAATTTATGATGTTCTAAAAGACTCTTAATTATTTTTCATGCTATAATTAATAATAATACTTGAGACGGTCTTGTGTTTTGATAAAGGTATGAGATCTATATGATACTCATCAATGAATTTAATCACTAATATGTATATGCATTAAATGTATCTAATAATCCTGACCACATGAGGCCTTACTAATGTGAGATGCACTGGGTGACCAAATCTTCACTGTGTAGGGTGGTGGTTAAAGGATACAGTTTGGGGATAAGTGGCAGATGATGGTTATGGATATTGGATGCAACTATTCAATCAATGCTATAATGTGAATGACCTATTATTTAGACAACAAACTCATCGGAAGGATGTGATATCCCATCTACACAATAATACACATGGGTTGATGGACGAAATTAGAGTCTTTAGGATCTTGGATCCTTAATCTAACTTGTATATTGACAAAGAAAGAATACGCAAGAGAATGGGGGAAAATCAAGACAATCCTAAAACAACAATGACAAAAAAATCATCAGCTCTCAATTAAATATTCAATTACATACAAGTGCCATGGGGGTAGCTATTTATAGCCAAGGGACCTGTAAATTAATCAAGGGTGTAATACCCTAAAGTCATAAAGGATAAACTAATTTGTTCCCTTAACTTCCAAAATATATAGTCTAGCAAAGACTTTTTGGAGAATTGGGTAACCATTTTCCAACTATAGCCCATGAGATTTGACTTATAGTGCATAGCCCGCCGAATTAGAATTTAGTGTCCAAGGATGCCATTCTAGAATCCTCTATGTGGGCCAAGACCCCCAAATTCATGCAACCATGTGGGACATGATTCAATCATCATGTTTAGTCTTGAATAATTTATATTATAGTTCAATTTTTTCCATCCATGGAAGAAAAAATCCATTGGAACTTTAAAGAAGAAACATGGGTTCATATTATAGCATTAAGTATCTATAATCTCCCTTAAATAATTGGGCCTTGCCAATCCAACTCCTCAACCTGCATGATCGAATCAGTTCCTTTAACATGGTTCACATGATCCTCCCCCTCTTGAAAAAGGATACATCATAGACTCTTCGTCCTCTACACCAAAAAATGGATAATAATTAGAAACATTGAATGTAGAAGTTAAACCATACTCACCTACATAATCTATCTTAAAATCATTGTTGTCGATATTTTCAAGTACTCGAAAAGTTCCATCTCCTTGTGGCATGAGTTTTGATTTTTTATTTTCAGGAAATCCTTCCTTCCGCATATGAACCCAGACTAAGTCACCAGGATCAAACAACATTTTCCTATGACCATTTTTTCCTGATCAATGTGTTTCTAGGTTATCCACTCGATATTTATCCATGCGTTTTCATGGATTTTCTTGTTGAATTATGCACTCCCTATAACATCCATATTGGTTTATTCATGTAAAGGAAAAGGAACTAGATCAATATGGGAAGGGGATTAAATATGTAAAAATTATCAAATGGAGAATATTGAGTAGTGGAATGCTTGGACATGTTATATATGAATTCCACATGTGGGAGAAACTCCTCCCAATTCTTTAGGTTCTTCTTGATAATTTTTCGTAGAAGGGATGATAGTGTCTTAGTCACCACCACTGTTTTTCATCAGTTTGTGGATGAAAATTATTGGAAAATAGTAACTTCATTCCAATTTTTCTTTACATTGTCTTCCAAAAGAAGCTGAGGAATTTCCTGTCTTGATCCGACATAGTCGTCTTTTTCATTCCATAGAGTTTGAAATCTTTCTGAACGAAATGTGTATAAGTTTTAGTGGAGGTATATGTTATTTCACAGGAAATAAAATGTGCTATTTTAGAAAAATAATCCACCACAAAAATGGAATCTATCCCCATATTGTTCCCTGGTAACCCCCCCCCCCATAAAGTCCAATGATATATCCTCCCATTGGTTGTCTGGGATTGGGAGAGGAAGATATAATCCAGGGGAGTTCATTTTCTATTTGGATTTGTGGCAGACAATTCACATTATTACAAATTTCTCAAAATCTCTAGATATCATAAGATAATAAAAATTCTTTGTAAAAACACTTAGAGTTTTTGTAGCACCAAACTGCCCCATTAACCCACACAAATGTTACACTTTTAGTAAAAGTAAACAGATAGAGAAATTAAGAATAAAAATATATCAATCCAAAAAAATAATCCTTCATGTAGATAGAACTTTTCCCAACTAAATCTAGGGTTTACAATGTATATAAGGTTCTATAAAATTACTATGAGTGGAATATAAATCTTTATGCCTTAAAAACCATGGTGTTTGGAATTAAAGGGGGATAAAAGGGAATATCTTTGTGAAGTTGCATCAGCCATAGTATTTTTTTTCCTTTTTTTCTGAAAAAATATGGAAATGATTCAATGAATTACATCCATATGTAATGTCACCTAATTAGTTTATGTTGGAACCTATTGTATTTTAGTGACTCACGATCAGAATGGATCACAAATTCATTAGTCCAAAGATAATTTTTCCAAGTTTATATAACTCAATACAATGAATACAACTCTTTATCATATGTAGCGTAGATTAGAGTTGGACCATTTAACTTCTCACTAAAATAAGTAATAGTCTGAGCTTCTTGCATGTATACTCCTAAAATTCAAATTCCAATTTCATCACATTCAATTTCAATGGTCTTACTAAAGTCCAGAAGTGAAAGTTGAGGAGTGTGGGTGAGTCTCTCTTTAAGATCATAGAAGGAATTCTATTGATTTTTTCCCCATTTGAAAGGAACATTCTTCTTTTTCAAATCATTCAATAGTGCATCTAATGTGTATATGTCCTTGACAAGTCCCCTGTGAAAACAAACAATCCCATGAAAATTTATTACCTAACCTATAAAGGTTGGAGTTTTTAATTATTGTATTGCTTCGATCTTCTCAGTGTTGAATTCAACTCCATTACTACTCACAACAAATCCATGGAAAAAAATATTATCGAGAAACAATTCACTATTATTTTTGTTTATAAATGAGTTATCCTTCTTTAACACCTCTTGGAATTTTCATAAGTGATTTACATGTTTATGAAAGGTCATACAGTAAACCAAAATTTCATCAAAGTAAACTACCAAAAAGTTTCCAATATATTCATGTATTACATGATTCACTAACCTCATAAATGTTTTAGGATCATTGGTGAGACCAAAGATAATGACTAATCATTCATAAATTCTATGTTTTGTCTTAAACTAAGTTTTCCACTCATCTCCTTCTTTCATCATAATTTTATGGCAGCCACTTCATAAATCAATTTTTAGAAAATAGTTGGACCATATAATTCATCTAGCATATCATCTACCCTTGGGATTGAATGAAGATACATGACTGTGATGTTATTGATGGCTCTAAAGTCCATACACATTCTATAGGTTCCATCCTTCTTTGGTACAGGAATCACCTATATGAAACAAGTACTACGACTCTCTATGACATATCCCACATTCAGTAGCTATTGAAATTGTCTATGAAATTCATTCATCTCTTCCGATCCGCTGCGATATGCAGGAGAGTTCGGTAGTGATTCTCTATGTATAAGGTCAATTTGATTCTAAATACCTCTAATGTGTGGAAAACTAGGTGGTACTTCTTTGGGAAACACATCTTAAAATTCCCAAAACAAATTCTCAACTACATGTGTCAAAGGGGATGTAAAGTCGTTAGTGTTCAACATTACATCTTTTTACATAGTACTAAGAGATTTTTCCGAGAAATCAATCCTTCATTAACCTCACTCTTTTTTTTCCAAAATCACACTTCTCTCCCAACTCAAATAAATTTTCCCTCTTAATTTTTATTTTCTCTCCAAATATTTTATTCTCTCATATTCTATTTTACCCTCATATTCACCATTTTTATATTGTCTCTTTTTTTCCTCATCACTTTTTTTTTTAATTTTCTCTCAAAATGTGATCTTCAAAAAAAAATTCATTGGGGGATACGGGGTTGAGGGTTATAGGATCCCCTCAAAGTACAAAGGATTTTCAGTTTTTGAACCCATCATGAGTAACACACTAATCGTACTTCCATGGTCTATCCAACAACAAATGACAAGCCTTCATGGAAACAACATCGCACAAAACCTTATATTTTTATTTATCAATTCTGAATAATATCATCATTTTATTGGTGATCTTTAGCACACAACAATCATTCCACTACTGAATCCAGTATAGATTTTTGTGCCTCATTGTTGGGAGTCCCAACTTCTTCACAAACATGGTACTCAACACATTACTACAACATCCCCCATCAATATTAACAATACATACCTTCCAATTGATCTTGCATTGTGTATGGAAAAGGTTCTCTTGCTAATCCTTCTCTACAATGGTCATTTTTGAACTTAAAACACTCCTTGACATAAGAATCTTAATGTCTTACGCAAATTCACCATTATCAATTTCTAGAGATTCATCTCCTCCTCTACCGAGCTCTATCCATCGGTCTCCCATTCAAAATAATTTTTGATGGTCATGGCGTGGTGGTTTGGGAATTCACATGAAATGTGTCCCCTTCCTTGAAATTTATAGCAATAAATATCTTGATTCCTTGTTTGGTTAGCCTCAAAAGTAGGTTTCATAGATGGATTAATTAACTTGTCACTTTTGTGATCAACCATATATTTCGTCTATGATTATTCTCCAATCTCCTTCCATAGAATTCTCTAAGGCGTGAATGGGGTAATGGGTTCCCTCATGTTTCTCCTCCATTTTATTTTTTCCTCGATCTTTGTGTCTTGGTGGTTCATATCTTGTATTTTCAAATGATGGTACATCTCTACTTGATCAAAAATCTCCCAATTGAGTCCATGTAAGAAGCGCACTATAGCTACCTTCATATATTCTTCAATATTTTCTTGAATCCTGGAAATTTTCATCTCCTTGTAGTAATCTACAACACTGTTACTCCCTTGAATGAGGCATTGGAGCTTGTTGTGGAGATATCTATGGTTGTGTGAGGGAACAAAGAATTTATTCATGGTGAACTTCATGTCATCCTAAGTATGAATAGGATGTCCTTAATAATGGGATCTATCGTTTGGGATTTGATAACATCATATTAATGCATAATCAATGAATTTAAGGGCTACATGTTTTATATTTTTCTCCTCAGAATACGTATGACATGAAAAAAACATACTCGATCCACATCTTCCACTACAAGTATGTTTCCATATCACTTTTTTCCTTGAAATGAAGGGATATTCACCTTGATACCTCCAAGGATGTCATCATCATACAATATCTGATAGCCTCATCTATGTTGATGGAACAACCTCCTTCATTGAGGTAAATCCTAGAAATACTCATCAAGGTTCTTATTCTCCACCCCCATGATGTGGGGGCGACGTGGTGCCGAAGTACCTCATGGGTTACCATGGATCACCCTCAGTATTGGTTGATTCTCCAAGCTGTCAATCCAATCATGTATCTCCTCCATCTTCCTTTCAATAAGTTTCTTGAAATCGTTCACCAAATATATCATTTGGAGTTGTGAAGCTTCTGGTGTGGGAGACCTAATTCAGCTTCCTTCCCCACTAACATGAACAATTTTATTCCCATGATCTTTGAAAATGATATATTACACAAACACAAACACACACGGGGAGAAACAAACACAATGTAACACACACTCACACATGAAAATATACAAAAAAACACAAATACACACACACCCACAAGATGAACACAAGATGTAAAAAATATGCACACATGATGCACACACTCAAACTCTCACACACAAGAATGTTTTTTTATTATTTTGTCTCTAATCTAACATTAAATCTCACGATGTTATGAAATATAATACATTCGTTAAGGATGTCTCGTGCCACTAATCATTCCCAAACAAATATTTTTGTGGGGGATGATTTAACACAACCTGTTTGAGTGGTACTGGCTAAAGGGTAAAAAGGATGGTAGAAAATGGATAAAGGGTGGGTGGAGAAGGGGGAAAAAAGGTGGTATTTATTTTTTTCCTGATTGTACAAGATAAGGAAAATTAATTACAATATGAGCCAAATATAATATGGCGGTGATGTAAAATGTTGAATAAAGTGATGTATGGAATGGGAAAGAGAAAATAATGAAAAGAAAAATGTCGCAATGGTATCCATTTTTTATTTGTTTTGTTCAAATCTCCCCAAATAGTGATGTGAGTGGAGTTTTAAAGCATAGGATGATTGAACAGAGAGTAATACAATTTTTTTGAAATTAATCGAATAAATGATGTGCATAATTTTGAAAAGCACATAATAATGAGTTGAGAGAATTTCATTTTTTTATTTTTTTTCCGAATAAAAACCACATATATAAAATAAAATGCAAAAAGATGATGAATGAAAAGTTGACTCAATATATAATAATCCAATATTGAAAGAACTAGGGAAATTGGGGAGCCTTTCATGTAATGTTTTTTAATGGGTGAATAATATATAAGGATAAGAAGGGTAATAGGTAAAATCCAAGTAAATGAAGGGATAGATATTTACCATTTCAACAGGTACTCTAATACCAATTGATGTGAGATGCGTGGGGTGCCCAGATCATCATGGTGTAGGGAGGCGGTTGAAGGATGAAGTTTTGGGATATGTTGAAGATGATGGGTATAGTTAGTGTTTTCAAGTAGTCAATCAATGTTGTATGGAGCATGACCCTCTACATGGACAACAAACTCAAGGGAGGGATATGATAGCCAATCCACACAACAATGCACTTGGGCTGTGACAAAAAATTGGGGACATTGTGATCTTCAATCACAAATATAACTTCTTGATTTACAAGGCAAGAATGCATAAGAGAAAAGGGGAAAACCGGGACAATACTCATATAACTGAGAGATACAAAGCATAAGCTCTCAATTATGTCATGAATTCCATACAAGTGCCATGGGGTTGCTGTTTATATCCAAGGGGGTGCTACATTAGTCATGGTTCTAATTCCTGGATTTCATAAAGGCTAAACTAATTTTTTCTCCTAAATTAAAAAAGATAAAGTCCTCCAAAGAATTTTTTGGAAATGTAGGACACCACTTTCCAACTATTTCCTACAAAAATTGACTTTGAGTTCCAAACCCACCAGATTTTACTTTGGGGTCCATGATAACATTCTAGAATCCTAAATGTCAGCATGGCATCCCAAATTTGTGAAAACATGTGGGAAAAGCTTTAAACCTCATGTTTTGTCTTGAATAAGTGATACAATGGGCCCATTTTTTCAATCCATGCAAGAAATGGTCCATTGAGCATTTAATAATGTAAGATGGGATCCTATTATAGCATTGAGCCTCTTTAATCTCCCCCGCATAATTGGGCCATAAAAATCCCACACCTCTTCTCGTGAAATAGACTCTATGCCTTTAACATGGTTCACATCACATACTAGTTCATATTATCCAAGAATATTTTTAAATAAATAATTACATATTTTTTTATCTTTCTTGTCTCTCCCCTTGATAGACATCTTGAAGTTGAGACATCGGGTTATATGCATCCATGTCCTCATGTTACCTCAAAATCTCATTGTTCATGGATGATATCATCAAACATATAAAAAATGTAGAATCATTATAATTTTTCTCATATATAAACAACTCTTAACCATATTCCTCATTAACAAGTTCATTAGGAATAGATTATTCAATCACATTTAATTTCCTTTCATGTCGTAGGATAATGTGCAAACAACCTTTATATTCTTTGAAATTCCATATGATGAGAAATTTATCATTCTCATGTATGTATTACTATGATATCATCGATTTAATATGTACTATTGTTTCTAAAAATTATATTAGAAGATATGTAATACATTATCTGATAAAATTTTATAAAATAATAAAATATTGCATTTTTAAATATCCCGAAATTTTATCAAAACCCAATATCTCTCCCCATTAGATTCAGAATATCATATTTCATTGGAATTATAAGGGAAAATATCCTTATTCCCCATATCATGAAACAAAATTTGGGTTTTAATCAATTTGAATGGATTTTCCTGGGCATTCATAAAGTTGACTACATTAAGTCAGCATTACTTGATCTGTTTTTTGAAATACTTATTCACGAAATAATTATGTTGTATTTACTCAACCCTAGACTCTTATCCATACTAATTTATTATTTGGAAGTCAACCTCTGATATGAAATAATTTATGTCAACTAAAATCATCCATTTCAATGTAGCTATGAAATATTCTAAAGTGGGATCATTATTTTGGATATTGTGTATAACACACAACACCAAGCGCATAAGGGAATTTATATCCCGATACTATACAATATAATTAATATTTTGAAGAAATAAAATCTATGATATATATTTTAATTAACATGATTTTGTGTTATCACAAATCTCAAACAACATCTTGTTTCTTTAATGGCTTGTGTTACATGCAATACTGAGTTATAAATAAAAATGATATATTATTAAAATATTATTATTTAATATATTGAGATATACCCGGGCCTCTAAATAAAATATTATGATTATAATTAACATAATTATTAATATATATATATTATATATCCAATCATATTTTTTTGATATTCATCAAAATGAATTTACAGGAATAAGATGATAACAAACCCAATTTCATGCATAAAAAACAATTATATTATCTAAATGAAATTTTACATCCATTTAATGTAAGACCTATTCAAAAAATAATTTTTGAAACTTTTATATATTTTATGTTTAAAAATAAACATAATTTTTGAAATATAAAAGTCAAAATTAGTTTAGGTTGAATTTTTTGAATTTTTCTGTAATTAATTATTTTTTTTATAAATAATGAAAAATACTAAATTTTAGGAGAAAAATGTATATTTTTCTCAATAATTTTTATGGATAAATAAGATTGTAAATTGGATTTAATGTCAAATTACAAAAATTATTCAGAATTTTTTCTATTTTTATTTATTTAACTCAATTTCACCAATAAATTCTATAAAAAATGTTTAATATTTTGATCATTTTTACTTTAGAAACCTGTTTTGTCATCCCATCAACGTGATTAAATTTAAATTAAATTCTATCACTTCTGTGGTGGGAGTTTGGAAAATGGATTCCATATTTGGAACCAAAATAATGTTTGATGTTTTTTGAAAAAAAATATTACTGATTGTGAATAAAACAATTTACAATGATTAAGAGAAATATTAGATTACAGAAGGAGTAAACCATAAAAATAAGGCCCAAAATGGCCTAAAACATTCCCACAACCCATTGGCTCTAATTTGGACAATTATTGGTTCCATATTCCATTAGAAAAACAAAGGTGAAAACCCATTTTCAAAAAAATTACATGAATGCCACTCGTCCTCCACTATAAAAATGAACTCATCCCTATTATTTTTTCACACCACTAAATCCAAATGGATCTCCTATCCACTGATCAAATAATGTCCCATAATAACTTCCCTCAACTTAAGAGCCACAAATTTTCTTGAAATCCATCCATGTAAAACATTTTGTATAATTAAAAACGAGTTAGCCGAAAAGGTTGTAACATTCTTCAATGATCACATTAATTTTATTTCCTGCCTCCACCCCATTAAATATTATTATTACATGATTATATAATAATATATGTTTCATTAATATACTAATATATTTTTATTATAAGGGTGCTCCCTTCACTTATAGACACTTCCATCTAACGGGTAACAAACTTACCATTCATGTGTATTGTGTACTATTGCCTTGTGAAATGATGACTCTTCATTCTTCCTTTACCACCTCTCATTGTTTGAATTGTGATGAACATACTATTTTTATATTTTATATATCATATTTATAGTGTATTTATACTTCTGATTTTTTTTCAAAAAATAACTTTTTCCATTCCATTTTTTGGGAATACGATAACATTGTTTATGGAAGTGTGGAGTACCTCTTCATCAAAGCGACACGATTCATTTACCCTGCAATAGAATGTATAAAAGATGGTTTTAATAAAAAATGTGATATATATGAATTGGATATGACACTATAATTATAATATGAAAATAAATATATATCACTTAATTTTCATTATCTTAAATATCGAAAGGAAGTGGGAGTAGAGTTCATGAGTACGTACGACCAACCATCTTCATGTGAATGATGTGTTTCGTTTCCAATATCCAAATATAATGGATTATTATAAATACATAGATAATGAATATATATGATATTTAAATAATTTTTTAATTCTCTAGATTTGAAAAAATGATCTAATTATCAGGAAAAAAAATTAACAGGTCAAAACATTCTTCAAGAACTAGGCAATTAACACCTGAAAAAATGAAAGTAATGAAGAATTATTGAAAAATGAGTAATAAGATACTAAGAGATGTTAATATATGATATTATAAATATAAGAATATTTTATGTTAATAAAATTATTATAACCATTATATAATAGGTTAAAGGGAATTCACTAAAAATGAAATGCAAGGTAAGCGATTTTCTTCTCACTTTTTACATATGTGATATAAATTCCATATTCACCACTTACCTATTGTCTTTGGTGTATCTAATATCCATTTTGATATATTATATCAAGAATTGTTTTATCTTCTTGGTTTTTTGAGTATCATTTTTAATTATTTCATCAATGTGGATTTGAAATAAATGTAACAAAGTAGCATTGAATTTTGTAACTTGATACTTCTTCATTGGATTATATTAATTACTAGTTTTCAATAATATTCTAATATTATTTTTGCAATAAAGATTTATTAACCGTTACAGCATTTACATGTTTTTTATTTTGATTTAATTTTTAAACACATTATCTATTGATTTATCAATTCTCACATTAATGTTATGGTCTTTTCGAGGGTTTACTTCACAATCTCATTTTGTATGGGATTCACGTGAATTTTTATTATATGAAAATTATAAATCATTGTTCAATAAATCAATTTTTTTCTTATCCTATTTTAAATCACGACCTTTTACATGTAATATTACAAATTTTTCTATTTTTGGTAGTAAAATAATTTTAAAAAATGTTTTTATGAAAACTTGAATTTTATTCACTCTTTAGTGAGAGAACCTATTTTCTTCTAAAAACATTTTTTATCTAAAAGTGTTTCCAAAATTGTTTTTAACCATTCCAAAAAGATTTATTAAATTCATTTTTACCCTCTTCTCAAATAGAAATGTTTCTAAATGAATCTTTTTGTCACTTTTCAAACAGGGAAATTTTCTCACATTTCTATCAAGAAAATTGAATGATCTTCTACCATGTTTATCATTTGTGGATTTAGCAATCATCATTTTATAAAATCATATTTTAAAATTTTAAAAATGAAATTTTTTTCAACATATATTTAATGGACAATTATTTTTAATTTTTTTTCTCAATAATAATGATATTTTCCCGAGGAATGTTTTTAGAATATATTTTTAATATATTATCAATCATCAATGACAAAAAAAAAATTATTATTAATCCATTTATGAATTTTATTATTGATACCATACTTTGTCATCCCCTATATGGGTTTTCATTTATTTCTCCATGGATTGTATTGAAAATCACTTGATTCCTTTTTGTAGTCCCCTTGAAATATTTAATTTCTTATGATCATTGAATGTTTATTTTCAACTAATTATCTGTATCATTTATCATGAATATGTTCACTGACTAAATCATATATTATTTTTCATATAGTGTTTAGTTTTAATTTTATTTTATTTACTAATAAAATATTGATATATATTTATCCATTACTTAATAAAAATATTTAATCAAAAACACTTTTTTGGAATTAAAATTTTTCTTCAATATATGATGAATGATTTGGACATTCTAGACATGAGTTTGGAACCATTTAAAGTAATCCCCTCAATGAATCAATAGTCTCATGAGAATAAATTAGTTATAAAATAACCCATCTAGTTTGATTCCATGTAGAATATATGGTTTGCTACTTATAAAATTATACTGTTTTATGAATGGTCTTGATAGTAATAAGCTAAATCATGTTGTGAAATGTTGTGATGGTAACTATATCCCATTCTTGGGAAACATGATTTATGATAATAAATAATTTTCTTCTGTAATATTCCTTATTTTTTTCAATGATATTTTCACTATGAAAAATTATGAGGATTAATATCATTCTAAAATTATTGAATTAAGGGTATGCGTTTCAATTTATTACCACTCCATATTGATTATTCTTTATCCACTTATTCAAATGGAATGTGTTTTCTCTTATTTACCGTACCAATCTATTTAAAATATTTTTCCTCAATTAATCGATTACATGGAATGTGTGTTAATATTTTATATTTCAATATTCACTATTCTCAGTTATTCATTATTTCATATATTTTACTTATGCTTACTGAGCAGTTGATCTAACCCTCATTATGTTTCCTTTCACCAACATTCCCTGAAGTGCGCTAAGAATGATATGCAAGGATACACTAGATGGAATAAATTTATTGCCCTTGAAAAATTATGTTACTATTTGTGTATTTTTTTAATACAAGTCCCTCATATTTATACAGTTTACTAAAACTACTAAACATTTAAACTATTTGGAACATAATTTACATGTACCTTATTCCAATTTAATTGTAGTAGATAGTGGATTAGAGATTTCTATGGCTGGGTCACTAAATTTGGTATCACAGAATATTTATTAGCATCATTGGGAACTATATTTGGTAAAACATAGATTAGAGAACATAACCATGGGGTAGACTATAAAGATAAATATAGAAGACCAACCTAGAATTTTGGTAATATAGTGATTATGTTGTTGCTCCTAGAAATAATTCCTTGAATGGATAATACAAGTGGAAGTCATTCGGTAACAGATGTACCTCGGGGTAAAAAGAAGCATTGGGCCAAACTCTAGTGAATCCTAATACATGACCATGAGCCATAATGTGCACCTGGTTTGACGCTCAAGGGTGATATGTTTAAGATAATTCAAATTTTAATTACAAAATATTTTGATGGATTTGAATAGATAATGATAATTAATGACCTAGATTAAAAGTTTGATAAGGGAAGGTCTTATGTTTAAAAAAATGGATGACGTATTTATGTAATGAGTTTATATTGAAAACCTTAGATAAAAGGGTATTTCATGATTAACATTATTTATAGAATGTCCATCATATGTATTTTGGATGATTTATTAAAATGGTTTTATAAAAGGGAAACCTATATATTGGGTGAAACACTATAATTTCTATAGAGTTCATGAGAACTAAACCCATGACCAATGTAATATAAGGGGTTCTCACCTACCATTGGTATTCGTGATGTCCTGGTTAATATTTCATTTTTTTTATTTGAAAAAATTGATGAATAAATATTAATAATAAACCAGTACTGAATTTTTTAGTTCTAGATATTATTTTATTAAAAATATAGGTTTTGTAAAATAGATTTAAATAAATATAATTACTTATTTTATAGTTTTTAAGATCCGTTAATTAAATTTAGTGCCCCAAAAAAGAGTTTCATTCTACGATATCCATTTCATCGAGTAAGGGATGAATTTGAATTTGATCAAAGCAGAACAAAATGATTGAATTATTCATATGATATTGAAACATATAAAATATGTATATATCGTTATATTATTAGGTTGTAAAATAATAACCCAGCATTAGGAAAATGATAAATAAAAATTATTAATACCTTAATTTTTGTTGAACTGATGGTCTTCAAAATCATTATAGCTTTATTGATTTGAGACCCTCAGGATTCCATTGATCATTAACCTATTTTTAATTTATATACTCAATCACTAGCTATAAATATTTATTCTTTTCCTCCAAGGCCATATTTTCATATGACACTAAGGTTCTCCAACTTAGAGACATTGTTATATGTTAGTGTATGTGACTATCATGCTTCTCATTCTCTCTTATTAAAATGATATTGTATTAACTCTTTTCAGGATGTGGGATTTAAAAAAATTAATATTCAAATATATAACCCTAGATTACCAAAACCATGTTCAAATATTTAGGATGCAGTTTCATTAAGGTGGGGAGCATGTAATTCCCCAAAATACTAAAGTAGAACACTATATTCAGTAGTGTGTATGACATGTAACTCCAAGAAAGTAAGGGAATATAATATCACAAGACATTACAAAATATTTTCTATTTTAAATAAATTTGATCTATGATATATCATTCAATTAATGTGATATTGATCAGTATGTGTCACATGCGAGAACAAATTTCATCAAGGTCTTACGTTACACGCAAGATCGAGTTTTATGGTATAATAATATATTATTAATATATTAGTATTTAATATAATATGATATAACCTATCTATTAAATTGGAAGTTATGTATTGTATTAGATAACATATTATAATATATATAATATATATATAATATTTTTTATATTCATCGAATTTATTTTATAGTTATATGATGAGAACAAACCCAATTTCATGCTTACAAACCAATACTTTTCTGAAGGCAATTTAACCATCATTTAATGGGGAACATATTTTAAATATAATTTTTGGAAATTTTATATATTTTATTCTTATAAATAAATGAATTTTATTAAAAAGAAACATGAAATTTCTTCTATGGTGGATTTTTGGTATTTATCTATGATGTTACCTTTTTTGATAGATATAAAATACACTTAATTTTTATTAAAAACTGACATTTAATCCGAACAATTTATAATGTAAAATTATATTTTTAATTGGGATGAAATTAAAATTTTATAAATTTTATATCAAATAATTCAATTTATGTAATTGTAATCAATTTCAAATTGAAATTTTATAAAACTAAATTTCAAAATTTTTAACACTTTTACTTTAAAAAACAACTTTGGTGTATTTCTATGATATTAATTTTATATTAATTTATATCGCTTATATGATTTTCATTTTAAAATATTATTATATATATATATAATAATCCTAATTTTAAATTATAGAATGATTAACTTAGTTTTAGATAAAAAATATTTGTGAAATTGGGTAAAATTATTTACAACAATTAAGAGAAAATTAGCTTAACAAAGGGATAAACCTTTAACTTAAAGCCCAAAATGACCTAGAAACATTTTAAAAATAAATTATCTTGAAATATTTAGACCATATCCTAACTTTTATATAATATTTACCATTATTTCAGTAACATTACATTGAAAAATGTGGGTGGAATTCCCTTTTAGAAATTTATGGGAATTCCACTCCTCCTCCACTATAAAAAGGCACTCAACCCTCATATTTTCTAAAACCGAACAATCAATTTAGTTCACCCATAATCTGATAAAATAAGAAGACAAAATACCTACCTTAAGACTATAATCCTCACCTAGTGAATAATTCTAACCATTGAATTGTTTTTGTATAAACCAAAATGAGTTAACTGAAAATTAGGTAACATTTTTCAATGATCAATTTAATTTTACTTCCTTCTTCACACACTCAAATATACATATTCCATGATTATATAACATCATTACTATCCCAAATATACTAATATATTGTTATTATAAGTTTTATCCGTACACATATACACAGTTACATCTAATGGGTATTGAACAAACCATTTGTGTGTACGATAGACTACCACCTCGCGAAACGATGATTATTGGTTCTTCCTTAACCACCATTCAATATGGGAATTCTAATGGAAATAATATTTTTATTTTTTATATATGATAATAATAATTTATTTATAATTCATTTTTTAAGTACAAAATTCCTTTACTCTTTCAATTTTGTATGAATATGATAACATTATTTGTGGTATTGCGGACTACCACAACCTCCAAGCAATGTGATTTTTTAATGCTAAAGTTGAATTTATACAGAATGGTTCTAATAATACTATGTGAAGTATATTAAATTAATATTATACTGAAATTATAATGTACATATAAATATATATCATTTACCTTTCATTCTTGTAAATACAATAATTAAATGGAAGTAGCGTTCATGTTTATGTACAACATACCATCTCAGTGAATAGTTCATTTAATCACCAATTCCAAAATATTGTGAATTATTATAAAAAAATATATACATAATATATATTATATTTTAACCATGTTTTAAATTATGGATATGATTAAATCAAAATCTAATTAATAGGAACTACAAGTTACTTTCCAAAATCATACTTGAAAAATATTGTATTTAACACTAGAAGTAGTGAAAATATTGAACGACTATTACAAAATAATAATAACATATTATGAGAAGATAATGTATGATATTATAAATATAATTATTAATATTTAATAAGTTAAAATAAGTATTAAAACCATTATAAATGAGTTTAATGGATGACCAATCAAATATAAATACAAGGTAAGGTATTTTCCTCTCTGTTTTTTACATCTATGAGATAAAAGTCATATTCATCGCAAACCATAATTTTGTGGTGTATATACAAACTATTTTTATATATTATATAATGAATTATTTTATATTCATTTAATTTTGAGTTTCATTTGAATTATTTCTTCAATGGGGATCTTAATTAAATGTTACCAACATCTAAGGAATATAATAACATGATTATTTTCATTGGGTCACATTACTTCAAAAATGTCATTAATATTATAATATTATGTGTGTAAAATAATTTACTATATAATTTTTTAATTCTATTTTTTATATGTGAATTTAATTTTGACCCAGATAATTTATTTATTTATTGATTCCCACGTCAATGTTAATGACTTTTCATGGGTTTACATCATAATGTAATTTTACTCTTGAATGTGAACACATGAATATCAATTATAAGATATTATTGGTTAATTTTTTGGTAAATCATATAATTTTATTCTCCTATAGTTAATCATGACCTTATAAATGTAATAGTACCATTTACATACTCTTTCGTACTCAAAATGTTTTAAAAAATGTACTTATTAAAATATGACTTCATTTCTTCATTAGTTAGAGAACCTATTTTCCTCAAAAAACTATATTTTATGAAATGGTTTTCAATAATGTTTTTACCCTTTCTAAAATAATTAATTAATTAAATTTTTACACATATTTATTCTTTAATTGTTTTTTCAAATGAATCTTCCTGTCAACTTCCAAACAATGATCATTTTATTCTTTTTATCATGAAAACAGAATTTTCATTTTACCACGTACAACATGTATAAATTTAACCACCATAATTTCATCGAAGCATAATTTTCTTGTTTAACAAGTTAGTTTTCAAGAAAATTTTTTGAAAGATAAATCGAAGAAAAGGATTTTCAAAACAAAATGGATATTTTAATAAAGAATGTTTTTAAAATATCTTTTTATAATATTTCTATTCATCATAAAAAAAAACAAATTATTTTTACTCCACATGGTTTATGTTGTATTAATACCATCCTTATTCTTTCTATACAAGGGTTCTGATTGATTTTTCCAATCATAGTATTTAAATTCACTTCATTGATTCATTTTTGTAGTCCCCATGAAATATTCAATTTACTACGATCATTGAAAAATGAATTTCTACTAATTATACATATTATATATCATCGATTTGATCATTTACAATATTGTATGCCAATTTTTCATACAATTTATATATTTTATTTTATTTTATTTACTACATAAAAATTAGTAAAAATTATCCTTTATTAAAAACAGATATTTGATAAGATATATTATTTTTGAATTAAATATATTTGTCGATATATGATGAATGATTTGGAAATGCATGGAAAATGTTTGAGATCATTTAATATAATCCACTGTATGAATCTTTAGTCTCATGGGATGAAATTAGTTTGAGAAAAATCATTTGAAATTTTTTCATAACAGACTAAATGGGATTCTACTCATAGATTTATTATCTCTTATGAACATCCTTCACACTATTATTCTAAATAGTCTTGTGAAGGGTCATAATGGTAAATATATGACATGATCAAGAAATAGGAAATTGAAAAATTATTCATTTCCTTCATTAATATTTAGAATTTATTACTTATAATATTTTCATTATGAAAAATTATATGGATTCATTTCACTTTAATTGTATGGATTAAATAGAATACAGTACCATTCTTGTATATTGTGATATTTATCATTCCATTTCCATTTATTAAAATGGAACGTGTTTTCATTCATTTAACATTCCATATGGTTTACATGATTCCTTTACTATTTATTGATTACATGGTATGTGTCTTCATTTAATACCTTTCCATATTGACTATTACAACTTATTCAATATTTCTTATGTTTTACATACCCATACATATAATTTGACCTCCCCTAATTATTTTTTCATTCCCTAGGTTTCATAGAACTGTGATTATAATGATAGGAAAGGATAAATTATAATAAATAATGTTATTATCCTCCGAAACATTACGTTGTAAAATGTGTATTCATTTATAAAACAAGATGAATTTATGTATCTTCATTACCAATAATTATAAATAGTTTGTCCCTTTAGAACATAATCTACTTGTATCTTATTCCAATGTAATAGTAGTAGACACCAGATCCATGCTTTCTTGTTTTGGTTTAGTATATTAGAAATCCATGGAAATTGAGATAACCTCAACCTTGGTTTGTTAGACACTTTGAACTATGGTTTTATTTTAACTAATGTTATGAAAGGCATTACTAACTTATGACTTATAATTTATGTATTTTATCCATTATTAATAAATTGAATATTATTATATTTATTTCATTATTGTTAATATTAAGTGGGATTACTTAAGTGATTTACTATTTCTAGGATAATTTTTATAGTTTTAACAATTTATTTTAGTTACATCTTGAAGGATTTCTAATTCCTCAATATATGTGATCAGGAAAAATGGACACAATTAAATAACCATAAAAATTGACAGAAATAAATTAATAATGTGTTAGGATCATTTAATTTAAATAATGGTTAGTTTATCTAGTGGATGCTAAAATGATTATCAATATAGGGGAAAACATATAACTAATTAAGGCTCATGTTACAGATTTCCATATTTCCACCTATTTATCTCTCTTATATTGGTTTCTACATATCTCCAAACATGAATTGACTCCACTAAAATGGGATACCCATACACTAAAAATTCTTTTACTCACACATAGGTGTGGGTAATGGGTTTTTATAAAATAAACTTTTGGAACATTATCCCTTACATAATAAGTGGAGATATGAAATGAATGATAATAGTTTAATTTAATAATAAATAAAAAGCAAATAATGGCAAAAAAAGTTTTTGTTCAATCATATGATCATCCATATACATGTAAGAAATTATGAATTTTAGAAAATTAGAATTCAATTATTAATCATTATAATTTAAAATAAAACTATTTCAAATAAAAAATCATCTTCTTTAAATTATCAATTATATTAATTTAATTTTCATCAAAATTAATTTGATTTTATCACCTATAATAATTTTAACCTAAATAAATAAATTTATTTAAAATTAATGCTTAAAATTAAATTTTACCATTGAGGGAACATGATGAGTACCCTTATGAACTACCCAACATGTATTATATGTATAGAATATTTATCTTGGGACGTGTGTAATACATTACTTATCACATAATTTAATGATGTGTATAATCAACATAATTATTTAACATATTATATGATTTTTTATCATGTTTTATTCTTCAATACATGTAGAGTAATAACTATAATACCAATTGGTCATGATATAAAAATCAAGACACTGTGCAGAAATTAATTAACAATATATATACATAAATATTAAAACCCATCACATGGAACATCATATAAAATTAAAACCCAAAACAAATACACATGGGAAGGTTTTAAAATTATAATAAAATAAATTTTATTTATGTGTAAGTCGGTAAAAGTACATAGTGAGTACATTGGAGCTACATGACATGTATGTTTTCTCACCATCTATATCCATCACAATCTTGGGGACTCTGCGTGTAACCATGCAATACAAAATGTTGGATTACATGGCATGTACATGTATTACATTTCATGTGGTCTCCAATCTCCACATTCAACATTCATGTAGGCCGTGTCAGAAGATACACGACCAGTATGTGACTAAATGAGTACACTCTGTGTAATGATGTTATATGGTGTGTACTCTAGCTAAATGTATGCAATGATTTCCTAGTATAATGTATCATTATAACTAAATAAACCACCTATATTTAATTATGAATTAATTATTGGTAAATTAAACACTAGTACACAACCTATATCACTTAATTACATTATGTGTCCTCTTTTGTTATCCAGCCAGATTCCTCAGCACCTTCAAATATGATCATTGAATTTATTTCATTCATAAAATTAATTATTTCATTTATATTTTTGAGAAACAATGAAGAAGGTGAATATCACATAATTTTGATTAATTAATGATTAAACTAGAATTGAATGAAAATTATTTAAGCGTAAATCATTCAACAATATTTATATAATAATAAATTATTATGTATCCTCACTTTAATACAACTTGAAGGTTCTATGAACAGTGGAAGTGTTTGATTGGTCATTCCAAACAATGATTTTTTCATGATCGATGATCAATACAAGATTTATATGATAATAAACTCAATGATCAATAGATTTGGGTCAAAGAATACAAACAATGTAAACAATTATAGACCCAAAACATTGGATTATCATATATTATTTGAAATTAATTTAAAAATCAAAATAAGTACCGTGAATGGAATTCATTCTTCGTTGATAGATCTAAAAATATATCTACATTTTACCATCAATGGTTTTTCATAATCAAGAGAATATTACTTCTAGCGGAGAACCTCACATGTTCCACAAATCCACAAACATGACCATATGAGTCTCTAGGAGTTAGTGTAGAATATCTGAATGCTTGCATAATTCAAATTTGATCACCATGAGAATCATGTCCAAATGATTCTTCTTGATCCCTATAGAATCAAGAGTGGAGGTACATGAATACTGGTCTATATTACTAAGAGTGTTCTTGGAGAAGTTATATCTCTAGGGATTCAATAGGATTATCTAGATTCATTGTGCACAACAAAAAATTGTCTATATTGGAAAATAATATATTTGGAATTATATACTACTAGGGATAAAAATATATAATTTCACATGTTCCCATTATTATTTATTTAATCCAATTAGAACCCCATGTATATAATTATAATAATATTAATATGATTTATTTACATGTTCTACACTCATGAATTAAATTAAATATTATTTAATAAAATAATATTCAATATATATTATTTGTCACCAGACTAGTAAACTCAGTCTACAATTCATCAATGATATTTATTGGGCCTTAAATAAATAATATTTATTTAATTAATTTAGATCACTTAATTATTATTCACTAAATAAATATATATTTTATTCACTAAATAATATATAAATATTTATTAAATATTCTTCTCACATAATATTCTATCAAATAACTAGTCACTAAAAATATGTGATTAAGAAAATATGAATAATTATTATACCACATGTTGTTATAATATTTTTCCAAAATGTTAAATAATAAATAAATAATATATTATTTAACTTAGATTATTGATTAACATAGTGTGTTACCACCTATTACCCTTTCCCATTGACATTTGATGAAGCAGCCTAAAGTCTGATGTTAGTATCTACAAGCATGCCAAGGTATAATGTTACAATAACATAATACCTCATCTATGTTTTTTCTGTGTACTGTAATCTCTTTATCACAATATCTCTAATCAACTAGGTTTTATATTGGCGCCATCATCTTATGTGCTGAATGTCTCTTTATTTTAGTTTTAAAAAATTAAAATTTTATTATATACCACCTTGGCCACGGTGTTATTTTAGAAATATAATTTCCTTAAAAGGGTCTTAGAATTCATATTCTTTTAAACAACATAAAGGATAAAACCTTTCATCCATTATTCATTAATTTAATATTACAAGTGACGCAAAAAAACACATCATACCTCACCGCCAACATATTCTATCACAATTTCATCAATACATAAAAGAAAATTTTGTACAAAATTAAATAATATAAATATAAATTTATGAGGATCAATAAACACATCAATAGATAGGAACATCCAATGACACATATAACTTTGGATTTCATACAGCTGGGTCTCATTTTCATAATATCCTACACTAAATATTACCAATGGCGTACACTTTGAGAAGGTTCCTCAATGTCTTTTGAGTCTCCTCCCCTAATAACATGTTTCATTTGTGTCCCTCAAATTAATATATACGGATATATAACATACATATAAGAATAATGTCATCACACTTAAAAGTACTCATCATAGAAGGGAACTTCTATGACCTTTTAGTGTCACATCTACCCTTATTTCATTATCACATACTATATCATGAAGAAAAACAATCGTGATATTAAAATGGGTTTATTAAAATTCAAAAAATCATATACAAGTTGTCGTAAATTACACATAAGTTGGTTCTTGAGAACAATATCCAACAAAACAACCTCCCTGCCCATAGGCACATCAGACTGGTCCCTAGAGGATTTGTCACATCACATAATCACACACATAAAAGTTTTATCTATATAGGATGATATTTATCCTATGAACCCTAATAAAATCGTTAGTTTAATTATATTATTATTCCAATCTATGTCTTATAAAATATATAGGCCATTTCACAATTATTATGTAACTATACTGAAATAATTACAATCGATAAATGGTTTTTTACTATGGTATCATTATTTTACTTAGCTACTAGGGTAACTACAACTTTTCTACACAAGGACTATCCCTTCTTCACCTAGAATATCAACATGGATATTTATGATGTCTTATCAAAAGAGAATATATATTATCATTTTCCTAGATGAATATAATTCCACCAAGAAAATATGTGAAAAACAGAGAATGAGAAATTGTGGACCCATTAAACAACATTTCCACTCTTTAATGATAAAAATTGCACAAAGGAAGGAATACATATCATGCATTTTCTTTTGTGGAAAATTACTATGAATTTTATTCCTCCCCCCATGCTAAGATAAAAAGTCAAATAATTTAACTCATTACAATGGGATAAGAGATAAGAATCCATCAGGATCATGAACCCCATATATCATGTGCATTACACAAATTGAAAATAATATACAATTATAATTTCACGCTACAATGTCATAAATCAATTAACTGGATTCCTGTATTTCATACTAAAATAGGAGTTACTGATATAGTAGCCTAATATATATTTCAAGCTTTGATACATTCCTATATGTCATGGATACCAAATCACAAAGAGTAAGATAATTAAAAAGGATATTATACCACATTAAAACATCCCAATCCCACGACCCATAAATTGGTTCCCAAACCAATGATCACTATTATAGCTTAGGCATGCCTCTTGATATTCCATAGGTTTTAAACTAATTGTTAGAGACTGTTAAGGTGTTTTGGGGAGACTATAAACCTTATATGAGTGTTTAAAATAAAAAATAAATGAATTAATCCACATAAATAAATGAAAATATCTATCAGAGTACACATAACAACAAATTAATAGAATAATTATATAATAAATGAAATGTGTTATATAATTATATAGAATCTAATCATGTTAATGAAAAAAACTGGTCTCCCACATTCGGATAATGGATACAAAACAAATAGATGAAAATAAATACATCAATATATACTAACAATGGAATAGATTCTAAATCTGACACTCCATTAAAAAGATATCACTGAATGAATGCATGTTAAAAATTGTTTATTAATTAAATAAATATTTATATTCTATTAAAATTAAAATGTCTCAAATATCATTCAAACACCTATCCTAGGGTAATAATCAATTTTTGGGACCAATAGAGTGGTTGAAAAATATTTCCAATATACTTTAGTAGTGTAAATAACAATTTTTCTCCTCAAAAGCCTTGGAAAGTAAATATTCAAATTTCCAATAAATTTAAGGACCATAAAAACATAGTTCATTAAAACTTACAAGAAAATAAATGTGGTTGTTTTCGTGTTACTATATATGAACTGTCATTATATTTTCGATGTGATGGATGTTGTGTACGTATTAAGTATCTAGATTATGTGAAGTCACTCAGTTGTAGTATTTTGAATTATGCGTTATCTTGATAATGTTGGAAGAAATTAAACGCATGGGACATAATGTTTTTTATTTATTGAATTAATTTTTAGTGGAATAACTCATGGCTAGTTACATATATAGCCATGAGATTGTATTTATGTTCTATTATATATATTTTTTGGGATTATATGCCCTAAAATTCTTAATATTGTGTCATGCATGTCATTTTTTCAAAAAAAAATATCTAGCCCGTTGGTTTTCTTTACAAAAAATAGTGGTTCTTTCCATTTATAATGATTATTATTAATATTACTACTATTATTGTTTTTTTATAATTTACATCCTCAAATACATAGATACATAGACCCATGTATTTGGTTGTCTCTCATGCTGGGAATGAACATATTAGATGGAAGCCTAGGATCTTATGAAAAATCCTAGATAAAGGTATCCTCTAATACTATTTTCTAGAGGTCAGTTATCATAAATCCAACAATATTGGGTTTTCATCGAAATTTAAATTATATTCATCCCATATTTCTACAGCTATATTTTAGAAATTGGGGAACTGGTCTCCAATTACATAGTAGTTCAACATCATCAGGTTAAGAAATATATTCATTTCTCTAAAAACATAATGGTAAAAGGAAAATGGTAGACCACCATGGAACTAGTTATTAATGTTCATATTTTACTATGTATCTCATTTTTATTTAATACTATAAAAGTGGTAGAAGATTACTCAGTTAAAACACATAATAATAATTAACATACTTCTCCTCTTAGTCATGATATTTTAGATAAACATATCAGAGGGGAATGATTAAGATTATAAGCATTAAAACAGAAAAAATAATGATTTATGAAACAATACTAGATATTTAGATCCTATAGATCCAGTTCCAAATAATGGAATGTATCTATCTAGAATTAATTTTTTTTACATTTTTTTCCAACATGGAATAAAGGAAAAAAATATCCCCATGTATTAAAAAAGATTATCATTCCTCCCCCACCCTCAAAATTTGTTAGAGACATGGTGGATGTGGTAGATAATGATGAAAAAATTATAGTTTCTTGAAAATAAAATATATCAAATAATGTATCTTTAACAACTAATTAAGATATGAAAAAACCTGAAAAATTAATGAACATTCTTCACCTACCAATGATGACTCTAAAAATGACCAAATTTAGGTATGGGTAGAAGAATTATCCATTAATAAGAATCAAAAAGAAATTGAAAAAAATTAAAGGAAAGGAAATAATAAGAAAACGATCCCCTATTATGAAGGTAAAAGTATTTTTAATTATAAAACTACAAGTAAATTTTAATATATTATTATTAAAATATGTCCTATTTTATTTGGTATTTTTTATATATATTCTAGTTTGAAGACATTAGAATGGTTACTATTGATAGATTATGTTATAAATTCATCTATGTTAACAATAATGATTTTTAAGTGGGAACCTTATGATTTTTTAATCTTCTAAGAATTTCAAATCGTTCAATTTGATGATAGTAAGATTATGATCACTTATGTTTTTGATTTTGAAGAGGTGAAAATATATTATTACATTGGATATGTTTCCAAACAATATTTTGGAAGGTGAGATCATATGATTCCATTTAATTACATATATACAAAAAAATCCATATATAATCAGTATTTAATACTATCGTAGATTTTTTTAAAAGTATTGATCCCTCATATATTCATATTACTTAAAATGAGTTCAGATAATGTGTATAGATGAATAAATTGAATGAGTTTATTCAAACTATTTCCAAATATACTGGGTATTGATATTACATAAAGTTATAAGGTTATAAAAATATTTATATTTTTTTCAATAGTTAATGTTTTGAACATTGAGATATAAATTTTGGTGAAACTATTCTTAAAATGAACTATGATCATACCCATATTTTTAAAATCCTTTATAATGAGTGGGAGAGGATACCAAAGCATTTTAAATATCATACTAACTATATGTACGATCATGATTACCAATAAATGGTGTTTAAAAAATGGAATTCAAAGGATCCTCTAATTGAATCTATGACTGTGAATTAAAACTAATGCCTCTAATGTTAATGATTAATTTCGTGATCGAGGGAAATATTTTTCAACTCAAATATGATATATTTACTCTTGAAAATATTCTTGATAGAATTTAAAATTATTATTCAGAATTTATGAGGTTATTTTACTGAAAAAGGGTAAAATAGTTTTTTTGGATAAACTACATCATCAATAAAACTGATGGAATTTTCAATGGAGTCATTATTATTAAATGGCTCAAGGAAAGACATGTCAACCTTTCCATCTTTAAGAACCTATGTAGTTTCAAAAAATACCTATAAACCTATGAATCATATAATGATGTATAGTATTGTGATATCTTATAGTCAAAGTTTAATAATTCATATTTTCACTATTTTAATATAATTTTAAATCAAATAGATACATTATGTAGTTATTCCCTAAAATGAAGTTATCCCTTAAGAATTAACATTCGATGATAGTCCTTTTCATAATCAATTTCTTATTCATGAAGATTCCAAATATGTTTTTTGTTCATAAAATCCAAATAATATTGATAATATTGATCAATTTTTTAATAAATGAGTTCAATTCTATGGGAATATAATTGGTTATACTATTCTAGAAGAAGTTATGTATTTAATTATGAACATCGTTATCTATAGTGTCCCCAAATCTCAATTTAGCATCATCATTGTTATATAATATAATGGATATATGATATATTAATTTTGACAAATTATTATAGATTAAAAAGTGATAAAATAATTTTAAAATTCATTGATTAAAGGTTTTTCAAAATGGGTTATAAAATAAAATCTCAAAAAAATTCTATTGTTAAAGGTAGTAATATCTAGAATAATTTGATAAAATATTCAAATTTTTAAAATTGTTTTGTAATATTAGATATGGAAATATACTATTCTATAAAATTATATGTCACAAGTAATTTTATAACATTAAATGAATTTACATTTTTTACATTCAGAAGTAATTTTATTTTGATGAATACATTATTAATTATATAGATATATTATAAATTATCCTTGTAGGGTGATGCAGTCATTCTTAGTGGGGGAAAATCAGTGTGAAATTTTTAAAGATTTATTTTTTTCCTTCTAATTACCCCTCATAGTTGTCAATCATTTTTACCAGTTCTGATATATATTTATTAGTTTATAAGTTACCTCAATCGCATTATACATTATTCTTGATAGAAATAAAGAATGTGATACAAATGAAAGAATTTATGAGTTATAATCCAAATGTGGTTATATACTCATTTTTTGTATGAGTCATTTATGATTCATAGATACCAACTATATAATGAAAGTGAATACAATTGGATGTCAACTAAAAACTTCTTATATCTCTCAAAAGGTTTATGATATACCAATTGGTTTTTTATAATATCTACGAATAGTGTAAAAAAGGTTCTACCAATAAACTATTGAATAAAATAACTATTCTATTTTTTATGAATTTAACTTCAATGAATGGATATCATTTGTAAATTTGAGTCCTAAAATACCAAAACAGTATTTTATAGTATCATAAACATCAGTGTCTTAATGTAACCAATATTTTTGACAATATTCTAGATCAAGAGCATAATCCTTACTAAACCAAATATTTATATATCCTTTTTTTATCTTTAATCAAAGAATTTCATTAATCTCTAAGAGTATCGACATAGATCATCATCAATAGTAGGGCCTATTTATACACATCAATACTCGTTTCTTATTCATATTCATCATCATCTATGATATAATTACATTAAACTATAGGTCTTACTAGGTAATTATCCTTCTTCCTTTCTCCATTCTTCATTGATTTACTTGTTATTATTTTCGTAATATCATAGTATTCCCTCTCTTTGAAACACAATGTATTTTATCGGAATTTAGTATCATTTTTTCCCGATTTAGATAACCTATCTCTCTTTTTCCATCATGTTATTATACTCAAAATCACAAGAATATATTTTAAATGTTTAAATATGGAATACACATATAATCATGGAAAAGTGATATTATTATTTTAGTGGTCAATAATACATTGGATAGATCATGTAGCTCATTATTAAAATTTAGTAGATATATCTTCAATTATTCTTCCATGATACTCACGATTACCCATTTCAAAATAACCAAAAACTATATATATATATATATATATATATATATATATATTTCTCACTTATACATGAATAATTACATTAAATTATGGGGGAACAATTTTTATCATATTGGGATGGAATTATTATAGTTAAAGGAATATAATGGTTGAGATTTGGTATATCATTTCACAAAAATGATAAATTATTCAATTCACATTCCATTGTTTAATATACCATGATTATCTCAATATAACATGTCACGAACTAGCCCAGGTACTCTGATAATCTGATAACTAAGCCACCCTGACATAACCTAAATGGAATTCTAGATCCCCACATGTTAGAGACTACAACCTAGCATCATACAACATGCAAGTGGGAACGAATTTTCCACAAAACATAGTAGAAGCAAGATAAGAAACTCAATATGCATACAAAAGAAAAACCGCTATGAGTAATCTACCAGAATTCGATAAGGAATTAAATCCCAATGCAGTACAACCCAAGTCCCTAAGGACACAACTCACCACGTCCATGGTTCAACAGCTAGATCCACCTCTAAGAGATCATTTACCCTTGCTCGAATGTGAAAGGATATAATCTTCAAACACCTGAAGTCACATGTAGGGTGTGAGATGATAATACATGTATGGACTCACCGTAGATTCCATAATATCTACCAATAATAGATTAACTAAATGAACTGTTTTAATTTTAAACTAAACAGGTATGGAATTTTAATGAATATTTATAAAAATTATGAAATACAATAGAAATGATGGAAAATACTTTAAGAAACATCTCTACAAGTGATAAAATATTTCAAAAACAATGGATTAAGTAAAAAAATTTATATAAAATAGTTTATATAAATCCATAAGGCATGTAAGTCAGTTCATAAACATTTTCATATATTTATATCTCAAATATAAAACAAGTGAGAAACATGGTTATCTTACAAATAAGTATGAATGTTATAGGATATAAGACTCCACACTCTCTAAGTTATCATGATGATATGTGTATACACCTATACCTTTGACTCTGGACAATGTGAGCTTGTGAACATCCCATCGGGGATGTGACCATATGCATTTTTTGTTTTAATAAAATGTATAAGTGTAGAGTGTGTCCATATAACTCACAAACAACTAACAGTTTTCATGTTCTCATACACATTCAATGATGAGAAATTTATTTTAAGACTACATAAAATACAATTAAATACCATTCCCCCATTTCAAATGCCAACTTCCATTTATAACTAAAATAATTTTTAATAAAAAATCATGCATTTTAACAAGATAAACCCACTTTGTTTCTATTAAAACATTTTTAGCCATTTTCACAAGTTTGAAATATATTCTAAACCAATTCTCTCAATTTCACAATTTATTTATATAATTAAAGTGAACATTTTAATAAAAATTGTTTCTCTCAAATCAAAAATTAAAATCAATTGACTTCTGTAATCACTCCCTATTTCAATAAAATTAGGGGTTTTCCCAATTTTCATGCCAAAACCATATCAGATCTCCCAATAAACTAGAATATAGTTTTAAAAAATCAATTGAAACAATGTTTATGAAATTATATTCAAATAAAAAATTGAAATAGGTCATGAAATTCATAGTTAATCAATTTGGCCAAATAGGATGCAGCCACCTACCTTTTTTTTGAAACTCACATTCGAAACAAAACCCTCCAATGATAATGAAGGCGCAAAATACCTTAAAACTCAACCTAGAAATTATATCTATCCTCATATAACATAGATACAATAATTTGAAACTGATTTTTTGAAATCCCAATGGACGAGAAATAGGGAATAATGGATTATGAAGGGAAATATTACCTGAGAATCCACACCGTAAGCACAATGATGATCAAATGATCAAAAAAGAACCTTGAAGGGTTGGAGGGCTCCAATATCCCCTGGGGATGGGTTTGGGTCATGTGAAATTAAATTTTAGAGGAGGGGAAAATTTTATCTCAACCGTGATATCCAATTAAAACTATATGGGGTGTATTACACAATGTGTAATCCCACTACATGTCACAAAAAATTATATAAGGACGTGGACTTATTACATTACATAATCATGAATTTATTTAAGAGATAACTTCCTTCTACATTGAGTATATTTTAAGGTTTATTGATTTAGATAATTGGGAGATAATAAATTCATAACATTACACAATAATACAGTGTGGATACCCTGAAAATAATATTCATTTCTTCCAAAATAGAAGAAAATTCAAATAAAACATGCATATATGAAAATTATTCAAAAATTAAAAATGGGTTCCTTCTTCTTGTTACACATCCTTATAAAATATGAAAATCATTTAGAAACATGTATTATAATAATATTTCATTAGGGGATATAAAAAGAAAGAAAGAACACATTACTCATTGAATAGTTGTATTGTATGATATCAATTTCAATGGACATACTTATCACCCATATATACTTACTTTGTGAATCATGAGACTTCCAAAATATTCTCAAAAAAATAATAACATAAATAAAACTATATAGTTATATTGGGGAAATACTTACAAAATCATGTAACTGTCTTGACTACCTTATAATTTGTAACCCTCACACCTACCATACAATTAGTGTAACCATCCCAATTACACTTCAAGTAACCATATGACCGACCTCAAAATTACACCTAACAAATGAATTTAAGGGATATATTGGTCCAAGCCTTCCCCATAAATAATTCCCATGAAACCGAAAATAATCATACAACATGAAAAATTTCACAAAATCATTGGTATTGAATTTTCTAAAACCGAATTTTAAAAGAGGATTTTAAAAGAAAATCCCCTTATAAATATTATCGAATTTAAAATAGACATAATATATTTGATGGAATATGTATATATATTGTAAATACACCTAATTCAACATAATATAAAAAAAATTAACCACACAAACAATTTTAATACCAACTAAATAATGAAGTATAATGTTATCCCAATGAATGGAAATTGGGTTAAGAATTCCCTTAACAAGGGTTTTTCTTATATCAAACTCATTTAAACCTCTTGTATAATGGTTAATATAATGTTATAAATATATTTTAAAAAATCATATCCGTATTTATAATACCTTATATTATCATTTAATTACATCATTTCACCCATTAGTTTCTAGTATTCTGTTCCTTCCATTTTTTGGGTGCATTCTTTCCATGATTTCCATGATCGGGTCATGATGGATATTAATGTCGATGGGAAGTAAAAATAGATAATTGGAATGAAGTGTTATATAAATATTTCCAAAACCATAAATAATACAATTTATCATAAATAATTCTTACATGAGGATGATTCATAAGTTAAACCATTATTGATGTTTGTTTAGGTTATTTTGGTGATTCTTCAATCTTAATGAACTCATTTGTTTAATAAATTAATAATATCTGTATAAAATGATAATAGAAATTTATATAAGTTATAATTAATAAATTATAATCTTTTTAAACAATAAAAATGGTTTCATGATCTGTCTTGAATGGTGAAAAAGAATTTTAAATCACGTCGTCCACGATGTTGGTAAATCGAAACATCATGAACGATGTTTTTATTTCATGAATCAGTGTGATAGGAGAAGAATTATAATGGAGAGTCTTCCATAAACATGATGAAATATTTAATATTTAATATAATGGATCATTAACACATCTTGGGTTTGAGGAGGTGAGGAAAAAGAATAATATAATATAAAATGAAACGAAAAGAAAGAAAACAAAAGAGGATGTTTACCTCTTGATCTCTTCTTCTTGAGATCCTTCTTAAAGCCTTTGTTTTGAACACATTGTCATACCACAATATCTAGGATGTGGGGAAGATCCTTGGGAGGAGTATTGGGTAGAAAATATTTAAGGATAAATGATTGAGGGGTGTGGGAGGAAGAGGGGATTGATGGTGGTATTTATAGTGGAGGAGATATGGTATTTTACAGTATTTTAATCATTATTATAAAATTTTTTCTCAAGAAATTAAATTTTGTTAATTAAGGTGACCCCAAATATTAATAATGGTATGTGAGTTCTAACTAAGTGTTCTTAGATAACTTATCATTTAATAAATAGTGTATTTAACTAACAATTTGAATATACGATATTTTACATTATTTCACTATTCATCCAAAATTCATTAATTTCATAAAAATACCAAATATTTACCCTATCCATTATTGGACATGTATAATTCAATAAATTAAAAAAAATTATTCAATATTATTAATTTAATTTTTAAATAAAATCATAATTTATTTAAAAAAATTTAAAACTATAACTGCTTTTATATCACATTGATAAATTAACCAACATGTCAATATTTTAAATCCTGAACAAAATAAAATAATAGTAAAATTTAATATTCATTATGTTTGTATTACTATTTATAAGGGTATGTTACTATTCACCAAAAATCATACTGGCTCCATTAGACTCCAAATAATGTATTGAACACAATTCTAGATGACTGTTTTTTGAAAGTAAAAACAAAGAAGTGGTAAAATTATGTTTAAAAGAAATTTACCAATATATTATTAAAAAATGTTTTATGAATTTTAATTAATTTTTAAATACTTATGGTGTTACATTATCCCCACCTTTTTGAAATTGCATCCTCACACTTTTATTTAATTATTAAACAAGTTAGGGCACCTTTCCCTCATAGCATTTTCAGACTCCCAGGTTGTTTATTCTACCATCTGGTTTCCCAGGAAAACATTTACATTGTGGATTTCCTTATCCCACTATATGTGTTCAATTCGATCAAGAATATGAACTAGTTTCTCTTCATATGAATGTTTCTCTTCTAGGTGAACTGCATTTGGTCTCAAAACATGAGTTGAATCAGGCCCATACTACCTCAACATCGAATCATGAAAAACATTGTGTACATGAGACAAACTCAGAGGTAATGATACATAATATTCAGTTGGTCCAACATTCTCCAAGACTTCATAAGGAATGATAAACCACTGTCTAAGCTTTCATTTCATACCTAAGCGCATCACACATTTCCAAGGAGAGATTTTAAGGGAAACATGATCCCCTACCTCAAAAAAAAGTATTTACTTCTATTACCTGTATAACTTTTCTACCTACTCTATGTTTTACCCGTGTGTTTCCGGATCATCTTCACTTTCTCAGCCGCTTCCTCTACTAATTCTAGCCCCATCTAACTTCTTTCATCGACATTGTCCCAAAATGATGGAGTCTTCACCGCTTTCCATTAAATTTACCAAATGTGCCATCTGTATAATAGAATGGAAAAAACTATTACAAGAAAACTCACCTATAGAAATATGTTTATCCCAACATCCCAGGTAGTTAATTGAAGAAACTCAAAGCATATCCTCCAATGTCTGAATTGTTCATTCTAACTGCCAATCTAATTGGGAATGAAAAGTTGTACTAAAATTTAAATATATTCCCAACGACTTGTAACGTCCTTTCAAAAAGTTATAAGTGAACCTGGGATCCTAGTCAGATACAATGGAAAATGGAACTCCATGTAACCTGAAAATATCTTCGAGGTACAGTCAAGAAAGTTGATCCAAAGGCATTGTATCTCAAATAGAATAAAAATATACAGATTTTTTTAGTAGATCAACAACAAACCAAATCGCATTGTTTCCTCAAGAAGTCTTAGATAGTCCCCCCACAAAGTCCATGGATACAATATACCATTTCCACTCTGGCACTAGTAAAGGCTGATGCATTCCCTTTGGTTACTTCCACTATGCTTTAAACATTAGACATGTCAAACATTTCATGTTAAAATCAACAATATCTCTTTTTATTCCATCTCACCAATAATAATATTGAAGGTCTTCATACATCTTAGTAAATATAGGATGAACTAAAAATGCAGAACGATGAGCTTCAAACAAAAAAAAACATTATTTAAATGGGAATCACATGGAACCCACAACCTTGTTTTTTCAAATAATAGCACATAATCTTTATCAAGGTTAAATTATGGAAACTTACCCATTTTAACCAATTTAACCCTTTTCTTTAGCTCATAGTATTCCATCTACACCTACATAATTATGTCTAATAATGATAACTTCACTGAAATGTGAAACAAAATAGACGTATTTTCTTTAACAGAAACTTCAAATCCAAAATTCATCAAATCAATAATCAGGGGATCATGTTCCAAATGGAACATGGTAAACGATGCATGATGTTTTCAACTCATGTCATCCCCCACTTTGTTTTCTTTTCCCAGATGGTAATTTATAATGAAATAGTAATAAATTATTAGTTCAATCAATTTTCTATGCCTCATTTTTAATTCTATCTAGGTGAATATATACTTCAATCTTTTATGGCTACTATATATTTGAAATTTGGATCTATCAAAATGATGCCTCCAAATTTTCAAATCAAAAACCACAACTGCCCATTCCAAATCATGTGTGGGATAACTTAACTTGTGAGGTTTTAGTTGTCCGAAAAAAATAATAAAATACCTAATAATTCTTCATCAGAACACAACCAATTACCTTCAATGTACCATCATTGTTGATAACAAACTCAACATTTTGGGAAGGCAAGGCCAAAACCGGAGCATTCACCAATCCCTTTTTCGGTTTCGGAAAACAAGCAGCACAATCTTCTGTCCAAAAAAATTTAAACCCTTTTCATGTTAACATAGTTAGAGAGCTAGATAACCATGAAATGCTTTTAAAAAAACTTTTATTAATAACCTGCTAATCCAATAAAACTATAAATCTCTATATCATTTGTGTGTCTTGTCCATACATCAACATAATTTTTTGGTAGCATCAGTTGTTATTCCATTATAATTTATTATGTGCCTACGAAATGAAATATTTTGTAAGAAAAATCACACTTGCTGAATTTTACATACATTTTCTTTTCCGTTAATCTTTTTAAAACAACCATTATACATTTTTCATTATCTTATTTATTTTTTTAAAATACCAGAATGTCATCAATAATCACATCCAAAAACTAATCTAGAACACATGAAATATTCTATTGATAAGACTCATGAATACAAAATGTGTATTAGTTAACCGAAATGACATAAATAAATTCATAATGCCCATATCTTGTATGGAAAGATGTTTTTATGATGTCATCCTCCATCATCTTCAGCTAATGCTATCAGAATTTCAAGTCTATCTTGGAAAAGTACTTAGCACCCTAGAGCGGATCAAACAAGTCATTGATATGAGGCAAGGAATACTTTTTTTTAGAGTGATGTTATTAAAATATCTATAATCAATGAAAAGTCTCAGGGAACCATCTTTCTTTTTAATGAACAAAACAGGATCACCGCATGGTGAATTGCTAGGAAAAATGAATCCTTTATCAAGAAAATCCTGCAACTTATTTTTCTATTCAATAAGTTCAATTTGAGCCATAATATATAGGGGTTTTGAAATTGGCTTGGCATTAGGATCTAAGTCAATTGTGAATTAGACTTCCTGATCAGGTATGACACCAGGTAACTCATCAGAAAAAACATCTAGGTATTCATATACCTCTAAAATAATATTAATCTGTATTGTTCCATTTTTTTAATAATATGAGCATGATAATATTCATTTCCATATTTCACCAATTTCTCATTTTCCTAATATATTATCAATTGTATGGGATCATTATTGAATACAAACGCAATCTCTTTCTAAAAAACAACTTCTTTAGCTGTAAATTCAATCATAGCATGTCAAATAGAAATCCAATCCATTCCCATAATGACATAAAAATATACTAAGGAAAAAACAATAGGGTTTGCAGGTAATGTCTTTAAATAGTACACAATAGAAATATTCTTATAATTCTTCTTTTCAATAATATTTCCACTTGTTGTTTTAACAATATGTTTTGGTCTTATATTTTGAGGTGATATTTCCAATTTTCTAGAAAATTCCTCAGAAATAAAGGAATTTGTAGACCCCATATCAAACAAAACTTTAGAAAAAATGTCTTTATAAAAACAAGATACTTGATACAACTTCATTGGATGGACCAGAATATGCTTATGTATTCGCAAAGGATCTCACTACACTATTCTGATTATATTTTGGCATCTTTGCATCACTCAAATCTCTATTTTTGTAGGAATTTTTATAATGACCCATCTCACCACATTTAAAATAAATAACAGATCACCTATCAAGAGTAGTCATAAGATAATATTCATTACAATCTCATGTCATATGTCCAAACTTACCACATCCAAAACACTTCCCAGTTTTGGTAAGGCATTCCCCATGAGGCTTCTATCCACGCTTTTCACAAACTGGGAATTGGATTTTCTTACTATAATATTTAGTTGGTTGATTATGATAGATATATTTCCATCTAAAAATCTTTTTATCAATATATTAAAAATGAATGTTATCATCAGTAAACTCCATCACTACCCTCTTAGAATATCAGAGAAGTTTCTCATAAAATTTGAATTCACGGGAGGCCAATGCCCTTTAATACCTAGGCTTAAGTCCTATGTAAAAGTGGTGGATTTTTCTGTAAAGTTCCAAAATATGGTTTGGAGCATAAATCATCAGTCGGTTGAAGATTAATTCATAATAATCCACTGAATCCTCCTCCATTTTCTTCAGTTTATGGAATCTCGTCTTTATACTATGTTGCACCACCTTAGGAAAATATTTTTCAAGGAAAGGTCTTTTAAATTCATCGCACTCTAAGGCATAAATATCCTCTCTATCCCTAATATTATTTATCATTGACCACCACTAATTAGATTCACCTTCATAATGATGAATAAGAAGACATAACTTTTGATTATATGAACATCCCATAACATCAAATATCTTTTCTAGGGATTTAATCCATTTTTTAGCCGCTACTAGCTCATTGGATCCATTAAAAGTATGAGGTTGTTGTCTCATAAAATGTTCTACTATTGTCATGTTCTGGCGGGGTGACTATGGTTCTTCTCTTTAATGGATGAAAACACTATTTATTTCCTAAATTAGCCGATCCATTACTATTACAAACCGCTCGGTTCCAATCCATACCATTCTAGGGTTCAGATTCGAAAAAATGGTGTTCTTTCGGTGCCTATCCTCTCCAGCTTCCCTATTTCTTCTACAGACAACCTTTCTAAAGATACATATCTTAGTCAAATAATCATGGTAATATTTAAATGATATAACATTCAAAATTAATCATAGAGTAAAATTCATTTCTGTTATTCTATCAGCATCATCCTATCCCCTATTTTTATCAAAACCATCCTCAGATACCAACTATAAGGACCCAGCCTTGTTACATTATATAATCGTAAATTTAGTATGGAAATCACATCCTTTTACATTGAGTAGAATTTCATGTTTAGATATTTTTAGAATTTGGACATAATACATTCATAAAATTATGCGTTAATATATACTAGATACCATAAAAATAGTATTCATTTCTTCAAAAATATAATACTTTTCCAATAAAACATAATTTCATTGAAAATTATTCAAACATTTAACTTGTATTCCTTATTTGTCTTAAACATCATTATAACCTATGAAAATCATATAAAAACTTCGGATGAGCACAAAAATCTCATTAAGGCATATAAAAATAATGAAAGAACACACTGCTCAATTAAAACTTTAAACGTCTGAAATCATTTTCAAAATACATTCTTGTAAGCCATATATACTTACATTGTGAGCCATGAGCATTCCAAAACATTACCACTAACATAAGAACATAAATATAACCATAAAGGTATCATGGGGAATTATATACATAATAATTTAACCCTCTCAGCAATCTTATAATTTTTAACCCACATGACTACCTTACAATTTCTAGAACCATCACAATTACACATGGAGTAACAATACGGCTGACCTCCTACTTAAACATACCCAATGAATTAGATGGAGATATAGTTCCCACCATTCATCATATAAAATTCCTAATAACCATAAAATAATCATAGAACATGAAATATTACACAAAATAGTTTCTATTGAATTTTGTAAAAGAGAATTTTAAAAAAGGATTTTAAAAGAAAATACACTTATAAATATCCTATAATTGAAGAGAGACATAATATAGTGGATGGGATATTTATATAAACCTTAAATAACATATTTAAATACAATATAAAAAAATTCCTCACACATACAATTTTAATACCACATAAATACTGAATTAGAATGTTATCCCAAAGAATGAAAATTGGGTTAAGAATTCCCTTACCTCGGGTTTTTCTTACTTAAAACTCGTTTAAACCTCATATATAATGGATAAATGAGTGTTATTAATATATTTAAGAAAACATAACCTTCATTATAATATCTTATATGATCATTTTATTACATCATTTCACCCTTTAGTTGCTAGTATTTTGTTCCTTGCAATGTTTTGGGTGCGTTCTTTACATGATTTGCATGATCGGTTCATGATGGATATTCTTGTCGATTGGAAGTGAGACTCCAGAATTAGAATGATTTGGTATTTAAAAATTTCTAGAACCATAAATTATACCATTTATCATCTTAAATTTTGACATAAGTATGATTCATAAGTTTAAGCAATATTGATATTTATTTATCTTATTTTGGCCATTCTTCGATCACAATGAACCCATTTGATTTATAAAATAATAACATGAGTATAAAATTATTCCCGAACTTTATATAAGTTACAACACATAAATAATAATATTTTTCCACCAAAAAATGGTTTCATGACTAGTCTTGATGGATGTAAATGTAATTGAAATCACATCGTCCATGATGTCGGCAAATCGACACATCATGGGCGATGTTTTAATTTATTGAATAAGTGGGAGAGGAGAATAATTATAATGGGGAGTCTTCCAGAAACATGATGAAATACAGAATATGTAGGATACTATATATTTCATTATTCTTGGATGAGGGGGGTTTGGAATGAAGAATAATGGAAAATAAAATGAAATTAAAATAAAGAAAACAAAAGAAGATGTTAACCTCTTGACCTCTTCTCCTTGAGATCCTTTTTAAGGCCTTTTGTTTTGGACTTTTTGTGAGACCAGTTGCTCTAGAACGTGCGAAAGAACCTTGGGAGGAGTATTAGGAAGAAAATTGGAAAGGATCAAGGCTTGAGTGGTGTGGGAGGAAGAGGGGATTGATGGCGGTATTTGTAGTGGAGGAGGGGAGGTATTTCACATTATTTTAATCATTATTATAATTTTTTGGCCCAAGACTATGAATAATATTAATTAGTGAGACCATAAATAATAATAATTGTATGTTAGTTATAAAAAAATGGGCTTACATCACTTTTTATTTCGTAAATAGTGTATTTAACTGATAATTTTAATATACGATATTTTACTGTATTTCACTATTCATCGAAAAATCACAAATTTTAGAAAATCCCAAAAATTCAAGTAAACGTTTTTCAATGAGTATAATTCCAAAATGAACTCCATTTTTCGAAAATATTTTTCTAAATATTTTTAAATTAATTTTTAAATAAAAACATAATTTATTCAAAAATAACAATGTTAAAACTATATTTTTTTATATCACATTGAATATTTAACCAAGATGTCATTATCATAAATCCTTAAAAAAATAAAATAATAATAAAATTTTATATTCATTAGGGTCAAATTACTATTTGTAAGGGTATGTTACTATTAAAAAAAATATAGCTGGTTCCATTCGACTCAAAATAACTTACTTAACATAATTGTAGATGAACCTTTTTCGAAATTCAAAACATAGAAGCGGTAAAATTATGTTTAAATGATATTTATAAATATCTACTTAAAACAAGGTTTCATGCATTTCAATTTAATTTAAAAACTTTAGGGTGTTCAGTAGTTAATTTTCATATCCACCAAAAAACATGTCTAATTAAATTGAAATCTTTCATTAAATATCTCACAATGTGTAAAGGCTCGTCATAATGTGAAACCTATCATAGGGTGAATCTTCCTACTGTATGAACCTTCTCATGATATGCACCTAGTTACCATGACTTGTTGTATAACCTTGATACATAATATGTAATTCTCTAGAATCCTTTAGAAAATGATAGTTAAAGCGGAGATTCAAAAAATTATATGACTCACAATTATAGGTATCCCCCCAATTCATTCGCAATTCAACTCAATCAATGAAAAGGAAAAACTAAGCCAAGGATAAAAAATTAACTATCAGATCGACAACTAGATGTGAAAATATCCCCTCTATAAAAACATTCTATCCCCTGAAATCATATTAGAAAGCATCAATTCCAAAAAAGGTGAGGCCAGTGCTCCTCTATCAGTTCCACATATTCCCAGATGTCATTTCTATGACAGACATGATTCCATAACAAATGAACCAAAAAAATCATCCTCCTACAAAGTACCTTGATCTGAAAATTAAATATCATTACTAGATCAGATAAGTAAATTCCTAGCTAAAATACATGGAATAATTTATGTATCAATGTCTTCTTCGAGGAAAGGGATAAACAGCATGAAACTTTCCCCACCTATTAAAATACCTAAAATGGTCCCCCAAAATGATGTGATACTTTCCCATTCTTCCCAAGCGATCAATGACCCAGCTTGGGTGAAGCATTCTAGGACACATGGTCACTGACTAAGAATTCCAAATGTCTATGGTGATGATCAACAAAAGAGTTATATCAGACATGTGATTTCAACATTCATTGAAAAATTAACTGAATCATTGTTGTCATCTCATGGACCAAACTTGGTCCAACCAATGATGTTTCAATAATATTTGAACAAAATAATTTTTATTTACAATGATAGATATACATGACATAGAAAGGATCCATTATGGTCATGGAATGGTAACTATTGTCATAAGAAAACTCAAAAATCCACAAGTGATTATCCCAATCACCACCAAAGTCAAGATCAAAAGAGAGAATAATGTCCTCAATAATTTGTATAGTTATCTTATTCTGGCCGTCTAACTATATATGGTAGGTCGTGCTAAAATGGTCAAAGATCACAACACATCCTGAATACCTTTTTGAAATAAAGAAGTGAATATATGATCCCTATTAGAGAATATAACAAATGGAACTCCATTAAAAAGAGCAGTATCTTTCATGTAGATATTTCTAATATTCTCACCTTTGGATCTATCATGAATGGGTAAGAAGTGAGCCAAAATATTAATCTTACCCATCAACATTTATATCGCATTTCTCTTTCTCTAGGTATGAGGGAACCCAACCACAAATTTTATAGGGATCTCATCCCACATAAAATTAGGGGCTAGAAGTGGCTAATGTAATTGTGATTGTTATTGATGCTCAACATTAATATGAGTGAATATATAAAGTTGTGAAAAAAATCCATAATGAAAAATTTCCTACCCAGCCACTGGAATTGATTCCACATTCCAATGTACATCTTAGTGGTTCCTTGTTGTACCGCCAACTGGGAATTATGACAGTCCCCCATCACAGTCTTCCATGCTTCTAATAGAACACCCATGTGATTTAGATAACATAGAAAACCCTATTTATTGAACGAACACTCAGAAACATTATGCCCGCCTATAGAGAGTCCTTAATGTTATGGAATTCATTATCAATATGTTGATCATGAACAATCATCTAGAGAAGAGGGCATGTCAACTGAATATTTGCTAATGAAGATTCAACCCCTTTCTCATGAACTCTTTTATTGGACTATGAAAAGAGAGTCATCAAATTCCACTCTTCCAAATATTATTTCACTACCTCAGTTATACGTTTCCTGCTCAATGCATTTTAAATAATATTCTATTTCTTTGGGGTGTGGGCGATGTCAATATATATATATATTAGGTACTCTATCAAACACCTATAGTGGAGATTGAAATCTATTTGAGAGAAGATATTGTGCTCTAAATATACATAGTAAACCTTTATCCAAATCAAAAAATCACACATTGAATGCATGTAATAAATTTACATATTTATTATAAGACTTAGAACTATTATCAGATGATGCGCGTGATCCTTTTCAGTCATGGAGTGAACGAACATGTCACCCACAAAGACTGCAATATAGGTATCCAGATACTCCTAGAAAATATAATTCATAAAATCCATGAATACTTATGGGGAATTTATTAGACCTAATGGAATAACATGGTACATATAATGACCATACATACTCTGAAAAGAGGTTTTATAAATGTTAGATTCATTAATCCTCAATTGATGTTAACCAGATAGATGTTCAATCTTTAAAGACCAATTATCTCCTTTCGGAAGATCAAATAGATCATCAATCCATGAAAATTGATACTTGTTAACTTCTGTAACTTGATTGAGATTTCGGTAATCAACATGTTAGAAAAGATAACCCTAATCCTTTTTAGTGAAGGAATTAGTGCCACCCAAGGAAACACACTCAGGTTTATAAATCCATTCTCAAGAAGACCTCCTAACTAGAACATCACCTATTTCATTTTTGCAGGAGTCCTGCACTAAGATGGAACATAAAAAGGTTGACTGATAAGAATTACATCAATGGAAAACTTGACCTCTCTTACTAGTGGTAACATAGAGATATCATAAGGAAAGACATCAGGAAAAATGATGAAAACTAGAGGGAGATCACCGCTCAGAGGTTCCCACTCCAGATCAAAAGAGAAAAATTATATTCATTTCCCCATTTTTGATAACATGGTCCATATCTTATCTAAATTGGGTCCCATTCTCCTTGAAATACAAGATAAACACAACTAGGTGTAGATAAGTAGACCTTATAAAGATAACAATAAATCTTGGCCTTATTGGAAATGATCCAATCCACTTCAAAAATAACATATGGAGATTTCATATCAAGTAATAGAAATGTAGAATAGATCATTATATTTGATAGAGAGAGGATATAAGAGGGAATATAGAGGACATTCCCTCTCTTTGTTCCAAGTGTTATAGTAATATCCATTACACAAGATTAAATATCCATAGGAAGATCTAATATATTGACAATACGGGTTGAAATAAATTAATGAGATTCAACAATATCAAATAAATTTGTCACTAATTATGAAGCCATAGAAATGGTACCTCTCACAGTTTTTGACCCATATCAGCTTCCATTGGAGACTCTTCCACTGCATGGTGAAGCTTCATTCTGGTTACCTATGACTGAAACCCTTTTACACATTAATCTTCTGATTGACCAAAAATTTTGCAGGAGATGATGATCTTGCTTCATTATACTATGTGTGTAATTATATATTATAGAATCTATATAATTTTATTGAATAAAACATGAGATATATTTCTTGGGTTGCTCAGTGAAAACCCCCATTGAATTTCCTAGCCCTCCATCATGATAGAAAGTCAAAGGGCTCTGTTGTGGAATTATAGAAGGTATGAAATGACCCTACTATAGAGAAATACCATGATAATAATCATGCTTACTCTTTACATTGAAGTAAGTCATGCTTCCACTAGGATAAAAAGGAACTCCCATCAACCCAGACTTCATCGATAGGTTCATATCAATTATCATCCCCCTATCCAACATATCATCATAAGTGGGAAATTTCAACAAGAAGACCTGAGAGAAGATATTTGATAGAAGTCCCAACTCAAACCATCAAGCATTTATCCTCTCATTAGATACAATATCAGGCACACAATTCACGAGTTCTGTAAAGTGATTTTAAAACTTATTCAGGGTTCTTTCAGCTCACTTAAGCTTGAAATATCATATTTCACTAGAAAAAACCTTTGAATCCGGATGGAACAAATCAGTAGAAAGGTGATTCTATTTTTTCCATGATAATCCCTATTGTTTCTCCATTGTTACCACCAAGTCTCACCATATATTACTCAGTACCTCCTTCACAAAGGCTGAACACTTCACCATGATCTCGTCAAGTGTCTCTAAGAACTGAAATAAGATTTCCATCCTTCCCAACCATTCCATAATAATTTTGGGATAATTAGAGCCTTAAAAATGGTGTTTTTATTAAAGGGACTCTTGAAAATTATTCAAATAAAGAGTCCTATGAGGTTCCACAACTGGAGCCTGAATGGGAACTAGAGGTGGTGCTAGTCCCAGAGTATACACAATGTAGACAATCACCTCAACTATATTTTGGTACACTAAAGGATTATCTCATAGTAGTTCATAATCAGATTCCTCATAGATCAAATTCACATTACTTTTCATATTCATGATGCTACATTTCATTTGTACACAATAAGTAAGACATCATAGAATGCTCAAATAGAGCAATAAATGAAACAAAATCGTGATCGATAAAACAAAACAGATTTGGATTTTACTCTTTCCAAATTCTAATAGAGAAATGAAATAAACTAATCTAAAATACGTATTTCCCTAACAACCCCTGACAACATAATTTTCATTGTGGTGAGAACTACCCAAGAACTCAATCGCAACTACCTTATAATTCAAAGAAAAGACTTCAAAAATGCATACTGTATTTAGGGAAAAAACTCAACAACTTCCATAGAAACCACTTTGTCATGAACCGTCCTCGATAGAGTGGTAACCTGATAAATGATCCATTCCTATCATATCTCAAAGGGTGATCCCGATACCAAAAGGTCGATTATTAGCACCTGTAATCATACAATATGCATGTAGAAACTCATTTTCCACAACACTTAGCAGATGCAAGCCAAGAAATTCAGAATGCATACAAAAGAAACTCCACAGGGAGTAATGTACCATAATTCAAAAAGGACATAATTCCAAAATTATTACAACCCACATCCTTATGTACACAACTCACTACATGAAAGGTTAAACAGCTGGATCCACCTCTATGTGATCATTTCCCCTTGCTCGAACATGGATGGAGATAATCTACAATCACTAGAATTCACATGTAAGGTGTGAGCTAAAAATCATTGTAGGGTCACCCCCTGGATTCAATAATAGATTCCAATAATATATTAAGAAATGGAATGCTTTAAATTTTAAAATAAACAGCTTTGTCATTCTAATTCTTATTTAAATAAATCATACTATACAATTAAAATGGTGTAAAATAACTAAAGAAACATCTTTACAAGTGATTTATTTTTTCTAAAACAGTTTCTTAAATAAAAAATTCATATAAAAAATTATATATAATTCTAAATTTAATTTAAATTAATTCGATAACATTAGAATATATTTAAATCTCAAATATAAAACAAGAAAAAAACATGTTCATCTGCCAAATAGGTACGAATGTTAATGGTTACAGGACTATACACTCTCTAAGTGATCACGAAGATATGTGTATACACACGTCCCTATGACACTAAACATAGGAGACTTGTAACCATCCCATCAAGATTTTGACCTACAACATTTTTGTTTTAGAATGGTTTATAATCGTACGGTGTATCCAAATAACTGACAAACAACTTAAGGATTTCATGTGATCTTATGCCATTAATAATGGGAAATTTATTTTAAGAATTCATAAAATATAATTAAATCCAAATCCACCATTTCAAATTGTAATTTTACATTTAAAACCAAAACAGATTTTAATAAAAAAACAATCATTTTAAGAAGATAAAACCACTGGGCTTCTATCAATAGTTTTTTATAAATTTTCACATGTTTAAAATTAATTCAAAACCAATTCAATAAATTTGACAATTCATATACAAAATTAAATTCAATTATTTAATCATAATAGTTTTTATCCAATAAAAAATTTAAATTAAAAAATTTAGTTCTTCCACTGTCCATAAATAGTCCCTAATACAATGAAATTGGGGGTCTTCCTAATTTTTATTCCAAAACATTTTTAAATATCCCAATTCACTAGAATTGGGTTTCAACAAATCCATTGAAATAATATTTGAGAAATTTAATTTAAATCAACAATTGAAATAAATCACAAAATTGATGGTCAAACAAATTGTCAAAACAAGATAGAACCGACTACCTTTTTCTCAACACTCACACTCGCAACAAAACACACCAATGAGAATGAAGGTGAAGAAGACCTTAAAACTAAAACTAGAAACGATATCCAACATCAAGAATCATATATCTATCAAATTCAGGAAGTTCTATTCAAATACCAAAGGAGGAGAAAGAGGCAAGGACAAATAATAAAGAGAACACATACCAAGGAATCTACAATGCAACTACAATAACAGTTGAATACCGAATGATTGGACCCTGAATTGATGGAGGGATAAAATATCTCCTAGGGAAGGCTTTGGGTTGAGATAAATGAAAATAAAGAGGTGTGAAAAATAGGATTTCAACTATGATTCCGATTTATAAAACCCTAGTTTGGTTATTACATGATGTGTAATCCAACTACACATCGTTAAATATGTATGTTTCATTAAAACCTAAAAATGCATCGCTTTTAATTGAAAATTTTTCATTAAATAACTCATGACATGTAAAGGGTAATTACTATGTGTAAACATTCACTGTGTGAATCTTCTCATGACATTAACCTTCTCAATGTATTCACCTTGTAACCATTACATGTCGTGTAACCCTATAGAAGCCTGAAAAAAAGGCCAATTAAAGCTGACAATCCAAAAAAATCAGAGATTTCACCATTGTAGGTATCCCCCAAATTCATTCTCAACCAAACCCATTCAATGGAAAGGAAAAAACATGATAATGTTAAAGACATACCTATCATATTAGAAAAGGGATGTTATATAAATGGATCTTTACTATTTTCACAATAGTCTCATTAGAGTTAAATTCTCTATCAGAGTTATTTATAATGTGATCTTCATCTTCATTTTTGGGAAACTATCACCATCATAAAATTCTACACGAATCAAAATATCACATTGAATCATTGGGTTGATTAATTATTTGAGCAACAACATCATTATTGAAAAAAACATGACTTCAAAATCTATTATGTGAGATTTTTTATTATACATTTTTTCTAATTGATAATCATTACATAACATTATCTAACTTTTATATATCAAATAAGGTATTTTCCATTTCAAAATTTCAATATAAGGCTTAAACAATATATTACATGTAATGAAAAATATTATGTGGCATAGTGATCCCATGACGTTTCCATATTTCTGTAGTAAGTAACTTTTGTATTAAAATATATTATATACCATTGTAGGATTCATCAATTTTATAAACTCTATTATTCAATTTACAAAATATAATACATATGAATAATCTACTGTTTATACCAATGTAAGATCATTTACATTTAAAAATTTAGTATACATCTCAGAATTATTATAACTTATTGAGTTAGGTTACCTCTATATGATTATTTATCATTTAAAAATTAATTAATTTACTTTTACATGATAAATTATCCTTTAGGATTCTTCAATGATAAGATCAATCTCATTTCATACATTATCATGGACTTCCCTTTTAAAATCACATAGAATTCTCCCTCATGTAGCTTCAGAATAATAACGTTCAGAAAACATATATTATTCCACACATATGTCATACAATTTAACATATTTTTAATACTTATTAACTTCATTAATAGTTATTCAACATTGATAGAATCTTGAATTTGTTAGTATCCTCTTACCTTTCCATAAAATATAGTTTGGAACATAGGCACTCCTATGATTCATTCAATCATTATACAAAGAGGTTTCTTTTTAATTTAATATCCTTGATGTTTGATAATACATGGATGGCTTCTAACTCTTCTAGATAGAATTTATGTCCCAAAAATAATTTATAATTAATATTTTATTATCCATATTCATTATATTAAAAAATATATTGTAAATGGTTTTTTCTACTTCCATCATAAATTTTCATTGATTCGTTATAAAACATAATCCCTTAAATCATTAATCATATGATTTGGTGAAGGTAAAAAATTATTATCTTAGCATCTTATTATTTTAATACTCATCTCACTCCTTTCAGCATAATCATTCACTGGGATCGTCCTCCATCACCCAACATATATTAAAAATAATATTATTCATTGGAGAAAAATAAAATCATTGTAGTTAATTTGGATATACAATTTCATTATAATTATCCGGTTCTAAAATTCTATCAATGGTTCATCTGAGTTATATTTCTTATTTTTTAAGGGTTTTTGTTAGGGGCCATGTCTTGCCTTATTTTTTCTAATGTAGTTAATTACATAATCAGTTTCATTATTAACATTGTGGATGATATGAATCTACTTATTATACCTGAATATAGGGGTCTTAATACTCCTAATACAATATTTTATGTGGATGAAATTATAATCTTATTTCATGGATATACAATTAATATAAATAATTTCATGTTTTTTTAGAGGATAATGAAAATGATTTTGGTCTATATATCATCTAGTTTATGTGATATATTTTATCTTGAAAAGTTTTATCAATTGTTAGAAAGATTTCAATTTGAGAAAAAATTAGTATCAAAATAATTATCACTCCCTATCAAATACCATATTATCTAACTCGTATGTTGAAGGCATATAGAAAATTTTATTACTGAAATTGTTTCATGCATAAAAAATAAACACTAAAAATAAAATCAGAGGAGTGAATCTCTAATTGGAAGACTTAGTTTGGTTAACACTACTATTATCTCAATGTTTATTTACATAATCATTGTTTATAGTTGGCATGTGTCATTGATAATGAAATTTAATGCTTATATGAAGAAATTTATTTGGCTTGAAGACATATCATAAACAAAAAATACCATGGTACCATAAACTCACTATTTCAAACCATATAAGGCTGGTTCTTTTCATATAATGAATATCACATTCTTAAATGATACATAATAAAAAACATATTAACAATTTAATTAATGGAAAATATGATTCTAATAACATTATCTAATCCAAAATTATGGAATTAAAGACATCAGAAAAAAATTATTTTCTAGACCCCTTGATATAGCCAAATATGAATGATTTGTTTTGAATCACTCTTAATTCAAGGTATAATATGTTAAAAAAAATTCAAATTTAAACTTCTTGTTTTAAAAATGTATTTCTACATCATTTTATTATCTTTTGAAGGTTACCTAAAAACAATATATTCCCACGAAATATGATTTAGAGTTTCTGTATCAATATCCTAATGATATTATGAAATTTATTGGGGAATAAATATCCCCCCATAATGATATAATGATATGGGATCTTGCACAATGTTTTACAATGAAATATAATCATAAATAATTTTTTTATGATTGGAATTCATTAAAATTTACTTCACTTGGATATTATATTTTTTGGTATTATGGATCGTTCCTGCAAATTTTAACACAATTTAGAAAATTTCATATAGAAGGCTACTTGTTGAGGCATCCATAAAAGTATTTACAATGATAACATTCTCCATTTATTCTTCTGAAAAAATATTAATACAATATGGTGGTTATTTCTATCACCTATATATATTCACAAGACCATGGAAATTTTTCGATTACTTATCTGAGCATGCCTATAATTTTATTCAAGATATGGTTAGTCTTCTTAAAAATAATTTCAACATTGAATAATCACCTACACATATGAAATTATTCCTTTAATATATATCCAATATTATTTTAATATTATGTTGGATCATATAATTGTTTAAATTTTATTGAAAAGTAATATCCCTGAAGGATTCCATGCATCATGATCTCAAAACTAAGAGAAGACCCTAATACAAGACACAATTTTAATAGTGTTAAAAATGACCGTTTCCAGATCTTAAAAGAAAAGGCAATCTATGATTAATTAAAAGACATTGGCATTTATAATTTCTTGAAAAATTGATGATAATGCATACGTTTTGGGTGATTTTTATTTTTCATTGGAAAAGGGTATCATTTATCAACACTATATGAGTCTTTGAAAAAGGGTACATTTATTATTTCCTGATGAAGTGCTAATTATGGTTACCTTTATCAAAGCTATATAAACCACTGAAAAAGGGTCCCTTTATCAGTACTGGATGAATAATTAATAAAGGATGACAATTATCACTACTATATGAAGTGCTAATAGAGGGAACCTTTATGAGTGCTTCATCCAGCGCTGATAAAGGCTATTTCACCGACTATATTGATTCATTAATAAATCATCAATGAAACTATCCTATAAAATTTATCCAAATAAAAATATAAAAAAAGGAATTTAAATATACAATAAAAAATATTTGATTTCAAAATTCACATTGAAATTTTATTTCAATTCAAAATTTACATACAAAATATTTACATTAATGTCATATTTAAATTTAGAAAAAATTTAAAATCCACATAGAATAAAAAAACTAGTAGACTCTATCCAATGATAATTCATTCTATAAAATCATATTCTTCCTAGTAAACCAATGTTTATTCTAGTGCTATTAAATAAAAAATGAAAAAAATATAATATTAATGTTATATAATTCACATATGTTAAATTATATTATTAATTTACATATATATATTAAGTATATTATTAGTTAGTCATTTGTTGGGTTCACATGAGGCCAATTCCTATAAATAAAAAATATATTATGAATCATTGTACTAAAATTTGAAAACAATCTGATCTCGTGTTCTCAGTTTTGGCTATGCGAGGGAAGTTTTAATCTAAAATGATTGTTATATTTAAAACACACATGTCTATTTATACCAACCACATCACATGTCATGTTGTCATGAAATTAATTTATTCACATTATGAATGAATTATGGATTATCGGTCGAACATATGAAAACAATCCTAGCTCATTTTCATTGTTTTTTCTTTGCGAGGATTATTTTAAAATAAAATTACACATATATTATAACATGCACATTGAGTCATAAAAACAACATTGTGTGTTAGATTTACTGTTTGTTGATTTAATAATGTCAAAAAAATCAACAATTGATCATTTCATAATTTTATGAAAATAATACGATCAATTTTTGATCGATTTTGGCTTTGTGATGTGGGTTTTAAGATAAAATGGCACTAAAACATGCACATTGAGTCTAATTGACCACATCGCGTGTCATGTTGACATGTGATTGAATCTTACACATCATAAATATATTATGGACCATTACCCTAATTTTTAAAAAAATCTATATTAATTTTATTGGTTATTTATGTGTGGAGTGTTATAAGGTAAAATGGAACTAATATTGAAAACATGTGCATTGAGTGATACCGACTACATCGGGTGTCGTATTGATTTACCGTCAATTTCTACACATAATATATATATTAGAATTTTTTTTACAAATATTTGAAAATAATATGATCTTTTTTTATTGTTTTTGGAAATGTTAAATGAATATTAAACATAAATGAAACTTTTATATTGAAAACATGTGCATCAAGTCATATCGGCCACATCATCTTCCCGATTTATGTTTCCTTGATTCGTATATGTGAAAAATAAATTTTTGATCATTTTACTATAGTTTTTAAACAACACAAGTTATTTAGATTGGGTTTGGTAATGTGAGGTGTGGTTTAGAATAAAGTGAAAGTAATATTTAAAACATGAACTTTGATTCATACTGACCACATTGTGCATCAGATTGATGTTCATATGATACCAACAAAATCAACAATAAATTATGGATCACATTCCAAAATCTCATAAATAATCTGAGAATGTTTTATCATTGTTGTCTATGTGATACATATTTTAAACTGGAATGACACCGATTTGTTGAAAACATGCACTTCATGTCATACCAACCACATAGTCAATCGAAATGGTGTGAGGTGAATTGATACTCATAAAAAGATAAATTCAGATCATTTTCCTAATTTATTAAAATATTCTAAGATCAATTGTTTATTTTTGTAATGGTACATGTGTTTTAAACAAAAATGAAACTATAAATATTCAAAACAGACACTTCAAGTCATATATGTCACATTGTGTGTTGTATTGATGCATGGTCGATTCATACATGTCAAAAAGTAATTATAGACTATATTCCAAATGTTTGAAAATAATATGATCTCACTTTATTTTTTTTCTAATTGTTGTGTGTTTTAAACTGAAATGAAAATTTTATATTTAAAAATATACATAGGTTCATACTGATAAAATCATGTCTCGTAATAAAATTTGTTCATTCCATACACATCAAAAATGAAAAAATGGATTATATTCCTAATTTTTTATAATAATTTGATCTCATTTTCTTGGTTTTAGAAATTTTATGCAATTTTAAACTAAAAACGAACATCATTATAGAATAAATCTTCTTTGATCCATACTCTCAATATAGTGAGTTAGAATGACATGAGGTTTAGTCCTACACAATAAAAATTATTTTTGAATCATTTTAATAATGTTTGAAAATAATCCAAGATCATTTTATTAGTTATGGCTAGTGATGTACATTTTAAACTAAAATGTTTCATTTATATTGAAAATAATCACTTTAAGTTATAGAAGCTACATCATGTGTCAGATTGATGTCTGGTCAATTAATTCACATCATAAAATAATTATAGACCATTTTCCAAAACATTGAAGAAAATATAATCGCATTTTATCGAGTATAGATATTTCACATGTGTTTCAAACTAAAATTACACTTTTATATCGAAAACATGCACTTTGAGTCGTACCAAACACATAATGTTTCAGATTGATGTTTGATCATTTCCTGAACATTAGAAATAAATTATAGATAAAATTATCAATTTTTTGAATCACTATTCAATTGTTTTCATGGTTTTGAATATGGGATTCACAATTTAATCTGTAATGGAATTGATATTAAAAACATAGACCTTGAGACTTAACAACCGTGACATTTGTCAAATTGATGTACAATCGATTAATATAGGTAAGAATTACATTTTTGATAATTTTTGTAATTTTATAAAACAATATGATCTTTTTTATAATTTTGGCTATGTGATATGGGTTTTAAACTAAAATGAACATCTATTTAGAAGACATCCACTTCAAGTGATATAGACCACATCCTTCCTCAAAATGACATGTGGTTTATTCCTATATATAAAAAATGGATTAAAAATCATTTTCATAATTTTTGAAGACAATTTATGGCTGTTGGATTTTTTGGTCATGTGACATGCATTTTAATATAAAATGACACTTATATTGAAAAAAAGTTCTTTAATTTACACATATTACATCATTGGTCGTATTGGTTTGTGGTCAATACCTACACATTGAAATTATTTATGTATTTTTTCAATAATATGGATGAAAATATAAGTTAATTTTATTTATTTTTAGGATATAATTCATTATTTATATTAAAATGAATGTTTTATAATGAAAATATGCACTTTGAGTAAAAAAGACAACATTGGGTTTCAGATTGATGTTCTGTCGATTCCTACACATCCCAAATGAATTATGGATCATTATAAAATATTTGCAAAACAATATGATCTTGTCCAATTGGTTTTCCTCTATGTGACCATGTTTTAAACTACAATAATACATTTTCATTGAATAAATGCTCTTCATGTCATACCAACCACATCGAGTATCATATTTTGGTGAGGTCAATTCATACACCTAAAAAATGACTTATAGATCATTGCCACAAAATATAAAAATGATCTGAATTTTTTCTATAGGTATTGACCATGTGACATGTGTTTGGAAAAAATGTATACATTTAACAAAATATGAATAAGATAAAAATGATAAAAAAAATTAACTAAAAAAAGTTGATAAAATGATGATAAAATTTACTAAATAAGTATTAGGATTTGACCTATTTGTGGTGTGTGTATGCATTTTGAAACCATGTATTATCCCTATTCATTTCAATAAAAATTTATTTCCTCCATTACATATCTACATGTGAAAAAGTTCAAAAATAATTTATAAGCATCCTGATACTAATGATGACTCCCAATTGTATCAATAATTCCATGTCCCATAATAGATTAGAAAAATGGTAGGTAAAAAACAAAATTTGATGTCATAAAACTTTATAACACATTGTTATATTCCCACTCTTCTTTTTCGTATGTATATTATCGAAAATATTTATTGTACAATGAAAATATAGGGAAAATAATTAAGAAATATTTTAATGTAATTTCAATTACCTTTGGAAATTGCATATTAGGGGATGGTAGCCTTTAGATATCATATGATATCTCTCATAAATTATCAAACATAATATCCAAAATCATTATTATTATCTTTCTTCATAAACCGCGAAAACATTCACCAAAATATGTAAATTGTTTTGAAATATGTTTTTATAGTTAAATATTTCTATAGATACCTTAATATGATTTCATTTTAATGTATCTATAGGCGTCCAATTTTAAGTCACCATCCTCATACCATGATTTAGCCTATATTTATAGATCACCCTATTATAACAAACATATCATTAAAACACAAAATAATTCATATATTTCAATTTTTATCTATGAAATGGTGATTTATGTCCATTATAAATTCCTAATACACATCATGTGTTGACAATTTGATTGAAATCCTTGAATTGGATCCAATAAATAAATGTTTGGGGTATCCAAATTCATTTTGATCAGTATCCAGTGCTTAATAAAAAAAATTAATAGAAGAACTATTTTTCATATAATTAGATTCCATATTTTTACCCCTTTGTTATAGGAATCTAAAAGAGAATGATGTCTATTATTTTCTTCTAAAAAGACTCTCTTATGCTCATCTTCTTTCTTCCATTCAATTTCAATAAACTCCAATGTATATTTATCCATAGAAATGATATAGGGATTAATGAATCCAAATAATTGTTTGCAAGGTTCCCCTATTATATTGTCTTTATATAAAATACTAATTGAAAATATGAATTTTAATTAACTTTTATGAACAAAGTAGAACATGTTTTGGGAAGCTATATCATTAAAATGCACCTTATATATTTTTTCACAACTGAGACTCACATATAATAAATATTTAGAACATCATTTATACCCTCGATACCAACCACATCAGTAATGACAGTTAATAAAATTTCATCTTCATATTGAATGTAAGAAAATTCTATATCTTTGAATGCAGTTTATGTATGATGTTATAAAGATAAAATATTTTTCAGAGGTACTTGTTGGGAGAATGTTCTTTAGAAAGGCCTTTTTTCTAGTTCGATTCACTAGATTGTCTTGATATTACCATATTTTTCCCAATGTTTTATCATTATTTAATTCCATAACTTACTTTAGAATCTTTTTCAATAGTTGATACATGTTTTTAATTTGAAAGTAATTTGTTAAGGACATACCTCAAATGTATTTATAAGATTTGATATCCGTTATATAAATGATCTAAACTCATCATTGAGCTTTGTAATATATGGATTATCAATAAGAAAAAGAAACTATTGACTTCAATCTTGAGCTATAGAAAACGCCACTCAAATTTTATATTTTGGGATTTTTTTTATTAGAATGCCTCCCTATATAAAATACATCATATCTCATTTTGCAAGGTGTGAATGGGTTTTGTTCTATCAAAATCACATTCAACTTTACCGTAAGGAATTTTAGAAAAGTAACGTCATCAATTTTTTTTATTCACATTTAGGATATAGATTAATCTAAAAATTAATTACCTCATGTAAGTTATGTGTTTGTTGGGAATTACTAACCTTAAATATTTTGGGGTCATTTAGTTGTTCATGTATTTTTCATTGTTCCAATACTATTTCTCTTTGATCCTTTCACATATATTTCTCTAGTAAACCTTCATGGACAATAATGTATTGTATATAATATATTTTTACCTATAATCAATTTAGAATTTTATTTGTATATTATTACGGTTTTTTCTTCTCCAAATATGATTGCGGATACACTCAAAAACCAACACTTCTAACATGACTATATTGTTCCAGCTTCATCAAATGAACAAAAAGTTTTTTCATATAGTATGGTTGATACCGATTATTAGGTTTAAACTATATTAAAAATTTAGTAAAATAAAAATATATTTTTATGTAATACAGTTATAAATCGCAATGAATTACTATTATGTAACACTTACCCATGTATCATATGCTACTTTTTTTGTTTTGATGAACTAGTTTACCCTTTTTTTACATAACTCCTTCCATATAACATGATGGGGGTGTTTTTGGCTTCATATATTTATTCATTAATCATAATATATACAAATGAACACATGTTGTTTCATATCACAAAAAATATATTTTTGTACATTTAATATACATAGCATTATTGTATCCTGTGAAGCATACCACATCCTTGCTTTGTGATAGGGGTAAATTGGTTTTGATTCATGTTGTTTATTTTTAATGATCCTTTTTTTTATAAATTTTCTATTTTAAATCTAATTATATATTATATATAATATAGAATAATAATTTGTTGACTAAATGAACATGGAATGACTTTTCATTGCGATGAGATATGAAATAATTCTATATATCATTCTTTAAAATTTGTGCATAAGTAATTAGTGTTTGGGGATATTGTTTCCCCTCATCATCCCTAAGTTGAAACTTGGTATGATGTTTCTAGAATCCTCCTATGGGATTTTCAAGTGACCATTATGGAATATTTATTATGAAAATCATCCAAAATCAATGAACTATATAAGAAAAAATTAATTGTATATAATCATTTCGTTTTACAATTTTTTTTTTGAAAAATAGAGATTTTATATCCTAATATTACGTTAATATCTTCCAAAATTCTTTCCTTAATTACAAGATGTACATAGTGACAAAAATCAAAATCAATGGGAACATTAACTCTCATTGTGACCCCATCATAATTAATCAAAATTGACTTGTTGGGGTCAACATGTTTGCCACCATGATTTTATCAAACATTATATTTTATAAAATTCCGCATTTACTTGATAATTTTTCTCAACATAGTGATGCTTCATCATTATTGATTTCTTCATCAACAATTTTCTGATCCACCAATACTTATTTAGTTTCAGTATCTATTGCATGTTCTTCCATAAGATTAGTAACATTTTCATATGCATAAGACATGTTTTACATGTCTAGTAAAAATATAATTTATATTCTCTTAATACACCATACAATTCGAAATATTATGAGGAAAAATATAAAATAAAAACACTTCAACATATTTATTTTACTCTCTTTATTGTATTTAAAGGTTGTTGTTATTTTACTCCTTTATCAAGAATCAAAATCTATTATTTATATTACCCTCTAAAGTAAAATACATTATAAATGTGGGGACCACCATGATATTATTGTGATATCACAATGAAAGGGTCATCCTCTATTAAATTTTCTAAAAACCCTGTGGTGTTTTTACCCACTAGTAGGAAAATAGGCTAATTCGTATTTTCTAGATCTCACACACAAAACACATGAACTACTTGTGATTACATTGTGTAGGTCTTATCCTTAAACCCTTCCACACTAAAATAACCTTCACATAGAAAATTTCCTCAACTTTAACTATATTCATGATGTCAACCCATTTTCAATAGAAAACATACAATTTATTTTCTTGTAATCTAACTCATAAATATATTTTACGATGATGAAATATGAAATATTTTAATAAATTAGATTTATATCCCTCAAACCAAAAAAATTAGTTGCTTTCTTAAAAGCACAAAACCACTATTTTTTACTATATTGAGGTCAACTATTTTTTTATATAATGTATAACCAATAATTAAAAAACAAGTTTAAGATATAATATTTACATTTGAAACATTATAAATCCATCAATGTCATTTGAAAATTGAATTTTTATATATTGATAAATACTTATAAATTTAATCTCAAAACCATTATATTAACTATTGATTATGTGTATTTGATATCATTCATTCATACCTTGAGGGACTCACATGTCTAGTAATTGTTATATGGGAATCAACCTATGGAACAATATAATTACAATTATTAAAAATGTAATGGTGATATTTATCAAACTATATTATGGTAATTGTAACAACATATCTTCCGTAACACCCTTCTCCCATAAGGTGTGTATTATGATGAGACATTTGGAGATTGATGCCATCAACATCAGATTTGTAATTTAAAAAGAATCCAACAAATTAATCAACAATATATCATTCTTCAATAAAACCATATGGAATGTTTTTATTCATTAATTCCCCTTTAAAAATAATACTACACCATTAAATTTGGTAAATCCATATGTATTACACATAGAAAAATAGTTGAACCATGTTAACCAAGTGAACCATCATGTGGACCATTATATCAATGAATGGTTGAGGGAATTAAATCACTAATTCCAATAATATTACCACAAACTCATTATTTAATATTGGAATCATAATAAGGTATATACCTTTACTGCATATTTCATAGAAAAATAATCTTATCTTGGTTAATGTATGTCATAAATTTTTAGACATCATGGATTGTAAATAGACTTGCGTAAAATATTGCATCAAATCAAGGAATCCCTCTCAATTTTTTTAATTTTTATTATCAAATTAGCCAAAAAAAATAAAACTTTTAATATTTTATGAATTCAACTCTTCAACTTTTACACCAATGAAGAAAAATAAAAACCGAAATATTCCATATGTAGATAGAGTGTATACTGATGGAGGGAGAAATGTATGACTTTTAACCTTCATTAGTGCCAACTCATCCCATATCCCCATCCAAATAAATACTATCTGAGCCATGAATTCTTTTTTTTCTCTTGTAACATTAAGTAATGTTCCAACAAGGCAATCAAATAAATTTTTTGAATCTGAATGAAATCATGAAATTTTTGGGCGTACAAAAAATTACAGTAATATATTTAAAATAAAATTTATCTTGTTTGTCATCTTTAATTAATATGGTTTTTCAAAATGATTTTCTAAAAACAGTGTTCATATCTATTGTTTTTTTGAAAATTTTATCTCCCATTAATGGTGATGATGTTTTACATTTTTCATTATTCCCATTAAATATTTTCATCATGGATTGGTATTTCCTTCATTGCGGTAAACATATCTAATGTCCTAAAAACATAGTCATTGTGTAATTTTTGAGCTGAATTGATTGTGTATATTATTCAAAAATGGGACTCCCTAACATTACATTAATTCTGTAGCATGAAAAATTACCACAGGCTAGAAATTCATTTTTTTCATACCATAAAATTTGTCCCTCAATGTGAATTTGTCACTTCTATGAGTATCATGCCTTGTAACACCTATATCCCCCATCAATTTTTTATCATCATTAAATAGAGAAAAATTGGCCTCAATGTCATTACTATGTTATTTTTTTCCATATTTAAGCAGAGAGAACATAATGTATATTCACTTCAAACATAACCATGGAGGCAATTTATAATTGACCAGTATAACTGGCCATGTACTATGAGTAAAATAATTTATAAAAAATAATTTTATCATCTATATAGAATGAAGGATTTAATTTTCTCATCTTATTTCCAATTTTATGACACTCATAATAAATTTTCTTCTTCTGAGTATAGTCTGATAGATGATTTATTTTCCCAAATTTAATTCACATATCGATGTTCTATTTCATTTTAGTCATAATTTAATGGAAATAATATATTTTTCTAAACCATGAAATTATAATAATGAACCATACTTCATTCAAAGAACTTGATTCGTGATTCTTATATTGATTTGTACCACACATAGGTCATTTTATGACTGACTCATAGTTGTTACCAAACAATCTAAAAGCTTTTCAATAGAGATGAATCTTTTTAGATATCATAACCATTGAATATTGAATTCATTTAGATTATTGTGTTCAATAAGGAATTTCATTTTATTTTGATAGAATATCTTCTAGTTGACTAAGTAGTTTTGTAAAGTTATAGTCACTCCATTTAATTCTATCTTTCAATTTATATAAATTCAATATAGCAGACAATGTTGTGTACTAAGTACAACTGTTATAAAATATTCTCTTAGAAAGGCTACTTAAATTCTAAAAACATGGACAATCAAGAAGGTAATATTCAATAACAATTGTAATTTCTTCAATATAATCTCTATCATCTTTTACACATGTGTTCATATAAAATGATCCACACACCACAATATCATACTAATAGGTGTGCACATCCAATTTTTCCAATGTTTAGTTCAATATTTATAATTCTGATATATTCCATGACAAATCAAAACTAATTTAGTCTCTTATAGACTTGTTTTTCTTGAATAACAACAAAATATGTAGGGATAATGAATTTGAGAGGATCATTTTTATGCTCTATTAGAAACTTGATGAACTCTTTAACTCCATATTCATACTCGTTTAGAATACTATTATCATGCATCCATTTTCATTTTATATTCACCATATTAGTTTTTTAAAATATTAAATTTTTATTAAACATAAATAAATACCCATTAAATATTCATAATTAATTGACAATATTGTAGACAATTCAAATAAGGGTAACCCAACACTTTAATGTTATATGAATGGATTCCAAAAAAGCTATATGTTTACAAAAGGGTGACATGAAAATAAATAAGATTGGTTAAACATGTGTATGTTGACCAAGGTTCTTGATTTGATGTTATTTGGGTATAGATATGTTACTAAATATATTGGTATCTCGTTGATCTAGGTATATTGATCCTCATATCTATATTTTCCAAGTCTCTCCGGCTTGAGAGATTATCTCCTAGGGTTTTCCTAGGTTTTCCAGTCTTCTTGTCTGTTCGGTTCACGGCGACAACGCCTCCCCCTTGGTTCCCCCACTCCAGTTCTGCGGATCGCCGATCCTGCTTCAGAGCCGGTGTGTGCGGCTCGTTTATTCCCCCTTTTCTTGTGCTGCTTCACAAACCATACACGGTGAAGAAGCTGTGGTATTCTTTTCCCCGTGATTCCCAGCCTGCTCGATTTCACCTTCTGGCGCAGCTCCTGCCTTTTACGAGCTCCTTCTTTTCTCCCCGTCGCCGCCATCCTTCGACAGTTCCGGATCTGTGACAAGAAGGGCCGATCCAGATCAAAGATTTTTCAAGCTTCACAAACATTCTGAGCCGAGATTTTTTGTCTGGATACCTTTTCTTGTTTCCGAGGAACCCTTAACCCTAATCACTTTTTCCTCTTGCTTTTTGACCTGAGTGTCCTTTTTCTTGATTCCTGCACCTGTGTTCGAGCTTCTACTCAACGTTTTTCCTTTTGTCTCTACTTCATGAAGACAGGCGTTGGATTGGGGTTGGGTTTCCGGTGCCATGCTTGTGCGAAATCCTGCTGCCTTGTGGATCGCGTTGAGGTGGATTCACGAAACATCCGCAATGAAGTTCTGAGACGTTGGGGGTTCACGCAAGGTTTGGTTCATGATGTTGGGGGTTTGGGCAGTGCTTGGTTCGCGACTAACCTACCGCGAAGAGTTGAGGCACCGAGTGTTCGCTAAGTCCCTGGTTCTGGAGGTGAGATTACGAAGAGGTTGATTCGTGATACCCCTTACCGCGAAGGTCTGAGGCCCTGAGAGTTCGTGTTGTGTTTGATCTGCGAAGCTCCTGCTGCGGAGGTCTGAGGCGGTGTTTGATCGCGAAGGACTGAGATATTGTGAAAGCCGCGAAGTGGCCGATGCAAAGGTCTTCCATTGGTGGGTTCCACCATGTTGTATGTTCGCGAAGTGGCCACTGGGAAGCTCTCGTGTAGGGGTTTGACCCGCGAGGATGTTGTAGGACGGCGGTGACCTGTGGATTGTTTGCAAAATTCCAGTGTGGTGTGGTTTGATTTGCAAACACCTTTTGTGAAGGTATTTTCATTTGAGTAGGCGCGAAGGGGTCATCGGCCACGAAGGGGTTTCCGGCCCTGTGACTTCTTTTGGTGGATTGTGTTTTCCACTATTTTGGTCTTGCTCTTTTGATGCGGACTATGGCTGAAATTCTCGGAGAATGGTGTGAAGTAAGATGAGCTTACGGCAGATCTTGGAACAAAGGTGGCTCGTTCGGTTTGGATTGTGATTCTCGCGAAGGGAGCTCGTGAGATTCCACCGCAGTGAACCAATCCGCGAAGACAGATCTGTTTTGTGGTGTGTTGGTGCAGTTAAGGGGTTGAGGAGCCCTATCCACAGAGCCTCCTCTTCTCCAAGGCCTTGGCCACGCTGCCCCTCTGCGAATCGAGGCCGCAGAGTGGGGTGTCGGGCCCGATTTTTTTGGGGTTGCAGACATCCGCATGCCGAACCAAGAGGGGAAGATAACCGGGCCTATGTGGAGCTATTTTTTATCCCAAGCACACTGAACAATGGAGGCGGAAATTGGGAAACTTTGGAAGAGGATGTCCCTAACAGATAAAGAGAAAGAGACTATTGAGGATCGGAGAAACGAAGATACTCTATTAGAAAAAATCATGTCACTGTTGTTGGTTGGAAAGTATGTGGAAAATATTTCCGTCAACCAAGGGGCACTTAAAAACACTCTACAGAACCTTTGGGAACTGGAAGCAGGTGTGGCCATTCGTGAAGCAGGGAACAATCGCATTGTCTTCGAGTTCTTCAACAAAAGAGGCAGAGATAAAATTATTAACGGCAGACCATGGTCCTTTGATAATCAACTCCTCCTCATGGAAGAATTCAGAGGGGGGGGGGATGACATCCAGAACCTCAAGCTAACTCGATCCCCTTTCTGGATATGTATTAAATTAATTCCCATTCATGCAAGAACAGAACGTGTTATGAGAGAAATTGGGGACAACATTGGCCAATTCATTGAATGGGACACCTCGGACCCTATCCAATGGGGACCTGAGGTTCGGATTAGAGCTGGAACTAAAGTGTTCGAGACGCTGATGAGGGGAAACTTTTTGAAAATCGATGATGCAGACAACTGTATCTCATTCAAATTTGAGAAGCTCCCAATTTTCTGCTTCTTCTATGGACGTCTCGGCCATCTGGAATGAGTGTGTGGATCAAAGCCCGGGGGAGGGTGCAGGTAATACCATTCTTTATTATGGGCCATTGATCCGGGCCAAAATGACCAGATATGCCTTCATTCTCGAGGCAGAAAATCAAAAGGATCGTGAACGTCTCAAGGTGGCCCACACAAGTCAGGTGGGAACCGAACAGGGAACAATCATTAGGCTTGGACCGCCAGAGTACCCTAAAGAGATCCCAACCAATCAGAGGACTAACATCATGTATTCACCCCCCATGAAGGACACAACCTCAACAATCACGGAGCCGGGGAACATGCCAAATGTTCCTGTAGAACAAAGCGCGAGGTCAATGCAGACGCAAGCTGAACCACCATATCCCGACCCTGACCCAGAAATGAACATGGCTGACATCCTTACACAGGATAAATATGGAATGTCTGGATCTTCACCACCAGGCCCAATCACCCGTCGAACCTGGAAAAGTGTGCAATGTGAAGTAAGTGCAGGTAAAATGTTGGACCCTAAACCTAGGGATCAGAAAAGACAAATTGAAACATGCCAATCAATGGGGAACTCCCCAAAGAGAGGAAAAACGTTGGGTGGAATAACAGGAGCCGATAACTCAAAGGCGTAGGAGGGTGAGACCCAGCCCCGCCTAGATCAATGATTGTACTATGATGGAACCGTCTTGGGCTTGGCGACCCTCGAACGGTTCGCATACTTCAGCGCAATTGCACCCAAAGTCACCCTGATATGGTTTTCCTATCCGAAACCATTCTGGAAAGCAAGGAAACAACTAACATTGCTCAGAAATGTGGATTCCAAGGCTGTCTCCCGATCTCCAGACAAGGCCACTCTGGGGGACTCTGTCTCCTATGGAAGGATAAACTCAACGTCAGGATCTTGTCCTTCTCCTCGCACCATGTGGCTGCGACTATTCAGGTGGACCATACCCCGCCATGGACCTTTGTGGGATTCTATGGCTGGTCGACCCATAATGAAAAGGGGAAATCATGGGATCTCCTCTAAAAACTCCTCCAAGAGCTTCCAATCCCTATTCTATTCGGTGGATACTTCATTGAGATTATGTTCCATAAGGAAAAAAGAGGTGTAAATGTCTGACACACTGCATCGATGGAAAATTTCAACAATGCGGTCACTAGGGTGGACCTAGTCAATTTGGGATACACAGGTAATCCCATCACATGGTTCTGAGGTAATACGAATGACACACGCATCGCCGAGCGACATGATAGATTCTTGGGATCAACCGATTGCATAAATATCTTTAGCATGTTCTACATCGTCCACATGACACTCAACTGTTCAGACCACTACCCAATTTTTATTGACTGTATTCATGGTGAACGTATCAAACAACCTTGTAGACCCTTCAGAATTTAAAGATTCTGGTTTAAGGACTGGGAATTTGAAGAAGTTGTAAGATCAAGATAAAATATCAGTCATGAAGATATTGGCCTCAATCTCCAAAAGGTCTCATACGATCTGATTTCTTGGAGTAACAAGAAATTCTGTCATCCCGAGAGGCACTGTGCTTCCCTCGAAAAGAAACATCACATCCTACTCAAGAAAACCCCATCCAGCTGCACTCTTGACATGATTGGATCCACTCAAAGAGAGCTGGACGTGACCCTGCGCGTGAAAGAAAGCTTCTGGGCTATGCGGGCACGAGATACCCACATCTCAGAAGGGGATGCAAATACCCGGTATTTTCACCATAAAGCATCAGCTAGACGCCGGAAAAATTTTATCAGCTGCATCTCACATGCAAACAGAAGCAAAGTCTTTGATACTAAGGGAATTCATGAAGCTTTGACATATTACTTTCGGAACCTCATCAATTCATAAACTCCTTCCATTTTGGCTGAAGTGGAATAATGTATCCGACCAGTGATCACCGAGGAGATCAATACAAAGCTTTCCAAAGAAGTGTCGGATGAAGAGATACGCCTGGCTCTGAAACAGATCCACCCCGCTAAGGCCCCGAGACCGGACGGGTTCCACGCCCTGTTCTTTAAGCAATATCGGCACATCATCGGTCCAAACATATGCAAAATGATAAGGAATATCTGGGCTGGGAAAACAAGTATTTCCGCCATCAATTAAACTGTCCTCGTCCTCATTCCAAAAATTAAGAAGCCCTAGACGGCCCCTAACTTTAGGCCTATCAGCCTATGCAACGTCACGTACAAGATCTTCTCTAAGATCCTTGCGAATCGGCTGCGACCGTGGTTGCCTGATGTTATCTCGGAAAACCAGAGTACCTTCATGGCAAAGAGGCTGATAACTGATAACACAAATGTGGCCCACGAAGTGTTTTACTCTATGAAAACACGCTCCAATGCGAAAAGAGGAACCATGGCCTAGAAACTGGACATGACCAAGGCTTACGATAAAGTGGAATGGATATTCCTCAAAATTTTGATTGTGAAAATGGGCTTCTACACTAAGTGGACATATATGATTATGCAATGCATCTCGACCGTATCCTTCAGAATCAGGGTCAATGGGGAGCTCACTCGAGGAATTTTTCCATCCCGCAGCCTGCGTCAGGGAGATCCCCTCTCCCCTTTTCTCTTCATCTTGGTGGCCGATGTTTTCTCCAACCTTTTATCCAGGGATGCATCTGCTAAAACCATTCATGGGGCAAAGGTCTATCACGTAATTCCACCAGTGTCGCACCTTTTTTTCGCTGATGACTGCCTCCTCTTCTCTAGAGAAACTATTAATGAATGTCAGGTGATCAGCCATGTGATCCATCAGTACGAGAGGGCATCTGGACAGTCAATCAATCACGGAAAATAAGAAATCTCCTTCAGTGCAGGGGTGCCTTTCCCCAAGAGAGATGAACTCTGCGCAGTAGTTGGCATACATATGGTTGAAAACACCAAGTATCTCGGTCTACCTACGGTAATTGGACGGTCCAAAAAAGAAATTTTTGCATCTCTTGTGGAAGGGATTTAGAATAAAATTCAAGGCTGGACCCCAAAGAGAATATCAAAAGCAGGAAAAGAGACCCTCGTTAAAGCTATCATCCAGTGTATCCCAAGCTATTTTATGTCCCTGTTTAAGCTCCCAATGGCCATCATTAACCAGATCAATACATGCACTGCCAACTTCTGATGGGGGGAAAACAATGGAAGAAATAGACCCCCTGGATGGCCTGGGAGAAACTGTGCATCCCCAAGAATGAGGGAGGGATGGGATTCTGGAATATTTTTCTCTTTAACAACGCAATGTTTTCCAAGAAAGGATGGTGCCTTATTAACTGCCCATCCTCACTCTGTGTGTGGGTTTTACGTGAAAAGTACTTTCTCCACATGGACTTCCAGGTTTCCTCAAATGGCCTGCGTCCTAGCTTCCTTTGGAGAAGCATTTGGGGGGCCCGAAGGCTCATGGAAAAGGATTGGGATGGAGGATTGGGGATGGATCAGATATCAATATATGGTCTGACCCATGGCTAATTGATACGGATGGCATGCGGGCTACATCCCACGCACAACCAGGCTTTGAAGATACCACTATCAGAAGCCTCCTATCCTACCAAGGAACGGGGTGGTGTGTGGATAAGATTTTGGAATGGTTTAATGAAAGAGACCAAATAATAATATTTAGCATCCCATGGGTCCCTGACACAGGCCCTGACCATCTCTTCTGGTGCAATTACATATCGGGCGAACACACGGTGAGATCCGGATACAAGCTTGCTCTTGGAAACCACCCAACCGACCGGAACGAGGGACCATGGAAATCGCTTTGGAAGATCAACGTCCCCCAAAAAATACGACACTTTTGGTGGTAGGTCTTCACGGGCACCCTCCCAACAATGATCCTTCTCGCATACAGTCATATGTTCAATGCCGCTTACTGCCCGTTTATCCCGAACATCCCAGATACCTCCTTGCATTCCATCATTCACTGCCCAAAAACTAAGGAAATTTGAAATAAATGGGGCCCAACCCAGATGCATTGCTGGATACAGCTTCCAACCTCCCCGCTCTCCTGGTGTGAGGGTTCTCCTCTCTCTCAGCAGCTAAGGCAGGGTCATGCTGCACCCTGGCATGGATCATCTGGGTACGGCGTAACGATGTTGTCTTCCACCACAGGCATAAATCTCCGGAATTCTGGATTGAACGGGCCACCTCATGGATCGAGGGATGGAATCACCACAGTGGACAACACATGCCTGATTCTCCCCCCTCCTGCCACCCAGTGCAACCCCCAATGGAAGGTGTTATTACGATCAACGTGTACGCATCTCTCCCAAAGGATGAAATGGTCGGCCTCGGTCTCCCGGCCCGAAATCATCTGGGGAAAATCATCGTAGCAAAGTATGAATCTCATCAGGAATTTTGGGAACATGCTGTTGCAGAGGCTAATGCCATCCTGGCAGCTTTGATGTTGGCTTTGGAATGTGGGTGGGTGAATATTTTCATTGAATCTGACTGCCTCACCGTGATCGATGCCATTAACCACAACAACGACGGTCTCTAGTCGTTTGGCTTCATTATCAGGAGAATTCTCTCGCTCTGCCAATGATTTTCATTCTGCACGTTCTCCTTTACCAAAAGAGAAGGCAACAATGTGGCCCACCAGTTGGAAACATCAGGCCCCTTTGAGGACAACCAGCTCTGGCTGGACAATTTTCCTTCGTGGCTTTGCATTTGTACGTCTGCTGATTTTCTTCATTAATGATATCGGTTTATCTCAAATACATATATATATATATATATTGGTAAAAAATATTTATTTATCATTGGATGGTATACTTTCTGTAGAGACCCGAAGCTTATCGTACATGGACATTACATTACTTTTGCGGAATACTTAGTACATAACAAAAAAAACACACACAAGGATCGTAATAGTTTAGTGTCTTTGGAAACTCGGAACGTAATCTTCTAATCGTGGTGAAAGATCTTCAACATCTCCTATAAAGATCTTCCCCTTTTTTTTAGCTAAAACCTTTCTTTATATCCTGGGGAAAAGAAAACATAAAAGGGTGAGCTCAAATGCTCAGTAAGGGTAAACAAAAGAAAAATCAATCACATCATATTCATAAGAACATAACTTTTGGAAATCTTAACCTGCAAAAGAGAGCATAATTTCATAACATGGGATAAATCATAGAAGTGAAAATGAGATCATAACTTAAAACATTACTTATTGTGGCATACACACATAATCATAGAGAATCATTTCTTGTTAGTCAAGACTCATTGCCAAGACTATCTTAGTGGACAAAGTCCCTTTCTGAATCGAGTAATCCTCGTTTCAGTCCTGTTTCACTGAACCGGTATAACCTACCATTCCAGCCATGTCTATCTCATGAGATATAAACTCTTTACCCAATGCATTGGAGGGAGATATAGGTCCCACCCATCTCATAATGATACCATTCTTATGTGTGCCACAAAATCATAAATCATACATCATTACATAACCCATGTAATAAAAATGGGATTCTTAAACAACATGACATCATAAAACCATTCATATAAGATAAAGGAATTCATAAACATAATTCCATCACAACATAGTCAAATCAATGTAAAAATATGGATAGAAACAGAACCCTATATTATCTTATATGGAAAATAATTTTGATAAAACACTTGAATTGAATTCTTGAGGAAAACATCCTTTCTTCTTCAAAATCAATTTCTTTTCATAAAACATCATGCAATTTTAAAAGAAAGATATTTTATTGAAAATAGTCATGAAATCTTTTAGAGGAAGCTTCATGAAAATAAGGCTTTATAAAACATTATAAATCCGTTCGTGCCGTATAAGTTAAAAAAAACATTCTTCGTACTTTTGTCGGAAAAGTCAAAAAGTACCTCGTATAAAAAAACGACAAAAGATTCCTTTCATATCTTTTACTAAAAACTCACCGAAGGGTAAAATTGGATTCAAACAATTGTAGGTGGATGGAAATAATATTACATATTGAAGAAACATGGATGTGGATGATAAAATACACCCCAGTAAATACCAAAGTATAAACAATCTCGGATAAAATGAGATTGCGATATTTCCCTTACCTTAGGTCCGACTTGCTTTGTAAGTGTCCGAACCTCCTGTATAATGATTTAAATCATGTTATTGACTTATTACAGAATCATATTCATTGTTATGATATCATATATGCTTCACTTATGACATTATATTACCCGTTCTTTTGTAAATTCCATGTTAAAGAAGCGTTTTGGGTAAAATCGTTTCATTTATCTTAGGTGTTTTGACTTGTTGTTCTTGACATCATTATTACTTATATCATGATTTACTTACTTCCAGAATATAAAATATGATTTATATATCATATATATTCAGTATATATATATATATAATAGGTAGATAAATAAAATGAAAAACACCGTTCATGGAGACGGTAGTCCGTACGTACGCATGAACGCTGTTTTCCTTTCCTTATTGTCTTGAAATGGAAGTAAGTAGATGAAATACATATGTATATATATACATAAATCCAGTAGCTTTATAATGTCATATATTTCATTATTATTTCTTATATATACATTATAATCATTCTTAAATGGTTAACATGGAGAATGAATCTCATCGCGTCGTGGAGACGGTAGTCCGTACGTACGCACGAGCGATGATATCATTTCTATAAATATTGAATTGAATTGGAGTGGATTATACAATATATCAGAATCAATATGATGTTGTAATAACTATGTATAGTTATTCTTTACACCATTATACCCATCCATGTAAGGTGGTGGTGGAAAATAGATTACACCACGGCGTGGAGACGGTATTCCGTACGTACGCACGCGCGGTGATTTCTTTTTCCGTAGGATGGATAGATGGTGAAATAGGGTTGTTTCATACTTATAATAACATATCAGTATATTAGTGATACTGATGTTATTACTTCATAATGAAACAAACTAAGAAAAAGAAGTGGAAGAAGAAATAAAGATGAAAGAATTGGTAACGGTAATTACCTCTTCTTTGAAGCGCCTCTTTGAGACCTCCTCTTAGGGCACTAAAATTGGTCTTTGAGGAAGACCAGAACCTCTAGAATGTTGCTAGGGAAGTGGAGAAGAGATTTTGGCATGGGTTGGCCGAGCTTGAGTGCTCAAATTGGTGTGAGGAGGAGGGGGAGGAGGTGTCCTTTTATAGGGGAGGAGAGGGGCACCTTAGGAATATCTCAAAATATTATTTTATATTAAAGTCAAAATCGGTTTATAATGGTTCCAAAGGGTCTTATTTCGAAGCTAAAGTGGGGATGGGTCGAAATCCTATCAACCAATAGGATTTAGACAAGTTTAGGGTATTATTTTAACCTTATCAATTAGATTTAACTCTAAGTTAAATAATTTAACTTTTACCGTGTCTTTTTGTTTTCTTTCACTATATGGTTAATACACTTACTATAACATGCCAAACGAACCCCAAATTGTATATTATTAATACATATATCCTTATCTAAGAAATTTGGCCGAACCTTAGATTTTTAGGAATAAAATATCAATTAATAATATAATATTTGATTTAAAAACTATTTTGTGTCAATTTTGACACTATTTGATATATGATTTTTGTGAAAGTCATAACAGAATTATATGTTCTAACCAAGTTGATTAAATCAACACTAATATATCATAGTAACCTAGAAAATTAGTGGAATTCATAAAAAGTCTCAAATTACATTTATTTTGGTGTTTATAACATCAATTATGTCAATATTTCGTTAACAAGATAATTACTGCATCATCTTTGTGTCATAAATAAATTAAATTATTTGATGTCTAAAAATTACAAATAAAATAACATCATGTAGGAAATATTTTTAGCTTTTAATGAATATTTACAATCGAATTTATCTTATGTATAACCCCATATTAAAAATGTTTTAGTAAATAAACTTTGATTTTAACTCTTTTAACCCTTCTTTAAATAAATTAATAATAAATGTCCTAATCTAACCCAAGTGGGCCTAAATGGTCATATTTTATTCCTATGTTTGGTTTTGGTCGAATTACACTTGTCCAATAGAATTAGGACATGTGTTAGGGTAATATTAATATCATATTTACCCTTAGTTACCCTATTTACTATTAACCGTGGTAAAAAAAGTAAAAAGTTACTATTCACCGAAAAATTATTTTCATCTTATTGAACCACATTTTAGTCCTTGATATTAACTGTGTCTCTCGGATTTTTGAAATTCCATTCACAGAAGCGGTAAAATTAAGTTTTATGCAAAATTCAGTTTTTAACCTACCACTTAGTAGTTTCACTATTCATCAAAAATTGATGTTTTTCAGAACAATGCCAAAATTTCATCCCAAGCTATATTTCATATTCCGAATTCAAAAATGAAGTCTATTTTACCAAATTCATAACATAAAATTTGCATTAATTAATTTTATAATTAAATCCCGTTGTTAAAACAAATAGCGTGTTTTTAAGAAACAATATATATCAAAAGATTGACACTTGTTTATGTCTAGTTTAAATGTGAAATTACATCCAATGACCAACTTTGTATTAAATTGTAAAAATATATTCTAAATACACTTTAAAACCACTCAAATTAATGATTTATCACTATTAATTATTTCGATTAAAAAAGTTGTTTTTAATTATAATTTAGTAATTTTCACTATTCATCAGAATATGAAAGTTATCCGAAAAGTACCAAAATTTCACCTTAGGCTAAATTCGATACTCCGAATCCAAAAATAAAGTTCATTTTGAAAAAATAAGATTTACTGGATTTCAAAAAGTGGTTATTACTATTCATAACGGCTAGTTTTAATAATATTTTAATAGCATATCGTTGTTTAGTGAAACTCGGTATTGCGTATTACACACGCTATCGAGGAAGGTCGCGATTGCGTGTAATGCAAGGCAAGTCAAGGATGCGTGTTGTGCAAGCTCCTTTTGGTGTAGCGTACAACACAAGACATTAATAAAATTAAAAAGAATATATTTTTTTTATAAAATCTTGGGCTGTTACATTCTTCCCCCCTTAAAATGAATTTCGCCCTCGAAATTCGTCGGGGTTATAAATGGTTTACTATTTGAAAGTTTCTTTAATAGAAACCCACATCGTAAAAGGGAATACCAAAACATGGATTTAAAAACTAAAGTATGAAATGTAACGATTACCCAAATAAACTAATCACTGGGTTTCCACATAGGTGAAAATATGGATATGGAAGAGAAATCTAACCATCATGTTCTGATGGAGAGTGGTAGAGAACATGGCTATGGAAAAGCCAGTAATCACAAATCCATAAATTTGTGACGATCTAAGGTACCATCTGATTCATCAGGTATAAGAGAACTAGGACAACATTTTTGGTTTTCAAGATCATTTCCCTAAAGTTAAAGAATTTAATTTAGAATAAATACTTACTTTATTTTGGTACAATCTCGCTGTTGTTCGTGCCTTTAACAATTTCCACTTCATCTCTTAAATAAATGAAGTTGAATTTGTTATTCGTGAAGTGTTAGCAGATCATGTGATAGAATGACGGGTCATTCCATCTGTCTCAAACAAATGGTTAGCAAAAATTATATACATAAGTCGATCTATAGTGAGATTAATCACATATGGTTCCTAAAATGGACTTATACTTCATATATCATACTTCTTAATATAATAAAACTGGTTTCTACTAAATAGGGACTTCCTGTAGGTCAGTGGTAGGCGATAAAGGCCAGTCGCACTTCGGTTGTGGGTTCGATTCCTACAGCCTTGTCCGAAGCGATGGGCTGTCGCCCGTCCTGCAGGTTGTCCCTTTTTCTAAAACTACGTTACTATAACATCCCTTCAATAATATCGAAAATCTTCTATCCTTAAACAATACTAACTTATGTCCAGCATAATCCAGTCTAATCTTTAGGCTTATAATACTGTAGTCCACTCTCATAATACAGTGACAACGATTACCAGAGATTTAATACTGTCGTTGATCCCCACATATCATAAGATATGTCTTGTTGGTCACATTCCAAACATTCAAAGTCCTTAATCGTGTATTCTCTTGAATACCTTAGTGAAATCATGAGTGCAGTTAAAAGTTAACACTTTCCACATACCAAAATCCTCAAAATTATATATACTCAAACCATGATATCACTTAGTCCTTATATCAATCATGAGCTCATGAATACTATCAAATATTTCATTTTCTTATTTTCCCTTCATTGTGCGCATATCATCTTTTTTCCAAAAATACCTCAATCACTTCGAATACCACATTAGAGCAATACATAAATATTCCAATACACCATAAAAGTACCTCAACAACATTATTCTTGAATACCAATACATAAACACTTCAGTCCATCCACTTCAATGACTGTCCTGGAATAAGTCCTTCCTTGATTTAGAAGTATCTTTTTAGGTCAGGGCATTGAGTTGGGTAATGCCCATGTTCTCCACAAATAAGACATTGAACTCCATAACAATCTGTCACTCTATGACCCTTTTCTCCACACAGATAACATCGGTCCCTCCATTTGAGGTATTCCTCAAGGTTCTTCTTCCCTTCTTTAGAAATCTCAATCTTCCTTTCTTTATGATCCTCAACATGCGAACATGCATAATAGTTTATCTTCCTCTTCTTTGATGAATTAGTCATACCACTAAATTTCACCTTGTTAATCATATATCGTGATGACTGATTCGGCATAATCACAATATCTTTATCTCTAGGCATCACACAATTTTGTTGCTCATAGTCACAAATTTGTCCATTGGATTCAATGTTAACCGAATTCCTTCTGGTTCCCTCCATTAACTAAAACACAAAAAGAATTTTGTGAGAGGCGAAATCATGCTAGGGAAGACAACATAGTAAAGGGGGAGCACCCTCAATATCTAACATATTAGGTTAAATTCTAAGACCGTTACCGTAGTTCTAGGAATATATCCTATACGTATACTTATCCTTAGGGACATCCCTAGACATACCTTAGAAATATCTCTAGGGATCTCACTAACGTTTTCGCATCCTAGTTTCCAAAGGTTGACTAAACCTTTCCTCTGATACCAACTGTAGAGACCCGAAGCTTATCGTACATGGACATTACATTACTTTTGCGGAATACTTAGTACATAACAAAAAAAACACACACAAGGATCGTAATAGTTTAGTGTCTTTGGAAACTCGGAACGTAATCTTCTAATCGTGGTGAAAGATCTTCAACATCTCCTATAAAGATCTTCCCCTTTTTTTTAGCTAAAACCTTTCTTTATATCCTGGGGAAAAGAAAACATAAAAGGGTGAGCTCAAATGCTCAGTAAGGGTAAACAAAAGAAAAATCAATCACATCATATTCATAAGAACATAACTTTTGGAAATCTTAACCTGCAAAAGAGAGCATAATTTCATAACATGGGATAAATCATAGAAGTGAAAATGAGATCATAACTTAAAACATTACTTATTGTGGCATACACACATAATCATAGAGAATCATTTCTTGTTAGTCAAGACTCATTTCCAAGACTATCTTAGTGGACAAAGTCCCTTTCTGAATCGAGTAATCCTCGTTTCAGTCCTGTTTCACTGAACCGGTATAACCTACCATTCCATCCATGTCTATCTCATGAGATATAAACTCATTACCCAATGCATTGGAGGGATATATAGGTCCCACCCATCTCATAATGATACCATTCTTATGTGTGCCACAAAATCATAAATCATACATCATTACATAACCCATGTAATAAAAATGGGATTCTTAAACAACATGACATCATAAAACCTTTCATATAAGATAAAGGAATTCATAAACATAATTCCATCACAACATAGTCAAATCAATGTAAAAATATGGATAGAAACAGAACCCTATATTATCTTATATGGAAAATAATTTTGATAAAACACTTGAATTGAATTCTTGAGGAAAACATCCTTTCTTCTTCAAAATCAATTTCTTTTCATAAAACATCATGCAATTTTAAAAGAAAGAGATTTTATTGAAAATAGTCATGAAATCTTTTAGAGGAAGCTTCATGAAAATAAGTCTTTATAAAACATTATAAATCCGTTCGTGCCGTATAAGTTAAAAAAAACATTCTTCGTACTTTTGTCGGAAAAGTCAAAAAGTACCTCGTATAAAAAAAACGACAAAAGATTCCTTTCATATCTTTTACTAAAAACTCACCGAAGGGTAAAATTGGATTCAAACAATTGTAGGTGGATGGAAATAATATTACATATTGAAGAAACATGGATGTGGATGATAAAATACACCCCAGTAAATACCAAAGTATAAACAATCTCGGATAAAATGAGATTGTGATATTTCCCTTACCTTAGGTCCGACTTGCTTTGTAAGTGTCCGAACCTCCTATATAATGATTTAAATCATGTTATTGACTTATTACAGAATCATATTCATTTTTATGATATCATATATGGTTCACTTATGACATTATATTACCCGTTCTTTTGTAAATTCCATGTTAAAGAAGCGTTTTGGGTAAAATCGTTTCATTTATCTTAGGTGTTTTGACTTGTTGTTCTTGACATCATTATTACTTATATCATGATTTACTTACTTCCAGAATATAAAATATGATTTATATATCATATATATTCAGTATATATATATATATATAATAGGTAGATAAATAAAATGAAAAACACCGTTCATGGAGACGGTAGTCCGTACGTACGCATGAACGCTGTTTTCCTTTCCTTATTGTCTTGAAATGGAAGTAAGTAGATGACATACATATGTATATATATAAATAAATCCAGTAGCTTTTTAATGTCATATATTTCATTATTATTTCTTATATATACATTATAATCATTCTTAAATGGTTAACATGGAGAATGAATCTCATCGCGTCGTGGAGACGGTAGTCCGTACGTACGCACGAGCGATGATATCATTTCTATAAATATTGAATTGAATTGGAGTGGATTATACAATATATCAGAATCAATATGATGTTGTAATAACTATGTATATTTATTCTTTACACCATTATACCCATCCATGTAAGGTGGTGGTGGAAAATAGATTACACCACGGCGTGGAGACGGTATTCCGTACGTACGCACGCGCGGTGATTTCTTTTTCCGTAGGATGGATAGATGGTGAAATAGGGTTGTTTCATACTTATAATAACATATCAGTATATGAGTGATACTGATGTTATTACTTCATAATGAAACAAACTAAGAAAAAGAAGTGGAAGAAGAAATAAAGATGAAAGAATTGGTAACGGTAATTACCTCTTCTTTGAAGCGCCTCTTTGAGACCTCCTCTTAGGGCACTAAAATTGGTCTTTGAGGAAGACCAGAACCTCTAGGATGTTGCTAGGGAAGTGGAGAAGAGATTTTGGCAGGGTTTGGCCGAGCTTGAGTGCTCAAATTGGTGTGAGGAGGAGGGGGAGGAGGTGTCCTTTTATAGGGGAGGAGAGGGGCACCTTAGGAATATCTCAAAATATTATTTTATATTAAAGTCAAAATCGGTTTATAATGGTTCCAAAGGGTCTTATTTCGAAGCTAAAGTGGGGATGGGTCGAAATCCTATCAACCAATAGGATTTAGACAAGTTTAGGGTATTATTTTAACCTTATCAATTAGATTTAACTCTAAGTTAAATAATTTAACTTTTACCGTGTCTTTTTGTTTTCTTTCACTATATGGTTAATACACTTACTATAACATGCCAAACGAACCCCAAATTTTATATTATTAATACATATATTCTTATCTATGTCATTTGGCGGAACCTTAGATTTTTAGGAATAAAATATCAATTAATAATATAATATTTCATTTAAAAACTATTTTGTGTCAATTTTGACACTATTTGATATATGATTTTTGTGAAAGTCATAACAGAATTATATGTTCTAACCAAGTTGATTAAATCAACACTAATATATCATAGTAACCTAGAAAATTAGTGGAATTCATAAAAAGTCTCAAATTACATTTATTTTGGTGTTTATAACATCAATTATGTCAATATTTCGTTAACAAGATAATTACTGCATCATCTTTGTGTCATAAATAAATTAAATTATTTGATGTCTAAAAATTACAAATAAAATAACATCATGTAGTAAATCTTTTTAGCTTTCTAATGAATATTTACAATCGAATTTATCTTATGTATAACCCCATATTAAAAATGTTTTAGTAAATAAACTTTGATTTTAACTCTTTTAACCCTTCTTTAAATAAATTAATAATAAATGTCCTAATCTAACCCAAGTGGGCCTAAATGGTCATATTTTATTCCTAAGTTTGTTTTTGGTCGAATTACACTTGTCCAATAGAATTAGGACATGTGTTAGGGTAATATTAATATCATATTTACCCTTAGTTACCCTATTTACTATTAACCGTGGTAAAAAAAGTAAAAAGTTACTATTCACCGAAAAATTATTTTCATCTTATTGAACCACATTTTAGTCCTTGATATTAACTGTGTCTCTCGGATTTTTGAAATTCCATTCACAGAAGCGGTAAAATTAAGTTTTCTGCAAAATTCAGTTTTTAACCTACCACTTAGTAGTTTCACTATTCATCAAAAATTGATGTTTTTCAGAACAATGCCAAAATTTCATCCCAAGCTATATTTCATATTCTGAATTCAAAAATGAAGTCTATTTTACCAAATTCATAACATAAAAGTTGCATTAATTAATTTTATAATTAAATCCCGCTGTTAAAACAAATAGCGTGTTTTTAAGAAACAATATATATCAAAAGATTGACACTTTTTTATGTCTAGTTTAAATGTGAAATTACATCCAATGACCAACTTTGTATTAAATTGTAAAAATATATTCTAAATACACTTTAAAACCGTTCAAATTAATGATTTATCACTATTAATTATTTCGATTAAAAAAGTTGTTTTTAATTATAATTTAGTAATTTTCACTATTCATCAGAATATGAAAGTTATCCGAAAAGTACCAAAATTTCACCTTAAGCTAAATTCGATACTCCGAATCCAAAAATAAAGTTCATTTTGAAAAAATAAGATTTACTGGATTTCAAAAAGTGGTTATTACTATTCATAACGGCTAGTTTTAATAATATTTTAATAGCATATCGTTGTTTAGTGAAACTCGGTATTGCGTATTACACACGCTATCGAGGAAGGTCGCGATTGCGTGTAATGCAAGGCAAGTCAAGGATGCGTGTTGTGCAAGATCCTTTTGGTGTAGCGTACAACACAAGACATTAATAAAATTAAAAAGAATATATTTTTTTTATAAAATCTTGGGCTGTTACACTTTCCTTGGAAATTATTGTTCTTATTATCATTCAATTTTGACATAGATTACTAAATTTGTATAAATATATCTTCCCATAGAACATAAATGGTCTTGTAGTCACCAAATTTTCAAATAGGGTAATTGAGCTTGATATTTCATGAAATTAATGGATGAAACTATTATTTATGAAAGAATTGAATTTGGATTCCATGTCACTCTATTTTTCTATATATTAATATCGACTCAGTATTATTGGAAATCCAAAAAATATATTTTTCCTATAACCCATTTATGAACCATTATTTTGAAAATGATAGATTTATTAATTTTAGGAATATTTCACATATCACATAATATCCAAAAACTATTCAATTTAGATAAATACATAACATATGCATTCTAGTAATAAAAATTCCTAGAAAATCGGTTAGCATTGATTTCACATCATTTAGATTTGAAAAATTTTTATTCCACATCTAACAATGAAATGGATCATTGTAATCTCCAACATATAGTATTCAAAACCTTAATATTTATATCCAAAATAGTATTCTCATTCCTAATTAAATATATACCTCATGAATGGTTAGGAGAGACTATAATTAACATTATAAAACTCTATCACTATCTCCTAATCCTATATGTTTTAGAGATAAATGTTTTTAAAATTCTAAAAAATTATTGGAGACACTCAAACCATTCCAAATAATACGCAATGGATCAAAATAATTATAATATCATGTGCAGAGATTAATAAAAATATATAATAAAAACTAACCCTAGTTTTTTTCTAGATAACCATGAATCCACATTAAATACATAGTTGATTCCCTTTTTCCATCATTTTAAATTTAAAATCTCATGAGACCCATTCTGACTATAACCCTCTTATTATAGGTGTGAGTTAGTGTCTTAAAAAAAATTAGTATGTTTTATTGATTCTATCATTTGTTTCATTATAAAACATCTTAAATTTAATGGAATGTTAGTAACTCAATATTTAATTTTCATAATGAATAATAAAAATCCATTAAACCCATAAAAAATAAGCCCATTTCAGCATATGAAACATGGTCCAAACCTAAATTATCAGTATTAAATCCATATGACCCTTGAACCATTCTACACCCCCCAAAAATTTTATAAATAATACAATATAAGAAATTAAATACTAAATTCAATAACCCAAAAAAACAGTATAACTTAATGTTTCATCATACCTAACTGAAATAAATACCAAATCAAAAAAGTTTCATAATAAAGGAAATATTGAAAATAAATTTCAAACAACTAAACAAATCCCAACCCAATTATATTAACTAATCATAAAATCTATTTAAAATTATTATATCCCATATGATTTTTACAAAAAAAAATTAACGCACCCAAACAAGTCGTTACACCTAAAATGGGTAAAGAGTAATCAAATTTTATTCTCAAAATATAAGAAAAATAATATGTTCCCAAGAAAAACTTTTAAACTAAGGAAACAATGAAATTTTCCTCTTAAAAGTCCTTAAAGTTTTTTTATTATGAATAAACCAACCAAATAAGAAATGAATCCAAAAAACTAATTTATAAATACATCTCAACTCATTCTATTATCACATAAGATAAAGATATAAGTATATATCAAAATATAAATAATTTTACTATTAGAAAATGAGAAATTAATCAGTAATAATTTCTTTTCCAATCCTTAAGAAGTATATTTATAATTTAACTCAAGTAATAACCAACTTCAACCCTTCTATTGAAATATTTAATTTCATAATATGAATCATTTAATATAGAATTTTCGTGTCCTTCGTAATAAAAATTTAATATTTTTCGAATTACTATACCTAAAAATCATATAATATAGTTATATATAAGAAAACTATAAATATACATTAATAAAAAAAGTATATAATAAACACCATCATCCATACAAAATAAATACCACCATAATTTTTTGAAAACTATCATAATGAACATTGTGAAATTATTGTAATTAAATCAATAATCATTCTAATTAATGAAATTAAAAAACTTTTCATCCAGACCTGTGTAATCCAAAAGACAGTGAATACTACCATTACATTGTTATGATTACAAGGAATAAAATACAAAAAGACTGCAAAGTTTAGTACTCATGGTAATCAACCCACGTAATGAGTCTTACATTGTATCTGGATACACTAATGACATTTTTTTATTTTCTAAATAAATTTATTCCCACTAAGTACATCATTGAATTTTATTCATAGTTCACATGTTGGATTCTTGGGGAATATAATCAAAATATGTGTGAGCTCTAATTATAAATAAGCATTATGTATAGTTGGAGAAATTATGAATCAATGAGAATAGTCAAAATGGAAATTTAATAGCTGAAGACACATGCCATCTAATTAGTAAACTGGGAGGGAAGTGCATAGAAATATGGAATGATTAATAATTGAAAACACATAACATTTAAATAACTAGATTATGAATAATCAATACAGAAAAGAAAATAACTATAACAGATTCATTTTATTAAAAGAAATGAGAATGAAATTCGTCAATAGATAATTTCAAAGGAAAATTATTATTGATATTAATAACTAAAATGATGAAAATACATAATTATCCAACTTCATGTTTCTTAGGAAGATGATATATTTTCCATAAAAACCTATTCTAAAGAATGTTTAAATATGTGGGTAGAATTATTTCTATTCTACTTAGAAACAAACTCCAATTATCTTTTTCTAACCGATTCTATCTAATCAGACTACCAATACATCTAGGGGCCTACATTAACTTATCACCAACCCATATATTATATTTTCAAATCATTCCAGATATACAAAATAACTGAATTTACTAATGAAAAACATTCATTATCATCAAATATCTATATTGATTAAAAGATATCGATTTATCAATAATTCCTCAGTTAGTCAAATAAATGTGAAACTAGACGCCAAGGGTAAAAACGGTGTATGGTTTACAAAAAAATAATACATGTTTCATGAGAATATGAATATATAAAATAAATTTAATGTATAATAAAATTATCATATGGAGTTTATTGTTTCAAGATAATTTTAACAACCACAATAGAAAGTGATATTGTAATGATAACTTTTACCACCAGGAAATTTGGAAGTCAAAACCCCATGACTGAGATAGCTCAAACTAAGACATAAAATACCTTAGATTGTTATTTTATAAGTAAATTAAATTTAAAAGTTCAATTATATACACCTCATTAATGATAATTAGTGTATTATAACTAATAATTCTTAATAGAATGTAAATTGAGAGGAAATTCTTTACTAATTGGTGGATTTTGAATTATAATCCCCATTAAAGAAATAAAATCTAATGAAACACATAAATACTTGATGATAAATGTTCTAATGATATAAAATACTATAGGTGATGTATATACCACACATAATTGAAAACAATTGTGAGAAAGGTGTATGCCTCACAAAATAAAAATTGAGACAATAATCTTTTCCCTTGTGTGTCCTTTCAGGTGAACATCCTTTATCCTCATGTATAATGGTTTTAATAAAGTTATAAATATTTAATATATCCATATGAATATTTATAATATCATATATGGTCTTCTTTTAATATCTTATTACACTTTTGTTAACAATATTCTATTATATTCATCATTTCATGTGTCAATTGTCATGTATTTCGAGTATGCTTTTACCTGCTATTTTGGTTCTTATTTTGTTGATTAGGATTTAATAATCTAAAAAATTTAATTCAGTATTAAATATAATATTTATTAATTATATATATATTTATAAAAATTCATTATATATTGAGATATAAATGAAATGAATTATTCATCGAGATGGTATGTTGTATGTACACATGAATGCTACTTCCATCTCCTTGTAGTCTTTAAATAAATGAAAACTAAAGGATATATATATATATATGTATTTTATAAATCCATAATCTTATTTAATTAATATATGTCACATGTTTTTACTAAAACCATTCTTATTACATTCCTTGTAAAGTATTAAAGAATCAAAATGCTTTGAGGAGGTTGCAGTCCATATGTCCACACATGATTATATCATATTCAATAATAATTAAAATCATGAAGGTATGTGTTATATAAGAATTAAATAAGAATGATAAATTTATTAATATTATTGATATCATATATAAAATAAAAATACACCATTATTTCCAACCATGAAATGTGGTAATGAAATAAAAAATGACATCAGTTCGCGAGGCGGTAGCCCCCATACAAATAAATGATGATTTTGTTTCCAATTATTAAGACGTGTATGAAAGTGTAGGTAATAAAATTATAATAAAAAATTCAATTTATATTTTATATACTAAGGTTATTATATAATCATTATACAAAAATGATTGAAGGTGCAGAGAAGTAAATGAATCAAATGTGATTGTTGATAAACATTATCTATTATTGGCGAAACTCCTTTTGGTTTACACCATAAGAAAGAAATTGTTTGAGTTGTTCCAAAATTACAAAATATATTATTATTTTATGTATTCTAGGATATTATTTGGGAATATTTTATATGATCCAATGATATTTAGAGGTGTGAATAAGTGGGATGATCGAGTGTCTTTTAAAAGTGGAGGAGTTACATTCTTATAAATTATTGAAAGAGGAAATTCCACCAACATTTATTCATTGTAAGGTCTCTCCAATAATGAATGAAATTAGATCTAAATGAGTATATGGTCAATATATTCCCATCCTATGTATTTTGGAAAATTTTATACGTCATTTTCCCATTATGTTTATGCTTTAATCCAATATTAATCTATTTCTTCTCGTAATCATTGAAATTAATTTTGATTATTTTCAGTAATAATATTGTTAAAAATATTTTCAATATATTAAAAATTATATTAAAGTATGATTCCAAATGATGAACCCATATTATCAAATTTTAATTAAAGAAGCGGTAGAAATTAATTTAAAAATATTCCCACAAATGAGACAACAGAGCGGGGTTTTACGTGAAACTATTCAAAAGTTATCTATGTTTTTATAACCAATATGAGAGAGAAATTGATTAAAATGTAATAAATTGGATTAATTGATTAATATTTGAAATAAATATACTTTAAATATAAGTTAAAATATAATTAAACTATTTAAATTGATTATATGACAAATAAGTTTTCAATTAAAATTCAATATTTTTTATTAATCATCCAAAGATGAAAGATCATAAAAAAATTACAACAAATCAACCTAAATTAACCATGAAATTATTATTTGTAAAAATAATATAATTATAAAAAATAAAATTTATTAAATATTAAAGACACATTTTTAAAACAGATTCTCTGTTAATAGGGGAAAAAATTCAATTTTAGAAAAATGCAATTTTTAATCGTAAAATCGTATTTATTATAAATTATATTATATGAATTTCAATAATATTATATTGAATATTTAATATATATATATATATATATTTCATTGATATAATTCACTAATTTTAATTAATTAAATATGATAGGATAAAATAGTTTTATAAGGTAAAAACATATCCATTATATTCAATTGGTTTTTATAGTAATTCCTATTTAATTGGTAACCAATGAATTTATTTTATATTTTTATGAACCATATATTTCTTTATGTTAGATAATACTATTTATAATATCAAATTTAGTGGCTTATTTTATTAAATAATATTTTTTTAGTATTATTTTATTTTGTAAAACTCAGCCTTGCATGTAATGAAAGTCATCATAGATAGTCATTATTGAATGAAATGTAACATCCCAAGCTTCAATGGTATGCTTCTCTTTTAATAATGCAATAGTGTGTGTTGTACGCAACTTCGAGTTCTAACACACACCACAACCAATCACACTAACATTTATAAATAGTAATTCCCACTTTTTGAAATTTTATAAATTTTATTTTCAAAATTGACTTCATTTTTGGATTCAGAATATCAAAATTAGACAATGGTGAATTTTTTGTAGTTTTTCTAAAAACGTTCAATTTTTTATGAATAGTGAAAAAACACTAAGTTATACATTAAAAGAAAATTTTTATTTAACTAATTTTTTATTTTATTTAAATTTATTTTATGCAAAAATAGATACATAATACCTATATAAGTTAAATTCAATTAATTGGAGTCAGTTTATAATAATTTTTGATATATAAAAATTTTATTAAACTTTTCACCATCTTTTATCCATCTTCTAGGAGAACATGAAAATTCAAATAAAACATAATTCTACCACATCTGTGAGTGGAATTTAGAAAATTTGAGAGAAATGGTTAATATCAAGGAGTAAAATGTGGTTCAATAAGATAAAAATAATTTTTGGTGAATAGTAACGTTTTAATTTTATTTACCACAGTTGAAAGTAAATAGGGTAATTAAGGGTAAAAATTATATTATTATTACCCTAAAACATGTCCTAATTCGATTGGATAAGTATAAATAGACCAAAAAAACCTTAGGATTAAAATATGAACCTCTTTGGTCCACTTGGATTAGATTAGGACATTTATTATTATTTAATACAATGAACAGTTAGAAGAGTTAAAACCAATGTTTAATAACTAAAACATTTTTAATATAGGGTTATACATAAGATAAATTAGATTATAAATATTAATTATAATTATAAAACTATTTCCGACATAATTATAGTTTATTTAAAAATTTTAGACATTAAATAATTTAATTTATTTATGACACAATGGTGATGCAGTAATTACATAATTAATGAACTATTAAGATAATTGATATTTTAAATATCCAAATAAATGTAATTTGATACTTTTTATGAATTATACAAAATTCATATGTTAATATGACATATTAGGGTTTGTTAAATGATTTTTTTAGAAGTAATAATGATGTTATGAATTTAGAAAAAACAAAATACCAAATAATGTCAAAATTGACAGAAAATATTTTTTACAACAAATATTATATTAATAATTCATATTTTATTCCTAAAAATCTAAGGTTCATCCAAAGGACATAACTACTGATATTTGTATCATTAATGAACCACTTGGGGTTCTCTTGAACGTATTTAGTATGTTTATTAACAATATAATAAAAAAATAAAAAGAGACATGGTAAATGTAAAACTATTCTAGTAAGAGTTAAATATAAATGATAAAGATAATATTGTGACCCAGACCTATCTAAAACCAATTGGTTGAGTGGTTTTCGACCCATCCCCACCTTATACATTAAATAATCCATTTTGGGGTCATTAAAAATCGAAAATAATTTTATTATAAAATAATATTTCTATATTTTCCTAAAGTGCCTCTCACCCCTCTTATAAAAGAGCACTCCCAATTCTCTCTAATTCAACCTTCAAAGCCTTTTGGATCATCCAAAACCTTCCAAAATATCCTCTCAGCTTCACTCACGTCATCTTAGAGGCCTTCCATTCATCAGAAATCCAACTTAAGGAGACCTTTTGATCAAATCAATAGGAAGAACCCGAATAAGAGGTAATAATTTCACCACCCTCTTTCAAGTTCTTTTCTACTTCCACTTCTTCTTTCTTTGTTATTTCCATTATAAAATAATAACTCCAGTATCATATATATACTATGATTTTATTATAAATATGGTACATCCATATTCATTATTCTATCTATCCTTTGAATGACATGTCACCATACGTGCGTATGTACGAATTACCGTCTCCACGTCGTGGTATAATTGTTATTCAATACATTATTATTTGGATGGGTATAATAATGATGTTTAATTCTTGTAAATAATAAATATAACATGATAATGATCTTTTATATATGATATACAAACCAATTATATATTATTTTAATATCAAATAATGATATTGTTGCTCCTGCGTACGTACGGATTTCCGTCTCCACGAACGTGATGAGATTCATTTCCCATCATATCCATTCAAGAATACTTTTCATTAGATGATTAAAAATAATTTTTAAATACTTGATATCATTCTAGATATGAATAATATACATCCCATCCATAACAAATATTACTCAATAACAAATAATATAAAGGTAAACGAATCTGTTAATACCTGAAACGACGATAGTACTAAGATATTATTAACCAAACAATGTTAAAAGATCATAAATGATATCATATTAATGTATATGATTATTTTATAATTTAATAAGAATTATTTCACCATTATACAGGAGGTTAACCTACCCATGACCAGAGAAATGTACAAGGTAAGGTATTATTTCTGAATCTCCTCATTATCTGAGGTTGTTTACACGTAATTATCTACTGGGACCTCTTTATAATCCACATCCATGATTCTTTAAAATATATTTCAAATCATTTTTAATAATTAATAAAAAATGGTTTAAATTCATTTATACCTTTTTGACTTTTTATAAGATGTTTATAAAGGAATCATTCTGTTGTTTTCCAAACAAGGTCTTCTTTATCCATTTTTACAAAATTAAGGTATGAATGTTTTTTTTGACTTATACGGCGGGTGAGGCTATATTAAATCGTTATAACATCATCAAATATTACCTTACAATAATATAATAATATTTTCAAAATAAATGTTTTCTTTATAATTATGTGACTCTTAAATGATTTCAAAATATAAAGAGATATTTCTCTAAAAAAGGTTTTGATTTCATCTATGTCGACATTCGTTGATGGATTTTAAGTTATTTGAAGTTGATTTATTTTGATACAAAACATCCATATTGTATTGATGGTTTTGTTCTATGTTTGACTATGAATGTTCTATTTTTATACCATTCATGGTTTATGTTTGAAGTATTGACATTTCGTATGATTGTTTTAATACGAATGTTTATGTTATATTTAAACCATTTCATATGAGGAATGTATTGGACTTAGTAAGTGACGGGTCGAGCATGCTATTGCTCCTCGATGCATCTGTAGGTCTCATGAGACAACTAGATGTGGAATTCGTTGAGGTCTTCCCCATTTTTATATATGGTTTTGGCCGAGGCCTTAATCATTTTTAGATGTCTCGGCTGATGCCTTGGAAAAATGTTTCAGAATGTCCGAAATTATACATTACCTCATTATAGAAAAAATATTAATGGTTCTTGTGATCATTTGACTAGTAGAATAAACATGATTATGTTTTATTATGGAATTATTTACTCATCTCATATTCCTACCATAAAATTATTCATGTTTATTATTGGTAAAGGCATGAGGTTTAAATTATTCATCATTCTTAATATTTATGTTATCTTCCACTGTATTGCTTACCCTTACTGAGCGTTTGAGCTCACCCCTTTCATATGATTCATTTTACCATTATATGAATAAGTTAGTTATGAGTTACTTGGAGACATTATTTAGGAGGCTTGGATGTTTCCAATGGAATAAATCTGTGTTGTATTTCTTTTCAAGTTGTATTGTTGAATTTATGTATGAATATTGTTTCCAATAATACTAAACATATCGTTCTTTCAAGACATGATTTTCTTCTGATCATGCCAATGTTATGTAGTAATTCACCGAATCTAGGTTACTGGGGTCGGGGGGTTAAAGTTGGTATCAGAGGAAGTTTAGTACAAACCTTGGAAACAAGATTTAGATAAACTATGATTAGATCACATAGCCCTAAGATAGAATTTGAGGATTAGTATAGAAGAAATTCCTAGAATTTTGTTATTGTAGATATTTTGTCAGTTTTCTGAGAAATACACCCCTGTCTAGATATGATCAGGTAGAGGTGGCTCTAGCATAGATGTACCTTGGGGTAAAACCCAAAAACACCGCTTTGAGCTAGACTCGAATGAGAACTGGTGCACGATAATGGGCATTGCTCCACTCTTGGTTACGAAACTCCAGGGCAATATTCTTAGGATAATTATCATTTTCATTAAAATCCATTATGAAGGGTTTATGAGTATATAATTCCTCAAATAAAACATGTTTTTATTATTATGTATTATATTCATAAACTGTTCAATTTATGTTAAGTGTTTTAGATGTTTGGAATTATGTATTTCGATTCATAAACTAATCTAGTTTATGACATTGTTTAGAAATGGCACCTAGTACAAGGAATGGAATCTGTATCAATGCATGAACTCCATGTAAGGACTTCCCTCAAACTCAAGATAATTATAGTGGAGCTGGTGATACAACTGGTGCTGATCAACCTATCACCATACTGTGACAACTCGTTCATCTTATGAATAATAACCTTACCCGTATGGAGCACCCTGATCTGCAACATGGAGGATCAATGATAGATCACTTCATGATGAAAAAACCACTTAAATTCAATGGGAGTTCAAATCCAGTAGTGGATAAGAAATGGATAAATTACATAGAGAAAATATTCCACGCTTTGGCGAGTAGCTAAAGGGAAAAAGTTGTCATGGAAGTTTTCTACCTCACTAGAGATGTTGATCAATGGTGGTCATTGATTCAAAACACAAAGGATGATGAAGAAGTATCAAATATTTAATGGATGAAGTTTAAAGGAATTTTATTTGAAAAATACTTTCCTCATGGCCACCAAGGGGATATGGAAAGACAATTTCTAAGTCTGAGGCAAAAGGATGATTAGAACGTCGCAAAGTATGAAGCTAACCTTACAAGGATAGCGAGGCATGATGTAGATTCTATACGTAACACAAGAAGTAATATTGATCATTTCTTTGATGGGTCAAATCCATTTCTCCTTTGAGAATTAGTATCACAATCATTCTCATCCTACGATGATATTTTCTCATGTGTTATCAAGACAAAAAAATAATTATCTATGCTTTATGAATTTAAATCAAAGAAAGAGAAGAATAGATATACTGAACACTCTGGGAAAGGAAATGAAGAAATATGGAATAAGGGAAGAATTTCATTTCCACCCTGTGATAATTTTGGAAGAAAGAACCATAGTTCCTGTCTAAAAAGAAATGGAATATGCTAAAAATGTGCACAAAAAAGCCATATTTCTAGAGATTGTAAGGGAAAGAAAGATGCTACTAATGTTTAATGCTACAACTGCAGGGAGATGGGATATTATGAAAATAAATTTCCTAAGCATCAGGGAAACCTACCTCAGAAAAGGCCAAGGGATGAAGGCCATGTTTATGTGATCACTACTACTGAGGTTGAAGCTCCGAAAGACATAGTGGCCTGTAATTTAATGGTTTCCTCAAGTTTAGAAAATGCATTATTTGATTCTATATCATAGAATTGTTTCATATCTTCCCAGTTTGCTAAGAAAATTAGATTTTTCCAATTTGATTTAAAAAGGGAGTTGTCAGTTAAAAATCCAAAGGGATGTATCTTTGCAACAATATTTTGTGAATCGGTCCCCATTAGATCACATAAATGTTATTTATCAGCTGATCTCATCGTCATACCCATGATTGAATTTGATATAATCCTCAGTATGGATTGGATTTCGGACCATTATGAAAAAATTTATTATAAGAAGAAGGAGGTTACGATTTTTGATTATGATGATAAAGAACACCTTATCATTAGATCAGAATCGTCACCACCTAATTCTTATCTAGATCCACCCCCAGTGGCTCAACTAAATTCAATTATTGGGGAGGAAGAGAATGAAATGATTGTGTGTGAGGAAAGGAATGTTCAAATAGAGTATATACTTATTGTGATAGAATATATTGATGTGTTTCCAGAAGATTTACCTGGACATCCTCCAAAACGAGAAATTCAATTTTCCATTGATTTAATTCCGGGATCAAGGCCCACATCGAAGACCCCTTATAGAATGGACACTGTTGAATTTGTAGAACTAAAGAAACCACTAGAGGAATTGAGTAATAAGATATTTATTCTCCATAGTGTTTCTCCATGGGGAGCCCCCGTCCTTTTTGTTAATAAGAAATATGGATATATGAGGTTATTATCGACTATAGGGAAATAAATACTATAACAATAAAGAACAAGTATCCCCTACCTCGCATTGATGATTTATTCTACCAACTTCACAGAGATCAATACTTTTAAAAGGTTGAACTTCGATCTGATATCTTCAGTTGTGTATAAAGAAGGATGACATTCTAAAGACAGCCTTTCAAACCAGGTACGAGCTTTACAAGTTTACAATAATGCCTTTTGGATTGACTAATGCACCCCCTATATTCATGGACCCAATGAATAGAGTTTTCAAGGAATATCTTGATGATTTTGTGGTGGTATTTATTGATGATATCTTGGTATACTTCAAATGATATGAGGATAATGAAAATCACTTGCACATTATCCTGAAGACTCTTAGAAGACCTGAATTATATGGGAAGTTTAGAATGTGTGAATTCTTGCTTCAGAAGATTTATTTTATTGGCCATATAGTTTCCAAGGATGGAATCTCTGTCGATACTTCTATGAGCAAGGCAATCCAATAATGGCCAGCACTGACAAGTATAACTGATGTACGCAGTTTAATTGGTTTAGCAGGTTATTATCAGCGTTTCGTCCAGAATTTTGCCTGATTGGCTAACCCACAAACCAAACTCACATGTAAAGGGATTCAATTTGTTTTGAAAAAATAGCATGAAGATTGCTTTTAAGAACTGAAGAGAAGATTCTTCAATGATCCAATTTTGACTCTATCATTGGGGAATGATGGGTTTGTTATTTATAGTGATGCTTCAATGAAAGGACTTGGTTGTGTCCTTATACAGAATGATAGGGTCATTGCCTGTGCATCACGACAGCTAAAAATTCATGATAAAAACTATCCTACTGATGATCTTGAGTTAGTAGTTGTAATATTTGCTTTGAATATTTGGTGAAACTATCTCTATGGTGAAAAATGTGAGATAGATACTGATCACAAGAGTTTGAAGTATATTTTAACTCAAAAAGAACTCAACATGAGGCAAGGTCGATGGATTGAACTACTCAAGGATTATGATTTCACTATACACTACCAACCTGGGAAGGAAAATAATATGGAAGATGCTTTGAGTAGAAAGGATCATGGAGTTCTGAACAAGATGTGTGTTGAAAAGGATCTTATATATGTGGATCTAGTAAGGATGGATATGGGAATAACCATGGAAGGTGAAACATCAATACTTTTTCAAATGGTTTCCAAACCATATTTACTAGAAAGATAAGGAGTTATCAGACTGGTGATGAATATTTTCAAAAGAAGATTAAAGCTGTGAATGATGGGAGATTGATTGACTTTCTGTATGAAGATGGAATTTTGAATTTTGGGAAGAGACATTGTGTTCCTGATATACCTGATATAAAAACAGAATTGTTATATGTTGCTCATATCTCCAATTTCTCTATACACCCTAGGAGCACAAAAATGTATAGATATTCGAAGGAACATTTTTGGTGGGACAACATGAAGAGGGAGATTTCTGATTTTGTGTCAAGATATATGGTTTTTCAACAAGTGAAAGCTGGAAGGCATCAACCTGGAGAAGTCTTGCAACCTCTTCCCATACCAGAGTGGAAATGGGATAATATTATGATGTACTTTTTCATGGTACTACCAAAGACTCCTAGAATGAATGATGCAATATGGGTCATTGTTGATCGTCTTACCAAGTCAGCACATTTTCTTGCTATAAGAGAAGATTTACCACTTGAATGATTTGAAGGTCTATATATTAATAAAGTTTTAAGACTTCATGGAGTACCATTATCAATTGTTTCTGATCGTGTTCCACATTTTACTTCAAGATTATGGAAAAGTCTTCAAAAATTCCATGATACTAAACTTCGTTTGAGCACTGCCTACCACCCCCAAACTGATGGAAAATCAGAACGGACTATTCAAACCTTAGAAGAAATGTTGAGATCATGCTCACATGACTTTCAAGGTATGTGGGATCAATATTTACCTCTGCTAGAATTTTCCTATAACAATAGCTTCCATTCAAGTATTCAGATGGCACCATATGAAGTGTAATATGGAAAGAGATGTCTCACACCAACTTGTTTGGATGATGTTGTTGAAAGAAAACTCATAGGCCCAGAACTGCTAGAGGAAATGATGGAAAATGTGATGGCAATCCAAAACCACACCAAAGTAAATCAAAGTAGGAAGAAGAGCTATGCTGATAACCGAATAAAGGATTTGGAATTTCAGGTAGGAGATCATGTTTTCTTGAAGGTTACTCCATGGAAGGGTGTTACTCATTTCAGTATGAATGGTAAATTGAGTCCCATGTACATATGGCCTTTTGAAATTCTAGAAATAACTGGGGTTGTAGCTTACTGCCTGGCAATGCCGCCAAGTCTTTCCAAAGTTCACGATGTCTTCCACGTATCATTGTTGATAAAATACATGCCAGACCCAACGCATGTACTCACATATGAAGAATTAAAGATAGAACCCAATCTATCTTATTGCGATGAGTCTGTCAAAGTTCTTGATACAAGAGAGAAAGTGCTGAGAAACCGGATGACTTGTCTAGTAAAAGTTCTATGGAGAAACTATAAGATGGAAGAGGCAACATGGGAACCCGAGGAACATATGACAAAGAACCACCCGTGTCTTTTTATGCAGTAATATTCTAGAAATGTTTAGGATGGAATTATTTGTAGAGAATGTAATACCCCAAGCTTCCATGGTACGCTTCTCTTTAAATAATACTGTAGCCTGTGTTGAACGCAATTTGGAGTTCTAACACACACCACAACCAATCAAACTACCAGTTATGATTAGTAATATATACTTTTTGAAATTTTATAAATTTTATCTTTTGAAATGGACTTCATTTATTGATCCGTAATATTGAAATTAGCTCCGGGTGAATTTTTGGTATTTTCCTGAAAACATTCAATTTTTGATGAATAGTTAAAAAAACTCTAAGTTATACATTTAAAAAAAATTATTTAAAAAATTATTTAATTTATTTAAATTTATTTTTTTCTCAAAATAGATACATAATACCTACATATGTTCAGTGTAATTCATTGGAGTCAGTTTATAATAATTTTAGATAGATAATAATTTTATTGAACTTTTCACCGTCTTTTACCCATCTCCTAGGAGAATTTTCAAATTCACATAAAACATAATTTTACCACTTATGTGAGTGGAATTTAGAAAATATTAGAGACATGGTTAATATTAAGGAGTAAAATTTGGTTCAATAAGATAAAAATATTTTTTGGTGAATAGTAGATTTTTACTTTTATTTACCATGATAAAAAGTAAATAGGGTAATTAAGGGTAAAAATGATATTATTATTACCCTAAAACATATCATAATTCTATTGGCTATTTATAATCCGACCGAAAAAAACCTTAGGAACAAAATATGAACCTATTTGGTCCACTTGGATTAGATTAGTACATTTATTATTATTTAATTCATGGAAGAGTTAAAAGAGTTAAAATCAATGTTTAATAACTAAAACATTTTTAATATAGGGTTATACAAAAGATAAATTCGATTATAAAAATTCATTAGAAATATAAAAATATTTTCTATATAATTGTATTTTATTTATAATTTTTAGACATTAAATAATTTAATTTATTTATGACACAATGGTGATGTAGTAATTACATAATTAATTAAATATTAAAATAACTGATATTATAAACATCCAAATAAATTTAATTTGAGATTTTTTTATGAATTACACTGATTTTCAAGCTTAATATGACATATTAGGGTTGGTTATATTCATTGTTTTGAAGTAATAATCTTGTTATGAATTTATAAAAAACAAAATACCAAATAGTGGGAAACTTGACATAAAAGAGTTTCTAAAACAAATATTATATTATTAATTGATATTATTTTCCTAAAAATCTAAGGTTCACCCAAAGGACTTATATAATAATAGGTTTTTCATTAATGAACCACTTGGGGTCTCTTGGAAGTATATAGTAAATTTATTAACCATTTAATATAAAAATTTAAAGAGACATGGTAAATGTCACACTATTTAACTAAGAGTTAAATCTAAAATATAAAGTTAATATAGTGACCCAGACCTATATAAAACATATTTTTTGAGTTTTCTTAGACCCATACCCACTTTAGCCTTTAAAGGATCCATTTTTGATCCATTAGAAACAGAAAATTATTTTATTGTAAAATAGTATTTCTAGATTTTCCTAAGGTGCCGCTCACCCCTCTTATAAATGGGCACTCACCCTTCTCTCTAATTCACACCTTCAAAGCCTTTTGGCTCGGCCAAACCCTACCCAAATATCCTCTCAAATTCCCTCACTTTATCCTAGAGTCCTTCCATTATTCATAAATCCTACTTAAGCAGTCCTTTCTATGAAATCAAAAGGAAGAACCTAAAGAAGAGGTAATAATTTCACCACCCTCTTTAAAGTTATTTTCTACTTCCACTTCTACTTTCTTTGATATTTCCATTCTAAAATAAAAACACCAGTACCTTATACATAATGTGATGTCATTATAAATATTTTACATCCATATTCATTATTCTATCCATCCTTTGAATGACATGTCACCAAACGTGTGTATGCACGGATTACCGTGTCCACGTCGTGGTGTAATTATTATTCAATACATTATTATTTGGATGAGTATAATAATGATGTTTAATTCATGTAAATAATAAATATAACATGATAATGACTTTTTATATGTGATATACCACCCAATTATATATAATTTTAATATCAATGAATGATATTGTTGCTCGTGCGTACGTACGAATTTCAATCTCCACGAACGCGATGAGATTCATTCCCCATAAAATCCATTAAAGAATAATTTTCATTATATGATTAAAAATAATGTTTAAATACATGATATGATTCAAGATATGAATAATATATATCCCATCCATAACAAATATGACTCACATAACAAAGAATATAAAGGAAAAAGAATCCATTAACACCCGAAATGACAATAATACTAAGATATTATTAACAAAAAATGTTAAAAGATAATATGTGATATCATATTAATGTATATGATTATTGAATAATTTAATAACAATTATTTCAATATTATACCATAGGTTAACCTACCCTTGACCAAGGTAAGTTACAAGGTAAGGGTTTATTTCACAATCTATTCATTATCCGAGGTTGTTTATACGTAATTATCTACTGGGACCTCTTTATCTTCCACATCCATGTTTCTTAAAAATATATTTTAAAACATTTTTACTATTTAATAAACAATGGTTTAATGTTAATCATACCCTTGTTTGATTTTTTTAAGATGTTTTTAAAGGAATCTTTCCTTCGTTTTCCAAACAAGGTCCTTTTTAACCTTTTTGACAAAATTAAGGTAAGAATGTTTTTTTGACTTATACGGCGGGTGCGGCTATATTACGTCGTTATAACATCATCAAATCATCCCTTACAAGATTATAAGAATATTTTAAAAATAAATTTTTTCTTTATAATTATGTTACTCTTAAATTATTTCAAAATATAAAGATATATTTATCTAAAAATGGTTTTTATTTCATATATGTCAACATTTTTTAATGGATTTTAAGTCATTTTAAGTTGATTTATTATGATACAAAACTTCTATATTGTATTGAAGGTTCTGTGATATGTTTGAATACAGAGGTGCTATTTTATACCATTCAAGGTTTATGTTTAAAACAGTGACATTTTTTATGCTAGTTTTAATACGAATGTATATGTTATATTTCATCATTTTCATAAGAGGAATGTATTGGACATAGTAAGTGATGGGTGGAGACCGCTAAAGAACCTCGATGCATCGGTAGGTCTCATGATATAACTAGAAAGGGAATTGACCGAGGGCTTTCCCATTTTGATATATGGTTTTGGCAAGGCCTTAATCATTTTTAGACGTCTTGGTTGAGGCCTTGACAAAATGTTTCAGAATGTCTGGCATTATACATTCCCTCATTATAGAAATAATATTAATTGTTCATGAGGTCATTAGACTAGTATAATATCCATGATTATGTTTTATTATGTCATTATTTACTCATCCCATATTCCTACCATAAAAATATTCATGTTTATTATTGGTAAAGGCTTGAGGTTTCAATTATTCCTCATGCTTAATATTTATGTTATCATCCACTGTATTGTTTACCCTTACTGAGCGTCTGAGCTCACACCTTTTGTATGTTTCATTTTCCCAGGATATGTAAATGTTAGTTATGAGTTACTTTCAGGCATTATCTTCGAGGCTTGGATGTTTCCAATGGAATAAATTCGTGTTATATTTATTTTCATGTTGTAAAGTTGAACTTATGTATGAATCTTATTTCCAATAATACTAAACTGATCAGTCTTTCAAGACATGATTTCGTTGTGATCATGCCAATGTTATGTAATAATGCACCGAATCTGGGTATCTCGGGACAGGGAATTACATGAAACACAAGCTAACTCATTATTACTTGAATTTAAAAATATAAAATATATTTAATTTATTTTAAATATTAAATGTACCATAAAGTATCAAGATATAATATTAATTTTTTTCATTAGTTTTTGAATTTCATATACGGTCACAGAAATTTTTTTACTCTTTTAGAATCTTTTGGGTGTTACGTTCTCCCCACCTTAGATAAATTAAACCATTCAAATTTGAACTCCATCATTCTAGTAAAAAGATTGATATTTGGAAATTATTTTATTAAAAAACCCACATCGTAATAGGGTTAGTAAAATATCATATTAATAAGAGGTAATGAGAAGTAAAATATTTATATGAAATAACATATAATTGGGTTTCTACACAGGTTAACATTAGTGGAATGTGAAGATATAGACATGGAGTAAAATATTAAATAATTATATAAGGATATTTACATTATTTATCACAAAAAAGTGAATTATTAATGTAATATTTAGTGCCTAAAATTCATAAATTTGTAATTATATAAATGATTATCTGTTAAAAAATTAACATATTAAGAGAACATAAAATTGATAAATCATTTTCATATTAATTTGAAATTATTTTACATCATATGATGATATGTATATATAATTATTTGAAATATTTATTATAATATATCTTACATCCTTCTTTACTTTGATCAGTTTCCAATTAATTAATTTCATCAAAAAATAGCCAATAATCTACTTTTATGCTCAAAGCACTAGATTTTACATTCAATAGATCATTAGATACATAAAATATTGATAAGTATTTCCATGTCTTTCTATATATTTTCAAAAACCAATATATTTGATACCATAATCTTTAAAAAAATCTAATAACATTGGTTCATAATTAATTTTTATTCGTAGAATTGTTTAACTAAAAATATTTATTCCTTTATTATCACATTTCATAGGAAAACAGTAGGTGTGAAACCCTTATCATATTTTGTTCATGGGATTGATCCACACTACAATATAAGTGTTCAATGTTCTAAAATAATGTAATTTATAAAATAACAATGATTAAAATCCTTGAATTTTACTCATTAAAAAACCATTTCTCTGTGGTTTTCAAAACAACATATTTTTCTTTTTCAAATCATAATAATATTATATTTCTATTATTAAATTGTCATTAATGATCATAATAACACAAAAGGTTACCAATACATTTAAACTCATGTTTATAAAATGTGATGTAATTATTAATCAAATATCTTTTCCACAAAAACAACTACAAAAAATGAGTTTTATTAACATAAATTTCTCACAAAATATCCATTATCTTGGTACACTCCTAGAAAATAATACCTAAAAGGTGGTGTTTATGACATAGAACATGTGATCAACATTAGTCTCATTATTCCATGATGGTATCCATAACTCTTAAGTTAATAAGTACATGTTTCCTTTTTCTATAATCAACAAAGTCAATCTCTGGGTTATCTTATATAATATATGTTTTACTAAATCTTTTTCAGAATGTTGATATTAAGAATCCTTTGATAGCAATTGATGAAACTTGATCCCTCTAATACGGGAGCCGACATCTACCACAATTAAATTTGCTTGATTAAAAGGAATCAAATCTCAAAGGACCGAAAAGGTTAGTATTCCTGGTAAACCACATACATACATGAGTCTTATATACAAATAGGATACACTAAATATAATATATGTTTTTTATATTAAGAACAACATTATTCCCACATAACATATCCTTTAATTTATTTCTTAGTTTACTTCTTAGATTCCTATGGAATGTGAAAAATAATGGTTATCTCAAATACTTAGTAATGGTTAAGTATAACAGAAGAAATAATGAATCAATGAGAATATTTACTATTGGAATCTAATAGAGGAAGACACATTCCATGTAATCAAAAAATAGAGAAGGAATTTCATAAAAATACGATAATGTAAATAACTAAAAACACATTCAATTTAAATAACTGGCTAATGAATAATCAATACAGTAAGTTAAATAATTTAAACACATCAAATTTAATGAATGAAATGAGAATGAAATGCATCCATAGTTAATGTAGAAGAAATAATCACAATGATAAAAAAAGTTGAAATAAAGGTAATTCTTAATCATCATATGTCATGTTTCATAAGAATATGAAACCTTTTCCATGAAGACCTATTCTCAAGAAAATTTCAATCTCTATATAGAAACCTATCTATTCTACATGGAAATAAGCTTGAAGGATTTTTTTACTAATTTATTTAGTTTCATGATACTACTGAAGAATCGAGGGGCCTATATTAACTGGTCCCCAAGCTAATGTCAAAATCATTCATCAAATATCGAATAATTGATTTAATTAATGAAAAACATGCCTTGTCATCAAATATATATATTGAGTAAAATATACGAATTTGTCAACCAATTCCCCATTTAGTCAAATAACATTTAATGTGAACACTATATGTTAAAATGGAATATGATTTAAGGAATAATAATATTCATTTCCTTAGAATATGGATATTTAAGATAAATTTAACGTACACTAAAAATTATTATAAAGATGTGATTTTTTAAAGAGAATGTTAACAATCAAAAAAGAAAGTGATATTGCAAGGATAATTGTTACCACCATTTAATTTTAAAGCCAAAACCAATTGAATGAGATTGTTGAAAGTGAAACATAAAATACAATGTTATATGATTGAATCAATATATTAAATGAAAAAAATCAGTAAATACACCAAATTAAAGTGAATTGGTTGATAATAATAAATAAGTCTTAATAGGATATAAATTGAAAGAATATACCATATTAATTGGTGACTTATGAATTATAATCCCCATTTAATAAATTAATTCAATTGAATCTAAAAATACCATGATGATAATTTTATTCATGATATTAAATAAAACAAGGGTAGTATATACACCACACAAAATAAATCAGTGGTGAAAATGGTGTATGCCTCCTGGAAGAATAATTTAGTCAAGAATCTATTACATTATGATTCATTTTAGTTGAACATATTTTAAAATCATTTATAGTGATTTTAAGATTTTTTTTAACATATAAAATAACCATAATAATATTTATAATATATTATATTATCTTATTTTAATATATTATTACCCACTTGTTAACAATCATTTATTAATTTCACCGTTTTATGTGTTTAATATCATTTTTAGTGTGATTTTACTTATTGATGTTTATTATTATGTAAACAAAAATTTTATCATATTGAGGATTTAGAAAATGAATTAAATTTCAAATAATTTTATTATATATGTGTATAATACTTTACAATTTTTTAGATATAATTGAAATGCACCATCCATGGAGACGGTAGTCTATACGTATGCATGAATGAAACTTCCATTTCATTATCACATTTGAAAAAATGATAATTAAATTATAAATATTTATTTATATAATAATTATAATATCACATTTATTTCACATAAGTTTACTAAAACCATTCATAATACATTCCTTGTAAAGTGAAAATGAATCGCATTACTTGAAGGAGGCAATAGTCCACATTTTCATAAATAATGTTATGATTTTCCCAAAAAATCAAAATCAAAAAGTTATGTGTTACATTATTTTTAAAAAAGACTAAATTCATTATAAATATCATATTTACCATATATAAACTATAAATAAATAATTATTTCAAGCCTTGAAAGGTGGTAATGGTAGAACAAATATCATCTGTTCGTGAAGCTGTAGTCCCATATACACATGAACAATGATTGTGTATGCCATTTGATAGAAGTGTTTAAAGGTAAAATTAAAAATATTAGAAAAAAATAATTTTATATGATATACTGAGGTTATTATATTAAAATTATATAAAATTAATTTAAGTGGTGGATAAAAAAATGAAAAAAACTAAATATTGAAAAATATTTACCTTATTGAGGTAACTCATTTTTTATATGAAACATATTTTTTGTTTAATTTATTACAAAAGAGAAAGATTTAAAATGACTTTAGGAATTGTCGAAAATAATTTCCAAATATTTGGAATGAGAAAAATGTCTTCATAGGTGTTAATACTTTGGAGGGCTGAGTGGCTTTTTATCGTGGGGGTAGTGTCACTCTTGTAGCATTTGAGAGAGGGAATTCCACCCATGATTTTTCCATGTCATGTGGCTCCAATACTTCCACATGATAGATCCATGGGAGTATATTTTCTAAATATTTCATTTAAATGGCTCTTGGATAGTTTCAATTTAATTTTGGATCTTAATATTGTAGTTAATTCACTTGTTAAAGAAATATTTCTCTTAATCAATGTAATTAATATTCACATCATTACTAATTTTTTTTTCAAAAACTAAGTAGAATAAATTAGAATGTATATTTTATAATGATTTGAAATATTCTATCCATTTATACAAATTAACAAATATTTAGTAGAATAAATTAGTATATAATTACTCTTGTAGATGGGGTGATAAAGATGGGTTTTAAAATTAAAATGTTCAAATGTTTGATAAATATTTATATAAAATTTCAAAGTGAAATTGATTAAAACAACCTAAATTTTATTAATTGATGTATAATTTAAATAAATATACTTTAAAAAAAAATTAAAAATAATATTTAAATATGTAAATAGACTAAATGAAAATGAAGCTTCCAAATAAATTTCAATATTTATCAGTATTTATCAAAAGATGAAACATCACAGAAAAATACAAAATATTAACCATGAGATAATTTTGACATTACAATTTCAAAAATTAATTTAATTTTGAAATATAAAATTTATAAATATCACAAAAATTATTTTTAAATAGGTTCATCATTAAACTTTGAAAAAATTTACTTTTTATAAAAATGCAATTGTTAAGCGTAAAACTATATTTATTCTTATCTTATGATTATCAAAAAAAATGTATGAATATTAAAAATATTTGATGTAATTTTTAATATATATATTTCATTAGGATCATTCAATAATAGTAATTAATTATAATTATTACAATAAAACACCATTGTGCGGAGAAAAACATTTATTTTATGTTAAATTGGGTTATATAGTCATTTATACTTAATTGGTAACCTATGAATTCATTTAATATTTTTTATAAATAATATATTTTTATAATATAGTTAATACTGTTAATAACCACTAATTTAATGCCATATTATATTAAATATTTATTGTTTGTTAACATACTTTTATTCGGTAAAACATAACCTTAAATGTAATGAAATTAAATAAAGAAAGTAATTGTTTCATGCAACGCAAGATAACTTAGTATTGTGTTCATTGTAAGATATATAATATATTAAATTTTCATAAAATATTAAATACAGCATAATACCTTGATGGGTTATATTCCATTAAATATTTAATGCTTTCTGTCATATATGATATCAAATAAAAAGATCTTCTTATAGAGTCTTAAGGGTGTAACAAAAAAATTGAGTCATTATTCCAATACGTATTTTTTAAAACAATATAACTTTTTTTAAAAATGAATACAATCAATCTTTTTAGGACTAAAATTAATATTTAAAGGATTAAAATCAATTCAGATGTAAAAATATCTTTGAAATGATTAATGTTATTATCTAGTTTATGACACCTTAAATAAAATGAAAAAAACATTTCCATGAATCCAATTAAATGAGAGAGAACTCATAGAATTTATATTAATTACTTATAAAAACCCATTAAAATGAATTACGTCAAATATAGTTATAAATTATATGAACAAATGTTAAAATTAAATATCAATCTTTAACTAGTTAAGCATCAACTATAGACGAACTTTTAGTCATGGTTATACTATTGTTCAATAATATTTAAATTCTCTTATGTCAAGCTCACAATATTAATGATAATAATAAAATGAATTCAGAGAATATAATGACCTTTCTAGACTATCATAATGGGATAATAATTAAATTGGCATCAATTTATTATATTTCAGTCCTCATGTGTTAAAAATACCTTTTATTGATACCATTTTAACCCCAGATTTTTACATTTAGATATTCTATAACACTTAATTTAAAAAAAATAGTTCAAATAAAATTTAAAAACCTTATGCCTATAATAAACATTTAGAATAAAGTGAAAATTATGTTCACTGATATCAAAAAAATTCAACAGAATAAAAAAATTCCATTCATTTTAAATCATGATAATCACATCCATTAAATATTTTATAAAAATAGTTTCATTTAGAAGTTTAAATGTAAAAAATTGAAAAAAAATAAGATAATACATTAAATCTTTGCATCCTTATAAACAATTATATAGATTTGTTAATCATTTATTCTATAAACTTGGATAACACTGTAAGAAAAATAAAACACATCAAACTGGTTCATGAAATGATTGAATATATTATATTATCATTTCTAACCACTAAAAACACTAGATAACTATAATTCATATATAATGAGTTAAAATAATCAAGAATAAAACCTATAAGAAGGTGAAGAGAGAAGTATGTAGATTATCCAATTTCAAGTAATATGGGAACCCCTTTTATTTATATGCTATTCCCCTCGCACATACCTATATCTGTGAATCCCTCGATATAGACAACATGTTCCACTCATACTAACTAATGCGGATAACCCAAAACACCCCAGTAGGTAGAATGTGGATTATCCAATTTCCACGCGAGGTGAATGATTGACCTCAGAATCATACCCTCTTTGTTTAACATATATCATATATAAAGAGGGTATAACCAGAGTTTTGTCATGCTAGAGAGTTCAGGAGAGATCCTTGTTACTCACTATGTTCAGTTCACACCGTGAATGAGTTTATAGTATAAAGGGAGGTGATTAATGACAATGATAAACAAGATACGATAATAAAAAATAACATACCGTATATATGAGAGTTAATTTGTCTAATAGAATATGGGGGTGCAACGACAGAGATGATCTTCCATGAGATCTTGAACTGAGTGACAGAAAAATGTTCGGTTAGGGTTATTTTTAAATGATTCTGTATGGTTATATGAGAGCTTCTAAGAAATCACAAATAAAGTGGGGTTTTATCAGCTCAAAAATAATCATCACATATAAAAATCCTATTTATCAGTGATTTTTTTGCATGGATAAAATCGATTTTATCTATGTTTGTTTACTGTGAATAAAGACCTATATAATTAATTTTAATAAAATATTTAATATAATTTAACTTATTAAATTTATATAATTATAAATAAATAAATATATAAAAATTTAAATAACTATAAATATATTAAAATAATTGTAAATATGTATTGGAATATTTAATTATAGATATATATTTATAATTACAATTATAAAATAAATATTTTTGTAACTATATAAATAAATATATATATTTATAACTATATTTATAAATAAATATATTTGTAAATGTATTTATAAATATACAAAAATATTTATGAACTTATTTCCCTCATTATATATATTTATATAGTTATAAATATAAATATAAATATCAATATAAATATCAATATAAATATCAATATAAATATATTAAATATATTCATTTTAAAAATATATTTATTATAATTTAATAATTATTAAAATATATAAATATTTATTTATAATTATATGAATACTATTTTTAAAAATATATTTATTTATTTATAAATATAAATATATAATTTTATATATATAGAAATACACATTTACAAGTAAAGTAAAAAATAAATGTATTTGTAAATATATTTATAGTTATTCATTTTTAATTATAAATATATTTATGGGATTATATATATTTATGTAAATATAAATATATTGAATAAACAAATATAAATATGAATGTATATATAGAAAATGTATTCATTATTTAAATATATTTATTATAATTTTATAATTATTCGAATAGATAATTATTTATTAATAATTATATATTTATTTGGAAAAAACTATATTTATTTATATATAATTATGTAATGTGAATGTATAATTATAGTAAATTTACATTAATAAATATTTTTAATTATAAATTTTTGTTTACAAATATATTTTAAAAATTACTAATGAATAAATCTAATTTAATACTTGATTACTAAAAATGATTGAAATCGAATAATTAATAATGACTAGACATTCAAAATATTGAAAACGAAAATGTTTTATTGATTTAAATATTAATAAAAAATAAAATATGGATATATATATTGAAATGAAGATGAATATATATTGAATATATTAAATCATAGAAAGGGAATATGTATAAATAAATATTTGAAAATTATTAAATTTCAAAAAAATATAACAAATAAAAGTTTCTAAAAATGAATAAATAATACTAATTGAAAATTATTAACAATAAATAAATAAGATTTAGTGATTAAAAACATAATATTTAAATATATCATGATTCTATATTAAATTATAGAATGAATGATAAATTTGGGAATAAAAATTTATAAATACTAGGCTTATGTTTTTCTTTATATCATTTCACTAATTATGTAAATATTCATGTCTTTGAAATGAATACACACACACACACACACAAATATATATACAAGTTTGATATATATTAAATTGAATAATGGCGTTATATAATATGTAGCATTTATTATGTAATTAATTAATGAGAATAATGAATAATTTTAAAAAATGCAGATCTATTATTATTAATATAGAACTTTCTTAAAAATTGAGTGTGAATATTTGTATATGTAAAAATGGAAATCAATAAATATTAATTTTACAAATTAAAACCTTATTAAAAGTAATGATGTAAATGAATAAACATGTATAAATAAATATTTAAAATGGATAAAATTATAGACATATTGAACAGTGAAAAATTGAAAATGATTAAAATACAACAATATTAAAAAAATCTAACATTATTAATGATTAAATAGCATTAATAGTGAATAAATTATAAAAAACTCTAAAATATAAAAATAGTATTTATAAAAATAAGTCTATAAAAATATTAAAATTAAATGATTAGAAACATAATAAATATTAACTTTATTATGTTAATAAATGTAATTTCCAATTGAATTTTCAAAATTTATTAAATTACATAAATATAATCTGCTTGTTTTTTAAAATAAAAATTCATTAATTATATATATGTATTAGTGAAATAAATGTAACAATAATTTTATATATGTTAAATAGAAAAATTGTATAAAATTAAATTAAATGTCCATTACTCGATACAATAACTCAATATTTTTAATTAACATAAAATTTTAATTATAAACCTTTTTTTTCCTAAATATATGACTTATTTAATTTAAGCATACATCTTTTTCATTATATAAATCATATTTTATGAAATATTTTACATATTTATTGGTATATAGAAATATATGTGTATATATTTCTATATCATTTATATTAAATATATTAATGAATAATCATGTTTAAAACCCATTAAAATTTAATAAGGCATTAATATGTTTTTAGTTAACACATTATATTCAATTTATATATTTATAATATATATATATATATTATTTACAAATATTTATAACTTATACATATTGAATTTTTTTATTCTTATTAATAACATTTACATTAACAAATTTTTTCATAAATTTTTAATTAATTCATTTTAATTTTTTTGTTTTAATTATTAAAATTTATTCATTTATTATATCTATATTTAATATAAACTATTTCTTAATATCTATAAAATGTGTCTATATTGAATTTATTCATTTTTCTTAACAAATCATAAATTAATAAAATTTTAAATTTTCTTAATTTACTCATTCTTTATTTTTATTTCTTTAATTATTTCAAATTATTCATCTAATATTTCTATATTTAATATATAATATTTATTAACATGTATAATGTATATATATATATGTGTGTGTAGTTTATTAATAATTTTTTCATTAATAAATGTTTTAATGTTTTTAAACATATTCATTTTATTTTTTTGGATTAATTATTTATATTTTTAAATATTTTTAATACTTGTATTCTTATTTTAATTTTAATTTTTTATTTATATTACAGTATGTAAATAATAGGGGTCATGTATAGGCCAACATGGGAAGGTGGATCAAGTCATACATATACACATATGGGGCCATGGTTGTACCATGTCTAGGTAAATATAGTGGGTGGGGTAGTTGGGCCGGTTCATGAAGTACATGGCCCATGTTGCAAATGTGTATATATATGCATGTAGGTGTTGATCCCCCTCTTCTATGGAATTTTGGGTTAGTGGGTGATGAGTATTATAATGTGTGGCATTGATAAATTGGAATACAATGTGAGAGGGATCTATGCGAAACCTCATTATTATCAGTAAGAAAAAATGACGATAAATTCCACTTTTATCACAACTAATTAAAGGGAATTGATAAATGTTTTCCATTTCTAGAGCAAAAAAAGTACTCTGAAAATAATAACAATTTCTCGGATCTTTTATTTAGAACTAAAAAAATGCCTCATTCTATTAGAACTTTTATTTATCACCAATAACGGGTTCCCTTTATCAAAGATTTTTTTAGCCTTGAATAAGGGTACCATTAATAGCACTTTTATCTATGATTGATAAATCTCCATCTTTTTATTAGATGATTTTTAGTAGTGAGAGAAAAAGAACTTCAATCTAGATATGTTGACTGGTCGCTACAGTAGTGTTTTTTTCTCTAATTAGGTTTTTTGTGTATTGAAACATAAATCAATACAAGGAACCATTGAAGCTAATATGGTAAGGAAATATGCCTATATAAATTACTATTAACACTAAACACACTATTAAGGATCAAGATATAGGTTATGATAGAGTTTACCTTGGTCCATGTGTCCTACCTATGGTATGTTTTCTATTGCTACTAGTGAACAAAGGATATGAACAAAATAGGGATGGAGGATACATTTATCACATAATAAATAGAATGAAAAATGTCGGTGGATTCATAGTTGGATGAAAATTGATTCTTTGGTTAAGGTGCATACCTTCATGATGTAAAGGTTCATTTTATAATAGAACCAACCGAAATTGAATCACTATAATAATTTTATTATCTATTTTTATTTTGTGATTATACATGTCCTTGATAATGAGAATAAGTTGGAGGAAGTCCATGAAATTATAGATTTATTAGACATTTCATACACTATATATCATGAAATACCACAGAAAAAACATGAGGTTATCGAGAGAGAACTTTGTAAAGATCATGTTCATAGATTTTCTTGATTTAAGATACGGTTTTGCGGACCTGTGGGGAATAACATAATGGTTTCTTGATTACTTTAACTGTTAATATTATTGATTTATATACTTTTATTATGATACAATCATTTTTAATTTTATTTTTATTATCAAATTTATTATTAATATAATTATTAAAATTAAAATTTAAAATGGAGGGGTATTACGACATGGTTGAGAAAATCAAAAAAATAAAAAAGGAACACCTTCTGGGAATTTGTTTTCCTCCTCTCATATATAAATTCATGATGATTAATTTTTTTGACTTGTTTAAGACAATAATTACCCCCATCCATTACTTATTTATTTTATTCATTTTTATGTTTGATATTTTAGAATTTGATTCAACTATAGAATAGTGAAGTAAAACCAAAATTTCATCCATTCCTGTCCAGATGTTATAGGAACTGTAAGAGAGATAATTTCATTCCTTTTTTACACTATTTTTAGGGTGTCACGAACCAACTTGGGACACCCTTGAACCGGTAAACTGAGTCAATATGTGGAAAGATCATAGAGGTGTTCACGATCATCCCAAGTTGGAAACAAGAACCAAGGGAATCAATAGAGTAAAAACATGGAATAATTGTTCTTAATAGATAAATAATTAAAAAAGAGAAGAATATACACAATAAGTTCAATATATAAATGAAAATGAACTATAACATTTATACAAGATTCTGAAAATATAATTGAACTACACAAATAGACCAACCAAAACAAATGAATAAACTATCTCAATGTGTCCACATGGATAACTCTCTATCACAAGATCAACTATTGCCCAAGGTGACTAAACTCATGCTGAAACCTATGCAATGGATAGAAATAGAAAAGAACTATAGGAATTAGTGATAAAACATAGTAATATAGAATGATAAACTATTCCCAATTCACTTCCATTAAAATAAATTAAACATTAATATCCCATTTGAACTATAATATATAAATGTACAATTTTCGATAAATTTTATTTAAAACAATTACAGACCATTACCCATTTACATTTCATAACCTAGTTCATTACATTAGTGATGTCGAAAACTCTTTAAGAGGAATGTGATGTTTACATTTTTTGAATATCATAGAAGAGGATAAAAATATTTATTTAAATATTTTTCTTTTTGAAACACATTTTGAAAACCACAACTCACTTTCCAAGAAAAACAGTACACACGAAGGCACTATAATGAATACAAAATAAAGGATATGGAAGTAAATATTAAAATATCAAATTCATTGCTACAAGAAACTGAGATCCTATATAAATAACTGAACCTATGAGATCAAGAATAATCCCAATGACAATAATACATGAGACCCCATCCCTAGTAGCATGCCAAACCTAATGAAATAAAAAATTCTCAATACACTTGGCCAGCCTAACTCTGGACAGATCAAGGGAAAATACCATAGAAATAAACCCAAATATATCCTTATACTATGGGCCACTGGTTAGTATGTCAAACACTATAAAATCAATCATTTGATGAACATTACTCATTATTCTAGGTTCCCATGTCTTATGTATATAACAGCGGTAAGCCAACTGATGCCATCCAACTATCCAATAACATATATATATATAATAATAAATCAACCACATGTATCACCATGTGCCACTCCAAGGAGCATATAACATTCCTTAGAACAAATATAACATAATGAGTCTATACTTAGGACCTCCAACAATGGGTCATGAGGATTCCACAGTGAGGAAATCCCAACCATTAAATATATCAAGGCCTAAGATTCATCCAACTGAGGGTTTTAAAATAAACATTTTCACTGATATCACAATACTCCCAAATGGGCCTTTATGATTTCTAGAAAATGTACATTTATCAACATATAAAATCCAAAATTTGGAGAGGGGTGTATGCACACCATTTTTAGCATCAAAATAATTACATAATCTCCTTTAAACATTTAGGTTAGACATTCAAGGAACACACCATTTTTTTAAATTCCAAAACAACCAAAAAACCAATGCACATTTCTTTAAAAAACAAAACCACCTAGTTTACAATATTTCGAACCCAAAATATTGCATCTCACACTGTAAATTTATTAAACATTTCAAAAAAGCATTATGTTTCACATTTTACCATTAAAATCCAATTAGGAATTTGACCGCAAATATGTCATGCAATGTTTAATAAAAAAATTTCACTTTAATAACCAACAAGGCATAAAACACCAATTTCATTGCATAAGTTCATTTAATCTAGTTAACCATATTTTAATAACACAAACAATGTGTGAAGACTACAAGGGAATTTTATCAAACATTTGGTGTACACATTTAGAAAAAACATGTCTAGTTATCAGAAAGATGGGAATAAAACAATATATGAAAATTAAATAATTAAATAAGAGGATAATTTATATATATTTATTAATCAAATAGGGTTATAAAATTATGAAATAGAAGAACCGTAAATTTAAAAGGCATGTTCATGGGGAAACCTAACTCAGATTCATGATGCGATGACAATGCATACCCATAATCACTCCACGTGGGTTATAAAACCATAAATCTACCAAGAGAAATACTTAATGAGAAAAACCCCAAAATAAATTAAATTGAAAACAAAACCCTATGTAACCATGACCATAGGAGAAGAGGAAAATATTTATTAAAAGAGAGAATAAGGAAGGGTGTATACCATAGAGGGGAGCGTCACCGGAAAGGGGCGGTACATCGGTAGGGGGTCACAACAAGGGGATATTGTGCACTACACAATGAGGGGAATAGGAGGGGGGTTTCATGGGAGACAAAGGTGAAGGGGAAAGAAAACCCTATATAATTAAATACACTAAAAGTATCTTAAAAATAAAAATACTAATCATAATAACATCATAATAATTATCTAGAATAATAATAATAATAAATTTTTTAACAAGAATAATAATTAACATTCATAGTAATTATAAAATTATTCTTGATAAACATAATAACAATACTCATATTAATAATAATAATAATATTAATATTAATAATAATAATCATAACAAAATTCCCATTAATAATAATATCATCATTATTATTAAATAAATAATACTTTTATTTCTATTTGACTTTTTTATTATTTTATTTTCACTCCCATTTTATTACTCATTCAATTCTTATTTTCTATTTTCAATATGGGCATGTTGCACGACTGCCTAGGACAATCCTCACCGTTTCCAAATGGTGCACTTCCCATGCACCATATGCCTAAAAACCCAAAACATGAATTTTTCAATAAAAACAGAAAAATAAAGACTATGAATTATTAAAATAGTTAAAATACTAGGGAAATGTGTGATAATTCTCCCCACCAATGACATTTTCCACACCCAGAAATCAACATCACGTTCCAGCCTATTGATCAATTTCTAAGGCTTCAACACCAATAGGATGAAGATTCTTAATCTGAGGACATTACACCGGCCACCAACCGAACACAACCTCATTTCTCAAAAAGATACAATACCCACAACCACTTATCATGAATATTGAAAAGGATCAAACCACCACATTCATATCCAATCCAAAAGAGGACTATTGGGACTTTTCCCATAAAAATCCACGCTCACCGAAACTAAAAAGTAAACTATGAAATGAAAGTTCTTTAATGAAGCCACATCAACTGAATCAACTGAAACCAAGCCTGAATATGTCACTAGTAGTGGGGAGGTGGGAATGACCATCCCACCATTATAATGAAACTATAATTGGCTAGTATATTATGAGAAAACTCAATGAGACCCATAGTGGGTCTCCCCACCACTAATAACCAACTAAGAATGAAAAAAATAAAAATTCAACATGAACCGGAAATGGTCCTATCCCACATAAGAAAAAAAACCCTCAGCACAAGGAATAGAAGGAAAGGGGCCCAATGAATGGACCAAAAAACACGACCACCAACAACCCAACACTCGACACTTATAAAAAAATTGAAACCAAGACTGCACCTGACTCACATATTAGAAGGTAAATTATTGACATAGGGTGTGTGATAATTTCACCACACTCTTGAAACTATAGGGAATTCTTTCCAAAAGAGACAATGTAACATAAATAGAAGAACTGCCTCACCACAACTTTGGAAGGAAAAAATTAACCAAACTCCTTAAACTCCTGGGGTTCCTGACTATGCATCTGCATCACTCCAGGACCTATGGCCGGAGGTCTGATGAATGAAATATATACTACCTCCCAGTCGGGAACTATTAATACCTAACTAGTACATGCATCACTTTATTATATAAAATTATTGAGATCATAATTTTGGAAATGATTCCACAATTTAATTGAAAAAAATAATTCATATAGAGACTCATGAAATCTATTAAATTTCCATTACAACAAAACATCATGATTAAATATGCCTTAAATTAGATGGAAACATACTAAAGGAAACATTAAACAATATTATAACAACACATTGAATCATAAGATTTCCTCTTGAAACACCCCGATAGAATCACAGCTAGTGACCCAAGCATCCACATGTATGGATGAGCTTCAGATCATTTGTACACCATAGATTTTTTTGGCTGGCTTGCCACACTCATAACTTATGAGGATCTCTCTCTCCAAAGATGTTGATGAATCATCCCACGTCCTTTTCATTCCATGATCTACTCAATTAACATCCAATCACATCCCCATCTACATACCTGAATATTCCACACTACTCCTGGGGATCGAAGTGGGGAGGAATACCTCATCCACCTCTACCATCACAACTTCAATATGAAAATCTATCCTCAACACATCAATAAATGAATATTTATTGAGCTCTTACACCTTTGAATATAGGTCTGTAAAAAGACAAATATCGAAATGCTGAGCCTTGATGTAATCATTTGTAGCATACATTAGATCATAAGGGACTAGATATGCATGGGGATGGAGATACTCTAGCACTGATCCATCACCATACTGAAAACAACCCATCTCTATCTCCTATGTCACCCATTCGTCCTCATATAAATACTAATGTATAAAAAAACCTCAAAAAACTCCTGCATTATGATTGATAAATCTCAATTCTCTTAATACATTTCAGTTTTTATTCCCAAGAGGTCACTTAAGAAAAACCCATCTTTCAAAAAAAATTAAAAAAAAAAAATTCTGAAAATCATCTTTCCCACTTTTCCAAAATCAAATCATTGCCACAAAACCCCATTTTTCAAAAATAAATGAAAAGGGGTTTCACAACAATTTTCAGAATTCAAAGTATTCCCAAAACAACTCAAAAGGGGAAGTAGTGTTTGTGGGTGACTTGACTATATGGTCGGTGGTCAAATTCCAAAAAAGACACCAACAAGGAGAGCCTTTATGGAATATTCCCCTAACTCTACATGTCATACCATGACCTTCAAGCTCATGTGGACTATTAAACAAACTCTCCATGTCATATCCCTGTCACAAAACATTCTTTAAATAACATGAAAACTAAGAAAACTAGACTAACCATTGAAACCCATAGATTAGAATGAGAAAGACATTGTGACTCTCATCTCACACCAACCCCTGAGTCTCAACAATCCTACTCCACCTACCTCGACATCCCCATGTAATAAGGGGTGCTCTGAAAAGAATGGTCCTTTAAGAGTTGGCCTGCTCTTATACCATTTTTTGTTGAACCAACCTCGATAAACCTTGAATCGGTCACCTGAGTCGATCCATGGAAAGTCTCGAGAGGTGTTCCCAATCCTCTTGGGTTAGAGACAAGCACCCAGGGCACCAACAAAGTACAAAAAGTAAATGATTTCACCCAATAAATAAATAATGAAAACTAAATAATAGAAGATACACAAGATGTATAAAATATGAATGAAACTAAATTACATCATTTATAATAGAATCATAAAATGAAATTGAACTACAAAAAGAATAAAAACCAAATAACCACATTATCTGCAAGTGACTCTGAGGGTCACTCTCATACACAATATCAACCATCATATGAGGTTACCAAACTCAAGATAAAACCTGTGCAGGGGCTAAAAGTAGAATAAACTGTATGTCTGAGTAATAAAACTCAATAGATTATCCCAATAAACTATTCCCAATGTTGTTCCTTTAAAATAAATGAAACATCACTCTCAATTTTTAACTACAATATATATAAAGTATGATTTTATATACATTTTAATTAAAAAAATGCACAACCCGTTACTCTTTTTCATTTCAAAACCTAGTTCATTCCATTAGTTATGTCAGCACCTTTTTAGTGTAAATTGAACCTTACATTTCTGACATTCATAAAAGATGATGAAACATTATTATTTAATGTCGTTTTATTTTCACAAACCATTTTGGAAATAACAGTACACATTCCAAGAATAATAGTACAATAGATGGCACTAAAATGATTACATAACAACAAAAATGGAAGTAAACATACAAATATAACATTCATTACGAAATGAATCTAATATCAAATAGACATAAGTGAACCCCAAAATAATGAATAATCCAAGAGATACTAATACATGAGACCCCAAACCTGTTACCATGTCACACACAATGAAATCGAAAATGCTCAATACGATTGACCACTCTAAATTAGGATAGACCGATGGGAAATCCCATAGCAAAATACACAAATAAATCCCTCTAATATAGGTTCTATGGTCCATATGTCAACTATGACTGAAAAAATCATTAATAAAAAATTCTATCAATATACCTGGTTCCCACGTATCATGTATATAATTGGGGTGAGACAACGGATGCCATAAAATCTTTTAAACACATGTATATATAATAATAAATCAACAACATGCATCATTATGTTCCACTCCATGGAAATATTCACATGCCATAGAAGAAATAGAATATAAGGAGTGCATAACAAGGACATCCAAAAAAAATTCATGAGGATTCCACATCGAGGAAATCCCACCCATTTAATATAACATGGAATGAGAGACATTCTATGGAGGTTTTTAAAAATTAACCTTTAAACCAATTTCACAATGCTGCCAAACAAGACTTTATGTTTATCACAAAACCAACATTTATCAAAATAAAAAATGCACATTTTGGAAAGGTTATTAAACACACCATTATTACCAACAAAACATTTATATAACCTCCTTGAAACATTTAGTTACAAATTCAAGGCACACACCTTATTTTTTTGTAAAATTTCTAATACATGATAAAAACCAATACACATTTCTTTTTAAAAACCAAACCACTTGGGAAACCATATAAGGAAACCAAAATTTTATTTCACAATGTTAAAATAAATTTATAAGTCCCAAAAAATCATATTATATCACATTCAACCCTTATAATTCAATCAGGAATTTAATCGTAAATAAGGCATGAAATATTTAATAATAAAATTTCACTTTAACACCCAACAAGGCATAAATAACAAATTATATGCCATAATTTTATTAATGATGGTAAAACCAATGTTCAAAATAACACAAACCATGTGAGAAGAATATAGAGTAATTTCATCAAACATATGGTGTACTCATTTTTAACAAACAAATTCTTGTTATCACAAAGTAGGTCCTGAAAAATCATTTACACACCAAATAATTTAATCCAACGATCGCATCGTTGTATTTATTAATCAAAGAGGTTTTGAAAATCAAGAAAAAAATAACCTTTAATTAAACAAGGCATGTTCAAGGGGAATCCTACATGAAATTAATTGTGCGATGACTATGCATACCTGGAATCACTCCACGTAGGTTCTAAATCCCTAAATCATCCACGATAAACCATTAACGTGTAATAACCCCTACAAAATAAAAGGGAAAAAACCCTAGGTTTCCAGGGGCATAGAGGAAGAACAAAATCACGAATAAAAGAGACAAAAAGGAAGGGGTCATACTGGAGTGGGGAAACGTGCCAGAAAGGGGCAGTGTGTCGGTAGGGGTGGCATACCAATAGCAGGACACCCTGGCCGGGGTAGCGTGATGAATGGGGTAGCGTGTCGGCTAGGGCGATGTGCTGGATGGAGGTTGTGTCGGTAATATGTCATGTTTGAAGGGGCAGCACGCTGGCTGGAGGTAAGGCCAAAGGGATTCTGGCTAAGGGATGGGTCGCCAGAGGAGTAGAGGTGCATAGGGGAGGTTGTGGTTAGAGAGGGGGTCGTGACATGGGGGCTCGCGTTCCACACATATAGGGGAAAAGTGGAGTGTTTCATAGGAGATAAAGGGGAATTGGAGAGAAAACCATAAAAAATCAATCTATCTGAAAAATAATAATATTAATCATAATAACATAATTATAAAAATATATAATAATTCTAAAAAAATAATTAAAAATATTTTTTATTTACATTCATAGTAATTAAAATATTATGATTGATAATAATAATAATAATACTCATAATAATAATAAAAGTATTAATAATAATAATAATCACATTAATAATATTATCATTATTAATTTTATTTAAACAATACTTTTAATTGTATTTTAATTTTTATTATTAAATTTCAACTACCATTTTAGTACTCATTTACTTATTATTTTATTATTTGAAGACAAGCATTCCCCATGCCTGTGTGGATGAAGCCGCACATTTTCCAAACTGTGCTCTACCCATGTGCCTGATGCCATGAAACCCAAAACATGCATTTTAAATAAAAACTAAAAAACCAATTTATTATTAAAATAATTAAAATACCATGTCGTGGTGTGATATATGGTGACTTATATAATCAATAGATCACTATAGGAATTCATATGAATTTAGCTTAAATTGGAATTTTTTTAGTGTGATACAATTAGGCATCGATGATTTTGGTGATTGAGGTATTTTATATGTTTTCTTCAAAAATCTATTCAAGGTTTTTATTTTTCTTTAATATAAAATTTTAACTAATTATGTTAATTTTTATTCATTATATCAGTTTAAGTATTTTAAGTTATTGGTTAGTGTTTACCTAACTTGACGAAGCTAGATGATCCTCTAATTGGTAGGTTCTTTAAATCCTCATCATTACATTAATTGGGTGATGATTTAAGACAATTCAAGAAAAAACAATATTATGAATCTAGTCTCTAAAAACACTAAAACATTATATTAATTTGGTGTATATTACTATGAAATTTAATCCATATTGGAAAAAATTGTAATATTATTTTTTGAAATTCTCGGTTCACCTCTATTCGTATTAGAGAAGGTAATATTAACTTTTTGAAATTATAATTAAGAATCATTGGTGAGAATCCATAAGATAATATTAAGTGTAAGATAACATCCTATGTTATGTTAAAAATGTGTATAGTTTTCCTAGAAAATAAATACCAATCTTGACAATAGATAGCTGATATGGCTATAGAATAGATGTACATAGGGGTAGAAACTCTAAATTAGAAGGATTATGAATTACCTTAATCATCACCGGTGCATAATGAGTGGGCCTAAGATTTCACACCTAAGTAGACACTCATGAGAGATATTCTTGGATAAAATTAAATTGTTTTATATACCATTATGAAGGATTTGAAAACAAAATGACCAATGATGGCCTAGATTAAACCTAAAGTATCATAGATTGACTGTGGTTATAATTATACTCATATATTGAAGTACCCTATTTGAGATTAGTTATATGAATTAATATATATTAAGAAACATTTAAGTTATTTTTTATTTATATTCATAGTCATTAAATTTTGGAATTTTTATTATAACAATTAAATGTATAATGATCATATATTAACCCTATAGTTCCACTCTAGTAGAATATTCTGGTAATTTTATTTTCTGAAATTATTTCTCTTAAAACTTTAGATGAATTTGATCTGATTTTTGGAATGGATTGGCTATGTCTATATAGAAAAAATATCAACATACATTGAATGGATTCCACGATTGATATTCTGAATTAACATATGATAATTGTTTAATGGAGGGATGGATATGAACATCTAATGGGTGTTAAATTTATTATATAGGAATTAATACCTAATAATTAGTGGTATTTATCTTAAATTTTTAGGGATAAACTCCACATCAATCACATGCCAATTTTTCAAGATTATACAACTTAATTCCAGGATGAATTTCCTAGTATTCCCCTAAATTATGATGATATGTTTTTAAAATAACATATAAATACTACTAAAAATATTTCAATGACTCTATATAGAATGGTTTTGATTTATTTGTTGGAGTTGAAAAAAAAACTTCAGTAATATTGATGAGGGGATCATATTACCTAGTGCATCACCATGGGGTTGACCTTGTTATTTTTTAAGAAGAATGATGGTTCAATTCTTCTTTTATATGATTATTAATAACAGAACAATATCACTATCATCAAAGAGTATCTTATAAGTTTTAAAGATGACTTGTTTCATCCACTATATAGAACTCAATATTTTTTCAATGATTAATATTTAAGATGGTTATCATGAATTGAGAGTCCAGAAGGAGGATATACCCAAACCAACCTTTCTTATAGGGTTCAGTCATTTGATTTTATAGTGATACAATTTTACCTCACTAATTCCCCATCTACCATCATGTATAAAATGTATAGTCATTAGATTTTACCCTGATTAGTTTTTTTGTCTTTAATGATGATATTACTATCTATTATAAGATTAATGAAGAGAGGGAAGATCATTCAAGGATTATAGTAAAGAACATCATGATAAAAAATTCATACTCTTGATTTTATAAGTGTGAATTCTTGATTGATAATGTTTTATACATATTTAACATAATCTAATTTGATGATATATTGGTAGATCATTCAATGAAGGATTATTTTTGACTAATTGTTGATAAAAACATTGATAATCAAGAGGGAATTTTTTCATGGGTTGACTCAATACCATTAATGCTTTGTGGGGTATTTCTTATGGATATCCAATTAAATACTCATGTTGTTTAAAATTATAGTGATTTTTATTTAGACATAACAAATTGAAGATAATTTCAAGTATCTAAAAACAAAGCACGTCAGTACACATATTCATACACTACCTTGTAATGGAGGGGGTTATCTTTTGTGTTGAATCATAGAATGTATTGGGATGTGTCCATATGAATAATTATATTAGAATAGAATATTCCAAATTAAATTTGAAAATATAATGATCCATAATATTTATACATAGATAATACATCTTATTATATTAATATATATTATATTCCATAATATATCTCTCTAAAATCGTAGAGGTTGAGTATGTTTGGATACTTGGAAACATAAAAACTTACCCTTGTTTGGTATAATTTTTTTCAAAATTAACTCATTATAATTATAACCATTCATATGTACATCATACAAATGAAATATCTTTACAACTGAGGGTAATTTGAAAAAATGACTAGGTGAGAACAGATTCTCAGTAAGGGTAAACAAGGGATTCATCATTGATCACAAAAATATATCATAACAATAAAAGTATGTGAACATGATATTAACATTAGAAAAAAAATCAATGCATATAAATGATCATAATATTGAGAAATGAAAAACATTTAGTTAGTTCATAAGAAATGAATCAACAAATATTAAAAAACCGGATACATTAGGATATAACATTTTGAAAAGACATAGATTTGTAGCATACACAAACAAATAAAAAATAATTTCATTAGTAGTCAAGGATCACCTCCAAAACTATCATGTGGATTGGATTAACTCCTAATTACCCTATAGTAATCAAGGAACACACCCAATACTATTATAGTAGAGATTTTCCATTATTGAACTGATTTTTCTCCCCATTCTAGTCTTATTTACCTCATGTGATATAAATTTTTACCTAATTCATTGGAGGGGAATCTAAATCTGGCTTCCCCCACCGTATAATGAAAAAATACATATGTGTTCAAAAATATAAAAATATATTTATTATATCATAACCTAAGAAAAAGAAATGGGATTCATAATCATTTCATCATTTCTTTATGGAATAACCTATGGAAGAGAAAATGGTTTCATAATATACTGAACACTTGTAAAAGAAATGAATTTCATAAAATCATCGTTATATAATTATATTCATAAGAAATTTAAATAATGAATGTGGATGCAATTACTGAATCATAATCCCAATATTTAATAGGAAACATCAAATTTATTTTATCTTAAATTAAAATTCTAGTAATAGATATCTAGAATATTTCTTTACGTAAAAAACCATTAAATATTTCAAACAAATTATTTAAAATATGAAAACATCGTAAATATTATAGAAAACCATTTCATTGGTAAATAAACTAGAAAATTATAAAATATTATTGAAATCATTGAATGGTAATGCAGAAGGAAATCACATTCTTATCGAGTACATTAAAATATACATTCCTTTCACATTATTAGTAAAAAATAAAAAATTACCTATTTGAGAAATGAAAAGATGATTCCTTTTAAACCATTTTTTTTAAATAAAAAATGGTTAAAATTTACTTTAAAAATCATATAATAAAAGTTAAACATTTTTTAAAATAATTTAGTGAATAAGTGGACATGAAAGATAATTATTTTCTGACCAAAGAATGCAATAAATTAAATATTTACTAAAAACATTCATTTTGTCTCTTGAGTACATAAATAGATGAAAATGAAAGGAAAACTTGTATTCTTCGTAAATAATCATAAGATTAGAAAATTATTGAGATGATTTATAATTAAATAAAAAAATTTCCTAATCATTAACATTATAATATATTTTCACCTTAAACAATGAGATTCTAACATAAAAACCTTACCACAAGTTCCACTTACTTTGAAATTTCTCAAACCTACTATTCATTGAGAAACACCTGTTAGATATAATACCAAATGAATCCAAAATATAAAATTTTCTTATATTATAATATATAAGGATAAAATATGACCATTTAATTTTAATTTGACAAGTCTTAAGTAATTTTTTACGCTTATCATTTTAGTTTAACTCTTGATAAAATCATTTTTTCCTTAACCAGGATAAATAATTATAATTTATTTTACTAGTAATTATGGAAAATATTTATTTAAAATTACTATATTATATAAATAATTTTTATTCCAAATATTTCATCCATTTTTTAAAATTATAGTCAAAAACTTTTCAGAGTTTAATTGAAAATTGACCCCAGAAACATGTTGAAAAAATATTATTCAAGAAGAAAAACATTAAAAAATTAAAAATGTATTATTTAACAAAATTCAATATGAAATTCAATTCAATGACCTAATTTAGAGTGAATATTATATAATTGAACTAAATTCAATTTAAAAACAAACATAAAAATAGTTCTGTCAAATGATTTAAATGAAATGAAGTCTTCTAATAGAAATTAGTATTTTAAACATTCAATGAAAAATGATTCCTTTTTGAAAAGAGTAAAAAGTAATCCATAAGATAATTTTGATATTATTATTTCATAAATGATTTTAATTTGATATAAATATATATAAATTTAGTAAAATTTAATTTTAAATAATGGATTGAATGCACAACGAAACTACCTTCTATAAAAATAATGCTTTAAGAAAGGATTTATTTTTCATTCAAATGGTTCTTATTTTATTTATAACCAGTATATAGCCATTGAATTTATATTATAATAGAGAAAAAATAATAAATTTACTTAATAAATTTAATCATATACATAATAACTTGAAAAATAGATAGTTTATAATTTCAATGTTTAAATAATATAGTGTCTTGTATTATTTAGACTATGTGTTTTGATCATCACAAGTCATCAATGAGATATAACTAGTTTAAATTTTAAAGTCAAGAGCATTAAAATGGTCGCGTTGATAGATGATACTTTTTAGTTTGGACTATAAAATGTTATTTCATTTTTTCTATAATGGTTGGGAGATTTATATAATGAATTCTTCTCATGTTATATGATAACATCATATTCAAAAAGAGGAAGAATGGTGAGATTTTTCAGAAGGAAATTCACAAAAAAATCAATCAGAGAAGAATCATTGGATTTATATTTGTTTGGCATATGATTAGGGGTTTCAACTAGTAATTTATCATATAACAATTGAGTTAATACATTGATTCCCTGATAAAATACTCCATATATATATGTATGGGAAAATCTGGAATTTAATAAGATATTAGTAGTTATTATTTTGATAGTAAGTGTACATTTAACAACATCATTATTTAAGTCATAAATAGAAATCACAAAAGATTTTCATTTTTCCATTCATTTAGGGGTTGATGATACTAATCATCCTCATTAACCTTTTAGTTTGAGAACTGGTTGGCATAATTCCCAATCTCCACAAATTTGAAACCCTAGCGTGTGGTCGGTGAATTCTAGGGTGTATTTCCTATATCATTAGAAAACGTTTTCCCACCAACATGAAATTTACTAACCAATGAAATTCAATTACAAAATTAAATCATTTACATGTACACTTAAGCTAAAATTCATGATTTTTACTTCCATTGTTTGATCAGAAATGAAAGATCATCTTCTTATCTACATGTTTTTATGAACATCTATGGTATTACATGATTCTATCCTTATAGAAATCATTAGACTTATGGGTAAATATAATCTCCATTTCCAAATTAATTTCAAAATGATAAATTCCGTCATAGATACTAAATTCCCATATAGTTATATCTATTTGAATACATGGATTTAATTCACCGATGAATCAAGTTACCTTACATTCATATTAGATGATAATACTGTAATTGTACCTCATAAGTCTTATAAATATTACCTAATAGGTTCATTTTGGATTTATCATTCTTATTCTTTATCTCATGAAATTCATTCTCCATTTGTGCGCATGTAATATAATAAAATTACTTAATAATAATAATATTCTAAACTCATCACATTCTATGTGGTCAATTTCTTCACATTGGCTCGTTTTCTTGGTTATAGTCAACCATTAATCTAATTAAGATACCCAATTCCAAAAATCCACAATGAATTTTTCATTCTCTAAACACTATGAAATGGAAAATATATTTCCAATGTTATCGATCCATTTTTCAATGAATAGTGGATACTCATACCAATTAAAATAAGGTGGATGTTTCCAAATGAATGGTTCGACAAAATTATGTTACCTCCTTTCCAAATTTGGAATCTAAACATGATACATAACTTGATATTGTTTTATTAGTATAGAATAAATATTTTTTCCATCCTCCTTAACATTTTATTATTATTGTGTTTAATCATTACATTTTCCATTACTTTCATCATTAACTAGGTTATTTGGGGTTCTATCCATAGACTAAAACAAAATATTACAGTGTGAGTAATAATAATAATAGTTGGAAACCACATAATCATGAAACTCATTTATTAGATAACTAAATTCAGACACATTTTTTGAATATATGAAACCTCAGGTTTATCCTAGGTAATATATAACAACAAACTATTCATATCCATCACAATGGTTCATAAAGAACAAGTGAATTAAGAAAATATTATCCACCAAGAGTGTGAAAATAGCAATATAGTAAGGGCACACTCACCATACTTCAGAATGATGTGCGAGATATAATTAATCAAAATAGAATAGGGTTATTATGGCTAGATGCATCTTTTTTAAAACCATATCCACTGGGAGTATCCAAAAATGGATTTTTTCTTTAGAACACCACACTGTGTTCGTTACCTTATCTATGTAAATTAACCTATACTTAGGATTATCCTAAGGGTTATCCCTTTTGTTTTGTAATCCTAGTGTCCAATGTTTTCTAAACCATTATATGATAAAAACTCCAGTGACCCTTAATTTTTATACATAGGTTTTACATATTATTAGATTCATAACATAACTTAATGATCCATTTAAGAATCTCATTGGTCTATTATAATTAGAAACTATGATACATAAAAAACATGTTCATAGAAATATAACATCATCACCCACTTAAATAATTATAACTTGCACCATTTTTAGACATACATACCTAACGTCTCTCTTCAAACCTGGGAAATGCAAACATGATAATTGGTGAGATCGGATTATAATTATGGGAAAATAAGGGAGAAATAATTGGTAAAAAATATTTCATAATCTTAAGTGTATGGGAACATGAGCTAATCATTTCCAAATAATACCCTTTATATCAATGATAAAAATCTTGATTCATGTAATAATACTTTCTAGTTCATAAGAAATGAATAATAATGGTATAAAATTACATGATCCATGATAGAATAACATTACAATTACAAGTGTATTTTTTTCCAACACATATCCATTGAAATTAATTTCCCTCATTTTTTAGTCTCACTAATATTATTATTGTCCCACCTGACTTTGGATACTCCTTCATTTTATCCATTTATTGGTCTTGGGTATTTTTTTAAGGTTCGAGTTGAGCCCTTGTTTAAAAGTTTTGAGTTTTGCTAATTTTTTTGGATTTTAGGCTAGGGCACGGGCACCAGATGGTTAGCGGTACCCATTTGGTGGACCCAAGTGATCGTCTAATTACCCAACACTTAGAATAAATAAAATTTTATAAAAAAAATATAGTAAATGTTTGAAATATAATAATAGTGTTATTATTGTGTAGATTATAATATTTTTATTACTATTAAAATTCTTATTAATAATATTATTATTAAATTTATTATCCGTATTATTGTTATTAAATTTTTTATTAATATTAATATTATTTAAATTTTTATTAATATTAATATTAATAAATTTTTTTTAACATTATTATTGTTAAAAAATTTATAAAACTATTTTTATTAATAAAATAATAATAATTATTATTATTATTAAAATTGTTATCAATATTAATATTGTTAAATGTTTTTCATATTATTATTTTTAAATTTTTTATTAATAATATTATTATTCAAATTGATAATCATAATATTATTATTAAATTTTTATTAATATTGTTCTAATTCAAAATGAAGTGAATAAAATTATTAAAATTATTATTATTATTAAGTTTAATATTATTGGTCTTTTTATTAATTTTTGGTTATATTAAATAAAAACCTAAGGAGGGATTCTCCCCCTCTCCCTCAAGCCACAACACATGCCTCCCCGACCACTCGTCCTACAGTGCATGACCTTCTTCCATTCTATCCTTTCATGGCCAAACTCCCCTTCAGCAGAGCCACCCACAAATGCGCTATCCCCCATCAGCTCATCTATATGTTGCACGACCCCCTAGTCGAACATCCATTCATGGTGTTTTCTCCAAGATTCATGGAGAATCTTACTGGAATCATCAAAGTAAGGCCTAAATATCATTGTCCTTCATCTCTTGAGTTTTTTCCCACCCTTAAACACCCAATTTTCGTTCAACCAAAACCCTAGGTTTGGGTTAATCCTATTTTTTTATTGCTTAGATGTTTGGTTGTGTGGAAGGTCTCATGTTACTCTTCGGTGTATATTACGACATCTTCACTCGAAGTGGAGGTAGATGGGTTCGATTTTCTTCACCGTCAATGAGATGGGGTGATTTTCCCCCTGCTCGTTATTGGTGATTAATTTATAAATTGTGTATTTGTAATTTATTAGTTCATGGTACATTACATTAATTGTGTTAACCTTTCCATGTTTTTTTATGGTTCATAATATTTGTTGTATTTAGTTTTGAATGTCTTTGAGGGTGCACACACATATACCTAAGGTATGTATAATATATATATATATATATATATATTTCATCAGTATATGTATTCCCTCATGGAATGTGGAATACATGCAATTTATTATGGATACATATGTATATATTTCTACGTGCATGTGAGTGTGGGCTGGTTGCAAGTTGTTGCCACCTAATATTTCAAGCACTGAAGTGTCTTGGCTTGGTCTACTCCCTTATTGAGGTAGGTTCCCTATGCACACACCTGCAATTCGATTTTTTTTATTTCATGTCATTTTAAAAGTTATTTTTTATATTTATGTGGGGTATTTATATAGATATATTTACAAATCTATGTATAAGGTAAAATTGGTTTTTCCTTTTTTAATTGGTTTCACATTTATTTTTCTAACTACTGATTCATTCATGTTTTGTTTAATTGTGAAGTATTGTAAGTGGTTTATAGTGGATCACTAAAAGACTCCTAGCCTATGAAATGTTTTTTCTGAAACAAAAAGGATTTACTTAAAGGTGGTATGCCAAAATTGTCTTTTTATCACTTTGAAATGTAGTTTAACAAATAAATTACATGAAGACTCATTTAAAACATTTTTAAGTGTTGTAAATTTTTAATCTGGAATTATAAATAGCTTTGGAAAATCAATTTGGTTTAGAAAATGTATAGAGCCTGTATGAAAATTGTTTGTTGATCTGGGGTTTTATATTGGTATAGAAATTGTATCGAATATTTTTATGATATATTTGTGTGATAGTATGAAAGTCCAGGTTGACGCCTTATTTCATTTTTGGAAGTGAAATTTTGTTTTGAAATGGTTTTAAATGTGTGAATGCATAATTGGAAACATAAAGTATTTTACGAAATGATTTGAGCGTTTATGTGAAATGATGGCCTGAATGGCAACTTGCATGCTTTTAAAGAAACTGTTGAATGCTTAATTGATGTAACACCCTGATTCACACATGTAATGTTGTGAAATATATATATGTAAAAAATGGGAACCCCAATGTAGTATTTCACTTTAGGGGTTATCCTATAGGGGATGTTTGTGTTTTTTGTAGTCGTGGGAAGTGGTGGTATGTAAGGTGAGTCACACGAGAGGGGGCCTCCACTTATATAACATATTATTATAATGGGTATCAGGTCCTCTTTTAGAGGGTCGAGTGATGGTTTCTTATTAGCACTGATTAGATGGGTTGGTACCCCCTAGATTTTTTGTTAGGTTAGGGGGGTTGTTCCATTGGATTGATTAGTTGAGGGCAGACAGTTGGTTATAGACATAGGAGTTTTACCATACGCCGGTAGGTAGTTCCAAACAGATTACATCAAGGGATAACTATAGGGATGTTTAAGAAATTCACATGGTTTAATATTGGTATGATCCTTCTTTATTTTGTGACCCTTCTGGCTGTTTTATCTCACAATACTTTTAAATTATATATTATATTAAAAGACATTTTTTTGGTACAAGTTGGCTTCAAAAATAATTCATTTCAATTACATAAATATTATGTTAATTGATTTGAAAAAAGTGTTAAATGAAAAAGGTATTTTCTTAAAATTAAAAGCATGTTACCTATTTTTATAAAAGATTGGAAAACCATATACTCAGGTATTCTATTCTTCAAAATTGAAATAAATGATTTTACATTAGAGATGGGGCATTTGTGATGGTTTATTTTTTGAAATCCTACTATGTATCTTGGTGCTCACTCCAACTTTATCTTTTCAATTTTAGGGTCTCCAGATTTTACATCATAGTAGAGCGATATTTTCTCTATGATTGGTGGTAGCCCCTGAGGTCACATAAAGTGCATGGATGATTTTATTTATTTCCTCTAGGAGTGTTTATTCATATTTTTCATCCGGATTTTTATTTAGTTTTTATCTCAAGTTCATGGGAAAAATCATTCCCAACAGTTTTAACATGATGTGCCACACTAATTTCAAGTCCATGGGGATCGAGAATGCCCTTTGAGCCTTGTTGAAAACTATCTCGGGTGAACAATTCAGGGCTAACCTGTGTTAATTCATGAAAAAATGGTATCAGAGGAGGACCTTGTTATTTGGGGTCCCTAGTAGATAATGAGGACCTTCGGGACTCATAAGGTATGTACATGAAGGGAGATATAAACCCTTTCTCATTATGAACATTGACTTTCAAATGGTATCCAATGTTTTGAGTTTTCTGCAATTATTTTGGATTGAGGAAGGATAGTAGAGGCGAGCCGGTGTCACATCAGGACCTCACATGGAGTAGTGACCCATGTGGAGTCCGGGTACACGGTTTAAGTTCCTCCTAGTAGTTGACATCTACTTTGGGCATGGATCTCTACCATGAAATCGGGTTAAGTGTAATGGAAAGTACCTCATTCCAGTGGTTTTTTGTGAGTTTCATTCCATTTGGTTCTAGTTGGTGTAAGCATGATTTTGAAAATAAAAGTGTACATAGAAATTAAAATTTTTTCTCCAAAATAGATTTAAATTGGAAAAGTGATTTCTAAAATTGGTTGGTTTTTGGATTGAAATGTTTGTAAATTCTTGGGTTTTTATGAGGAAATGAAGGATGTGACCCAATATATTCCTTTCAGAGGATCACAAGTGTGTTGGGATGTAAACAATTTGTGTGGGGCACTTAATCATGGAAGATGTAGATGGAAGTGTGTGGAAACACATGTGCTGATTCCTAGGATGCCATGTGTGAGTTTTTGAAATAGAAATGGTTTCAAAATTGGCGTTTACATGAGGAGTGGATTTTTGACTTGTGAAAAACGGATTTTGGATTGGAAAATAGCCTTGGAATAAATCAATTTTGGAATTCAAAACAAAATTGTGATTTTGAAAAAGATAATTTTGGTTCTATTATTATTTCTTTAGCTTCTAATCTATTTTTCTCTTCTCGGGTGTCCTTTTCGTTTGTGTTTTGGATTGATTCCAATTTTAGTTCTTTTTTCTCATGTTGTATTGAGTACACCACCGAGAGAAATCCCTAATGTTTTTAATTAGTCCGGCCAAGTTTTCTGTTTGTTTTGGTAGTCTCCAATTCTTAGAAGTGATAAAGATAGTAGAAGAAGTTAAGTGGTCTAAAGATTCAAAGTGTTCCTTCAGGTTGTTGGTAAATCATAAGGTTGTTATATGTCATGTCATCTTGGGTTTTTTTGAGGGTCCATTTCAGGACTTGTGGATTTTGGGTATCTCCGCATCATTGGAATTCGGGGTAACATGGGAAACAACCAAGGATACCTTGTCCCAAGGGTTATAAATGAGGAGGTGGTGTTAAGAAAGGTGGAAGAGTTAAGGGATGTTTGTTAGGGACAAAAGTCAGTAAAATTATATGCTAACCACATTAAAGAGTTAGTTCCTCTATTATTTTTTAGTTCCCAACCATAAATTATAGGAAATATTCTACCATTCCGTGAAACCTATTTTGAAAGGTTGATTGATGGGGAATTTATAGCGGGGTCAGTTATTGGGTTGTAGTTAATGTGGGTCGGATTTTGATAGGATTCCCCAAATGGTGAGGAGAAAATGATGGAGGAACCTTCTAATAAATAATCTATCCTTTTTGGTTCTTGCATCTAATTTTTTAGATCACTTTCCGTTGTGTCATCAGTATAGCGGGTTTGGAAATTCCAAGCCATATTTTCGCATCCCTCTGAAGCCTTTCCATCCATTGGATTATTCTGGCCACCAAGGGGAAATTATATAGGAAGCATTGTTTAAAGAATTTTTTCTAATGATGGGAAGCTAGTGCTTGATTGTGAGGCAGAAGATTCTTTGGCAATTAGATCCCTAGAAACAGGTCTCGAGGTGAAGCTTGTGCATAGTCAGGAGTTTCTGAGGATGTGTGAAACATTGGATTGGGTTATTTTTCCACCTTTAGGGTGGAAATATCTTAACATTTCATGTTTAGTATTGTTTCTATAGTATGTTAATCATTTACTGTGGTGGTTTAAAGAATTATCTTTATCACTTTCCAAGCCGTTGTGTCTTCTCTAAGTGTGGAATCTCTAAATCATTCGTTCTCTTTTAGGGGGTTTGGTCCATGGATGATGGGTGTATTTTGAGTTTGGTTTTATCTGTACTCATTTGAAGATGTTTGGTTGTTGTGAGATGGGTTGATGATGTTTTTTTCCACTGTCTTGTTTTGGATTCTTTTGTGGGTTCTACAGTGTTGTTGTTTTCCCTTGTGCAAAGGATTTCAGATCTTATAGAAGATCTCCCTTGTTCGGGTATTTTGGTATGCCGGGTTTACATGTAATAGGTCTCCTATTTAAATCATAGTGGTGGATTTGTTCCTTTATCCTTAATGAATTTGGTTGATTTCAGGTATAGAGTTCCTTAGTTTCCAATTATGGTAAGGCCATAGCTTGGGTACGTTCGGGTTGGGAGTTCCTCTGTTAGCCCCTCCCTGGGAGGTGGGTCTATATTTTAATGTTTATCTTAGTGGAATTTTTATGGTGAGGAGAACCCTCTTGTGTCCGGCAACCTGTAATCGTGGGATTCAACTTCTTCTTGAATATTTCTGGGGTGACATGAGGAGAGAAAGTTCATCCTGGTGTTTATGGTCTTCCTCAGTTTTGATGATGCATGAACTAAAAATATTTGTTATTGGATTTTGGTTTAGTGGATTTCTAGGGGCAGAATGTTCCCTAGGTGGGGAGAATTGTCACACCCCAGCATTGGATACTCCTTCATTTTATCCTTTTATTGGCCTCAGGTATTTTTTCGAGGATTTGGTTGAGCATTGGTTTAAAATTTTTGAGGTTTGATATTTTTGGTGGATTTCGGGAACGGTTAGCGGTAATCCTGTAGTCGACCCATGTGATTGTGTGATTTTCTAATACTTAAAATGAATACAATTTTATGAAATTTAAATATTGTAAATGTTTAATCCATAATAATAATAACAATATTTTGTATATAATAATAATATTTTTATTAAAAAAATTTATAATATAATTTTTTTAAAAAAATTATTATCAATACTATTTTTATTAAAATTGTAATTAATAATAATATTATTAAAACTGATATCAATATTACTATTAATAAAATTGATATTATTATTATTATAAAATTTTAATAAATATTTTTTCTATTAAAATTGTTATTAATAATAATATTATTAAAATTGTTGTCAATATTATTATAATTAAAATATTATTAATAATATTATTATTAAAAAAAATCAATATTTTCTCTATTAAAATTGTTATTAATAATATTATTATTAAATTATTATTATAATTATTATTATTTAAATTTATGTGATTACAATTATTACAATTATTATATTATTATTTTTAATATTATTAAATTTATTATTATTATTATTTTAGGTTTATGAAAAACCTTAGGAGGCCTTCTCTTCCACTAGAGGCAAGAAATATGGGTTCAATTTGATTCTCCACCAACGGTTTGGGTTGAGTTTTTCCCTATTTATTCATTGGGGATTAATTTATAAATGGGAGTTTTTTAATTTATGAGTTCATGGTATTTAACATTAAGTGTGTTAACCTTGCCTTGATGTTTTTATGGTACCTCATATTTTTTATTGTTAATTTTGAATGTCTATGAGGGAATTCACACATATACTTATGGTATACATATAATATATATATATATATATAGTTATTTTCATGCGAGTGTGTGTCGGTTGCAAGTGGTCACCCCCTAATTTGTCATGTGCCAAAGTGTTTCATCTTGGTCTACTCCATTGTTGGTGTTGGTTCCCTATGCATGCACCATTAATTTTATTTTCTTTATGTCTTATCTTTTAAAATGTGTGTTTTTTTATTTATGTGGTATATATATACCAATGTATGTATATTTACATATCAATGTATTTGGAAAAACTGATTGCACAATTTTTTGAATTGGTTTCCCATTTTTTTAGGTAACGACTCCTTTCTATGTTATTTTGTTTGTGATGTATACTAAGTGATTTAGAATATCTTCTTAAAAGACTCCTAGCATGTGAAATGTGATTTCTGAAAAAAACTATTTACATAAATGTGTTATGTAAAACTTTTCTTGCATAGAATCTTGAAATGTAGTTAGATAATTAAAGGAAATGAATTCTTATTGGAAACATTTTTATGTTTTTTTAATTTTAAATATAGAATATGAAATGGAATTGGAAATGGAATTATTTTCGAAAAAGTAATGTGATCTTACAGAACGTGTTTGTGTAAGTGGTGCCTCACATTATTATAGAAATGGTTGGGAATATTTTTATGATATATTTGAGTTATAGTGTTAAAGGATCAGTGGGAACCATATGTCATTTTTTGAATAGAATTCTATTTTTGAAATGGTTTTGAAAGTGTAAAGGCCCAATTAGCAAAATAATGTATTTTATGAATTGATTTGAATGTTTTTGTGAAATGACAACCTGTTTGGAAACATGCATGTTTTTAATGAATGTGTTGAATTCTTAAGTGATGTAACAACCCAATTAAACCCTTAAAACATTGAAATATATATATGTGTGTGTATATAATGGGAACTGATATCTTGGATTTCCTTATATGGGTTATCATATACATGATTTCCATGTTTGGGGTAAGAAAGTGTGTTGATGATAGGTAAAGTGAGTCCCAAATATGAGGGTCTCCTACTTGAACAATGTATTATTATAATGGGTTTACTTGGAATATTTTAGAGGGTTAAGTGGAAGGGGCTGGTCAGTCCTGATTAGATGAGTTGGTACCCCCCAGACTTATTGTTAGGCTTGGTGGGCCATGCCGCTAGATTGGTCAGTTTAGGGAAGCCAACTGGTTATAGACTAGGGATATTCACCATACGCCAATAGGTGGTTCTGAATAAAGTATGGCCATCGATCGCTCAAGGATGTTTGGGAAATTCCCATGGTTGAATACTTGTATGTTCCTTCTTTCTTTTGTAAAACTTTTGTCTATTTTATCTTTGGAAAATTTTTATTTTATTATTATATTAAATGACCACTTTTGGTACTAGTATTCTTTTAAAAGAATTAATTGCTATGAATTATAAATTTTTCTAATTTCTTTGGAAGGAAATGAAATGAATATGGAGTTTCATTAAAAGTAAAAACTTTTGACCTATTTTGATAAAAGGGTGGAAAACCTTATTTTAATATATTCCATTTTAAAAACACAAAATAATGGATTTCACTTTTGATATTCAACATTGGGTGGGATTATTTTTTTGCAATCATACTGAGAATATCAGTCCTCATTCTTACTTTTTATTTTCAGTTTCAAGATCTCCCAATTTTATATCGCTCTCAAAGATATCTAAATTATGTGTTTGGTGGTGACCCATGAGGTCAACTAAAGGTATATTCATCAATTCACATATTTTTACTTTTAGAATTTATTCTTATTTTTCAACATGTTTTTTCTTTATTTTATTATCTTTTGTTCATGGAAAAATGTTTCCCATCTGTTTTAACTAGATTCCCAGAACTAGTTTCTAGCCCCTCATGATCAGGGACACCCTTTGGGACTTATTGAGGATTGGCTCGGTCGACCTGTTTTGGGTTAACCTAGGATGGTTCGTGATAACTATCATAGGAGATTGGGGTTAATCTCAACTCCATCATAGTATTCAAGTATCAATCCCAAGAATATCTTAGTGTAGAAACACTCTACCTAAGAAGGGTTCACTACCCATCCCCGTCATGCTTATCTCATGAGATATCCTACTTTACCCAATGCAATTTAGGTTTATATATTTTTGGTACCACCCATCACATAATTAAAATAAAACATATGTGGGCCACATGATCATAAATCAGTCATTATATCATAACCAATGAAAAAGAAATGTGGATCATAAAAATTTCATCATTTCATCACAACATAACCCATAAGAAGGTAATGTTTTTCATATCATAATTAATCCATTTAAAAGAAATTGGTTTCATAGAATCATAGTTAAATCATCATCATCATAGTCCATCTAAGAATAACTATGGATGAAATCATTGAATCATATACCTAATAAGGTATAAGTAACATAAAAATGATATAACCATAGATGAAAATACTAATAAAAGGTATCCATAAAATTTCTGGAGGAAAATAAGATTTTCATTTTTCAAATAACTTCTTTAAAATGATATAATTAACTAAATATTTTGGAAAAATAGTCATGGAAATGATCCTTGTAAACATGAAAGGGAAGATTTAAATTATTTAATGATCATGATGGTGGGAATGTCAATTCATGATATGTATTTAAAAATATGATTGTTTCACATTTTCAGTCAAATGTAAATATTTATCAAATTTAGAAAATGATAAAAAGGTTATTATTATTTCTTTTGAAAAAATAAATTTTTTTGTCCGAAATAATTTTAAACAATATTTGAATAATAGTGAAATCATCATAATTTTTTATTAGAATAATGTAAATTAAAAATAAATTATTTTTGACCAAATAGTGAAATTATATTGATGGTTCTTAAATACATTATCTTGATCTCTTGATCATATAAAGTGATGAAAATTAAATTAAAACATGTATTCCCCAAAAAAATTATTGGAGATTAAACATCATGAGTTTATTTAAAATTATATCCTAAAATTTCATCATTATAAACATAATCATATACCATCCTAGTAAAGAATTATATTGAAACAAAAAACCCTTACCTACAGTTCTAATGAAGTTGGATGTTCTCTATCCTCCTCTAATTTGAATCAAATCTTTTAGATATCCTCATTATGATATTAGTGTTAATACTTTAAGAATGAAAAAAACCTCTACAATGTGGATAATGTTGTTTAGAAGATAATTTCACAGTGGATAGTTGATCATGAAGGCTCAATGTACTGTAACATGGAGAAAGAATGTGTTCCCTTTAATAAATGATAGGGGGTCACTCTTATAATTTTTTAAAAGATTAAAATATAAAAAGACCATGCTTTATCCAAATGAATTCTCATGGAAATATATTCTAATCTATGGTATGATGTGGCTGGTATCCCCTAAATAAATAAAATTCTTATAGGTTTATTTGGTGTTTTAATCCTTATCTTTGGGTTTAACCCCTTAATTAACCTTGTTTAACCTCAACCATTATGACTTTTTTTTCACTCTAAAAGGGTTGTAATTTTACTTTTGAGATGAAAATTTTTCTTAAATGGACAACTGATTAAAATTAGGACTATATGATATCCAAATTTTCCTCATTAAATATTTTAATATATTCAAATAAATAAATAGAATATTATTTTAATAAAATATCATTATTCTCATTTTTGACATTATTTATATAATTTGACACTAATGATACCATGAAAAAGTTTAAATTTGAATATAAGTCACTAAAGAAAAACTAATGTGTTATATTTATCTATATATTTAATGGAACACTATAAATCAATAAATTATATTAATTCTAAATATTTTGAAAACATTTGTTTATTTTGTTATTAATTTTGGAAAATCAAAGTTGGTGTTGCATAGAAATTTTATGTAATAATATAATTGATAAAATGTATAAAGGAATTTTCATCATTAAAATTGAATAATTATTCTCCAAATAAAATAAAAATTCATTTAGGACATTTTTTCCCCAATATAAACATTTATGAGGTATTTAATTTTAAGAGAGTGCTAGTTTTTATTTTTTATTTTCTTAAAAAATAATTTGTGAAATTTTCATGGACATGTTTGCCTTGGAGAATTAAATTTAGAACCTAAGGTGATAAGGGTTGAGTTACGATCATCTAATAATAATTAAGATGGAAAATATCCACCATAATATTTATTTTTTCCCTAGGTTATCCGGATTTACCCTTTATGGAGATGATAAATTTTAAAACAGTTACTATTAAAAATTTCCAAATAAATAGAACTATATTCCAAATTTATATCTCCTGATTCTATATATCAATACAATTTTTCATAGTCTTACTTATATTGGTGGAATGATATCATTTTAAAATAATTATATAAATTAGAGTGAAAATAGTTTTTTAGAATCATGTATTATTAAGTATAAAAATAGATTTATTTCAATCCCAAACCAAAAAAACATATTAGATTAATAGGAAATTTTATTTATTTAAAATTTAAAATTTATATTTCATTAAAATAATTCAAAAATATTTATTAATTTAATTTAAGAAGTTAAAAAATATTTTCATGTATAAAAATATTTTTTCATGAAAACAGCTCCATTATAAATGATTTTTCTTTACATTTTTAATTAATTGTTAACTGATAAATTAATGTTTTACATATGACAACCATATGTTTTAATATAATTATTTTTCTTATTCATACATCCCAATCCAAGGGTTGTATGATGATAGTTATATTAAATATTAATATTAAAATATTTCTTTTTTCTGTAAACTATTTGTTCTGTGTAAATAAAAATATCAAAAAATAATGTATTAATGGGGAATTATATCATATATAAAAATGTGTTTTATAATTTACACGAGGAAAATTAACTGAATTAGGATTTACACATGGAAATTTTAATTTTTTCATAGAATATATGATGTCATTAGATTTTTTGTGAATGGTGTGATATATATATGGAGAATAAATGCATGAAGTATATATTCACATAAAAATGGTTGAATATGTGATAGTGAAGAACGTTGGAAATGAATAATGATTGTGACTATTCAATAAATTACTATCCCGGGATGTTAAATAGGGTGTAAAATTCACTAATTTAAAATTGTCATGCATGTTTGTCCATGAAGATGATTGAATGAGATAAAATACATACGGATTATAGGAATAGAACACAAAATATATAGTAAAGGGGAAAATCCTATCTTTATTAGATTAATGTTCCTCCATCCATCCATCTAATGATGGAAATGGCATAAATGGAGGATGTGTAATGGAAGAAGAATGTAAGAAATGTTCCTGACATCAATCATTATTATAATAGAATGATAAGGTTCAGTAATTGATAATGTGTCCCATTAATTATAGTTTGTAAGAATGATCTGTTAGGATATGATCACAAATTAAAATTAAATATTCATCCTAGAAGTATGAAGATGTTAAAAGATATAAAAGGGTATTTTTTATTCGATAACATGAAATGATATATTGTGGAGTATTTATATTGATGTCGGGTATTTATGCATGTCAAGGATAAGAGATAGAAGCCTCAATGGATTTCATAATAATTACCCACAAAGAAATGAATGTGGGAAAAAATTACCAAGTTTTTCATCATTTAACTCCCCATAAAATAAAAATAAATAGGGTTACATGGGTAGTATTCAAAAAAATTATGTCAATAGTGGATTTAATTTCCATCATTGAAAATATCACTCATGATTTTATTTCTCAGATATACATTATAAATGTTTTAAGGTTAAATAGATTACCAAATTATATTATATCATATCAGGATCCATGGATTACCTCATTGTTCTATTGAAGTCATCAATGAGATCTAGATTCAATGTTGGGTTTTAGTACTACATATCGTCATTATAATAATTCATATTCTTAGAGGACAATTCAAAATCTATAACTCGTGTCTATATTTTTTTCTATATACTATAAATGTTTTTGGGATCCACACCTTCCTATGATAGAGCATTGTTACGACAATATCATTCATCGAGGAATTTTGATGGCTCATTATGAATCCCTATATTTATGGATGTGAAGAAATCCAACATACATGTATGATAATAGAGAAATAATATTACGTCCAAATCTAATAGAAGAAATAGTAGACGATGTAAGATTAATTTAGTAGAATATTTTGGCAGCTCACAGTAAAAAAAGAAATGGAGACAATATTTGATGAAATACGGAGTTTGAGATTTGTCATAAAGAAATTTTTATAAATAATTATGTTGAATAAGGTTATGATATTTTGAAATAAGGACATGTTGATCCCAATATATATTATTTAATTTTATATTCATGATCATATCAGGATGGTTATATATCCCTTGGAACTTCTACCGAATCTCCCTTATATTGAATATATGTTTCATGTATATCTCATGATGAAGTAAACAAAATTCAATCTTCTGTTTTGAACTAAAATGACCTCCCACTAATGAAATATACCCCTTGTGATAATAAACCTCCGGATATTCTAGATCTTAAAGAAAACATGTTGTTGAATAAGTCCACTCACTTTTCCAATGTTTGTGGATAAACAATAAATTTAAGGAAACCAAGTGGGAACCTAAAAATGTGATAATGCCAAAAAATATTATTTAGTTTGGTCAAAGGTAAAAAATGTCAACTGTGGTATTATTTTATTAGGAGAATAATGATACCTCCTAATATTTTATAATTTATTTCTCTTTAAATTAAATTTAACTCTTCAACTACATTATTGTCACACAACACCAATAATAAAATGAATAATGATATATTATAACCATACAGATAAATTGATAGGTATGAATAGGAATTAAAAAAGTATATAATATAAATCTAATTTTTTTGAAAAATATTTTATTTGATTAAATCATAATAAATAAGTATTCAATATTTATAAAATAAATTCTATACTTTAAGAAATTATTTTTCTTCAAAATATATTTTATTGAATTATTTGAAAGGGAAATAAAATTTATTTATTCAATATTGAGAAATATTATCTTGGTAGGTGACTATAATTTTGTATTTCATCATGTTACTAATTTCTTAAAGGAAATTTTTAGTAATTTTTTTGGAATATTTCTTTTATGTTAACATTGAAAATTACTTATTTCTCTAGGAATTCCATTTATTTTCATCAAATAGGTAAATTGAAAGTAAAATTGAGTATTTAATTTGATATTAATGTAAAATATATTTAATTTAGTTAAAATTATATAATTTATTACATATTAAAAACTATTACAGTTTATTAGGGTATAAGTTAATTTTTTAACCAAAAACAACATTATTTTCTAAAAAATGGGTTCATTGTGTTTTACTCAATTATTATAATTAATTTCCGACCCTTCTAAAAATGAATGGTTGAAAGTGGAATAAATATTTTTAATTTCGTGGTGGAGATTTTTTAAATAGTTTCTTTTTAATTTTTTTTGTATGAATAGTACCCATGTTAAGTATTTTACTCCTCAGTAAGGGTAAAACTAGTAAAACAAAATTAAAACTATCAAATAAGGCCTAGAAACCTAAAAAACAGTACATTATTTCAATGTAATTTTCATAAACATTAATCATATTCTCTTGAATGGTATGGAATTTTATTTACAATTTTCTTTGATTATGACATTAATATAATTTTTTGTAATTAATAAATTAAAAATGTAACTCTCTTGTTTTAATATCTCTAATATTATATTATAGGGGTACAAAAAGATTGTGTTTATTAATAAATTAAATTTTAAAGATAGATAAATTTTTTTATCATAGTAGTTTATTTTTAATTTTTTGTTATATAATAATTACCTTAAATTCTTAATCAACAAAAATAAATTACATGTTCAAATAATAGAAAAATAAAATTAATGAATTAAAATTTTTTAAAAGTAACATAGTTTCAATGATTTATTTTATTAACCAATTTTTGTAGATAAATATATCATAATTTTGATGTTCTAAATAGTTGGATTCAAATTCCTTTTTTATATTTTTGTTTTTAAAGTGAGACATTATGAATAATCCAAAAAATAGATTTAGTGGTTTCTTATTTTAAAAAATGTTTTATTAAATGATTCAAAATTTAAAAAATTCATTATATATATACAAGATAATGGGATAAATTCTTTAATATAATTTATTCTACACTTATGTGTCACATTTCCATTTTTAATAACTCATATTACTCATAGTGATTAAAAAACATTGATATATAGGTAGTCACCATAAGCGTCAATGAATGGTTAAATACAAGATATAAGGGTTAGACTATCACATAAATTTGTCTAGATTTTATTAAATGTGAGAATTTAAATTATGAAACATCCTAGATTTTATATATATCAATTTTGGGCCACATTAACATGAAAATTAATATATATCATTATAATACATTTTGTAATTCCAATGGTTCCCCACCTTTCACTTATAAAAGGGAACCTCCTCTTCTCCATTATAAACATATTTTTTTACCTTTTAACTCATAAAATACCACCACTAATACCATCATATCATCCTTTGAATATATTATAGCTTTTGATATTTCCAAAATTCCAGTTCATTCACTACTTCAGGTTTATGAAATACGATGATTCCTAACAAAGATGATGTTTAGACACGTATGATACAAGACGAGCCCTGGGGTAAGGGGGGTCTAGTTACAATCTCAATTCCATTTATGATTTTGAATGAAAAACTTATATAGAGATAAATTATATTTTTTGTATCCTTTAAACCAGATATATTTTATGACTAGAAAATATTTCCTATGTTTCTATGAATTAGTATAATTTTTATCCCATAGCTACTTAATATGATCAACAAAAAATTTGAAATTATATGTCATCCATATTTCCCGTTTTCATTATGATATTTTTCTTCCACAAACAATCTCTTAAAAATTGGATTATAAAAATTCTTACCTATATTTTTTTTATTTCATTTCCTTTATATTTGACATTATTCACAATGATATAAAAAGTTATCATTTTAATAAAAATCGTTTTTTGGACAAATTGTTTTTTTTATTTTACAAATGGTATTAAAGAAATTTTTTTAATGTATACATCTTGAATGTATTTACCCAAATTTCTAACTGTTCATTTTTTAGGATTCCATTACAGGTTTCCTATTTTGTTTAAAAATAAAATAATTATCCCAATATTTCATTTATTTCAATTTAGAATGTTATTAAAGGAAATGGTAATTTTGTCACGAATCCAAATAAAGGTTTGAATGTTTTTTTGAAGGAAAATTTAATCTATATAAAAAACTATAAAAATTATTATGGATCAATGGGTAAATGATACTATGATACTATAAATATTATTTCTCTAAAGGGATTAAAATGATGATAAATTATAGGTGATTCTATAAAAAAAAATTTAATTTCCATGATTTAATTATTTTATGATGAATCCTTCATGAACCCTATTTTCAATGGGTTTTGCAATGAGGGAATGTTGGAATTTTTATGAATCCCATTTACTTTTCATGGGTTATTCTATGATGACATGATAAATGTTTTTTGACATTGTGGCACACAAATGTATTATTTTATTTATGTGATGGGTGCACCTAGAATTATAGAGTGATCATATACATTAGGTAATGGTGACAGAGTCGATAGTCTCCTAAAATATGAAAGTGTTAATAAATTTCTAACATATGAAAATGTAATGTATATGGATGTTACTCCAAATATAATGTTATGAATTTACCGGTAAGAATTTCTATAATGAGAATATTTCCATAATTATTGTCTCGATAGTTTACTATGATAAGGGAAGTGATTTTCAATTATTATGTGTATTAAAGTATTGTATATCATGTTCTAATGATATGGTCTCATATCTACAGATTGATTATTTTATATTACACACTATATTGTATTATCAATTTTGATTGACAAAACCTTATTCTATGATTCATTATTAAATATCATTAACTGATTAGGTATGATTATTAAAATTTATTATCGTGTTCTCATACACTAATGATTATTTTATACTCACTTAAGAAAATTGATTGATATGTTCTATGTTTACCCTTATTAATAATATGATCTCACCAATTCTTATGTTTCCTTTAACTAGGTTATGAAGAAAAGTTTTATATAGGGTAAGTAGAAGAATTTCACTCCATGAGAAGATATTTGTGGTATACATTTAAGATCTCTCAGGAAATAAGGTGATTTTTTATGTTTAATCCAATGATGAATAACCTTTACGGTCCTAGGGCATGTATTATTGTGAGATATATTGAATATTAATATAAAATAATTAAATATTAATGTATGAAATACCAATGTTATCAAATATATATAGATAATAACTATAGAATAAATTGATCATTCTTATATTCTAACTCCCTCAAATATCATCCTTCAATTCATATGATATCCCAGTCCATGAATTATTCAGATTCTTCCAGAAAGTCCATCTCAAGACTCTATTCCTTCCTAGGTGAGATATTTTAATCATAGTGAGCATTCTATAAATTTTAATTATTACAATATCCATTCCATTTAGTCCTAAAACTATTTATATATACAAATGGTGACCTGGAATCTCATTCCATTGTGTTAGACTAATTTCCTTAGTCTAACATTATTCTATAGTTGAAATTATTGTGATTTTAGTAAGAATTCATCCATCCAATATCAAATTTTTATTCAACAAGAAAACAAAGTAACAAACAAAGGAGATCATAAAAAAACAAGAGACAAGCATCATGGGAACACAAGACTATGGTGGCCTGAAGTAAAGTAAACCAAGAGCATCTAATATTATGAAATTAACCCCCTCAAGTGTCAGGAAATTAATCGATGGGAGGCAAGTGATGTTGCATCCCAGGTTCACTATGAATTCAAGATGATCCAAAACATTGTTCCCCTCACACCATGTGTGGGTCACCCTGACATTGTGGTGGAGGGGATGGAATTTCATAATCATGTAGGATATTGACCAGGGTATATGACCTTTACTATTCAGATTGTTATGAATAATCAATGAATCAGTCTCAACATGAGTGATCGAAATATTCCTCTGATTGCAAAGCGATATCCCTAAAAGTAGTTCTTTGGCCTCTTCCAGAATCAATGATCTATCCCCATAAAAGGCAGTTAAATCTAGCACAACACTACTACACATGTCCCGAACTACACCCCTCCTCTCATGTCTCATAGAAAACATGAACTATCTGAGTTACGATTTTAGCCTGAAACCATAGGGCGCTAGAAAATCTATCTCCTATGTGTCCAATTGTGGAAGGAGTTAACTGGAGGAGAAATGGCCTAAATTAGCTTCCACAAAAGAGCCTCCTAACAGTTTTGGATTAGCATAACCATGTCCACCAACAGATTCTCCATGAACACAATAATGGATCTTTCTGTAGGCAGATCCCATATGATGTGAGCATGGTTCCTATCTTAAAACATACACCAACACCTGAAACGGAAGATCAGGGACCACGCCATCCTTTCTATACCCGAAAGATTCAACCTATGGAACCATCTATACAGGAAAGAAGCATCCCCTTACGAGCTAGAGGATAATGTTGTGAGGGTTCTAATAAAAGACCAAACATTAAGTGCCACCCGTTTTCAAAGAAAAAGTGAATCGTTCTCTCTTCCCACTGACTAAAATAGTAGTTTCATTTGAAGGGTATTCTGATACCTTCTTTTTGGAATTTCTTATCCATGGATAGAACATGATTTCTAACCATCCATGTTAGAATATTGTATTTGAAAGGGATCTTATTGCTCCAAACTATGGAATTCCAGATATCATGATGGCATTTCAGAGCCGAGATCTTGCGATAATCCTTGGTAGAGAATATCCCCGAGGAGGATGTAGTGAAGACAAGTTTTTCAGGGTCCGAGTTGATATCGATCGACTCAAAGGTCTCCTGATGTCTGAGTCTAGCATAATGTTAAGGAATGAGTGGTGTAGGCTGGCTTCCATAAAATTATCAAATGATTAGAAACATCATTTAAATAATCATCAAAATCTTTTTCAAGGTCATCATTTCTTCGATGGATAATCCAATCCTTCATATTATCCATTTTCTATTTTGGATATCCTTTAATGATATAAAAATAGATATCTGATCTCTTCACTAATTCCATAAATCGATAGCCTTGGGTCTTATATATTCCGTCTAATATATTCTTCATTTTCTCATATTTACTTCATGCATATTTCTTAATTAGTTGAACAATAAACACAACACATATATAAATTGGGTTGATAATATGGAAACCAGTTCATTAATAGATGGTATTATGAACAAACTTGACTCCCACAACCTCCTTGGGAAAGTGAAAAAGGAATTTCCTATCAATTGACAATTATTGATATTGATATTTATAAATAAGTGGTTATAGTTACACTTATTCATTACTCTAATTTTTTGTATTATGTCATAAAATGTTTCAACAACTATTTTCCATTGAAACAAATACATCGCGTTACTTCATTATTGTATCGAAGGTATGTGAATCTTCTTCATTGATTATGGGATAATGATTTATTAAAGTTCTATTAACATTTCTTTTGCTAAATTTAATGTGATTTAAGGAATTTATTTTTCTCAACCAACATAGTTGAAAAAATTATTTATTTTAATAAGTAAATCACATTTCACATCAACATATGATTGTTTATAAATGAAGTGATTATTATGAAGAACCTTTAGATGAAAATTATATAATATATATCTTGATAAAAAATAAAAAAACACATGGATTAAATGGATGTAGAGAAACTCAATATTATTGTTGTGTATATTATAAGGGAAAAGATATGATTATGAGCAAATAAGGTTGATATATCTCTAGAAATTTGTATCATGATTCATTTTTTATCTTTTAGATACCCTTAAATAATCATATTATTGATATATTATTAAAATTTTGAGGACAAATTTTTTTATGGGGTGAGAATATAACACAATGATATTTTTTAAATATATTCCCATACAAAATATTATGTTTGATTCCATCCTTTACACAAAACCACAACCCAAAACAAATCGTAGAACATTATGTAATTTTTAAAATGAATGTGTAGACATGGTAGGTATAATATAGAGGTTTCAATATTAATAAATTTATGTATAAATAAAAATAAATTACATTAAATTAATAACGCATTTTTAAAATTCAATTATTATATATAAATAACAAATAAATCAATTTTATGTATACAATTATATTTACAAAAAAATAGTCTCTTCAAGCACTATAATTTCTTTTTATTATGGTTAAATAAAGGTTTAAATGGAATATCATGATAATATATAAAATAAATTATGTTAATTTCAATCCTAAAATTATCACTATTATAAAAATAAATTATTTTTCTTAGTGTATACATGTTTATTAAAAAAACTCCATTATGGATCCTCATATTATATTTTTTATAAGTTACAGAATATAAAATGATTTTAATATTTTTAGATAACATTTAAAAATTGTGTATTGGGGTTAATTAAATTTTTAGGCATAAAATTATTTTACCAACATAAATATTATTTACCATGGTAAAAGATTTATTTATTTAGGATTTATACCTTTCAATATTTAAAATAAAATCAGTTTATTTTCATATAATTTATTTAATATTATTTTTTCGAATATATAAAAATAAATTAACAGTACTTTTATTGGATTTCAATTTTATACATGATTATGAAAAAACAATGATTAGAATGATATTTTTAAATAAAAATAGTTTCCAATATATTATATGTTTTTATTTAAAAGTAAATTTTCATATATTTAGATAATTAATTTCATTAAATGGAGTCCAAATTTTGATTAATCACATCCAAATGAAGTGGGTAGTGTATTCTTATATTTTTAGTAATGAAATAATTATAATAGTTAAATTCTAATCATCATTAATAATTTATTGAATGAATAAACTAACATGGATTGATTTCTACTAAATTACATTGACCCCTAGATTTTATATAATAACATTTTTAGGTTGTAAATTCATACCTATATATTTCAAAAACATTTATCCAACTAACTCACCTAACAGTCATGAGATCTCATTCTTACCCCTTACCCAACATTTTTTATGAATGATTTTCCATCTCTTCCACCAATAAAAGGAGTACACTTACACCGATTAAAAACACATGTAGTTAAAAATTCCTAGGACACTCTATCCCATATTATTCTTCTAGATCCCCTATATAGGTTATTCAACCTCTATCCTCAAAAAATATCTTCTTGTACTTCATTACTAAAGGATACATATATATATATAAATATTCAATAGAAGTATTACATACCCTTTAACCTTTGTTCTTTATCCTTCTCATCTGTCGTCCTCCCAAATCATTATAATCATATATATATTTATAATGAAAAAGTATAAATAATATAATTAAATTTTATTATATTGATGTAAAATAAAAATATATTCCCCTCTTATTAAGTCAACACAAATGAAAATGATGCTCATTATCAAGGGAATACTATAGCCTATATAAAAGGCACATTTTTTCATCACCAATATTCATGGAAGGTTGTATAAATAGGTTCAATGAATATATATTTTATTTATTTTATTACTTGTATTATTTAAAACTAAATGTATTATTATATAAATAATATTAACAATAAACATGTACTTTCAATATAACCACCTAAAATAAACATACCCAGAGGAAGGGTGATTTATTTATTAGTGATTTTTTTAAAATTATAGTAGTTTTTTATTTATTAAATATTATGATTAATTAACGTAATATAATATTAAAAATATCATAATTCTTTTGGGATGATGGTATTTTAATAAAATAACCTCATCCATAATAATAATCACACATGTATTTTAGCATGTTCTTTTAAGGTTAGTTTAATAAAGTACAAGAAAAGTGATATATATTAAAATTAATATTGGATTTGGAAGCATTATAATGAATATTAATATGTAAATAATGATTTTTTATGGATTAGTAGTATAATGATTAAAGTCATTATTTTTGAAAACACTATTCATTCTTTATAAATAACGAAAATAAGCTAATAACAGATATCTTCATCATATATATTAACATGAAAACTTATGAAAGGAAATTATAAAATAATAAATATTTATAAAACATCAATTAGAATACATTTTATGATCTCATAATAGATAAATATTGGAGAATAGTTAAGAACAACACCACTATTATGATACATGTTCAAAACAATCATGATTACTCACACCATATAATGATTGTATATAATAACTAATAATATATATAACGATTTATTATAAATGAGGACTATAAATGGTAGCAGATATTAATAGTGTTCTGGAATTACTAATCAATATAGTAATTTTTTTACATGAGGCTACACCATTATGAAGTAAATCGAGATAAAAACTAAGGGTTTGCATCTCTATAACTCTTCATTGATAAATGTTTTGATATTATGAACATATATTATTTTTTATTCTATAACTAATGAAAACTAAATTATAATATAGTAAATTATGGTTAACCTCAACAACTTCACTTTCATTCTTTCTCTTCATTTCATAATATTAGGGTTGATATCTTCCCTAAAATCACCATGAGCTTCATATTTCATTTTATATGATATACCATATTCATAATCTATGGGATTATTTTTTTCTCAAATTAATCATATTGATTGATTTTATTCTATATATAAAATGAAACTATTTAAATAATAATTCCAATCCTCTTGAATGATGTTTTATTACCCAATTTCATGTTTTCATCTACCTATTAATGTTATCATACCATATTACGAAGCCCTATTATAAAAAATCATATGACTATCATACATTATTTTACCCATTCTTAAAAATATTATTTATTACCTATTTATATCGTGGTGGATTTCAAAAAATGTATTTTTGAAAAAATAATTTTTTTTATCTTTCTAGGATCAAATGTTTTACCTTCCAGTATACATTTTATTTGGATATTTCCATATATTTTTTCAAATATAACTTATTAATTATTACTTTAAAATTATGAGTTTTAAATGTTTTCACTGTAAAAATTTGAATAGGAAATTTTAATGTGATTTGATATATTATCTTATATGACAATGTTATACAGTTTTTTTAAAATACACAATTATGATATAATTTCCATTTTATTTTTTATTTATAAATACTTTAACATCATTAGATTCATGTTTTATTATTTCCCCAAATTAGTATTTATCTTTTGGGGATTAAACTCATTGTTTCAAACAACCCAATTAGTGAAACCTTTTTATTTTCTTTTGTTTGGGGCTTTCTTTTTTTTAAGGGTGTTTTTTTCATATATTTCAACATTATTCTATAAATGTTTTTTTAATTTGGTATATGTTATTTTTCAACCATACCCCCCATTTATATTAATGTTTTATGGTGATGTTTTATATAAAAAATCATTGAACCTATTTCATTCTCTATTAATGTTTCTCTGATGTAATTTTTGATATTTTTCTTTAAAGAAAACATATTTATGTACATAATATGTTGTGATGAGAAGATCGAAAATTATGTATCCCCCAATGCATTTTGAAAACCTTTACATCTCATTATATGTTTTGGGATTATTTAGTATACATATCCCACTCTAGAACTCTATCCATTATTTGATAATGTGTGGGACAAGATTATATATCACTCCAATAAATTGGATAAAGATTATATCTCTTATGATTTCCTTCAAGATATTAGAGAGTGAACAGAATCCACTATGGGACTTTTTTGGATATATGATTATGGTTTTGAGATCTAAAATTTACTTATTCTAATGATGCCATGTATTATGTTCTTGTCACAATTTTATGATTATTCTATCTTTTTTGTTATTATATTATTAATTCATAAACTATATGGTATCATTTGTTACTTATGAATCATGTTTTCTGGGTATGAATTCATTATATTATGTTTGTTTTCCTAATTTAAATTCATATACCAATATTTTAATTTTATTCTTATTTATGATCTTTGATAGTCACCACATTTTCATACCCTTATTGGGCTTCTGAGATTACCCTTATTATGTTTCAATTTCTTCAAGAAATGAAGAAATTTAATATGTGTGGTATGTTTAGATGATTTTCATGTTTAGACAAATGGAGGGGGATGTTGAATATTGAATATGGATTAAATAAATATTAGTTTAGTGAATATATTCTCACTGGAACGTAAATATATGGGTTTGTGTTATTGAAGGGTTCTTATTTTTCCTAATTTCCCTAATGAAAAAATATCTCTTTGTCTTTTATTTGTATTCATTAAGGAATTATATCTGTAAATTAATGTATTATTATGTGTTTAAGGTTTGGTCATATATAATTTTTTCGTATTATAATTTACTCCTCTATAAATTTTTTACGGGATATTAGAATGAGTTTTTGAGTTTCTACTCAATTAAAAAATTGCAATGGTTAAATAAACCATCATGAGGTACAAATAAATCATATATACATAGTATTCAAAGTAGGAAGATACATGGTTTCATCAATAAAATAGTGCACAACAACTTAACAATGTTTTTACTAATTCTGAAAAAATATTTTTATTTTACTTTAATACACCAAATTAATTTAAGCATTTATTCTAATATGGATATTTTCTATTCAAGGTTGGTAGTCCCAAATTCTACACCAAATCAATGCTCACCAAATTTTCATAAATTGTCCCACTAATAAAGGCATTATATACATTTATAGGTATATAATAATATGCATGGAAATATTGATACCTTTTTTCATTTTCTCCAAACAATAATTTATTAATTTAACTATTATTTTTTGATGAGGCTCCAACCTTTTTTAGAAATTGAAAAATATAAATTCTGAAGGAATAAAATTCTTCATCCTTATATATCTTATCCAATTTTCTTTATTCTAAAAAATGTTTATTTCCAAGGTTTATCATCTTGGTAACTCATTATTGATGTGTCCTCTCTTTTTCATTTGAATAAAAAAATATTTTAGTTTCTTATTGAGTAAACATGAACATGAATTTTATTAGTCGAATTAATTACATTTTCACTCTTATGAAGAAAAAATGTTTTTTGTTTCATGTTCATATAATATTTTTATTATTTCCACGTGGTATGAAAGGGATAATAGGTTTATCCATTTCCCCAAAATTTAATTTATTTCATTATTTATTTGGCTTATAGGATCATTACATTAATTTAATTGTGTTTTAATATCTCCAGTTGATTATAAATAACCTGGTTTATGACATGGGAGATAATATTCCATAGAAAAATGAGTGTACATGATAATTATTTCAGGAATCATTGTCATTTAAATCTCCCTTTAGAAATATTCATCACTCTTACTCCCATGGATGATGAATTGATTCTTGTAGAGGTGATATCTATGGTAGTATGAGTGAAAAATAATTTCTTTTGCACCAACATAATTCCATCTTATGTATTGGTGGGATATATACCATTTCTATTACAATCATTTAACATGTTATCCCATTAAATTAGGCCATAATCTGGAATTTCGTTGGATGAATGTTTGGCCTTTTTCTACACAAAAATATGAATGAAACAAGGACACCATTTCAATCATCATTTCCCGTACAATGTATTACTTCAGATGATTTTTACATGAAAAGAATGATTTTAAACATTATACCTCCAAGAATTTATTCCTCATGTAATCTCTTTAATCTTCATCTATGTTTTTCAAACAACACTGTAATATGTGATAAATCCTCAATGTTACCATCCATTTCCACTTCTATGATGTAATGTTTTTGTGCATTGGTGGATATCAGGGAATTTCATGAATCAACCATTGTGTTTTTTTTTGTATTTTTAGGTTTTCATTCCTACCTGGTATCTGTGGACACCTATTATCACCATTCTTCTTCAAATAGTTCACTAATATTTCTTTGAGATATATAACATTTGATGACAATGTTTTACAATTTTTTTCTTCATAAATATTACCAGTGATACTCTATGCATGATATTTTTTATGGTGACTATAGAAACACATTCAAATATTGAAACAATTACAAAAAGAAATGATAGAGAAAAAAATTCACAAAGACAAACATTAGCTTTTAGGAATATAGAAGGGTAAACAAACACATAAATACATTCCCACACATAGAATAAAGACATCCCAAATTATTTTTCATCATTTATATCTGCACATAAAAAGATATTATGTAGTCCATTTGTTTTATTTTGATATCACATTCTGAAAATCCTCAACAAACTACGATAGTGTTGATATATAGATTAACACAAACCATTTTAGAGGAAATGTTATGAAATATGTGTAAATGGTGGAAAATAAAGGTTATGGGTAATGGGTTGATGGGTATGGAACATAAATTTATTAAAAGTATTAATGATATAAATATGTGAAACTTTTAAAAAATATTAATATAAATAAAATATTTACTGAGATCAGAGTCACATTATGGGGTAGCGTAGTACTGAAGCTAATATAGAATAAGAATAAAATAATTAACAAAATACAGGAAAAAAATTAATTAAATATAAATTAATATAAAACATACCAAATCCATATCATTGGAATTATAAGATCACATGTAACCAAATTTCCAATTTCATAAAACTGGAATAAAATATTCCATAAATCATATCCATACATTTCTGAACTTGTTCCAAGTCATCATAAATAAAGGATATGGTTTCTCCCATTAAACTATGCTATTTGGACTCATGAATTCATTATGTAACAACATAACTATAGGTTCACCTATCACAAAATAATTATAAGGATTTTTTTTGAGAATGAAATGAATTAAAAATAAAATATGTAATGTTTATTATGAAACTAGGTGCATCAACCGGGATAAGTAGTGAGTTATTAACAATGTTGAAAATACATATTTAAAAATAATAATTTTTTATAGGTTCTGATATGTGGTGTAAAATTTATGTAAGAACCTATTAATCAGTATTGTGAAATTTAGTGTATTTAAACATCATTTTGTAAAGGGATTTTATTCAAGTAAATATCAAAAAAAAAAATAAAAGAAAGAGTAAAACAGTTATAGAAAATATCAGTGATAGAAAGAATAAGGAAATGAATAATAAATATAAAGTCAATATTGAGTGGGAGAGAGTGATAGAAAACAAAACAAAAAAATTAAAAGAGTCTGGGACAACCCCTCATGAACAATATAATTAATGATATAAAAATCTAATAGAGATGAAATAAGAAAATAATACTAATTATGTAATTTAATATTAGTATATAATACAGTCAAAAACATTTTATAAATGATATCACAGAGAAGATATAAAATAGGGACGTAATTTATGAATAATCGTGAGGTTTGGAAGAGAAACCCTTAGATCCAGTCCCAACTATTTTTTGGCGGTCTAATAACCAATTAAATAATAATTTATTATTTATTTATTACTTTATTAAGAACCATTTTCATGTTTCTTTCATAATTGTCACTGATTTTATTCTATATATTATCATTATTTATTTATGAAAATGAGTACATATTATTTTTTAGGTTTTCTTGTTTTTTTTTACAGTTCAAAAACAATTATCTATAAAGGTAATTGTCAAAGGACACTGCAAAAAATAGTCCAATAATATTCAAGATATTCATGAGATATTATTCATTCCATTCCATAACATGAGGAGTTTAATAGTTTAATATATTTCTATTTTTAAGAGAGACTTCCTCAGTAAACATGAATTAGATGGATACGATTTTTTACATTTCAAAATATTATTTTTTTTATCATTACAAAATTATAATGAATGATAAGATATTATTATAAATGATCTATTCAGTAATTAATTTTTTTAATAATATATATAGAATGAATAAGTGAAAATAAAATATCCTTGTTCACTTATTTAGCTTAAAAACATAATGGAGAATGATTTTTTAAATGTGTTTTAATGTATTGAAAAATGAATAAATATTTCGGATTTACAGAACCCCATTAGATTATAATGAAATTAAACTTTTAATGTTTAATTTTAATGATTATTTATAATATATAAGTGGTAATTGGATAATTTAAATAAGAATAAATGGGTTTTGAAACCTATAATTCAACGAGTAATAATGAGTAAACTCTCATAGATAAATGGTTAAATTAAAATTAATTACATTGATATATAATAATTATAGTGAATGAAGTTGAATCATAATGGTATTTTGAGATAGAATAATCTCAAAATATGAATGGAATTACAGTTTCCAGAACCCCTACATCTCTATTTTCATCATGATAATTATATTGAGTGAGATGCGATTGATGGTTGGAGTTTTTCCATGAAAGGAAATTAGGAATTTGGAAAAAGAAGTATAGATATGTATTTTGAAATAATTTTTTAATGGATGTTGTATATTGAGTATGGATAAAGTGACAGAGTATTGGTTTTTATATAGAAAAGGGGTGAGGTATCATTGAAAAAATTATAAAATATTTTATTTTTTTCAATTAATAATTTAAATAGTATTGATTCATATTAATTTTATTAATGTTTCATCAATATATTTTTTTGATGAAATTTAAAACATCGATAAAAGGAGTGAAGTATTTGATATATTTTATACAATTAAATTATTCAAATATATTTTTATATCCAAATAAAATAATAATTAGCTTTCGAAAATTTATTTAAGGGTTTTGAAATTAAGTATATTATTTTTAAATTTATCATATTACTCATTAAACATCTTTTACATTGTGAAAAAACATAATAAAATTGGATTCATATTTATATCATGTTGATTTCATAAAACATTAGGTATTCACAAAATATGTTTATTAACTATTTATCTTTAAATTAACATTTTAATAATAAAAAATCACCCTCAGCAAAATTTGATGCGATGTTTCAGATAATTAAATAAATTTTTCAAATTAAAATTATATATTCTAAAATATTAATTGTAGCTAAATTAATATAATACATAGAAAAATATTATTTTCTAGGATATATGAAGATGAACCTATATCCTTCTGGTTGTGAGAATTATTCTTCATTATACCAATAAGTGTCGAACCCCAAAGAATTCAATAGTTGGTATCTAATTTTGAGATTTATAAATTATTGTTTTTCAATACACTAGAAACTATTTAAATAAATTTTAAGAGACCACATTATCAATGTATTTCATACAGGTTATTGGTAAAGGGTTATTTCATCAACTGTGTGATATGTAAGGGGGTGTGAGTATGTATGTTTCGGTGGGTTTGATTTATTTGGTGAAATGTATTGGTGTTGGATAAAAATGTTTTCCTGGGAGTGATAGATCTTTCTAGTGGGATTACAACATCTTCATGGTCGAGTGCATGGAATAACATCGATTCACAGATGAAAACAACCAAGAAATTTTTTTGATTGGAGGTTTCAACTACTTTTCAAGAAATATAGAATCTTGGGGAGGCTGTGGTTCCATTAAATATAATATAATAAATATATTTGTAATAAATTAGGATATACGTGCCTAGTCATAATATAATTTTTTCTTCTTTATGGATAAATAAAATTTTAGTGACTTTGAGTGAATACATTCCTATTTGTTATTCTTTTTTAATTTTCATAATATTTATTTTATTTATAATTCATATTTTTGACATATTAAATTTATATCTTATGAAATTCCTAAATGTAAATTTACTATAAAAATTTAACACTTTACTAAAGGAGTTAAAATTTACTTTAAAAAACGTATAAATATTTATTCATTATGTTAAAAAATTTGAAAAATCATTTTTTAGGATTTAAATATTTATATGTATTTATTTTTATTATTTTTATTATTAAAAATTTGGTATTTTTCAAGTTTAAATAATGTTGATACTATTTCAAAGTTCGACTATCATACGAATAGTCATATATCCATTATAAGTTTTATAAGTACCACTTATATATATTATTCTTCATTCACTTTATTTTTTCTCAATGTTAAATATTATTCAATTATTAAATAAAATTCATATTTCTAAAATTTTATTTTCATTTTACAACATCGCTCACAAATTGGGTATTTTTAGTTGATCAAGAATATACCAATTATTTGTTTATAATTATTTAAATTATTATTATATATTTCCCCATTATACAATTTTTTATTTTTGACAAAATATACTAATCTTTTTACCTTTTTAGGTTTTATTCTATTTATTTATTATAGTCCATTAATTTTTTGTACACTAGTATTTAATTTTGTAATAGAAACTAATTAAGTATGAAATATATATAACTTTATTTTCATATCATTAGAAATAAAACAAAATAATTTTTTTCATGTATAATTAAAATTGAAATTTTATGAAAATATACATTTAAATTTTGCGATGTAACATGTGGAAAAAATAGAAAGAATACAATAACTAAATTTTGATGATGGGGAGAGGATTTATCTCCCCATTTCTATAGGCAGATTAGGGTTTTCGAAGAGAATATGTGGTGGATGATTTTCTCCCTTATGTTAGATTTGATAACCATTGTTATGGAAAGGAAGTGGTTTTATCAACCGACTATGTTGATATTTGGAAGTAACCAACACAAACTCACCTAGGGTGAATGAAGTTGTTGGCATGAGCACAGATGCGATGAATGATGTGGCTGATTTGAGCAGACATGTAGTCGTGCCAAGTCATGCTACGGTGAATGATGTGTTTGGCAAGAGGAGAGCTGCAGATGAGGTGTCCAATGAATCTCAAATTCACTAAGTGGTAGATGATCATTGATTGATAGGTGGTTTGAGAGATGTGGAGGGTGGGACTCATGGTCTTCCTGCAGGACTAGAGCATTGAATCGAAGGTGAGAAATGGTCTTTCTGATGGGGTAACCTATGTGAATTGTTACTTTTCTATCATTAAAGGTGTGATTTATTCTTCCATTTATAGAAAATGGAAGTAATTCACATAAATTTTTACCCTGATGCTGCCTTAGAGTGGCGCAAAATTAGAAAGTTCACGGTTTTTGCCAATTATTTCTTCCTAAATGCTCTATACCTCTAAAAATAGATGATCTCAAAGATAAAATTTCATTCATTGGGGGTTTATCATCCTGGAAATGTGTCTCACTATGAAAGGGATACTTCTATATGATCTTCATCATGAATGAACTGAATTTTTGAGCCTAGGGCATCAGTTCCATTGTGCTCAAACTTGGGATTATTTTACTTCCTAAATGGGATAAAAATTTCAACCCATTTAAGGTTGGTAACACCACTACTAAAATGTAGGTAAGGGTTATGTGTAAAATTGGAAACTCTAGAAGCCAAAAATTTTTCATGATATTTCACGGTATATTAGAATATCAATTAAAATGGAAAAGGGAACAAAAGTGGATTGATTTGGGCACATTGAATTATTAATGGTAGATGTTGAACTGGGCTTGAATTTTTTTGATAAGGTAATTATTGCAACAGATGATGATATTATTGAGTTTAATATAATTTATATAAAAATGCCAAAATTTTGAAAGGACTTCATTGTTATAGTTCTTGAATATTTTACCGGTAGGAACTCTATAATATATATATTTTAATCATTTTGTGGACATGATATAAGAATATTTATTAAGAAGAGAAAAAATACCCATGTACGGAAGGATGATGTTCTCTTTTAGTTGCAGCGACCTAAGGATAACAACGTTCCGTGTAAGAGTGATGATGGAATTGACATTGCTTCTGATATTATCGAGCAGACGAAAGAAGAACATGGAATTGTTCTTGAAGATATAGTTATGTCAAGGAATGATGATATGTTTGGAAAGCCAAGTGACTCACCTAATGTTCATTACATCACTACTATGTTGAAGTCTATGGCTACCATCTTCTCTGAAGAACTGAATATCAATCCTAATACTTATAAAAAAGAAAAATTGATTACTTTCAGCAACATCAAATATATTCTTCTCCTCAAATTCTAGGAAGTGATTGTGACTGGAGGGATGAATACGTAATTGAAGAAGAAATTAAAAAAGAGATTGACCAACATCTTTCACATGAAAGGATGGCTACTTCAGGTAACCAAATAGGTAATGAAATTTCATAATCTAAGTCTCCTATCATTTCTAAAATTTTCAATGCTTTTGCAATACCTATTATAGATAATGAGGGATTTCAGATTATTTTATAAAAGAAGTTGATGTCTCTAGTTTTTCCTCCATTGGGTTTAGTGAAACCGAATACATGTTACCCTTCTCCTATCTTTAATAAAAATATTTATGGTGTGATTGAGATGCTTGATATTCAAGGCTCTAATAATGATAAAAGGCACTAGATGATTATTTATATGACTAAAGAAATAGAGGTATAGGTGACGATGACTACTGTGAGAAGATAATACTCTCCTAAAAAACATTGGAGTAGTAGAAGGGTAGCTCATATTCTGAAATCTCTAATTATCATACATTACATTAATGGCCTAAATATCTTCCTTAATGTAGGGGGGTATCGCGAGGTTGTGCTTGTTGTTGCGGAAGGGTTGACTGGTATACAATTCGAGAAGAGAAATAAATCTATGTGAATATTTGAGGGAAAATATAGTTAGTTAGATTTTATTCTTTGGGTATTTTAAAATTGTTTCCCATACATTAATTGTAACACCCCAATCATCCTCGATATGTTTCCCTTTAAATAATGTAATATCTTTCATTATATGCAACTTCGAGATTCTAACACACAGCGACCAACCAAACAAGCCATTATGAATAGTAATACCAACATTTTTAAATTTTATAAATTTTATCTTACAAAATTTACTTCCTTTTTGGATTTGGATTATTTAAATAAGCATAGGGTATATTTTTGGTATTTTTCTGAAAACATTCATTTTTTATGAATAGTGAAAATACTAAATTTTAATTAAAAACAACTTTTTTAAACGAAATAATTTATAGTGTTAAATTATACATTTGAAAGGGTTTTAAGTATCATTAGATTATATTTTTATCATTTAACATAATTTAATTCATTGAATTAAATCTCACAATTAAGCTGGATATAAACATGTGTCAATCTTTTGATAGTTATTATTTCATAAAAACATGCTTCAAGTTTTGACAACAGTAATTAATTTTAAATTTTCTTCCACTTCTGTGTTTTGAATTTGGAAAAATGGATTCCATATTTTGTAACAAGAGATCCAAATTGTGTAAATAGTTAGCTTATATTTTTATTCATTAGAAATATTTACTTCAGTAAATATTTTATTTACCGTGGTTAAAGGGGTAAATTCAGTAAATAAGGTTAAAAATTAATATTATAATAATATGAAATTTCATTTACACATGTCCTAACCCTATTGGATGATACATGTCCGACCATGGGAATCCTTGGGTAGATTTTGGGACCCCATGGAGCCATATGGAAGTGTTAATTACATTTTATATTAAATAATCTAAAGTAAAGACAAAAATAACAAAAACAAATATCTTTTAGTAACAAAAAGTTTATATGAGGTTATATAATTGAAATATTCGAATATAAATTGTCATTAGAAATATAAAAAGATTTCCTACATTAGGATATTTTATTTATAGTTTTTAGACATAAAATAAATATATTTATATATGACACAATAATGATACAATATTTTCTTTATTAATGAAATAATCAAATAAATGATATTATAAATACTAAACTAAATAAAATTTGAATGTTTTGATGCTATAAAATAATTATATAGGTGACTAAGACATGTAAGGGTTGATTTAATGTATTTATTTCAAAGTAATAAAATTTTTAGGACTTTATCAAAAATAAAATATTAAATAATGTCAAAATTGACATAAATGAGTTTTTAAAACAAAAACAATATTATTGGTTGGTATAATAATTAAAAAAAATATAAGGATCATAAAAAAGACTTATATAATGATAGGTGTATTATTAATTATCCACTTGGGGTTCTCTTGAACGTTTATTGTACGTTTATTAACCGTATAATATATATAAACAAAGAGGCATAGTAAATGTCAAACTATTTAACTAAGAGTTAAATCTAAAGGAAAAGGTTAATATAGTGACCCAAACCTGTCTAAAACCTATTGGTTGACTATTTTTCGACCCATACCCACCATATACTTAAAATAATTCATTTTGGATCCATTAGAAACCGAAAATTAGTTTATTATGAAATAATATTTCAATCTTTTCCTAAGGTGTCCCCCACCCCTCTAATAAAAGGGTACTTCCACCTCTCTAAAATTAACACATTAAAAGACATTTGGCTTAGCCATCCCCTACCCAAATATCCTCCACAATATCATAACTTTATTCTATAGGCCTTACATTAGTCAAAAATCCAACATAAGGGGCCCTTTTGATCAAATCAAAAGGAAGAACTTGAAAAAGAGGTAAATAATTCATCACCTCTTTCAAGTTCTTTTCTTATTCCACTTCCTATTACTTTATTGTTTCCATTAAAAAATAATAAATCTAGTATCTTATATATATTTTTATTTTATTACAAAAATTTTACAACTATATTCATTATTATATCCATCCTATAAATGACAAAGTCATCGTACGTGCGTACGTACAGATTACCGTCTCCACTTCGTGGTGTGGTTTGTTATTCTAATACTTCATCATTTGTATGGGAATAATTATGAGTATAGATGATGTAAATAATAAATATAACGTGATTATTATTCATTTTATATGATATAACACCCAATTATATAATATTTTAATATCAAAAGAATGATATTGTCGCTCGTGCATACGTACGGATTACCGTTTCCACGAACGCGATGAGATTCATTCCCCATCATATCCATTCAAGACTAATTTTCATTTGATGAATAAAAATAATGTTTAATGACTTTATATCATTCGGAATATGAATAATATGCATCATATCTGTAACAAACATTACATACATAACAATGCATATAAAGGAAAACGAATTTGTTAATACCCAAAATGATGATACTACTAAAATATCATTAACAAAGAAATATTAAAAGATCTTATATGCTATAATATTAATTTATATAGTTATTTTTATAATTTAATAATAATCATTTCACCATTATACATGATTTTAACCTACCCTCGACCATGGAAAATTACAAGGTAAGGGGTTTCTTATCTCACTTTTAATTCTGTGATATTTCCATTGTTCGCCACTTATTTATTAAATGTGGTGTATTGTGTACTATAATTTGATATATATATATATATTGTAATTATTATCTTTATATTCATGGTATTATGTGATTCATTTTGTTGTTATTAAAAATTGTACATACTAATCGATTGATTACAATGAAGTAAGGGTTTTCATCTAACTTCCTATTTTCGTGAGATTCATGCCATATTGCCACTATTTACTTATGTGTGCTCTATGTAATGAACAATGATTATATTATTTGTGAAATATACTTTAATTTATGAGTATTTACATCTTAATTTTATGATCCATCTTTCATGGGATGTATGTTTCGTAAGTTACCAAATTGGTAAGGGAATTTCAAATTTCAATTTCCACTCATTTGGCTTTACGCATTCTTCATTGATTATTTTACCCCATGATTATGTGTGGAATCACTATTTATTATTTGTGTATTAATTTACACTCCCCTTTTTGAGGATATATTTTTGATACACATAATCACTCCATTGATAAATTCTCATATCATCGATATGAACATGATAAGAGTAATTTTAACTCAATATCCATTTATTGAGTTAAACATACAATTCATTGGTGTTGTGTTTACATGAATGTGTGTGAATGTCCTATGATAGATTTACAATGAATATCCAATAATATTGAGTGTATTTATATTTTTCACACATAATTATGTCGTTGATTTATCCTTAACCTATGGATACGGTCTTTATAAGATATTTTATCTCAATTTACATTCCAATGAGACTTCTTTGTTGGTATACACCAATTAACTTTTATATGGTGTATATAATGTAGTTTGACATAGAATATGATGAATCCCTTTATTCTCATTATATTATAATGTTTTGATTACCTCAATTATTTGTATTGAAGTGTCTCTTTTTTTAGGAACTCTAACTAAAATATTATTTTCAATGTTATAAAGATTTATTCTTCTAAATATTTCTTATTAATGTCCATGTTTTAAAAATGCTTATAAGGATTTAGTTATATGGAAATTAATGTTTTAAAATTAATATTAGTTTTAAAAGTTTCAAAGTGGTATGGGACACTTTTATTCAAAAATCTATTTTAAATGCATCAGACGGCCCAAGAGCCTTTGATGTTTTCTTTAAAATAAGCACCTTTTTAAGGGATAAAGGGGAACCTGAAAGACTTCATGGACATAAAACATACTTGACCCGAATATGAGAAAATAATCCCACATTGGCAACTCGATGTAGCCCCTCCCTAGAATTTGTAACATGATAAATCCCTCCACCAATGCCAAACTAAACTGCTAGAAAGTGGTTTATGTCAAGGCATAGGGACGATCTGATGGTTGTCTCCATACCCTCTCAATCATCCAAGTCCTTAAATCCTACATAGGTGAATTTCCTACTCTGAATCCTCCATTGAGGCCAGCCTTAGTGGTCATGTCTGGTCAAAACTTCAAAACCTGAATCTTGAAAATGAGCCAAATTCTGCACATCATCATCAAATTGAAAGTGAGGAAAAAAATGAAAAGTATAGAAAACCGAGTCTTCATTATCCAGTACTGAAAGACACAAATAACATCGATAGAGAGTCTCCTTTGAGGGGGTCCAAGACGATCTGAACCCGTAGCGCCTCCTTGGGCATGAAGCTGTTCATCTCAAACTATAGAATAAACCCTCGCCAGATTCCAAATCGCCAAACCACATGAAGACGAGGGACTGGAAAGGAGGATTGCATCAGTGACAAAGACGTCACAAGAACCAATAAACACATCCAGAAACCAAAAACACCAGGAAAATGCAAAAGTCATCAACCTACAAAAAACAAAAGAAAACAAGAATAGGCCCTCCCACCCACTATGCTATTCTAAAGCCGACACCACATCTTCCTGGAAAGAACCCTCCCTGGATCTGTCGCTGGTTCACTCCGGATTGGATGTCTGATGCCAGAATTGGAGCCAACTCTAGAAGCCGAGAGCACTCCAAGTTAGTTTATGTGCCAGTCGTTGCAGGATCTTCCGCTGAGGCTGGTAGCACACCGGACCTGACATTGAGCAAGACGAAATGTGCCAGATCTAAATCCGAGCCATGGATGAGAATCCACCGCCGATCCGAGATCTACATCGAGCCAAGCGCAGCGACGAAAACATGACGTCGATGCCCGTCAACATTCCAGAGAAGGGGAAGAGAAAAAAACTCGTGGAGAAACCCTTGGTGTGGAGGGGAGAGGAGACAACCGCCGCTCCGAGGCTTCTGTTCAGATAATTCTATTTTAAATGGATTCTTGATAAATAGTGAAACTTTTAAATGTTTTCAAGATAAAGGATGATATTTATCTCAAATAGTTTTGATGATTATTTTCATCTATGTCAATATCCTTCATTATTCTGTATTGAAGTTGATCTATTATAAAATAATCTTCCATATTGTATTGAATGAGTTATGTTTGACTGTGGATGTGATATTTTTATACCATTCATGGTTTTGGGTAAAAATATTGACATTTCGTATGCTAGTTTTAATATGAATGTTCAGATTATGTTTCAACCTTTTCATATGAGGAATGCATTTGACTTAGTAAGTGACGTTTTGAGCCCGAAATATCACATCGATGCATCAATAGGTATCATAAGACAAACTAGTGTCTTGGAAGAAGGCCTTGACCAAATATTATTCTTAGTCTTGGCATGAGGCCTTGACTATGTGCTTATGATTTCTGGAATTATGCATTCAATCATTATGTCATTATCTATAGAAATTTCATGTTCTTATTAGGATAGTTGAGCAGCCATAGATATTTTTTATTTTGGAATTATTTACTCATCTCATATTCCTACCATAAAGTGCTCATGTTGATTATTTGTTAAGGAATGTGTTTTAAATTATTCACCATTCTTAATATTTATGTTATCTTCTGCTATATTTCTTACCCTTAGTGAGCGTTTGAGTTCACCCCTTTCCTATGTTTCTTTTTCCCAGGATATGATGGAGTTAGTTATGATTGATTTGTAGACATAATCTAGAAAAATTGGATATTTCTAATTGAATAAATTAGTTTTGTTTTTCTTTTCAAATTGTAATGATGAACTTATGTATTTATCTTGTTTGCAAGACTACTAAACTAATCGGTCCTTCAGGACTTGATTCCTTGTAATCATGCCAACGTATTAAAATAATGCTCCAGCCACTGGGTAACTGGTGTCATGGCGTTATAGTTTGTATTAGAGGAAGTTTATTAAAAACCTTGGAAACTAAATTTAGATAAACTACGATTAGAGCACATTATCCTAAGATATACTTTGAGGATTAGTATAGAAGAACTTCTTAGAATTTGGATATTGTAGGGATTTTATGAGTTTTTTAAGCAATAAATCCCTGTCTGGATACGAGTAGATGGAGGTGGATCTGGCACAGATGTACCTAGAGGTAAAACCCGAAAACCCCTCTTTGAGCTAGACTCGAACAGGAACCGGTGCACGACAATGGGCCTTGCTCACTCTTTGTTATGACACTCATGGAGGATAAGCTTAGGATAATTTAAATTTTCTTTACAAACTGATCTGAAATATTTTAATATAATATGAGAATAAATGACCTTGATTAATACTAAGGTGTTTCAAATTGAAAATATGGTGTCATGATATTCTATAAATGATTTTATTTCTATTGTTACTCACATAGTGGTTTCTGGTTTTAGTCAATGGATAGATTCCGAGGAAGTCATAGTAACTTTGAACATGATGTACAAGGTCAGATCGGTGGTCGAAATGAGAAACAAAATGGAATGTTGATAGGCAAAAAAGATATCATGTTCATGCCAAATCAGTTTTCCAAAAATATGATCAACAATATATATATTAACTAACTCTCGGACTCAAAAAAGAAGAGAAAGGTGATGAATGATAAGAGCTCCAGTAGTGGAGACCATGGAGAAAAGAATCCTCAATTTCCATCATGCAGGAAATGTAGAAGGAGACACCTAGGAAAGTGTCTCAATGGAACAAACAAATGCTTTACTTTTGGGAAATAAAGACATAAAGTAAATAATTAACGAGGAAAAATGAAGAGTACTATAGAAGAAAATAAAAATGGTCCTAAGTATCCATTTACAATTATTTTCCATAAATGTAGGGGACCTGGCCATTAACAGAGTGAATGACCTATTCTATAGGATATTTTCGTGGTCAAAGAAGAAGCTATGTGGAAATAAATGGTTGGAGATATGTTTAAAAGTATTAGTTCTCTTTGTTGATGGGATTTATTTGGAATAATTTTCTCTTGTATTTGTAACCCTGCAGTTTTTCATGTGAAAATTATATTTGAGGAAGATTTATCTTTTCTCTTGTGGATATAGTTATAAATAACCATTTGGTTTTATATGATATTTGAGTTTGATGAAATTACTAGTTATTATATTTTTGGATGAAAATGAAAGGTATAAGATAACATTTAAGGTTAAATTATTTTATGATTATTTTGAGGAATTTATCCCATTTTGGTAATGTTATAAAATATAGTTTTTGAAAAAGTACAACACACAGACCGTGTGACAACCCATCACATTCGGACAAAGCTATGGGAATTGAACCCACAACCAGAGTGCGATTGGGATTTATTGCCTACCACTGGATTATGTGAAGTCCCTAGTTAGTGTGACTAATTATTATTAGTTAAATGATTTTATTGATAAATAATAAGTTCATTTGGGATCCTATGTCTTATAAAATTAATACCCTTAGTATAGGAAAATGATTTTATGATTAAGTGATAATTGTTATTTTGGAAGAATATCTCTCTGTTGGGAATACTATATGCATAAGGAAAATAGAATACTATGGTATTTCATTAGAAAAGTAATGGTGGATTTTTTTCTATATTTTTATTATGGATTTATAGAGATTTGGGTTATTTTTGGAAATGAATAACATATAATAGAAAATATGTGATTATTTTATTTACTTTTATGTATGTTACTTTAAGAGTAATTGATGTCATTTGGAGATGCAATTTAACTTGGAAGACTACATAACCAAATTATTCTATGTTTTTTGTTTCAATGTTAGTTTGTGTTATATTTAAAGATTTTAAGGACAATTTTTTATTGAGTGGTATTTGTTTACCATTGGAATATTGTTAGATTAATTTTAGAAATTAATATTAGTGTTTCATTATCTAAATGATTATCCTTTTGGGAGATCATCTGATCTTGTACTAACCATTTTGGTTTTGATTAATCTCTAAAGAAAAGGTAAATATATAGTTTATCATTTGTGGATCATGTGATTCTCTAGAAGTTAATTCTAGCTCTTCCAGTGTGACCAAGTCATTTTTAATTCTCATCATTTGAAAAAAATGAGTTGGTGGTAGAAATTTATTAAATAATGAAACTATACCTAAAAATTACATATATCTATTTATGTTTTTAGTAAATCTCATAAAAAATTTCTCATCTTTATGAAATGTAACTTAAAAAAAAAAAAACTCTCCGTTTATTTTTCCTACTGGGAAACTAATGATCGTTTGTCCCATCACAAGTTTGTGGTTTTCTTGTTGTTAAATTTCTCTTAATCATGTTTTGTATCCCTCTCCATCCGAACATGAACCTTATTTTATCTTCTTTTATCCATGTTTTTCTAAATGGAATCCTAGTATGGGTTATCCCGGGTGGCCTTTGTACTTCTCTTTCTCTCTTTTAAAGCCATAGTTTTATTGAATATTTTTACGATGTGGAACATTAAATTATGTTTTGAAGCCCAATTTTAAAAATTGCAAGGATGAAATATCAAAAATTGGGGAATAATGTAACACCCCAAGCTTCCACAGTACGTTTCCCTTTAAATATTTTAATATCATGCATTGTACGGAACTTTGAGATTCTAACACACCCCGTCCAATCAAACTATCTGTTACGAATAATAATACCCAATTTTTGAAATTTTATAAATTTTATCTTTCAAAATGGAATTCATTTTTGGATTAGTAATATCGAAATTATCATAGAGTTAACATTTGGTATTTTTTTGAAAACATTCAATTTGTGATGAATAGTGAAAATACTTAATTTTAATTAAAAACAACACTTTTAATCAAAATAATTTATAGTGTTAAATTATACATTTTAATGGTTATTAAGAATCATTAGATTATATTTTTATCAATTAATATAATTTTAGTCATTGGATGTAATCTCATGATTAAACAAGACATAAACAAGTGTCAATCTTTTGATAGTTATTATTCCATAAAAACACACTTATTGTTTTTACAATGCAAATTAATTTTAAATTAATTTATGACACTTAAGTGCTTTAAATTTAGAAACATGGATTCCAGATTTGAATTCAGGAGGTCCAAATTTTATAAAAATGAAACATTTATTTTTAGACATTAGGAAAATTTACTTCAGTAAATATTTTATTTATTGTGGTTAAACGGGTGAATGTAGTAGATAAGGTTAAAAAATAATATTATAATAATATTAAATTACACTAAGACATGTTCTAACCATATTGGATGATACATGTCCGACCATGGGCATCCTTGGGTCGATTTTAGAACCCTATGGAGCCACTTGATAGTGATAATGACATTTTATAGTAAATAATCAAAAGTAGAGACACAAATAACAAAACCAAATATCTTTTAGTAAAAAAAATTTATATGAGGTTATATAATTGATATATTCGAATATAAATAATAATTATAAATCCAAAATGATTTAATACCTTATGATATTTTATTTATAATTTTTATAAATAAAATAAATATATTTATATATGACACAATAATGATGCAATATTTTCATTATTAATGAAACAATCAAATAACTGATATTATAAATACTAAAATAAATATATTTTGAAAGTTTTGATTCCATCCAAAAATTTTATAGGTTCTTATGACATGTTATGGTTGTTTAAATGTATTTATTTTTATGTAATAAAGTTTTAAGACTTTAACAAAAATCAATTATTAAATAATGTCAAAATTGAAATAAATGAGTTTTTTTAAAAAATACAATATTATTGGTTTATATAATAACTTTAAATATCTAAGGTTCATCCAAAAGCCTTTTATAATGATAGGATTATTATTAATGAACCACTTTTGGTTCTATTGGAAGTTTATACTATGTTTATTAACCATATAATATAAAAATACAAAGAGCCATGGTAAATGTCAAACTATTTAACTAAGAGTTAAATCTAAAAGATAAGGTTAATATAGTGGCCCAAAATGGTCTAAAACCTATTGTGTGAGTGGTTTTAGACCCATAACTAACTTATTCTTTAAATAATTCATTTATTATCCATTAGGAACATAAAATTATTTTATTATATAATAATATTTCAATCTTTTTCTAATTAGGTGCCACTCACCACTCTTATAAAAGGGTACTTACACTTCACTCAAATTCACACCTTCAAAGCCATTTGGATCTACCAAACCTTTCCCAAATATCCTCCAAAATATCCTCCCTTCATCCTAGAGTCCTTCATTTAGTCAGAAACCCAACATAAAGGGCCGTTTTGATCAAATCAAAAGGAAGAACCCGAAAAGATGTAAATATTTCATCACCTCTTTCAAGTTCTTTTCTTTTTCCACTTCCTCTTTATTTATTGTTTCCATTATAAAATAATAAATCCAGTATCTTTTATATTATTTTATGTTATTATAAAAATGGTACAACCATATACATTATTCTATCCATCCTATAAATGACTATGTCACCATACGCGCGTACGTATAGATTACTATCTCCACGTCATGGTGTGGTTAGTTATTCCAATACATCATCAATTGGATGGGTTTAATAATGAGTATAAATGATGTAAATAATAAATATAACTTGATAATTATTTTTTTTATGATATACTGTCCAATTATATATTATTTTTATATCAAAATAATGATATTGTCGCTCATGCGTACGTACGGATTACCATCTCCACGAACGCGATGAGATTCATTCCCCATCATATCCATTCAAGATTAATTTTCAGTTGATGATTAAAAATAATGTTTAAAGACTTAATATCATTCATAATATGAATAATATACATCCAATCCATAACAAACAATACATACATAATGAATCATATAAATGAAAATGAATCAGTTAACACCCGAAATGATGATACTACTGAAATATCATTAACAAGCAATATTAGAAGATCATATAAGTTATAATATTAAAGTGTATGGTTATTTTATAATTTAATAATAATTATTTCACCATTATATAGGAGGTTAACCTACCATAGACCAAGGAAAAGTACAAGGTAAGGGGTTTCTTATCTCACTTTTAATTCCGTGAGATTTTCATTGTTCGCCACTTATTTTTTTAATGTGGTGTATTGTGTACTGTCATTTGATATATATTATCATGATTCTATTTATATTCATGGTATTCTGTGATTAATTTGGTTGTTATTAACATTTATCCATACCACTTGATTGATTACAATGAAGTAAGGGTTTTCATCTCACTTCTTATTTCCGTGAGATTCATGCCATATTGCCAAAATTTCCTTTTGTGTGGTGTATGTACTGCCCAATGATTGTATTATTTGTGTAATATAATTTCAGCTATGATTATTTACATCTTAATTTTATGATCCAACTTCATGGGATGTATTTTTTGTAAGTTACCAAATTGTTATGGGAATTTCAAATTACAATTTTCACTCATTCGGCTTTACACATACTTCATTGATTATTTTACTCAATGATTATGTCTTGAATCACTATTTATTATTTTTTTATTAATTTCCACCACCCTTTATGTGGATATACTTTTGATACACATAATCACTCCATTGATAAATTCTCAAGTCATCGATATGAACTTGATAAGAGTATTTTTAACTCTATCTCCATTTATTGAGTTAAATATCCAATTTAATGGTGTTGTTTTTACACAAATATTTATGAATGTCCTATGATTTATTTACAATGAATATCCAATAATATTGAGTATATTATTATTTTTCACACATAATTATGTCGTTGATTTATCGTTAACCTAAGGATATAGTCTTTATAAGAAATTTCATCTCAATTTACATTCCATTGATACTTCATTGTTGTTATCTGACAATTCACTTTTATATTGTGTATATAATGTACTTTGACATAGAATATAATGAAACCATTTATTCTCATGATATTATAATGTTTTTAGTACCTCAACTGTTTGTATTCAAGTGTCACTCTTTTGGTTATGAACCATAACTAAAATATTATATTAAATGTTTTAAATATTTAATATTCTAAATCATTCTCATTAATATCCATGTTATAAAAATGGTTTTAAGGATTTATTTATATAGGCATTGAAGTTTTAAAATTAAAATTACTTTTAAATGTTTCAAAGTGGTATGGGAAACTTTGACTCAAAAATCTATTTTAAATGGCTTCTTGATAAAAAGTGACACTTTTAAATGTTCTCAAGAAAAATGAGGGTATTTCTCTCATATAGTTTTGATGATTATTTTCATCTATGTTAATATACTTCATTATTCTTAATTAAAGTTGATATATTATAATATAATATTCCATATTGTATTGAATGAGTTATGTTTGACTGTGGATGTGCTATTTTTATACCATTAATTTTTTTTGGTTAAAATATTGACATTTCGTATCCTAGTTTTAATCCAAATGTTCAGATTATGTTTCCAAATTTTTAATATGAATAATTCATTGGAAATAGTAAGTGACGGTTGGAGCACGCTATAGCTCCTCAATGTTTTGGTAGGTCTCATGAGACAAATAGTGTCTTGACACAAGGCTCTGACAAAATCATATATGTAGTCTTGGCACGAGGCCTTGAATATGTCGTTATGATGTACGACATTATATATTACATCATTATGAGATCAGATATTGATATTTCATGTGGTTATTCAAGTAGTAGAACACCCATGACTATGTTTTATTATGGAATTATTTACTCAGCTCATATTCCTTCCATAATGTTCTCATGTTTATTATTTGTTAAAGCATGTGTTTTTAATTATTCACCATGCTTAACATTTATGTTATCTTTTGATTTATTTATTACCCTTACTGATCATTTGAGCTCACCCCATTATTATGTTTCATTTTCCCAGGATATGAAGGACTTAGTTATGAGTGACTTGTAGGAATAATCTAGGAGCCTTGGATGTTTTTCTAATGGAATAAATTAGTTTTATTTTTCTTTTCAAATTGTAATGTTGAACTTATGTATGTATCTTGTTTCCATGACTACTAAACCGGTCGGTCCTTCAGGACTTGATTCCTTGTAATCATGCCAATGTATTAAAATAATGCACCGACGTCGGGTAACTGGGGTCGGGGCATTACACTATTGGGTTCTTATTATTTCTTTCTCATAATAAAAGAGGTACATCCTCAATGCTTCTATAAAAAATCCAACAACTAACTCTATTACATTACATAAAAATCTCATCATTTTAATAATAACTCAAAGAAGTATTCATGTTAGTTAATGCATGTCTATTATTTAGAATATTTACATCGGGGGGGGGGGGGGGTTATAAAAGGTTATAATATATATAATTTAAATATATTTAATAATTTTATATAAAATAAGAACTTAAAAACCAAATAAATAGTTCACATATGGGTAATACAACATTATTAATAACTATGTTTCACATTCCATATATTATAAAATCATAAAATATTTAAATAAAATCAAAAATCCTTCCAAATATATTATTATTCTCATGAATAATTGTTTATATCAACCACTTTAATACTTATTCAACACAATCCCTTCTATTTAAAAAATAAGACTCTTTATCTTACTTTTTTTGGAAATCTAGTGTCTTGCATAAATCAATTTTCACCCAATTAAACTGATGATGATGATTTATACAACCTACCAATTAGACCATCATATAACTCCATCAATTTATGTAAACACCAACCATTAACATAAAATAACTAAACCAAAATTATGTATAAAAAACATAATTAATTAACATGTGATATTAAAGAACAATAAAATCCAAGATAAAATATTTGATGAAAACATCTAAATTACCCCAATCAGAAAAATCAGCAATTCCTAAAATTATTCTACTCAAAAAAATTCTAATTTAAGGTCAATTAATATGAATCCCTATGTTCATATTTTGATTTGATAAATCACCCTAAAAATAGTGTAAAAAAATAATCAAACTATCTATCTTAGAATTCCTCTAACAACTACACAAGATTGATCCAGTGTTTGGTTCGATTTAACTATGAATTAGTGGAATAAAATACAAAAGTCCCTAACAAAAAAGTTAAAAAAATGAATGAATTAGTGAATCAGGTGAATTATTGACTTCAATGACTAATTTATTTTAATTATCCATAATCCATAGATGATAGAATAAAATCCAAAACCCAAATAGGGCTGCATTTTTTATTTTGGAATTTTCTCAACCTTGACTTTATCCCATTCAATTTTTCATTTTTATTATAGTAATGATCTTAATATTAAAACTGATAATAAAAATAAAAATAAATATAAATGTATCAACATAAATTTATATAAATCAATAAAATCAATAATTATAATAGTTATAAAACCATTAGGCTATGCCCAGTGAGTCCACAGAACCATTTTATAAATCAGGAAAAAATTTGAACATGTTTTTTAAATAGATCTCTCACGATAACATGATGTACTTTCAGAGGATGGTTTCTAATCCAATTGAATGAAAACCTAAATAAATCTCTATTTAAATGGGGTTACCCTAACCTATTTTCTTCCTGAAAACAGGTAAAATCAAAATTTAAAAATATATAATAAAATTATTACAATGATTCAATATTTGTTGAATCCTATATTATATAAACAATTACTTATAGAAGGCATGAACCATGACCAAAGAGTCCATTTCCATAAAACTATTCATCCAAAAACATTTTCCATTCTATTTATTATGTGATCAATGTTTTCTCCATCACTATTGTTATCAAAACCATTGTTCTCTAGTAGGAAAGGAAACACACCATGTCTATGCCACTTTGACTAAATTAAACTCCACCATAACAAATATATCGATCATTAATAATTTTTAGTGCTAATAGTAATCCATCTAATAATATAAACTTAACATATTATCTCCAATGGTTCCTTTTATAGTGTAATGTTTCTATACACACAAACCCTGATTAGAACAAAACACTCATGTAGAGACCAGTCAACATGTCAATTCAAAGATGCTTTGAACAATCATTGTTTTTTAAATAATAAAATGTTGAACCCAATGGTGATTCACTATGATATATGAATCCCTAATCAATATTATCCTATTTTTTATGTTTTAATTGATACAAATAAATCAGGACCATTCTACATTGAGATATTGAAATAGTTGTATCACTAGGTATATGTTCTTTTAAAAAATTTCCATCATGATTTTGGGGAATACTATGAAATTAATCATGAAATATATCACCATAATTATAATTTCATCATTGATAACAACCACATAATGTCCAAATATTGATAGAATTTATGATTTATATAAACCACGATCATAATGGGAGAGTTTATCACGCTAGAAAGAATCATCATAAACTCATTGTTTCTATACCAACATCATAATGTTATCATCCAAAGATCATCATTTTGGAACCTAAAATTGTGGTATCCTAACCTAATATCAATGTTGGAGAACCAACTCTTGAATCTTAACTAGTGAATGAGGTTATAAATCCTTGTCAAGGGGAATTATTTTTTTCATTACATTGTTTAACTGATAATAATCAACATAATGCCTCAATCACCCCTCCACATTTTTCATTAAAAAATTAATAACACTAGAGGGAAACACTGGGTCTGATGAAACACTTCTATTGATGGTTATCCAACAAAATCATCAACTCTTGCATCTCGATAGGGGATATCAAATATGATGAATAAGTTATTAGTGGAGTCCATGGATGAAAGTCAACGAATAAAATAGATCTTTTTCTGTGAAGTTAGTTATGAAATGTCCTTGGGAAAGACATGCATATAGTCCAATAATAACAAATATATCTAGATTAATAAGTTGTTGGTTTGACTAAGATGCTAACTCACCAAAATATTAGAGTTGGGTTGTATATTCCTTCATAAAAGTCCCACTTGCTCAGTGAAGTGATATCACTTTCTAACAGAGGATAATGTTTTCCTAGGATTATAAATAACTTGTGATGATAGACAACCTAGCCCCAAATATTTTATTACTAGTCTATAAAAAATATGATATCATGAGGATTCATGAGGATGACTAATAGGTCCCATGAGAAACTCTCTCCATCAATTTTGAACTCTCACAGCCAGTATATATGTTATATCAAATAATAACTACCAATAATAATGTATACAATAATTTTTTGGAATAAGGTCTTAATAGGGGACTCTAGCTATCAGAAAAGGCATATAGAGATGAATGAATGACATACACCTATGTCAAAAAGATTAAATGAATGAGTAGACAAGTTCTTAACTCAAAAATTCTAATTTGAATCCTGATTATAATGTTCCATATATTGAAACTCACTATGGACACAAATGATAGCTCTCTCAACCTAGCACGGTCAGCCTGGCGGTAGTGGAGGATTCATCTCCTAGAATCTCCCACCACCTGTTGTTTCTCTCCCTAGAGGCCCACCTACTCTTCTATCTCGTCTGCCTCACTAGGGGCTTCCCTAACCACAACTTGGAGATCCCCAATCATGGAAAATCTTCTATCATGTTGGTATATAAATCGGATCCCAATCCTAATATGAAAACAAATATTTTGAAATCCCATTCCATGTGATTCATCCCATGAAAGTATAGCATAGGCCCTCACCTAGAAAGATGGATCCCCTACATGATCCCAGAGATTCATATCCAAACATCTTGATCTAAGAATGAGAATAACTCATCTATTGAGAAATCAATGTCTAATGCATTCTAGTTATTTTACACAGAAACTTGATTCCCACCATAAGCTCCAACCAACCCACATACCTTTTTTAGAAGCTCTAGGTCACTAGATCCCGCTCATTCACTCTATAAATGTTCATAATATAGAAGGATAATACACCATGAATTTATTTGTAGAGACCATTCTATATGATCCCTTCCTATAAGAAACCATCTTCAACCATATCTAGAGAGTATCATATGTGGTTAGTGATCCTTGTAGTGTACTCTATAACTATCAATTCAATATTTTATAGCTCATGAAGATCTTAAATATACATGGGTCATAATAATGAATATTAATTATCACCAAAAAATAGATTTTGGAAGTCCTATAATGGGAGATTAATAATCATGGGGCTAGGTCATCAAACTCTAGTAGTTCCCTATTTACCCAACGAAATAATTGGAGGCATATAAAACCATATGATTTTTCAAGGATTGAACCAGCCTCAAGAAACATATCACTAACTAATTTCAACCAACTACTTCTTTAGATTCAATATTTCTATGAATTATTAATGGTATATAAAGTTGAAAATGTTTTGCACACTACGCCTGTTCACCTCATTAGCATAACCTGCTGGTAGCACCTATGAATCAACAGGCCAAGGTGATTCTCGTTGCCTTCCTAGAGAAAACACCTCATTAGATGGCCCCTAAACAAATGCATCATCTCTCAAGGGATCATCACCATGATTCTATATCAGTAACATGGCTTCATATATGCATAGAGTAATCAAGATAGTGATCACTATGTACCCCGGTATGATGAGAATTTATAGGGGGATCTGAATTAAGATTTAAAATCAATGGTCTCAATTGTATATTATTAAAACACATATTATTCCATTAAATATATGTATCAGAATTCTAATTTAACAAGAATGTATTCAATGTATTGGTGAATGGATATGTCTGTTTTCATACCATCATTAGGTTCTATTTCCTTTAAATCCACAATCGAGTCACCCAGACACTATTTCCCTAGGTTCAAAACAAATACTCAACATGAGTTTCACTACAACACAAACCCAATGAAAAACATCTCTAGCACAACTCTACAACAACTGAACACATCTGGGGCCACCTAGATGGTAGAAATCCATTTTTTAAACCCCATGCTTACCTTCAATAGGTTGTGGGAAGTAAAAAATATTTATAATGTATAAACTATAACTATAGGAATATTCCTAAAGTGCCATTAATAACACACTTAAAAATCTTGATGAAAATGTGAAAAAGATTATAATATTCTACAACAGATAGTGTAAATCCTTGCAAGAAAAAATCTATATGAAAAAATCTATTGTATTATAGTAATAATATTAAGAGATAAGGATGAAAAAATATATGACCAACCAGAAATGATTTCCAACATTAAAAAATTGGTAAAAAGTGGAAAAACTAAGAGTTAGAGACTAAATATATGCATATATAACCACTAAACATGGTTAATATACCAATGTATTGCTAAGATTCACAAATTTATCTTTTTATCTTCTTATCATTCCACAACATGTGACATGTGCTGGGAAAGCCCGTGTAGGGGTGAGTATATAAATACCGAGTAGGATGTGCTGATTACCAGAAATGGAGTGTTAAAAATATATGAAACAACTCAACTCAAACCATAGTAATATATAAATAAAATCCAACACCCATATATATATTCTCATATTGTAACCCAGATGAGAGATAAAAGAGATCACAATCTATAAATCCCACCTATGAACAATGAGTCTACATATAACCCCAAAAGTCCATCTATTATGTCCAAAATCACATGAAAACTCTTAAGAAACTATGAGGTATGGCATTCAACTTTTGACTGCACACCATGATCAAGGGAGACACAATCCTAGGGGAGGACCTTATCCCTATCAGAGCACCAAATACGATGGAATACCACCACGAATATAGAGTCCTTTTTAATTTATATTGTGAGAGGGAGTAATAACTCACCAAATATAATGACTGTGAGGGACCATTTCCCTAGTGGGATAAGGGAGTACTAATCCCAAAAAAAACTCTGATGATCCATCCCTGATCATTGTCACCATCATGCATCTCCAAAATAATCATCATTCCTCTAACACCTCATAAACTATTTTTTATCCACTATGAATGATACCATTATATTCTATATGTAAATTTACTTATGATAAAATACTCAGGGGAAAAAATTTGTGTACCATAGAAGGAGATACATAAGGATGAAGATACTGGGGGAAGTACATGGCATGTACATGGCATCACATAGTGTGTGACTTCCCCTTTCCACCTGGGCATGTCTCCCTTGAAAATGTCCTAGAAACCCATTCAATATGACATGGAGTTTATAGGAGGAAAAAATTGTGTACATACACCTGGGGTCCTTGGCTTGAACACCTAGAACATTGTTTGGCTGGCCTTAACTAGCCATATGGAATGTCTATGGAGTTCATGATGTTTCTGACCACACAGGGTCTGAGGGTGTGTATTGCAGGGACATGGGAAAGCTACCCGAGTAGGTTTTCATGGAATATGTACCATTCTACATGGTGTGCGATCATTAACTCATTCGAAAACCATTACTCCTAGGGAAATGATATACATGAAGTGTGTTCCTCTACACAACATGACTTGAATTAGATGTTTTCACAGAAACAAAGATCCTTCTATGTGGATCCTAGATCCATCTTCCACACTAATGAAAACCCATTTTACTTCCACAAATTAGAGGGTTTCTTCTATTAACATTGATTACCAGCTCGGGTGTCCAAAAATTGGAATCTAATCATCCTCCCTTGAGACGCCATTCATCCCATAGTTCCTCTCATCACTCGCCACTACTCCAAATAATGGATTCCCAAATCATAACGTTCTATTAATCAAGTCCCATCTACAATTCACAATCTCATGATCCATTGAAACCATAACCATGAAACCATTTCGTTTGATCTCCTTTCAACCCAATACGAAAATATTAAACTTCGGGTCTATTGGCCAATGATGAATTACACAATGAAAGTGTAAAACAATACATAATCACTAACTAAATCCTTCTTTGGAAATAAATTCATGGAATCAAATCAAATAAAAAGGGATATACTTGGATGAAAATGGGTGAAATGTTGAAATATTATCAAATATATAAAATTGATCTATGGTAGGGCTAATCCAAATATCAACTAATCACAAATAAAAGAAAATGATATTCAAAACTATGATTATAAAATCAAGTAGGGGAAATTCAGTAAATAAACTCCCCAACCTTGACATATGATTAATCATTGACGAGGAATGTTTTCAAGAGTGATGATGATCCACTACATTCACTACCTTCCTCTCAATCCACATAGATCTGGTCATTATTCATTATCTGATCCTAATCCACCAAAGAATATTAGTTATCCTCAAATCAAATCCTTCCACGCCTATGTGAATAAGCCTAGAGAATTTCCATAAAATCATATTTAAAGATGAAATTCTGTTACATATATTAAAATAAATAAATAATTAATTAATCCACTTAACATACCAACCGAAGGTGTAACACCCCGAGATTCTATGAAAAATATTCCTTTAATTTCATTAATGTCTTGTGTTGTATGCTACACCATGATTACCTTGCGCTATACGCAACACCGTATTAGCTTGCAGTATACCTAACACTATTCTTGGTTCTTGTTACACACAATTTTGATAATAGTTATTCTACGCAACATTGAGTATATATATATATATTCAATGTATAAATGAAATATGGTTAGATTATCTTATACGAAACAATGAAGGATTCTTGCACAACACGCAACCCTGACTTGGCTTGCATTACACGTAATCACGACCTTCCTCGATAGCGTGTGTTGTACGCAATACCAGGTTTTACTAAACAACGATATATTATTATAATATTATTATGAACCAGCTATTATGAATAGTATTAACTGAATTTTAAATCTTATAACATTATTATTCGTCTTGCACATTTTCTAAAACATGGTATAAGAACAAAATAAATTAATCGGGTAAAATAAGTATTTTTCAAAAAATGCAGTTTTGCCGCCTTTTGATGGCGCACCCACTTTAAATCTAGTTTTTGACATGTTTATAAGTTCAATTTGACAAAATAAAATTCTTCTTTGTAATCGTGAAATAAAAATTTACTTTGGATAAATTTTCATAACATTCTGGTAACTTTCATATTTTGATGAATAGTAAAAACACGCTATATTTTAATTAAAAACAACTTTTTCAATCGAAATAATTAATAGTGATAAATTATTAATTTGAGTGGTTTTAAGGTATATTTAGAATATATTTTTACAATTTAATATAATTTTGGTAATTGGATGTAATTTCACATTTAAACCAGACATAAACAAGTGTCAATCTTTTGATAGTTATTATCTCTTAAGAACACGCTATTTGTTTTGACGATGGGAATTAATTTTTAAATTAATTAATGCAACTGATATGTTTTGAATTTGGAAAAATAGACATCATTTTTGAGTTCATAATATCAAATATAGCTTATGCCTAATATTTGGTATTTTTCTGGAAACTTTCATTTTTTGATGAATAGTGAAACCACTAAGTGGTAGTTAAAAAAATGAATTTTTCATAAAACTTAATTTTACCACTTCTGTGAGTGGAATTTCAAAAATCCGAGAGACACGGTTGATTCCAGTAAGTAAAATGTGGTTCAATGAGATAAAAATAATTTTTGGTGAATAGTAACTTTTTACTTTTTTTATCACAGTTAAAAGTAAATATGGTAATTAAGGGTAAAAATGATATTATTATTACCCTAAAACATGTCCTAATTCTATGGGAAAAATGTAATTCGACCAAAAACAACCTTAGGAATAAAATGTGACCATTTAGGCGCACTTGGATTAGATTAGGACATTTATTATTATTTAATTCGAAGAAGAGTTAAAAGAGTTAAAATCTAAGTTTATTTACTAAAACATTTTTAATATAGGGTTATAAATAAGATAAATACGATTTTCAATATTCATTAGAAATATAATACGATTTCCTACATAGTGATATTTTATTTATAATTTTTAGACATTAAAATATTTAATTTATATATGACACAATGATGATGTAGTAATTACCATAATATTGAAAAATTAGAATAATTGATATTATAAATACCCAAATAAGTGTAATTTGAGACTTTTTATGAATTCCACTAATTTTATAGGTTACTATTACATGTTAATATTGATTTAATTAACTTTTTGCTAACTAATAATTCTATTATGATTTTCACAAAAATAAATTACTAAATAGTCTCAAAATTGACATAAAATAGTTTTTAAAACAAATATTATATTATTAATTGTTATTTTATTCCTAAAAATCTAAGGATCGTCCAAATGACTTATATAATGTTATATATATTAATAATAAACAACATGATGTTCGTTTGGATTGTTATAGTAAGATTATTAACCTTATAGTGTAAGAACACAAGAAGACACGGTAAAAGTAAAATTATTTAACTTAATGTTAAATCTAAATGATAAGGTTAAAATAGGAACCTAAACTTGTCTAAATTATATTGGATGAGCGGATTTAGACCCATCCCCACCTTATCTTTGAAATAAATCAATTTTGAGCTTTTTAAAACCGAATTTGACTTTATAATAAAATAATAGTTTTTGTTATTCCAATGGTGCCCCTCTCCTCCCTTATAAAAGGTCACCTCCTCCCCGTATTCCTCACACCATTTTGAGCCTCCAAGCTCAGCCAACCCCTGCCAATTTCTCCTCTCCACTTCCCTAGAAACATCCTAGAGGTTCTGGTATTCTTCAAAGACCTATTTTATTGCCCTAAAAGGAGGTCTCAAAGAAGCACTTCAAAGAAGAGGTAATGTCCCTTACCGATTCTTTCATCTTTATTTCTTCTTCCACTAATTCTTCTTTAGTTTTTTCATTATGAAGTAATAAAATCAGTATCAATCACATACTGATATCTTATTATAAGTATGAAACAATCATATTTCACCATCTATCAATCCTACGGAAAAAGAAATCACCGTGCGTGCGTACGTAGGGAATACCGTCTCCACGCCGTGGTGTAATCTATTTTCCACCACCACCTTACTTGGATGGGTATAATGGTGTAAATAATTAATATATATGACTATTATAAAGTGATATTGATTCTGAAATAGTATACATATACACCAATACAATTCCACGATCATAGGAACGATATCATCACTCGTGCGTACGTACGGAATATCGTCTCCACGATGTGATGCGACTCGTTCTACATGATATTCAATTCATAATGATTATATAAATGAATTGAATGAATAAATATTATATATATTACACTAATAACATTCTGTAAATGAGTTATCTATAACCTAAAGAGATGAATAAGAATTTATTCGACAAAACACGCATAAGAACAAAAAGTAATAAACACCCGAATAACAAGTAGTAATGAAATATTACTAATAAGAAGCTAAGAATATGACCATATATGATATCATAACAATAAGTATGAATCTGGAATAAGTCAATAACATTATTTAAATCATTCTACAGGAGGTTCAGACACTTACGAAGAAAATATGACCTAAGGTAAGGGAAAATATCACAATCTCATTTTTATCTGAGATTGTTTATACTTTGGTATTTACCGGGGTGTATTTTATCATCCACATCCATGTTTCCACAATATGTAATATTATTTCCATCCACCTACAATTTTTTAAATCCAATTTTACCCTCTGGTGAGTTTTTACTAAAAGATATGAAATGAATCTTTTGTCGTTTTTTGTATGAGGTACTTTTTTACTTATCCAACAAAAGTACAAAGAATGTTTTTATGGAATGAATGGATTTTTAAAACACTATTTCCAAGAAGCATCCTTTACAAGTTTTCATGTTTATTTTTAATCAACTTCTTTTAGTTTAAAATTTTATGACATGTTAAGAAAGGAAAAAAAATTTGAAGTAGAAAGGATATTTTCCTCAAGATTGGAGTTCAAGCGTTTTAACAAAATTATTTTCCATCTAAGATAATTAAGGGTTCTGTTTCTATCCCTATTATTACATTGATTTGAGTATGTTGTGATGTAATTATATTTATTAATTCCTTTATCTTATATGAATTTTTTTATGATGTCACGATGTTTAAGATTCCCATTTTTTTACATGGGTTATGCAATGATGTATGATTTATGATTTTGTGGCACACATAAGAATGGTATCATTATGAGATGGGTGGGACCTATATCTCCCTCCAATTCATTGGGTAAAGATTTTATATCTCATGAGATATAAATGTCTAGAATGGTAGGTTATACCGGTTTAGTGAAACAGGACTGAAACGAGGAGTGAACTCCGTTCAGAAAGGGACTTTGTCTACTAAGAGAGTCTTGGCAATGAGTCTTGACTAAGAAGAAATGATTCTCTAGGATTATGTGTGTATGACACAAAGTTTCATGTTTTATGTTATGATTATTGGGATTACATTTCACTACTATGATTTATCCCATGTTATGAAATTATGATCTCTTTTGCAGGTTAAGATTTCCAAAAGATATGTTCTTATGAATATGACGTGATTGATATTTCTTTTGTTTACCCTTAATGAGAATTTGAGCTCACCCTTTTATGTTTTCTTTTCCCCAAGAAATAAATAAAGGATTTAGGTTTTAAAAAAAGAAGATCTTTATGGGAGATGTTGAAGATCTTTCACCACGATTAGAAGATTATATTCCGAGTTTCCAAAGACACTAAACTATTACGGTCCTTGTGTGTGTGTTTTTGTTATGTACTAAGTATTCCGCAAAAGTAATGTAATGTCAATGTACGTCAAGTTTCGGGTCCCTACAGTTTGTATCAGAGGAAAAGATTAGTCAACCTTGGGAAACTGGGATGCGAAAACGTTAGTAAGATCCCTAGGGATATTTCTAAGGTATGTATAGGGATGTCCCTAAGGATAAGTATACGTATAAGATATAGTCCTAGAACTATGGTAACAATATTAGATTAAACCAAAGATGTTAGATATTGAAATTACTCCCCCTTTATTATGATTTTTGCCTCTCACAATATTCTTTTTGGGTTTTAGAAAACGGCTGGAAACAAGATGATTCACGATAATGGAGGATATGATGGACAATGGAATGATATTATTCATGAGAAACCAAAATTAAATGGGATTTGGAAGTCCAAACATCATTATTATGCCGAATCATCAATCTCATAATATGATCAATAAAGTAAAATTTGTTAAGTTTCCTGAGTCGGCTAATAATAGAAAGATGGAGTTTCATGATGATCATAGAGGAATGAAAGTTCAATTTACCCTATGTAAATCATGTGGGAAGAGGCATCAAGGAGAATGTTTCAAAGGAACTGGAAGATGCTTTGGGTGTGGAAAATAAGGACACAAAGCCAGTAAGTGCAAAGGAAAAGGTTCAGTTAACACCAGGGATGAGTATAATGGTATTGTTATGACATCAACAATGGTTAAATGTTTTAAATGTGGAATGTATGGGCATTATGCAAACCAATTCCCTAAGGGAAAGTCTCATGAAGAGAATCAGTATGGTCGTATATGTAGTATTTATGTTGAAGATGATGAAGAGACTACAAATGATATGTGAGATGAAAGAATTGTTGAAGCTCGGTCAATGGTTTAAGAATGCAGTGGAATGATTACATGTTTATCATGTGTAATGTTGTATAAGTAATCTCATGGTACTATGGAATAAAGAGACATCTAAGGATTGTTACACTGTTGTCTTTCCTTGAGTTTTGAAAGTGTATGATTAATGGTACCTGTATCCATGAAAGGTTATTCAGATATTTTTAGAATGTAGATGATATGCGCCTAATGAAGGGATAAGGAGAAAATTAAATGTTTGATATTATTCAGGAGCTCATGACTGATATAAGGGGAAGGTTATATCATGGATTCAATATATAGAATTTTTGGATTTTGGTATGTGGAAAGAGTTAACTTTTGACTACATTCATGTTTTCACTAAGGTTCAATGGGTATTTATTCTTCAAGAGAATAAATGATTAAGGTATTCACATGTTTGTAATTTGACCAACAAGATATATCTTATGATATATTGGGGATAAATGATGGCATTCACATGATCATTTTCTTTATACTATGACCTTTGACCGAAGTATTTTAGATAAGCCTAAAGATTGGAATGTATTATGTTGGACATAAGTTAGTATTGTTTAAGGATAAAACTTTTTTGATATTGTTGATGGGATGTTATAGTAATATAGCTTTAGAAAATGCACAACCTGCAGGATGGGCGACAACCCATCGCGTCAGACAAGGATGTGGGAATCGAACCCACAACCAAAGTGCGACTGGCCTTTATCGCCTACCACTAGCCTACAAGAAGTCCCTGTTTAGTAGAAACTAGTTTTATTATATTAAGAAGTATGATATATAAAGTATAACTCCATTTTAGGAACCATATATGATTAATCTCACTATAGATGGACTTATGTATTTTTTTGATAACTTTTCTAACCTTTTGTTTGAGACAGATGGAATGACCCGTCATTCTATCACATGATCTGCTAACACATCACGAATGACAAATTCAACTTCATTTCTTTAAGAGATAAAGTGTAAATTTTCCAAAGAACGAAAAATGGTGAGACTATACCAAAACCACGAGAGTATTTCTTCTAATTCCAATTTCATCAACTTTAGGGAAATGATCTTGAAAACCAAAATTGTTGTCCTAGTGCTCTTATATCTGATGAATCATATGGTACCTTAGATAGTCACAAATTTATGGCTTTGTGATTGCTGGCTTTTCCATAGCCATGTTCTCTACCACTCTCCATCAGAACATGATGGTTAGATTTCTCTTCCATATCCATATTTTCACCTATGTGGAAACCCAGTGATTAGTTTATTTGGGTAACTGTTATGTTTCATACTTTTGTTTTTAAAAATTGGTTTTGGTATTCCTTTTTACGATCCGGGTTTCTATTAAAGAAACTTTGGAATAGTAAACCATTTATAACCAAAACGAATTTCGAGGGCGAAATTCATTTTAAGGGGGGTAGAATGTAACACCCCGAGATTTGATGGAAAATATTTTTTTAATTTCATTAATGTCTTGTGTTGTATGCTACACCAAGATTACCTTGCGTTATACGCAACACCGTATTAGCTTGCAGTATACGTAACACTATTTTTGGATCGTGTTACACACAATTTTGATAATAGTTATTCTACGCAACATTGAGTATATATATATATATATATTCAATATATAAATTAAATATGGTTGGATTATTTTATATGAAACAACGAAGGATTCTTGCACAACACGCAACCCTGACTTGGCTTGCATTACACACAATCACGACCTTCCTCGATAGCGTGTGTTGTACGTAATACCGGGTTTTACTAAACAACGATGTATTATTATAATATTATTATGAACAAGCCGTTATGAATATTATTAACAAATTTTGAATCTTATAACATTATTATTTATCTTGCACATTTTCTAAAACATGGTATAAGAACAAAATAAATTTTTCGGGTAAAATAAGTATTTTTCAAAAAATGCAGTTTTGCCGCCTTTTGATGGCGCACCCACATTAAATCTAGTTTTTGACATGTTTATAAGTTCAATTTGACAAAATAAAATTCTTCTTTGGAATCATGAAATAGAAATTTACTTTGGATAAATTTTCATATCATTTTGGTAACTTTCATATTTTGATGAATAGTAAAAACACGCTATATTTTAATTAAAAACAACTTTTTCAATCAAAATAATTAATAGTGATAAATTATTAATTTGAGTGGTTTTGAAGTATATTTAGAATATATTTTTTCAATTTAATAGAATTTTGGTCATTGTATGTAATTTCACATTTAAACCAGACATAAACAAGTGTCAATCTTTTGATAGTTATTATCTCTTAAGAACACGCTATTTGTATTGACGACGGCAATTAATTTTTAAATTAATTAATGCAACTGATATGTTTTGAATTTGGTAAAATAGACATCATTTTTTATTTCATAATATCAAATATAGCTTAGGCCTAATTTTTGTTATTTTTCTGGAAACTTTCATGTTTTGATGAATAGTGAAACCACTAAGTGGTAGTTAAAAAAATAATTTTTTTATAAAACTTAATTTTACCACTTCTGTGAGTGGAATTTCAAAAATCCGAGAGACACGGTTGATTTCAGTAAGTAAAATGTGGTTCAATGAGATGAAAATAATTTTTGGTGAATAGTAACTTTTTACTTTTTTTACCACGGTTAAAAGTAAATAGGGTAATTAAGGGTAAAAATGATATTATTATTACCCTAACACATGTCCTAATTCTACTGGAAAAATTTAATTCGACCAAAAACAACCTTAGGAATAACATAAGACCATTTAGGCCGACTTGGATTAGATTAGGACATTTATTATCATTTAATTCAAAGAAGAGTTAAAAGAGATAAAATCAAAGTTTATTTACTAAAACATTTTTAATATAGGGTTATACATAATATAAATACGATTGTAAATATTCATTAGAAAGATAATAATAATTAATACATAATTATATTTTATTTATTATTTTTATACATTAGAAAAGTTAATTTATTTGTGACACAATGATGATGCAGTAATTACCATAATAGTGAAAAATTAGAATAATTGATATTATAAATACCCAAATAGGTCTAATTTGAGACTTTTTATGAATTCCACTAATTTAATAGGTTAATATGACATGTTAATATTGATTTAATTAACTTTTTTGAACTAATAATTCTGTTATGATTTTCACAAAAATCAATTACTAAATAGTGTCAAAATTGACATAAAATAGTTTTTAAAACAAATATTATATTATTAATTGTTATTTTATTCCTAAAAATCTAAGGTTCGGCCAAATTACTTAGATAAGGTTATATATATTAATAATAAACAACATGGGGTTCGTTTGGATTGTTATGGTAAGATTATTAACCTTATAGTGTAAGAATACAAGAAGACACGGTAAAAGTAAAATTATTTAATTTAATGTTAAATCTAAATGTTAAGGTTAAAATAGGAACCTAAACTTGTCTAAATAGTATTGGATGAGAGGATTTAGACCCATACCCACCCTAGCTTCAAAATAAATCAATTTGGATCTGTTTAGAACCGAATTTGACTTTATAATAAAATAATAGTTTTAGTTATTCCGAAGGTGCCCCTCTCCTCCCTTATAAAAGGGCACCTCCTCCCCCTCTTCCTCACACCACTTTGAGCCTTCAAGCTCGGCCAACCCCTTCCAATTTATCCTCTCCACTTCCCTAGAAACATCCTAGAGGTTCTGGTCTTCTTCAAAGACCAATTTAAGTGCCCTAAAAGGAGGTCTCAAAGAAGCACTTCAAAGAAGAGGTAATGTCTGTTACCGATTCTTTCATCTTTATTTCTTCTTCCACTTCTTCTTCTTCTTTAGTTGTTTCATTATGAAGTAATAACATCAGTATCACTCACATACTTATATGTTAATATAGGTATGAAACAATCCTATTTCACCATCTATCCATCCTACGGAAAAAGAAATCACCGCGCGTGCGTACGTACGGAATACCGTCTCCACGCCGTGGTGTAATCTACTTTCCACCACCACCTTACTTGGATGGGTATAATGGTGTACATAATGACTATATATTACTATTATAAAGTGATATTGATTCTGAAATAGTATACATATACTCCAATACAATTCCACGATCATAGGTACGATATCATCACTCATGCGTACGTACGGAATACCGTCTCCACGATGTGATGCGACTCGTTCTACATGATCTTCATTTCATAATGATTATATAAATGAATTGAATGAATGAATATTATATATATTACACTAATACCATTCTGGAAATGAGGTATCTATAACCTAAAGAGAATAATAATAATTTATTTGACAAAACACGCATAAGAACAAAAAGTAATAAACACCCGAATAACAAGTAGTAATGAAATATTACTAATAAAAAGATATGAATATGACCATATATGAAATCATTACAATAAGTATGATTCTGGAATAAGTCAATAACATTATTTAAATCATTATACAGGAGGTTCAGACACTTACGAAGCAAAGCAGACCTAAGGTAAGGGAAAATATCACAATCTCATTTTTATCCGAGATTGTTTATACTTTGGTATTTACTGGGGTGTATTTTATCATCCACATACATGTTTACTCAATATTTAATATTATTTCTATCCACCTAAAATTTTTTAAATACAATTTTACCCTTCGGTGAGTTTTTAGTAAAAGATATGAAAGAAATCTTTTGTCGTTTTTCGTATGAGGAAATTTTTGACTTATCCGACAAAAGTACGAAGAATGTTTTTACGGTATGAATTGATTTTTAAAAAATTATTTCCAAGAAGCTTCCTTTACAAGTTTTCAAGTTTATTTTTAATCAACTTATTTTAGTTTAAAATTTAATGACATGTTAAGAAAGGAAAAATGTTTTTGAAGTAGAAAGGATATTTTCCTCAAGAATGGAGTTCAATCATTTTAACAAAACTATTTACCATCTAAGATAATTAAGGGTTCTGTTTCTATCCCTATTATTACATTTATTTGAGTATATTGTGATGGAATTATATTTATGAATTCCTTTATCTTATATAAATTGTTTTATGATGTCACAATGTTTAATATTCCCATTTTTATTACATGGGTTATGCAATGATGTATGATTTATGATTTTGTGGCACACATAAGAATGGTATCATTATGAGATGGGTGGGACATATATCTCCCTCCAATTCATTGGGTAAAGATTTTATATCTCATGATATAGACAAGGATGGAACGGTAGGTTATACCGGTTCATTGAAACAGGACTGAAACGAGGAGTGAACTCGGTTCCGAAAGGGACTTTGTCCACTAAGAGAGTCTTGGAAATGAGTCTTGACTAATAAGAAATGATTCTCTAGGATTATGTGTGTATGCCACAAAGTTTCATGTTTTAAGTTATGATTATTGGGATTACATTTCACTACTATGATTTATCTCATGTTATGAAATTATGATCTCTTTTGTAGGTTAAGATTTCCAAAAGATATGTTCTTATGAATATGACGTGATTGATATTTCTTTTGTTTACCCTTACTGAGCATTTGAGATCACCCTTTTATGTTTTCTTTTCCCAAGGACATAAAGAAAGGATTTAGGTTTAAAAAAAAGAAGATCTTTATGGGAGATGTTGAAGATCTTTCACCACGATTAGAATATTATATTCCGAGTTTCCAAATACACTAAACTATTATGGTCCTTGTGTATGTGTTTTTGTTATGTACTAAGTATTCCGCAAAAGTAATGTAATGTCAATGTATGTCAAGCTTCGGGTCTCTACAGAAGGCTTCCTAAATCGAACATCTGGCACTGACCAACATTAGGCCACACCGATTATAAAACCCATGTTTTGGAATCATATATAGTCTCATATTTCTTATTCTATCTTTATAACCAGAGGAAAATCATTTATACTAAAATAATACAAAATTTTGTGTACTAAAATTTATAAATATTTTTAACATATTCATTTAGGGGTCCAATGACACCAAAACACTATAGTGACCCAATTTTTTAGTGATACTTGTTCCCATATTAAATTCTTTATAAAAATTATATAATATTAGACAACTAAAAAATAGTGTTAAAAAATAAAATCTGATCTTATTAATAAGTATAATTACATTACTCATATATGAAACCAATTAAATAGCCAAACATTACATCTATAAAAAAATATAAAATTGAATAGCTAAAATGTGAAAATACGGATCAACCCAATCTTCAAGAATCATCTACCCCATGGAAAACACCATTTAAATGAAATAAAATATTGTAAACCAATAAAAATATTTTAAAATGAAAATATAACATTATGGGGAAAATTGTATTGATTTTTAGTGACATAATGAAGTTCTATTTAGAAGGTATAAATGGAAATGTGACTATTGGTCAAATAGTTCAATTGTTCAATATGACCATTGGAATATAGACCCTTTTATGATGATTTCATCATTATAATTAGTTTATATAAACATTAATTACAAAGGAAAATTGATGGGGGAGGGAGAATCAATGGCCTCAACCAGTAGAGAAAATCTGTTTGAAGCCCATTTATCATATCTTGATAGGAAGGTAGAATCACTCAGTTTTTCCCCTAACCAAGCCCAAGACAAGAAAAAACAAGTGATTCATGAATCAAATAACCAAATACATAATTTCAAGTCAATACAAAATACCACTCAGGTGATGTTAGCTGAACCATCCCATGAAACTAATACTATCACACACCGCACCATGAAGGCGTATGTAGGAGTAATAAAGAGTTATGTGTTTAGGGATTAGTTTTATAAAGTACAATTTTGATCATATGAATAAAAAGTTAGTTCAATAAATTCCATTTTTTGAATAGTTTTTCTTGATAAAATATATATTTAATTATGATAAATTGGATAAATTGATATTTTGGATGAAAATAGAATGTAAATGTATTTTTTCTCAAAAAATAAATACAAATTTATAACAAAATCATGATTTATAAAAAATAATTTTTTAATCATGTAATATTTTAAAATCACACTTATCTAAAAATGTGTTATAAAATAATTTTATAATGATTTTTGAATGTTTTTAGTAACTGTTAAAAAGTTAAATGTGTTTTAAAAACTCATATTTTGTAAATAAATATTGATTTTAATATTTGAAATTAAAATTATAATATATATTGAGTTATTATGATAAAATAAATATTATATTTTAAATCAAAACATAGAAATTAGGTTAGGGTGAAATTACGATTTTTTAAAACACTTTATTTTTATATGAATATTCAAAACACAGTTTTGGGTTTTCAATATAATTTATGACAGAATACTTATTTTATAGTTATATAACAATTAATTAAAAAAGATACAAGATATATAATATTAAATTTTATTTATATTATATATTTGAGTATAGTTTAAAAAATTTCAAAACATATAAATAACATTCAAATTTCTAAAATATAAAATTTGATTTTAAAAGAATTATTTTTTAAAAAATGTCACATTCCATGTCCAAGGGTATTACAAAATGATGTTTGGATTTGGTGGATTAATATATCAAAAAAAATAGTTTAATGTCAAAAAATAATAAGAAAAATTATTTTCAATCAATTGGTTTTTCATTTTCCATAACCTATATTTCAAAGACCTATACTGGGAAACTATTACACAAATCCACCATTTTTTCTACAAATACCCACCAATTTCTGTATTTCCCTTAAAATCCAATCCATACTCCATGAATTAATTATTATTTTTATCCCAATTACTCTCTATAGGTTTCATCTTTCTCTAATGGTTTCATCCTCAGGTCATAAGAACAACACATCAATTTAAGGGAAATATTGAATTCTCATTTTCATGTATGTTTCCCTTTTTGTGGTATGTCTTCTAATTACAGACTAAAATCTTATTTTTCCTCTTTATATTACCATTCTACTATAATTATAATATTTTTTCAATGGTATAACTTTGTTCCATCTCATTTTACCCTTTTCTAAAATCACATTTTATATCATTCATGTTGCTGATTTACTTCTCAATTTTCTATCTTTTATATTATAAATTCACATTTATTTCTAATTTATTGAATTCCCCACTCCCTTAATTTTCCATTGGTATTGATCTTGTTGAAACATTTTTTATATATTCTAATATTTATATATATTAAACCCAAATTTTATTTTCATGGTTTAAAAATGATGTAACGATCAAACCATTAAGTGATTTTGTATTCCATGATTTCGATAAGAAAATTATTATTTATTCCCAAAATATTATTTATGAAATGATTTATTGTGTATTTTTGGATCACATTAATAAATAAATAATAAGGGTTTTCCATTATAGTGCTCTAATGCACTGGGTAATAAATATAATATCAATATTTGACATGTTTTATGGTACCTTAGTTAATAACATTGCTTATTTTCATTTATAAAACCTTGGTGATAAACATTAGTGATATTATTATTAATTTCACCTTTAAATATTTTTTCCATATTACCATGTTATTATTTTTTTCTTGTTATTATGATATTCATCTTTTTGATGACTTATTTTTATTTCTCATGTTCTAATTGATATGTCTCATGATCACATGCTTTCATTCCCCCTTTCTTTTTTCCATTACTAGGTTTCATGCAGATCCCTCTTCCTTTGATGTGTGTCTCCATGATATGATATACATTAAATGTAACTTAGGGTAAACCCATTAATATTTCTCAGAAGTAGATTTTGAAAAAAAAATTATGATTTCATTTATTATTTACCTTATTTACAAGAATAAAAAAATGAATGATCCTCTGTTTAGACCCATGTAATGAAATGTTATATAATTAAAATGTGAGATTCCATATTTGGTAACAACGGATGTATTAATTATTTATGGAAATTGAGACTTGAAATCATTATGAAGAACCCATGGAAGAACTCAAAATATTAGAAAACTTCTGGGTATTTTGAAGTGTATTAAGTAAGTTGTTTATATGAAAATATATCCATGTATATATTATACAATTGGATTTCATTATAGTATAGATATAACTTGGGGTAAAAACTGAAAACACCACACTGAGATAAACTTGATTGGGAATTGGTGCACAACAACAAGCCTTGTTTCACTTTTGGTTTAAAACTCTTTAGGGATATGTTTAGTTAATCATAATATTTTTATGAACTATTATGAAGGATATATAGAAAATTGAATTATGGGATATTAATAACATAATTAGGCATGATATTTTAAGAAATTAAATTCCTTTATAATTATAAAATTCCATAATGTAACATGTTTTTCACTAACGTTTTCCTTTCTTATTAAAATAGTGGACAATTGGATGAACTGCATTAATGATGAGGGCAATGTATAAAGCACTAATGGAATTTTGATGAAACATGGAATGGAAAACATCATAAGGATGATTAATCATCTATCATGGTTTATTAATAATAACATAAATCAATATTAGAAACTAGATTAACCTTTAAGGATATAACTTTCTATTGATTAAATTAAACATCAACAACCAACCCCATTTAGTGGATCTATTGTCCCCTTAGCTGCTTAACAATGCATTACCTCTATAAAAAATAACATTTATGTACTATGTAGATCAGACATAGATAAATTCATCCTGTCAGTATACCACATAGAAGAAGAATGTGATCAGTGACCGACATTGATTAAAAACATGAATCCAAGAAGAGAGATTGATTTTTTGGACTATGAAGAGTTTGGGGAAATCAATTTCAATAAACATTTTCCTTATTAATCATGACCAACAATTAAGAAGGTATTCATATAGCTAAAGTAAAATAAAAATTAATTGATTTGAATCAATGTGGTGAACATTAGAAGACATTATTGATACACTTTTAGCTTTTTAAAAGATCATATGGGATAGAATGATAGATTATTTGGTAGAATGATACCCCATATATTGAGGAATCTAGAGAATTGATACTAAGATATCTATTATGAGGAAATTATGAGGGAAATTAAGGTTCATTTGAGTTTATATATACACAGTGGACATATAGATTGAATAAAAATATTTGTGCAATGAAGCCCAAATCCAGTAATAATTTCATTCATGGAAGTGGAGGAGAGAATGTTCAACATCCCATTTAAAGCTAATGTGGTAATAATAATTAGAGGAACTAATATCCTGGGTGTGTAGTGTGCTATATGTTTGGAAGAGATGTGAATATAGATCAGAAATATTGTGGTGACGTGTAGCCTCGTCATCTTAACACAAATGATAAATTTAATATGGTGAGGTCTTAATAAGATATTCAATGATTCACGTTTGGAAAACATGGGGACATTTCAAATCAATGTCCAAATAACATTATAATTGAGGAAACCCACCTACAACATCAGCGTAGGAAAAGTAATAGTTTTTAGGAATTTTTCTTCAAAACAGATGAAGTAGAGGCTATAAATGATGTGGTTGAAGGTAAATTTGTTCTCCTCTAAAATCAATCAAGTAGTTTTTTTAATTATGGTTATACAAACTCCTTTATTCGCTCCAAGTTTGCAATGAATATTTATTCAATCCCTATGATTATAGAAGTATAGTTATCATTCATGAATCCTTGAGGTATTATCAAATCCTCATAAGTGTATAAAAAATCTATTATTAACTTATTTATGTGAAATAACATTTCCAATATATTTATAATTCCCCAGGTAAAACTCAACACTATACTAAGGATTTACATGATCTTAATGAATGATTCTAATATCAAGTGATTTAAAAAATGAAATTTGAGTAGTCTCGATTGGAAAAAATATAGTTATAATCAACGATCATATATCCTAGGATGGTCATTGTCTATAATAATATCTCACATCCTTCTTTATGGAGATGATCGATGAGGAGGGAGAATGAAATTAAAGTATCTAGGAAAATAAATTCCCCATCGTTTAGGAATACATTGAAGTATGTAATAAATAGTTACCTAGACCTCCCCCATCAAGAGATGTAGAGGATTCTATTTAACACATGCCTAGATCCATGATTATATTAATGAACCCATATAGAATGGAAAATATTGAGTTAGGGTAATTAGATAAACAACATCAAGAACTTTTGGATATGGGATTTAACTAACTAAGTGTGTCACCTTTGGGAGAAAATATTATCTTCTTAAAGGCGAATTATGAAAAAACGTGTCAATGCATTGGATATAGAAAACATAATTTGATCACAATGAATAACATGTACCCTCTACGAAGGATTGATGATTTAATTTATCTGCTTCATGGGGATCAATTCTTCTCCATGATTGAACATCAATATGGGATTCAGAATTTGAGGTTGAAGAAAGAATATTTTCCATAGACTACCTTCCTAGCATGATATGTGAATTTAGATTTTGATTTTATGCTCTTTGAATTGATTAATTAACCTATTATAGTTAAGGATTTTATGAATTGGGTCACTGAGGACTACATTGAACAAATCAGGGTACTTTTTATTGATTAAATTCTGATATATTCTAAATTTCTCAAGGATAATGAGGATATTATATGGGTCATTTTGAAAACTCAATAGAATGATTATCTATTTTGAAAATTCAGAAACTGTGAATTTTGGTTACAAAAACTTGCATTCTTGGGGAACATTATAACTAATGAAGAAATATTTGTTGACCCTATGGATAAATATTTTGTATAGGAGTGTCCACATCCTACAATGGTAATGGATATCAAGATATTATTGGGATTTTCTAAAAAAATCACAAAATTATAAACCAAAAATAAATGTTAACTCGAATATAGGATACATTCATCTTGGAAAAGGAGGATTAATAATTTTTCCATGAACTGATGAAGAGATTGGTTACTACACCAATGTTGTATCTACACATTTTTAGATATGATTTTATATTAATTTTAATGCATCTGTGAAAATTATTGAGTGAATACTCATGAAAAATGACAAGGTGATTACTTATGCATTTAAAATGTTGAAGACTATTGATCATGACTATCCTATTCATGAACTAGATTTATAATCAATTGTTTTTTATCAAAAAATATGGAGGCATAATTTTTATGGGGAGAAATGTGATAAATACATTTACCATTAAAGTTTCTATTTTATAATAAAAAATATATTTGAAAATGAGACAAAGGAGATGGTTGGAACATATTAAATACTATTATTGTTAAATTCATCTCCACCCTAGAAGATAAAAACAATTCACTGAATTTGTAAGTAGGAAATACCCTAATATACTGGAAATGGTGAGGATTCTAGGAGATCCATTGATCAAAAACCAGTTAGGTTGGACACTGTAATCATATATGAAGGAAAATCATCAATCATATCCCAAATAATTTGTCAGCCTCTATTAATAGATAATATAAAGAGATCTCAATGAGAATATCCATTGTTACAAAATAATATAGAGGCTGTGAATAATGATATGTTTCCTATATTCAATATTTATAAAAAAGCTGTACTATTATTTTATACAATGTTATGTGTCCCCTCAATCTCAAAGATAAAAATATATCTGATATATGGAGCTCATAGCTCTACATACTCTACAGATCCTGGAAGCCCAAAAATGTATAAGGACCTTCATGATCATTATTTTTGGGATATTATGAAAAGGTAGATGGCCAACTACACTATAAGGTTTGTGGTGTGTCTACAAGTGAATGTAGAGCGACAACTTCCAATAGGGGTATTGAAACCCCTACCCACACCAACATTGAAGTAGGGAAATTTCACTATAGTCTTCATCACTGGTCTACCAATAACATAAAAAAGAAAAAATTTTAAATGGTTTATAGTTGATCAAATCACCAAGACTTCCCATTTGATCGTTATTCCAGAAGATTTTTCCCTTTACCCACATACGAAGATATATGTATAGGAAATGGTTATGTTTCACAGTTTTCCACTTTATATTATCTCTCTTTAGGATGTAAATACATGATCTCTCACATGTACTAAATTGATAGGTGGTATAACTGGAACCTGACCTCTCTTATGAGGAGAATCCAGTAGAGATGTTAGACCATAGAGGTAATATTCTACCCAACTGGACTACTAGGCTTTTCAAACTATTGTGAAGGAATAATAAATGGGAATAAGTGATTTGGTAACCAAAGGAGACTATAAGGAAGAAGTACACACACTTATTCTCAAATCGAGATAATGAGTTAATTTTTTTTGGAAAAAAATACTTAACGGATAAAGAATGAAATGAACAAGTATTTGTAGGGTTATTATTTTCCTTAATAAAATTATTTTATATATTATATAATATTATTAATTTAAAAACTAAATAGAAGCTGAAAAATATCTCATAAATAATTATTATTACCTTATTCCTCTATTAAACTAATTAAAATGCCAAACATTACTACTGGACAATAATTATAAAATAAAAAAGCTAAAATGGGAATAAATAGATGACCCTAATCTACAAGAAACATCTCTCTCACGTTCAATACAATAGAAATTAATCATTACATTAGTGAACTAATAAAAATCATATGAAATGAAAATATAATCTTAGGTATAAATTGTAGTAATTCTTGAGTAAATAATGAAATTATATTTATATGGTATGAAGGAAAATATGCTCATTGGTCAAATATGACTATTGTTAAATATGAACATTGGTCCATATTATTGGCAGAAAACCTAACCATGGTTGATAATTTTATCATCATAATTTGTAAATTTTTGTAGTAATGATAATGTTAATTGATGTAGAAAGGATAATAGATGACCGTAACTAGTAGGGTAATTCTATTTGAATCTCATTTGTCGAAACCTAGAAGAGTTGTAGCATCATTGCGGTTCTACATTGACTATTAAAAATATGATATTTAAACAGTGTCGATTTAATGATATATCGTAGAAAATAAGTTCATGTTAGTGGTGATTACCACATATTCTATGTTTTTTGAGACACCTCATGATACTTCCACCATCATAACCCTCACCATTAGGTCATACATGTGGTGTAATAATGGGTTACCTTATTTTTACTTTGATTCATAAATTGTAAATTTAATTATATAAATAAATTTTTTATTCCCTGAACACCATTTTAAGAATATTTTATCATAAAATAATATTTGTTTATTTGAGATTAAATAGATAAATTGATTTTCTGGATGAAAATAAAACACAGTGTTATTATTTTATAAAATATTTTAACTTTATAATAGCGAATCATGTATTATAATTTATAATTATATTTATCAAATAGTCTTTAAAAACACAGTTATATAAATATAAATTATAAAATAATATTATAATGACCTTGGGAATTTTATTATTTGTGTCAAAAAGGTGATTGGTTGTTAAAAAATATATTTTTTTTTAAAATAATGTTTTTCATATTTAAAAGTAAAATTATCATATTTAGAAAATTATTGTGATAATATAATCATTATATTTGAAACAATCATGTCAAAATTTGGTTAGAGTGAATTTATGATAATTTTATAATATACATTATTTTTCTATGAATAGTAAAAATTTAGTTTTGGATTTTAAGCATATTTTATGACTTTATACGTATTTGAAAATTATTTAATAACTAATTAATCACAATCCAACAAGTGGAATATTATATTTTTGTAATATTATTTATTTTAATATAATTTAATAAAATATCAAACCTATAATTAAAATGGGAATTTTGATTTTAAAAGAATTATCTTGAGGAAAAGTATACATTCCATGTCCAAGGGGTTATTAAAAAATAATGTTAGGTTATTTAGGATTAATATATAATTAATTGTTACCTAAATGAAAAAATCAGAAGGAAAAACAACTGGTAAGCCAATGGTTTTTCATTTCCCACGACCTAGATTTCCAAGACATATATTTGGAAATTATTAAACAAATCTATAAAATTTTCTATAAATAAAAACCCTTTTTTCCATTTCACTTCACTCCAAATGATCCCCCACAAATATATGATAACTTTACATCCCATAGAGTCCACCCGAGGTGTCCTCAATCCCCAAATATTCCATTATCATAATTCATGAACAACTTTCCACGGTAAGGGGACTCTCTGATTCTCTTTTCTATTCATGTTTCCCTTTTTGTTGTATATATTCTAATTACCAGAAAAATTCCATCTCATCCACTTTATATTATCCCTTAACCATAATAATAATAATTTATCAATGAGATACCCTGTTCCCATATTATTTTATCCAAATCTAAATCCTTGTTTTATACCCATCGTGCTGCCAAATTTACTACTCAAATTTCTCCCTTTTACTAGAGATATTGACATTTAATTTTCATTTTTTCAATACCCAATCCTCTTACCTTATCATGGGTATTAAACTAGTTTAATATTTTTTGATTGATTTATGTATTGTCAAATAATAAAACAATATTTTCTTTTTGTTGGACAACAATTATGTAATTATCATGCCTTTAATCACTTTTGTATGAAATGATTTATCTAAGAACCACATTCTTTATTCTATTTGGGTTATTAAGGAAATGATTTATTATTATCTATGTGGGTCATAATAATTAATAGATATGATGAGTGGACCCAAAAATTCTCCAAATCATTGGTTAACAAATTTAATCTATAGAGATGACTTGTTTTACGATACCATAATGAATAACCTTGGTAATTTTCAATTACGACACCTTAGTGATATTCTTATGGATGTCTCTTTTAAAATTTCCCACCAAATTTCTGAATATTATTAATTTTAATATTAATATATGACTCTTTTTCATTCATTACTGTTATGCCCCATGTTCTTACTGATATGTCTCATAATCTCATGCTTTATATATCCCTTGATTTTTCCATTTATGGTCATCATCCTCATTCCATTTCCTTTGATGTATGTCCATAGGATATGAGATGAATTATAAGTAACATAGGGTATATGAATTAATGTTTCTTCCAAGTGTATTTAGAAGATTGTCTTATATTTTGATGTATTATGTACCTTATTTCAAATATACTAAACTTTAAAATATTCTCTATTTTTCCCATGCAATGAATGGTTATATAATAATAATATGAGTTTCCCGAAACACAATGCCCACTCCATGAATAAATCCTGATATATAAAATTAAATATTCAAAGGATTAATCATTCAAAACTAGTATTGTTATATGAAATCAAAGAGAACAAAATAAGATTGAAAGAAGACGTCCCCTTGTGAGGGCCCAATCATTTATTTACTCTTTAATGTGACACCCCAAAACAAACCCTAAGTATAATAATTGATATAAATGGTAACTTCATATATTAAGGGACAAATATTAAAACTTAAAGAAATACCACCTACCCTTAAAAACTATAGGGAAGGACCCCATACTAAAATGAAAATTCTAGGGTTCCAGGTGACCAACTTCTTGTAGAAATATACCACTATAGTTCCTTATTCATATGTTTTATTAAAGTAACCTAATAGGGTGTCACTTATACCATATATAAAATTAGGGTGAAACTATTCTTAGGTACCCCATTAGTTTTACACATCACCTCAATACAGAATTTGGGAAACACTATTTTCATTACCATATTGTCAAGGCACTTCACCTTAACTTTAATAATGGGAGGCCCATCCCCCAATATAGAAAACTAGGGTTCCATCTCACCCAGTTCCATAATTGGCTTCCATTTCTCTAGGGTCTTATACTATAGTTCAACTTCACTTTAGTCCCATGTATGATATCTCAATAAAACAAGTCTTGTTTATAGTTTCCAAATCACCTAGTTTGTTAAACTAGGTCATCAATTCAACCACATCAATACACATGGGTTCTACTTCTCCCATGTCTGCATATTTATTAACCATTTATTCCCATCATAAAAGTGTACCATATTGTAAGGATACTAGAGAAGCCTATTAAAGATCATTCTAATCATATGGGCTACCTTATACCTAGTATCATATTATTGAAAATATCTAATGTTAATTTTTATGGTAATGATCTAGGGATACATATATTGTCCTCAAATATTTTGTAACCCACAAAACCTACCTTTATCTTATTAATATTCCATGTTGAATGGAAATAGGACTTCCATCCTTTGTATAAACACAAAATTACGACATTAATGATCTCCTATGTATGGTTTTTAAATAATCTATGAACATATATTGGCTACCCATTCTTAATCCCCAACTCATCCTTAGTGGGTTGTATTCTCTATAAATCTTACTTCTTCAATGGTATATATTTCTTATGAGTGAACTAGTGATCAATATTACATATTCCATGTGATTAATAATTCATTAATGTACCTTATTTATTATGATTCAATCATTATTTTATAAACCATTTTACTTATGAGTCAATCATTCCTTAGTATGATTGTATTCCATACAATTATCATGTTATCAATGGGAAATATTCTATGGAAGTCATCTTCATTCAATGGTCCATATAGTAAATGTAAAACCCTTTATCAAAGTCCCATGTCGCATGCTAGTCAGTCCATACACTTTCACTTATTACCATAACAGATAGGGTTAACCAAAAAGAGATGACCCAATATAATCAACAAGCATATCATTACTATTTACACCACTTCCATAATGGATTCATACTTTCTATATGATGGTAAACATTGACTACTTAATATATTTGAACTTGTATTGTGAAACTAAAACTATAAGGGATTTTTTTCCTTTTGATAAAGATACATAGGTTTCCCCTTTATGGTTCAATATCATTACATCCTATATCATAAAAAAATTTCCGTAAAAGATAAAATTACTGGATCCATGAAATAGGACCATAAAATATGATCTTCATTATGTCCATGATGCAAGACTATAAAAATTCAATCCAATAGATCCTGGACACCTGACTGTAATGAATAAAATTCATTAGGTCCTTGTTGCATAAAACTAAAAAGAACATCACTAGAAATTTAACTATTATCTTTAAAAGTGACTTCACAATGTTATGGTTGGAAAACCATAAAAGGAACCACATTGATCCTTGAAACATGCCCTAAAAATGATTAAAATGTCTCAATAATGATAACTGAACTGCATGATATCTTATTTCCATTATAAGTATATGGACGTAGCCCCTCCCGTGGGCCAAATCCCATCTACATAACACCTACCACCACCCTGTATGGTGATAAATTCCAATGTCGCCAGCCATTTGCATTTAAACCATTTAACAATCACAAGAAAAATAGACATAGTGAGACTATGATAAATATAGATGTACACATCAATGAATGGTTCTGATATATCAATGTCACTATGGTAACTAGTAGTAATACTCTTACTAAAAGGATTCAAATATCTGAACTACATATTTAATAATTTCCTAAAGAAGTTAAGAATCCCCCTGCCTAAGGGTTATATAAGCCTGTCCACACATACACACAATTTTTAAATAATCCAAATAATTTTTATTAATATCCTAGAGGCCACAAACCACTAGAAATCATACCATCATGTACTAAAAATTTAATGAACCTGATGGTATGTTAGGAAAAAATTTTTGTAAACTCAATGTGAAATCCATATCTTTTAACAAACAATTGTTGAGTACTATTATGTGTAAATCATCATGATTTGATGCTGAAATAATGACCTTGTATTGGCCTAATGGAAAATTGGAAATAATTTTTTTAACCAATGTGATTTCTTTACCTATAAAATGTATGAATAGACAATGTTCTTACTTCTGGGTTTTCATTAAGAATATTTTCTTTGCAGTTTCTGTCTCCCTCAAAACACCCTTCAATCCAAAATATATTGTTCAACGCACCAACTCTATCCAATATACTAGAAAAATTTATTCATATCCATAGGGATTTATAAGCCACTATGCACAACTAGATAAAAAGCCACATGTATGTATCGTATTTTTTGATGGTCATGGAACCAACTCTATAAGGTACATTATCATTAAACTAGTGTCACTAATAGCATATGATTCATTCCATTGTCTTAGAGGTTGACCTCAATGGGTCCATCCCAACAGTGGAGGTGGATCAGGGAATCTTTTGGAGATGAATCCCGAAGAGCTATCCTATAAATGATGTGACAGAGAGACATATGAGTCCCCTTTGGACACCTATAATTGAATTTAGATCCTATCTTGTGATCATGAAAATACATACTTCTCATACAAAAGGGATGTGGAAGAGGATTCTGACATCACTTCTACCGCCATTCCTGAGCTACCTCAAATGGAATCGACCAACAGTCATCATCACTTGCATCATGTGTCCATAGATCATTAGTACTAAGGTAACGAAATAATCCTAGTGATCCTAGAATTGATTTTCTAAATAATGACAAAATATGAGGGATTGTAGATAGAAAATTGTAATAGAGTTCTCGATGTTGGCTAGTATCTGTAATCCCATCAATATTCATGAGTGTGATTATATACCTTCTCCTATAAAATTTTAGGAGAATATCAAATTCCCGCTCCCATCGACGAATCCCACAAGCAAATTAACTATTATATAATAGACCATTAACAATGTTAAACATTATCAGCACTAAATAATACACAGATAAATGGTACCATTGGTCAGCCCTCAAAAATTTCACTGAAAAAAGGTACCCTTTACCAACACTTCTTTTAGAGATTATGAAGGGTAACCTTTGTGCTCACTTTTCTATATCACTCTTAAAAAGTACATTTTACCAGTTCTTTATTGTTAGAAAAAACAAAGGGCATCCTTTATCAGTGATTTATTTTTATCATTAATAAAGGGTATCCCTTATCATTTATTTTTTAGCACTAATAATGGTCTCAAGTAAAATGAGATAATTAAACAGTTAAAAATGGGTAAATAAAAAATTGTTGTCAATTTTATTAAGCAAATAATTATTGATAAAAATGAATAAATTTATTAAACATATGAAAATTATTTATATTAATAAATGGAATATATTAAATATATAGAAATTTAAAATGATTAAAAATAGATAAATAAAGAAATAAATAATAAATAATAGTTAATTAAGAAAATAATATTCATTTTATTAATTAAATAATTATCGATAAAGATTAATAATTATTAATATACATATATATTGATTTGAAATATTTATAAACACTAAAAGTTAAATATAGATATATAAAATGAGTAAATAGTAAAAGGTAAAAAAGAAATTAATAATAAATAAATTTAAATAATTAACATAATAAAAACTGAATAAATTATGAAAATTTTTAAAACATTATTAATGAAATAATTTTTAATAGAAATGAATAGATTATATATATATACATATAAATTATAAAAATTAATAAATAATATATAATAAATATAAATATTGAAAAACAATAAAATTAAATAATTAGAAAAATATGTATTTTTTATTTATATTTTGTGGTTTTTGAACAGAATTAATCATTTATATGTGTAATATAGAAACTATTATTATGTATATATGAATGTATACAATATTTCCTAAAATATGATTTATACAATATAAATTCATTATGCTTTTAATAAACGAGTCATATATTTAGTGAAGAACCGTTTATAATTAATAATTAATATTAATTTAAAATATTGACTAATTTCATCGAGTAATAGATTTAATTGAATGTTGTTTCATTTTACAATTTAGAATATATAAAATGTGTGTAACAAAGATTTCACATAGATTTTTGTAATTAATTCATTTTTATATATGATCCACTCACACAAAAATATTTATGTATTTAAGGAAATCCTTTAAAAAAACATACACCAAATATTTTGGATCATACACAAGAGTCTCTACCCTCGAGAAGCCATGGAGGAAACCCTAATGCTGCAACTCAAATTGGCACCTAGGATGCAAGAACCATTGTAGATGTTGTCTGGGGTCGGGCTCCTTTGGCTGAGTCCAAGACCTATGAATGCGTTGATCCCAAGAATTTTCACCACCGAGGTCTATCGACCATCTCCTTCTCAAAAGACAAGGCGCACACTCTTTACTTCGATGTATGATTTAATTTGGTCTGTATGTTCTTTATATGTAGACCCTCTCTTGTTTTTCTTCACAAAACCATGGAAAGCATCAGATTTTTCAAATTACATATTGGAATATTGAATTCGCTGCATGTGTTGATTTGATTCATATTGGAGGATGAGTATTATAGCCTTTGTACTGGTGGTTTTGTTGGCCTTTTGGGTGTTTCAAAATGAGGGTTCTAAAATGGTCACTAGAATTATATTTAGATTCTAAACCACCCATTGTTCATCTTTGTCTTGGGTTTCCAATCTTACCCTTAGACCTTTTTCAAGCATAATTCTTTATTTTCCATTGCTATAATATTTGGTCAGCCCATTAATATCAAATATACTACCCTAAACCTAACACGCCCCTATGTCTCTAGGATTTGAACTAAGATAGTTATTTCTAAAGCCTTACCTTCGAGATGATGGATTCAAAATGGGGATAAAGGTTTCATTCAAGAGGAGGTCATTGATAATGTTCCACCATTCTACAAAAAATGATCATCAGTCATTATTTTAATGAATGTAAGAACCAATACAATGAACCTCATCCTCCACCTCTCTTCAAATATGTTTTCGTGGAAAAGGAATCATAAAATGTTCCATATGATTCTCAGACTGTTAAAATCTCTGACTACACCAATAGCATGAATCCCTCTGATCCCTCCAAGACGCATCCCCTCAAAATCTGTGATGCTGATCCATTGCACAACCTAGAGCCTTCTAAAGAAGAAAAACGAGATTTCTTCAAGGATCATATATCAATTCCTGAAGTTAAAAAATAAAAGAACAAAATAAAAAGAAGATGTGAAATCTGTTCATGAAGAATTCTATCAAGTAGAACAAGAAAAATCTTTTCAATTTTACGAAAACTTCTTAAAATCACGTTCTAGAAAAGGGAAAAATAAATTATTGACTATGACAGGTTCATCACTCTGAGTGCTAGAAACACATTTAAATTTAGGTATAATACCAATGTTGAATGAAAAATTGATACACATTCTTTTGCAACCAGCATGAGGGATCCAATTACCCTTTAGAAAGCCACTATTGATAAAGTGTCTATCTCATCAGATTCCTCAGCAAGATTCTCTTATTATTATGACTTAGAAGAGTCGTCCAATTTAGGATGATGAAAATTACCCTTCATATAGGGATTCCTATGTTATTCCAGAAAAACTGGATTTTCCAAATGACCATGACTCAGGGATGAATGTGAATGATAGAACTGTATTCAGACAATATAAAAATGGGGAGATGTCATCTGACAACTATCTTGATCTTAGAAAGAGGATATTTATTAATGGTGTGGAGGAATTTAAAATGTATCCAAATTTATATTTTAGGGATATCACCTAAAAATGAGTTTATGTTGTAGGCTCTATTTGCATTTATTTTCATGTTTTATTTATACATATTCTACATTGCATTTGGTTTTCTGGACTTCTTTCCATCTCTTCTACTAATCTATTTTTTCTGGTTTAGATGGAGGACTTTCTATTTTGTTTTCTACTCACTATTGGTTTTGACAAAGAGTTGAGATGTAGATCTTTTAGAAATTTTTTACAATGAACCATTGATAAAAAAAATATTTGAAGAAGAGCTTGAGGTTTTGGGATCAATTAATTTGTTTTTTTTCATTATGTAATATTTATGGTCTTCCTATTGGTGCAGCTATAATGTATGTTATTAGGTATTGATTCATCATTTTTCATGTTATCTACATCTACTATTGAATAAGGAGTATTAGCACAATTCATATGATTATATACAATGGACGATTGGAATTGGAGATGCATGTGTTATGTGACACTGACATTCCAAGGATAATTAATCATTCTTCAACACTTATCCAGAATTAGGAAGGAACAATGACTGATTCTTTCAATTTGTGTATGTTTAATGGATTTCTCAAGGGAATTGTTGTAGTCATTTAGAACCACACTTACTAGAGAAGGCAATTTCAATATGAAATCAGACAAAATAATGAAATTCTTTTGCTACAATAGTGAGGATGGAGAAAATATGCTCCTTAGGGATGCCACTTTTGAGATATAACATCACCGAATGAGTCTATTTCATGTGGCCTTCATTTCTTGGAGAATAAAAGGAAACAAGTTGGAATATTTTCACTACTGTTTGAATATTTACGTCTCATTGTGTTGCTACTGTACTTTTCTGATGGTGTAAGTGCATTACACATTGAGCTTGCTTTTTCAAAACATTTAATTTAATAAATTTCATTGGGTATGAATTGGGAGAAAAATTCATGTCATTCCCTTTAAAAAACATACACCAAATATTTATGTAATTTATTTAAAATTTAATATTCATTTTATAATTTTATTGTAACATTATATATTTAAAATATTATGTTTTTATTAGTAAATTGTATTTTTTTAATTTCTACTATTATTACAGTTAGGTATAAATTTATTTTAAATTTTTATTTTATTTTTCAATATTACTTTTTTGGGAATTTAATTATTTTCTATTATATATATATATATTTTCTTAAATTTTTTTTAATATTTTAAATATATATTATTATTTATTTCAATATACATCCCTATTATTTTGAATTTATTCTTAATAAATAAAACTTATAAATTTTGATAATTTTTTTAAAGTGTAGAAATTTTTAATTATTCAATATTACTCATTTTTAACTGGAATTCCATTGAGATTATATATTCCATAATAATGTAAATAATATATTTGTTTATAAAAATTTATAAATAAATATATTTATAAAAGTATATTTACTATATTTATAAATTTATAAATTTATAATTATAAATAAATAAATGTAATTTTTTTATGTTTTCACATATTTATAAATAATTAATTATATATATTTAAATTATTATAAAATTATTGTAATGTTATTTAAATGATTAATATAACGAATATATTCAAATTTACATTTATATATAATTATTTTATAAATATACATAAATATATATATATATAATGATATAAATATATGAATAATAGTTTTTTAAAATTATAAAAATAATTATGAATAATTAATATTTTATTTAAATACTTATAAAATTACAATGAATATATCTAAACAATGAATATATATACTATATTAATATTTATATTTATATATTCTTAATATATATATATATATATATATAATTAAATATATAAATTTTTAATTAAAGATTTATAATAAATATATTTAATTAATGAATATATTTAATATATTCAAATTAAAACATATTTATTATATATATATATGTAACAAAATATAATGATATAAATATAATTATAAACATATATTCACTATATTTATAATATCATATATTTATAATTATAAATATAAAAATATTAGTTTTAAAAAAAAGTATTAATATTAGTATAAATAAATAATTATATATTTAAATAATTATAGAATTATAATAAATAGATATAATTTTTTAATTTTTTTAGTTTTTTTAATTATAGTTACAAAAAATATTTCATTACTATTGTTTTCGCACTGATAAAGATGTATTTTATCCATTCTTCTACAACACTGATATTGATAGCATTTATCAGTGCTTATTAATTTGGAACTGATAAAAAGTTTCGATATCAAACAAAATTCGAAGTGTTGTTAAAAGTCTCCCTAATATATTTAAAGAACCCTAAACATGAATTTTTTAGTTGTGATGTCACATGTTTTCCATTGAAGCCACCAAATTTCTATGCTCCTCCTCATAGAATCCAGACGCAAATCAAGGCTCGAATCAAGTCTCAAATTCCTCCAAGGCTCAAATCCCTGGATCGAACGAATCAAGTCTTGAACAAATCCAAGATTTCGCGCATGACATAGCTTCTTTCTCCCAAATGAATCATAACCTAAATCTATGGTATGGTATTTCTCTCCCCCCTCACTTAGTGATTACATGGTCTAGTTTCAAACAATGCAATTTGACAACATATTTTCCTACATCTGGTCGATTTGTGAGTTTCTGTATTTTCTTTTATTTTTGGGTTCTATTTTTCATTCTCCCTCAGTATTCAATTCATGTTTTCCACTATGTTTCAATTGCTTCTTTCCCACTTTTTATTTCTCAGGGTTTCACATCATTTTCAATTAACCTACAATGGTGTATTTATGATTTATATATGCATTTGTTTTTTCATGTCATCATTTTTTTGAAATTGGTTTCCCTAAATGTATAATTGTTATTTGGGTTTAATTGGATTTAAATTTTTTTGATGCTCAAGGTTTTTATGAGATTATTATTTCTTTTTAATTGAGTTCGGGTGAATTGGACCATATTTTTTATTTTTATTCAAAGGATAAGTATTATTTTTGAACAATAAAATATTTATGATTGTCTCCAGAATCTAATTTGGTGCTTTAAAATTATTGGAGGTAGTTTATGAAATCTATTATAGCAATTAATGAGGTCATGAAATTGATTATTTTGGGTTTCCTAGTTTAAGACATTTTCCTATTTTTTTATTTTATTCTTGTGTTATTTATTTATGCCCAATGATATAGATTACAATTTTTTTGTTTTATTCATATGCACATAATTTTTGGTGTGTGTATATTTATATATATTAGACACATGCACGTATTGAGATCAAAATATTTTAATATTTGTATTGAGAGATGATTAGATATTTATGTTTGTAATTGAATATTCTTATAATAGTTAAAGAGAAGTTTTCATATATGAACATGTTGATTAAAATTAATTTTCTGATATAGGTTTTTATAAAAGGGGTTTTTAATTGGTTTTTTCTTTCAAAAAACGTTTTGAGTATTCAATTATTTTTTTTAAAATGGACTCTATAAAAATGATAACTTTTCTAGGGAGAATTCAAATGGGTTTTCAAAAGTAGGCATGGTTTTAATTATTCTCTTAATTGCGGGTTTTTTTATTCATTGAATTATTTATTTCTATGTGTATTGTTTTTTTGTCATCAGAGACAGTAGATTGGATGGTAAACAAATGGCTGATGCACAATCTTAGTTATAGTAGTATATAGGGGTCATTTTCAGTTCCCTCAAGAGGCCCAAGTTTCATTAGTCATTTTGCTCAAATAGGCAGCAAGTATTTAATGACCAAGTTAGTTTCCTTTAGAACCTATAGTTCATATATCCTCCCCATGTGTTGTGACTTATAATTTTTCTATTATGTATATTGTTTAGTACCCAATTTCAATTTTATGTAAGTTTTTCACCATCAGTATTATTTAATTTAATTAATTACATTTTCTGCACTTTATTTTAATTTTAGTATTTGTTTAATTAATTTACTTTAGTTTAGATGAATTTCCATATAATGGGTTTTATTTCTTAGCACAATTTAATTAAAAAAATACAAATGGAATTTCTAAAAGTGTTTTTTAATAAATAGGTATTAGGATATGTAAAAGTTTTTTAAAGTGATTATTCTCATTTAAAATGAAAAAATAAATAGTTTAATAACAGTTTCTATATGCATGTTAAAAATATTTTTCATTTTTGATGATCGATGTCAGTAAAACCTCTTGGTTGGATTTTCATTAGAGAATTAAAAAAAATTATCCATAAGTATTTCAAACTAAATTTATTGGTAATTGAAAATGAAATCCTTAGTTTATAACAATGATGCTTTTGCAAAAATATTATCACACATCTAATTATTAAAGGATTGTTTTCACATTATTAAAAATGTATTGTTATGATTTTATCACCCTCATTAGAAAGCCCATGGGATAGTGTTTTCTATATGTTATTTCTGGATTATGTGACCTGTATTTATTATTATTATATGATTCTTGTATGATGTGATTCAGAGATATTAGGTGAAATCATACTAGGTTTGTTTATCTCACACCCTATATATACACTAATATGGGTGAATATGTAGATTTTTTTCGTATATATTCGGTGTTTATGATCTCACCTAATAAAAGGGAAAAACTTTAACACGTATATTCATACCATTTAAACTCTTGATTCCAATTTAAATTTATGTTTACTAAAAGTATTCAATATACTAAAACATATTTATGTAGTAAATGATAATTTTCTTTTTGAAAAAGTTCTAAGACATGTAAATATTAATGTTACATTAACAAAATAATGTGAGGAAACATTAACCAAACATATGATTGCTACATTTCTTTATGCATCTTTAATTTAAATGGATCGTATAATATTTCAAAGCATACAATTATATAAATTAAAGAATGTAATAAATTAAAGAATACAAGTCCGAATTTTAATTTCATTGATTTTGTAATTTTATAAAAAGTAAACATGTTTAAAATAATTTACACAATAAACCAAGAATAAATATATAATTAAAAAACACATGTTAAGTGGTTTCTGTCTCACCCCCCCCCAGTCTCATGCAATAAAATATTATTTAGTCCTCCTATGGAAAAAAATGCACCAAAACTGCTTAGTTTCACAGATCGATGTGGTATCTCATTACACAATCAAAATTCCTAAACAACTGAAATAATCAAATAGTATTATAAAGAACCATAATAATTTAAAACTCAATTTTGGTGTCACTTTATGATTGTTTACATACTGAAAAAAACCAAATATGCTATCATTCTCCCACCCTAGGTACTAGAGAACCTCCAATTTGACTAACAGTCAGATAAATTCAAATCAAATCTATGCCTAATGTCTCCCAGTGACTCTGTATGACACCTCACTATCTTTTTGAAAATATTTTTCATTTAAATGAATATATTTTCAATATTCATCATGTTGATTAATGAATAAATTATATGGAAATTTGAATCATGGATTCTAGGCTTATTGTGTGATATTTGATGAATCATGTTTTTTATAGATGATTAATTCATTATTTGAATTCCTCAAAATCTGTTAGGATTCATTGTATTTAAGCATCTAATCTATAAAAAAAAAATTTCTATTTAAATTTTCAATTTAATACCATATTTGGAAAACTGTATTATCGTGTCATCTTTATAATATGTTTGTGACATTTTAACAATCATGATTTTCATTAGTGTAAGTGGTGACCTTTTGGGAATTAGTATATTCATGAATATTTTAAATATCTGTTTTGAATATAGACATCTGGTGTTACATGATAAAGTGGGTTTTGAAATAAAATACAAATGTATTTCCTAAAAATGAAGAAAATGGATTTTTTGTTTTAAAACTAATGAAGTGATTTCAATGTGAACTTGTAATGTTTTAAACGTTTTAAAAAAACAACACTACATGGAATGAATTTTAAAATTTTGATTTATTATTAATGGTTTTGAATATGATTTTAAAATGATTCAGTTGATGCTAATAAGTTTTATAGAAATATCGAAATTTATCACATTATGTGTTTTCAAAAACATTTTTCAATTTTCATGTGAAATTTTAATAAATGGATTTCAATTAGGGTTTTAAAAATTCAAAAAGAAACCATTTTAATTGTCAATGTGGCTTTGAAATGAGATCACAAATTTTGAATTATGTCGTGGTAATTTAAAAATTTTGATGGAGAATAATATTATCCTCATTAGCTCTAAATAATGAATAGTTATTTTTTATTGTTATTGATTGAGATTCATCCCCCATCTCTTTTAGACATGGACCTTTGTTTCTTGAATAAATGTAGTTATTATTCATTATAATCTAGGTACCATTGATCATTTCAGAGGAATTTAGATGATAAAACCTACCATAGTGGATTTATAATTTTCTTAAATTCAATTTCTTATTCCCTTCAAATCATACTAAAATTATATGAAACAATCGAATGCTGGATTTCCCTTATTATAATTATCTAAAAATTTCAAATTTTATAATGAATATATCATGAGTATATATTTATTTTGTTTCAAAATGTATATTTTATGAACATAAAAATATGGATATGACTCAAAAATGGATGCACTCTAATAATATGAAAAAAGAGTATGAAGATGGAGTTAAAGTGTTAACCATGATTGTATTAGAGCCTACAAAAATATTTCTCAAATCCTTTATCTGTGTTTATGTTGTTATTATTCAATAAAAACTAATTTGGAAGAGTTCCAAGAACATTTGATTTTCCAGAAAATACATCAGAGCTATAACTGATTTATTAAACAAGGGGAAAACTGAATGTGCACACCGGTTGGGGTGATACTGCGGTGTATGGATAATTTGACATGAATACCACTGTAAATGATGATAAATATTAGACAGAATAAATGAAAATGGAAATTTAATTTGACCTTCATGATTATTCAAAGTTATTTAAGAAGATAAATAGAAATTTTGAATGCCAATTTTATACTAGTTTTACTAAATACACAACATTGTGAGCTATATTGATGTTATATATTTTTAAGGACATGATAATATCATTAAAGAATTACCTGGTCTCCATAATGATATGATACCTAAAAATGAAATTAATTATCAAAATATGATGAAAAACGAGTAACACATTCAATGGTAATGATCTCAAAAAACACTACGCACTATTTCATAATTATTTATATTTTATTCATAGACCACGAATCAGCCATAAAATTCCTAGAGTGCGGCGTAGATCAATACAAGAAAAATTAATATTGTACTTTAAGATTAATATTGTAATTTCCTACCATTATATAATTTAAAAGACTATAAGAATGTATAAAAACCACAACACTATTTACATGTCATTAAAATACTATAAATAAAGATGGAAACCTCTGTTATCCAACAGATTCATCTTAGTAGAAGAAATTGGATTATGAGTCTCTTGAATTTGAAAGTGATCCATGAAAAGTTCTTCTTATATTCTCTACATATGGAATAATTCCTATTTTAATATGGAGTAGTACTCATAGTTCATGTACTATCATGTTATTAAATTATAATTTCTCTCTGTGGTTATGTATAAAGATTAAATGCATTATGAGGACTAGGCTTATATCAGGACCAATGAAACCAATAAATAATATTAATGTCTATATGGATACATTCATTGATGATCGTAAATTTATGTGGGATTATTATGTTATGATTTATGATTCTCATATAAAATAATAATTCACATTGAGGTCCATATTGTGTATATGGACATTCATCAGACTATAGCATTAATGGAATGTTGGGGTGTCCCATTTTTGAAACAAGGACACACTTAGTTTGGTTGAAACATTCCTTGGAGACTAATTTTTTAGGGAATATATATTTTTTATCTTTATTTAATAAATACATACCATAGACAGAAACATTCGATGACAATACCAAACATGGTAAAACACCTTATTCACTAACGGCTGGTCAACTATTCCACAATGCTAAAATATTGGCACTAATTTTAGAAAACCATTTTAGAAAACACATATGAAATCATGTAATAAAAAGAATTTAATTTTTATTTAGTTTCTCGATTGGATTTTTTTTACATTAGACATTTTCTTGATGTCATGCATTTAGAAAAAAATGAATTTGACTGTATTATTGTAACATTACAAAATGATCATGGGAAACAATTATGGTATAAATGTTATGATAGAAATGATTTTGATGGGGATAAGGGAATATTTGGCACCATTGAAGGGTAATTGGAATTATTTCATTCTTCCAGTATCTTACAATCTATCAAGATAAGAAAAATTTAAATTTTTTATTTTGTTTAACGGTGTAAATGTTCTATAGGGTTATTCAAAAATATCAATAATGTAATTTCAAGGACTAATATCATGTTATATAGACTAAAATCACATTACTATCATGTTTTGATGTAATAATAAATTCCATCTACTTTACATTCTCTTCTTCCTAAAAATATTTAACATACATAATCTGATTATGATTCTTTATCAAATCCATATACAATAATGTTGTAGGCCCAATAAATTCTCCAATCATGAGTAAGGATGTTAAAGTCATATTGTGTGAATTAGATTTGTTTTTTGCACCATAAATATTTGATATAATGGTACACTTGATGGTTCACATGGTTTGAGTGGTTCAAATATTTGGTATAGTCCCTTACAGATGGATATACCCCATTAAACGGTATATAATGATTTTCAATGTATATGTTAAGAATCAAAGTCAGCCAAAAGGTTGTATTGTAGAAGGATATATTTTTTCTAATAAATTTATGTTAATTTAATTCTCAATTGTAATTAATTATGACTTATTTTTTAAATATATGTTTGGAGTTCATATTTTCTTATCAATTATATACAACATTCCAGGAAAGAGAGAACATGTAATGTTATGATGGAAGAGGAAACCCCATGCTGCATAAATAGTGAATTATTTTAGGGGAAATGGGGTTTTTATTCTATAATAATTGAACATGTTATATAATTTCTATATATTTTATGATAGTTTATAGAAAAATATATCTTACATTATTAATCATACACACCTAAATATGATACATAGTGTGATGGTATTACTCAAATTGTATATTTTTAGTCTATAATTTACATTTTAGTTTAAAACATATATGACATAATCAAAACCAAGAAAGAACATTATTATAACTTAGATAATTTGGTACATTAATCCATAAGTCATGTGTGACGTGAATGTATCATCTTCACCTCAACCCTACACATAGTGTGGCCAATATGACTCAAAGTGTTCCCTTTTATATAAAATTTGGATTAATTTTAGTAATAAAGAAAATAAGCATATTCAAAATCAAGAAAATGTAGTCGGGTTGTTTTGATAATTTATTAAAACATTGTATAATTAATTTTTTCATGTCTAAGATTCAATCGCAAATAAATTTGATACACAGTATGCCCAGTATGAATCAAACATTCCATTATTTTTTTGAAATTAAAATTTTAGTTCAAAACATGTGTCATTCACTATAATCCAAGAAAATGTGTGTGTATTTTCTAGATATGTTTGTAAAATAATTCATATGTCATTTTTGACATATATGAATAAGTCTCAAGTCAAACTAACTCTTGATGTGATTGATATGACTTAAAATGTGTGTTTCCAATTTAAAATGATATTTTTGTAAACATGACTACTATGATACTCAAAAATGATAAAAAAACATTTGGAATTGTGTGTAATATAGTCAAATAATCCATAAGTCATTTTTTGTGTTGGAATCAATCTCACATCAATCGGACACATGTTGTGATGGGTATGACCCTCTGTGTGTCTATTTATTTAAAATTTGAATGAATGTTATTAAAAAAACAAGTGACATACTCAAACATTATAAAAACCTTATTTTTTCAATACTATGGTACAATGATTCATAAGTAATTTGTGCCATATGATAATCAACCAAACCTAAATTCAACAGATAGTGCACCCAGTTGGATTCAAATATTCTATTATCTATTTAAAATTGGATTTTTAGATAAAAACATTTGTCAATCAATAAAATCAATGAAAACATGATCAAAATATTTTTTTATTTAGGGAGAAACTCATAATTAATTTTTAATGTGTTGTAATACGTCTCATATAAAAATGCCATATGGAGTTACTATTATAACTAAAGGTGCATGTTTCCAGTAATAAAATAAAATTGTAGTAAAAACGTTATGTGAAATTATAAAAAAGGAAGAAACACATTTGGATATTTGTAATACATTTCTAAAACAATCCATATGTAATTTTTGACATGTAGGAATCATTCAAACACCATTCTAATGCATAATGTTACAGATATGACTCTATGTGTGTTTTTATAAAAAATTGACAGTAATTTTAGTATAAAAATGTGACATACTAAAAACTAAGATAATTCATTCAAGTTTTCCTGATAAATTTTGAAAAATATCCATAATTTATTCTTCATGAATAGTAATCATACTCACCTTAATCGGAAACATGGTGCATCTGGTATGAATCAAATGGTCCATTCTCTGTTTACAATTAACATCTTAGTTCAAAATGTGTGTCACTCACTGAAAACTAGGTAAACATGATTGCATTGTCATGATAATTTGTAAAAATTATTCATAAGTCATTGTGATGTTTTTGAATCATTCTCTCATCAAAATGACACATGATGTGACAGGTATTGATGAATGTGTGTGTTTCTAGTCTAAAATTACATTTTTGTAAAAATTACATGTGACATTTAAAAATCTGATAAAATACATTTATATTGTTTTCATATGTTAGGAATCTGATACTTATATCATTCTTAACATTTATAAATCATTCACACCTCAATATTACTGACAGTGTGACCTATACGACTACATGTGTTTCTTTTTATTGACAATTTCATTTAATTTCAGTAAAAAATGTGACATAATAAAATCTGTGAAAAAAATTTGGATTTTTTTGATAAATTAGTAAAATGGTCCATAGGTCTAATTTGATGTGTAGGAATAATCCAAACCTCAATCTGATACATGATGTTCCCACTATGAATCAATGTCCCTGTTATCAATTTAAAAATTACATTTTAGTTCAAAAAGATTCACTCACTAAAAATCGAGGAAAAATATATGATATTCATTAAAATTTAAGAAAATAATTCATATGTCATAATTTATAAGTATGAATCATTAGAACAAAAAATCAATATATAATGTGATTGGTATGACTCAAAGTACATGTTTCTATTTCAAGATTACATTTTACTAAATAAATCAAGTGAAATAAATAAAAATGAAAGTATATTTGGATTGTTTTGATATTTTTGGAAAATAATCCACAAGACATATTTGAATAGTATAAATCATTCTCACCTTAATCCAATGCATGGTGTTACCCATTTTACACCATGTGTGTCTTTTTATTTTAAATTGACATTTATTATATTAAAAGAGATATGTTTTATACTAAAGAACCAAGAAAATACATTAGAATTGATTCGATTCTTTAAGAAAACAATCCAAAAGTCATTTTTTATGTGTAAGAATCTACAGTTCCTTAATCTGATATACTTTCTGGCCAAAATAAAATAATTTATCAATTATTAGTTTAAAATTTTTATTTTAGTTCAAAAAGTATCACTCAGTGAAAACAGAGAAAACATGCTAATATTATATTAATAATTTTGGGTGATGATTCATAAGTCATTTGTGATGTTTAGGATTTACTCTCACATTTATATAACATATGACATGATTTTTATGACTCAAAATGTGTCTTTCATGTATAAAATGACATTTTAGTAAAAAAGAAAACTAACGTACTCAAACAATAAAACTGGATTTGGATTGTTTTAATACATATTATAAATGATCCTAATGTAAACTTTGACATGTAGGAATCATCCATAGCTTAATCTGACACATGATGTGACTTGTGTGACTCAAAGTGTGTCATTTTATTTAAAATTGTCCTCAATTTTAGTAAAAAAGGAAAATAACACACTCAAAATCTAGTAAACACATTCATATTGTTTTTATATTTTGGTAAAATGATCTGTATGTCCTTTATGATGGGTAAAAATCATCCTCACAATAATATGATATATGATGTTCCTGGTATGGCACAAAGTGTCTGTTAACAATTTAAAATTTATATTATAGTTCAAAAAGTGTCCCACATTAAAAATAGAGAAAACATGATATGATTGTCTCGATAATTTTTAACAATGACTCAAATGTCATTTTTGTATGAATTAGTCTCACACAAAACTGACACATGATGTTATTGGTATGACTCAATGTTCTTAATTCGATTTTAAAATGAAATTTTAGTAAAACCCCTAGGTGACATACTCATAACCGATAAACATATTCAGATTATTTTGAAACAATATAAAAATTATCCATAAGTCATTTTTGACATGTTGGAATCATCCAAACCACTATCAGATGCACAGTTATACCTGTATGACATAATGTGTGTTTTCTCAATACATAAAATCAATTTTAATGTAAAATGTGCATCACATCTCTATAATCGAGTGAATGATATAATATTGTTTAGTTTAATAGTTCAGTTTCAAAGTATCATTTTCTATTAAATTTATTTCTATATTGTATTAATAACATAATACCATTTCTATTATATAGGTACATTCTTTTTATCAATTTGAGAAGGTTTGTTTGGAAATTTTATGAGTGGGGATCAGGGGCCAAATAATATAACATTGTTGTTTTTGAATATTTCTGATAATTTTTACATACTCATGTTATTGTATAAACCAATTTTGAGAATGTCTATAATATAGTGGTTATTTCATCTATTCATGTTGTAAATTTTATTTCATTTATAGTTTTTGTTGTACCTTTAAACAATATTTGGTGCTATATGTATTTTACCTGTGTTGTTTGGGGTGCTTTGGTGTGTCATAAATTAACTAGTTCACTACAGTGTGCCCTTATTAGCACTTATAAAAGCACTAATAAAGGGGTCCATTATAAGTGCTAAATAAATTCACTGATAAAAGGGTTCCTTTATTAGAACTTCTAAAAGAGAAGATTAAGACACCATTTAAAATGATTTATTATGTTTGATAAAGGACCCCTTTATCAGTAATTTTTTAGTTATCATAAAATAATAGGGCTCATAATTATCCTATAGTAATCATCATTTTTTTTATAAAAATTCCTAATTGATAACTATTAAATACCTATTTTTTAGAAGTGATTCTAGTGTAAACTAAAATGTTGTCTCTTATAACTAGTAACATTTATGATGATCACTGAGAAATCCCAACTATAACTTAAGATTTAGAGTGGGAAATATTCATACTCTCACCAACATATATGAGTATCTTTTATATATTCTGTTGATAAATTTTAATAAGGCTTATATCCCTTCTCTCACTCAAGAAATTCATTAACATATTTTTGTGATAGTACAAGAGGATTCTCACAATCATAATCACACCCACGAATCCCATCAGGACAGTATTGTGGAAACCAGAAATCATGCCCATTGTCCTACCTACTCTTATGCATCTCACTGACCTTTTCTAATAGTAAACCATGAGTAAGATTATATCCCTAATCCTATTCAAATATTTGTTCTACATATTTATAAATTTACTCTGTAGCCTCCTAATAGGGATCCCATCTATGAGGATCTCTATCAACACATGTGTGTAAAATTATGATCAAGATTCTAACCATAGCTATTCTATAGAGGATGTATAGAAGTAATTCTCTCCAGCATAAATCTTCCATCCAAGACCATTATTATATACCTTCCACTTTCAGTACTAATTTTACTGAGAATCTTCATGTTATTTTTATAGTATCCCAACAATCTTCACATATCACATCAGTAGGATAAGGTATCTATGGACATAGATGTTCTCCCGGCAGTGCCATAACTACTTGAATTTGAGGTATTTGTAACGAGATTCCATCACGAATGAGCTTATGCGATGGGGTCCCATCACAAATAGTCTATTGCAGAAAACAACGTCGTAAATAGTCTTTTATTATGGGAAATATTCCCATCCCAAATAGTTCTTTGTTTATATATATATATAAACCTATTGTCATGGGCCCGTCATAAAGAAGTATTTGCGATGGGCATGTTTTCCCATTGCAAATAGTTATTTAAAAAATATATAAACTATTTGTGATGGGAACACATCGCAAAAGGTCTCAGGGAAAATACTTAATAAAATAAAAATATATATATTCAATAAAAGTATGATAAATTAATATTTTTAAAAAGTAATAATATTAATACTATTAATATGAATAATATAATATAATATAATACTAATACAAATATTAATAATATACAAAAATTATATTATTATAATATTAATAATTAAATAATATTAATAATATTATAAATTTATTATTATTATTAATATTTATGAAAAAATAATATTAATACTATTAAAATAATTAAAGAATATAAAATAATAAAATTCTCAATATTCGATGAAAATAAAAAAAATAAAAAAATATTATTATGGTTATTATAAAAATAAACCAACATTAAAAAATAATACTAGTAATAAATAATAAAATAATAAAATATTAAAAGTAAAAAAAATAAAATAATAAAAAATGAAATATTCACACCAATATAAAATATAGAAACTATAAATAGTTAATTTTACAAAAAAAACTCTGAATTCAAATTTACATAACATGAAAAAAAATCACAGGGTGATGATCTTCTAGAGAAGGTGGAGGAGCTGCATGAAATGGTGGATGAATCTTCGTCCCTAAACTAAGAGTTAGACAGTGCATGTACTCTATCTTCTCGTGTTGTTGTTGCTCCCCTTGAAGCTTCTACTCCTCGTACTACTACTGTTGTTGTTGGCACTCCTCCTCATGCTACTGGTGGTGTTACCGCATCTCCTCCTGCCCGTTACACAAACTCATTATAAGCTCACTCTAAGCTCACAACAGCTCCTGATACTGTGACCCAGAAGATGATGCCTCTCCATGAGCTTCTCTCGAGCTAGACGCCAACATCATAGGAGTGCCAAAATAAGTCATAGGAGTCAATCGAGCCCCGATACCAACAACTGAGTGATTATCAAAGGCATATTGGGTCACATGCATCAATTTCGCCTCATCGAAATGGTGGGTAGTAGTCTGATCAACCATCTATGCCTGAGTCTTATCCTGTGTTTGAGAGTTCGTGTACTCATATGACTCATTCTGTTCCAATTTGAAATTGAAATAGTGAAAATATAATATTAAATTAATTTTCAATCTGAAATACAAAATAATACTGACCATAATTTGAGGCTGGAGATCATCTATAATCTCTCAAGTAGTTGGATCACGATACATCCTTCGATTAACATCGAACTTTGTAATATTATGTTTCTCAATAGCCTATATGAATATAAAATTAACTATTTATATTTAACGTTATGTAAAATATTTAAGAATATTACTTACCAGATGCTCTCTATGCGTACTAAATGTATGACTACCGACATTATCTATCATCTCCAATCTCCCCTAGTTATTTTGGACTAATGATGACATCCTATGAAATCCACCACCAAAACAGTGGGAACAAAATCCATCCCAAATGTTAGATGAAATGTACTCCTTTTGGTAGGCTCTACACGACTCATCAAATACTACCACTCATGTATTCTTCATGTCTATCTATCCCAAATTGTTCAAAAACTAATGGAAATGGTAACACATAGACACCTCTCTTGCCGCATGGATAGCGTCACAAATTCTATCATTGATGGGATATCAGAAACCCTAAAAACAATTAATAACATCAAGTAATTAATTAAATAAATTTCACTGTAAATATTATTTATTTACGTACCATCCAATGATCGAACATGCCAAGTTGTATATCAATGAGAATTTGTTCCCATGTGATCCATGGATGAGAAAAATAATCTCACCAGATAACGCTCTCCTATCCAACAGTTATATACGTAAAACAATAAAAAAATAAAAAAAATAAAATATTTAGTTTATTGATAATTTAATGGAAGATAACAATAATACACAGGTTATCATACATTTGCATATATGGATCGAATCCAAGACGTGGACGTCTTTCAAAGATAGATTCAGGAATCAATAGTCGTACAAGATCATGCCCACTCTGCATACCCCTTGAACCGCCAATAGTCTAAGGGTCAGATGATCCCCAAACCTCCTCATCCAAAGGTAGGTCACCATCGTGCAACTGATGAAATAGGTCACCATCCATCTATAACACAAAATGATTGTGCATATCAAGTAGTTGAAAATAACTATTATATAAATATATATATTTTTTATGATTATAACCATCATTTAACTATGTCATTGTGCACCTCCATCACCATCTTCATATCTGACGATGTCAATTTCCTCATATTCCTCATTGGAATGATCAACTTCAATATGAGTTTCAGTTTCATCATCTCTTTCCATTTCAAATTCATTTGTAGCATTATTAACATCATTGTCAACATTTCCCCTTAATTTTGGGGTGTCATCATCGATATTCCATTCTCTTTGTGAAATAGATGAATTTTGAGTAATCTCTTGAAAATTTTCAATTCCTTTCACTTTATTGAAACCACATTCACATTGAGTAAAATTATTTTCCTGAAACATCAATTTTATTTTGCTCCACCAATCACTCGGGTCTCATTAATTAGCACAATATAATGCATAATAAAATTTATATGCCTGTCAGGCACGTAAAAATGGCTAATTTACTACAAGAATTCTTTTATGATAATATCAATGATTACGTGAGTCGAACGAACACGCATGCCTCTCTCAGTATCCAACCACCGATATTTAAACATCATTATGTAAAATATTCCTAGATAACACAGTTCATTAATTTCATCCAGCATGCAATAAATTTGAACATTAGATTCTTATGATGAGTCCCTCTCAAGAAAAATCCATTGTTCAGTTTTTTTTTGATTCCCCATATGCATGTGTTTTAAATTGAAAATCATGCACCATATATGCATTATCAGATTTAACTTTTTTGGATGGTGGGTGACTCAATATACAAAGTCACCTATCAACATTATCATCATGTTGAGATACTATAAAATTTTTTAAAAAATTATTAATATAATAAATTATAAACTAAATTGATATTTTAAACCTTCAATAATTTATGTTACCAATTTATGAAACCATTGAGAATTTTTTTCTCTACGTTCTTTAATAGAAGATGTTGACATTTATAGAAGCTGTTTCAACATATGATTTTCATATGAACTAGAAATAAAATTAGTTTACTTAATTTAAAATAAATTATAGAATAATTGATAGAAGCACTCATAATACAAATGATGTCATTTCTTCATAGTAGAGAAGAACATATGTATAATATCGGTGATGTTCATCATCTAAAATCTATTATTCATGAACTCCACTGAATCCAAGCACTGGAAAATTAAAAACCGATAATTCATTGGCCATTTCAACATAAATATTCCCTTCATTCCATCCCATGTGGTTGTGGGTTGAGGGATATTCATATTGAAAATAATGAGAGTATGAAAAAGAATTTTCCTCTTGCAAATAAGCTTCAACAATTGAGTCTTCAACTGATACTTTGTTTCGTAATCCTTTATTCAAATTCGACATACATCTATCAAATGGAAACCTCCATCAAAAATATACTAGACCTCCAAATTTTTCATAATGTTGAAAATATAATATCAAATGTCTTATTGAGTCAAATAAATATGATTTAAATATTTTTTTCCAGTTTACAAATAATTATAACAACATCATCTTCCCATTTTTTTAGTGTATCTTAGTCTATTGTCGCTGCACAAATGTCTCAAAAATAATGTGATATGTCTGTTATCAGATCCCAAATTATAGAATTCCAAAAACCTCTTAATTAAGTCAACATATGTTTTTCCATTATAATATGATAGTCATGAATTTTTAATCTAGTAATATGACCATTCTTAACATATCGGCCCAAAATGGAAGCAAAGTCATATGGAAGTCTCAAATCTGTAGTTCACTGAAACAAAAATAAGCGACTGTCTTTGGATAGTGTATAAGATTCTTTTGTCTTAATTAACCTCTATGATCTAACATTTTGAAACAGTTCAAGTTCTGGTTGCCTATAAATTTGGGCGAGATCTAATTGTGCTTCTATATTATATTTTGTCCTTCCAGGTGTATCTAAAACTATATAAAATAAATTATCAAAATAGTTCTTACTAATATTAATGACATCCAACATGTGTCATACTAAAAAATCAGACTAATATGGAAGATTCCAAAAAATGCTTTGTTTTATCCAATTTTTTTATTTCCCAATGCCATGAATTTTCTGTTGGTTAATTGTTGGTCCAAATGTGATCGGAGGTAATGATAATACAACTGATTATAACACTGTAAATGAGATCATTTTGGGTGGTTAATCCCTTTCACTTGTTCCTTTTTTTGAAAGGAGATGTCTTCCTTCTAAAAGGATGATTGGTTAGAAGAAATAGGCAATGACTATCAAAGTATAAAATTTTATTTCACTGAAAAGAATAAATGCTTTGTTGTCTCCCATTCAGAAAAAACATGGTTTCAGACCATGTGTACTCCAGCCAAATAACATGCCATATTCCGAGAAGCAACTAGTTTTCCACATCAATGCATCATTTAGTTGGAAATTTTGTTTCCCAGTAGCATCATACGTACCAACACCGTTTCTCCACAAAGAATTTGACTCATCAATCAATGGTTACAAATAAAAATCAATGTTATTTTTTGGACGTCCTTGGATTAAAAAGTTCAAATATTTATAGGGATCCTTCATCAAAATTCATGGAGGTAAATTGTACAGAGTTATTAAGATATTCCAACATGAATACTGACTATTATAAGTACCAAACAAAAAGAAACAGTTAGTAAAAATCTCAATCGAATGTTCCATGCTTCTAAAGAATAATACTGATGCACTCTATCAAAATGTTTCCATGAATCTCCATCAGATGGATGATTCAAGCTTTTACCAGTTGAAATTGTGGTATTTTTCTAAGAAAACGTTGTCGTTGTGTTATAAGACATTAATAAACGCTGCAACTTGGGTGTAAGCGGGAAATAACTCAACAGTTTTACAGGAATCAATCTAGAATTTCCAGGCTGAGTTTCTTTATACCTCGATTTTTCACAAGTGGGACAACAATCCAACCACTCATTTTCACAAGAATATAAGATCCAATCATTTAAACATGCATGAATCTTCTGATAACTAGGCCCCATATTATGAACCTACCTCTTGCTCTCATAGTAATTTGTAGGCAACACATTTCTTTCATGTAACCGTGTTTTAACAAAAGAAAATATATGATCAAAGTTGTTGTTTGACATTCAATTATCAAATTTAATAACCATAATTTTTTCAACCGCTTCTAATATTTTTATCTTGCTACTAGGATATAATGCATCCTCAGCAGACATCAACAACTCATAAAATTAAAATGGTGCCAAATCAAGAGTAAAATCAATATCATCATAAGTTTTATTTTGTTGAACAGGTGGACCTGCTACATCATGTACTAAATTTTGAAACCATGATGGATTCCAATTCAAATTATTAGTATCTTCCTGAGAACCGTGTTCACTGTGTTTATACCAAAAAACATAATCTGGTTGAAAACCAAAATAAAAATGACGTTCCCCAATGTTTTCAAATGTGTTAAACGTTCTCATATCACATTATTTACATGGAAACTAAATTGTTCCTTCTGAAACAAATTATAATTTTGATGATAAAAATTATAAGAAAGCATCAACATCCTTAAAATATACAGGATTTAAACATGAACCGTTTGGTTTTTTGTGCTGATTTATGCAAGTGTGGTCATCTGATAATGATTGTTTTTGACTTCCTTGTACCATATTTTTCTACAAAATATAAAATCATTAATATTTTTTAATAATTTTATATATAAAAACACTATCCAAAAAAGATATGATAAATAATTATATGTAGTTTTTAACAATTACCACTAATTACGGGCTACACAATTTCCAGTGGATTGGTGACTACTCCCTTGTACGACGACTCATTTACTTGAAACTTTCTCACAATGAAATCACAATGAAGACTTTGTTCGGATGTATGCATATCCCTTACTATGCATACGAGAATTCATAAGGGTTCTTATGACCAGATTATTCATTTTGATTTCAGTGTGAGAAAGATACAAGTAAATGTGCCATCGGACAAAAGAGCCCCCTTTTCGTCGATGAATCATCTTCTTACAACTGTCACTTCCTAAAAACATTATGAAAAAATGTCACCTACGTATGCATATCGAATCTCATGCATATGAGATTGGATATGCATTTGTAGGAGAATATTTTTAATAATTTTTTGAGTAATAGAGAGTTAAAAGGTGAAGAGTCATCGAGAAAAAGGAGTGTCGCCAATCCTCTACAAATTATTCTACGTTCTTACTATTTATTACCAGTATCCATATTTTTTACTAATTATATCAATTTATTACTAATTTGTTCAATTATTAAAAATTTTTAATATTTATTTCTATTTATTGATAATTTTTACTATTTATTGCTAATTATTATTATTTATTGCAAATTATTTCTATTTATTGCTAATTATTACTATTTATTGATAATTGTGACTAATTATTTCTAATTATTTCTAATTATTGCTAATTATTACTAATTATTTCTAATTATTACAAATTGTTGCTAATTATTACTAATTATTTCTAATTATTACTAATTATTTCTAATTATTACTAACTATTGTTAATTATTACTAATTGTTGATAATTATTACAAATTATTACTAATTGTTACTATTTATTGCAAACTATTATTTTTTATTGTTAGTTATTACTATTTACTGCTAATTATTACTAATTATTTCTAATCATTACGAATTTTGATATTTATTATTAATTATTGCTAATTATTAAAATTTAATGATAATTATTACTAATTAATGCTAATTATTACTAATTATTTCTAATTATTACTAATTATTTCTAATTATCACTAATTATTACTAATTTTACTATTCTTTTCTAATTGTTACTATTCTTTACTAATTATTACTATTTTTACTAATTATTACTCTCATTTACTAATTATTACTATTTTTACTAATTATTGGTATTTTTTTAAATATTACTATTTTTTACAAATTATTACTATTTATTACTATTTAGTACTATTTATAACTATTTATCACTAATTGATAATATATATTAATAATTAACACTATTTTTTACTAATTAACGCAATTTATTTATAAATAATAATATTTATTACTATTTATTACTATTCATTATTATTTATTACTATTTATTACTAATTAATACTATTTATTACTATTTATTACTAATTGAAACAAATTATCAATAATTATCACTAATTAATACTAATTATTACTATTTATTACTAATTATTACAATATATTACTGATTATTAGTATTTTTTACTTTTTGTTAATAATATTACAGTTTTTTACGAATTATTACTATTTATTTCTAATTATTACTATTTACTGTTAGGTATTACTATTTATTGCAAATTATTACTAATTATTTCTAATTATTACAAATTATTGCTAATTATTACAAATTATTACTAATTGTTACTAATTATTTCTAATTATTACTAATTATTGCTAATAATTACTATTTTTGGTTATTGTTACTAATTAATGTTAATTATTACTAATTGTTGCAAATTAGTAGTATCTATTACTAATTATTTTTATTTTTTACTAATTATTGCTTATTATTACTACTTATTGCTAATTGTTAGTAGTAATTGCTAATTATTAGTATTTATTGCTAATTATTAGTATTTATTACTGACTATTAGTATTTAATGCTAATTATGAGTATTTATTACATTTATAGTATTTATTAATATTTTTTAATATTTATAACTTGTTTTAGTATTTATTAATAATTATAAGTATTTATTAATTTTTTTTACTAATTATTACTATTCATTACTAATTAGTACTATTCATAATTATTTTTACTATTTTTAAAAAATTGTTACAATTTTTTAGTTATTATTACTACTTATTACTAATTATTACTATTTTTTACTAATTATTTCAATTTTTTAATAATTATTACTAATTAGTGCTAATTATTACGAATTATTTCTAATTATTACTAATTATTTCTAATTATTTCTAATTATTGCTAATTATTAGTAGTTATTTCTAATTATTAGTATTTATTAATAATTATTCATTTTTATTCCTAATTATTAGTATTTATTGATAATTCTTAGTATTTATTGCTATATTTTAGAACTTATTACTATTTTTTAACATTTATAACTAATTATTAGTATTTATTACCATTCATTAGTAATTATTACTTTTCTTTATTAATTATTAATTATTCTTTACTAATTTTAACCGTCTTTACTAAATAAAATATGTTTTACTAATTATTAGACTTTTTACTAATTAAACTATTTTTTACTAATTATATCTATTTTTACTAATAATTACTATTTTTTACTTCTTATTATTATATATTACTAATTATTCCTAATTAACACAAATTATTACTAATGAACAATATATATTACAAATTAACACTATTTATTACTAATTAATACTACTTTTTTATTTATTACTTATTAATGCAATGTATTAATTGTTAATACTATTTAATAGTAATTATTACCAATTAATACTATTTATTACTATTCATTACTAATTATATGTATTTATTACTAATTATAAGTGATTATTACTCTTTTTTGCTAATTATTACAGTTTTTTGCTAATTATTACTATTTTTTGCTAATTATTACTATTTTTTGCTAACTATTACTATTTTTGGTAATTATTACTATTTTTTGCTAATTATTACTATTTTGCTAATTATTATTATTTATTGCTAATTATTACTATTTACGTCTAATTATTACTATTTATTTCTATTTATTACTATTTATTACTATTTATTGCTATGTATTACTATTTATTGCTAATTACTACTATTTATTGCTAATAATTACAATTTTTTTTGCTAATTAGTATTTTTTGTTGCTAATTATAAGTAATTATTGCTAATAATTACTTATTATTGAAAATAATTAGTAATTATTACTAATTATTACTAATTATTACAATTTGATACTAATTATTACTAATTATTACTAATAATTAATAATTATTTCTAATTATTTCTAATTATTACTAATTATTACTAATTATTATTATTACTAATTATTACAAGTTATTACTAATTATTAGTAATTGTTACTAAATATTACTAATTATTAGTATTTATTACTAAATATTAGTATTTATTACTATTCATTATGAATTATTACTATTTATTCCTAATTATTATTAATTACTGCTAATTATAACTTATTTACTTTACTTGCTATTAATTACTGCTAAATACTACTACTAATTACAAATTACCGCTAATTATTTATATTAAAAAACTAATTATCATTAATAATTCACAATTACCACTAATCATTAATAATTAGCACTAATAATTTCAATTTATTACTTCAAATAAATACTAATAACAAAACATTACAAATGTAATTCAATTACAAATAATTAACAATAATTAGAATTAATATAAAATTATGAAATAAAGATTAAATTAAATAAAACATAAATACCTTTAAACGTGATCTCTTATAGGTGTAGAAGACTTTAAAATATCTTCGTAAAAATATATTTAACTCAGAGAAAAATTATCGCTAAAATTAGAGCGTAGAGAGAGAGAGAAAGTAGGACAATATAGGAAGAATAAAAAAAAATGGATGTGGGTATATATAGGTTGGATTACTTGCGATGGGGCTATTTGCGACAGGAGACCCGTTTCAAATACCTTCAGCCGCATTAATTACTATCGCTAGTTAAAATGGTATTTGCGATGGATCCCGTCGCAAATTGTTTTTAGCCCCATCTGTTATTTGCGAAGGGGGGTACCTCCCCATCACAAATACAGTTTACCACCATCATGTATTTGCGAGGGGAGGCACCCCCTGTCGCAAATACCTTTCCCATGGTTTGGCACGAAGACTGCACAAAACCTTTTTTTATGGGACCCCTTTGCCCGTCGCAAATAACTAATTATTTGCGATGGAATAATACCCTAGTCTCAAAAAACTGGTCACAAAAGGTCATTTTTCCCATAGTGAATGATCATCAACCTTGGAGGTCCTTTGCTTGGTATATATTATAGTGGTGATACCTATGAAAAAGAAAATGGCCAGATTGGTGGTACTCCTCTAGGAAGAAAAGAAGATATCAACCATTGATGTCCTTCACATGGTGATCATTATAGAGGCCCTCCCTTCAATGACTTGTCTTCATGATATGAATTTCCTCCACATATTGAAAGAGCTCAAGGTTTTCCCTTATACTAAGAGGAACTGTCACAAACCATATCTGGTTGCCACTAAAACCGGCACCAACCCCGGCCCATGACTGGGCCTGAAGGGCGTTCCTGATCCCCAAAGGCTCGCACCTGTTCCCGGGTATCATAAAATGAAATTTGGGAACGATTTACCCGAGTTTATAAACATACGATAAGAAACAAATCCAATAAACCAAATATGGATTTTTCAAACCAAACCATCCATTACAAAAAATTCATAATCAAGTTACACAATTTAAAACATTTTATAAAGATCATTACAAAGGTACACGACCAAAAAGGACATCCCAAGAACCTCCACCTGGAAAGAGGCATTGCCCTCAAGCCATCTCCACAACACCGCATCACGATGGACTGCTAAAAACCTGAACCATTGGCACAAAATATGTATCCAAACCTGTGAAAAAATAACCAAGTATACATAAACTCAAATTTGTAAGTAGGGTGTGATCCAATGCCTAGTAAGATACCACCACTAATAGATTCAATGTGATAATCATTCAAAGATGAAAAGATGGGAGGTTATAAAAACATTAAATACTAGTAACAATTTATAAAAGATGAAACATTAAATAAAAACAATTTTCAAGTGGGCTATTTTAAAGAATCAAAACTTTTAAACAAAATACCAAAGCCACTGAATTTTCTAGGAAAAAATACTGTATACAAATGGTAAGTATAAGGAATCTAATGAGAACAAGCAACGTGAAATAACCCCTAGGCACTAGCTTGTTTTGGGTCTCAGGTACCTCATATCTCGGTTCAAGTAACCATCACAATATCCATTCTCGTTCACATGAGCCTCTAGTAGGGATCATACCCATAACCTAGTGGTCCCCCATCGTCATCAATTTCACCATATTTTAGTTAGTGTTTTCAGTGTCGAACTTGTTCCCTGAAACTGGGGACAAACCCCACAGGATCACTAGCATACTAGTACACGTTCACCCACCTAGTTACCCGGGTTTCCCTCTTGTGCTCAAACAAGTTCAACAAGCCATGAAATATAATTTTAACATGAAAATACCACTTCCACATAACAAATTCACTAAACATACCACATGTTTATCACAGAAGTCACATAATCCTCATTTTCACTCAAATTCATTTTGAAATCATACTGACACCAAAATAGCCCACAACACGTTCACATCTCTTTGACACTTCAATAAATCCTTTAAATATTTTTATAAAACAATTACAAGATGATGCACATCACATAACAACCCGCACACACATTCCACATAATACCCTTTTTACATTCAAATTCATCTTATCATCACACTCACACGAAACAACCCACAAACATGTTTCACACCCACATCATAATCTAATAAATCACCTCGACAAGTTACAATACATTCTCAAAAAGTTTTACATAACAACTGACCACTTTACCTTTCAAAAAATCATTTTAATGACATTCACCCACCGAAATTTTACATAAAAATCATTTGCACACTTTTTTTAACTCATTAAACGTTTTAGAATTTTCAAAGAACACATTCAAGAAGCATGACATGGTTTGGCACCCAAAACCCATTCATAACCCCTATTTTAAACCCAAAAGCAGACCAATACCCTACCAAATCATAATTTAAAGCCCAAACAAAATTAAATAAAACACTTTAATATGTTATAATATAAACCCAAATATTACCACAAGGGATACACATGGAAAACACCCAAATTGAAATAAAAGATAGACTATAAAATTAACCGCTTAAGAGACTCCATACAAAAAGGTTTTCACACAATGAAAAACATATGAGGAATATTAAAAATAACTAAATAAAGAATTCTAACTCATCAAAAAATTATTACACCTGGAATCACCTACGAAAAGTGTCGAAACCCTAAAATCATGGTGCAAAACTTCAACTGCACCACCTCCGAACTACAAGGGGGTGAAATCAAGACCTAGAACACAAGATTTGAAAAAAAATAGACACCAAATAAAACCCTAGGTTTGAACCCTATATTTTTATAATATTAGAACATCATGAAAGAGGGATGAAAACCAAAGGAAGATGGGACAAACCAAGAAGGAATCACTTACCCTGATGAATCTTGAGGTTTCCCCACCAAAAACCCCATCAAATATGGGTTCTATGGGAGCTTGAGGGAGCATGGAGACCTCCCATGGCTAATAGGGTTGAATGAGATAATAATGGTGTGTATTAGGTTTATTTCGTGGTGGGAAAATGGGTATTTCAAATATATTTTTAATGACTTGGCCACCGTACATGTTTGGCTACACGATTTAGTAAACTGTGCAGTCAAACCATGCTGCATGTTCTGTCCACCCAAAAAGTAATTTTTTTGCTTCAATATCACTGGGGAACCAGGGGGAAACCTTTGAGGAAATATAAGCCAAGGATATGATAGAACAATTCTCAAAACAAAGTACTCTTCTTAGCTAAAAACTCATCCAACACATGGGTACAAACAACCTGAACCACATACCCCACAAGTGGTGCCACTAGGAGTGGCACTAATCCAACTCGAAAAAACCACAACCTCAAACCATCACTTCGAAAAAATAAGAGTTCAGTTACAATAGAATACCCCAAACACTAGGTTCATAGATCAAGAACACAAGATAAACCAAAATTTTAAACCCGGAACACCCAGAAACCAAGAGAATGCTAAGAACCAAAATATGATTTGAAACAAGGCAAGAATTGAAAATACGGGCATGAAAATTCTCCCCACCATAAATATTTTTGTCCCCAGAAAGACAAAACCAGTCCAGAAGCAAAAAAACAAAACCCAACTGAAAATCCAAGCCTGACTCTCATTCCATGCATCACCCCCAAAGGCCAAAACACCTCCAGTGATCAATTAAGGAAGGAATACCCTCACAAACCAAAACTAACACCATATTTCTGAAACGATCAAGAACATTCAGAATTTATCCATAAAGAAACCCCCTCAAGTATTATCTCAACGAGAAATAAGAAATTTACCCAAATGAACATCAACAACAATGAATAAGTTCACATTTACCTTGATTTAACTAAACCATTGGGTGCTCTCCAATCCCATCTTTAACCCAAGGAAGACGTTGGTTGTTAGATAACACCGAATGAGACTACCTTCTCCCAAGACAAGACAAAAGGAAAATTTGAGTTACTAGTACACAAAGACACAAATAGTCTCCCCACCATAAAATAAAACTCAATGTTTCACAAGAAAAGATCATGACATTAAGATGGGGAGGCCCGAATGGACTCCCCAATACAAGGGGTAGGCTTCCATTAGTCATTTCCAAATGAACTTACTTGAGACTCATAGTGGGTCTCCTCACCATAATAACCAACCATCATAACTGACCATCATTGGCCAACCCAGAAAGACCCCAAATTTAAGGAGTTGGGACAGTCGTATAGTTATTCTACATGATTTGGGGAACCATGTGTTGACTATAGGGATCCATCTATTTTCATGGTTTTCTTGGGAATGGTTACAACAAACTACGTACTCAACCTCTCTAGGCAAATTTCCAACCATTCTCTAAAAACTCAATAGAAACCAAAGGGGAAGGGAATGACATTGGGTGATAATATGGACATGAGGTCCTCCTGCCACTTTCCATCAAACAGGAAAAACAAAAGCAAGATGATGACACCAGAGGTTTAAAATATTCCCCATCTTTCATACTAAGGATAGAAATTTGTACTAGAGTTCAAATGACCCTAGGATTTCCCCTGACTATAAACCATCATATCTCTGAGACCTATGGATAGAGCTCAAATGATTGATGCATATTCAACCTCACAGTTAGGATTTGGAAACCCCCGAACAAAACTTCTTCTTCCGGTGCTATAAACAACTGCACTGCAAACCCTGATGGGTTTACCTAGATATAACACAAACCAGAACTCACATTACCATAATCCCAAATTTCACTGAAATAAGGTCTTAGAGGATACACACACATCAAACCTTGTTTCTTTGGGTGAGAAACAACAGAAGGAATCGACAGACATAAACACCTTACTCTAAAACAGAGGATTTTGAGTTTTTTCCAATGGAGACATACTCCAAACATAATAGATACTCTCAGAGGATTGCACGACCTTCTCCTTTATAGTCAAATGAGCACCCGACATCACAAGGAATCACCAAACATAAAAATTTCTACTATAGAAACAATGCATGGAAAGAGACCTTATTCCAAGTCCCCAAACAACACACAATTCTAGAAAGTGGCAATAATAGCCTTTCTTAACCAGATTTCCCACACTGGTTGTTTAACGTGAACTCCTACTTCGAAGAGACTACGTAGGACCCAGAGTCCCTCTTATACACCATCCAAACACTCATCCACATTAACAACCCCAAACCACTCCCACCTTTGATGAATCAGGTTACTCAAGAAACTACAGTCTCTTTCAACCTTCCACAAGCACTCTCCCACTATAAGAGGATCCAAAAAACCAAGAAAGGAGAAGGTGTAAACTCAATATCTAAATCTTGAGAAAAAATTCATTATATTGATCAATTGGAGGGTCTTCAAATAGAGAAACAATCTGGGTTTCACTTCTGTCATGCATTAACCCTTAATCGGGGAGTACCTTACCCAACAAGAAAACCAAAGGACCCAACCAAGCAGGTCCATTGGTCAAAACATGCCACAAACTAGATACAAAAACAAGAAGGGAACAAACTTAAAGGCATCCTGAAACATTTCTCAAAAGAGATCACTAACCAGACCTCAAACCCAACTCACCAAAGAAACAAAAACCCAAAACACCATTCAAACAAGAGGGGTTATTGGACTCCAAACATCCCACAACAACAAAATTTACTAAAACACATAAGACACACCACCCCAAAACAATCATCAAATGTCATGTTTCCCAATAAAATCATCTCTTTGAAAATAAACAGTTCGGGGGTTAGCGTACCCACCAAGGATACCCCATTGGTCTCACACTTTCATGTTTCTGTGCCACACCAGGCACCCTCCTCATATCCATCCCGAACTCATCTAGTTGTGCCATTAACCATCCATCTTCCCATAAAACCCTATGTATGTGTTCACTCACAAAAATACAAAAGGTTAAAACAAAAATTATTTACACTTTTCAAAACCAAAACAGTCAACCAATACTTCCTTTTTATCAAGACCTCTAACCCAGAAATCGAAATCCCAATTTACATCTTACAAAACATTTTATAAATCCCAATCATTAAAATAATTACTCACTTTCAAGTCATACACATTAATTTAAAAACATATCATCCCACTAAAACACCTTTAAACAGTTTAGACAACTCTACTAGAATCTTTTTTTTTTCAAAACCATATTTACTAGAATATCATTTCACACAAACATTATGCTTCACAAAACCATGTCATTTTTTCTTTGAAACCGAACATCAAGGATTTCAAAACTAAAGGACACAAGAAAATGCAAGGGGAAACTAGTTTTAGTGGGTGACTTGGACATATGGTTGGCAGCCATATGCCGATCACATCACCATCACTGAGAGTGTTATAGGGAAATATCCCTAGCTCCACATGGCTTTCCAAGCCCTGTGAGCTTACCAATACCATTAACACAACTCTCTTTTCAATTCCCATAATCCTTAATAAACCATGGAAACGAAATGTCTCAGATAAATCCCAAATTCCCATGGAAACTCAAATCCATTCATGGGGTGTGATGGCCAAAAACACTACCCATAACTTGAATTTCATTTCCCGATAATCCTACCTCCATACTATCCCGAGGCATCCCCAGATAAAATAACCCAAAGAGAGAGAACCTCCTTTGATACAATTTTGTCACCTACCAAATCTGTTCGCCGTCAAAAGCGGAACACAACCAGGCTTGTGACAAGGAAAATTGGGCGTTACCGATCCCCGTGAGATGGAACAAGAGCTCAGGTATCGTAAAATAAAATTCAGGAATGATTTACCCGAGCTTATAAACATACAGCTGCAAACAACTCCAATAAACCAAATCTGTATTTTTCGAACCAAACCATCTTTTACAAAATATCAGAATCAGGCTACACTATTTAAATTTTTTTTTAAAGACCATTAAAATGGTGTAAAACCGAAAATCACATCCCAACAACCTCCACATGGAAAGGGGCACCACCCTCAAGCCATGTCCACAACACCACATCATGATGTACCACTAATAACCAGAACCATTGGCAAAAAAGCTATACCCAAACCTGTGAGAAAAATATCCAAGTCTACTTACACCCAAAGGTGTAAGTAGGGTGTGGTCCAAAACTATAGAATACCCCCACAAATAGATTTCATGTCATAATAATTCAGATATGAAAATATTTCATGTTTTTATAACATTATATAATAGTAAAAATTTCTAAAAGATGAATCTCTAAATAAAAACTATTTTCAAGTGGGCTATTTTAAAGAACCAACACTTTTAAATAAAATACCAATGCAACGGAATTTTCCACCCAAATATACATATATTCCGATTATATGTATATATCATCTAATGATAAATACAAATGAAAATTAAACCAATGTAGTAGCTCTTTGTGGGTCCTAGGTTTATTTGTATGTCAGTGAAAGTAACCATCACAATATCTTCTATTGTGCACAGGAGCCACAAGTAGGGATCATACCCAAAACCTAGTGGTACCCCAACATCATAATCATCACCATAGTTTAGTTTTTGTTGTCATCATAAAAATTTCTAACTGAAACTGAGGTCAAACCCCATGGGGTCACTAGCAAACTAGTACACATCCACGCACCTTGATACTCGGGTTTCCCTCTTGTTCTCAAACAATTTCAACAAGCCATGAAATATAATTTTCACATGAAAATACCACTTCTACATTACATATTTACCAAACATCCCACATTTATATCACAAGAGTCACATGATCCCAATTTTCATTCAAATTCATTTTGAAATCATACTCACACCAACATAGCCCACAACATGTTGACATCTCTTCCACACATTAGCAAATCCTTTAAATATTTTCATAAAAAAATTCCAAGATGATACACATTACATGACATCTCACACACACATGACAAAAAATAACCTTTTACCTTCAAATTCATATTATCATCACATTCACATGAAACATCCCAGAAACGTGTTTCTCACCCACATCAAAATTTATTAAATCACCTCGACAAGTTAAAAAAACATTCTCAAAAGGTTTGAAATAACAATTGACCACTTTATATTTCAAAAAATCATTTTAAAAATATACACCACCAAAACATCACACAAACATCTTTTTCCTACTTTTGTGTAACTCATTAAACCTTTTAAAATTCTCATAGAACACTTTCATGAAGCATGACATGGTTTTTCACCCAAAACCCATTCAAAACCCCATTTTTAAACCCAAAAGCACACCAATACCCTACAAAATCATAATTGGTATCCCAAAACACATTTAATAAATCACTTGCACATGCTATAAATTAAACCCCAAGATTACCACAAGGGTTACAGATGGAAAACACACAATTTGAAACAACAGTGAAACTATAAAATTAACCACTTAACAAAATCAATCAAAAATGGTTTTCACAAAATGCACAACAATTGAGGAACATTCAAAATAATGAAATCAAGCATTCTAACTCATCAAAAAATGATTACACATGGAATCACCTATGGAAAGTGTCGAAATCATCAAATCATTGTGTGAAACATCAACCACACCACCGCCACACCACACGGGAGTGAAATCGAGACCCAGACCATAATATTTGACCAAAAGGACACCAAATCAATCCTTGGTTCGAACCCCAACATTTGGACATTTTATAACTTCATGAAAGAGAGAAAAAACCAAAGGAATATGGGAGAAACCATGAAGGAATCAATTACCTTGTAGAATCCTAAAGTTTCCACACAAAAAACCCTATCAATGATGGGTTCCATGAGATGTTGAGGGAGCTTGAAGACCTCCCATGGATTCTATGGTTGAATGGGGTATGAATGGGGCGAGATAGGATTATTTATATGAGGGAAACATGGGAATTTCAAAAATATTTTTAATGACCTAGACACAATGCACGGTTTAGTAAACTGTGTGGGAAAATTGTACGACCTATTTTTGCCACCTAAAAAGTGATATTTTTTCATCCAATTTTAGGGGGGTACAAGGTTAAAACAAGGGGTAAGATAAGAGAAGGATAGGGGAGAAAAATTTCCAAAACAATGTACTATTATCATCCCAAATCTCATCCAACTCATGGGTACAAACCACCTCAACAACATACCCCACATGTGGTGCCACTATGTGTGTCACTAATCCAACTCCAAAATACCACAACCTCACACCATCCCATTGAAAAAACAGGAGGCCAATTAACATAAAATTCTCCCATGACTATTTTCATAGATCAATAACACAAGAGACACAAAAATTTTAAACCCGGAACACCTGGAAACAAAGAGAAATCTAAGAACCCAAAGAGTTTTTGAAACCATGAATGGCATTGAAAAATCCTGGTGTGACAGGCACTAAAAAATATTAGGTAGGTTACATTGAGAACCTCATCACTAACTGGTGAAATATCATCCATGTAAAAATATATTCTTAGTTAATGGTCATCATCTATGCCTCCCTCAAGTCACTGGACCACTATTTTAATTGAGTAAATTTATAATGATCTCACTCTGTTTGATAAATATTCTCTTAAATTACCATTAGATTCAAATCGGATAGCGGAACCCCTATTATAGTATAAGAATAATTTCATGGTCTGTTTCCAGTCCATTTATAAGGAAAGAATACCAGTTATGTTAATTCACATCATCACTCCCAACAATTACATTATTAGTGAATCATGTGATGAGTACACACCCAGATTTATTAAAAAATTATAAATGACTCTCTATTGACAATAGATAAAATATTTATCAGGTTGGGATTAATATAATAAACATGATGTGAATTTATTTTTATGTTGAAAAGTCATCCTTCATTCCTTTTTGGTGGTGAAAAATTCTTAGTCAGGTAAAAATCATGAATTCATATGAAATTTCTATCTCTATAGTATAATGGTTCAGTATATGATAGACACCAAGGCCCCACCTGATTTTCATATCATAGGCCGGTAATGGTATTGATATGTATATGTCAAACCTCTCACCAACTAAAAAGGAATGTTTAGTAATACATCATCTAATTTTATCCATTAAATTAAGGTATCATGATATGGGAATGTATATGATAATTTTCCTAGATAGAAATATCATGTAATAAATAAATACTTGAAGAGGAACACTTTTTGGAATCAATTTATTTTTAAGATTCAATATCATATTTCAATGTGGTCAAACAAGACCTCCCACATGAATAATACAAAACCTATAACCTAGATAATCACTCAAAGAGAATGTATCTCTCACCATAAAAAGGTAATGAATCCATTTCGCGTCTAAATGAGGCTTTCAATATTAATAAGTTCATAACAATATATTATTTAATAAAATTATAGGATCCATCCCATCCCATAGAGATATCATCATTTTAGGCACAACCACCACTCTTATTAGCATCGAATCCATTGGGGATCTATGATGTTATATGGGTGATACCAAACTAACCCTAGATTTTAGAGCTAGGGGAATTGTTACCAATTATAACTCTAAGATAGTTAGTCTTATCTATAATAGGTGGAATTTTACTAGAACTAAACTCATAGTTTCTTCACTCCATCACTCACCAATATCATTATGTCTATAATCAGTTAAAACTATAGGATTCTCCCTCAATATCATCATCTATATTCTACATCTCTCAGAATATTACGTATGAAAGGTTAAACCACATTAGAGAAAAATAAAAATGTGGTCCTCTATATATCTAGATATCAAACATTAAATAATCTTTATATCGATAGACATTTAGTTGTTGATAAATCCACCAAATAGATTTGATAATGATATGATCGGTACTATGTGTATTTTATCGATGAATTTCTTGAGCATCATCTAAACACATGGTCTACAGTATAACAAGGACATGGAAGAATGTATTGAGGATGTGTTTGTTTAAAACATGGTTCACATTTATGTCCATGAAGAAGGGGTGTATATCAAAAATTATAGATCGACTCATGATATAGATGAAACTCCAAATATACGTATTCTTCATCCTTGATGTGATTTGTCTAATGATAAATGGAAAGGAATGATTATATCAAACCCACCACCCAAATTAACAATGTTTTCCACAAAGAGGTGATTTCATAATATTAAATCAAGTGAAAGAAGCTGGAGAACACATTCAAGATTATTGAGGTCATCAATGGTTAACACATCATTATTTTAAATAACATCCATAAGTTAAATATTACATCACAAAAATAATCTCACTATCCAAATAACTAAATTTTTATTATATTTTAGATCCATTCACACAAGAAAATTATTTTACAAAACTTTTGATAATTTCTCCATAATCAAATGAATTTAGAAATTATATAGGCTTCTCATAGGTTATAGTCATCATTATATCCAATGGAAGGGAAACATGGGAACAAGGTGAGGTCAAAATCTTTGTAAGGGAAGAATAATCAATGAAAGATAACAATTACATCAAAAAATCAGAGAAATCATGGATATAGGATAAATGTATGATTAAATTTCCTGGGGTCATAAATGGAAATCATAAAAAATCGATCATCAAAGATCATAATATATGAACAAGTGACTATAGAAAGGTCGTCATGTAAGAAAAATAATTATAAAATATTTTTAATGTTTGTAAAAACAATCATAGATTCATTGATTCACAACATAAGAATGAAGAAGAAATTTGGAATGTTGAATAAACATAAGATATTGAGATCATATCATTGTCATAAAAATTGATCATTTCAACAAATTATGTTGTGATGAAACCAATTATTCCTACACATTATTTTGTGAAATAAATCCATGATTTCCATGTATTATATGTGAGAAAACATAAACATTCATATTCATTATTATCTCATGAAATATTAATATTTAACCAATGAATTGGAGGGATATACAAGACCCCTCCATTTAAAATTCATATATATCTGTGTCATAAATTATCAATCATTCATCATATCATATAGATAAATGGATAGAAAATGTGTTTCATATCATTTCCAAATGATATAACATAACGTGTTATCAATACTATACTGGATGATGCAAAAAATTCAATCATCCAAATATAGTAGTTCATAATAGAATTTAGAAGTAGATTCATCAAAAATAAACCAGTATGATTTATTTCTCTAGAATTTAAAAAGGATTATGTATGTGAAATATTAAAGACTATCTGGGAAACATTTCAAAACATTGATTTCAAGAGATGATGTTATGATTCACTTTTTAAAATATCATTTTTTAGATCTGATAAGTTGTAACATTTTGGACTCAGATTCTACTCAATAGTTCACTGGTCCCAGTTACACACATCAACTCAAGAATATCTCCCTAGATTCCAGAGTCTTATGACTAGTAGAGAGGGACTAGGTGAGTCTTTGGGGAGATTATTCTTTCAATAACATAGTTTAACACAACAGAATCAATAAAAAACAAGTAACAGAAGCTGTATAATCATACACATAAAAGTAATAAAATGGAAGACTCGTGATATAAAAAGGACAAATGTAATCTCATATAAAAATTCATGATACATATCATTGGGTTATAATAAAGCATCCAAAACATTTATCCATAATATATGCACAGTAAAATTTTAAAAAGGTACAAAAAGTTGAAAAATAATTACAACTAGCATCATGGGCCTTATCTCGGTCCCATGATCCTCTTCTCTTATGTCGAAATCAACACCCAATATTTGGGTGATTTACCCTATCAACACCTATAATAATATAGTCTATTTGGGTACCAAAAGGTGACCCAAATAGGGTGTGAGACATAATCCTGATATGCCACCCATGGTTTGGTTCTAATCAGCAAGTGAATATATATAAAAGAGTACACAGGAAGAAAAGCATTTACCCCTAGATTTGATCTCATGATATCCTATAAAGTTATGTCTCCAAAAAACACAATGCATTTACCCCTAGATCCATCTCATGATTATTTTCCAAGTAATTCCTCTCGTGTGACCTCATTTGGAGAGTCATACACCACAAATCAACCAAATTCATGAGAACTCCTCCATTCATGATACTGGATGCATCAAAAAATGTAGTGTAAATATAGATTTCAAATAGATATATCAGTATCGATGATGAAGTCAATTTCCATCATCATTTCTACTAAGCATGAGAAGTCCTGTATGAAATTATTATAGTAACCATCCATCCCTAATAAACACCTTTCCTCAAATAATTTCTTGATATGTCCCTAGAAAATTATAGCTATCACTTTCTCTTGGTCAACTGATACTCTTGTCTCGGAGATGATGTCACCCAAGATGTGAATCATATCCATCCTAATGTTTCATTTTGTGTCGTCAGCATATAAATGATGCCCTCATATTATATCCAAAATGATCACAAGATTTTGGTCATGGTCATGTTGATTGTGAGAATACAAAAAGATATCAACCAATGAAAGCACCACAAACAAATCAATATAAGGATGGAGAACTTGGTTCATCAGTTCCATAAAGAACACTAGTATGTTTGTGAGACAAAATGACATAACCATATACTCATAAATACTATACCTACTATGAATGGATATGAAAGTTATGTATGACGGTTTAACACAAACATGATGATAAATATATCTCAAATCGAATTTCAAGAAAACTAGAGCTCTGCGGAGGTGGTCAAAGTGGTCAATTATTTGTAGAAGAGGATACAGTTATTAACCATCACTTGTTTCAATTTCGATTGTCCACACATATCCCAATGGTTTTTCCCTCCATTTTTGAAAAAAGGAAAACTGGACCCCATGTAGAGGTATTAGGAAGGATGAAACCATTTTACTATAAATAATATAGATAACTATTTATTTCATGAAACATCAGTGTAGCCATCCAATAATGAGGAATGGATACTAGTGCAGTTCATGGAACTAGATTAATAGAGATGTCTACCTCTCTCAATAGAGGTAATACTTAAAATTTTTCCAAGAAAACGTCACTAAAACTTTCAACTACTTGAGGGAAATAATTCTCACATGTTTCATAATCATCAATCTATAAACACACAAAATTCGGGATTCCATCCATCCCAACCCACAATGTTTATGTCTAACTCAACTCTCTTAGACATCCCAGTCAACCTTGTGAGTGTTAAATGCACCCCTGGCGGTGTGAAAAAAACCAACCATGTATATAAGTTGACTTAATCTTGATAATATACTATTCATTCCATCCGAATTTTAACATATATCGATTCATCTCAATGAAATATAGGTCCCATACAATGTGAAACCCTCCAACCATAAGGGGGCACTCCCAAAACTCACCCACGTGATCTATTCTAATCCCCAATGAAGAGTAAATCATCCTGAATCCATTAGATGTAAAAATAATAAAACCCATATACTCTCCAAAATGGAGGACATATAAATCTATATGAGCCACATGTATCAAAATGTGTAGAAGAAAATGTAGAATCTATATGAATCTTACCTTTAATTGTAAAAATGTTCGAATCCTAATACTGATTGGTCTGTTGCAATATGTATACCTGGAATGAACTACATCCCTATGATACTACCTGGACACCCTAAGTCTATCCACACTGTAGTCTTTGTATGTCTGTGTTTTGATTACAATGAGAACAACTACCACCTCATACTGATGAAGATGATGTACTCTAGTTCCCTATATGATGAGAAGTTGCAGAACCTGCTCACGAACATGGAGTTGATGCTGACCTTCTCTCATTTGTTTATATTGGAAATTATTTTTAGAAGATATCCATGTCCAATAATTTCTCAAGATTTTCAGTTGACTGGATCCATCAAACAATTTGGCCTCATATTTCCCAGCCTACCGCATTGGTTTAACCTCACCAGCCTGACAAAGTATGTGTTCTTCCATATAATATAACCAAGAAAAAGTTCTTGATGACACTTCTTGTTATTGGTCAATATTATACCAGATCTAATTTTTGAACTGCTCTAGATCGCACCACCAGCCTCTCTCAGGTTACGCTCTATAATAAGTACCTAATTTGCTATTCCAGAAACAGTAGTCAGCCAAAATCAATAACCTATGACCATTTTCAACCCTGAGACCATCCTATAATTTACTATCTTTAGATGAATTAGTCCACATTATAATAGGTTTCAAATAACATAAAATAGTAGAATGAGATGAGTAATGTATAACTAAAAACATTCCTTACCCCAAGCATAAATACTCCCGTTCTCTATTAGACCTCAACATCTTAGGATAGAAGTAATTGTATAAGGTCATATATAAATCCCTACAGAACATCTCTCAATAATGATTTTCATGAGTTATAACATCCCACTATCTCTTGTATAAATCATGCTAAATATCACTAATTATCTTCCCTCCTACAAGGATTCTTTCAGAATGATCAATGATAGATCGCATGGCCTCTAGCCATGAATCTATAGCATGTAGTCCTACAACCCCAAAAATGTGAGCTAATACAACTTCTGGAACTTTTCCATTGTCAGGGTAGGTTCTGGATCTCCCTGAACGATTTTCATGGATCACATAAATCTCTCAAAAAATTATTCCTTAGAACCTATGTCCGATTAAACTCATTGTGTTGTAGCTGGAATGATGGGAGTATCCAATGGCATCCCATGGCCTGCCACCTCCAGTGTATGATCAACACCACCATCCATGTGTAAAAATGTAGTTTTTAATGGTGTCATGATTTTACAATGATATACATAGGACTCAGTAACAAATAATTATGAAAGTTCACAACACGATAGTGCATTAGTTTAAGTAGGATAGGTAAAATCCCTCCTCCATAAGAACACACCTGTCTGCCTGATCTTTGATATAGGTATGGGAAATGAATAGTTCATATTTAAGAAATAGATACTACCAAAATCCATTTTTTTATAGTCATTTTTTGTCTAGTTATCAACCATATTCATTTAATTTTCATTTTAATTTTATTATAATTTACATATTCAGTCCCATTTTCCAATTGAATTATTAATCATTTAACATCATATCAAAATTAAATTCAAAGGTCAAAACAATGGTACACCAAATTATAATCTATGTGGGACCCAAATCCTTAGGTACCAAAACATGGAATCCATCTAATCCTTAACATAAGACATATTTTTATACCAATAACAAAAGTATGCATAAATATCCTGACACCTATCACAATAGCAAGAAACAAGTAATGCACCCTAAATGGAAAATCAAAATGAATGGTATGGGATTTCTAGAAAGTTCCTAAATTATTTATGAGATAGAACACCATCATCTCATCATTTTTCAAAAAAATTAAACTAGTATCTTATCAATAATGACATCATAAATGATGTTCATCAACTAATAGTGGAATCAAATGAACTATAATGTCTAAAATAAAAAATATAACAATTTCATTCAAGGTAATTTGTCTTTTACATGTATATGGGTTAGTGACACTTGGAAATAGTTTATTACCAAACTCCATTTAATTCCTACCCATATTTATTGTTTCCATAAGGTAAATAAACACACAAATGAAGGCTCTCATACCACCTTGTAATGTCACGTACCTGGATTCCTCTCAATAGTGCCCCAAGCATGGTTGGCCATAAAGCCTCAAGCACATCGCTCCGAATGATAAAGGATCCCGACTAGTAGTTAGGCCCTATAAGAGTCTGTCAATGGACTATTCCATCAATACCATAGTGTATAAAAATAAAATCAATAGAAAAAAATGTATCAGAAGTAGTATAGTCATATAGATGAAAGTAAATAGTGTAAAACTGAAAATATAAACAAGATAGAACTCATCTCATATAAATAGTTACGATACATTCCATATTATTATAATAAAGCATTCATACCTTGTATATTTAGCAGACAAAGAATACATAAAAAAAATTATAAAATAGTTGAAAAAATTCCAAATAGAATCGCAAGTATCATCTCCATCCCTTGATCCCTTTCTCCTAATAATCAATCAATAACTTATATTAGGGTGCTTGCCTATATCAACACTATAAATCATATAGACTATTTGGTTAACCGTTTGTGGCCCAATATGGGTGTGAGACATATCTTAGAAGGAATCCTCCCATGTTTTAGTGCCAATTAGTGAATGGACCATAACTGGATAACCTTAACATAAATGAAATATGAAATTGTCAACACCAAGAAATGATGACATTAATTGCGAATTATTAATAAATATGTGTTGAAATGTTATAATTTGATAATATGTGATATTATAATTATTTTTATTTTTTATGTATATATTTATAATAAATCTAAATTAAATATGGTTCAGGTTAGAGTGCATATGAATCAAGTCACACATAATGTAAGGCATTCTTTTACTCATGTTCGATTTCCTTGAGGGATGATTATGTTATGAACAATGTTTTCTTTTCTACGAGGAAAATATAACCCCATTTTATTTTTTTATAATTATTACATTTTATTTCAATATTATCAATGATTTATACCTTTTTCATTCTCACATGGGTTTTGATTCGAACATTTCAATTGTGGGAAGGATTATTCATCTTAAGTATGTTTTTCAGAGGCATGTTTGATATTATTTCCCTATTTTTGTTTACGAAATGAATATACTGATCCTTTAAAATTTTATAAAATATATCCCTCTAAACTCATCAAATTTAATGTTATAATTCATATTATTTCATGCAATTGTATTTGATTAGAATTTTATGAATGTGGTAAGGGTTTACTCTCTCAAATTATCTTCATTGAGACACATGTTATGTTATACACCAATAAGCTTTTATGAAGTGTATCTACTACCCTATATATATTTTTTATACTAAATATCATTATTCTACTGGTATTAATTTTTTTTATTTTATTCCATTCATGTGAATTAAAAATCTAGTGTTCCCAAATTAGTAAGGGTTTTACATTAAAATAACATTTTCACAAGGAATTTTTATGTTTAAATTTTATATCATGATGATACATGACATATCTATCATAAATCGTATGTATTTTTTTCTAAAATAGTTATTTTTATAAATTAGAATTTTTACGGCCACATTTATCTTCCCATGTACTCCGAAGTCCATTGTAACGTTTTTACGGAAAGACAGCTTTCTTTTTCTATTCATTCATGAATATTTTTTGTTTCGTATCCATATTTTATTTTATTAAATTCATAAATATTTTTATATAACCCAATGACTACATAAGCTTTTTTCTCTCTATATTTTAATTTCTATAAAAAACATAAAAGGAATAATATATTCATTCTATGAATAAGTTACTTTAGAATTTTTATCATAAATATGAAAGGAGTTGTTGTTTTAATAAAAAACTCTTGAATATATTTTCCCTTCATCATGAAAAATATTTTGTCCTTGATTACATTATTAATTTCCATGGTTCATTTCAATGAAACATTTTCCCAGAACATTTGTTTAATTTTTTATACATTGAATAAGTTATTTCGAAATTAAATTTATTTTTCTCAATATATGTTCATGTGATATTAATTTCGGTATAAACCAACATCATTAGATATTTCGTAGAAATTATTGGGGATATTATCAAATTTTACCATCTTGATTGTTTCTCTATATGGTTTATGATTAATATGATAACATATTGATGAACTAAAATTTGTTTTATATGGGTAAATCTAGGATGAAATTATTAATATTATTTATATATTTTGGTTTACATATGAATAGATTATGATTATGTGAGGGGTTTGTTCAATATAAACATATAATGAATTATAAATTGATTAATATTTTATGATATCAAAGGGTTATGGGAGATTATCTGATGGGAACCATGTTGAAGGCACCAAGTCGATTGTGCGGGATGAAGAGTTGGATTTGCAAGGCCCAATGACGCGAGGGTGATTAAATAGTCTCAATGCTACAATGAGCGCACATATTTCCTCATTAAAGACCCAATGGATCTTTCCTTACATGGATGGAGAAAATGGGTCTATAATATCACTTATTCAAGCCCTAAATTGATGTTTAAAGCTTGGACCACATGCTGGCTTGAATTTGGATGCCTTTCCCACATGGAGGATTCTGGAAATGTCATCTTTGGACACCAAAGTCAAATCCACTGGGTTATGCACTCAAAGTCAAATCCGATGGGCTATGTTTGAAAGTTGTGTGCTACTTTTCCAAAAGACTTTGTTGTCTTTTAACTTTTTGACTTTTAAGGGGACAAGGTAGGTTTAGACTTTATGACTTTTTGGTATTAGACCCTTGACCATTGTATCACCCCCTTGGTTATAAATAGCCACCCCATGGCATTGTATTTTGATTCAAGACTTAATTGAGAGCTTATGATTGTTTCTCCCCGTTGTGTGAGAATTGTTCCGAATTTCCCCTTTCTCTTGGGCATTCTCGCCTTGTCAATCTACAAGTTAGATTGGTGATCCAAGATCACAAAGCCCCTAATTCCGTACCTCAACCCAAGTGCGTTGTTGTGTGGATTGGCTATCACATCCCTCCCTTAAATGTGTTGTCTAAGTAGTAGGTTTCACTTCTTATAGTGTTGATTGACTACTTGCATCCGCTATCCATACCCATCATCCACCACTTAGCCCCTAACCGCCTATTTAATCTGCCGACCTACGTCGTGAAGATCAGGCCACCCCGTGCATCTCACATTAGTTGGTATCAGAGCTCCGGTTTACACGGTAGGCATCTATCCCTTCATTTATATTTATTTTACCCATTACCCTTCTTATCTTTCCTTATTATCCACCCATTCAAAAAAAACTTTTGTTTGAAAACCTCCAGAATTAGCCTTTGTTGTGCAAGATTGAAATATTTTTCACATTGAGTCAATTTTTCATCCATCTAATTTTCTCTTTAAATTTGCTATATGTGATTTGTATCCGAAAAAAAATCCTAAAAAAATCAAATTCTCTCAACTCATCATTTTTTGCTTCTCAAAATTAAGCACATCCTTTTCTTTGAGAGATTTCAAAAAAAAATTTCTTACTCTCTGTTCATCATCTTGTGCTTTAAAACTCCAAGCACAACACTTTTTGGAGAGATTTGACGAAAAAAAGGAAAAAAAGAGAGGATATAATTACTTCATCATCTTGATTTACATTATTCGTACTTTCCATATCCGTACATGACTTTCTCCATCATTTTGCTTCATCCCCATTTTATATTTTGCTCATATTGTTATTAATTTTTCTTATCTTGCACAATCGGGAAAAACCCAAATACCTCATTTCTACCCCCTTTTCCACCCACCCTTATCCATTTTTCTACCCTCTTTTCACCCTTTAGCCATTACCACTCAAACGGGTTGTGATAAACTAGCCCCCAACACAATCATGATTGGCGAAATATTGGTGGCAAGTGATCACCCAAAATAAGGTATTATATTTCATAAGAGCTTGGAATTTTAATTTAATGTTGAGAGTGGAGAGAAATAAGCAAAAAAAAATATCTTGTGTGTGTGAGTGTGTGCATCTTGTTGTGTGTGTGTGTATACATCTTGTGTGTGTGAGTGTGTATATCTTGTGTACGTGAGTGTGTATCCTTGTGTGTGTGAGTGTGTACATGTTGTGTGTGTGTGTGTGTACATATCGCGTGTGTGGGTGAGGGTGTAGCATTGTGTTTGTTCCCCCCTAATGTGTGTTTGTGTTTTCATAACATATCATGGCATATTATCGTGTGAAGAAAATTGCTCATGTTAGCGATGAAGGACGTAGAAGTAGATCTCCCGCACCCGAAGCTACACAATTCCAAATACATGTTTTGGTGAGCCACTTCGAGAAGCTTCTTGATCAAAAGTTGGAGGTGTTACATGAGAGGATTGATGAATTGGAGAATATACCAAGCCCAAGAATGTTCCATGATAACCCACGACGTGCTCCGACACCACGTCGTCCCCACATCATGGAGGAGGAGATGGTGAACTTTGATGATGATATTGATGATGTCCCAAAAAGGAGGAGGTTGTCCCAACAACCGAGATGAGGACAAAGAAGACAACATGATGATGACCTACTTGGCGGGATCAAGGTTAAGGTCCCCTCTTTTCAAGGGAAAAGCGACTCGGAAGTATACTTGGAGTGGGAGATGCGGATCGAGCAAGTATTTTCATGCCATGCGTATTCCGAGGAGAAAAAGGTCAAACTTGCTTCCCTTGAATTTTATGATTATGCATTAATATGGTGGGATCAAGTTCAAAAGTAGAGCGATAGATATGGTGGACATCCAATCAATACTTGGGAAGACATGAAGTTCACCATGCAGAAGCGGTTTGTTCCCACACATTACCACAGAGATCTCCACCACAAACTTCAACGCCTCACCCAAGGGAGTATGAGTGTAGAAGACTACTACAAGGAGATGAAAATTTTCATGATTCGGGCAAACATTGAGGAGGATCCCAAGGAAACCATGGCACTATTTTTACATGGGCTCAATCGGGAGATTTCAGATCAAGTGGAGATGTACCAACATGTAGAGATACAAGATATGATCCACCAAGCCACCAAGATTGAACAACAAATCAAAAGGAGGAGCAACATGAGGAAACCCACTACCTCTTTCACACTAGGGAGAAATCCGAGGAAGGAGATTGGAGAACCATAAAAAGAAAAAGATGTGGTTGATCACAAAAGTGACAAGGTAATTGTTCCACATTAAAAACCTACTTTTGAGGCTAACCAAACTAGGAATCGGGATATTCAATGTTTCAAATGTCAAGGAAGGGGTCACATTTCCAGTGAGTGCCCAAACTTGTGCACCATGACCATGAACAGGTATGGATAATGCGAGACCGATGGAGAGAGCTCAGAAGAGGAGGAGGAAGAATCTCCAGAAATTGATAGTGGAGAGTGTGAAGAAGATGGTGAGATTCTTGTCACTAGGAGAGTTCTAAGCACACAAATGACTGTGGGAGAGAAAGAGCATCGGGAGAACCTTTTCCATACACGGTGCAAGATCAATGGGAAGGTATGTAGTGTTATTATTGATGGAGGAAGCTATAGTAATGTTGCGAGCAATGAGTTAGTAGAGAAGTTGGGACTTCCTACGTTGAAGCATCAACATCTATATCGGCTTCAGTGGTTGAATGATTGCGGGGAGTTGAAGGTCACCAAGCAAGTGAAGGTAATGTTCACCATTGGGAAGTACAAAGATGAGGTATTGTGCGATGTTGTTCCTATGAAGGCTTGCCATTTGTTGTTGGGATGACCGTGGCAGGTTGATCGACGTGTTACTCATGAAATTAGGATGAAAGAAGGAGATGAGTGTAAAATGGCATTTAAGACAAAACATAGACTTTGTGAATGGTTAGTCATACCCTTTTGTCTCACTAATGCACCTAGCACATTTATGAGGTTAATGAATCATGTCTTACGTGCATATATTAGAAAATCTGTGGTAGTTTACTTTCATGATATTCTTGTGTATAGTAGTACTTTGCATGAACATGTAGACCACTTGAGAAAAGTCCTAGAGGTGTTAAGGAAAGAAAAATTGTTTGGATTCATAAATAAGTGTGAATTTTGTCTCGATAAGATTGTTTTCCTTGGATTTTTTTGTGAGCGGAAATGGAGTTGAAGTGGATACCGAGAAGATCAAAGAAATACATGAATGGCCAACTCCAACCTCTGTTGGACAGGTAAGAAGTTTTCTTGGGCTTGGTAGTTTTTACAGAAGATTTGTCAAGGACTTCAACACACTAGCTGCACTGTTGAACGAGTTGACAAAGAATAATGTTCCTTTCAAATGGGGGACAACTCAAGAGAAGGCATTCCATGCTCTTAAGAAGAGACTCACCCACACCCCTCTACTTTCACTTCTGGACATCGGTAAGACCTTTTAAATTGAATGTGATGCAAGCGAAATTGGCATAGGAGGAGTACTCATGCAAAAATCTAAGCCTATTTCTTTCTATAGTGAGAAGTTAAATGGCCCAACGCTAAAATATTCAACATATGATAAAGAGTTGTATTCATTATTTAGAGTAATAGAGACATGGAAACACTATCTTTGGCCTAAAGAATTTGTGATCCATTCTGATCATGAGGCTCTTAAATACCTTAGAAGCCAACATAAACCAAATAGGAGACATGCTAGATGGCTGGAATTCATTGAATCATTTCCATATGTCATCAAGCATAAAAAGGGTAATGAAAATACTGTGGTGGATGCACTTTCATGTAGATATTCTCTTATATCCTTGTTGGATTCAAAACTCCTTGGTTTTGAATGCATTAAAGAATTATATGCTACAAATAGTTATTTTAGTGAACCATATGGACATTGTAAACCTGGAGTTAGTTGGGAAAATTTTTATTTACATGATGGATTTTTATTCCAGATTGATACTTTTTGTATTTTCAATTGCTCTATCGGTTTACTTCTAAAGGATTCAAATTCTGGTGGGTTAATGGGACATTTTGGTGTTGCAAAAACATTAAGTGTTCTAAGTGAGAATTTTTATTGGCCTAGAATATCTAAAGGTGTTGGAAATTTTTTTGTAAAGTGCATTGTTTTCCAAAAAGCCAAATCAAAACCGAACTCACATGGATTATATATTCCTCTCCCAATCCCCAAAAACCCTTGAGAGGACATATCAATGGACTTTATTGTGGGGTTACCAAGGACCAAGAGGGGTAGAGATTCCATTTTTCTTGTGGTGGATTGGTTTTCTAAAATGGCACATTTTATTCCTTGTCACAAAACAGATGATGCCACTACCATTACAACACTCTTCTTTCATGAATTAGTCAAACTCCATGGAATTCCAAGGACGATTGTGTCGGATCGAGACAGAACATTTCTTAGTTACTTTTGGAAGACCTTGTGGAGAAAACTAGGTACAAAGTTACTCTTTTCCACTACTTGTTATCCACAAACTGATGGGAAAACAGAGGTGGTGAATCGAACATTATCATCCCTTCTGTGAACAATTGTCATGAAGAAAATCAAAAATTGGGAGGAGTGTCTGCCACATGTGAAATTTTCATATAACAGGGCCAAGAACTCTACTACTCAATATTCTCCATTCGAAATTGTTTATGGTTTTAACCCTGTTTCCCCTATTGATCTAGTTCCTTTTCCTTTTCAGGAAGAAACTAATATGGATGCGAAAGGGCGCACAGAATTCATCAAACAACTCCATGAAAAGGAAAGAAAACATATCGAGCGGATGACTCAAAAATATGTTGGTCGTGCAAACAAGGGTTGGAAACAAGTGTTGTTCAAGCCCAGGGACTTGGTCTGGATTCATATGTGAAAGGAGAGATACCCAGACAAGTGGAAATCAAAACTCATGCCACGAGGAGATGGACCGTTCCAATTGCTCGAGAAGATTAAAAAAATGCTTACAAGATAGATTTTCCGGGTGAGTATGGTGTAAGTGCCACCTTCAATGTTTCTGATATTTCTCCTTTTTTGGGTGCATAGGATGATGAGTCAAAGACGATGACTTTTCAATAGGGGGAGGATGATGAGAACCATGTCGAAGGCACCAAGTCGATTGCGTGGGAGGAAGAGTTGGATTTGCAAGGCCCAATGACGTGAGGGAGATTAAAGAGGCTCAATGCTACAATGGGCGCACATATTGCTTCATTAAAGGCCCGATGGATCTTTCCATTCATGGATGGAGAATGTTGGCCTATAATATCACATATTCAAGCCCAAAAATGATGTTTAAGGCTTGTCCCACATGGTTGCACGAATTTGGATGCCTTTCCCACATGGTGGATTCTAGAAATGGAATCTTTGGACATCAAAGTCATGTATGGTGGGATATGCACTCAAAGTCAAATCCGGTGGGCTATGTTGGAAAGTTCTGTGCTACTTTTCCAAAAGCCTTTGTTGGATTTTATGATTTTTACTTTTATGGGGACAAGGTAGGTTTAGAATTTATGAAATAGGGTATTAGACCCTTGACCATTGTATAACCCCCTTGGCTATAAATAGCCACCCCATGGCATTGTATTTTCATTCAAGACTTAATTGAGATCTTATGCTTGTTTCTCCCCATTGTGTGATAATTGTTCCGAATTTTCCCTTTCTCTTGTGCATTCTCCCCTTCCTTGACATTTGAAACACCATGACCATCAATAGGTATGGAGAATGGGAGACCTATAGAGAGAGATCGGAAGAGGAGGAGGAGGAATCTAAATAAATTGATAGTGGAGAGTTTGCAGAAGATGGTGAGATTCTTTTCACTAGAAGAGTTCTAAGCACACAAATGATCGTGGGAGAGAAAGAGCAGTGGGAGAACCTTTTCCATACACGGTGCAAGATCCATGGGAAGGTATGTAGTGTTATTATTGATAGAGGAAGCTGTAGTAATGTTTCAAGCACTGAGTTAGTAGAGAAGTTGGGACATCCTACTTTGAAGCCTCAACATCCATATCGGCTTCAGTGGTTGAATGATTGCACGGAGTTGAAGTTCACCAAGTATGTGAAGATACAGTTTACAATTGGGAAGTACAAATATGAGGTATTTTGCAATGTTGTTCTTATAAAGGCTTTCCATTTGTTGTTGGGATGACCGTGGCAGTATGATCGACGTGTTACCCATGACGGTTTCTTGAATCGATACTCTTTTGTACTCCGAGGGGAACCTAAAACCCTCAACCCCATGTCCCCCAAACAAATTCTGGATGATCACATTTTGAGAGAAAATAAAAAAAATGAGTGATGAGGAAAAAAAGAGTGAAAATGAAAAAGGATAGAATTATGGAAAGAGAGAAAATGAGAGAAGGAAAGAAATGGAGAGAAAAGAAAAATTAAGTGGGAAAAATAAATTGAGATAAGATAAAAGCGTGATGCTGGGAAAAAAGAGTGAGGTTAAGGAAGCTTTGATTTCACAAATAACCCTCTTAGTACTCATGTACAAAGAGGTGTTGCTAAATACTAACGACTGACCCCGTTTTCCAAATGTCGCTGAGTCCTTGTTGTAAGAGTATAATGATGTCTTTCCGGAAGATGTGCCACCAGGTTTTCCACCCATTAGAGTTATTGAGCATCAAATTGACCTCATACCTAGAGCATCACTACTGAACCGCCCTGCATATCACACCAACCCGGAATAGACAAAAGAAATTCAAGGGCAAGTTCAAGAGTTGTTGGATGTGGGATATGTGAGAGAGAGCCTTAGTCCTTGTGTGGTACTGACGCTTCTAGTACCAAAGAAGGATGGAACATGGATAATGTGCATTGACTTTAGAGTCATCAATAACATCACAATCAGGTATCGTCATCCTATCCCTAGGTTAGATGATATGCTAGATGAATTAAATGGTTCAACTATTTTCTCAAAAAATTTATTTAAGAAGTGGCTACCATCAAATTAGAATAAAAGAAGAAGATGAGTGGGAAATGGAATTTAAGACAAAACATGGACTTTTTGAATGGTTAGTCATGCCCTTTGTTCTCACCAATGCACCTAGCACATTTATGAGGTTAATGAATCATGTCTTACGTGCATATATTGGAAAATTTGTGGTAGTTTTCCTTGATGATATTCTTGTGTATAGTAGGACTTTGAATGAACATGTATATCACTTAAGAAAAGTCCTGGAGGTGTTAAGGAAATAAAGCTTGTTTGGAAACATAAATAAGTTTGAATTTTGTCTCGATAAGATTGTTTTCCTTGGATTTGTTTTGAGCGGCAATGGAGTTGAAGTGGATACCGAGAAGATCAAAGCAATAAAAGAATGGACAACTCCAACCCCTATTGGACAGATAAGAAGTTTTCATGGGCTTGCTAGTTTTTACAAGCAATTTTTCATGGACTTCAGCACACTAGAAGCACCATTGAATGAGTTGACAAAGAATAATGTTCCTTTAAAATAGGGGAAAACTCAAGAGAAGTCCTTCCATGCTCTTAAGCAGAGACTCGCCCACGCCCCTCTACTTGCACTTCCAAACTTCGGTAAGACCTTTGAAATTGAATGTGATGCAAGAGGAACTAGAATAGGAGGAGTACTCATGCAAGAATGTAAGCATATTGCTTTATTTAGTGAGAAATAAAATGGCCCAACCCTAAACTATGCTACATATGATAAAGAGTTGTATGCATTATTTAGGGTACTAGAGACATGGAAGCACTGTCTTTGGCCTAAGGAAAATGTGATCCTTTTGGATCATGAGGCTCTTACATACCTTATAATCCAACATAAACCAAATAGGAGACATGATAGATGGCTGGAGTTCATTGAATCATTCCGATATGTCATCAAGCATAAAAGGGGTAAAGAAAATACTATGGAAGATGCACTTTCACATAAATATTCTCTTATATCCTTGTTGGATTCAAAACTCCTTAGTTTTGAATGCATTAAGGAATTATATGCTACAGATAGTGATTTTAGTGAACCATATGGATATTGTAAACCTGGAGTTAGTTGGGAAAAGTTTTATTTACATGATGTATTTTTATTCCGGATTGATAAGCTTTGTATTCCCAACTGCTCTATCCATTTACTTTAACGAAAGGAGTCACATTATGGTGGGTTAATGGGAAATTTTGGTGTTGCAAAAACATTAAGTGTTCTGAGTGAGCATTTTTATTTGCATAGAATATCTAAAGATGTTTTGAAATTTGTGGGAAATTTCATTGTTTTCCAAAAATCCAAATCGAAACTGAAATCACATGGATTATATCTTCCTCTCCTAATCCCCAAAAAACCTTGGGAGGACATATCAATGGACATTATTTTGGGGTTACCAAGGACCAAGACAGGGAGAGATTCCATTTTTGTTGTGGTGGATTGGTTTTCTAAAATGGCACATTTTATTCCTTGTCACAAAACAGATGATGCCACTAACATTACAACACTCTTCTTCAAGGAAGTAGTCAAACTCCATGGAATGCCAAGGACGATTGTGTCGGATCGAGACACAAAATTTCTTAGTTAATTTTGGAAGACCTTGTGGAGAAAACTGGGTACAAAGTTACTCTTTTCCACTACTTGTCATCCACAAACTGATGGGAAAAAAGAGGTGGTGAATCGGACATTATCATCCCTTCTGTGAGAAAATGTCAAGAAGAATATCAAGAATTGGGAGGAGTGTCTGCCACATGTGGAATTTGCATATAACAGGGCCAAGAACTCCACTACTCAGTATTCTCCATTAGAAATTTTCTATGGTTTTAACCATCTTTCCCTTATTGATCTAGTTCCTTTGCCTTTGTAGGAAGAAACTAATATGGATGCGAAAGGGCGCGCAAAATTCATCAAACAACTCCATGAAAAGGCAAGAAAAAATATCGAGCGGATGACTCAAAAATATGTTGATCGTGCAAACAAGGGTTGAAAACAAGTGTTGTTTGAGTCCGGGGACTTGGACTAGATTCATATGTGAAAGGAGAGATTTCCTGACAAGCAGAAATCAAAACTCATTCCACGAGGAGACGGAGCTTTCCGAGTGCTCAAGATGATTAACAACAATGCTTACAAGATATATTTCCCAGGTGAGTATGGTGTAAGTGCCACCTTCAATGTTTTTTATCTATCTCAATTTTTGGGTGTAGAGGATGACGAGTCGAGGAAGACTTATTTTAAAGAGGGGGAGGATGATGAGAACCATGTTGAAGGCACCATGTCGATTGCGCGGGAGGAAGAGTTGTATTTTCAAGTCCCAATGTCGTGAGGGAGATTAAAGAGGCTCAATGCAACAATGGGTGCACATATTGCTTCATTAAAGGCCCAATGGATCTTTCCTTGCATGGATGGAGAAAATGGGCCTATAATATTACTTATTCAAGCCCAAAATTGATGTTTAAATCTTGGCCCACATGGTTGCACGAATTTGGATTCCATGCCCACATGGAGGATTCTAAAAATGGCATATTTGGACACCAATGCCAAATCCGGTGGGCTATGCACTGAATGTCAAATATGGTGGGCTATGTTGTAAGGTTGTGTTATAATTTTCCAAAAGTCTTTGTTGGCTTTTATCTTTTTGACTTTTAAGGGGACAAGGTAGGTTTAGACTTTATGACTTTAGGGTATTAGACACTTGACCATTGTATCACCCCCTTGGCTATAAATAGCCACCCCATGGCATTGTAATTTGATTCAAAACTTTATTGAGAGCTTATGCTTTTTTATCCCCGTTGTGTGATAATTGTTCCAAATTTCCCCTTGCTCTTGTGCATTCTCGCCTTGTCAATATACAAGTTAGATTGGTGATCCAATATCACAAAGCCCCCAATTCCGTGCCTCAACCCAAGTGTGTTGTTGTGTGGACTGGCTATCGCATCCCTCCCTTGAGTGTGTTGTTTAAGTAGTAGGTCACACTCCTTATAGTGTTGATTGACTACTTGCATCCGCTATCCATACCCATAATCCACCACTTATCCTCGAACAACATATTTCATCTGCCGACCTACACCGTGAAGATCAGGCCACCCTGTGAGTCTCACATCATTATCCCAACCCCAAAATAGGGTTCATGGATGGGTATACCAAACCCAACAATGGTATACTAGAGGTTATCTTATGCTCGAAAAAGGTACATGGGTTTTTAGGCCAATACTAACAAGTGATGAATGTGTTGGTGGGGAGATTTTATATAAATATTTTATGAATATTATTTTCCTATGATTTATTCCACTCTTTTATGAAATTATCTTGTTCAAATTTTATACTGTTGGGGATCATGTTCTTTGATTATTTTATGATTCATTTCTTTTGAACATTGAATCTTTATGTCATGATTCATGATTATATGAATTGTTGAGTGTGAATTTAAAATGCTAAGATCATGTTATCATAACATTTTTCCCATGACATGATTTCATATGATCATATATTAATAACTACATTATTTAACCTTACAATGTATTTGATCTCACCTTTTCTTATGTATCCATTTCCTAAGGATTCAAAGAATGGTTTTAATTATGATATTTCTGAGAAGGGTTATAGGTATTAAGATATATGTGGTATATTCTATAGATATTTTATGCACTAACTATTTTTGTATCCTAGTTTCCCAAGAAAATATGGTTTATTTTTTTAGATTGGGTCATAATGATATGTAATGAATACTAAACTAATAAGATGTAATATTTCTATATGTAATTCTTGGGTGAAATCAATTGGTATCATATAATGGTTTATTTAGTTTTGGAAACTAGGATGAGAAAAATTTAGTGACAACCCTCATGATAATCCTAGGTATACAAGATCATCCTAATTTATGAAATTATATAATTGATTTTTTCTTATCATGTATATATTTTTATGAATACTAGAAATTAGATTCAACTATTATATAAATGTTTTTAAAGGTAAAAAATACTAATGGGGGTAGATTATGTACAATCTCAATCATTACTGGTGCATGATTAGTGGACATAAGATCACACACCTTCTAAAACAATCCTACTTAATAATCTTGAGTAAATTCACGTTTTCTTTATAATACATTATAAAGGATTTTAATAGATAATAAGCATGTATGATGAAGGATAAACATATGATGTCGTAGGTTAAAAAAATTCAATACTTAGTCATCATATATATAATTTTCATGATTATATGATTTCAAATATTGATTTACGGTATGCATAAAATGATTTTTTGTTTCATATAATGGATATAACTAGAAAGAATTTTATTAATGTTTAATGTGATGCATGATGTAGTAATTTTCCACATGAGAAACTAAATGAAATTGTATATGAAATGTGAGTGATAGTGATTATTCAAAACTATATATCTTTATATTTTATTGTTAAATAGAACATAAGTTTTTTTCCACATAAACCAATGAAGATAAAAATACATTTTCCAGAAGATACTAGAATAATGATTATTAATTTTAATACATATCATGAATGAGAGAAGAAAAACAAAGGTAAACATCTCAAAGGAATGGGAATATTTTTTCAGTGTGGAAGTTAATTATATATATAAATTAATTATTCTAGATGATTAAATAGTTCAATAAAGGGAAATAAACTATATATGAAGGTTGAATTTATTGTTCAATGACTCATGTATGTGGAATATGGTAATTATCAAATTCAATGCCCTAATCCATGGACTAACTCATAGATCAAGGAAAAGATTATGCAATTCCAATCATTGATGTGGAATGATTGAATATATATTTGTTGTTATTTCAGAATTGTTATGTATAAGGGATTTATCAATGAGATTCTCATTAAAAGAATCATGAAACATGTATGGAGAGTTCTAATTTTGTTTTTCATTAATTATTTGCAAGAATATGTTGAATTTTATGAATAAACTAGAAAATCGATTTACTTGTACAATGATAATTATGGAAAACCCATGATTGAGGTATTGATAACCATAATATGGGATATGTGGAAACATGAGTAATAAGTAATGATATAGCATGAAAATCATAAAAATCTAAATGTGAAAAAAAACATAAATCTATACATCAAAAACCTAGTTCAATGAAAGATGAAAATAAATCATGACGAAAAAGTCCAATAGAAGAATATGGCTCACTCCATGTCCTAGCAGAATGTCTCAACAGACTAATCAAAGCCCAATTCATTAGAGTGATATATAATTTTGGGTCCACCCATAAATTTTCTTTCATTATCATGCTTATGTGTGCCACATGGATCATTCATCATTGATTCATTCATCATTGATTCATTCATCATCGTATTTTATTCCATGATCGAGGATTGTGGAATACATTTATGTAAGTCCCATGTTAAAGAGGTATAAGTATATGCATTTGATGTTTAGAAATAATTTTGAGATAGAATAAATAGAATATTGATATTAAAATTTTAAATTTAATATTATTAGTGACCTTGATATTATATAATGATTTAACGGTAGTGTTATTTTTGTTGTAATTGATGAAGTTTTTTTTTATTTTTCTCTTTATAGAGTATATTGGATAGTCTATGATTGTAAAGACCATGGTCCTTATTGTCTACAGTCGATGGTTTCATTGATATATTTTCAATATATACAATGAATCACATCTTTAAGGATCAAATAGTTTAGTTTTCATCATAAAATATATACACAGATGAATCTAAGTCACATTTACAAAATAAAATAAAAACATGTTGAAATAAATATTTTCATCCTTATACTCATTCACATATGTCTTAATTAAATCTGAGGGAAAGGAATAAAATAAGGGTGAACTCATATTATTAGTAAGGGTTATGTATAGTGTAACATATCATTAGTAAATAAATAAAAATCAATATGTTAAGGTGTATAACTAAATACATGATCTATTTAATAAAAAATCTAAGCATGATTATTAACATGGTATGAGTAAATTAAGGAAAAATAATTCCATAAAAATAACCACATTTTCTCTAAACATATCCATGGATACTATTCAAAAAAAATTCATGTAAATTAATAGATAATTTCCTAATTATGAAATGCATAATGTTAGTCATTTGAAACATACAGTTGAGGCCTTGTGTCAAGGTCCTTTAAACTATGGTTATTTATATACCAATAGCCAATTTAAAAATTATATCAAATTAGTTTCTCTCTTGAGACATACAAATCAATCCAACAGATATGTAAATATAGGCTATACCCATCACATACTAAGTGAAATTAATTTATCATATAATTAAATAATACATCTTAATCAACATACCTTATTCAGAAGTTGTCTTTATAGGAAGAAATATCATATAGATAGTCAATACATTCCCTAGTCAAACTAATCATAAACATTGTATAGAAATAATAAGTTTTGATTCATTACAATATAAGTGATCTTGATAATAAATTATTTTTTGATACATATAAATATTATGAAATGTTCATTAAAAATATTCTTGTGGAAAATAACCGATTCATTTTAAAATCCAGTTTTAAATAGTCTAAGAAATTATATAATAATAGTAAAAACATTCCCTTCAATATGAATCATTAAAAATTGTTTATGAATATTCACAAAAAGAGCGGTCATAATGTGTGACACTTTATTCATGTCAAGTGTGTTAGAAAAATATTTCTTTCATATTTTTCTATATAGTCAAAAAGTAAAATGTTAAGAAAATGAATAGAAGTATCCCATTAGACGCTTTTATAAAAACTGAAGATTGGTTTGAAATAACATCAATAAATTATTTTAATATATTAAAAATATTCCTTAAATTTTTTAAGGATAATATTGATATGGGAGAAAAATATTCATGGTCGATTAGAAAACAATCACAGTTTATCTTAAAAACATTATTTTTGTATCCTTACTACATAATGAGTTGAAAATTAATGGAGAACTTATAATTTCTAGGAATAACCATGGGAGAAGAAAATAATTTTGGATTATGAGAGAAAGATAAAATAATTCCACCATTAGAGACTTAGATATAAATAGACCTCTATAATGATGAGATTATGAAATAAACGGTTACATCTATGGTATCTTTTGAATCATAACCCCATGAAAGAATGAAATTAAAATTAAACATTAAATACCACTAATATAAAGATATTAATATTATAAAATTTCAATGGGACTATAGGTATAACCCATAAAAATAAGTAGGTGTACAATACAGAATATATCTCAACAAAGTGTAAATAGAGATAAAATCGCACACAAAGATTAAACCATTGATGTGGGAATTAATGAATTAATTGATTATGTGAATTGAATATAAATAAACCTACAATAATTGGAAATAAAATATAAACTAATTAAAATTAATTGTATAAAGAATATTATAATATTAGTGAAAATGAAGATGTAATATAACCCAATGAAAAAAATTGAGTTATGAAACCACATAAAACAAGATAACAATAAAGTTATATAAAAATGGATTTAATAATTTGAAATTTAAACATAAAATACCATGAAATATGAAAAGTTCATGATATGACCTAAAAAATGGGAATCATATACACTATATAAAAGAAATTATCTTCATAAGAGTAAAATAATCCAAAATTAAAGGAAATTGATATGAAATCCATTTCCTCATTTAAACCTTATCATGTACACTATTTATCTTCCTAAATAATAAAAATATGTTAATTATTTAATTTCTTAGGAAACAGTTTCATGTTTATTATTCAAGTTATATTTAAATACCTAATTAGTAATGACACATCAGATGTTTTGAAAGTTTGTATGTCAAATGTGAAAAATTATTTATCTAGTTTGAAAATGGTAAATTAGAGAATTTTTTTGTCAAATATATACTCATAATCATGGAATAAATATAATTTTTATGCATAAATTATAATTTTTAATCTAAGGATGAAATATGGTTATGAAAAATAAACTACATTACAATCAGGAAGATGGTAAGCATCACGTACGCAAGAGTAACATTTACATTTTTCAATGGTCACCATGGAATGAACATGTTATTATTTTGACTTTGTAGAATGATAATTGTAAAATAGATATCATATTATATACTTAAATATACTTATAAAATGTAATTTCCTAGACTCTCTCCACACTATGGATCATTAATTTTGTGTTCTTATTATATTAAAAAGACCTAGTTGTGATTCCTATAACATTCAATGAGGTCTTCAGGTGCATTTAGAAGTTGTTCGTAGTCCAGAACCCAGAAATGAGATGAAGTAATTAGACTTCAAGGATAAGAGAGACCATGACTTCCAACCCACATGATTTCCCAAAACCATAAGGCTACGTATAGTATGTACCTTCATCCGTACAAACTCATGTGCACAACCATGTAACATTTCAGAGGTTTGGGAAAGTTAATTTCCATAGGTTTGGAACATGATTAGATAAATTGTGCACCTAACCGTACAATGTTTCCCTTTGAACTAGTAACTGGCACACAATTGGTTCATGGTTTAACCAACCATTTGACCAAAATGTGCACAATTGTTTTCTGTGTGAAGTTTCAATATTCCCTTCATTAATGATTCAAAACCATTCTTCATCATCTGTATTTATTTCTCTTGTGGTTTACACCTCCTAAAATCCACATACCTCTTCTTCCTCTCATTATAAGGATCAATCTTCTCTCATTTATTCATTATCATATTCCCTTAATGATGGATCTATTATAATTCTAAAGGTTAATTCCTTAATCATCTCCATTCTATTAGAAGCTCTTATTTATCTATATTTCCCTATTTTAGTCAAATCTAATTTCCGCTATTTTTAGGGCATTTGACAATATTATTTATTTCCATCAAACTATCCAGAATCAGAGGTTTAAGATGCACTAGGGACGATCTTTGAGGATATGGTAGGTGGTCCAGGATCTTTTTTTTCATTTCATTGATTTCCATAAAATGTGAAATATTTCGATGAGAAAGACCCCTCCGGTTTAACCTCTAAATGATTAACTGAATTTAATTGAAAGGGTTATCCTGAATTTTGAGACCCATGCTAGTGGTGAATAAATGACATGGGTTGATTTCCTTGATTTATTCCATTAAACAGGGTGTGTTTACCTTTGATCCATATTTTTACCTTTCCCTAGAGGGTTAAGTAGCCCTTGAGAGTATGAGATCATAATTAAAACAATGAATTGATAATTTAGTTTGAATTGAGGGATTAGTCATGTTTTAAGACCCTATATTCCAAGAATAATGAAATTCTTGAATCAAATTAATTGGGAATAATTTAAGGGCTTTACAGCTTATCAAATACATGGTACATAAAAAAGAATTATTTGGAAACATGACCTTCATGTCGAAAATTATGTCACTCATATAATGTACCCCTTTTATAGACATGTTATATATATATAATGTCTGTTTAGTACTTTCACCTAAGCACTGAGGGTGATATTAGTGGTTCTAATTAAAAGGAACCTTTGATGGACACTCATTCCTTGGTTAAAAATTATTAATGCCTACTAAACATGTCGGGGGTGACATAAGCTATTTATGAGATGGGATCACCACACATTTTCTACTTTTCCACCAGGTGAGTGACACCACATCCCAATGGGAGACCACTTAGAAGTGATCTATGGAATGATTGGTTATAACATGCCATGAGATATACTAAAGCCCCTACCAATGATAATATGTATGGAATTGGAGGTCTATTAATATTTTAATTTATCCCATCCATTCAAGGAGAGATGAATGGGACTCTATCCTTGGGTATCCTTATATGGACCACTTAGAATTTGACATTACCATAGCCTCGAGTGATAATTGACAGTTACCATTGAATATCCATGGATGGAATCAAGGTGTCTTGGTATATCTTATAAAGGTATTTTTAGAATATTTAAGTTGTAATAAATGTTATTAAATAATATATTTTCCTTTGTTATTTTGGAAATGAAGGGATGTTTTGTCCAATTCCAATCACATTCATGGGAATAGTACACCTACTCACATATTTTCTCATGCATTTTACCATTTCAAGATCCTTGGTTCAGACACACTAGCTTTGGAAAAATTCGGTAAATTAGAAGGGTCTCCAAGAGGAACCTAGTTCAATGCATCTATTTATTTATTCTGTATATAATTTAAATTATTAAGGAACACAACTCTTTTTATAATTAAAATTATATATTGTCCTAGAAATAATGGGTTCTTACCTATTGAGATTAAATCTCAGACCCTTCTTGAGTGCCTTCGGTACCTGAGTAGACTCTATGATTTCAATTATAGATAATGGGAAATAACCAACTTCTAATTATTGATTTACTTTCATTTCTATGGTGGAGTTGGGAGCAAAGGACTGAGCCTATGCTCGAGATTCTAGTTATAATAATTTTTTCCATTTTTTATATTTTGTGATAAATTATTATATTTATATGTCCTCTACCCCTTGTATGTTCATTTTATATAACATGGTCATAAGGTTTTATCATCTTTTTATTCATATTCTGAATATTATTCTTTTTTCTTGAATATTTAATTTGTATTACATCGGTTTAAATCTACTATTTCTTATGGTATTTCTTATATGTTGTTTTTCATATTGTGTGTATATATTTTTATGTGATAAACTCTAATAAATGAGTGAATGGTCTCCCCAAATACACTCTTATGGACCTCGATGTTGGTTATCCAACATTGGTATTCCAAGAGGCACACTTAAGGGCTTATGGAAAATCGTCACAGGGAATCATTGAGGGGAATCTAGTGAGGGATACTACACAGTGATATCAAAGAGTTAATTTACCTTTTGTCTTACTGTTTGGTTTTATAAAATAAATAATAAAATCATAATTTAGTAATGATCCAATTTTTGGGAGTTTCCACCATACGAACAGGGGAAACCTAAATTGTCTAGGGTGGGAAAATGTTGTTGTTTCTTGCATTGTTAAAATTTCAAAGATTTAACTAATGTATAATCTACTTATTTTTTTTCTTTTATTAATGTTGATATTATTTGAATTGTTTTTTAATCCCGAACCAAATTCTATGAGGTTGTATTAGAAGCATGTATTATGCTAGGCATAATAGTACATAAATTTCCATGCATTATGCCATGTCATATCTATTTAATGTGTGCATTGAATTTTTTTCATGGAAATATTGTATTCTCCTTGTTAGTTATTTTTTTAGTGTGCTAGTATTTTTAATGATTGAATAATTGGTTTTATTGACCAATAATTTCACATTGTTCAGTCTAATTAGTGCGTGCCAATGAAAAATTTCCCAATCATTCAATTTTCATGGCTTGGTACACATATTTTCTAGTGTAGAAGTATAGAAAAAGTTATTTGGCGTGCCAATTTCAATTTATATGGTGTATGGGCCCTTCTAAAGTGGATTTGGAAATTCAATTAGCAATATAGTTGTTATAGTAACCTATTAAAAATGAACGAGTCTAAATAAATTAAAATAAAATCATCTATAAATGAAAATATTATATTATAAGGGGAATTTTAGACCTTAGCCTAACCAGGTATTAGTAGTTGGGTATAGGCCATGACTCCTCTAAAAATCCAGTTACCCATTTTTACTTCCCAGATAATTATCCCAGAGAATGCATAGGGGTGTTTTTATTTATTAGGAAGGACTTGTGCCTATATTGATTTATCACTTTCATTATTTGTTATAAATCATATCTGAGGAATGAACTTGTAAGGCGTTGAGCTATGTCACTAGGACAAACACATGTTGTATTCTAGGAGAGTGGTGATGAGTATACTCTTGATGGGGTTGGATCTATGACACCCATGATATATAATGTTGTGCCTCCCGAGGTACCCCATGAAAATATTTCACTAGGTGTTGATTCCTTATTTTTTGATAGTTACATTTTCATTATGTAATCAGTCCAGGGTTCTCGTTGTCTTGTCCCTTTTATGGAAGAGATGAACCATGAGTTACACCAGAATCATTCTATAACTTTATCGAGGCATGGAGGGCCTTATTTTATTGAATCATGGTTGGTTTATATGGCACCAATCAACAATCATATCATGACACCACCATAGAGGAGAGTCCATCTTGAGACCTACATGATTGATGACACTGCCAAGAATTGGTGGGAAATTCTGACTTGGGTTGGTTGACATATGAATATGGTATGTGAAATCTTCCAAACAACTTTCATCGAATAATTATTACTGTATAACATGGGGATAGATCGTGTTTGTGTGTTCATGCACCTTCAGCAATGTGACATGTCATAAATGGAATACTCATCTCACTTCACCGATTTACAAAGTTTTTCACTGAATGTGATCAGTGATGAGATGACTACTGTGAGGAAATTCAAGGATGGTCTTTCTTATTCCATCCACTCATAGGTGAACATATTTCATCTTCCCACCATTTCATAGATTGTGAACCAAGCCCTCATCACTCAGCAGATCCTGAGGGATTAAGGTGATGTGAAGTGGGATTTTTTAGAATCTTGTTGGATTAGTGGACTATCCAGTGGAATAAGTTGATGCGTTAAGGGTAAACATGGGGGAAGTACCATCCATATCAAATAAATTTGAAGAATAGTGGTGATTCACAAAAGCAGCAGACCTAGACACAAAAACCCCTAGTGCATGAGGAACCTGATTGAGTGCCGGGATTGCGGCATAATGGGTCACCTACATCATTTTTCCTGATCCTTTCCAATAGTGAAATGTATGTGGGGTTTAGTTCCAACACATAATTCAGGTTTTAGATAAGTGGCACTACATCAGGTAAGATGTTGGGTTTTTATAGGCCATTCATGATATGAAGGTGGTCATTGGTGAGGCTATCATACATCATAGATTCAGTAGAATCTGAGAAGACCAGCTCAGGATACTCAGAAATGGTCTTAAGACAACAATTCAAGACATATTTATATTGTGTATTCTGTGATAGAATAGAAAAGTATAGTTCCATATATAGTTATAGGTATTATTCTAGTATCCTCTACTTTAGTATCTACCTTATTTGGTATTGGTGCATCAGACACCATTCTATCTTCTACAACTATGGGAAGTCTAGGTTTAATGATAGAGTACTCTAGTGGTGTTATGACCCTTGAAACATCATTTGGAGTTCATGAAAAGGGTATAATCCAATATAAGTAGTCCACCCTTAAGATAGGTGGGTACTATTTTCTATAGAGTTTCTTTATCCTTGAGATAACCTACATCATTGTCATTCTAAAAATAGACTGTCTTGAGCCTTATCAACTCCAAGTCGATTTCTATTACCGAAGGGTATCTTACACATCACCAGAGGGTATAATTTATATCCATAATGGATAATGGGATATCTTTGAGATTTTTGTTGGATCATGCGTGCTGGGCTACAAGATGTAACATTCCATATGGAAAATATCATTATGAGTGATTAGGGATTACATCTCATGGATTATCTTTTAGTCATGGACCATTTCATGGATGAATTCCCTTGGAATTTCGTCAGATTACCCACTAAGAGAGAGGTTGATTTTACCATATATCTGGTTCCAGGTGTGGAACCTGTTTCCATTTCTCATTATTTGATAATACATAGAGAGATCACAGAAATCAATAATCATCTTAATGATGTAAGGGATACTATTTTTATCATACCCATCACATCTCCAAGGTGTACACCAGTACTTTTCTCCATGATGTTTGATGGTAACCTCATATTATTTTTTTATTACTTTCGGTTGAACAAGATTATGGTGAAAAAGTATTATCCACTTCTTTATATAAACGACCTATTCGACCAGCTATGATGAGAGATAGTTTTCTACAATATATATTTGAGGTCATGCTTCCATCATGTGTGAGTGATACCCTCAGATAAACCCCATACAACATTCTAGAGTAGGCATGGCTTGTATGACTATCTTGTTAGGGTTTTTATCTGAAAAATGTGATAAAACTCTTCATGTAGTTGATGAATCAGTTTTCCTCATGTATCTTAATTCCTTTGTGGTTGTATTCATAGAGAAATCATAGTGTATTCTCATACCAGAAATGACCATTATAATAACCTTGACATCATGCTGAGTCTAATTATAGGGAACTAGATATATATGAATATTTAAAAATAGCACTTAGATGGGAAATATTCACTTCTAGTTCATATCATATTTTATGAACATGTACCAATTGACCCATTGAATTTGAAATTCATAGTTTCCTTGTAGTATCTTAATAATGTGTTTAAAATGTGTAGCTACTTGGGGATATTTGGATATCACTGCTGATTAATTGTGGAACACTCACTCCTGGAAGCATCAGTTACATGATTGACCAAGAATGGTGTGATGTTTGACAGGAAGAAGTTATATGAAATAACCTTTCCGGAGTTAATGTTACGGATCACTTCAGCACTGATCCTCATTCTTCTTGATCTAGGATGAAGTTATATAGACTATTGTGATTATCTAGGTATTGGGATTGGTGTTATTTTGATACAAGATGATCGAGTCATGGAATATGAATCTTTCTATCTCATACCTAATGAGAGGAATTTTCTTACGCATGACCTTGAACTAGAAGTTTTTCTCCATGATTTATTCTATTGGAGTCACTACTTTTTGGGTGAGTGGTTCATTATTTAAAAAGATAATAAATGTCACAAATACATCTCTACTATGTGATACATGAATATATGGTAGTACATGTCGGTGGAATACCTACAATCATTTAACATTGAGATTGGTTACACACCTTGTAAGGGGAATGTAGTGGATTCCATATTGACTTGGAAGACATAGATTAAAGCATATATGGTCCAGCTAGTACTAGAAGGTATTGGATATGTTGTTTGAGTTTCACCTAGATGTCCAAGAGTGGCACATACCACATGTTATATAAGGTATATTAGTGTCATACACTCTCCTAGAGATAGTCCAGACATGATATTTTTCTAATCCCAAGGGCCTTGTTTTGAAGAATAACATCACAGGAAAGAAAATACATCCAGGATAGGTTGTTAAAGATAGTGAATCTATGATCTTAGATGGACATTTAAATGTTCCTATAGATATACTAAATTAGTTGATGATTTAATAACATGCCTATGTATGGGTAGTTTATCCTGGACTGACCAAGATGTAAAGAGATATACACCATCAGTATTGGTGGCTTGGTATGAAGAGGTTAATCATAGGCTTTATCACTCGATTCTCCACCTATCACATGATGAAGGTAGGTCCCTACTGAACTGATGGAATTCTATATCCTCTATCCATTAAAGAGTGTAAATGGTTTGATATGAGCTTGGATTTCATAAAATGATTACTGAGATACCCTTGAGGTAGAAATATAGTATGGGTGATCATTTATAGGTTGAACAAGGTTTTACACTTCCTACTAATCTAGGAGACCATCTTTACTGATGGGATAAGATGGATTTATGTCTGGGAGATAGTGTGAATTCATGGTGTTACCCTTTCTATTTTATTGAACTAAGACATCTGGATTACTTCACATTTCTTGAAATGGTTGAAAAAGGGATTGGTTTCATAAGTGCACTTGAGTACTACATATCACCCTCAGATCGATGGTAACACCAAGAAAATTATACATGTATTAAAGGATATTCATCATCCATTTATCCTTGATTTCATAGGTTCATGGGAAAATAATATTTTTGTGGTTTAGTTTAAAAAAAACAATAGCATTGAGGAAATAATTTTAATAGCCTCTTGGGATTCCCTTATATTTAACCATTCCATTGAACTCTTTGCTTGCTTGTGGTGGGTACAGAAGATCTACTAGCTCCTTATATCTTTTAGGAGAGTTTGATGCCTGTTTAGTTATTCAAAAAATTTTGTATACAAGTCAATCTTTGAAGAAGACTTATATTTATAGATGTTAAAGGCCTGAGAAGGATGACGTGGGACATCAGGTATTTCTTCATGTATCGCATAGATTGGGACATAGAAGTATCCGGAGGTGAAGAGTGTTATAGCCTCGATATGTCGATCATTTGGAGATAGTGGAGGGAGTTCAGATTGTGTCATATCATTTTTTTTATCAATAGAGGTATTGTTTCATAAATGAAATATTCCATGTATCCATCTTTGAAATTATCCACACAACCCTTATCATTTATTTGAACCAGATGATATTGAGTTGTAGGTAGATGCATCTTTACACAAGCATCTGTTACATATTGTTGATTGTATCATGATAGTTCACTATGGAAGGCCAGATCCTATAGTCCAAGTTCTATGGAATAATGAATTTGTATAGGAAAATACTTTTGAGATTTTGTATGATATACATGCCCAGTGGCCCAAAAATTTCTTATATGACATTTTACCTACCTTAGAATGTAATCTCATGGATGAGTTTTCTTAAGGTGTAGAGGTTGTAGCATCCTATATTTTTTCAAATTCACATAGAATAAATTATTTCTTCTAAATATTTTATAGCGCACTAGTTATAATGCCTAAAAGGTTCAAGAATTTATCAGGTGAATAATGGGATTGTTTGGATTCTAGAGCTCAAAAATAGGAAAAAAGACTCAACCTCATAGTTAAGAAGAACGATGCAACCCACCCCACATGGTTTACCGAAAACATGAGGCTATAGAATGTGGGGACTCAGGGGGCCACATAGTTTTTATAAAACACTATAACCCCATGCTCAAATTAATGTGAGATATCTGAGGTTTGGTATAGTACATTTCCACACATTTTTCAAATGATTAGAAAAATTGTGGGCCTAACCATGTGGAGTGCCCCTTTAAAGTAGTAACTGGTGCAAAGTTGGCACACTGTTTGACCAACTGTGTGAAAAAACCATCCATAATTGTTTTTGTGGAGGTGAATTTCCATTTATATCATTTATGTAAATAATACTATTCTTCTTCCTCCCTTTTGATTTCTCATGTTGGTTGCTCCTCCTCCCACGAATGGACCCCCATTTCCTATCAAGATAGGGATCAATCTTCCTTTTTCATTTATTTTTTGATTAACTCGCCATTGGATCCATTAGAAACTATAGGTGATATCCTTAATCCTCCCCCTTCAATTACATGTTCGTCCTTCCATATATTTTCCTTTTTTTCAACCTTATTTTCCCCATTTTTATGGAATTTGAATGTTTTTTAGATTTCTTCCAACCGATCTATAAACATATGATGAAAATGGATGAGGGGATATCTACGATTAAAAGGTAGGAATTCAAGGATCCTTACCCTCATTTATTCCATCTATAAAATGAATCATCTTTCCGTTAGTCGGAACTTTCATGTTTTCCTTCTAATTGTTTAATGGAATTTAAATAAAAGGTTTATCGCAGCTTTTCAACTCGTGCTAGTAGTGAGTAAACCCATTAGGTTAGTCACATTGAGTTATTACGTCCAATTGAGTGTGTTTTACCATGATCCTTATTTTCCCTTTTCCTTAGATGGTACAATATCCCGTGATAATGTGGGCATATAACTGACACCTTGTATTTTTATATTGTTTTTAATTGGGGGAGGAGTAATTTGTTAATCCCCTATATTTCCTGCCTAATGAAATTACTAAATAAAAATCATTGTCCAAGTTCTCAGAGCCTTACACATTTTGTTATATATTGTCCTCAAATGATAATTCCTTGGCTAATATGACATTAATGTCACAAATGTATGAATTAATACAATTACCCCTTTTATATATATGTAAAATATATAACACTTATTTAGTTATTTCACAGTAATGTTGAGGGTGATATGTGGGTTTCTATGTTAAGGACCTGTTGTTCATACTCTAATGCATAATTAACTTTTGTTTGATTCTTTGTAATAACTTCACGGTTATATCATCTATGACAGATTTGGCCTAGCCATTTGTTTTCTATTTTTCTTCCAGAAGAGTGACTCTAGTTTTCTAGGGGAGACCCCGTTGGAGGGATCGATGGAACCATTGCTTGTACCATTCAATAAAAGTTACTCAGGGAAATACATGATATACTAGGTACAGACATAGTGGTCTGTTTATCATTGACTTATTTTCAAACCAAGCTAGGAGTGATACATGCCACATCTTCCTTGGATCTTCTTGGATGCACTCCTAGGCATTAGACTTTACCAAGCCCTTGAACAATACCAAGAAATTACCAATGAACTTCTTCCGATGAACTTAATGGGTTTCAATATATATTATAAATGGATTTCAAATTGTCTTCAAATGTAATAAATCTTTACAAATAATAATTTCACCTTTGGTTTTCAAAGTGTAGGAATGTGTTCCCAAATCCAAATCAGAATCATGGGGATAATCCATCTCATCACATATTATATCATCCATTTTACCATTTTAGGATCCATGGTATCGGCACATTGGATTAGTATGAAGTAGTTAAATTTGAAGGGTCTCTAAGAGGAACATAGTTCAATGTATTTATTTATTTATTCGGTATTGTATTTAAATTATTAAGGATCTCTTTTATTTTAATAATGTATGTTACAGATTCTCTAAGACATCGTAGGTTTCTTCCTACTGATATTTTATCTCACACAATGATTTAGTTCCCTTGGTACCCATGTAGACATTATGGTTGCTTGTACAGATAAAGGTAAGAATACAAATTCAAATTTTTTATTGACTAGCTTTAATAAGAATGATTTGGGATCAGAGGAGCAAGCCTATGATTGAGACGATAGACACAATATTTTTTCCCTTTTTTATATTTTTACTTCATATTGTATATGATTGTATACTATACCGCATATATATTTATTTTTTGTAATATGACCATCATATCGTGTCATATATTTATTCAACATCTAATTATTGTAGTTTTATCTTCAATGATTAAATATTATTACTTATTTTGGTATCAATTATTTCTTCTCTTATTTTTTATATATTTATCATTATTTGAATATATTTTTCTGCATTCCGTTATGACCAATGAGGGAATAGTCTCCACAACGACACACCAAAGGCCCTCATTGATAGTCAGCATCCTTTGGAATTCAGGGAGCTGCACTTAGGGTTTTGGGGCCAACCATATTGCGGAACCTTTGAGTATAATCTATGTATGTACACTATAAATATAATAGTAATATGACGTGGTTTTGAAAAACGAATGACCTCACTTTGTGAAGGTGTTAATACACATGTATGCACGAATGACATTGTTATTTTTAAATGAATGTAAATGTATGAAATTATATGATATATTATCTTCCCATAACATTAAATATTCCATTAATGTTATATATATAGATTAAATACATCATTAAAACAATCTTTAAGTGGTGATGATGGAATACGATTTACCTAGGCACATGAGGTTGTAGTCTTCCACAGACATGATCAAAGGTTTTGTTTCCCATTTGATTGAAGAAGAGATTGATATAGAATATTCTATTTAGATAAAAAATAGTACATCATATATATTTATGTTAATATATCAACATGGTTTAATACAATATGAATTAGTTGAATGAAAAATAAAATAAAAAAACTCGGTTAATAACAATACCAATTCATTGAACAACCTGTTCATGTTTACATGTAAATCTTTCATATAAGGGTGTTATAATCATAAGAAGGCCACTAAGACAAGGAAAGGGAAGGAAATATTGTTGTTCGTTAGGGATTGGATAAAAAATTATTTATAATTGTGAATTAAAATTGAGAGGATTAACCCTTATATAATTGTATGGATGGGATCATTTTGTATTTCATAAATTATTAAATGAATATAAATTTGTTCTTATCAAAACATTGTTCCAAAATGATGCATTTTAATATTAGGACTAATATGGTTGTAAATAATAATATATAAAAAATTTACAATTTTATATTAGGTTTTTAACATTATTTTTTTGTAGACACTTTAATCATTTTCATTAATTACCAGGATAATAATGTTTTTACTTTTGGGTGCCAAGATAGTTAGTTTAAAGAGAAAAATAGCTAATAAATGGGATGTGGAGGATTTTTTTCAAACAAAAATCAACCACGTAGATGATGATATTACTTTAATAAATTTTAATTCTTTAAATAAATTATTATATAATAAAAAATATCTTCAAATCAATTTTGGAACAATTCATCAAATTTTAAATTAAAAACAGTTTCAATACAATATAATTATAATATATAGCTTGAAAAATCAGTAAAATGTTATATTTATCAAAATAGTTAGGTAAAATAATAATTAATTAAATTTATATTACATTTAATATTAATAAATCATTTATTTTATATTTAAATTAATTAAATAAGCATTGTGTGGGTGTTGTGAATGAGTTTAAGAAAATTATTTCATTCCTAAATATTAAAAGTAAATTTTCATACAAAAATATATTTTATGCATTAAATAATTTTTTATAATATAACATAGGTTGTATTTTTCCTTGTCAAAAATTATTATATAAATTAAAAGCAAGAAATTGAAATTTTTTACTTTCATTTATATATAGTAATAAAAAGATAAAAAATCATAGCTAAATTGGGAAAAAGGTCTTACATTCTAATTTTATATTTTGATGGAAAAACTTTAGTCATCCAATAAAAATATTGAATGTTTTTTGTTCATTTTTATGCACTCATCTTTTTATTTGTAACATTAATTACCTAATTTACTCATAGTATAGTTATAATTATTTATAATAGTAATTTTTCATAACGAATAAATGTAAAAGGTCAATATTCCCTAAATTTTGGAATCCAGATTATATAATTTTAAGTCCATTTTTCAAACTCAATACACATAAGTGAAAGAATTTAATTTAAAGTTAAACAAGCCAAGTGTGGCGAAATGAAGTTATTCAAGAAAATGAATTTTTCAAGGGAAAAAAGATTTTATAACAAAACTATGACTCTTAATATTTATTATATGAATTTTAATTAATATAGAAATATATACAATCTTCAAAAATGATTTAAATATTTCCACATTATGGGTTATCATAATTATTTATAATGGGAAAATATGTTTCACTTAAACCCAATTTTTAAAATAATGCATTAGTAACCATAAACATGGATTTATAAAAAAAGAATGAAAATTATGACTAAAATTAAATTAATTAAATTATTATAAATAAAATGGATCATATTTAATGTTCATGAAAAATCAAAATTATAATCAGAATTTATATTAATTATTTTAATGAAAAGAAAAGAGTGTTTTTTAAGAACTGGCATTTTTCACTGTTTACTGGAAAACCAATCATTATAAAATCACCATAAGATAATATTGATATGAGGAATTCATAAATATATCCTTTTTATAAAAAAAATTAAAATTTAATGAAAATAAATATATTATTCATACACAAAGAATAATATAAACATTTTTATGAAAATATATTTTTGAAGCATAATATATCTTTACAGAAAATTGTGTGCATATTTACTAAGAATGTGTCAATAATTTTGAATTAATTAAGGACGATTTATATATATATATATATATCATTATATAGATAATCCTATTTGTAACTACCAATTTATTGGCTATGATATAACAGTCGTAATTGAATGATATTTTTCACTGGTCGTGTATGATCGTTATTGCGTATCACACACACTATCAAACAAAATATTATTAATTAAAAATTTTAGGATGATAAATTATTGTAAAATTCAATGAATTTCAACATCATAATTTTTACTTGCACTATGAAATCAACGGTGTGACATTTTAAACACTTTTTGAAAAACCAATATTATAAAAGGGTACATAAAACATCCACATTAAAATAAGGAAATGGAAATATGAATATCATATATTATAACACAAAACAATGTTTACCAATGGTATAAAATTAATTAGATATGAAAATATGGTGACAGAGGATAAATCCAATTTTGAAGAACAAATAGAGAGTGATAGAGATCATGGTCAAAAGAATGTTAATGACTAAAAATCCATAAATTTTGGATTGGTGAAATGACAACTCATTCATCATCAATGAAAGTAATTTTATAACATTTATATTATAATATAATATTTCTAATGTGGATGGATTCATTTAAAATCATGATAGAGAACACTAGAGGGTATTCATACATGATATCATTTTATTTCATGAGCACAATTTTATCCTTTTTGTGCATCAATCAATTTACACTTCATTTTTTACTCTAATAAATGAATATCTAAGAATAATTATTTTATTCATGATGCAAAAAAAATTAAATTTTAATGCATCATAGGATATATAAAAGTGTGAAAATCCTTTATTTCTTTCTCTAAATATTTACTAAAACAAATATGTTTATCAGAAGTTATCTAAAATAATACATTAATCTCTAAAACCTCAATAGTAACACCCAAGGTTCAACATAATTAATTCTATTTGAATTTATCCTTAAAACCCTTCAACATATGTCTTGTGAAATTCAAAATTTAATAATTTAGAAAAAAAATTACTAAATTTAAAAAATAATCATACCACTATACACCCGAACATTAGAATGTAACTCTTAATGTAATATACCAAATATATAAATACCTTGATCACTATAAAACCTCAATGAAAGGATAATTGAATTCATAATTTATCGGTCCCTTATTTTATAAATAATTTCTTATATTAGAAAATATATTCAATGAATCCGAGAATGAAATAAACTCAATCATAATTACTTTTTTATAAAATATCTAATCATGTTAATGGTCCCCAATACTATCTGATTTACTTCATTAATCTCAATCATCACTTTATAACAATTAAGAATTATTACTTCAACATCATGAACTTATTAATGGTTTCATTCCCCCCGATGATGTAGTTTCCATAAAATATCAACAATATGTTTAATATCTATTCATTCCCATTTATACCATTCAACATATGCTTAAAAATAGTTAGAGAAAAACTACTGTAGAATAATACTTAGGTGTTTCATGATTTTTATACCCAAAATATAATTGATGTAACACTTCTAAAACATAATTGTGAAATACTAATACATAAAAACATCAATCATTCCATTTTAATTAATTTCAAGGAAATTTTTTTCCATAGTCTAGGAGTTAACCCTTTGAATTGGTCATTGACTTATATTAGTCCCATGTTCCTCGGACATAATAAATTTAAATCCTCAACAATTAGTTTCTATATGTACATTATTTCCACATAGAAAATTTCCCCCTCCACTGAGACATTACCCATCTTATATCTTTCCACATTTATGATGAGAATTAATTTTATTCATTAACCCTTCATGTAATCCACTATAGAATCTCTCAATAAAATACATCATTCTCTTCTTTAGTTATAACATGAGTTGGTTAAGATGAATATTACTAATCATATATTATGAAAACTAATAACATATTTTCATAATATATTTTTCCCCTATCGTCATAAATTTTTTTTGTCTCATAATATGTTCATTTTCTATCACATTCAGTGTCAACATGGTTTCTCTGGGTTTATCCCATAGAGTAAAACAATATTTGTATGTTCGCTAAACAATAATCATACTAAGAATCCAAATAATCAATTATAGGATATCTAAATCAAGAAAAATATATTTTTTTACCTAACAAATCTTATGTTAACCATGGTCATTCATTTTTGAAATCAAATTCAATCCATAAAAATTGTTGATAAAAAATGATACTTAAAAAAAGAATAACATTTGGGAGTATAAAACATGGTACATAGTAAGAGAACTAATTAGGTGAAACTTTTTATACATTTTGGATACATTTATATACTATTGATTGAAAAATTATCAGATTATGCACTGGGTATTTGTTCTTTATCAGTAATTATAAATTGTAGACATAAACGGTTAAATGATGAAAATGTTATAACAACATCATTTTCACATTGTGTATCACATACACTACGTGTATAATCCATTCATAGCTGGCATGCGGAGCCACAGATTGACTTGGGATGATTCCACATGATGTGAAAACAATACACAACATGTTAATACACTACAATATATGAAAATAAAATAAAATAATAATCCCAACTAAAGTGAAATTCATATATGACATGTAAATATTTCACACCGTGCATGTTTTAAGGCCTTTCCCAGTAAATGATATAAATAGATTCTATAGTGGGGAAATCTGGTCTGAATCACACGGAATATGACCAATTTACATGAAATGAAAATGTCAGTATCCATGTAATTTAATATAGTGTGCCATGTATGGGACATTATCTTGATGTACTTGTTGAGTCTACTTACATTTCTAGTGCTCAGTGCGTTAGATAGAGTTTCCAAATTTTATTTTTCATCAGGTTTATTTCTCAAGTTTTTATTCATTGTAATACTAAAATAGTTTTCTTTGATTTCTTTAATTGTTTGATTGGATATTAGTTAGTTTTTAATCTTTCTTTCTCCATTATTCATCCATTTCATTTCCTCTTTCGTTTCTGACATTTATTTCCATCACCGTGTGTCATTCTTCCTTATCACATGGAACATTATTCACAAATTCTTCATTCCTAGTATGATTTTTGTTCTTTATTTCTTTCTATTATTTTTTATTCCTAATTATTCAATGTTTCATCTTATAATATCAGTTCCAATATATATATTTATTTATTAAGTTTTTTTTGATATAGATTGTTTCTTGTTTAATTGTGGGTTATCTACTTGCATCTATTTTATGATTATTCTTAGCATGTTTAATACTTCCTTTTTTATCATCACCTCCATGTGAGACTAATCCTCCAAGGTTTAGGGTTCATGAGTAGTAGTTACTCTAAACCAAAAGAATCTTTATATTTAACCTTGGTAACCCGATGGCAAGTAACCAGGTTGATAATAACTATTCATTATATTATTTCACACCCCATTGACCATTGATTGTGAGACAAAACGAACCTAACCTAACTGGACATCAGCCACGCTATGACCATTAGAACGTGAAACTTTATTTATCGAATCCATGTGTAATTAACTATGGTGATTATCTATATCCTGAACATGGGATAATTGTAGACTAGATAGATCCAATTGAATTGACTAAAACAAGTTGGTTACTTTTGCACCGATTAGCAGCCTAATCCACATGGACATGACAATTGAAATCTTGTATTATCTTTTTTCAAGTACACTTAAATTGATATTGAACTTTTATTTATTAATCTAATGTAAACAGAAAACTAAACAGTAATTATAAACTCCAATCATGAATAATTAAAATGAGGAATCCTTCCAATGGTCCTCTTCGATTTTTATTGACCTACTAGTTCTCCTTATGGGATCTACCCCACACCACCACATTATTATTCCCAAGTAGTAAGTGTATTCAGATCCCATGGATGAACAAGCATGATTTCCTCAATCTGGATTATCCTATAGTGGTCATCAATATATGGTTTTTTGACTTCTAAAGGAATTTGGTGAAAAGGACTTATAGAACTTTGATGGATGGGTTGTTCATCACCCACGTGGATAGGAATTTGGGGGCCTTCGAGGCCTCTCAGCCCCACACAACAATTTTACTTATGGATGGAATCTCTCCTCAGCTACTCCACAAGATGGGGATTCCCACAAAGGATGCTGACATCTACTATTGGGATCAAACATATATGGAGTATGTTGACGAGGCACTCTCTCAACATGCTTCTATCCTAGTATCCCTAACCTCCCCACAATCTTACTCTTTATCCCACCCCATACTACACTACGATATCTACCACCACACCCATCTGTACGCCTTCCAACACCCATATCCCCTCTCCATCCACAACTACCCATATCACTCGATCAACCACCCCATCCATCCCTAGCGACCACTATCTCTACCACCTGTAGATTTCCTGTGAACCTGCACTAGATATGTCACCACCAAGGCGTCCCTTTAATTTCCCCATAACTCTTTGATAACCCTAACTCCCCAAAAACCGTAAAAGAGGTACCTTCCATAGCCTCCCATTCATTGAACTATAACAATAATTCATATAACTCCATCCCTTCCACCTCCATTTCCCTGACTGACCTACCCTTCATGCTAACAAACCCTGTAGCCTATAAAATGTTTTTGAAAGACCGTCCTCAATGGGGAAAAGGCCCCTGCCAAACACCATCCACTAAGGCACCATTCATCTACCATGGTCCTAGTTATATGGACACCCTCAGTATTGGTAATTATACTTCGCAAGCCACTAATATTTTTACAAACACCATGGAACCCACCATAGTGGTTGAACCAATGACCCCTTCCTCAATTACTATTATTGATAGGACAACCCAACTTCAAGCACTATCTATTTGATATAAGACAACATATAACCAGCACAATGATTTCAATTACTCTTAGAATATCATGGTCCACTCCATTTCTTTTATTATGTACCGGTGAAAAACTTTCTACTACATTTATTATATTACACATTAATTTATCATTGAAGTATTTATAAATATGTGATAATATTTTTTCATCACTATTGGCCAGTTCATTTTCATTTCATTATTGTGTTACAATTTCCATGCCTAGCTCTTCTTCTATTTCCATGGTCATTGATGTGCCTGTTCCACCACTATCTTCCATCCAAAATTAAATTACTCAATATTGGGTTGATGTCGAGAGCCAGCTTGAGAAACTATCACATGATATATGTTTTCAATATGTGTACCCACAATGATGGGTATAGATTCTTTTCATACCACATGAGATTCATGCTCAGTATGCCCATGAGGTGGTCATCCCCACCAAGAGTCCATATGAGATCGACGAAACTACAACTAGTTCCTATTGGAGGAGGTAGAATTCTATAAAAATGGACAAAACATGATCGATACTTTCTTCCCTATGTCTTGTTGAAGAGATCATTGTTGCCTCCATGTGGGAAGCAACATATAATTCATTTGTTTTCATTATTTTTATAATTTTACTTATGATTTTGGTTTTCTATTAGTATCATTTTTGTTCTTAAGACACTCTAAACTACATTAATGTATTTGTGATTCATGTCATTACTATTCAATGTGTGGACCTTCCAATTTCACAAAATTTATCTTATTTAAACCAAATAGATTAATGTTTTATCTAATTAAGACATTTCATTAAAAAAAATATTCACATAACCTAATTTAAAATCATCAACAACTGAGCATATCTAAGCCATTCACTCATTATAGGGATCACTCAATACCATAATTTAATTTCTAATGTCACCATTCCATTTTTTCTATTCCATATATGTGATATCTTTCCTACCATTCTTTCTAGTATAGTGTAGAAACAATCTCATTTTAAGTGTTGGGGAGTGTTTCGCTAGCCTTCTTGTTGATAAAATTTTATTATTTCTTATTGTCACTTATAAGATATATTTTTCATTAAAATCATGGTTTAATAAAGAATTCTAGTTGAATACATTTAAATAAAAGAAAAATATTCGTTTCAATTTTTTGATATAATTTTTTTACTCCAATTTAGATTTTTAAATTTTTTCTTAAGTTTGGAAGTTTATTTCAAATTCAGAACTATTGAAATTTAGTTTCATTAACTTAATAATTGATTTTATACCCTGAATAATTCCTAGTTTAATTTTTTTATACTCCAATTCCTGAGATAATTATAGATCCACGATATCATATTCTTTCCCAATTATAGCTTTTGGGAGACATTAAGGGTGTGTAAACCTATCAGAACATGTACGGAGATATTATTGAGGATATGACTGAACAAATTCAATTTTGAAATGACTGAGGAAATATTTTCGACAAAACATTTTCCTAATAACTACCTTATATATTTTCTTCTTTACATCATAGTTTCCATGAATGACCTATTTAGGATGTGGCTATTTCTAGCTCATTATCCCTTAATACCCTACAATTGTTATTACGACTTATTATCCTTTGAACAAGGGTGGGGGAAATTTCATTTGATAGAGATGAGATGTTATGATTTAAGAGATGTACTATGAAATGTTCAGTATAATTTTATGATATTATTTGTGATTACAAATGGATTTTAATTCCTACCTAATTTTATTGGAAAAATATATTAAAATAAAAAATATTTTTTTTTGCATGTGTATTAAAATGTTCAATAATCACCACTTCCAGACTGATGAATCCTATGATGGATAATATATGGTTAAGGGATAGATGTCATATCTCACTTCAAAATTAAATTTCAAAAAATAAATAAAATGAAATTAAAAATAAGGGAACACTCTACATTTTTGAAACATACTTAATATAATAATGTATCCACTTGATCTTGTTGAAGCATTGAAACATTTTAATCTCAGAGGAGCCAATACAATAAAATTTTCAATAAAATCATGAATTATAAATTACATATTTACCTCTTTTTGATCTTGATTTTGAATCTATACCCACCTTCCCTAAACCTCAGAGTAATTTGACCCATTTTCTAAGAATCCATCGGTATTGAATTTTTATTTTTCTTTTTGAAGAATAGATGATATTATAATTGTAAGCTTATGATTAGGAACATATTTTCAGGGTATGAGTACAACTATTGTTACATTTTTCCTTTAATGGTTAGATAAAATTCATTGTGAGGTAAATTGAAAATTTGGTTTTTAATTTATGGAATAATTATAAAATTAAAATTATAAGAATTCAGAATCTTTTTAAGGAACTAAAATTTGAGGCCTTACTGGTTTTCTCTAAAATATTGATTCTAGAGAAGTTGTTTTTTCATATTTCACTTTTTTTTTATTTAAGGTTTTGTAATTCATGTTTCTTGATTTAATTTTTTTGGAATCCCTATTTATATTTTTTTTCTGATGAAATTGAGTTGTTAAAGTGTGGGGGAATTTGATTTACTAAAATTGTATATACATTTTGATAAAAAATATTTATTTTGTATTCAAAATTTATTTTATAATTAACATGGTATAGGTTAGTCTTGAGAGCATTTATGAACTATAGAATGAAATGAATAAATGATGAAAAAGTGAAAAAAAAAACATCCTTTACACACAGTATTTCACATACACGATGCATATGCTCCATTCCCAACATCCCACTAAAGCCACCAACCAACCCATAGAGATTATTAATCTCATAGATACAATAAAAAACATGTAAATCCATTAAATTACATAAATAATTAAAATTTAATAATACTTCATAATGTGAAATTCATATCTATCATTCAAGTTTCAAGGCTCCTCTCCATTAAAGATACAAATATATTCTTCAGTGGGGAAATTAGATTTGAATTATATAAGGTGAAACTTAAATATATGACATTAATATATTGGGATCCAATTCATTTAATCCAGTACATGATGTTCATGAATTTAATGTCAAGTACTTCCCATGTCTATTTATATTCCCAGTGCTCTGTGTGATAGAGAGAGCTTCACACATTTAGTTTTTTTTATCATTTTATTATCTCTTGTTAATTAATTCACTTCCTAAACAAGATTCCTTTTATTCCATTAAATTTTTAATGGGATCTAAGTGATTTATTAATAATGTATTTTTCAACATTCATCTATTTCAATATATATTTCATTTCCTATGTATGTTTCCATCAATCATATATTTCTTCATCGACACATGCATCATTCTTCCCACATTCTTCATTAATAGTATGTTTATGATTGTTTTAAAATTTATATATTCGTAATTTTTCTATATTCATATTTTTTCATGAAAAGTATGTTACTATATAGATTTTTATTTTTATCAACTATTTGATATTGATTCATTCTTATTTAATATTATATTTTCTCTTTTTTTATGTTTTATTATTATGCACATCATGCATAATAATTTCTTTTTTTATCATCACCTCCATGCATAGATAAACCACCTAGGGATAAGGGTCGATATTTGGGTTGTTTCTAAACCTAATGAGTCATTATATTGAAACTTAGAAACCCAATTTCTAGTAACATTGTCAAGAATATTCGTTAATGTCATTATTTTTCACATCCTTTACCATTAGAAGTACAGATAACTAATCCTAACATAATTGTTGTTTGGAATGACTGTGACTATTATCTTATGACCCTTTTTTACATTGAATTAAATCATAATTTAGATAGTTTTTCATACCTTGAATATGGGATAACTATAACATAGATAGATCAAACTTTTTAAACCAAAACCAATTGGTGACTTTTTTGTGCTTCAATTCCAAATCCATAGGACCATTCCATGTTAAATCTTGTATTATCCTTTTCTCAAGAACAATAAAATTGACCCTAATCATTTATTTATTAATATAATGTAAAAACCAATATAAAAATTCTTAGTAAACACCAAACCAAAAGAGTGATAGTGAGGAATACTTTTAAATATTTTATTCAATTGGATGTTGTCATACTAGTAGTCCTCATGAGATCGACCCTACCCTGCAAGTTTAGTTTACCCTAGTAGTAAGTGTTGTTTGGGATAATAAATTCTAATCTAACCTCATCCCATGTAATTCAAAAATGTGTGTGGTCTAGTTAATCACACGCAACATGCACCAAAATGATGGCCCAGATATACTCAACAAACTCTTTTGGAGGTTATTACACATTGACCCATTTATATTAAAACAATGTTAACTTATAATATCCATACATGTATGTATTAATAGGAAAACACATAATATCTACATTACCAAAATTTTAGAAGGTTATATAATAACTATAATTATCCTTAAATTCATACATAGGGTTACCTTCACTAATCTATGATTACCTAAATCTAGTTCACTATAGTTCTATTAAACTTCCTATGATACATATTGTAAATACCCCAACCCTAGTATACATGTGTATGTGCTTAAATTGTTAAATTTTCACTGTATACGAAGAATCATATCCAGAAAGACTGAATGGGTTAATAGTCTTGGTATCCCAGATACATACTTAAATCTCATATACATTTAAAAATAATATTAAACATAGTAAAAATAATTATTTTTCATCCTTGAACTCATTCAGTGATTATTTATTCATATCCTAGGGAAAGGAAATAAAATAAATATGGGTTCAGACTCTCTGTATGGGTCGCATACCTCAAAATATATCATGAGTAAATGATTCATAAACAATATGGAGAAGTAAATAACTGATCTCAAATTAAATATACAAATAATTTTAGTATGATGTGTAATATGGTATTAAAAAATGATGATCAAATAATTCAAAATAAATATTTACATGAGATCAAAACGTTTTAATGGATATTAGTCAAAATAATCACATGGAAATTAATAACTAATTTAATAGGTTTCGAATGTATAATGTTAGTCATGCGAAAATTACGATCAATCCCTTATGCTAAGAAAATTTTAAATAGGGTTAAGTAACCACAAAAACCCCCATTAAATAATATTTTATGACTTGTGTGTATTAGGAAAACTACCAATTCACTAAGGGGATATGTAATTTTATACTGAACCCATCACTTAATAAGTCTAATGAATTCCCTATATGAATAATCTATATATATTAATTAACATTACTTATTAAAAACTATAAACATATGAAGAACTACCAAATGTCATATCAATACATTCCCAGGTCAAACCGATCAGAAACCATATAGGGAAAGAATGAGGTTGGTTTCATTACTACATATCCCCAGTGGAGAATAAAACAATCATTGTTTTTAAAAAATATAAATCCATAAAATTTTAATTATAAATTTTTTTAGGTAAAATACCCTTTTAATTTTGAAATACACTTTTAGGCATTAAAATATTCATAAATATATGGAAAAATATTTTATTTGAAAAAAACATATGAAGTTATAAATTAAGAATTAGTGTAATGAGAAATCATGATGATGGAAAATTCCATTCAGGAAGTGTATTTTAAAATAATAATCACATTCACATATTTGTTAAAAAATCTAAAAGATCCTTGTTTGGAAAATGAAAAATAAGATTACTTTTAAACTAACATGTAAAAATAAAAACATGGGTAATTTTTTTTTGAATAACTCATTAGATAAAATAAAAATTATATCTATTTTATTTAAAATATGGATTTGGAAGAAAATTATTCCTAACTAAGTAGTTTATCAAATCTAGTTTTTTCTTAATATAGAGATTTTTGAATCATGAGTGCTTTATGATTTGAAAATAAAATGAAAACCTATAATTGTTTTAAATAACCATAAGTGAATATAATATATTAATTTTAAGAAAAAAATATCTAATAATTTCCTCATTAGAGACTCAATGATAAATAATGCTAAATAATGATGATATTATGAAATAAAATCTTACTAATTTGGTAAATATTTAATCCTCACACCCATGAAATAAATAAGATTAAATAATAAATTAAATACAATGAATATAAATTGAGTCTTGATATAAAATTTTAAATGTACAGTAGATACACCTCATAAAAATAAATAGATGCATTATACCAAATATGTCTCAACAAAGTGGAAAATAAGAAAAATTATGTTGAAAAGATAATATTATTGAAGTGAAAATTAATAAATTAGTTGATTATGAATATAAAATTTAAACCCCCATAAATAAGTGTAAATAAAATATAAAAAATCCCCCATGTCATTACATATATTATATTATAATACCATAGTAATTTGAGATGTAATATAAGAGAATAAAAATAAATTGAGTTATAAAACCACTTTACACTTTGAAAAAATCAAGTCAAATCACCATTGATGAAATAATTTGAAATTAAAACATAAAATAACATGACATATGAATTATTGAATATATAAAATAGAAAAGGTGAAATATATAAACCTTATAAAATAAGTTAGGTGCATATCATTAAAATAAACCTTAGTAAAAGGAAATTGAGATGAAATCACTTGGCTCATGTTATATTAATCATGTAAATTCATATATTAATGAATAATATACATATGATTGCCTTTTAATTTCTTAAGAAACATTTCAATGTTTATTATTCTGGTTATTTAAAATTAATTTCCAATTATATTCACATGGGACTTTTTGAAAATATTCAATTCATATGTCCAAAATGTTTTTGCTTCTTTGAATGTGATAAAAGTGGTCATTTATCCATCAGCATAGTAATAATTATCAAGCTAGACTTATCTTTATATTACATCTCTTATATTTTTTTAATAACACATAAAAATGGTTTTGAAAAAGGAACTACGTTATAATCATAGAGACGGTAAGTCTTACGCTAGAGTGACTGGCATTTCCAATTTTCAATGATTTTCATGGAATAAAAGTTAGTACTATTTTTTATTTATATAATTATAATTATAGTGAAAGTAAAATATATTTTTAATACACTAATATATATATAATGTTTTGTTCTTATGAATAATTAATCACATCGCTTCGTAGTGGTGGTAATCCACATGTATGCACGTATCATGTTATCATTTCTAAATGGAATGAATGGTTATAAATTATAAGATATATTTTCAATAAATAATGAAAATATTTAATTAATATCATATATATATATATATTTTCAATAAATAATTTAAACCAACCATGAGAAGTTATGATGGAAAACAAATTAAATTGGTTTACGAGGTGGTATTCTTATATACACACAAATTAAAGTTTTGTTTCCCATTTAATAGAAGAGGATATGGATATAGGGAGTTACATTAACATATCAATATATTAGTATATAGAGGATAGTTATTTTTCATATAATCATGGTTTAATACTATTTGGAGGAGGTGGAATAAAAAATAAAACAAAAAATGCTCGGTTCAGAATGATATATCTTCTTTAGACAACCTCAATAGTTTTTCACCAAAATTCATCCTTGTGGGATTATAAAATAAGTAAAAGGCCACTGGAAAGTGTTAAGGAATGTAATGACTGTATTCATTTAGGGATCTAATAAACCAAAATTTCGTTCTTAATTTTTAAAAAAGAGGATAGGTGGTTCCCTTCTATATATGAGGGAGGGGAAATTTTGGAATATTTTTAAGTATTACATTAATATAAATTAATACACAATGAAATATGACTCAAAGAAAGAAATCTTTATAAAATAATCTGATTTTGGGTATAAATTTTATCAATAAGTTTAATTTAAAAATGTTTAGATTATTTTTTTACCCATATAATTTAGTTTTAAACTATGTTAACTATTTTTAACAATTATCTTAATTACATGGTTTTTACTCATTATGAGTAAAAATTATTACAATAAAAGGAAATCTATCCAGTAAATGGGCCATGTATTATTTTATACCCCATATCCAAATCATGTGGATAAAGGATAGTTTTTTAGGAATCCTAAATCATTTAATAAAATATTATTTATTATTAAATAGGATTATAGTCATTTTGGAATCTATTCATTTATTTTGACATAAAAAACATCATGAAAATAAGGCAATTCAAATATAATCCTTTAATACTTCAAAAACACTCCATATTTACCTAAATAAATTATGGATCAAATAATTCATTAAATTTATATTAATATTTATATTTTTAAAATGATTTATTTTATTTTTTATTAATGAAATAAATCTTTTTTCACCCTTGCGTAACCATTTTTGCAATTATCTCAACGTAAAGAGTTGAAATTAAATTACCCTGAAAAAATAATTTTTCTTTAAATTTTTTATTTTTTCTATAAATTAGTTTCTATTCATATCAATTATAAAATATTTTAGAAATTATAAATAAGAATGTTACTTTTTTTAATTTTCTTTTTATAAAATAATATAATGGTCCAAATCATTTACAAATAGAAAAAAATGTCATATATTCAAATTGGATTTTAATGGATGGAATATAATTTTACAAAAAAACTAATTTATGTTTCTTTCTAATTTAATAGTTCTTTGCATATTATTTTTATCCTTAATCACATGATTCACCAATATTGTGGTGACAATTATTTACTGTAGTGATTATTCATTAAGACTAAAAATAAAAGGGGACAATTTACTAAATATAGACCTCTTTATTCCAATTATGTAATCCAGTTTTCAAAATTTAATCCACTTAATTTGTAGAATTCAATTTAAAATTATACGTTTAAAGTGCAATGATAAAAAATATTTCATGAAAATTAATTTTTAATGGGAAAATGATTTTAACATTAGGTATAGGAATAAAAATTTTCATTATATGATTTTAAATTCATGTATATAGATATATAATATATAAATTGAATTTAAAAAATTTATAATTAGGTGTCATTTTAATTAATTATAATGGAAAAACATCATGCGCATACAGACATGTTTCAAAAAAGTTTTTTTAAGTATATAAATTGATTTATACCGAAATCATGAAAATCATTAATTAAAATGATTTTACTTAAATTATTATAATTAAAATGAATAATATTTTACATTAATACCAAAAAATATATTTTAATAATTTAAATTAATTTATTAGTGGTAATGAAATGGATGTTTAACAAAAATTTATATATTCATTATTCAGTGAAAATTCAATATTTTCAAAAGAATATGAAAATATAACCCTAACATAATTTTGATATTATTTTTTAAAAAACAATATTTTTTTTATAAAATAATACTAATAAAATTTGTATAAATTAATTTTATTATTCACACACACAAAATATATATATTTTTGAAGGAACTTTATTTTTTAAGGTTAAAATGTATTTACTAAAAATTGAGTGATTGTTTTCATAAAATTAATCAACACATTTTTAATTATTAGGAAACATATATATTTTTCATTATTTTTTTAATCCTACATGTACCAAATAATTTTTTTATAAGATACAATTTTTATATTTAAATAACATATTTCATATGTCATTTTAGATCGGTGTTTCATGTTTTATACATAATCAAACATATTGTTTTTATTTAAATATATTATGGTGTTACATTATCCCCATATTAATTATGTTTCAACCTCATGATTTGAACGTATGATAAAAAATCAATTGTATGATATTTGAAATTTCCATTTTGTAAAACCCACATCATAAAAGGAATAATATAACATTCTTTAAAAAATAGGGAATGGGAAATATTAAGGTTATCTAGAATAAAAGAAATGTATCTAAATAAAATAAAATTAATGTGAAGTGAAAATATGGAAATAAATGAGAAAATTAACTCTTAAGGACTCGTTAGAAGAATGTAAAGGACCACAAAAGCATAAATCATTAAAAGGTGAAAATTCTATTGATTCATTGAAAATGAAGGTCAATGTAAACCATTTATATTTCAAGATCACATTCCAGAGGTGATAGAATAATTTACTATCAAGATAGGGAATAATATAAAATAAAATTACTTGATACCTAATAAATTGATTAAAAAAATATCAACCTTTGGTTTTGTATTAATCAATTTCAAAATCACTTATTACTATATGAAATGAATATCCAAGATGTTTTTTATTTTTGAAGCACTAAAATTTACTTATAATGGATCATATGATCCATAAAAGAAAAAAAATTCTTTCCCTATGTCTCTATATACTTAACATAAGAAAAATTTTTATTAAAAGTTATCTAGAATAACACATTAATCTCTAGAACCACAATTTCATCACTAAAAGTTCATCTTAATCCTTTCCATAAGTATTTACCCTTAAAACCATTCACAAATATGTCTAAAAAATTAAATATATATATATTTTAAATATTTTCACTAAATTTAAAAAATAAAATTAACATTAATCAAATGATCATTATAAAGTAACCCTTTTATGTCACATACAAAATATTTTAATTCCATGACCACCGTAAAATCTAAATGAAAATAACACTACTGAAAGAAATAAATTATACAAATATTCCTTAAATAAAATCATTGATTTTCAAATATATTCCCTAAATCTGAAAATGATGTAAACTCCATCATAAATTAAATTTTCAACAAATTAATTATCAATTTCCATTTCACTAATAATATCATTCTTATATCTTTAATGACAATAATATATTTATCACAAATAAAAATTATTACTTCAAAATCGGGAACATATTAAGGGTTATATTTCCCCCAATCACGTGTTTTCAATAAAATGTCACCTTATCATTAAATCAATTTTCTAGTTCAACAATGGCATTAAACATATTATTTCAGGTTCTTAATGAAGAGATACATAAAAATAATAATTAGACATTTCATAATTCTTATAACAAAAATATATTTTATGTAACACATTTATAAAATATTTATCAAATCCCAAAACACAAACAATTCAATCATTCAACATTAATGAATTTAGTGGCATGGGTTATTCCTATGTATAGTAGTTAATCCTATTATTAGGTCATTGAATTAGACAGTATAAATTTTTCCCACATAGATGACATTGAACTCCATCAAAATTAATTTCTCTATATAGTTTATTTACACAATGAAAACAACTCCCCCTTTAAGAAATTCCCATCAGTGTATTTTTCCACATTTCTAAAAATCGTGAAATTGTATCTTATTTCATAGTTGGTATCAACTATATTATCTCGAATAAAACATAATCCATATATTCTTTATTGGGTTAAATATTTTGTTTTATTTAAATTTGTAATCATATATCATGTAAACTTATTATGCATAATAATAATGTCTTTCTCTCCTGTCATCATCCAATATGGTTTCTTATAATCACCTTCATTTATTTTAATATCAGTGTCAACATTATTCATATTAGTTCAGACTATTTACAAAGAAAATAAATTTATGTGAAACAATAATCATATTGGGAATGTATATAATCATTTATAGGATATTTAAATCAAGACACATATCTTTTCAATCAATGGAACTATAGGTTTATCCGAAGAAAATCATATTCATAATCTTTTTGAATGTTTCATAATTGTTCATAAAAAATTGGGATTAACCCTATAATATACACTATCAATGTCAAACTATGTACACATTAAGGTAACACTCACCATGCACCATAATGATGGCCAAGATATACCTGAATAACATATTTTGTTGTTATTACCCCTAGTTGCATATGTCCCAAAACAACATCCACTTATTGAATATAGATAGGGATGTATTCCTAAAATTTTTACACAATCTCTACATTGAATTATCCTTAATGTTATAAGTATCATGATCTTCCCAGATATTCCTAAAACTAGTTCCTAATATTTCATGTAAAAACCATTGACACCAACTATAAAGACCCAGGACCAAGTAACCCAAACATGGGTCACATGTTATTAAATTAAAATTATCTATAAGAAGTTTAATACTAATGTACTATATAGTTTAGTGGTATTTGTAAACTAGTTGTATACATAAGTATAACATACATATGAAAAATTATATATAAAACCTGGAGAAACTAAATATTTTTCATCCTTGTACTCATTCAATGTTTTTTTAAGCATATCATAATGAATGGAACAAAATATGGGTAAGAGAAAATTATTATTATGGTTATGTATGAAAGAATATATGATGAATAAATAAGTCATAATCTTTATGTAAAGGTAAAATTCTAAAAACACATGCCGTGTTATCAATAATTTGAGTATGAAAAATGATATGGTAAGAGTAAATGAAGATAAAAACAATACAATATAAACAATCACATGATATCAAATTTATCCATGTATATTATTCAAAATAATCACATAAAAAATAATATGTGATTTCATAACGATTGAATACATAATTTCTGACATTTGAAAATTATCATTTAGGCCTTGTGCTAAGATACATTAATCTATGGGTAGGTTTACTTCAAAACCTATTTTATAATGCCATAAATCATATTTTTATCATGATATGAACTGATGCATCGAGGGTCTTGTAATTATAGAACCTAACCATAACTTATTTTGTCAAATAAATTCTTCATATTAAGAAAAAATAAGATATAATCATCACGACTTATTCAAAAACGATCATTATCGGAAGAACTAAAATGCATAATTTTAATACTTTCCCCATTCAAGATAATAATACCCATCAATTGAAATATTAAGAATGGTATCATTACATTATATCTCTAGTCGATAATAATTTTTTTTGTTGATAAATATAAATACCAGAAAAGGATAGTTAATACGTTCTTAAAGATAATATTCATTAAATTTGAAACCATCTTTTAAAAACAAAAAATTTCAATAATATTTGGAAAAATATATTCTCATAAAGGAATAATGAGATACTATCATATGAAACTAAAAATAATATGTAGTCATGATGTCGGGAAATTCCATTCATTGCAAAAATGTTAAATCAAATATTCCTTTAATATTTTTGGTAAAAATTCAAAAAATACATTCTTAAGAAAAGGAGAGAATGATTTTTATTAAACCATTTTGGGAAAAAATAAAACATGGATATAATATATTTAATAAATAATTATATATTATTAAAAAATTTGTTGAAAATATTTATAAAAAATATAGATATGGATGAAAAATATTCTAAAAAAATTACAAAAAAAATCTAATTATCCTTAAAAACATGATTTTGGTATCTTGAAAACATAAACAGTGGAAAATTAAAAGAAAAATTATAATATTTAGAAATAACTATATACGAATAAAATATTTTTTATATGATATAGAATTTAAGTAATACCTCAATCAGATACTTAAATGTAAATAATTCCAATTAATGTTGAGAGTGTATAATAAAACCCTACAACATTGGAATATTTTGAATCATAAACCCCATGAGTGAAATACCTTCAAATGAAAAACAAATACATAAATATAAATTGATTCATGATATAACATATCAAATAGGTTTTAGATAATCATTATAAAAATAAATTGGTTCATAATAAAAATTTTAACTGAACGGAGTGGGAATTGAGATGAAATTTATTACACAAATCATATCGTTGAAGTACATATTGATTAATGATTTGATTTTGTGTATTAAATTTTATTCAAAAAAAGCATGTATAAATAAGACAAAAACTAATAAAAAATAATCATACACATAATCTTATAATATAAAATGAAAATAATATTTAATATAACGATATGAAAAAATTGAGTTATGAAACCCCTTTACACTTGGTAAAATTAAAATATAAACTCAATGGATGAAATAAAATTAAATATAAATTTACCATAAAATTAGTTAGGAAGGATTTATTATATATCATGAAAAAGGGGATTCATATCAACTAAAAAATAAATTTGGTTCATAACATTAAAATATACATTAATGAAAGAAGATTTAGACAAAATACCTTACTACATGTCTGAATCATCACACACATTTTTTTTATGTTTATGAATAATAATATTATATTAATTATTTACTTTCATAAGAACATTTTTCTTGTTTATTTTTTATGTTATATTTAATTACATAATCAATTAAGTTCACGTGGTATGTTTTGATGATATTCAGTTTATACCTCGAAAATGACTTTGGTAAATTGAATTTGGTAAAGGTAGTCAATGTCTCATCATCCCCAAACTTACAATAATTAAATAATTATCATTTTAATATATCAATTATAATTTTTAAACCATCCATAAAATATTTTAAAGAAGAATGAAATATGTTGAAATCATGGAGATGGAAAGTCATACGTACGCAAGAGTAAAGATTCCATTTTTTGACAATCATGATAGAAAGAACATAATTGTTTTTTATATTTTAATGTTGAACATTATAACATAAAGATGATATAATTTATTTCAGTAAACTAACATATAGTTTTAATGTTATTTGGTCATGAAAAACGAATCACATCACTTTGTTGATGTAGTAGTCCACAAACACTCACAAATAATGTTATCAATTTTAAATGAATGGAAATATAATAACTAATATAATATATTAACTTTATATAATGATATATTTTTTAAATATATATATATATATATATAGAATTATAAACACTAGTTTTTTATGATTGTGATGGAAAAGAAATTACATTAGTTAGTGTAGCAGTAGTTCACCGTACAGAGGAAAAATGATTTCATATTCCATTTTATGGATGAGGATATTTATAGAGTATGGAATTAATATAAAAAAATTCATTATATTGGATATATAATTTTAATAAATCATCACTGATGAACATTGTTTGAATTATTTTGAAGAAGAAATAAATCAAAAATGATGGGATAATAATGATAACTCTTCCCTGGACATTCTCTTTAGGTTTACACCAAAATACAATGTATAAAGGTATTCTAATAAAAAATGCCTCCATGAAGTGTAAATAGATGTTATTATAGTATTTGGGTAGGTCTTAGTAAAATAATATCTTTTGGATATTAAATATATAAGGAGTGTAGATTCCCTTTTATAAGTGAGGGGTGGAGTACTTTTGGAATTTCATAATGTAATAAATATTAAAAAAAATATTCATCATAGAAAAATATTAAAAAAAATTATATATTTAATATATAATGAGATTATGGGTTAAAATAATATCATCCAACAAAATTTTGAACATGTTTTGTATTGTTTTTTACCCTTATGTTTTTTGTTTGAACCCATGTATACCTTTTTTAACAACAACTATCACAAAAATGTTTTTACTCTTTATGGGTCATGATAATTCCTATAAATGGGAAATTTAAAATAAATGTACAATGATTGATATTTTAAACCATATTCCAATCACATTTTTGTATATTTAATTTTTAACAATTGTAAATCATTTAATAAAATATTATTTATTATAAAATATCATTAAAGTCATTTTTTAAACTATTCATGTAATTTGACATTGAAAATGAACTGACAGTAATGGAATTAAAATATAATTCTTTTAGAAATATTTAAAATTCTTAATTGTTTAAGAAATTATACAACCAAAATAATTCATGAATTGTTTTTAATTTTTAATATTTTATGTGTCATTTATTTTATTTTTATATTAATTGAATAAATATTGTTTTGTTATTTCTTAAACATTTAAATATTAGATGTTTTTATGGTTACAGATGAAGTATAAATGTAAAATAAAATAAATTAAAGTTTTATAGTCATTAGTTAGGACTTATCATATTATTTTTAATTTCAACTAACTATCATGGTGATAATTATTCAATTATATCAACTGTTCATAATAAATAAAAATAAATAGGGACAATTAAAAAAATTACAAATATTTATTTTAAATATGTAATCTATTTTTAAAAATTCACTTCATATAATTATTTTAATTTAATTTAATATTAAAATGACAAGTTGCAATGAAAATAGGTTTTGAGGAATATGCATTTTTCATGGAAAAGATAATTTAACATTAACTATATTTCTGGTGATATTCGTTATATGAATTTCAATAAATAATTATAGTTACATAATATATAAATATAAATAATATAATTCTCTATTAGGGTTTATTTTAATTGATTAAAATTGAAATAAGATTATCTACTTAAAAAAGTTTTTAGAAAAATTCTTTTGAACCATAAAAAATATATTGTTAAAAATAATGAAAATTAATTATTAAAATGAAATTAAATAAACTATTATATATAAAATTTAATATATTTAACAATAATATAGAATAAAAAATTAAATCTTCCTTTAAATTAATTTTTTTAATTAGAAAATGATATATTACAAAAATAGATATTTTTTATCATTCACGGAAAACACAATATTTTTAATAATAATATGAAAAAATCATCCAAAGAAAATTTTGATATGAGGATTTAAAAATTAATTTAATTTTTATAAATTAACATTTATAATATTTGGAAATACAATTATATCATCCACGCAAAAATAATTAATTAAAATAATTTTTGAATAAAAAATAATTTTATAGCACAAAATGTCTTCATATAAAATTGAGTTCTTATTTCCTATGAATTATTAAAAAAATATCTTTATAATAATGTTCCATATATATAAATCATAATGTGTTTAATCATATTTATACAGTCCAATTCAATGTCTAGCTTTTAATGTTAATATTTAGATATCATATTTCATCGGTCATTTCAGCTCAATGTTGCTTGTTTTATTCACTATGAAACATAATGTTAATATTTTAAATTATTGGGGTGTTACAAAGATTTTATTTTAATAATAAGTATTGAGTAAATTTGTGGAATCATATATGTTTTAATGATTTTTTTTATAGTGATTCGGGTAATTATCATCTTTTAGAAGAATATATGATAATGGTATTCAATTTTTTATTATGTGATATTAAGTTATAAAATATGTTGTTTGCGTATAAAAAATTTATTTTAAATTTGGTATATTTTTTTCCTATTTTTTGTTTTTAATATTACTTAATAATTATTTAATGAGATATACAATTTCAAAAACATATGAAGGACTTATGTAGTCATTTGTTTATTTTTGTTGAAATTATTGAGATTAATTATTCAAAAGAATGATTATTCATTATAGTTATATTAACATTAGCTATCTATTTTTGTTATAGTAAATATACTGACACATAATAAATGAATTTTCACTATTTTATGGAAATTATGATATATTGAATGTTCATTTTATTGCTTTAATAATGAAAAATAACACTCTCCATTTATCATCGGAATATGGACAAAAAAGAGATAGAAAATAATTGAAATAGTCAACCAAAGGATGAAATTATAATTTTATATTTGAATATATCAAATTTGTATTTTTAAACCTACTCCTTGTTTAAATAATTCACTAGATCTTGAATAAATTACCATAAAAATAAAAATTATTTTCTATTTTCAGTTATTTAGGAATTATTAATGGTTATTTTCACCACTCATTGATTTATGGTCTTGTGGTCATTAACATTCACATGACCGTGTTCTATATCAATCTATATTATTCTTTGGTCATTATATATCTCCTTCATATAAATAATTTCACTTATTTCCAAATTTCTTCTTATCTAGGAAACCTAATAATGTGTTATTTTATGTAACCATTTTATTCCAACTTTATCTTTTCAAAAAAAAATTTATTATCCCTTTATAAGATGTGGGATTTTAACAAATGTATTTAAAAATTTTAAATATTTCATTATTTATATAATAATTGTGAAGATGCAATTTATTTAAAGTGTAGAATTTGAGTGCTCCAAAATTTTTCTTATAAAAATATATGTTGCATAGATTTCTTAACACGCAACACCGAGAATAAAACAAACTATGATATAATATTTAAAAAATATTTAAATGTGAGTATTATAAAATAACCACTAAATTAGTAGATATGAATAATAATAATCCCAACTATAAAAACTAAGAAAAAATGTTTTAAAAAATGTACTATATTGGTGGAATCATATTAAATAAGTACCTCATTTTTAGTAAAGTCATTTCAAGTTTCAAAAATATTTTTTATTTGAAAATTTATTTTATTTCATTATTTCACATAGAAATTCTACTTAATTTAACAACTTTTCTGAAATTGTATTTTTGGTAATGAAAATCATTTTTAAATCATCATTTCAAAAGTATATTAAAGTTATTTTTTATTATCATTCTAATTTTTATGTGATTATGGTAATGTTTTGATTTTCCTAAACAATTCATTTCTTGTCATTAAATTAATTAATTTTAACGTGTCATTATGTTTTTAATTTTAATATAATATAAAATAAATTAAAATTAATTTGAAATAATATTATTAATTCTATAGAAATCATCATTATAAATGATTTTTTTATAAGTTCACTTTTGTATTAATTTTTTTTATAACTATTTTTATATACACTATGTGTTTCTGTCATAAAAATCAAATCAAATTATTTTATTTAATTTCGTTAAATAAATACATATATTATTAAATAAATTAAATTTTTTAACATTCATTTTATTAGTTTGAAAAGGTTGAGAATGGGAGTAAATTCAATTTTACTGCTTAAAATGTATTATTTTAAACACATGTTTTCATTTTTTCCATTATTATTTAAAATTAAATTTTACACTTATAGAAATTGAATCTCTTAAAATGGATTCCATATTATAAACAATCAAAATTAATATAATTTAATATGGTAAACATAATTCATGGTCACAAAAATTAGTAAAAGTAGAATTTTTTTTTCACAATAAATGTTAAATAAGGTTTACTATGGTTTAATCGAAAAGATAATGTATGGAACACGATATAGATTTTAATATCTATTATTTTAAGAAGGGATTTAAACCACATATTATATTAACTTTTAATTATTTACTATTTTTTTACTTTCTCATGAATGCGTCCTTATATTATTGAATTATTTGCAGAAAATCCATGTGTTTCGCTCCCATCACACATAAAAGGGTACCAGTTACCCCAATGATTTAAACAATTTGAGACATATAACATATAAAATACCTATCCTAAAACATTTCTAGATTAATTAAATTAATTTTGGCTCCCATGGTCTTCTTATAAGACAAATATTTCATGGATTAAGGTATATTCCAGTAGAGTTCTATCAACGAAGAGGTATAAATCATAACCAATATCATTTAATTTTATTTATTCCTTCCATATCCTATAAACTATTTGTATACATTTTTTCATGGTTGATCAAGTTTCATAAATTTATTAATTTTTATATTATAAAAATTCCACATCTATTTACCACAAATTCTCTATCAAATGGGAAATGAAATTACCACACACATGGACATGGGGACTACTGCATCCAAAAAGCTACCTGGTTCATTTTCCATAACCTACATTCATGGTAGGATATTATGATAAATTTAATATTTATATTTTATATTGATGAAATAATTATTTTTTTTATAATTTTGATATATTATATACCTTCATTCCATCCCATCTTTGGGAAAATGGTGACGCCATTTGGGAGTACATGTGGACTACCACATATATTAAGAGAGACAGATAATTTTTTATATTCTATTTAAATGGATGGTAATAAGGGTAGATTTAAAAATATATATTATATATATTATATATTTATTATTTAATGGTGAATTATTATTTATCATTATTTCATTTCATCAATTAAGAAGGGGAAACATCACTCTGGTTTACGTATATACTATCGTCTCCATGAAGTAATGTAATACATTTTTCATCACCTATATTATGAATGATTATAAAAATGATACTAATTATTAAATATGATAAATATTACATGATTATTATCCTATATAAGACGGTACTATGATCAATGTGAAAGGAACATATCTACAGAACTTGAACATACATGAAAAATGAAACTTCTGACACACCGAAAAAATGATTTTAATAAATAATTATAAATAAATGGGTGTGGAAATATTATAATTGGATCATATATAATATTTTAAGAATTTATATGGTACATTTATAATTTTTCTTGAATTTAAATTTATTACACGTGAGTTTGGAGAAATTACGAATCATGTCTAATATAAGGTGAGGGGATATTTCTCTCAAATTTTAATTCACAGAGACAAGATTATGTTATAAAACATGTTTTACTTTCCAATGAAAAAATAAAAACCCATTATAAATTTTTATTATAATTCCATTATTGATTTTTCACTATTTTTTTACAGTCCAATCTCCCATGAGGTTTTGACTCAAAAATTTCAAAACTGGTAAGGGTTCTTCATCTCATTTTCATTTTATTGAGATATGACGAATGTCCGGGAACTATATTTTATTTTCTATTTTATATAATAATACTTATAAATGTTATATAATTTATAAATAATAAATAATATAATATAACATTTCAATTAAAATTATTTCATCAAAGGGGTTTTTTTTTTAATGTAACCAAAGTGATATGGTTTTACCATTTTAAAATTTCATCATTGGGAAATATGTTTTGAAATTCAGTGATCATATTTTATAAGTGATTCCTACTAAAAAATTTATATGATTTATCAAGGATATATTTTGGTTAGTGGTATTAAATTATAGATTTAAATTTCTTCCTTTTAGGGTAATTACTAATATAATACTAATAAAATATTAAAAGCTATATGTTATAAAGTCATTCTTACCTGGATTGTTTATGTCTAAATTTATGATGATGAAGTTACATGATATATCTCCCATAAATAATATTTATTTTCTTATAATATGTTTATTCTTGTTATTTAGATTTTTTAATTTCATAATACTCTCTCCAATTACACTATTTTCATAAATAATATTTATAAAGAAATATATATTTTTTTAATTCATTTTGGAAAGTTTTTTTCTTCCATAACTATATTTTATTTATCATGTTTTTGGTAATATTTTTACTATAATCGAATTATTGTAAATGTTTTTTAACTATGTTATAATTTTAATAAAATTTTTAAAAGTAATATTCTTTTCATTTTCTAAAAAATGTTATATTTACTTTTTACTAAAAACAAGAATGGAATAATTATTTCAAAATACAAAATATTAATAGTTTTAATACATGTTATTTTAAAATATTAATATCACATTCGATAGCATGTAATACATGAAACAATAAGCATATAAGGTAATAAAACATTCAATGACTTTTTGATGTATTTACAACTTTTAATAAATTTAGTCTATTTTATTGCTTGCAATGCACACAATGATGAGTTATACTTAATTATAGAAAAAATATATTATCATGATTTAACTGAAAGGTTTATTTTATCTTATCATACATACAATAATGTGTCCATTTTTTGCATAAAATTAAAAGCTAGACAATGTTTTTTCTGAACAACAGTATACTATAAATATTCTTATTTAAAGAGAAAATTATATCATAGACAATAAATAAGAATTTATAAATCTGATTAAATTACTTATGTAATTATATGGTTGAATACATTATTTAACAATTAAATTGAAATGAATATAAATCACAATTGAAAATAAAGGAATTTTTAGAAAATACATTTTTATGAGTTTAAGTTATTAAATTATAATAAATTAATTTAATTACTATAATTGGATGATATTGATTAAATTTATATATAATTAATTAAATAAAATATTTTTACATTCATACATTATATTTTATATTCATAAGATAAGAAAAAATCGAATTTTATGCTTAAAAAGGTGTATTTTTTTAAATGCAGTTTTGTTGGTTTTTAATGGAACACTTGTTTCTAATTCACATTTTGACACATATATAAATTAAATTCGGAAAAATAAATTTCATTTTTGAAATATTAATGTAAAATTTTTCTTGGGATTAATTTTTTGTATTTATCTAAGATGTTTCATTTTATTGATGAATAGTGAAATTACTAAAGTTTTAATTGAAAACTGAATTCTCATATAGATAATTATTAATGTTGAAATATTTTTAAACTGTTTTTAAAGTAAAAATTGAAAAATTATACATGTTTTTATCTAATATAGGTTATTTTAATCATTTTTAAATTAAATTTATATATATAACATAGAAAACTTTTGAACATTTTCACTTTAAAAACTTGTTTTCTCAACACATCTGGGGATTAATTTAAAATTAATTTCATCCACATATACAATTTGAATATGTAAAAAAGAACTCAATATATGGAATCATAATAGATTATAATTTCTTACATGTTAAAAATTATTTTTTACCAAAATGATTTTTAAAATCAGTAAAAATTAATTACAATGTTTAAGAAAAAAAGGAGGTCACCAAGAGACTAAACAATTGTTAGAATGTGTAAAATGAACTAGAATATTATAAACCACACATTTTATGACCATATATCTACCTTATATATTTTATTATCTAGTTTTATTTAATTATTGAATCCCCATGACATTTAATAATCATGGAGGTAATTCCCACTTTTAAAAATTTACATGTTTCCGTTCACCCCATGTATAAAAGGCCTCCCACTCCACCAGTTATTAAAAATTCTAAAACCATATTGGTTCATCCAATATCTTACAAAATAACTCAAAGAAATTCCCTCCCTAGTCCTAGAATCATTATGATAGTAACTAATCTAACTTTGGTGGGAATTAGTGAAAACCTAAGGGGGATACCCCAATAAGAGGTCATGTTTTTCTAAGAGATTTTTTATTATATTTACTTCTCCACCACCTTAAGATATTTTAATATAATTATTATATATTAAACTCATGATAATTAATAATTATAATTGTTTTTATTTTAAGGTTATGACCTACAACAGCACAAAATTCTATCAAATGGGTTACAAAATCATCATTCATGTGTACTACAGACTAAAGCCTCACAAACTGATGGAATTTATTTTTATGTTACCCTCCATCATTGTTGGAACTAATGATGGAAATACAGTTTTTATATTAAATTTATGATATTTATTATTTATCTTTTCCTCTATAATTATTATATATCCCATAATTTAATCCTTACTATTTTGTGAGAATATGATGACGTCTTTCATGTGTATGGCAGACTACCTATTTTTGAAGAAATGCGATAAATTCAATATTTATATGTATTATATTAAATAAAATATTAACAAACATATGATATATATATGATATAATAAAAATAATATAATTATAATATTTATATATATCATTTATTTTTCATTCATTCATTATAATACAAAAATGGAAACAATGTTAATATATTCATACGGTCAACTATATTGATGAATGATGTATCTAATTTCCTATCAACATATCATATGGATTACTATAAATAAATAAATTATAAATATATATAATATTTAAAACATATGTTAAATTATTTAAATGTTTAAATCATGATTTAATTAGGAGGAAAAACAAGTCTTAACAAACTCAAAGAATAAGGTAATTAACACGAGAAACAATGAAAATAGTGAAAATTTATTATAAAATGGGTGATAAGATGTTATAAAAGAATAATAAATTATGGCATTAATATTGATAGGTTTTTATAAGTTAATAAAATTATTACAATAGTTTTACATTATGTTAAGGTGTGTTCATCCAAAAGAGAGTGTAAGGTAAGTGATTTCTTCTCAATTTCAATTCATTGAGGCGTATTATAATGTTATGCACCTAACTACTTTTATAAGGTTTATATAATTACCCTTCACAAGTAATGTCATGAATAATTCATTATTGAAGGTATTGAAGGTTTTAATTTTAATTATTCCATGTTAATTTTTTTAAATAAATTTCACCAAGCGATAAAAAATTTCATTTCCCACATCCATTTCATTGGGTTATATTAATTCCTCATTGTCACTAATATTCTCAAATTATGTTTGTAATTTATTTTTAATATCTATTTTTTATTTCTTATAATTTTATTTTTATTTAAATTGGATACACATAACCAATTCATTGATTTATTTTGACTTTAATGTAATGATATTTTTTAAGGTTTACCCCACAATCATATTTTATTTCAAATTTTTTACACTTGAAATCCCATAGAAATAAATTGTCAGATCATTGTTTAAAAAACTTAAAATTATTTTTCATCTAGTCATCCATGATTATTTTCATTTAAAAGTTCAATTTTCCATTCATTGGTAATTAAAATTTATTATAAATTTTTTTTAACAACACCCAACGTCATTTATATCTGTGGTTGGAAAACCTATTTTTATTATATAAAATATTTTTTCTTAAAATATTTTCAAATAATTTCTTGAAATTATCATAATTTTTTTAAATTTTTTTCCCATTTTAACTTTTTAAAAAATTTCTTAAAAGGGATATTATTTTCACTTTATGAAAAAGGCACTTTTTTATCCTTTTATAATGTAAAAAGAATGATAGTTTTATCTTGAATGACTTGTATAGAATTACCTACCATCACTTCATTGAATAATACTTTTCAATTTTATGAATATATTTTAAAATAATTTTTTTAATGAATTTATTTTCATAGAAAAGTATTATCGAAAAAATGGATATTTTTCTCATGATTCTTTTTAAGGATATTTTATTTTAATTATATGCATAAAAACGACCCTTTTTATTAATCCAATTGGAATATGACATATTGATACCATCAATATATTACCTCTAGATAGATTATTATAATTTTTAGAAATATTAGAATTTACATTAACTTATTTTAATCATTTATTAGTAATTATAATCCCCTTATGTTGTTCACAATATAGTTATCAGTGTATATTAAATTTCCCCTATATGAGAATATTATTTATCTTGGATAAATTTATTTTTGAAATTGTATAATATTTTAAAATATATTATTTAAAGTTCCATCTATTTAATTAAATTGATAAATATATATATATAAACCTGTATCATTTATTCAATACATATATTTTATGATAAATAACATTGTTCCTTAATTAGATTTACTAATTGATATATGAGGAATGATTTGTATTGGTAATGATAGAAGGGGAGTGAAGATTATGTATCCCCTTAATGCGTCTACCGATCTCATGAGACAAATAATTTGGCCAAATTAAATGGGATTAAACCTATAGTTAAAAGCTGACTTGTGAAACTTCATTACATTATAACTGTTCATGTTCCTCAGAGATGAAGTCAAATATTTAAGCGATTTCTCCATTCATAAATTATTTGTTAATATACGGGATATCCTCACTATGAAAGAATATGTGGATGAATTTATTTCTTTTTTTTTTGATTATATGTAATGTATATGTAGTTATTTACAATTCCATATTATTTATTCACTTCAATCTCTGGTATTGATGGCATGTCTTGTGTGTTCAGTTTTGTTTCTTGGGATATTTATTATTATGATTTATTCATTTTTTATTCGATTATACATATCACTTTCATGTAACTTAATCTCACCCTTATGTTTTCCCTTCCTTAGGATTCCATTAAGTTTACTACTACTAATATGAAGGGATATTCTATATGGAAAAAGTTATTATTGAAAAAATAAATTTCATTATAATTTTTGTATTAAATTGTAATGCAGTTCTAATATATATATATATAGTTTACAATTATACAAAATTATATGGTTCTTTGGGAGTTAATTTCCATATATATAATTCCACTGTAATGGTAACATGCACCTCCTCTGAGCTTCTAGTGTGGAGGTCACTACAGTTGGTATCAAAGAACGTTCTATAGAAACCTTGAGAACTATACTTAGGAAGACATTTTTTAGGTAACCTGATGTTGTGATTGAATTTTAGAATAAGTATACAATAACATACTAATGATTTTAAGGTGTATATTATTTAAGAATTCCTATAAATATATCCCTTTCTAGATTAAAAAAGTATACATGTTTCTAGCACAAATTTACCTAGATATAACAATTAATAGAAGGGTTCATTGGGATTGACTCGAGTGTAACCTAATATATAAAAGTGGGACTCAATACACACCTAGTTTGACACTCTTGGAGTATATTCATAGAATAATTAATATTTTCCTTACAAACCATTATGAATTATTTGAATATATACCGATAATTAATGACCTAGGTTAAACCCTAGATCAAGTAATGCCCTATATTGAATTAAAAAGGTTGAAGATTCCAATGGATATTTTGAATTATATTATTGGAGTATTTTACACATATTATTTTGGATACCAGAATAATGAAAAATATATTATTTCTGTTAAATTTAAGAATTAGTTGTGTATTTATTAAAAAAAGAGTAATGGATGCCATCATGGGTTTATAGGCTTACGTTTGATCACAAATTCAAATTCTTAAAAACAATTTTTTTGGTATTATGTGATGTGATTCTAGCAATATTAATAAAATTTGAGAGATATTTAGGGAAAGTACACAATTTATTGAAAACTTAATTTGACAAATAACTACATTACATTTTATTCACATATATTTAAAATTATTCATAACATTTTGGGTCAATATAATAATTGATGACATTGTAATTCTAGTTAATTAAAGTCATTAGAATTTTGTTTAAGAGGGATATATTGAAAACCCTAGTAAAATGTTATTTAATGATTATTTTCATTTCAAGGACGTCCATCATACTTTATGGGAACATTATTGGAAGTATTATAATGTAGTTTTGAAAAAGGAAAACTCTCATTTTGGGTGACAACTAGTCGCATCATAGAAGGTAGAGGGGATTAAACACATGATTGAAGAATGAAAAGAAATTCACACCTATAAGTAGTGAAAATAATATCTTAGAAAATGCTTAATTGTTTTTAGTTACACAATTTGATGAATAAAATATTATGTATTACATATTAGAATTACAGTTTTGGTTTAATGATTAATGTATCGATAATATTGGTTTTGGAAAAATTTCAGAGATAGAAAAAAAGACATGCCATTCATTTTTCAAATCATACGATATGTTAAAAGTAAATTTTAGTGCTTTATCCACAAAATATTTAATTTTTGGTAATCATTTCTGGGAATAATTTATGAATTAAATATTGATTGAAGCGTAACAAGATGTTGAAATTATTCTTCTGAAATAGAAATGTATCTACTAAGTACATTTCTTTATATTCGTAGAATGTAAAATAAATACTCTACCTTAGAAGATGGATCATGAAGAAAATTTTTATCCCATTACCATAATTTATGATAATATCAAAGACCTTTTCACACCTATTATATTAATAGTTTTGGGCCCCTGAAAATTGTATTGATCATTAGTGTGTTTGTGATCATTGTCCTCAATCAATCCCTACAATTGTTTTCACTATTTCTCTATGTCCATATCTTTAGATTCCACTGACATTCTCCTACCATGAAAGAAAGTCATTTTTTAATCAATATAACCTTGTCACATCTCTCTCATAAATAGTATAAATTATTAACTCTTTTATGATGTAGGTTCTTCAATAATGGTATTTATAAATATCAAAACCCTGATTACTGATATCAAGTTTATATTTCAATAACACAATTTATTTAATATTTATTGAATGTAACAACATGAAATTTTATAATATGAATATAACATTTCATAGTGTGTATGGCATGTAACACTAAACGTAGAAGGGAATATAATATCTTAGGACATTACGACATTTTTACTACTTTTAACAATTTTAATATATTATATATCACTAAATTTAGGAAATAATGAGTTATATTTCATTAAATGAAGTGACCAGTTTATATTTATTTAAATGTAATGTTTATTTTATCTTATGTTATATAAAACAACAAGTACCTTGGATAACATGTGTTACACTCGAGAATGCGATTTACCAAACAACAATATATAATTAATATTATTATTTAAAATGAAAATTATCTCATAGGAATTAAATTATAGGTTATGAATTTTATTATCTAGATTATGAAAAATATATGGTTTAATTCAATTGTTACCAATTAATTATAAAATACGAATTGAATTTATTGAATTTTTTTATAGAAAAAATATTATTATGTGACAAAGGAATTTTATCTTGATTAATTAAATTAATTAATATTAGTGGATGATTTTATGAAAATATATTTGTATTATATTTTGAATAAATTTTATTACAATAATTAATTGTTTTTTATATTTGTAAGACAATAATAAATCAAATTTTACACATAAATAATATTATTTTTCTGACTATTTTGCCGCATAATAATATCACATTTATTTTAAACACAATTTTTACTATTATATATTATATTTGAAAAAGTATTTTTTTTAATATTAATTTCAAAATTATCTTAGGGTGATTTTTTGGTATTTTTATAAGAAGCATCATTTTTTAATCAATAGTGAAAAATACTAAAATTCAGTTAGAGAATTGACTTTTCCTCTAAATAATTTATAATATTAAATTATATTTTAAACTTTTTAACGAAATATATATAAATTATAATGATATTAATTCAACTAGGTTCATTAGAATGCTATTTATATTAAATTTAGATATAAAAAACATAGTAATCATTGGATCTTTTTTCACGTAAAAGACATGTTTTCTCAACACGTCTACAAGATTAATTTTATATTAATTTCTACCAATTATCTGATAATAATTTAGAAAAATAGATTCAATTTTTTCAATCATAAAAATATAAAAATTATAATATGTTAAACATAATTTATGAACAGATTTTTGTTTTAAACTAGTTGAAATTAATTACAATTACTAAGAAGAAAACAAGTTTCCTAATGGACTGTACTTTAAATATAAGTGTCCAAATGACCTATAAAATTTTCCAACACCAATTTCATTGAGATATTTTCAACATATATATTCTATTATCTCATTAATTTAATTATTCAGTTCACATTTATTGGTCAAAACATTGGTGTAATTCCTTCTTTCAAAAATTTACAAGATTTCTACTTAGCTCTTTAATAAAAGGCCACCGACTCTACCCCTTCTTTACACCTCTCAAAAATAATTGGTTTGTAAAATAACTGTATAAATTTTCCCCAAAATCCCTTAACTCATCTTATAATCCTTATCATCAACATAAATCCATTATCATAAGAAATTTTTGCAAACCAAAGTTGGATAACTGAAGAATAGATGACTTTTTTCTAAAAGATTTTTTATTTTATTTCATTCACCACCTCCTTAAAATATTTTTATATAATGATTTTATAAAAAACAGTATAAAAAATATAATTATATTAATTTATGTTATTTTTATGACCTAAAATTTTCACACTTCCATAAAAAGGGGTTACAAAATCATCGTTCGTGTGTACGGTGAACTACCACATTGCGAATCAATGTCTTTCGTTTTTTCATTACCACCATTAATGGTTGGGTATTATGTTCCAAATACTATTTATTTATGATATATATGATATATATGATGTATTTAGTAATCCTTAATGATTTATATAACACATACGATCATGCATTACATTTTTTTTGAATAAGATAATGATGTTAGTTTGTACGGAGGATTACCACCTTGTGAATCTATGTTATTCATTCACACATTACATGGAATGTATTAAGGATGGTTAAATAAATATATTTTATATATATTATATTATAGTGATACTAGAGTAATAATAAACTCAAATATATATATAATTTACTTTTAATTTTTTCAATATGACAAGAAAATGGAAATTTCATTCATTTGCATGTATGGCCTACCGTCTTGAGGAATAGTGTATTTAATTTCCCATCACCAAATTTTATTGATTAATATAAATACATATAAAATAAATATATATTATATTTACATAATCTTTCAAATTTTTGAGATGATGAAATCGTGATCTATAGAAGTGAAACAAAAAAATAACAAGCCAAAACATATTTGAAAAAACAATGAAATTAACCCCTTGAACAATGAAAATATTGAAATATTTTTAAAGAATGGGATATAAGATGTTATAAAATATTAAAATATAATATCATAAATAATAATGTAGTGGTTCTATAATTTAATAATATTATTAAAAAAAATTATACTGGAGGTTAAATGGTGTTCAATAAAAAGGGAGTGTAAGATAAGAGATTTTGTCTCAATTTAATTTCATTGAGGCTTATTATAATTTTATACACATCATTAATTTTATATGTTTTATATAATTACCCTACACATGTAATATCATGAATAATTAATTATAAATGGTATCTTAAATTTTAATTTGAATTATTTAATTTGAGTGTATTCTAATTAAAACATACGAAGTGGTAAGTAATTTCATATCCCAATTCCATTTCACTAGGTTATATTACTTCCTCATTGTCGCTAATATTATTAAATTATGTTTCTAATGAATTTTTAATATATATTTTTTTGTTTCAACTTATTTTATTTGGATTTAAATATAATACACATAATCAATTCATTGGTTGATTATCACTTCATCTTTGTGATTATTGCAAGGGTTTAGATCAAAATGCCATTTTGTTTGGGATGGTTTACATTTGAATATCTATTGAAGGAAATAATTTTTACAATGTTTAGTTGAATATTTAATTTTATACTCCTCTATTTATTCATGATAATTTTTATGTTAAAGTACGGTTTTTACCCTTTGGTACATAAGAAGTTTTATAAAATGCTTTTAAGAAAACACAAATCTATTTCTCTATTTGGTTAGAAAACTTGTTTTTCATCAAAAATTAGATTTTCCAAAAATATATTCAAACATATTTTTAACCTTTTAAAAATGATTTATTAAAGATTTTTTAACCCAATTTTACATTTTACCAAATTTTTTGAAATGAATATTCTTTTCATTTTCGAAACAATCTGATTTCCAAACCATTTTACGATGCAAAAGTGATGTTCTTTTTACCATGTATGAACAATAGAAAATTACACACCATCATTTCATTGAAATTTTAAGAAGTTATTTTTAAATAAATTTATTTTATAATTCATTTTAGAAAAGGGGTTTTATAAAAAAAATCAAAATGAAAATGATATTTTATTCAAGAATAATTTTAGGGATATTTTTATTGTATTTCTGTTCATTAATGGGAAAACTGATGTTCTCCATCCAATGGGTATATGTCATTTTTATACCATACTTATTATTCCTCTATATGGATTATTAACATTTAGAGCAAGGATAGTATTTACATTCACTTCCATGAATCAGTTTGGTTGTAATTAAATTCCCCTTTGGTTATTCACCTTACAATGACCCTTAAAAATTAAATTTCACTTAAATGTCAATATTTTTAATTTTTGATACATTTATTTTAGTAACTATATTATTTTTTATATTTTGTGTTTACATTGAAAATGATTTTTTAAATATGGAAATATTTATAAATCTATATCTTTTTTTCAATACCTATTTTTGATGATAAGGAATATTATTCATTAATTAAATTGATTATTCGATATATGTGGAATTATTTTGTATGACAGTTATGTGTGGGGTCTTGATGTTATATTACTACTTAATGTCTCTATAGGTATCAATAGAAAAATCAGTTTTCTATGTTAAACGGTTTTCTATATGCACATCTAAGTCATCTTGTGAAAGCTCTTAAAGGTATATGTTTTCATGTCCCCTAGACACGATGTCCAATATTTTAGAATCACATAATTTTAAAAATATTTTAATATTATCCATTATATTTTCAATATTATTGTATATATAGATGAATTTAATTCTTGGTATATTGAATAAATGACATTTGTTTTTGTTATTTACCTTTCCATATTATATACACACTTCATTCTTATTTATTGATTACATAGAATATGCTTTCGGTTATTTTCCTTCTGATATTGATTATACAAATTGATTCATTATTTATTATGTTGAATATAACCCTTAATTTTCAGTTGACCTCACTGTTTTTCCTTTCCCCGTGATTACATAAAGTTTACTATGATTGATATTAGGAGAAACTCTTGATACAATAATGTTAATTTTGAAATAAAAATTATATTTTACTTCTTAATTCAATTATAATGAAAGAATAATATATGATTCTAGTTTTCCAAGACTAAAAAACTATTATATTCTATGTGATTTTATTTCCTTGTATCTTATACAAATGTAAATGTAGTAGGAATTAGCTTTGGGGTTCTGGGGTTCAGGTCATTACAAATGGTTTTTTTCCATCATTACTACTCTTTTCATTGAATATTATTTTACATTTTTCCATGCTTCTTTTCAATGAAAATTTTATCTGTATTAGGTTTTAAATTTTTATATTTTAAATAATTTATCTGAAAATGAAAAATGGTATTTTTCTTATAAAATAATCTGGGGATATTTAAATGTTATTTTCAACTATAACAAAATCGATTGATGTTTCATATGATTTATAGTGGACATGATCCAATGATACAATCTTTATTCATTACATATATGGATTATCATTAGGATGAAAAAATATTGATGAAACTCATTTTACATTCCATTGGATATGAAAATATAAAATGATAAATGATAAATTATTTCATTATCTTATGGAATACATATTAATGGATTATAATACTGTGACATGTGGGTCCATAAAACCGCTCTAATTCATGTGGTAATGATTTATGTTTTATATCCTCAAAGGGTATATGATTTCTTATACTAAGAAAAAAATAGAAAACATTGGTGGTTATACCAATCCCAAAAAAGTTTAAAAAAGGTTATCCCTAGCCTAAATCTAGTATGAAGTTGGTTGGACTTATAACAACCCTGCTCTTTTATTACACACTTAAACAAGATTTATGACATGAACTATTCACTTGATAAAACATTAAAGATATAGAGGTCTAGTTTATTTGGGTCTTATAAACATTACATAACAACTTAAAACATGAAACACAACATCTTTTTTCAAATCATTCTTTACATGACCATTACATTCCCTTGTACTTAGCATTGTATGAGATAACTTGAGGGCATGCATAAAAAAAGGGTGAGCTATAAAGCCTAGTAAGGGAACAAAAATGGAATAAAATTAGAATATAATACATGACAGACAATAGGAATATCAATGGATCAAAAGATCAACATGAACATAAAGGCCCCACAAATCATGATAATCATAACATGAAAATGTGGCAACAACACTTAACATGGAATTTGTGTGATCCAAGGCCCATTGCACATAGAACAAGAGTAAAACCTCATTGAAAATTAAGCATGAGTAAACCCTCATTTTACATGAATTAGAATGAGTCACAACTAATTTCACATGACGTATCATGATACTATACTTTACACAATGCATTGGAGTGCTATTATGGTTCAACATTTCAAAACATTTCATTTCATGCCTAAGTGTGCCATAGGGATAATAAAACATGGAATCAATCAACAGAATTTATTCCATGATAAAGGGATATGGAATGAAAACATGATCATTTATAATCAATAATTAAATGTTCATAACGGTGAATACCCTTGATAGAGAAATGAGCATGGTATTCACTACACAATGACATTGGCTTGGAAAATCATAGTGCAATTTCGGCAGCATGACAACGTGAAATAAGAAATCATAAAAAATGGTTGATTAGAGGGAAAGGGGTGTATCATCATATTTACATGAAATGTACAATAAAGAATCATATAGATACATGTCCCGACAAACGTAATGGAATTTAGATGCATAATTCAAAAGAATTACTTGGATGTAAAAGAGGAGAGAGGAATCCTCACTGAATTTAGGCATGGTAATGAGTGTACATGGGAGGAATTAATGAGAGAAAAATGGGTCTCTCATAATCAAAAAATAAATAGAGAATTATGGGGGAGGTGATAAATCAAACCATTACATTTGTAATTGAAAACAAAATGGCATAACAACTTAAAGAAAACTAGACAAAAAAGAAATAAGAAGAAATCCCTTACATGGAAGTGTGATCCCAAAGGCTTGGGAGTGGCTTGAGAGAGGCTTCATGGGAGCTTGGGGTTCCTTGAGATGATTATATAGAGAGGAGGCCAGAGGTTGGATGAACACTAATGGATTTGAATAAAGAGGTTGTGGCAGCATGGGTGAGTTTATATCAGAAAGAAGAGGGAATTCTTTATTATTTAGGTTTGGGACACCTCACATTAAACTAATCAAAAACACAAAACAGCCCATGGTTTTTTAAAATGGTTTTCTCCAACGGGTATTGGGAAACAATATTTCATAAGGACAATGGCCTAACTTCTTAAAATAATATGGTTGCTTGTGTGGTGGTGAGTCACACTCTCAAGGAAAACAATTTAAAAAGACAGAATGTTTTATAACCCTTGAAGGGTCCACTAAAGCTTTGTAAAATAAATCAAACAAACCCAAAATCAAATTATATTAATGTTAAAACATGTATTGGCCTAACGTAATGTCTATATTATTTTATTACATCACTATTGGGCCATTATTATGTCATAAAACACTTTATATATTTAAACAGTATTTCATTTTTTCCCAAAAATTTGATTGTCTCAGAAAATTATGAAAAATTCACAATTAGATAATTTTGATGCCCTGATTCCAAACATAATATTCATTTTATCAAAATAATTTTATAAATATGTGAATTTTTACTATTAAAATAAATACCGGCATTTAACGAAAATTCATGGGTTTTGACAAAAACAGCTTTCAAACCATAATAAAAATTAAAATTGCATTCATAAAATTATACGATAATTTATATTTAATAAAAATTAATTTATTAATAATAATAATATTTTATTAAAATATTATTAAATTCAAAAATCTATTAATTCATCAAAATATATTTCTTAGTTGAATATTAACTAAAAATACATTTTGTGTTTTAAAAACTATTTAAAAAGTAAAAATAATAAAATAAATACACATTATTTATACAAAAAATAATGTACATAGTCATAGTGATAGGGTATTGTTACATAACCCCTTATAACACCCACATAAGACAGAATGGTAAGGTTTGAGATGGTGACAGGCTCTTGGGGTAGCTCAGATAACATCGCTCGTGGGGTAATCTCTATTAACTTCCACTTCTCCCGTAGTCGGTTCTGCTCAAACATAACATGTTCAAGGTCATCATGGGCTTGGTCAAGAGATAATCCCAATGATTCCACCTCCTTTCCGAGCTCCAACAAATGGGCTTTGTACAGGGCATGTATACTAGATGAGTCCATCGCTTTCTTTGTCTGAGTAAATTGGATTTTTGAAGCCCTATATTTATGCTAATCATGTTGTAAGGACCAGGAAATTTCAAGGAATTTTTTTTCTTAATTTTTTTTTGGGATTTTACGAGTACGTAGTTTCTGACGGTGAATGATTCTGAGGTCCGGTGTGCCTGGAATCAATTTCCTAAGTTTATCTCGGGTACGTTCAGTGAACGAACGAGCGGGTTTTCTTAACTTGTGAACCGGTGCTCGGAATCGAATTCCGAGGGCACCGATGGATTCACAGCACCTGTAATAGCTTAGTAACACCTTTTCAGGAGTTGTGTTTTCATGGGAGGTGTTGTTAAAAATTGTGGAAGTTAAAAATAAAATTTAGCTACAAATTTTATTTTTCTTTCTAAGTGGTAGTCCTTCGAGTGGAAGTTGGGAAACCACCCAACTTCCCATAAGAGGTTATCAAGGCGGTGTGGCCCAAACGAACCCCACCCCTTATATACCCTAAACTCCCATAACCCTCCTATTAAATGACACATGAGTTAATTAAGTGGTTTAATCCAATTTTTGAATTTCAAACATAAGTCATGGGTAATAAAATAAGCGAAACACATATTTTATTATTGTTGGGATTGTTGTTTTGAGTCTTGGGAGGAAAAGGGAAGTCTTGAAGTTCTTCGTTTTTCGTCGAAGAACGTGAAGAACGCACCGCCACCGACGAAGAACGCTGACCTCCGATGACGGACGACGGCGAGAGATGCCTTCCTCGGAGATCAACAAACGCCAACGATCATCTTCTTCCACGACGATCAATTCCGCGACGTCCCTTTCCACGACAAACCTTGTTCGTCGACAACACATGAGGTAGGGGATTTACTTTTTTTATTCGGGAAATCTTCCGTCATCATTCCTCATTTCAAATTGGACTGCTTGTTATCAATTAACGGGAGAGGGCCGGACCGCACAAACACGATCGAACCTCCTCCTTTAATTCTGTTGATTAACCTCATTGTGGTTTGGAATGGAGATGGCATGGTTCCATCGCGTCGCGCGGGATCATGCGGCAAGGATGCACGGTGTCGTGGCGCCGCGCCGAAGAATCAAGAAAACACCGCGGCCAGAGCGGGGCTACGGCGGAGGGGCGTGGTGCCGTCATGCTGCGCCGGACGGACCAGGGCTGCGGCGGAGTAGGGAGCGGCGGCCAGTTTCCGGCTGCAGGTGTCGGAGTAGGGGGACTGGCCCGTGCCGGCCCCGTGCTGCAGCAGCCGATCAGCCGAGCGGGCCGGCCGGTCAGGGGAGAAGCTGGGGGTCGTAACCCCTGACTGGCTGTATAGCAGCGGCCCCCACGTGGGGTCGCGTTTAATGAAACAGGGGGCAGCGCCTCCCCCCTGACCGCCAGCTCAATAACACCGAGCTGGCCAGCGGACCGCCAGCGCGCTGGGCCGGGCCGCCCAGGTCGGGCCGGGCAACCGAGGCCGGGTCGCGTCCAGGCCGGGCCGGGCCAAGCCACGCCAGAAGGGTCGGGCCGATCCCAAGTGGGCCGGACCTGGACCTGGTTCGGGCCGAACCATGGGGTCTCGGGCCGGGTCAGTCCTGGCCCGAAACCCCCATTTCTGGACCTCTTTCGGTCTTTTGCCCAAAACATGGGTTACGGACATCTGATCGATGCACCGTCAGCTAAGATGTGATCCTTGGATTGAGACGGTCATTTTGGTATATTACACTCAATGTTTAGGAGAACTTTGAGTACGGCCGGGTTGGTTCGGATACGAAACCGACCGGGCCATCGGAGCGGAAACGCTTATATCATGAACTACGAACATCCGATTGACATGCCGTTGACTTTGTTGGATTCATCTTGATGAGACGGAACATTTGGAATACTTTTCCTGAGTTTTCGATGCAGTTCGAGTATGGAAGGGTTTGACTATACCCGAAATCCAGCTGGGCCCCTAGAACGGAAAAGCTGATAACTTTCAGACCGGACGTCCGTTTGACGAACCGTCAGTGGCGTTGGTGATCACGTTGAGAAACGGTTCCTTTGAGTATACCCTATGAGAGTTCGGGGTACAGTTGAGATATGGACGGGTTGGTTTGCACACGAATCCAACCGAGCCCATGGGGCGAAAAGTCCAATAACTCACAGACCGGGCGTCCGTTTGACGCGCTGTTTGTTGCGTTGAGACCCCTATGATGAGCCGGTCCTTTGAGATACTACTTAGTGGTACATTTTGATACTTGGAGTATCGACCTATATCTCATGGAGAGGACCCTCTCGGAGACGATCATATGGAGTACGGAGACCATGTAGCTGGCTGAGACCAGATGACTGCTTGTCTGATTCAATTCGGAGTGACTAGCGTAGCCTAGTGGGGAGTACTACTTTGTGAGGTGGCAGACCCATGGCGGAGGAGAACTACTGTGTGAGGTGGAAGACCCATGGCGGAGGAGCACTACTGTGTGAGTTGGCAGACCCGTGGTACTCGACAAGAGGAATACCTTAGCAGTCTTAGGTTAGTTAGCAGTACCTCGGAGTCGTGACATGATCACTGTACTTTCCAGAGACGGAGCTCTTCAGCAGTTACGGTTTCGATAATAAAAATACTGGTTTGAGCTGAGACTATGACCTTTTTGTTTACCTCATGATTTATATGGGTCACTTGATAAATTAGGTATATGTATGAGCATATACCAGGGTAGTGGTTATCCATTTATTTCATAATCTTTGTGTTTCCTCATGATTGAGATGAGTTACTTGATAACTTGGGTATATGTATGGGAATATACCTATGTAGAGGTTATCTGTTGAGATCTTCTTTTATCCTTGTTGGATTTAGTGAGACCGTGAGGGTCTCGGGGTCCTTACTGAGTATCGTATACTCACCCCTACACGGGCTACACCCGCACCTCGTTGTGTTGGTTGCAGACGACGGGCCGCGCTGATAGAGGCCGAGTGTTCGAGTACTGGACGGTACCTGGAGGTGGACCTCACAACGAGTCAGTATCCGGAGGTGGAATTCACGACGAGATGATACTCAAAGGAGGTAGATGGGCGAGATAATTGTGGAGGCTATCTGTACCTACCCTTCAGGTAGGATCTGTGGTGGACGATCCAGGAGCTGCGCTATCTATACCTACCCTCCAGGTAGGATCCAAGGTGAATGACCCAGGAGCTGCTTATATTCTTCTAGCTGTTTGTCTTTTCTGTTGTACTTTCGTTTAGTGGTAGTTGTACTTTCAGTTGGGTTTGTATTCTGGCCCACATACTTTTCATCACATTATTTTTTACTTAGTGTATTACTTCCGCTTATAATCTGTGGTGTTTTGTTTACTTTTATAAAAGCAATTCCTTCCCAGTTATCGGGATTTAAGCCTTTGGTGCTAGTCTCCATACCCTGGCCTATGGAAGGAGGGATTGGGGTAGTCAAGGCACGGACCCCGAGGACGGGTCGTGAAAAATTGGTATCAGAGGAGTCGGTTCTACAGCAGAATATATAACTCTTATATTTATTTTCTATGAAGCAATAGTTCTAAGAGTACCGAGTGTGGTTTTCAGTTCATGTAGTCCAGTGTTGGTGCGGGCGGCCGACGTATCCATACACCAGGACCCTGAGAACTGATTTCTGACTTTATGCATGAAAACACTGATTGTGTGTGTGTTTCCAAAAGTTTTAAAAGTCAGCTCAAACCAGGTCAGCTCACCAGTTATAAATCGTTTGACTGTGTAATGTTTGTTTCTTTCAGGATGCCTCCCCTCGAACGACCAGCTAGAGCCCCAGGAGTTGTACGTACTGACATACCGCCAAGTGACGTGGCCTCAGTACAAGACCCTATTCTAGTTGAGGCACCAATGGAGGTACCAGCGGTACTACTACCCGTTGGGCCATCGATGCCACCCACCCCAGCAGTAGAGGGTGCACGTCACTTGAGCGCACTGCACGAGTTCCAGCGCCAGAGGCCACCCAGATTCCGGGGAGAGACGGACCCACAGGCGGTAGAGGATTGGCCGGAGGCTATGGTGAGAGTCTTTAGGCTAGTGGGGATCCCAGCAGACTTCATGGTGATCCTTGCTGCCAGCCTTCTTCAGGCAGCAGCAGGCAGATAGTGGAGCCTGATGCTCCAGATGCATGACGAGGCGACACTTCTGTGGGCAGACTTCGAGAGCCTGTTCCGGGCAGAGCTTGTATCAGCCACCCTTCGAGCGGTGCGTATACAGGAGCTTTTGCATCTACAACAGGGTAGCATAAAGGAAGTACAGTACTCAGCGAAGTTCACAGACCTCTCACGCTACTCCACAGATATGGTACGAGACTTGTTTTTCATGGCCCGAACCTTCAAGCAGGGGCTCGGGCGTGAGATTAGAGCTTCTGTTGTTTCTCACAGCATCCCGATGCAGACAGTGGTGTTAAAGTGAGCCCTCTTAGTGGAGAGTTTCCTTCCTGAGAGGTCTCCAGTAGCAGGACCCACCACTAGCCAGCATGCAGCAGAATCTTCTGCAGCAGGCAGTAGACAGATGACGCAGAGGTCCAAGAGGACCAGACCTATAGGTGGTCGACCGCATGACTAAGGGTTGGTAGTGCAAGGCACCAAGGGGAATGACAGAGCGAGACTAGACATGAAGTATTACTCCTGCGGTGGGATTGGTCACATGGCACGTGACTGTCTGACCCGCCATGTAAATGACCAGAAGATTAATGAAGAACCTACCATGCAGAGGAAGAGGTTAGATCGAGGCGGACCGCACGGAGGAGGAGACTGTGGTAGGTGAGCTGGCCGTGCAGCTGGAGGTGGACGACACTTTGAGGTGTTTCCACCACCACCATCAGGAGGTCCACCCCGACCACAGGGAACGGGTGGACAGGGGAGAGCTCAACTTCAAGCAGCTGAGACCTACGATCATGGAGCTCCGGGAGCAGATGAACAAGAGCGGGATGAGCTCTAGATATGGAGACTTTTGTTCATGCTGCTTCTGGCTTTGTAGATGCTTTGTGTCTTTGTACTTTGAGCTACAATAATAAAAAGACACTTACCTTTGTGACATTTTCTTCCTTCCTTTTGTGTACTAAGAGGTTCCAGTTTAAACTGTTGAATTGACCCTCACTTTCGAGAATCCTACTGGAGGAGACCCAGTAACCTAATGCTGATGTGGACAGTGTGACTCAACCCTTAGAGGTGAGAGTGATGGTTGGATATCTTGGTCTTAATGTCAAGTCCTTACGACGTCGTCCATGGCATGAATACATCATTCATGTACGGATTGACTGTATTAGTAAAAGAATGTGGTTCATCCAGGGGATGAGACCAGGTTTCTTTTTTTGGAAAAAGAAGAAATATTAGCATCTCTTATGGGACCAGAGATAGTCCAGGCCACGACAGAGAAGGTCCAGGTCATCCAAGAGCGGATGAGGGCAGCTTAGAGCCGACTGAAGCCTTATTCTGATAATAGGTAGAGACTACTAGGGATCGAGGATGGCGACCTCGTTTTCTTACGGGACTCACATCGACGAGGAATTATGGAGATTCTAGTGGAGATCGAGGATCGACAAGAGCGGGTCCTACGTGAATGATCGATTCCTTAGATGCGCCTTCACTGGCAGCACAGAAACCTCTAGGGGAGCACCTGGGAGGGGAAGGCTCAGATGCATGCTCAGTACTGCTTTTGTATCCCTAGTTTGAGTTAAAGCTTTACGGGGAAGTAAAGCCCTATGGTGGGAGTAATGTAAAGACCTGGAAATTTCAAGGAATTTTTTTTCTTAATTTTCTTTTATATTTTACGAGTACGCAGTTTCTGACGGTGCCTGATTCCTAGGTCTGGTGTGCCCGGAATCAATTTCCAAAGTTTAGCTCGGGTACGTTCAGTGAACGAACGAGCGGGTTTTCCTAACTTTTGAATCGGTGCTCAGAATAGAATTTCGAGGGCACCGTTGGATTCGCAGCGCCGGTAATTTCTTAGGAACACCTTTTCCAGAGTTGTGTTTTCATGGGAGGTGTTCTTAAAAATTGTGGAAGTTAAAAATAAAATTTAGCTACAAATTTTATTTTTATTTCTAAGTGGTAGTCCTTTGAGTGGAAGTTGAAAAACCACCCAACTACCCATGAGAGGTTATGAGAGCGGTGGAGCCCACACGAACCCCACCCCTTCATATTCTCTAAAATCCCATAACCCTCCTATTAAATGACACATGAGTTAATTAAGTGGTTTAATTCAATTTTTGAATTTCAAACATAAGTCATGAGTAATAAAATAAGCGAAACAATTATTTTATTATGTTGGGCTTCTTGTTTTGAGTTTTGGGAGGAAAAGGGAAGTCTTGAAGTTCTTCGTTCTTCATCGAAGAACGTGAAGAACGCACCACTACCGATGAAGATCGCCGACCTCTGAAAATGGACGACGGCGAGAGACGCCTTCCTCAGAGATCAACAAACACCAACGATCCTCTTCTTCCACGACGATCAATTCTGCGACGTCCCTTTCAGCGAAAAACCTTGTTCGTCGACAATGCATGAGGTAGGGGATTTATTGTTTTATTTGTGAATTCTTCTATCGGTGTTCCTCCTTTCAAATTAGACCGTTTGCTATCAATTAACGGGAGGGGGACGGACCGCACAAACATAGCCGATCCTCCTCCCTTATTTCTGTTGATTAACCTTGTTGTGGTTTGGAACAGAGATGGAGCGGTCCCGTCACACCGCGTGGGATAATGCGGCAATGATGCGCGACACTGTCGAAGTCAAACAAGGTCGCGGCGCCGTCGCGCCGCACCGGATGGACCAAGGCCGCGGCGGAGCAGGGAGCGATGGCAGGTTTCCGACCGCCGGCGTCGGCGAAGGGGGACCGGCCCGTGCTAGTCCTGTGGTGCAGCAGCCGGCCGGCCGGAGCAGGCCGGCCGGCCAGGGGAGAAGCCGGGGGTCGTAACCCCCGCTTAGACGGACAGCAGCGGCCCCCACGTGGGGGCCGTGTTTAATGAAACAGGGGGTAGCACCCCCCCCCTTGACCGCCCTCTCAGTTACACCGAGCTGGCCAGCGGACCGCCAGTAGGCCGGGCCGGTCCGAGCCACGCCCGGGACGGGCCGCGCCAAAGCGGTCCGGACTCGGACCCGGTGTGGGTTGACCCAGTTCGTGCCGACCCAGGGGGTCTCGGGCTGGGTCGGTCCGGGCCCAAAACCCCCATTTTCGGACCTCTTTCGGCCTTTTTCCCAAAACGTGGGCTACGAACCTCCGATCGACACAATGTCAGCTACAATGTGATCCTTGGATCGAGATGGTCATTTCAGTATATTACACTCAAGGTTTTGGAGAAATTTGAGTATGGCCAGGTTGGTTCGGATACAAAACCAACTGGGCCCTCGGAGCGAAAACACTTATATCTTGAGCTCCGGAGGTCCTATTGACGTGTCATTGACTTTGTTGGATTCCTATTGATGAGACGGAACTTTTGGCATGCTTCGCCTGTGTTTTGGACGTAGTTGGAGTATGGTCGGGTTGGACTGTACCTGAAATCCGACCTGGCCCCTAGAATGGAAAAGCTGATAATATTCAGACCGGACGTCCGTTTGACGAACCATCAGCGGCATTGGTGATCACGTTGAGAAACGGTCCCTATGAGTTTACCCTATGAGAGTTTGGGGTACAATTGAGATACGGCCGGGTTGGTTTGCACACGAAACCAACCAGGCCCCTAGGACGAAAAGGCTAATAACTCACAGACCGGGCGTCTGTTTGACGCTCCGTCTGTTGCGTTGAGACCCCTATGACATGGAGGTCCTTTGAGATACTACTTCGTGGGACTTTGTGATATTTGGAGTATCGACCTAAAGCTCGTGGAGCGGACCCTTCTAGAGACGAGCGTACGGAGTACGGAGACCGTGTAGCTGGCTGAGACCTGATAACTGCTTGTACGATTCGATTCGGAGTGACTAGCATAACCCAGTGGGGAGCACTACTTTGGGAGGTGGCAGACCCATGGTGGAGGAGCACTACTTTTTGAGGTGGCAGACCCGCGGTACTCGACAGGAGGAGTACCTCTGTAGGATATGAGGGGGAGCACTACTGTTTGAGGTGGCAGACCCATGGCAGAGGAGCACTACTGTGTGAGGTGGCAGACCCGCAGTACTCGATAGGAGGAGTACCTCAGAAGTCTTAGGTTTGTGAGAAGTACCTCGGAGTCATGAAAGGATCACTGTACTTTCCAGAGACGGAGCTCTTCAGCAGTTACAGTTCGATAATAAAAATCCTGGTTTGAGTTGAGTCTATGACCTTTGTGTTTACCTCATAATTGAGATGGGTCACCTGGTAACTTAGGTATATGTATGGTCATATACCTGGGTAGTGGTTATCCGTTGATTTCATAATCATTGTTTTTCCTCATGATTGAGATGGGTTACTTGATAACTTGGGTATATGTATGGGAATATACCTAGGTAGAGGTTATCTGTTGAGATCTTATTTTATCCTTGTTGGATTTAGTGAGACCCTGGGGGTCTCGGGGTCCCTACTAAGTATCGTATACTCACCCCTGCACGGGCTACACCCGCACCTCATTGTGTTGGTTGCATACGACGTGCAACACTGACAGAGGCCGAGTGTTCGAGGACTGGACGGTACCCGGAGGTGGACCTCACGACGAGTCAGTATCCGGAGGTGGACTTCATGACGAGACGATACTTGGAGGAGGTGGACGGGCAAGAGTGTTGTGCAGGCTATTTGTACCTACCCTTTAGGTAGGATACGTGGTGGATGATCCAGGAGCTGCGCTATCTGTACCTACCCTTCAGGTAGGATCCGAGGTGAACGACCCGGGAGTTGCTTCTATTCTTCCAGCTATTTGTCTTTTCTGTTGTACTTTCATTCAGTTATAGATGTACTTTCAGTTGGGTTTGTATTCTGGCCCACTTACTTTTCAGCACTTTCTTTTATACTTAGTGTATTACTTCCTCTTATACTCTGTGGTGTTTTGTTTACTTTTATAAAGGCAATTCCTTCCCATTTATCGGGATTTACGCCTTTGGTGCTAGTCTCCAGCCCCTGGCCTATGGAAGGCGGGCTTGGGGTAGTCACGACACGGGCCCCGAGGACAGGTCGTGACACATGTGATCACTGTTCAACGACTATATTAGCAGTGGTCACAATTCATATTGGTTTTTTGAAATCCAAAACATAGAAACAAAGAATTTCAAATTTAATATATCTATTTTACAAAATAAGACTTTTAATTAGATCAAGATAAATTTTCATTAATAAAAGTTTGGGTCATTACAGTCTTCCCCCCTTAAAAAATTTCCCCCTCAAAATTTCCATTTCCCACACTAAAACAGATTTTGGTAACTCGGCTTCATTAATTCCAATGATTCCCACATCGCTTATTCAATCTTTTTGTTTCGCCACAACACCTTTACGAGAGGCATTGTCTTATTTCTTGTGAAATTTTCACTACGATCTAAGATCTCCACTGGTTTCTCCTCGTAAGAAAGATCATCCTCTAATTGTACTACCTCTAAATAGAGTACATGTGAAGGTTCTAGTATGTATTTCCTTAAGAGGGATACATGAAAGACATCATGTACTTTGTCCATGGTAGGTTGATGTGCTAGTCGATAGGCCACAACCCCGACACGATCACGAATCTCGAAGGGGTCGATGTACCTAGGACTTAACTTCCCTTTCTATCCAAACCTCATGACTTTCTTACATGGGGATATGTGTAGAAATAACATGTCTCCAACTTAACACTCAAGGTCTCATCGACGGTTATCAGCATAAATCTTCTGTCGACTCTGAGCTGCCTTGATATGCTGCTGAATGGTTTTCACCTTCTCCACAATTTCTTTGACGATTTCTGGTCGTAGAAGCTTACGCTTAACAACATCATCCCAACATACTGGTGTTCTTCACCTCTTCCCATAGAGGGATTCATAAGTTTCCATTTGGATTCTCGAGTGGAAACTGTTATTGTATGAGAATTCAACTAGAGGAAGATATCGATACCATCCTTCATTGAAGTCCATTGAGGATGGTATAAACATGTCCTCATGTGTTTGGATAGTCCTCTCAGATTGGCCATCATTTTGAGGATGATAATCCATACTGAAGTTCAGCTCAGTATCCAGCACATGTTGAAGACTCTTCCAAAAATTAGATGTGAATATTGTATCTTGATCGGATACAATTTATAGTGGTACCCCATTCACCCTTACCACATATCTAATATATATCTGTGTCACTTGATCCAATGAGAAATCCTTATGAATTTCAATAAAGTGTGTATACTTTGTAAGAAGATCCCCAACAACACAGATTGCATGGTTGCCTTTAGATTTCTTCGGAAGTCTGGTGACAAAGTCCATGGTGATATTCTCCCATTTGTATGCGGGTATGGGAAATGGTTTCATCATCCCCTTAGACTTCTACCTCTCTGCCTTCACTTGCTGACACACCTGTAACATTGGTTTATACTCAACGATCTCCTTCATCATATTAACCCACCAATAATTCTCTTGGAGATCTTCATACATCGTTGTGTTTCCTCAAAAGTTCCATCTTCAGCTCCGGAATTGATAAAACACATAGTATTTTCCCATATCTCACAATTAATTATTCATTAACAATTAACACTAAGGATTTCCCTTTTCCGATAGCTTTCACTTTCTTCTGAATTCCCACATCATCCTTTTGAGCATCCTTTTAACTTTCCATAAGAGACAGTTGGACAATCATTTGTGAATGGATTGATGATGCTTCCTTCTTTATGATTCCCACTTCCATATTCATCAAATATAAGAAAATTGGATCCTTCTAAATTCTCAGAAATGGTAGAATCAATGGGTCCTTTCTACTTAGAGCATCTTCTACCTTGTTCGCTTTCCCAAGGAGGTAATGGATTGAGCATTCATAGTTTTTGATCAGTTCTAACCATCTACATTGGTGCGTGTTCAACTCTTTCTGTGTGAATATATACTTGAGGCTTTTGGGGCCTGTATATATTTCATACTTCTCCCAAAATAGATAATGACACCATATTTTTAAATATAAGATCACCACAGCTAACTCTAGATCATGTGTTGGATAAGTATGCTCATGAACATTCAATTTCCTTGAAGCATAAGAAATGACTTTCTCATTTTTCATCAACACATAGCCCAGACCCTTCTTTGAAGCATCACTGAATACCACAAAAAGTACTCCACTTGTGGGTAAAAAGAACATGGGCGCAGTGATAAGCCTCCTTTTCAAATCTTTGAAGCATTATTCGCATTCATCACTCCATGAAAACATTACTCCCTTCCGAGTTATCTTTGTAAGAGGGTGTATAATGATGATAAATTTATCACAAATCATCAATAATATCTAGTTATCCCCACGAAGCTATGGATATTTGCTACCTATGTTGGCCTCTTCCATCCCCCAATTGCACCAGTCTTGGAGGGATCCACAGATATTCCATTGCTTGTGATGATATGGCCAATGAATGAGACCTCCTTCAACCAGAACTCAAACCTGCAGTACTTTTCATAGAGCTCCAACTTTCAATAGGTCTCTAGTACAGTTCTTCGATGATCCTCATGATCTGCCATGGTTTGGGAGTATATTATAATATCATCTATAAATACTACCAAACATTTTCGATGTAATCTCTAAAGACTCTATTCATTAAGTCCATTAATATTGTTGGAGAATTAGTGACTCTGAAAGGAATTACTATGAATTAATAATGCCCATATCTTGTGAGAAAAGAAGTCTTGGGATATCTTTCTTCTTCACCCTTACTCGATAATATCCCAACTGCAAATCTACCATGGAGAAGTATTGTGCTCCACACAGCTGCTCAAACAAGTCATCAATTCATGGGAGACGATACTTTTCTTTATCGTGATTTTGTTAACCTCGCGATAATCAATGCAAAGGCGCATTGACCCTTCCTTCATGAGGACAAAGAGGACCGGTGCACCCCATGGTGAAGCACTTGGGCGTATAAACCCTTTATCCAGATTCTTATGTAGTTGTTTCTTCAGCTCTTCAAGTTCTAAAAAATCATTTTATATGGATTCTTGGATAATGGAAATGCCCCAGGAATAAGGTCAATTCAGAATTCAACATCTCTTATGGGAGGAAGACCAGACAATTCTTCGGGAAATACTTCAGTGAATTCCCTCACAATAGGCATGTCTTCAAGGATGGATGATTTCTTGGACTAAATCATCTGATCCAGATATGCATGATCATAGGACAGTAATATCCACTCTTGAGATGATAGAGCTAAAGAAGATTCATCTTCCTCCTTGAACTTGTATAGAATCCAGGGTCAATTCTCCATATCGAGAGTGATTTTCCTCTCATGATAATTTATGTTGGCTTTATAAAAGGAAATCTAATCCATGCCAATAATTGAATCAAATTACCCTATAGGGAATCTGACGAGGTTTTCTGGGAATTCCACTCGACCAATTATGAAAGGGGAAGAGTTAAATTCATGGAATGCAATGATTTCCCCATTTCCCATAATCACCGATATCTTTACTTCCATGATTTTTGGTACTGTTGAGATTGTTCTACTAAACATTCGGGATATAAAAGAATGCATAGAACTATGGATTATAACCCTACCTTTCACTTTTTTATTCTGGTTCTACTTATTTACATCTCCCAAAACAACTTAGGGGTGATAACAATTAAACACATAAAGGGTAGACCAAGGAAAAACAAATGACTTTTTAATTAATTTTATTTCTTTAACATATGAATCTATAAGCTTCAATATATGTTATCTATGATCTACTTTCTAACATATATTCTTAGGGGAATTTTTTAAACTCCCATAACAATGGTTTATACTAAGATTGTGAATTTACCGAAGCATATCCCCCAAGAGTTTCGTGACCAAGAGTGTGGCAAGGCTCGTTGTCGTGAACCATTTCTCATTCGAGTATAGCTCTAAGTGGTGTTTTCATGTTTTACCACTAGCATACATCTGTTCCTGAGTCGCCTATACCTGCTCATATCCAGACAGGGATGTATTTTTTTGATAAACCAACTACTAAATACTCACAAAAACATTGGGATTTCTTTATTATACATAGTCTTGTCTCTAAGGATTCATTAGGGTTTTCTAATCCTAATCCAAAAAATAACTAAACATATCCTTTGATACCAACTATAACAACCCTTCTTGTTTATTACACACTTAATCATGGTTTATTACATAAATTCTTCACTTTATACGACATGGAAGATCAATATTTCTAGTGTCTTTGGGTCTTTGGAAAATTACATAACAACTTAAAACATAAAACACAACATCTTTATTGAAAAACTTCTTTAAATGACCACTACATTCCCTCGTACATAGCATTGCATGGGATAACTTGAGGACATGCATAAGAAAAGGGTGAGCTATAAATCTGTGTAAGGGAATAAACATGGAATAACATGAGAATATAATATAGGTTAGACAATGGTCATATCAATGGAGAACAAGTGAAACATGAACATAAAGGCATGATAAAGCATGATAATCATAACATGAGATGTGGGAACAACACTTAACATAGAATTAGCATGTGCCAAGGCTCATTGCACATGGATCATGAGGGAACCCTCATTGAAAATGAAGCATGAGTAAACCCTTGTTTTACTTGAATTAGAATTATTCAACATTAATTTCACATGATTTATCATGATATTATACTTTACCCAATGCATTGGAGCACTATTAGGGTGTGCCCTTCTTAAACATTTCATTTCATGCATAAGTGTGCCTCATGGATCAAAAAACATGGAATCAATAATCATCATTTATTCCACTATAAAGGGATGTGGAATACAAAATGAAGCTTTATAATCAATAAGTAAATGTTAATAATGGTTAATAACCTTGATAGGGAAATGGGCATGTTATTCACTACACAATGACATTGGATTGGAAAATCGTATTGTGATTTCAGCAGTATAACGACATGAAATAAGAACTCATAAAAAAATGGTTGATGAGAGAGAAAGGGGTATACCATAATATTTACATGAAATTGAATGTAAGGGGTTATATATATAAATGTCCCAACAAACGTAATGGAATTTAGATGCATAATTCAAAACAATTACTTGGATGTAAAATAGGAGAGAGAAATCTCTCACGGAATTTCGGCATGGTAACAGGTGTACATTGGAGGAATTAATGAGAGTTAAAGGGGTCTCCCATCATCCAAACATAACGAATGAATAATAGGGGAGGTGCGAAATCATACCCCAAAAATTTTTAATTGAAAAAAAGGGCATAACAACTTAAAGAAAATTGGAAAAAAAAGAGAAAGGAATACATCCCTTAATTGGAATTGTGATCCCAATGGCTTGGGAGAGGCTTGAGAGAGGATTCATGGGATTTGGGGGTGCCTTGGGATGATTATAGAAAGGGGAGGTAAGAGTATGTACAATCGCCAAAGGCTATGAGTGAAGAGGAAGTGGGAGCATGGGTGGGTTTTTATAGGAAATGAGGGAAATTCTTTATTATTTAGGTTTGGGACACATCACATTAAACTAATCATGACCAAAAACCAGCCCATGGATTTTTCCCATGGTTTTTGAAAAAGGGGAGTGTAAATCAATATTTGATAATGCCATTGTCCAAAATCCTTAAAATAATAGGGTTGCTTATGTGGAGGTGAGTCACACTCTCATGGAAAACAATTTAAAAATACAAAATGTTTTATAAGCCTTAAAGGGTCCACTAATGATATATAAAATAAATAAAAATAAATAACATTATTTTAGTTTTAAAACATATATTGGTCGAACATACTATCTATATTATTTTATTACATCACTATTGGGTCATTATGATGTTATAAAACACATTATATATTTAAATGGTATTTAATTTTTATCCAAAAATTCGATTGTCTCAAAAAAATTTGAAAAATTCACCGTTGGATAATATCAACGTCCTAATTAAAAAATAATATTAATTTTATCTTAATAATTTAACAAATATGTTAATTTTACTTTTAAAATTTAAACTGACCTTTACCAAAAATTCCTAGGTTTTGACAAAAAACATCTTTCAAACCATAATAAAAATTTCAATTGCATTCATAAAATTATACAATAATTTATATTTAATAAAAAGAAATTTAATAATAATAATGATATTTTATTAAACTATTATTTAATTAAAAAAATCCATTAATTCATCAAAATATATTTCTTAGTTGAATATTAACTAAAAATACTATTTTTGTTTTAAAAACTATTTAAAATGTAACAATAAAAAAATGAATACACGTTCTTTATAAAAAAAATAATGTACATAGACATTGTGCTAGAGTCTTGTAACATAACCCCTTATAACACCCACATAAGACTAAAGGGTAAGGTGTTCGATAGTGAAAGACTCATGGGGTGGCTCAGATAACAACACTCGGGTGGTAATCTCTATTAACTTCCATTTCTACCATGGTTGGTTCTGCTTAAGCATAACGTGTTTGAGCTTGGCTTGGGCTTGGTCAAGAGTGAATCCCAATGATGTCACCTCCTTTCTAAGCTCTGACAAATGGGATTCGTATGGGGAAAGTCTAATGGATGAGTACATCACTTACTTTGTTAGAGTAAAATTGAATTTGTTAAAGCCCTATATTTATACTAATCAAGTGATCACTATTCATCGTCTATATTAGCAATGGTCTAAATTCAAAATGGTTGTTTAAAAAAAAACATAGAACCAAAAAAGTTAAAATTTTATATATCCATTTTACATAATAATACATTTGATTAGATCAGGAGGAATATTCATTAAGTAATGTTTGGGTCATTACAATATTTTACCCTTAAGAAATTTCCCACTCAAAATTTATATTTCCCACACTAAAATAGATTTTGGAAACTCTTCTTCATTACTTCTTCCAATTTCCATGTATCTTCATCAATCTTGTGGTTTAACCCTAACACCTTCACAAGAGGCATTGTCTTATTTCGAAGGACTTTTTCCCTATTATCTATGATATTCACTGGTTTCTCCTCAAAAGAAATATCAACCTATAATTGTACTACCTTTTAAGAGAGTACATGTTAGGGGTCTAGTATGTAATTCTTTAAAAGTGATACATGAAAGACACCATGTACTTTTTCCATGGTAGGTGGAAGTCCTAGTCGATAGGCCACAACCCTGACATGATCAAGAATATCTAAGGGGTCAATGTACCTTGGACATAACATCCATTTCCTTCCAAACCACATGAAATTCTTCCACGGGGATATGCATAGAAATACCATGTCTGCAACTTTAAACTCAAGGTCTCACTGATGGTTATCAGTATAACTCTTCTGTCGAATCTAGGATTCCTTTATATACTTCTGAATGGTTTTCACCTAATCCACCATTTCGTCAACCATTTCTGGTTCTAGAAGCTTATGCTGACCGAATTCATCCCATCATGCTGGTGTTCTACACCTCTTCCCATAGAGGGCTTCATATGGTTCTATTCAGATGCTTGAGTGAAAACTTTTGTTGTAGGAGAATTCAACCTGAGGATGTTGTTTATCCTATCCTCCTTTTAATTCTATTGAGCTCGTTCTCAACAAGTCCTCAAGTGTTTGGATAGTCTGCTCGGATTGGTCTTCAGTTTGAGGAAGATAGGTTGTACTGAAGTTCAGCTTAGTATCCATATCATATTGAAGACTCTTCCAAAAATTTGATGTGAATATTGGATATCGATTGGATACAATCTAGAGTGGTACCCTATACACCCTTACCCCATCTCTAATATATATCCTTTCCAGATTATCCAATGAGAAATCCTCTCAAATTTCAATGAAGTGTGCTGACTTTGTAAGATGATCCACAATAACACAGATTGCATTGTTTCCTTGGGATGTCTTCAGAAGTCCAGGTAAAAAGGCAATGGTGATGTTCTCTCATTTCCATGCTGGTATGGGCAATGGTTGCATCATCACCTTAGACTTTGGCCACTCTACCTTCACTTTTTGACACACCAGGCACTTTGATGTATACTGAACTATCACCTTCTTCATATTATCCCACCAATAATTCTCTCGGAGATCTCAATACATCATATTGTTTCCTATGTGAATAGAGAAATTTCAACTATGTGCATCATCCAAATGTTCACTCTTCAGCTCTGGACTTGATGGAACACATTGTCCTTTTCCAAATCTCACAATTACTTCTTCATTATCATTAAACTCCGATTATTTCCCTTTTATAATAGCTTCCACATTCATATAAATTCCCACATCATCATTTTATGCATCCTTTCACCTTTAAAAAATATATGGTTGAGTACTCATTTTTGAAAGGATTGATGATGTTCACTTCATTATAATTCCCATGTTAATCCTCATCAAATCTAAGAAGATTGGATCCTTCTCAATTTTCATAAATGATAGAATCGTTGGGTCCTTTATACATAAAGCATCTGCCACCTAGTTAGCTATCTAATGGGGGTAATGGATGAGCAGTCATAGTCTTTGATCAACTCTAACCATCTTCGTCTGTGCATGTTCTACTATTTCTATTTGAATATATACTTGAGGCCTCTATAATCCGTATATATTTCACACTTCTCCCCAAAAAGATAATGACACCATATTTTAAAAGTGAAGATCACCGCAGCCAACTCCAGATCATGCGTTGGATTATTCTGCCCCTGAATTTTCAATTTCATTGCATCATAGGCAATGAAATTGTCATTTTACATCAACACACAGCCTAGGACCTTCTTCGAAGAATCCATGAATACCACATAAAGTTTTCCACATGTGTTTAAAGTGAGAACATGTGTAGTGATAATCCCCCTTTTCATATCTTTGATGATTTCTTCGAATTAATCACTCCATGCAAACTTTAATACCTTACGATTTATCTTGGTAAGAGTGTAGGACAATCATGAGAAATTTCTCACAAATCGTCAATAAAATCCTACTAACCCCAAGAAGCTATGGATATCTGTTTCCAATGTTGGCCTCAGCCATCCCTCAATTACAGCTTTCTTGGATGGATCCACATATATGACATTTCTTGGGATGATATGGCCCATGAATGGGAAATACTTCTACCAGAACTCACACTTTCTATACTGCACACAGAGCATCAACTTTCACAAGGTCTTTAGTACAGTTCTTAGATTCTCCTCATGATTCTCCTTGGTTTTGAAGTATATTATAATATCATCTATAAATATGACAACAAATTTGTCGAGGTAATCTATAAAGACTCTATTCATCATGTTTATAAAGATTGTTGGAGCATTAGTGAGTCCAAAAGGCATTATTATGAATTCATAGTGCCCATATCTTGTATGAAAAGTCGTATTGGGGATATCTTCCTTCTTCACCCTTACATGATAATATCCCAACAGAAAATCTACCTTGGAATGTATTGTGCTCCACACAGCTGATCGAACAAATCATCAATTCATTGGAGAGGATACTTTTTATTTATCGTGATTTTGATAAGATCACGATAATCGATGCAAAGGCGCATTGACCCATCCTTCTTGTTGATGAAGAGGACTGGCACACCCCATGTTAAAGCACTTGGGCGTATAAACCCTTTATTCGGATTCTCCTGTAGTTGTTTCTTCAGCTCCTCAAGCTCCAGAATAGTCATTCAATTTAGAGTCTTGGTTATTAGAAATGCCCTGGGAATAAGGTCAATTGAGAATTCAACATCTCTTCTAGGAGTAAGACCAGAAAATTCCTCATAAAACTCTTTATCAAATTCCCTTAGAATAGTCATTCCTTAGAGGATAGTTTCTTCCTTTGACTCAATCATCTGAGCCAGATATGCATGCTCATAGGGCAGTAATATTAATTCTTGAGATGATGAAGCTAATGAAGATTTATCTTACTCCTTTCACATGTATATAATCCGAGGTCGATTCTCCATATGTATAGTGATTTCCCTCTCATGGAAATTTATGTTGGCTCTATATATGAAAAGCCAATTCATGCCGAGAATTGCATAAAATTCCACCAGATGGAGTATGACGAGGTTTTCCAGTAAGTTCACTCCACAAATTATGATAGGGATGAGTTATATTCATGGGATAAAATTATTTCCCCATTTTTCGTACTCACCGACATATTTACTTCCATGATTTGTGGTGGGGTTGGGATTTTTCGACTAAACTTTCGGGATATAAAAGAATGCGTAGAGTTGTGGATGATAACACTACCTTTCACTTTTTGATTCTGGTTCTGCATATTTACATCCTCCAAAACATCTTTGGGAAGATAACTATTAAAAACATAAAGGGTAATCCAAGGACAAAACCAATTACATATAAATTACTTTTATTTCCATATCTTATAAATCTATAAACTTAAATATATGTTATCCATGATCTACTTTCTAACATATATTCTTAGGGGAATTTTTTCAAATTCCCTTAACAATGGTTCATATTATGCTTGTAAATTTACCGAAGCATATCCCCCAAGAGTGTCGTAACCCAGAGTGCAACAAGGCTCGTTGTCGTGCCCCAGTTCCTATTCGAGTCTTCCTCAAAGGAGTGTTTTTGGGTTTTGCACCTAGGATACATCTGTGACAGAGCCACCTCTACCTACTCATATATGGACAAGGATGTATTTTCTTGATAAAACACTTACTCAATACTCATTAAAACATGTGGATGTTTTTATTATACATCGTCTTGTCTCTAAGGCTTCACTAGTTTTTTATAATCTTAATCCCAAAAATAATTAAACCTATCATTTGATACAAACGATAACAACCATGCCCTTTCATTAGACACTTAAACGGATTTATTAGATAAACGCTTCACTTGATATGACATGGAATATCATGAGGCCTTGTGTAATTGGGTCTAAATAACATTTCATAACATCTTCAAACATGAAACACAACATATTTATTGAAAACTTCCTTTACATGACCACAACATTCTCTCGTACTTAGCATTGAATGGGATAACCCGAGGACATGCATAAGAAAAGGGTGAGATATAAAGCCCAGTATGGGAATAAACATGGAATTACATGAGAATATAATACATGTTATACAATAGGAGTATCAATCGAGCCGAATAGAAACATTGACATAAATTCATGATAAATCATGACAATCACAACATGGAAATGTGGCAACAACACTTAACATGGAATTATCATGAGCCAAGGCTAATTGCACATGGAGAAGGAGTAAACCCTCATTGCACATGAATCATGAGTAAACCCTAGTTTCAATTGAATTATCAGGAGTTAACAATCATTTCACATGAAGTATCATGATACTATACTTTACCCAATGCATTGGAGCGCTATTAGGTTGCACCCTTCTTAAACATTTAATTTAATGTATAAGTGTTCCACATGGATCATAAAATATAGAATCACTCACATTAATTTATTCCAAGATAAAGGGGTGTGGAATATATACATGAATCTTTATAATCAATATTTAAATGTGTATAAAGGTGAATACCCTTGATAGGGAAATGGGTTGGTATTCACAACACAATTACATTGGCTTGGAAAATCGTAGTGCATTTTCGGCAGCATAACAGTGTGAAATAAGAACACATAAAAAATGGTTGATGAGTGAGAAAAGAGTGTCTCCTCATATTTACATGAAATGGATAGTAAGGGTTAATTTAGATACATGTACCAACAAACTTAAGGGAATTTAGATTCATAATACAAAATAATTTCTTGGATGTAAAAGAGGATTGGGAAACCCTCACGGAATCTCAGTATGGTAACAAGTGTGAATGGGAGGCATTAAAAAGAGAGAAAGGGGTCTCCCATAATTCAAATATAAAGAGGTAATTATGAGTGAGGTGAGAAATCGTACCCAAACATTTGGAATTGAAAAAAATGGAATACCATCTTAATGAAAATTCGACAAAAAAGTTAAAGGGATAAATCCCTTACTTGGATGTGTGATCCCAAAGGCTTGGAAGTGGATTTAGAGAGGCTTATTGGGAGCTGGGGGAACCTCAGAAGGATTATAGAGAATTGATGGAAGATTTTGGACTAACTTCAAAGGCATTGAGTGAAGAGAAAGTGGGAGCATGGGTGAGTTTATATAGGAAAGGAGAGGGAATTCTTTATTATTTAAATTTGGGACACCTCATATTAAAATAATCAAAACCACAAACAAGCCCATGGTTTTTGGCCATTGTTTTTGCTAAAGGGGAGTTGAAAAAAATATTTTATAAGGCCAATGGACGAACTTTTTAAAATAATATGGTTGCTTATGTGGAGGTTAGTCACATTCTTATGGAAAACAATTTAAAAATAAAAAATGTTTATAAGCCTTGAAAGGTCCATTAAATCTTTGTAAAATAAATAAAACAAACCCGAAATAACATTATTTTAATGGTAAAACATATATTGGCCGAATATAATGTTTAAATTATTTTATTAAAACACTATTGGGTCATTATGATGACATAAAACACATTATATATTTAAATAGTATTTAATTTGTACCCAAAAAAGTGACTGCCTCAGAAAATTATGAAAAACTCAACGTTGAATAATTTTGACATCCTTATTAAAAAAATAATTTTAATTTTATCTAAATAATTTTATAAATATTTTAATTCGTACTTTTAATATAAAAACCAACATCTACCAAAAATTCCTGGGTTTTGACAAGAACCGCTTTCAAACCATAATAAAAATTACAATTGCATTTATAAAACTATACGATAATTTATATTTAATGAAAATTAATTTAATAATAATATTATTATTTTATTAAGATATTATTTAATTCATAAATCCATTAATTCATCCAAATAGATTTCTTAGTTGAATATTATGTAAAAATATTATTTGTGTTTTAAAAAATATTTAAAAAGTGACAATAATAAAATAAATGCACATTATTTATATAAAAATAATGTAAATATTCATAGTGATAGGGTCTTGTAACATAACCCCTTATAACACCCGCATAATACCAAAGGGTAAGGTGTGCGATGTTGAAAAACTCTTTGGGTGTCTCATACAACATCGCTCAGGTGGTAATCCCTACTAACTTACACTTCTCCCGTAGTCGATTCCGCTCAAGCTTAACGTGTTCAAGCTCAGCTTGGACTTGGTCAAGAGAGAAGCCCAATGACGCCACCTTCTTTCCAAGATCCGACCAATGGGCTTCATACTATTCAAGTCTAATAGATGATGCCATCACTTCCTTTGTCTGAGTATATTGGATTTTATAAAGCTCTATATTTATACTAATCATGTCATCATTGTTCAATGACTATATTAGCAACGGTCAAAATTACTAATAGTATTTTAAAATCAAAAAATAGAACCAAAGAAGTTAACATTTTATATATCCATTTTATGTAATAATAAATTTAATTATATTGAGAGGAATTTTCATTAATGAAATTTTGGGTCGTTGTGAGACCAATCCAAACAAGTGATGAATTTATATGTGGGGAGCCTTGAATTATTATTTCTATGGTATTAAAGATTCTACAATTTATTTCACTATTTTATGAAAAGATGTTATTTCATTATTATTCCATCATGGATCTTGTTCATTGATTCCTTTATGCTTAATGTATTATAAATATCCAATATTTATCCCATGCCTCATGATTCTATGAATGGTTGGGTATGAATTTCAAATGTTAATCTCATTTTCTCACACCCTTATTCTCTTGATATGATTATATACGATCATTGATGTATATCTCTAGTTTTTAACCTTACTGAGAATCTTTGGTAACATTTTACTAAGTTTTCATTTCATATAGATAAAAAGGAATGTTTTCAGTATGATATGAGAATGAAAGGTGGTAACTAACAAGAAATATGTGAGAGATGATGTAAATGATTGAAAAACTAGTTGTCTATGAATAAAAATATCCAAAGATACCAAAAGATTCTAATTATATAATGTTTTGTAAAGATATATAATCAATAATCTTCTATTAAGATGTTATATTTATATATTATTCATCATTCGCCTCAGGGAATGTAGCTGATGGTAAATAACATCAGTCATATAATTGCCCCAAATAGCTTATAAATTCATCATTTAAATACATTTATAAAATAGAATAATGAATATATTTTCCCCATTTATCAAATTTAGGTGACAAAAATTGATCATGGAAGTCATCATGTCACACGGGTTGAATATGAATTAAAATATCCGAACATCTTTTGATTATATGAGGTCCAAGTGGATGTCTCCATTGTAAATTTTTTACCAATAAATAGATGGATTTAAATTAAATATACGTGTTTCAACCTCACCTATGAAAAAATTTAACACAAACAATGTTTGGAAAATATTCATATAATGTATCTGTGGTTCTTTTATCAATTGAACATAAATATTCTAAAAATAAGGTATTAGGGTTTGAACACATTTTTTTAGTTTTCATTGTTTCCTTCTTATCAGGTAAACTCAGAGATGTGAACGAAAAATTTGATCCTAATAAATAATAAAATGATAAATATCATCCACCAGATCTCAAAATACTAACCCATCTCTATTTATAAAAATATTAAATACTTAGAAGAATAGGTGGGGAAGACCCCAATGAGGATCCTCAAACATTCAAAAAAGGGGTGTCATCCAATATTGGTGGGTTTTATGGGAAATTTTTGATGACCAATACTTATGAAACCTTGATTAAGTGCCTATATTACAATATTGTTAAAATATATACTCGATCATATCAGGTAGGAGCGATCAAACCTGCAGTCATGAAGAACAATAAAAATAAATGATTCACATATTATATTGTAAATATAAAATGCACATCATGTAAAAATTCATGTATCATTGATATTATTCGAAATATCCATATTCATATACCAAGGTTAGGAAAAAGAATAAGAGAGAACAGATTCTCTATAAGAGTTACAAACAGAACATGGAATCATGAATTAATGCGGCATAATAAACATGGAATGTAAATTAGATGAATAAACAATCCATTTAATCAATAACTTTAGCATTAAATGCATCCATATATAATATCAAATGTATTACTCTCATGGATCATAATAAATAAATTATAAATGGAGAAAAATATTACTACTGGGTGTCATTATCACATACATAATCATATATATTCCATCAATACATTTCAACAACAATGTTTAATATATGGGTGGGTACATACCAAAAACATATTTAATCTGGAAAATAATTCATCTAATTAGACTATTAATGCATCAAGTGACTATCTATAATCGGTCTTCAACCATCACTACATGCCCAATGTATTACTTATACTATGAATGATAAATTTAATTCAAAAACTATATGCCTTATAAATAAATATCATTATTGGGAAAATAATTTAGATTTATCATGATTTCCCATAGTCAACTAAATAATATTCATCGTAAAACACCATATGTAAAAATTATATATTTTTTAGGAAACATTAATAAAAATAATAATTAATATATATTTAAGATAAATGTAGTGTTTAATTATCACGTGAATGTTAATGTTTCAATGGAAATTTAATTTCCAAATTGGAATCAAGAGATGACATATGACCATCAAAAATGTATATTTTGGTGTAAAATTAATTCTTATTAAGAATGGAAGAAAATAATTAAAATAATTATTAATAAATATTTTTTTGAAAAATAATATTAATATTATATAAAAAGTTAATGGATTTAATTACATAGAAAATAAAGTTCTCATCAAATGTTTTAATGATATTTGGTTTATATGTCAGAAATGACATTGGTATGTTAACTATAGTAAAAGTGTCCATTGTTAAATCATCTCTAGAATAATAATCAGAACATAATTATCATTTTTTTAAAATAATTTATTCTATTAAAATCAATCAATAAATATGTTTATAGAAAATTAACTATGTTACAATCGTGGAGACGGTGGGTCGTACGTAATCATGTGTAACATTTCAATTTTACAATGATCCTAATGGAATAAATATAAGAAATATTTAATATTTTAAAAATAATCTTTATATTACAAATACCAAAATAGTTTATTAAATAATATTATATATACAATTCGTGGGATGTGGTGGTATGAAACAAATCACATCACTTCATGGGGTGTGATTATCCATACCTATGCACGAACAATGCTATCAGTTTTTAATGAAATGAGTTGTAAGAAAATATACTATGTATCGAATTTTAGAAATGAAAAACATAAACTAAATATCATATTTATAAATTAAATCCATCATTATAACCATCCGTGAGTAATAGTAATGAAAAAATAATTACATCAGTTTGTGAGGTGGTAGAACTCAAAACAAATGAACAAAAGTTGTGTTTCCCATTTGATGTAAGCGAAGATGGATATAAGTTATTCCGTTAAATTAATAAAATCTTATTATAGTTATTATTATTTTGTTATTAATTCATCATGTTTGTTGAATATTTTATGGAGTTAATAGAATAAATGAAACAAAAATGCATTGTTAATAACGATGCATTTTATTTAGACAACCACTTTATGTTTATACCAAAATACTTCATAAGAGTTTTTTAAAATGAAACTACGGATACTATGTTATAGGCATTGATGTAATTAAGTGATTTTTGCAGGTACTGGGGGACCCGAAAGTCTCTTTATGTGTTGATTGGAGTGGAGATTTGGTGTTCTTTTAATAGTGAGGGAGAGGGAAAAATTAAAAAAAATTATAAAATCAAATATATTAATGGATTACTCAAGAAAAATGGATTTAAAAAGGAAGTTTTACAAATAATATATAAAATATACTCTAAAAATATCCATATAATTGTAATTATAAAATGAATTTTGACATTTTAATCCTTATCCGTTTAGATTAACCCCGAATAAATCGGTTTTAACATTAACAATGTTAACAGATTTTTATTGTGTTTACTGTCCATTATGGTAAAAAATTAAGTTGTCCATTTTACCTAAAATTTGTTAATATGTTTAAATTTTTTTAATCCATTTTATAAAACTCAATTAAGAGAAGTGTAAGAATTTAATTTATAATTAAACCCGAAAATCACAATAAAAACTCATTTTTCATGAAAAATGTATTTTCAAGTATAAAAATGTTTTCATACTAATTTGAAGTACTAAATTCATTACAAAGACCCTAATTATTTAGTAAATAATATAATTTAACAAATTTTTCATCGAAATCATTTTTAAAAAGGGTTTTTTATATTCTTAAATTATAATGATTGTTTTTGAAAAAATAAGTAAGTTCCACTAACCATTCAAAAATAAAACATTCTAGAAAAATCACAAAATAATCTCACTATGATCTTTTAAAAATTATTATTCGATAAAATTATCTTTATTTTATCAAATAAATTATCTAAAAGTTGTAAAAATTAATTATATTCACAAGAATAAAAAAAATAATTTCTAAGGAAAATATTTTTTAGAAAAATATTACTTTTCTAAAAATTAAGTTCTCATTAAAAAATAATTTCTCAAAAAATTTGTAATGATTTAGTCCTTTATGTATATTTCAGTATTTAGTCAATCCTATTCATATAACCAATTCAACACCTTTTTTTAAAATATCATTTGTAAATAATAATATGTTGTTGTTTTTCAGGATCAACGTTGCATGCCATATATGCTATAAAATATTAAAAATAACATGGAGTTATATTCACCCACCCAAATGGTTATTTAATACTTAATATCATATACTTCCTAAAAACCCATGACTGTTACCAATATTATCAAAATAACATCACTTAAAAAATTAAAAGAGGCATCAATGCCTTTTATCTTTTGAAAACCATAAGCATATAAACCCATAATGATATCTACAACTATTAAGTGAATAACATGTGAAAAAATATAAGCTTACAAAAATTAACACAATCTTCATTCTTATAATATAATCAAATAATATTTCAATAAATTAAAAAATATAACAGTCATTATCATGATGAACTAAATCACATTTTTTTCAAATCACTAAACTATCATAGGGTAAACAATATGGTCCCATTTAATTAATTAATGTTAGTAATATCAATAATCCTTATAATTGGATGAATGGAATAACATACTTCTTTTATAGTTATAAGAGTTAACCAATGAAATTGTCAATTTTATTGTATAGTTCCCTTATTACCCAAACATGATGTATTGTGAAATAAATTTTACTTTGTGATGAAAGTCATTTCCCTCCATCAAAATAAATAATTTTACTTGATAATTCATTTATATACACCATTATTTTCCACACATAAAATAATTTTCTATTCCATTGTGTAAATATTCTAGGATTCTATTTTTGAATTTCTAATAAGAAATAAATTGAAATTTTATTCCCCTATGGTCTCCACTATCTGGGATCATAGAAAAATATTTTATTCTATTAGTCTGTAAGTCTAAGAGATGGTTATGGTGTATTTTATTAAAAACAATTCATGATAATTTATTAAGAATGATCATAATATCTTTCATTCTAGTCAAATTTAGTTTATCATAAAGACCACAACTCTAATCACGTTCTGTGTTAACATTATTTATTTGAGTTCTAGAGATTGAATAAAAACCAAAAATCATAGTATGAGTAATACCATCTGAATTGGGAAAATACATATACTCTAACCTATCAAAGTTTCAGTATGTGATCCTATATGTATTATTCTTCTCAATGTGTGTTATTCAAATATGTTTCTTAATCAATATTCTCCTAAATCTACTTCATATGGTTTCAACTATACGTCTTGTAAAAAAACTATAAAGACCCCAAATAATATAACCGAGAGTCATTTTATACTTTATTACATTGGTATAAAATATAAATAATCACATCCTAGAGGGTCGATGAGTTTTTTATTCTTGAAGAACCAAATACATACATGATTCTCATATTACATTGAAAATATCCAATGCATATCCTAAAAACATTTTTGAATCATTGATATTATTTATTGTATGAGTCTTTATATCATGAAAAGTAGAAAAAAATAAATGGTGAAATCGTATTACTAGTAATAGTTACATATATAAGAAAATATCATAAATCAATAATGCATAATCAATATCAAAAGGTAAATAAATGGAAAAAACTTCCATTTAATCAATAACCTAAGAACGAAATTGATCCTTGTATAATATCAAATGTTGTAATATCATAGATAATAATTATTTAATTTTAAATGAAGTAAATTCTTAATATTGGATGTCATGATCTCAAACATCAAGATATCCCTTCTATCAAGACCTTGCACCTAGAAAGTTCAATAGATGAGAAGGTATAAAAAAACACTTTTATTTTAGACTAAGGATTCGTTTCATGAGACTATCAATGCATCAAGGGATGTCTATAATTAGGACCTACCTAATAATACATTTCCAATGAATTACACATATATTAAATGATAAAATTAATCCCTAAAATTTATTCATTATCAAAAAATATTTTTATTGAGTAGTGAATATGAATTTAACAATATTTCCTCTATTAAATCAAATATTATTCATAATAAAAACCATATGTATAAATCATATATAGTTTTAAAAATTAAGGATATACATGATTAAGAGTATGGTTATCTAAGATAAATATAGAATCTAATGATCAATAATATTTAAATGTTTCAAGGTAAATTTAATTTCCAAAAAAAATTAATCAAGATATGTGAGATATTCCTTAGAAAAGTAGATTTTTTATGAAAAAACAATTCGTTTAATGAATGGAAATGAAACATTTAAAATTTATTTTGATAAAGAGTTTATATTAGAAATAAATTAAATATTATATAAATGTATAAATGCTGTAAAATGGTTATGGATGATGAAATGTTCCTTAATTCTATAAATTTTAAAAGCATTCCTGTTGTCGTTTTTTATAAAAAAGATGAAAATGTCACATTCATGGAAAATATTAGAATGGTTCGTTTTAAAACCAAGAAAAACATTGTGGTTAACTTAAAATTTTTATAAATGTCATTTGAGAAATAAAAATTAATTTCATAAAACAATTTTTAATAATATGGACATAGATGAAAAATACACCCAATAATAATGATAAATAATATTAGGTTTTCTTTTAAACATTTTGTTTCATGAATCATGTTCCAAAGAGTGGTATTTTTAAAATAAAACATGGAACCCCTTTAAATATTAATACCTAATTGAAACTTTCATCACTATTAATAAATATATATTCATGTTAAATTTATTAAATGTGTATTATATACACCACATAAATGTAAATAGGTGCATAATACCAACTATGATTCCGTTGACTGTAAATTTTGATGAAATTAATTAAAAAGATCATATCAATTAAATGGTAATTACAAAATTTAGAGATTCTGTGTAAAATATATAAATCCAAAAAATTTAATTATTAATACAAAATAATATAATCATAGATCATTTCACACATAATTTTTATATAATATAATTAATTAGGTAGTGATATAGCCCAACGAAATGAAATTCAGTTAAGGGACCCCTTACGTCATGTATGACTCATCATGTAAACAATTTATTTGAAGGGATAATAAATATATGTTTATTATTTACACTCATAGGAATATATTTATTTTCTTTTTCAGATTATTTATTTATTACTTTTTTATATTCAATTACATAATCTGTTATGTTTGTGTTGGACGTTTAGTTAATATTTGGTTCATATGTCTTAAATGATTGCGGCTATTTGACGGTGGTAAATAGGTTATAATTCCATCATATATATAATAATAATAATTAAATAATTAAAATTTTGATACATAAATTATAATTTTAGGACCAATGATTATATATGATTTTTAGAAATGAATTGTGTTATAATCATAGAAACAGTAGGTCATATGTAGGCATGAGTAACATTTCTATTTTCTAAAAATCATGGTGGAAATAATATAATGATGATTTTCTATTTATAGAATTATAGATATATAAAGAACAACATGTTATTTATTTATAAAAATTAAAGATATATATATACCTTCAATGTGATACAATGGTGAAAAAAATCACATCCCTTCATTGAGGTTGTGGTCCACAAATACAAATGAACAACATTATAATTATGCAATGAATATAAATGTAAGAAAATATATGATAAATTAATTTTATAAAATTATAATTATTTCAATAATATCATATATATACATTGAATCCATCATTACAACTATACTTTACAGGCAGTGATAGAAAATGGATTATACTTATTTGTAAGGAAATAGTCTATCGTACATATAAATAACAGATTTAATTCAAATTTGATGGAACTGGTGGTGGATATATGTTATTACATTAAAATAATAAAATATAAATATAAGTATTATACATGTTTTATTATTTAATATTGGTTTAATATTATATTAAGAAGGAATAATAATAAAGACAATAAAAACTCGTGGTTAAGAAATATAACTATTCTTTAAGGAACCTCTTTAGGTTTATACCTAATGCTTTCCTATGATGGTTTTCTGATCAGACATGGGAACATATTTCGTGGGAATCGAATTAAATAAGGGAATTGGGTAGGTATTGGATGATCCGATAAGATATTTACGTGCGAAGAGAAGAGGATAGAAGAGGATCATCCTTTTATAAGTGGGGGAGAGGACACATATAGAAAATAAAAAAGATATTAACATACTTCTCAATATAAATGGTTCCAAAATGGAACTTTTTAAATATTATATGATATAGGGTTGAAATATGAATATTAAATTCAAATTATATTTATATTTATGTCATTTTATCCCTTTTATCAACAGTTCAAACCCCCAGTAAATCGGTTCTAACATTCAATATATTAACAAATTTTTACTATTTTTCTTATTTTTTATGACTAATTTTTTTACCTTATAAAAATTTATAAATTATAATATTTCCAAAAAATTATTCAATTTTATAAAATTCATTTCTGAGAAGTGTTTGAATTTAATTTTATATCAAACACATAAAATAAGAAAAAAAAATTTTCAGAAAAATTCCTTTTTATGTATAAAAATACTTTCATACTAAATTTAATTAATAAATTCATTCTAAATACCATAATTAAATTATTAATGAAATAATTGACCAAAATTTTCATTTCTATCATTTTAAAATAAAATTTATCCTTTTAAATTTGGTAAAGGAAAAGATGGTTTTTAATAAAAATATTTATTTTTCACTATTTATTGAAAAATAATTCATTTTAAAGAAATTTCAAAAAATAAATATAATATAATTTAGATTTAATGATTTAAAAAATAATTTTTTTATATAATATGGTTTCTAAAAATGATAAAAATTAGTAATTTTATTTTCTTAAAAGAAACAATAATATTATTTTTTAAATTAAATGTAATTTTCTATAAATGACATATCTAAAAATTGAAAGCTCATTTACGAAGAATTAATAAATTATTTTATATTATGTATTTACATTATATATATATATTTACTCGTTAATTTTTTTAAATTTTACTCATACTTTCCATTTTAACTACTAGGTTATAAATGTCATATTTGTAAAATAATATTTGTTTTGTTTTTAGGCTTGATACCATGTATCATATATGATATAAAAAATGGTGTTTTTTTAAAATATTTTGGTGTTATATAAATCTGCTTGGGGAGGGATATTAATAGAATACATTGACCAATTCCACTATAACCACTAAAGAAGAAGTGAAATATATCTCCTTCCTTAAGAAACAATACATTTTTTGTGGAAATACATGAGGATTCCTAAACTAGATCCCCATTTCGTTTCCCATTAATTTTATTTTTATGATGAACACCATGAATGAAAAAAGTAATAATGAGAATGCATCTAAAATATGCTACTAAAGTGGAGGTTGAAGTGAGTAAACTGGCCAAATATAAATTTATTTGGGGATTTCAGTAACCAAAGAATCTTATAAGTATTTTCCCCATTAGTAAAATTAATACGAAAATATGAGTATTAATTAAATTTTAGTATATAAACCAGTATTTTCCAATATATGATTTCCATTTTCCAATCACTAAACTATTAATCAATGAAATGGTTGGATTCTAATCCCACTCCTCCATGGACAGGTAATCCTGATACAACTAGATCTAAATGGATCATGAAGCTAAGGAGGAAACTACCTTTATATAAAACTATGGAGTATAATATTATCATGTTATGACCTTTATCTATAGGAAAATTAGAACCATATATCAATGTACCATGCACCATGTCTTCGAGCCCTTTTTAGATATGACTGTGGAGTTCTACAAGGATGATCTGGTGGACACGTCTCAACAATGTTGTCAATATATGGACAAACTTGAAACAAATTTAAATGGAAAGGGATAACACACCTTAAAGATGAACACTATCATAGTAACATTATGGAAATTTCTTATCCTAATGGAGTTTCATTGATAATCTTAGTTGGAATTAAAAATAACTATTCAATTATAAATATTTATTTATAGAATATAAAATAGTTGAGGGGACATCAATAGATTAATTACTATCAAATATGAAGTATAGGAAACCTCATCTAAAAATAATTTTAATTAAAATTTTAAATTTGGAAATAGGTTAGTTATTAGTGGGAAACATGTTTTTTTAAATCATACTACAAACTCAAAAACTATTTTCTAAATCGATGGGTCCTGATGTAATTTGTAGAAGTGAAGCCACTCATTCTCTATATGGTGAACATATAATAATTTCTATGTGTTATAATTTATTGAAATAATTATACATGAACATATAATGGTATTTATTATCTCTATAATATAATTTCAGATTTTAAGGCATCGTATTCTGTATTAGAGGAAAACATCCCCGTTGATATTTTTTCAACCAAAAAATTGTGAAATTATTTGCAACATTGTGGGTTCCATTTAATCATCCATGTTTTTTCCCTAAAATACATTCAATGATAAATTATATCAATTGGTTGACTATTATAAAATGTGTTCATTCTATATAGGTTTGATATTGAAGTCCTGTCATTGAAGTTAATCAAGGGGAAAGTGTTTTCGTATTCCCTTGTAGTGAAATATAATATAGATAAATCACTACTAAGAATATCATTCATTAATGAAGATATTTTATCCATTTTTGAATCTTCCCAAAAATGTGATATGAATATTGGTGGATCATCTAGGAGTCCATCGGGTAGAAGGATGGAAAACCCAAATCTCAAGAGGGTTAGATAAGAGGTTTTAATCCATACCATAGTAAAATAATTCATGTCTTACTCCTCGTTAATATTAGAAAAATATAGTAATAATAAGGAAAAATATGAATCCTTAATTATAATCTTACAATTTGACATGTAGACAGTAGTGGACTGATTAAATATTATGGGTGACATATAGTAAGTAATAAAAAAATTATATGGCGATTATTCATTCATGATGGAATAATTGATTCCACTATTAGATTAAATATGAGGGATTATGTCATAATAATTCTTAAATCTATCCCTATCTCACATCCCAATCTCACAAAATGAAAAGAAAAATGTATTTTGAAATTTATCTAAATTGATAAAATGTTTTAAAAAAGATGATGTGCTCATCTGCACTGCACAACAATTGAAGTTTTCTGAATTAAAAAATAATGATATATGGAAAATTAGTGAAATAAATTACACTATAAATAAATTTGATCCTATATCCTCTTTAATTGATGTAATAGTTTTAAGGATATCTTATATAGTATACTACCTCTAATATAGAATCCTCTGATTTGATATAACCATAAGGGAACTAGTCTATAATTTACCAGAGAACATCATCCTTTATGATGCCCTTAATTACATGAAATTCATCTTTAAATGATTATTTGACAGAGACATATTTAATTGAATTGAAGGGGGATAAACCTATACTATTATTTAGGAAGTCCTTCTCAGCACAAGCACTGACGACTAGTCATGATTTCTTATTTTTTCCGAATTAAATTACCTAGGTAATTTTTTCCATCCATGATGAATTATTGTATAGAGTTCATGGATAAATATTATTCATATAAAATAAATTCCCAAAATTTTAATCAACCCCCTAATTTATTTAACACCCCCATGTACTCTTGGATATTTTTTGCATGGGTTACAAAATTTGTGGGGCTATATCCCAAAAATATATCTATGAATTTGAAGTATATCCTTGATACTATTGAATTATTCTCTATCAGGTATAAATAAATATCCCTCATGAAATTCATCCTTATAAATAACATCAAATTCATGAAGAATAACATCATCACCAGATTTAGTGTCCCTTACACAATATTGATTGATAATGAATAAAATATTTGTACTTATAAATTGGAATGGTTACATTAAAAAATAGTATTCCGTCTAACAATTTTTTTATTATATCTTGAATTAGTAAATGGACAGATATAATCGAACAAAGAGACTATATCTAATATCCTTTAGAAAATAATTGAAAAATATTGGAATTATTGGATGTATGAAATCCCATATTTTTTGCTGGTTTATTACATCACAACTCGTACCACCAAACATGTTACATTGAACTCATTTATATAAGAGACATATGTTTCTCTTCCGTTTGAGAAGTAATTTACCTCACATATAATTTTCATCTAAAGTAAACATTTAAATGATTAGTATTTTATGATAAGGATTTATAAGTTAATATTAAATTATTAGAAAATGTTGTTCATGTTGTACAACCTAGAGGTTCATCAGAATAATTTTTCAAAAGTATTAAATCATAAGATTCTCCTATATTCATACATCCAATGAGAACTGGTGTTTTCATTTAGAACTCCTTGGATTCTTGGTAAGAAATCACCAAATATAGAAATAATATTTGAATGAACATACACCATATATAATTTATACTCTAACAGATCCTACTCCGTGATTACAAATGATAGAGTCTATATCATGCCAAAAACAATCTTATCATTTCACAATAAATACATTATATAATTCCATGATAGGTACACCATTTACTTGTCATGTGATATAATCCTACATGAAAAAATAATAATGGTCTTTATATATATTTTATTGTACATAAATCCTTTTCTCATGGTGCAATAACTCACAATAAAATCATTCATGTGTGGTTCTAAACTACACGCCATCCATGTCCTAGTTGTATAACTTTAAACAACATGTCATGTGGCCTATCATGAAAAAATTTCAACTAATTAGAGTTGTCTACTCTATGAGAACTAAAATTCATATACACAATATATATTTTAATAAAAAATACAAAGTATATAGTTTCTTTTCTATATAAATATGTTTAAAAAAATATACCATGTTTAAAGAATTTTTTCTTAGTGTTTTCTCCTCTCATCCATTTGGAATCTTATACAAGAAGAAAATTTGGATGGAGCCACCTCACCCTCTCCTGGAATTGAGACATTATACCTGATTTTCACCCTCAAAAACATGAGGATGATGATATTCTATTTTTTATGGAGCTTGATCAATGAAAATTTCCTTGGATAGGTCCCCATAATATGACCTTAAACATAATAAAATTTATTTATGAACTAGATTACTAAAACAAATATATAACATTATTTTTGGTCACATGAAGTTAAACAACATGAAATAAGGTACATAAAATATTAATTTAAATTATTGAAAGTGGACCATTCAATATAACCATAAAAATACTTTGATAGGTCTATCACATGTGTACTTGAATCATAAAGTTCCCCTTATGTAATTACTCATCTAATATAAAGGATTTTATTCCATGAATAGATTATGTTTATGGACACAATCACTGAAAATAAATTTAGGTTTTTCTTACAGAAAGAAAAAAAATAAACCATATAAGAGATATGTGTTTCTTGATTCCTAACGCCTCCTGATAAATATTGATGCCTCGATTTACAACCTCAATCCGAATTCAATATTCCAATTCCATATTATGTTTTTTATAGTGATTATCTCTTCCCTCAATCACATCAGGTTTAATCCTTTTCCCTTATTAGAGAATACTTAAATTTGTCTATATCCTACATGTACATGAGACATATCTATACACAGATATTCTATATGACAACTATATGTCACATTATTCTTGTTATCATGGTATGTGTACTGATCCCTAGAACAATAATCTTGGGCCTAGCTACAGATTCCAAAAATTCCCATCATCTACAAATGTATGGTCTTCTCATTAGCATTTTGGATTTCTATTTTAGACTCTATAATGTAAAAATATATTGCACCATAATTTTCATATATGGTTTTTAAATCTCATTAGGGGAATATTAATTATGTATCATAAGGATTCATGAAAGAATATTATAGGACTAGTATCATGGGAAACAATGACACATGAACAAATAGTTCATAATAATATCCCATTAAGTTCTACATTACTTGAACCCTTCATATAAAAATCATTCCTAAAATATTTATTCATAGCATGCTGAAAGGAACCATAACTGTGGGTGAGCACAGATACTCAGTAAATTTAAACATGGGAGATTTTAATTATCACTTAATAATAACATATGTTTATAGGTAAAATTTTAAATCCATTTCCTTATAATAATAGTCATAAAATTCAATAATGTAGTAAATCTTGTCAGTTTATAAGATCGGAATCATAAAGCAATCAATGAACATGAGCCATGGTAGTATACCACTGTTGTTAGACCTAGAATTGTGGAATAAATAAGCATATAATGGATTCGCCTAAGTAGTGAAGGATTCACTTATATTATAATAATATTAGATTCATTTCACTCCCCAAACCATCGTAGCATAAATTTTTACACCCATGTCTATCATAGTGTATTGGGTTCACTCCCCTAACCACTGTAGATATAATGGTCCAAACTTATCACTATCATAGAGGGTAGAGTTCCTTACTAAACTGGGTAACACCCCATTCTATTCCTTTATTATCATGTGATACCAATAATTACCACATGAATTTAAGGTAGATATAGGTCTCACCCATCACATGATGAAAATAATAAATATGTGTGACACAAGATCATAAAATGTTCATCAAATCAAACCCAGTGAAAAAATGGATTTCATAAACATTTTATCATAGACTAAAAAATTAAAAACGAAAGGATTTGAAACAAATACTTTCATCATAAACATAAAACATTAATATATTAACAAGTATGGTATTATTGAGTCATATCCACAATAATTTAGTAGTTAAATAAATGTATGTTTTCATTGATAAATCGAAATACCATTAAAATATCATTAAACATTTTTTAGGAGAATATCCATTCCATTTTGAAATATTTTTTTACTATATAAAAATTCTAAAAAAACAAGGAAAACATTTTCTAGGAAAATATATATGTAATATTGTAATGGAAGAATCAATTAATTTAGTGTTTATTATGGTAGTATATTCTTATCATTATGTATAAGTAAAAAGATAAAAACTCCATTAACACTTTTGGAAAAATTAAAAAATTACTATATTTAGAAAATGACATGAATATTACATTTAATTTTTTTTTAAAAGTAAAAATTAGGTAAATATGACATTTATAAATAATTAAAGAATATTATAAATAATTTTTAAAATACTTGTTGAATACATGCATATGAAATAAAAATTATATTCAACGTATAATTTAAATGATATCTATTCTTTCATAAATACATATTTTCTTTATCAAAAGTACTTAAGATGAGAAGAATGAAATAAACTCATTTATTTTAAATAAATAACCAAATTATAATACAATTCATGTAACACCCTGACCCCAGTTATCCAGAGTCTGTCCATTATTTTAATACATTTTCATGATTTCAAGGAACCATGTCCTGATGTACTGATCAGTTTAGTAGTCTTGGAAAATAGATTATATAAATGAATTTTACATTACACTTTATAACATACAACACAACATAAATAATCTTTTATGAACGCCATTATTCCATTAACTCTGCATATCAATTACAATACACTTCTTGGAATCCTTGGATAAATAAAAAAAGAAAGGGGTGAGCTCAAACGCTAAGTATGGGTATGCAATACAGTAGACAATAACATAAATATTATTCATGGTGAATAATTAAAACCACATGCCTTACTAATAATAAACATAAATAGTTTTGCGGTAGGAATATGAGATGAGTAAATAATACCATCATAAAACAAAATCATGGGTATTCTACTAGTCTAATGATCATATGAACCATCAATATTATTTTCATAATGAGAGAATGTATAATACCAAACTTTAATTTCTATGTCAAGGCCTCGTGCCAGGACCTATGAGATAACTATAGCCAGACCCAAACCGAGAGAGCCTATAGAACCAGACTCCATCCCGAAGAGCCTCTGTAACTAGACTCCATCCCGGAGTGCCTCTGTCACCGGACTACATCCCAGAGAGCCTCTGTAACCGGACTCCATCCTCAAGAGCCTCTGTAACCAGACTCCATCCCGGAGGGCCTCTCTAATCAGACTCCATCCCGGAGGGTCTGTTGTAACTGGACCCCAACCCAGAGGGCTTACATTTATCAGTCCCCAACCCAGAACATACTAGTCCAATACATTCATCATAAGAAAAGGTTGAAATATAACATAAACATTCATATTAAAACTAGCATATGAAATGTCAATACTTTAACCATAAACCATGAATGGTATATGAAAAGCACATCCATAGTCAAACATATCACAAAAATATCAATAAAATATGGATTTTTTGTATCATAATAAATCAATATCAAATAAACGTAAAACCCATCAAAGTATATTGACATAGATGAAATCAAAACCTTTTTTAGAGAAATATATCTTTCTATTTTGAAATCATTTAAGAGTCACAGAATTATAAAAAAAATTTATTATGAAAATATTCTTATAAGATTGTAAGGGAATCTTTGGTGATGTAATAATGGCGAATAATAGCCGCCCCTCTATATAAGTTAAAAAAACATTCTTACAATAATTTTGTCAAAAAGGTTAAAAAGTACCATGTTTGGAAAACAACAAAAGGATTCCTTTCAAACCATTTTAAAAAAGTCAAACACGGTTATAAATGAAATTGACCCATAGTATATTAAATGGTAAAAATGTTTTGGAATACATTTTTCAGAAACTTGGATGTGGTTGATAAAGAGGTCCTAGTAGATACTTACATTAAAACAATCTCAGATAATAAAGAGATTGTGAAATTGACCCTTACCTCGTTGAAATCAATGATGTCATATGAAAAATAGTCAATAACCACAAAATGAATCATAGAATATCATGAATATAATGAGAATCATGATAATATATATATCAAATGGAAGTACAAAATACACCACATGCAACAAATATGTGGTGAACAGTGGAAATCTCACAGAATTAAAAGTGAGATATTAAACCCCTTACCTCATATCGGACTTCACATGTTCCTTCTTTAAATGATGAATAATAAAATAAAGACAATTTCTACTTGTTATCATGGTATGTGTACTGATCCCTAGAACAATAATCTTGGGCCTAGCTACAGATTCCAAAAATTCCCATCATCTACAAATGTATGGTCTTCTCATTAGCATTTTGGATTTCTATTTTAGACTCTATAATGTAAAAATATATTGAACCATAATTTTCATATATGGTTTTTAAATCTCATTAGGGGAATATTAATTATGTATCACAAGGATTCATGAAAGAATATTATAGGACTAGTATCATGGGAAACAATGACACATGAACAAATAGTTCATAATAATATCCCATTAAGTTCTACATTACTTGAACCCTTCATATAAAAATCATTCCTAAAATATTTATTCATAGCATGCTGAAAGGAACCATAACTGTGGGTGAGCACAGATACTCAGTAAATTTAAACATGGGAGATTTTAATTATCACTTAATAATAACATATGTTTATAGGTAAAATTTTAAATCCATTTCCTTATAATAATAGTCATAAAATTCAATAATGTAGTAAATCTTGTCAGTTTATAAGATCGGAATCATAAAGCAATCAATGAACATGAGCCATGGTAGTATACCACTGTTGTTAGACCTAGAATTGTGGAATAAATAAGCATATAATGGATTCGCCTAAGTAGTGAAGGATTCACTTATATTATAATAATATTAGATTCATTTCACTCCCCAAACCATCGTAGCATAAATTTTTACACCCATGTCTATCATAGTGTATTGGGTTCACTCCCCTAACCACTGTAGATATAATGGTCCAAACTTATCACTATCATAGAGGGTAGAGTTCCTTACTAAACTGGGTAACACCCCATTCTATTCCTTTATTATCATGTGATACCAATAATTACCACATGAATTTAAGGTAGATATAGGTCTCACCCATCACATGATGAAAATAATAAATATGTGTGACACAAGATCATAAAATGTTCATCAAATCAAACCCAGTGAAAAAATGGATTTCATAAACATTTTATCATAGACTAAAAAATTAAAAACGAAAGGATTTGAAACAAATACTTTCATCATAAACATAAAACATTAATATATTAACAAGTATGGTATTATTGAGTCATATCCCCAATAATTTAGTAGTTAAATAAATGTATGTTTTCATTGATAAATCGAAATACCATTAAAATATCATTAAACATTTTTTAGGAGAATATCCATTCCATTTTGAAATATTTTTTTACTATATAAAAATTCTAAAAAAACAAGGAAAACATTTTCTAGGAAAATATATATGTAATATTGTAATGGAAGAATAAATTAATTTAGTGTTTATTATGGTAGTATATTCTTATCATTATGTATAAGTAAAAAGATAAAAACTCCATTAACACTTTTGGAAAAATTAAAAAATTACTATATTTAGAAAATGACATGAATATTACATTTAATTTTTTTTTTAAAAGTAAAAATTAGGTAAATATGACATTTATAAATAATTAAAGAATATTATAAATAATTTTTAAAATACTTGTTGAATACATGCATATGAAATAAAAATTATATTCAACGTATAATTTAAATGATGTCTATTCTTTCATAAATACATATTTTCTTTATCAAAAGTACTTAAGATGAGAAGAATGAAATAAACTCATTTATTTTAAATAAATAACCAAATTATAATACAATTCATGTAACACCCTGACCCCAGTTATCCAGAGTCTGTCCGTTATTTTAATACATTTTCATGATTTCAAGGAACCATGTCCTGATGTACTGATCAGTTTAGTAGTCTTGGAAAATAGATTATATAAATGAATTTTACATTACACTTTATAACATACAACACAACATAAATAATCTTTTATGAACGCCATTATTCCATTAACTCTGCATATCAATTACAATACACTTCTTGGAATCCTTGGATAAATAAAAAAAGAAAGGGGTGAGCTCAAACGCTAAGTAAGGGTATGCAATACAGTAGACAATAACATAAATATTATTCATGGTGAATAATTAAAACCACATGCCTTACTAATAATAAACATAAATAGTTTTGCGGTAGGAATATGAGATGAGTAAATAATACCATCATAAAACAAAATCATGGGTATTCTACTAGTCTAATGATCATATGAACCATCAATATTATTTTCATAATGAGAGAATGTATAATACCAAACTTTAATTTCTATGTCAAGGCCTCGTGCCAGGACCTATGAGATAACTATAGCCGGACCCAAACCGAGAGAGCCTATAGAACCGGACTCCATCCCGAAGAGCCTCTGTAACTAGACTCCATCCCGGAGTGCCTCTGTCACCGGACTACATCCCAGAGAGCCTCTGTAACCGGACTCCATCCTCAAGAGCCTCTGTAACCAGACTCCATCCCGGAGGGCCTCTCTAATCAGACTCCATCCCGGAGGGTCTGTTGTAACTGGACCCCAACCCAGAGGGCTTACATTTATCAGTCCCCAACCCAGAACATACTAGTCCAATACATTCATCATAAGAAAAGGTTGAAATATAACATAAACATTCATATTAAAACTAGCATATGAAATGTCAATACTTTAACCATAAACCATGAATGGTATATGAAAAGCACATCCATAGTCAAACATATCACAAAAATATCAATAAAATATGGATTTTTTGTATCATAATAAATCAATATCAAATAAACGTAAAACCCATCAAAGGATATTGACATAGATGAAATCAAAACCTTTTTTAGAGAAATATATCTTTCTATTTTGAAATCATTTAAGAGTCACAGAATTATAAAAAAAATTTATTATGAAAATATTCTTATAAGATTGTAAGGGAATCTTTGGTGATGTAATAATGGCGAATAATAGCCGCCCCTCTATATAAGTTAAAAAAACATTCTTACAATAATTTTGTCAAAAAGGTTAAAAAGTACCATGTTTGGAAAACAACAAAAAGATTCCTTTCAAACCATTTTAAAAAAGTCAAACACGGTTATAAATGAAATTGACCCATAGTATATTAAATGGTAAAAATGTTTTGGAATACATTTTTCAGAAACTTGGATGTGGTTGATAAAGAGGTCCTAGTAGATACTTACATTAAAACAATCTCAGATAATAAAGAGATTGTGAAATTGACCCTTACCTCGTTGAAATCAATGATGTCATATGAACAATAGTCAATAACCACAAAATGAATCATAGAATATCATGAATATAATGAGAATCATGATAATATATATATCAAATGGAAGTACAAAATACACCACATGCAACAAATATGTGGTGAACAGTGGAAATCTCACAGAATTAAAAGTGAGATATTAAACCCCTTACCTCATATCGGACTTCACATGTTCCTTCTTTAAATGCTGAATAATAAAATAAAGACAATTTCTACTTGTTTAAGAACTTTTTTAAACTTTATTATTCCTTTTATATCACTTATTAACATGTTATAAAAATTATCTAATAAGTTAAGTTAATAACGTTCGTTTTGTCGATATTTGGCACTTGAGTCAAAAATGAACACGTTATAGTTACAAGGTGTTCACATGGTAAAACATTCATTCTATCAGAATGAAATTAATGATATATATTTTATATATATCAAATATATCCATAATATACATGTATTTATAATAGTACATATCATTTTGGGGCAAGAAATGAAATGCACCATTAATGGAGATGGTAAGCCATACGTATGCATGAATGCTACTTTCATTTATATTTATTATTTTAATAGAATTAAAATATAATGATACATAGTTATATTATAATTACAGTATAATATCATATATAATATCATTAACTCCATCTTTTATATGTCTCACATATGGTATTAACGAGTCATATCACTTTGAGGGGGTGGTAGTCCGCATTTCCTCAAATTAAATTATCGCGTTTACCCATAATGGAAACCATTATGGTATGCTATAAATTAAAAATATATAAGAATTAATAAAACATAAACATAATATATATATCATATATAAATACAGTTTCATCATAATGGCCACCATGAGAGGTGGTAGGAGGTAATTGAACAATCATCTTTTCATGAGGCGTTAGTTTTTCATCCACAGAAACATTATGCTCTTCACCCATTAGATGGAGGTGTGTGTAAATGTTGTTCCAATACCTCTCATAAAAAAATAATATTATATTGAGGATACTTCTGTTTTTATAAAATAAAGTAATAAAAAGATTTTAGGGGTTGGAGAAGTAAAATATAAGAAAAGAAGTTAAGAGAATGTATTACCTTTATTTTGGGTAACTTCCATTAGTTTGAACCAAAAGGACTTCTTGAAGTGCCTTCTTCCTAAGGTAAGGCTTCTAGGAGTAGAAAAGGGATGAAGGAAGATAAATTTGGAAGATTTTGGATGAGCCTAAAGGATTGATAGGTGTGTATAATTGGTTAGAAGTGTTATTCTTTTATAAGGGGGGGAGAGGGGCACTTTGGGAAAGTCTGAAAATATTATTTTATTATATAAATATATTCTATTTTTAAAGGTCCAAAAATCATTAGAGTTGAATATAAGATGACTCATGGTCGAAATAAAATCATCCAATAAGAATTGGACATGTTTTGGATATTATTTTAATATTTATAATCTAATTTATTTAAATCATTTATTAATGAGGTAAATATTGCATCATTATTGTGTCATGAATAAATTAATTTATTCGATGTCTAAAAAATATTTAAAAAATACCATGATGTAGGAAATATTTTTATATTTTCAATGAATATTTATAGTCAAATATAATACTTATATATCACTATATAAAAATTAATTACTAAAATATTGTTTTTTAGGTCAATTTTGGCTTTACATTAAATTAATTAATCTAAAGTGTCATTATCATTTATAAGTGGCACCATGGGGTCCCAAAATAGACCCAAGGATTCCCATGGTCTGTTATTACTCAACAAATATGGTTAGGACATGTGTTATGGTAATTGTAAATTATTACAATATTCTTTTTACCTTGAATTACCCAATTTACCTTTAACCGCTGTAAATAAAAGTCAAAAGATACTATCCAACAACAATTATTTTCATCTTATTGAACCAAATTATACTTAATGAGGTTAACCGTATCTCTCAGATTTTTAAAATTCAACTCATAGAAGCGGTAAAATTATGTTTTATGCGAATTTGCAAATTCTACTCGGAGGTGGGTAACAGACAGTGAAAAGTTCAATAAAATTTTATATATCAAAAATTATTACACATTGAATCCAATGGATTAAATTGACCATATATAGGTATTATGTATCTATTTTTTCCTAAAATAAATTTAAATAAAATAAATCATTAATTAAATAAAAATTCGGTTTTAAACAATAACTCAGGGTTTTCACTATTCATCAAAAATTGAATGTTTTAAGAAAAATTACATAAATTCACCCTAAGATAATTTTGATATTAAAAATAAAAAAATGATGTCTATTTTACCAAATTCAAAACATATAAGTTGAATTTATTAATTTAAAATTAATTCTTGTTGTCAAAACCAAAACGCGTATTTTTTTGAAACAATAACTATCAAAGGATTGACATCTGTTTATGTCCAATTTCAAAGTGAAATTACTTACAATGACCAGAATTGGATTAAATGGTAAAAATATAATCTATTTATATTTCCAAACCATTAAAATTTATAATTTAACACTATAAATTATTTTGATTAAAAAATTTCTTTTCAGTTAATATATAGTAATTCTCACTATTCACTCAAATATGAATGTTATCAGAAAAACACCAAAAACTTATTGAAACTAAATTCTTATGTCCCGATTCTAAAGAAAAGGATTATTTTGTCAAATTAAATATATAAAAGATTCAAATATTGGATTTAGAAAAAGTTCACCATTAAAATGTAGAAAAAGTGCATTTTCGTGAAAAATACTTCTTTTATCTGAAAAAATGAATTTGTTCTAACATTATGTCTAAAAAGCTCATAATATGGATTATAAAATTATAAAGATTATATAAAGTTCCAAATTCTGTTTATACTATTCATAACCGATTTTGAACGACTAGTTTGGTAAGTCGTGATGCGCTTGAACTCGGTGGTGCATGTTGTGGAAGTTATTGAATTACATTGAAGATATAACGTACTATGAAATCATGTGGTGTTAAATTCATCCAATTTCAAGAAATTAAGTCATCACAATTTGAACTTGTTCTTAGAAAATAAAAGGTTGAAAATATAAAATACCCTTATGGGAAAACCCACATCATAAATTGGGTTAATAAAAATTTAGTCTCAATAAAAGGAAAAGGGGAATTATAGGGTCACCACCAAATTATGATCTCAATTAGGAGAACATTGGTGGAAATTAGAGACACATAATTGGAGGAAAAATGTAAATATTTATAGGTTGTGATTGAGGACATCAATCAAAAACAAGTATCAAAATTTAGGGCCTCAAATCCATCAATCTATGATGATTTAAAATACCGTCGGTTTAACAAAACATAATGTATTAGGATAATAACTTTTTGGTATTAATCTCTCTTAACTAATGTTTATTAATAAATTTCTTCATAGAATAAGAGAAGAAGAAAAATATTTACTTGATAAGTAGAGTTCCATCCTTTGACTAATTTCTAACACAAACTCATCTTTCACTCTAAAAGATAATAGAACTTAAAAAAATATTTTATTTATCCTATTCATATAGGGTTTGAAAAAATTGAATTTATAATTCATCTACAAGACCTTTTAAAAAAACTACATTATTCAATCCAGGACATCACGTGGGCCAGTGGTAGGTGATACACCCTTGTCACCCTTAGGTTGCGGGTTCATGTCTCGCGGCCTTGCTGGACGCGACGGGTTGCCACCTGACCTCCAGGTTGCCCTTTTTATGGAAATCAAAAAATAATCTCAAACTAGAATTATCCAATATACTTCTATCCAAACTCATAGTCCAAAATTTATAAGGAAGGTAAAGACAATGAATATCCTTTTTTCCACGTAATAACATGTGAACACCTTCATTTTTGTATTATTCCAAAATTTGGTAACACCCGGAATTACCATAAAACCTTATTGATTACATTATAGCTCCCATATCCTTTATATAATAATGGATATTTTCATTATATAAAAAATTATTGAATATTCCAACAATGATGAAATAAAAAAAACTATTAATTAGTTCAAAGGAAGTCCAGAGTATCAAGTATAATTTATCCAAATCACCCATCTCTTATTCTAAAATCAATACCTCATTATGAGGACCATATTAAGGTTTACATTTCCATCAACCATGTATTTTTTCCAAAAAGTGTATCTTAGTATTTAGTAAATTTTCATAGAACCATATAATCTAAAATCCCCAATAAAATAGTACTGCAGTACAATCATTATTTATCTCCATAATTCATATAACCAGCATATTGTTGATACAACACTCAAATGAAATAATCCTATAATAACAACATAAGAACACTAGTCATTCTTCTTCATCTGAGGTAGTATCATAACATTATTATTATCCAATATCATCATTTAAGGTATACACTGAAGACTGGGAAAATGATTTGCGTATTCTCACAACGCCTTGTAGATGAAGCACTGTTCATTAGAAACTTTTTTATTACCCTTTCAATCACATACTCAATGTCCTTTTTCTCTACACTTATAACAATATACCATTCACTTCGAGAATTTACCAAGGTGATTCATTTCACAGTTATCACATATGGGAAAATCTTTCTTTTCCCTCTTCCCTTTATCCATCTTTCTCGATTCCATCCTTTTCTTCTCTTGCTTCCCTTCAAATCCATAGGACTCAAAGAATTATTTACTTATATTATTAACACATGAAACTATTTCTTCAAATGTTGAGAATACCTGTGAGAATATTTCCCATTTAAATGTTGGATTAATACCATCAAAGATATGATTCTTATTACTCTTTGGATTATATGTATTTTTGGAGTTTTCCTTCCATCTACTGGGAGCCATTTCTATACAATGGCATACACTAGGAAAGTTTATGAATTTCAATGAATAATTCAAAACTTGTAAAATATCTAACATCAATCGAACAGTTTATGGATATAATCCATAATCATAAAATTATTTTCATTGAGGAGGTATATACTCATATATCCTTCATAATTATTTGTAAGGAAAATGAGAATTATCGTAAGCATATCCCCCAGAAGTGTCATATCCAAGAGTGTAGCAAGGCCCATTATCATTTACTAGTTCTCATTCGAGTCTAGCTCAAAGCGGTGTTTTCAGGTTTTACCCCTAGGTACATTTGTGCTAGAGCCACCTCTACCTGATCGTATCCATACAGAGATGTATTTCTTGGAAAACTCACAAAATATATATATTACCATAATTCTAAGATGTTATTCTATACAAATCCTCCCCTCAGATCTGGTGGCTCTGGGGTTTTCTCCGACTCTCCCACTCTCGTCGCTAGCTCACTTGCACAATTCCGCTTGCGGGATAGGGTTTGCGCTGGAGGTGCGGTGCTGGTCAGATTTTGAAGCTCAAAGCTCCGGTAGGGGTGGTTGGGGTTTTGCGGTGACTCTCGTGGTTGATAAGGGTGGCGACGACGGTATCTTGGTTGTGGGTTTCCGCTTCTTGTAAAAGTTTTTTGTTTCCCTGTGATTAGGGTTTTTTGGTTTGTGTTTTTTTTTCGCTGTATGTGTGATTTGGTTTTCTGGATCTGTACCCGATGTTTTCTGGCCGGGAATGGTTATACTTCTCGATGGCCGATGGCTTATGGCTATGGTGAGATTGATGGCGCTTCTAGTTGGATCTACGAGTGTAAGACCAATCTGTCTATGACATACACTACGGAGCGCTCTGGACACTTCCGGGTACGCATCGGCGTCTTCCGCGGCGGTCTATTCTTGACCATGGGTGATAGGGTTGCGGACGTCGGTGCAGCTCACCTTTGTTCCAGATATTTCGGTTCCCCTGCTGTTCTTAGTGGGCGTGATGAGTAGTGTGGCATGGGCGGTGGTAGTCTATCACCGGTGATGCTCACTGGCGAGGAGTTGTTTGTCCTCTGATGTTAATGACTGCGGTGGCGCATCGGGGTTGTTCGCCGGTGGTGCTGTCTGATCGCGCTAATGGGGTGTGGCTCAAGGTGGAAACCTGTTCGAGACGGCCCGGTAATCGAGACTCATGATGGTTTCTTGTTTGAATTTGAAATTTTAATTTGCGGATGGTGGTTTGTGGATGTAAGCCTGGTTACCAGTTTTCCTTAAACCAGATTGGGAGATAATATAAAAAATGATTTGCAGGAAGGAATCAAGTCCTGAAGGACTGATCTATTTAGCAGTCTTGGAAAATAGATTACATACATGAATGTTACAGTACACTTTATAATATACAACAAAATATAAATAATCTTTTATAAACTCCATTATTACCTTAACCCTACATATCAATCACAATACACTTCTTGGAATCCTGGGAAAATAATACATAGTAAGGGGTGAGCTCAAACGCTCAATAAGGGTAAGAAATACAGATGAAGATAACATAAATATTATGCATGTTGAATAATTGAAACCACATGCCTTTACAAATAATAAACATGAATTCTTTTACGGTAGGAATATGAGCTAAGTAAATAATATCTTAATAAAACATAATATTGGGTATTAAACTAGTCAAATGACCCCATGAACAATCAATATTATTTTCAAAATGAGGGAATGTATAATACCAAACATTAATTTCTGTGTCAAGGACATGTACCAGGACCTATGGGATAAATTTAACCAGACCCAAACTTCGAGAACCTCTGTAACCAGACTCCATCCCGGAGAGCTTACATAACCGGACTCTATCCTAGAGAGACACTATAACCGGACTCCATCTCAGAGAGCCTCTGTAACCGGACACCATCCTGGAGATCCTCTACAACCGGACTCCATCCTGGACAGCCTCTGTAACCGGACTCCATCCTAGAGGGTCTGCTGTAACCGGACCCCCACCCGGAGGGCTTACTTTTACTGGTCCCCAACCCAGAACAAACAAGTCCAATACATTCATCATAAGAAAAGTTTGAAATATAACATAAACATTCATATTAAAACTAGCATTAAAAATGTCAATAATTTAACCATAAAAAATGAATGGTATACAAATAGCACATCCATAGTCAAAAATATCACAAAACCATCAATACAATATAAATGTTTTGTATCATAATAAATCAACTTCAAATAAACTTAAAACCAATCAAAGGATGTTGACATAGATGAAATCAAAACCTTTTTTTTAGAAATATCTCTTCCTATTTTGAAATCATTTAAGAGTCACATAATTATAAAGAAAACATTTATTTTGAAAATATTATTATAATCTTTTAAGGGAATATTTTGTGATTTTATAATGGTAGAAAATAGTCACACCCTCCGTATAAGTTAAAAAATATTCTTACCATAATTTTGTCGAAAAGGTTAAAAAGTACCTTGTTTGGAAAAGAACGGAAAGATTACTTTCAAACCATTTTATAAAAACGCCAAAAAATGGTATAAATGACTTTAACTCATAGTCTAGTAAATGGTAAAAACTTTTTGGAATACATTTTTAAGAAATATGGATGTGGATGATAATGAGTTCCCAGTAGATACTTACATAAAAACAACTTCGAATAATAAAGAGATTGTGAAATTAACACTTACCTCGTTGTAATCAATCAAGTCGTATAAAAAATAGTCATTAACCACCAAATGAATCATATAATATCATGAATATAAAGAGAATCATGATAATATATATATTAAATGGCATTAAAAAAATACACCACATGAAATAAATATGTGGTGAACAATGGAAATCAAACGGAATTAAATGTGAGATAAGAAACCCCTTACCTCATGTCCGACATGACCCGTTCATTCTTTAATATCATTAATAATAAACAAAAGTTAATTTATTATTTCTTGAGAACATTTTTCATGTTTATTATTCCTTTTATATCACTTATTACCATGTTATAAACATAATGTATTCATTTAAGTTAATAACGTTCGTTTTGTCGATATTTGGCACTTGAGTCAAAAAATGAACACTTTATAGTTACAATTTCTTCACATGTTCAAACATTCATTATATGAGAATGATATTCAGGATTTAGATATTATATATATCATATATATCTAGTATATACATGTATTTATAATAGTTCATTTCATTTTGTGGTAGGAAATGAAATGCATCGTTCATGGAGACGGTAAGCCGTACGTACGAATGAACGCTACTTTCATTTCTATTTCTTATTTTAATAGAATTAAAACATAATGATACATAGATATATTATAATTATAGTATAATATCATATATAATATCATTAAATCCATCCTTTATACGTCCCACATATGGTATTAACGAGTCATATAACATTGAGGGGCGGTAGTCCGCACTTCCTCAAATGAAATTATCACGTTTACCCATAATGGAAATCATTAAGGTATTATATAAAAGAAAAATAAATAAGCATAAATAAAATATAAACATAATATATATATATATATATATAATCTATAAAAATAGTTCCATCATAATGGCCACCATGAGAGGTGGAATGAGGTAATTGAACAATCATCGTTTCATGAGGCGTTAGTTTTCCATCCACAGAAACATTATGTTCTTCACCCATTAGATGGAGGCGTGTGTAAGTGTAGTGAAAATAATTCTCATAAAAACATCCAAGTATATTTAGGATACTGTTTTTGTAATAAAATAAAGGAATAAAAATAGTTTAAACGTTGGAAAGTAAAATAAAAGAAAAGATGTCAAGAGAAACTATTAACTTTAATTTGGGTAACTTCCTTTGGATTGGACCAAAAGGACTTCTTGAAGCTCCTTATTCCTAAGGTAAGGCTTCTAAGAGGAGGAGAGGGATGTAGGGAGATTAATTTGATAGAGTTTGGATGAGACAAAAGGCTTCAGAGGTGTGAGGAATTCGTTAAAAGTGGTCTCCTTTTATAAGGGGGAGGAGGGGCTCTTTAGGAAAGGGTGAAAATATAATTTAATTATATAATGATATTCGGTTTCTAAAGGTCCAAAAATCCTCAGGTTCAAATATAATATGACTCATGGTCGAAATAAAATCATCCAATAAGAATTTGACAATGTTTTGGATATTATTTTAATATTTATAATCTAATTTATTTAAATCATTTATTAATGAGGTAAATACTTCATCAATATTGTGCCATAAATAATTTAATTTATTTGATGTCCAAAATTAATAAAAAAATTCCATTATATAATTAATATATTTAGTTTCTAATCAATATTTATAGTGGAAACGATTACTTATATAACACCATATAAAAATTAATTACTAAAAGATTTCTGTTTATGTCAATTTTGCCTTTACATTAAATTAATTAATATAAAGTGACATTATCATTCATAAGTGGCTCTATGAGGTCCCAGAATAGACCCAATGATGCCCATGGTCGGCCATCACTCTTCTAATATGGGTAGGACATGTGTTATGGTAATTTTGAATTATTACAATATTCTTTTTACATTAAATTTCACTATTTACCTTTAACCGCGGTAATTAAAATTCAAAAGTTACTATTCACCAAAAATTATTTTCATCTTATTGGACCACATTTTACTTATATAGGTTAACCGTGTATCTCGGATTTTTGAAATTCAACTCACAAAAGCTGTAAAATTATGTTTTATGCGAATTTGAAATTTCCTCTAGGAGGTGGGTAAAAGATGGTGAAAATTTCATTAAAATTTTATATATCTAATATTATTACAAAATGAATCCAATGAATTAAATTGAATAGATATAGGTATTATGTATCTATTTTGACCAAAAATAAATTTAAATAAAACAAATAATTATTTAAATAAAAAGTTTGTTTTAAACAATAACTCAGTGTTTTTCATTATTAATCAAAAATTGAATGTTTTCAGAAAAATTCAAAAAATTCACCCTAAGCTAATTTTGATATTCCGAATTCATAAATGAAGTCAATTTTTCCAAATTCAAAACATAGAAGTTTCATTTATTAATTTAAAATTAATTCTCATTGTCAAAACCAAAAGGCGTATTTTTTAGAAAAAATAACTATCAAAAGATTGACACTTGTTTATGTCGAATTTCAAAGTGAAATTACTTACAATGACCAGAATTGAATTAAATGGTAAAAATATAATCTATTTATATTACAAAACCATTAACATATCTAATTTAACACTATAAACTATTTTGATTAAAAAACCATTTTTCAGTTAAAATATTGCATTTTTCACTATTCACCCAAATATAAAAGTTATCAGAAAAACAAAAAAATTATTGAAACTAAATTCTTATGATGCGATTCTAAATAAGAATATTATTTTGTCAAATTAAATATATAAAAGTTTCAAATATTGGATTTAAAAAAATCTCACTATTAAAAGGCGGTAAAAGCGCATTTTTTGAAAAATTCATCTTTTATCTGGAAAAAAATGAATTTGTTCTTACATTATGTCTATGAAACACATAATATGGATTCTAAAATTTTAAATATTATATATAGTTCAAAATTCAGGTAATTATATTGATAAACACTTTTGAACGACTAATTTGGTAAGTCGTGGTGCGCTTGAACTCGTTGTTGCATATAGTGCAAGTTATTGAATTACATTGAAGATATAACATACTATGAAATCTTGGGGTGTCAAAATTCATCAGTTTCATGAGATTTAAATAATACTATTTCATAATTTTAAGCTTACTTGTGAATAATCTGGATAAACAATGAGATTGTGACCTAGAATGATTACTTATTCTGTTACGGATGAATTGTATGACCCACGAAAGAAAAAACCATAGATGGATATATGAATCTTGATAAATCTCATAATAAAATTGTAAAATGAATCCATGGATATTATGACAACCTCATAAAATAAAGAAGTGTTGAATATGGAATGTGCCTCATGAAAATAAAAGTGAGAGAAAAATCCCTTAAGATCAGTCTAACTTCCTCCATATATTTTTGAACCTCCTATATAATAAATATATATTTATTATAAATCGGTTATAAAACCATAAAAAATATATATAATACCATATATTATTTACATAAAACCATTTTTCACATGTTTGTTATGAATTCATTATTAAAATAACTATTTTAGGTGATATTTTCTTTGTATTTCATATTTGTTTCAATTCAGTTGTTTTGGTCCATTTATGTTTTCCGTGGATCCATAATATCTATAATTATTCATGATATATATATATATACAAACATTACTTATATACATGTTTATATTAATTCCTAAAAAATTGATATTGAATAATAAGCTGCATCGTTCATGGAGATGGTAGGACGTACATACCCATGAACGTTGTTAACATTTTTTGAGGGTTGGAATGGAAGAAAAATAAATAGTTTCTCACCTTTCCAAAATAATTTTTGTATAACACACACACACACACATATATATATATTAAATCAATAATTATTAGAATTAGAGTAAAAAATAAACGAAAAAAATCACTTTGCTTCGTGGAGGTGGTAATCCACAAGTACGCATGATTGGCATTTTTGGGTTCCAATGGAATGGAATGTAAGAAATTATATATGAAATTATTAATATTGAATAATAATTATATCATCATTATTTTATATAAAAATTAATATCATCAAAATTTCCATCTATAAAATTTGGTGATGATAAATGAATTTTATTGCTTTCTGGCGATGGTAAGTCATACATATGAACATGTGATACATTTACATCCCATTTGATGAACAGATGGAGGATAAATATAGTTTTATAATGATAATTATATTTAAATATATTGAGCATTATAAATTAATTATCTTCTTAAGATTACAGAAGGTTTAGAAGAGGAAAAGAACTAACTAAAAAAGTGAATGGTTCATGAGATCAACTTTCCATTTGAAAAGCCCCTTTATATATATTATTATGGATCAAAGGGTTATTATTTTGGTACGACTATCACCATTTTAATTTTTCTAAGTGTTTTTATATTTGATTTTTATATATGGTGGTCACAATAGAAGGCTCAAAATATGTGAAGAAATGAGGGGAAGAGCTTCCCATATATAATATAGGTGTGGGAATTTTTTGAATTTCAAAAATGATTAAAAAATAATAAATTAATTCTATATCCCAAATGGATGAAATGTACATTTATTTAATGATGTCATATGATTGGATTCAAATCCATTCAAAAAATAAATTTTAGATTGATTTTAGTGGTGTTTTAATCATTATCCGTTGGTTTAGAGTCTTAGTAAACCTATTTTAGCATTAACCATGTTACCATGATTTCACTATAAATGGTTTATAATTCTATAGAAACGGGAAAATTGGGTCATAAATAGAAAATGGATTACATTTTATAGCATATATTATGCTTTATTCCAACTTTCATGACTATCGTGCTTTTTAAATAAATTAAAAAAATTATTATTTTAAGGAAATATCTTCAGTGTCAATTTTGACACTATTCATTTAATTAGACTTAAAAGGAAAAAATAAAAATATGGAATTAGGATATAATCCTCTAAAAAATATTAATAAATCATATTTATCTCTAAAATTTTTGGGACACTATATCTCAGTCAAATTATTTTACCTTTAACATTTTGGAAATAATGTATATTGTTTTTCTAAGAATTAAATAAATACAACATTAGTGTTGCATAAGAATTAATGAAGACTATATAATTTCTCATAATTAAAAAAATTAAATGATGAAAAATCTTTTATTAATCTAAATATATAAATTTATATTCATTAATAACTTCCTTTTTACCTATTTGGACACATAAGAGATATTGAAAACTAGGAATCTTATATTTTTTATATTTCTTTTTCATTAAATATTATATATATCAATTTTAGGGAGATTTGACCTTTAATCAAATTTATTTATAGACTATGGTGATAAGGATCTAATTATCTTCATCCAATAATAATTAATATGGAATATTATGGACTTATCACTTATTCTTAACCAAGATTAAAATTATTTAACATTTACTAAGGTGATAAATTTTAGCACAGTTAATATTCATATTGAAAAAAAGTAAAAGGGTTCTTAATATTAAATATGGAACTCTTTATTAAAAATTAAAAATATAATATATTAGTTTAAATATCTATAAGTGGATCAATTTAATTTTTAAATACTAACTCAACTCACCATTAAAACATCTTTTTTGAAAAAGAAATTGTTAAGTATAAAACATGTTTTATTCTTACCCCATGCTTAAAAAATTATTAAAAGAATTATAAAACATCATATTAACTATATAATATTTAATATTCATTAAAAAAATTAATTGATATTGAATAATATAATTTATTAATAAAAAAATTGTGTATATTAAAAAATATTATCATAAAAATACATCTTTTAATATAAAATGATTTTTATTTTTATTTTTAACTAATAGATACACAAATAATTCATTTATAAACATGTAACCCCAAATTATTTTTAAATTTTGGTTTATTAATATTCTAACCCTAAAATGAAACATCTGGAAAATAACATTATATAATAATATTTTAATAGAATATCCTGGTTCATTTAAACATATTGTTACATATTACACATGATATCAAAGAAATCATATTATTTAAATAGAATAATATTATTAATATATGATGGTGTAAAATTCTACCCCATAAAAATTAATTTCACCTATTCATTCAATATTCGAATTAAAAAAATGTTGATATCTCTTTTTCATTATATATTCGACATCCAAAGTATCTTTTTCAATATTTTTATTTCTCTTGATAACTTTAACCATGTGAGTAGTATAGTTTCATAGTACATTATCTCTATGATCTAAGATTTATACATATTTAAATACATAATAAATATCAAGCTCCATTGGAAAAGCCTAATATTTTTGAATGTTTGATGGATTGGGCTTGTTCTTCCCTAGCAGAGAAACATTGAATATGTCATCAGCAAGAGAGAGGTTTTCCTCGAGTGATAAGATATATGATATCATCCATAATTGATCACGAATCATGAAAGGGAAAATATACCTAGGTCCAAACCATCTAATTTTCTGGAATCTCATAAACTTCATCCATGGATATATATTTTTGAAAACCATCTCAAAAACATCAAATTCCAGGCCACATAAATAATTTTCACCATTACTTTTCTATCGACTATGAGATTTTTTTTGTTATTGAAAATGGATATAACTTTATATTTAATTTAATTAGATAAATGGGGTTCTAATTGGTTTATTTCACCAATATAGTCTAAAAATGTTTTGGTTATAGACTTATTTTTATGGTTTAATTCATTAGAATCCATTTTAATGCTCTTGTGAAAGCTACTGTTCGAAGAAAAATTAACAAAATTAAGGTTATAATAACAACCAAATTGAAATATATTGATCAGTATCTCAGCAAAATTCCATTTTTTGAATCATTCTCTCATACTAGAAATCTATCTGAGGATGTTAAGAAGTACTAAAAAACTCTATATCTAGAACCTATTGAATAATTTTCAAAATATGTGAGGAAAAAATTGAAGATAATTATATATAATAGAATGTAGTACTTCATCGAACCATAAAAATTCATTAATAAAAATTCTAGAAATATTATCCAAATGGAAATATTCTCCAATGGAAATTAACAATGCAACTTTTTAAAGGGATCGAATAAAACCCATAGAGAATTATGTCCATTCAATGGTTGTAGGAGTCTAATACAAAAATACATGGTGATGTTTCCCATTTCCTTTATGGTATGGGTAATGTTTTTAACATGCCATTAGAATTTTGTATCTCATCCTTAACATGATGACATACATATCACTAAAGGAACATACTCGTTAATATCTATATTCATGTTTCCACACATGAAATACTATTTTATATATCTGTACGTATTTTTACATATTTGATTAATAGAGAATGATGACCTCTAAGACTCATCCAATAACCCATTCTTAAAATCTAGTATGGATCGAACACATATATGGTTCTTGAACCATGTCATTCCATCAAAATTATAGATAAATTCACGATCATTTCACACCTTCTTCTATATCTCTTCATCTTTCTTTTGTACATCTTTAATCGTCACATGAATATATGGTTATACATTCATTAGAAAAAGATGATAATTATATACTTCCTTCAATATTTATAGATCCATTATTTTCATTTCTATAATTATCAAAACTTGTTTTATCCCCATCATAGATAAGATACAATTGACTCAGTGAATATTCCACCTTGTTCGCTTCCATAGTGTGGTAATATATTGAGAACTCATAATTTTTAACCATCTCCATCCATAATATTAAGTGAATATTCAAGTCTTTATGTGTGAAATTATGATTTAAACATTTATTAGTAGTTTATAAATCACATATTTCAATATAAATATATTTACTATATATATTTAATGAAAAACCTACTGTAGATAACTCTAAATCATGAATTCGGTAATTTTGATCATGAACCATAAATTAGAGTGAGATTTATGTTATAAACATGACATTTGGAATGGGAACGTATCGTAGTCCCTTCTTGGATGAATCACTATAGATTATAATCACATCTCCACTCTAGGGTAATGCATTTAATGTTCTACTGAAAAAGCTTCTATCCAATTCATTTAAATTCTGTTCATATTGATTTCTCTAAAGTAACATAACTACATTCCATGTTAAACTGATGAGTTGATTAGATTTTCATCAGAAATCCTCTAAAAAACTGATAATATCCAACCAAACCATGAAAAATTTGGATCTTCATCATAACGTTTTGTTTAGGAAAACATTAAATAAATTATATCTTTGAAGAATCTATAGATATACCATCATATTAGATTATATAAATAACGAATGAATATTTTCTAATCCAAACATAACCCTAGGAAAAAATTTCATAAAGATTATCCTTCATCAGCATCTTCATAATAATATTAAAATGATATTCATGCTCTTCCATACTCTTTGATTACATAATAATTTTTTCTATAAAGACTACCAAAAACTGATCATCGAAATCTTTAAGGACTCTATTAGCTAAATCCACCAAGATATAAGGGAAATTAGTAAGAATAAATTTAATCAGAAAAAATTTATAGTGCCTATACCTTGTACAGAATTTCATCTTGTGTATGTCCTCCTTCATGTTCTCAATCGATAATATCCAAAACAAATATTGATATTGTAAAAGGTTTGAGCTCTACATAGTTGATCAAACAAGTCACAATATGGGGTAGAGGATACCATTTCTTAATATTGGTCCTATTATCATCATGATAATAAATGTAGAGACAAATTGATACATAATTCATTCTTAACAAATTGAACTTATGCACCACAAGGTGAAACAATTGTATGGTTGATTCCCATATAATGATTCTTATTTAGATCATATTTAGTTTCTACAACACTAGCAGGGTCATTATAAGTGGAGAGTTCTAAATAGGTGTAGGAATATGTATTTTTTATATCTAGAACTCATGTTCATGAGTTAGTGGATGACCATGAAATTATTCTAAAAATAAATCAACAAACTCTCTCACAATAACGATGTATTTTTTGTTGAGTTTCTCCCCAAACATCTAGGATAAACAACCCTTTTGAATAATAATCAACACCCATAAAATGGATTTAATTTCAATCAAAATCTAATAGTAATAATCTAACTTATTTATTATATTAGGTTGTTTTGTAATATAAAACATAAATTTCCTTCCTCAAAAATTGATTTGGGATTTATGTAATGAAATCCAATACAAGCCAATGATGGGAATAAAAATAATCCCAATGGAGAATAATAATATTTTTCAGAATCACATTCCCATGAACATCAACCAAAAAAGTAATATTTACTTGGGATGTGATCAACATAAAATTTGGATCATTTATTGATATGTCAACATCTACACATTAAGGTGTTACTATTTCATACCATAAAATTATTTTGATATAAAAGACATGATTCCTCCAAAATCTAATAAGACAATAACAATTTTAAATTATATGGTATGTATAACTTTCACCGCATCGTTATCAAACCCCTCATCCTAAATATTGATCATATGATATTTTTCTTAATCATTGTTGTTAATTAGATTTGGTAATCAATAATTATCATTAACCTTTGAATTTGGGATCTGGTTATCATTAGGTCTATACATCTTTTAGTTGAAATACTGGATTGCGGTTGAATTATTCTAGGGTAATTTCTGTCTGCTTTAATCAGTAGATAGCTTTTTACCATAACATTAGAATTAGATTTCTTGGTGAGAATCCTTCCCACACATTAAAAATTTACCATTCCCCTTATGAAAATTTATACTATGTTTCCAACCACACATTGAGTATAAATGGAGGCTCATCCACCTCTCTCCATGGTTTTTAGAATTTTTTTGAATTAAATCATTATTTTCTGGTCAAAACCTTGCGAATTATTGGTTATTCCAATATTCATCTCTAGCTATATTCAAGAAGAAATTATTTTTCATGATCTGCTGAATTATATTATGTCCAACACCCTTTAGATACATAGTTACAATCCACTTATGAATTTAACGTCCTAACTTTTAATTTAGATGCTTATACTATAAGCATAAATTTCATTCCAAATTATTAATACCCATAATAGTTTTCTAAAACTCAGATCACTAGAGAACATAAAATATATTTTTAGTTGTACTAGTCAATTTTTTAATAACTAGTGGATTAGTAGACCCACTAAAAGATGGTTGATCATTCCTTATAAAGGACTCAGTGTAACAATGTTATCTCCTTTTCTCATTCTGATAGTTATTGTGATTTATTGTTGGATAATGTTTTCTTATAATAGATATTTTATTTTTCAATCAAACTACTATAAAATTTGTTTTATTTGGAGGGAAATCATTTCATTTTCCATTACATTCAGTATTAACATTATTCAGTAAGGTTTTATCTGTAGACTAAAAACAAAATACTTATTGTGATAAACAATAAGAATACTAAGAAACTGTCTAATCCTAAAAAATTATTTAGAGGTACTCTAAACCCTGAAACATTATTCTATGAAACCATAGGTTTATCCTAGGTAATTAATTATCATTACCAAATATTTATGAGTTTATCTGAAATGTATACTTATATCTAGGGTTATCAATAAAGTTATCTCATCATAGTTTCCAAGGGTTAACTAAACTTTACTATGATTCCAACAACAGTGACCTATACTTTTAATACATAGATATTACATATTATTTGATTCATTTTCATTAAATATCATAAATATTTAAACCATATTCATATAATTCTTTTATCATTGAAATCACAGACACATAAATAACTTGTTAATAAGAGTCTCCCATTAACTCCTTCATAAATATCGGATTTCCTAGACAAGTCATTCCTAAAACACATCTTCAAAATGAAGGGAAAATAAAAACAAGAAAGGGTGGGATCATAAACTCATTAGGGGTAAAAATTGAGATATCAACGAACGCATAAGCATAACATGACAAGATAGATATGAGAACCTGACATTAGCATTTTAAATCTATACCATGTATATCATATATCATAAATTTTTGTCATGGAATAATTATTGGTAGTTAAAAATAAATGTATCCCAAATGATTAAAGAATATAATCTATTAGAGAAAACATTGCTATAATACCTGGAATTATGGAATAAACATAATCATATAAAAATAATTCCTTATTATCCAAATATTCACTTCAAGGATTGTCATAGTGTAATGGGTTTACACCACAAACCATCATAGTTGTCAATGTTCACTCCTAAGACAATATTATTGGAATTTGTTCACTCCCCAAAAAATCATCATAGTCATGTTTCCTCCATAAGACTATCCAAATGGATAGTGTCAATTATTGAACTACGTTTAGTACCCTTTCTAATCATATTTATCTAATGATATATGAATCTTTCTACAATGAATTGGAGTGATATATTGATCCCACTGGTCACATAATAAAAATAATACATGTATGTGGAATAATATCATAAAAAATGAATCATATTAGAACCCATGAGATAAAATGGGTGTCATTGAAATTTAATCATATAATAACACTTTGCAAAGAAATGGGTTTCATAAAAATTACATCATTTTATCATAGAATAACTCATAGAAGAGGAATGTATTTCATAAAAATATTATCAACATAAAAATAAATCATCCAGAGATAGAATAACGTTTTTTACATTAGATTATGTCCCTAGTAAATCAAGTGTAAAATTAATAGTATTGTTAATGGATAAAAGAAATACCATTAATAGTTCATTAAAAATCATGTGAAAAATATCCTTTCTAGTTTGAAATAACTTCTATAGAAACTATTAATTAACAAATTGTTATTGAAAAAACATTATTTGAGAAAACCCAGGGAAAAATTTAAAGGAATATTCAATTCATTTGGAATTCAATACAGTAGTAAATCCCATTAATCTAATATTTGTTAAAAGAATAACATTCATTTAATACTTCTCTAAAAAGTCAAAAACAATCTCATTTGGAAAACTATAAGAAGTTTCATTTTAAATACACTTGGAAAAAAAGTAAAACATGGTCAAAAACGAATTTACACTATCATGGGATAAATTTAAAAACCATATTTAAATCACATTTAAAATATAGGGGTGTGTAAAGAAAAGGTTTTTTTACTAAATAGATAAATACATATAATTTTCCTTTTAAAAAATATTTATGATCTATTTAGTAATTATCATGAGGAAGATGAAAATAAAAAATTAATTTAAAATTAATAATCATAAGAAAAAAAACATGAGTTTCTTTATAGTAATTTTAAAATATTTCATTATAAAAAAAATTCATAAACAATCTTAAAAAATAATGAGAGTGTAACTTAAAACTCTTATTGATTTGGTAAAATTTGAATATAAATCCCCCTAAATGAAATGAACATAGATAGATTTTTAAATATTCATATCTTTTCTAAAATAATAATGAAATTATTTATTTGGTAGTATATACACCACATAAAATAAACTATTTGGGAATATAGAATGTGTCTCAGAAGAATAAAAGTGAGACGAAAATCCCATACCTTAGGACAGACTTCCTTAATAGACATTGGAATATAATGAAAAATAAAATAAATTTATTTTAGATTTATTAATAAAAACTAATCACATATATAATATAATATATTTTTACATGAAACTATTTATCAACATTTTCACAAAAATTTATTATTAAAATCATGGTTCTTGGTGATATCTTATTAGATTTTCATATATGTTTTTGTTTGGTAGTTTTGGACATTTAAGTTTTATCATGGTAAAATAATCCAAATAATGTTTCAAATTATAACAATATAATATATATTCATTATTTAAACTTTAATAATCATTAATAAATGATAGATAGAGAAAAAGAAATAACATGGATTATCGAGATGGTAAGCCATACATACAAATGAACATTGTTTTCATTTTTCAACCCATGGAATGAAAGAATTGAAAACGAAAAGTAAAAAATTAAAAAATTATTATTATATCATATATATATATATATCATAAATATTCATTAAATTCATCCTTATTTATATATATGTAAAATATAAACGAAAAATAATCACATCGCTTTGTGGAGATGGCAGTCCACACGTATTATAATGACCCATACATTACATTCATTGTTATTACTTCAAAATTGAAGCATATTTATTACAACATATAACATAACCATGATACGACCATACATGTATAGTGTCTTTAGATATTGGGAAACATAAACAACTGGTTCACAAAGCATCTACATTGTATCTTGTTTATTTCATCATATCTAGAGTCCCTTTTAGCATATCGTACTTAATCCTCTTCTTCCTGACATGGGGAAAAGAAAACATACAAAAGGGTGAGCTCAAATGCTCAGTATGGGTAAAAAAATATCATATACATTAGAACATAAAATTTTGAAAATATTAACCTTCAAAAGAGATCATAATATCATAACATGGGATAAATCATAGTAGTGAAATGTAATCCCAATAATAATAACAACATAATACATGTAACTTTGTGGCATAAACACATTATCATATAAAATCATTTCTTATTAGTCAAGACTCATTTCCAAGACTGTCATAGTTGAAAAAGCCCATTTCTGAACCGAGTTCAATCCTCGTTCCCATCCAGTATCATTAAACCAGATTAACTTTCCATTTCAGCCATGTATATCTCATGAGATATTAATCTTTACCCAATCCATTGGGGGGAGATATAGGTCCCACCCATCTCATAATGAAACCATTTTTATGTGTTCCACAAAATCATAAATCATATAGCATAACCCATGTAATAAACATGTGATTCTTAAACATCATGCCATCATAACATAAACCATATAAGATAAAAAGACTTCATAAAAATAATTCCATCATAACATAATCAAATCAATGTTTAAATAGGGATAGATATAGAACCCTATATTATTGTAGATGGAAAATAATTTTGATAAATCACTTGAACTACATTCTTGTGGAAAATATACTTTGTACTTCAAAAAGATCTTTCCTTTCATAACATGTCATACAATTTTAAACTAAAAGAAGTTAATTAAAAATAAACTTGAATTCTTGTAAAGGATGATTCATGGAAATAATGTTCTATGAATTCCTAAAAATCCATTCATGTTGTATAAGTTAAAAAACATTATTCTTGTACTTTGGATGGAAAAGTCAAAACGTATCTCGTACTGAAAACGACAAAAGATTTTATTCATATCTTTTACTAAAAATTCACCAATATGTAAAATTGGATTTAAATAATTTTAGGAGGATAGAAATAATATTACATATTGAGGAAACATGGGTTTGGATGATAATTATGCCCCAGTAAATTCTGAAATATAAAAAATCACGGACTAAAATGAGATTGTTAGATTTTCCCTTACCTTAGGTCCGATATGATTTGTAAGTATCCGAAAATCCTTTATAATGATTTATATAATGTCATTGACTTATTACAGAATCATATTCACTGTTATGATATCATATACAATCATATTCTTATATTTTTATTACTAATATTTCATTGCTACTTATTATTCGGGTGTTCATTGGTTTATGTTATTAGGAAGGTTTTGTCGAATAAATTCTTATTTCTATTTTTAGGATACATATACGTCATTCAAAAAATGGTATTAGTGTAATATATATCATATTTATTCATTAAATTCATTTATATAATCATTATTCAATGAATATCATGTAGAACGAGTCGCATCACATCGTGAAGATGGTAGGTCGTACGTACGCACGAGTGATGATATTGTTCCCGTAATTATTGATTGGTATTGGAGTGGATTATGGAATGTATAAGAATTAATATCATGTTAAAATAATCATATATAGTAATTATTTACACCATTATACTCATCCAAGTAAGTTGGTGGTGGAAAATAGATTACACCACGGCATGGAGACGGTATTCCGTACGTACGGATGTGCGGTGATTTCATTTTCCGTAGGATAGATAGAGGGGGAAATAGGGTTATTTTATATTTATAATAAAATATCAGTATATGAGTGATACTTATTTTATTACTTTATAATGAAAAAACTAAATAAGAGGAAGTAGAAGAAGGAAGAAACTTGAAAGAATCGGTAGAAGAGATTACCTCTGCCTCGACGTGCGTCCTTTAAAGTTCCTTTTAAGGTACTAGAGTTGGTCTTTTGAGAAGAAAAGAACCTCCAAACTATTACTTAGGTTGTTGAGAAGAGTAATGGTCAGGTTTTGGACGAGATTTAAGGCTCAATGTTGTTTAAAGAGTAGAGGGAGGAGGTGCCCTTTTATATGGGCGGAGAGGGGCACATTTGGAAACCTCAAAAATATTAATTTATAATAAATTAAATCCTCACTTAAAAACCGCCAAAAATGACATAAATCCAAATATGAAATGAGATAGGTTTGTAATCTCATAATCAAATAAAATTTAGAAATTTTGGTAATTTATTTTAAACCTTATCAACTTGATTTATCCTTATTTAATCTATTTAATTTTATTTGTGGTAATAATATTATAAATTTTAAATTGTTATAAATAATTACTTATTTATTGTAAATTGTCCATAATTGGATACATTATGAAATTTTAGACCATATAATGTTCAATTTATAATTTTTAAATATTTTTTGTGATTTTTATTATATTTAATAATATGTTAATTTTATAAAATAACAATAGTTTCAATTTTGACACTATTCGTTTATTTGAATTTAAATAAAATCCACACAGAAGATATGTTCGAACCAAAACGTTTAATATATTCATAACATGTCATATTTACCTATAAAATTATTGGATCACGTTAATTAGTTCATATAATATTTATTTTAATATTTTTAAAACCATTTTTTTGATATTTCAATCAATAAAATAATTTCTACATTTCTATTGTGTCATCATTAATGACAATTATTTTATACATAAAAATTCTAAATATATTCTCATGATGTAGATAATTTTATTAGATTTCTGGATACTATGTATATTCTATGTTTTATGAAATTTATCACTAAATTCAAATTATTACACTTTTAAGATAAAAGAGAGTGACATGTTGTCACCATCTTTGGTTTTAATAATAATTATTTCATTTTCATGGTCAAAAGTCCATGAAACGAATATATTCCAACCCTTAGGTGATATGGGTTGAATTTTATTCATCCAATAGAATTTTAGCATGTGTGAGGGTGATTTTATAATCTTAGGTTTAACTTTAATTATTGGATTTATCTTTAACTATAGTAAATAAAAAATTATAGTAGTTACTATTCATAATATCAAAAAATAAAAGTAGCCTATTAACATAATTCGGACCCACTAAATCCAAATATGGAATCCATTTTTAAAATTTCCAAACACATAAGTTACAGTAATTAAATTAAAATTTTAACCCATTGTTATGAAAATGGGTTTTAAAAGTGAAAACATTGGCAAAGATTGAAATGTTTTTACCTATGAATTTAATGTAAAATTAATGGTAAGGATAGAAATTATATTAAATAGTAAAAATATATTCTTTTTATACTTTAAAACCATTCAATATTATAATTTAACTATATACATTATCTTGGTGAAAAAGTTGTTTTTAATTAAAATTTAGCGTAATTTTATTATTCATCAAAATAAGAAACATATGAAAAAAATAACAAAAATTTATCCAATGTAAATATTTATATCATGATTAAAAATAAGAGGTTTATTTTGTAAAATTTAACTTTTAAACATTTCAAAAATTATATTTATAAAGGTTTCTCCATCAAAAGGCGGAAAAACTGCATTTTTTTGAAAAATTCTTCTTTTATCCGAAAAATTGATTGTGTTTTCGTACCTCATTCTTAAAAATATGTAAGATGAATTATAATGTTATTAAATTAAAAATTCAATTACTACTATTCATAACCTCTAGTTCATAATATTATAATAATATATCATTTTTTAGTGAAACTCGGCATTGTGTGGAACGCAAGATATCGAGGAAGGTTTCTCTTTCGTGTAACACAATTCAATCTGGTGTTTTGTGTATTGAAAGATTCTCTGGGTGTTTCATATAACAGAATACATAAAAAAAATATTTCTCATAAAATTTCAAAGGTTACATTCTACCCCCCTTAAAATGAATTTTTCCCTAGAAATTCTTCATTTCATAACAAATAGATGAGGTTACCTCTCCCTCATCATGTCCTCAAGATACCATGTAGCTTCTTCTAATTGGTGATTCCTCCAGAAATCATTAACAAAGAGAGTGGACTTGTTTCGAAGAACTTTTTCTCTACGATCCAGAATCTCTATCAGATGTTCTGAATTAGAAAGATATTCTTCCAAAAGTACAACTTGTGAGCTTATTACATGTGAAGGATTGGGTATGTACTTTCTCAGGAGAGATACATGGAATACATCATGAACTTGAGAGAGATTCGGTGGAAGAGCCAATCGGTAAGCTACCTTCCAAACAAGATCCAATATCTCAAAAGGACCAATATACCTAGGGCTCAACTTTCCCTTCTTTCTAAATCTCATTACTCTCTTCCAAGGAGATATTCGTAAGAACACTTTATCACCCACTTCAAACTCTAGGAATTTTCTTCGGTTGTCGGCATAACTTTTTTGTCGACTCGGAGCTGCTCTTATGTGTTGTTGAATAGATGTTACTTTTTAAGCCATATCATCAACAATATCAGGTCTTAATATCTTTATTTCCCCAACATCATCCCAGGAAGTTGTTGTTCTGCCTTAATTTCCATAGAGAGCTTCAAAAGGAGACATCTGAATACTGGAGTGAAAGCTATTATTATAATAATGTTCCACCAAAGGTAGGTGTTGATCCCAACCACCTTTGAAATCCATATAGCAATCTCTTAACATGTCTTCTAGAGTTTGAATTTTCCTCTCAGACTGACTATCTGTCTGAGGATGATAAGCAGTACTGAAACTTCACTCTGTATCTAGAGTATGCTGAAGACTTTGCCAAAACCTTGAGGGAAGCATCAGATCCCGATCAGATATAATGGAAAGTGGTAATTCGTGCAATCTGACCACTTCCTTAACATATATCCTGGAGAGCTGATCAAGTGTGAAATCATCTCTAATATAAATGAAGTGTTACAACTTCGTAAGATGATCAACTATAACCCAGATAGAATTATTTCATTTGGATGTTTTAAGAAGTCCAGTGGAAAATTCCATAGTGATGTCTTCCCATTTCCATTCTAGTATGGGTAATGGTTGTATCATCCCCTTAGACTTATGTCTCTGAGCTTTAACTTGCTGAAAAACAATGCATCGATAGACATATTCTACAGCAACTCATTTCATTATATACCACCAGAAGTACTCTATCAGATTCCTATACATTTTCGTGCTTCTAGGATGAATAGAGAATGAAGAACTATGAGCTTCATCCCATATTTCCTTCTTTAATTTTGGGATGGGAGTAACACAAACTTGATTCCTGAACCTTATTATTTCATCACAATCAATGTGAAATTCAGGAACAGTTTTCAACTTCTTTTGTAACTCTACATCTTCTTTATGTGCCTCTTTAATCTTCACATGTATAGATCTTTTAACATTCATTTGAGAAAGATAATATTTTTCCCCTTCCATTATATTTCCAGGATCTATCTTTTGTAAATCCATAAATGTTGGATCTTTTGTGATCCTCATCATGGATAAACTAGCATGGTCTTGCCGACTTAATGTGTATGCCACCTTGTTTTCTTTCCCAGGGTGGTAATGAATTGAGCAGTCGTAATCCTTAATCAGCTCCAACCATCTTATCTGGCGCATATTCAGCTCCTTTTTTGTGAAAATATACTTTAAACTTTTATGATCAATATAAATATCACACCTTTCACCATAAAGATAATGCCTCCAAATCTTTAATGCAATGATTACCATAGCTAACTCCAAATCATGAGTTGGGTAATTTTCCTCATGGATTTTCAATTTTCGTGAGGTATAGGCTGTCACCATATATTTTTTCATGATAACACACCTAAATCCCTTCTTGGATGCATCCCTATAGATCACAAACCTTTCTCCACTACAAGGAAGTGTGATCACAGGTGCACTTGATAACCTTCTTTTTCACTACTTGAAATTCTCTTCACACTCCTCTGTCCACATGAACTTAACTCCTTTTCTAGTCAACCTTGTGAGTGGATTATATATTAATGAAAAATCATTCACAAAACTTTGATAATATCTAGCCAAACCAAGAAAACTTCGGATCTCAGTTACTGTTGTTGATCTCGACCATTTATCGATAACCTCTATTTTTTCTGGATCCACAGATATCCCCTAATTTGAGATTATGTGACCCAAAAATGAAACATTTTTATGCCAAAATTCACCCTTGGTAAATTTGTTATAAAGATTATCCTTTCTCAAGGTCTTCAATACAATTCTCAATTGATCTTCTTGTTCTTCCTTACTCTTTGAATAGATAAGAATATCATCTATAAAGACTACCAAAAACTGATCAAGATAGTCTATAAAGACTCTATTCATTAGATCCATGAAGATAACATGGGAATTAGTAAGACCAAATGGAATCACTATAAATTAAAAGTGTCTATACCTTGTACAGAAAGCCATCTTTGGTATATCCTCCCATTTGACCCTTACTTGATGATACCCTGAACAAATATCAATCTTGGAAACGTATTGGGCTCCATGTAGCTAGTGAAATAATTCATTAATGCATGGGAGAGGATATTTGTTCTTGATAGTGATCTTGTTAAGTTATCGATAATCAATGCAGAGTCTCATTGATCAATCTATCTTCTTAACAAACTGAACAGGTGCTCCCCAAGGTGACACACTAGGGCATATGAATCCCTTATCAAGATTCTCTTGGAGTTGCTTCTTCAATTCCTGCAACTCAATTGGGTCCATTCTATATGGTGTCTTTGAAATTGGAATAACACCTGGTATGAGTTCTATTGAAATCTCAACATCACGATTTGGTGGAAGACCTGGAAATTCCTCTGGAAAGACATCATCAAACTCCCGTAAAATGGGCATATTTTTAATTTTGAGTTTCTCTCCATCCATTTGAGATAAATAACCTTCATTTATTGGAATCAAGACCCATAAGATGGAACAAATTTCCACTGGAATGTTATATTCATCCTTGCATTGATAGATAATCATAGATTGATCCGGAATATGAAATGTGACTTCTCTTCTATGGAAATAGATATGAGATCCACATAAGGAAAGCCAATCCATGCCAAGAATAACATTAAATTACACTATAGTAAGGATCACAAGATTTGTAGGAATCACGTTCCTACAAACGTCAATTGGAGAAGAATTATAAACTTCTCATGCAACCTTTATTCCCTTAAGAGTTGTCACAGCTAACTCAACAGCTAATTTTTGAGGTACTATGGCGATACCCTTGGAAAATTATTCATAAATAAAAGAGTGGTTGGATCCAGAATCAAATAAAACATTTTCTACTTTAGAGTGGATGGTAATTGTACCTTTCACCACTTCGTTATCATACTCCACATCGCCGATAGAAATTTCATGTGACTTTGATTTCACTTTGGCCTTAAGAGTTTGTTGACATTGATCATCATCAACAACCCTTGGATTAGGGAATTGATTAGCATAATGTCTCATTTCCTTGAACTGTTAACATTGAAGAGTAGGAGGTTCATTTTGTGTAGCATTTTCTTTTTTCACATCACTAGACATCATTTTCCCATCATTGCAGCATTCAAATGCCCGATAACCTTATTTTAAACATTTTAAACATTTACTTGCCCCTTTAAGACAATTCCATCCATGTTTCTTTCCACACATTGATCATAAAAGAAAAACTCATCTTCTTTTAACTGTGGTCTTTATATTTCCCTTTGAATTCCATTTTCCTCTTCTTATCAAACCCATATGACTGATGGGTTACTCCTATATCCATTCTTAACCTTGAGAGCACATAGAACAATTTCCTCGTAGCGATTGATGTCCCTTATGTCTAATGCCCTTCGAAGTCTTGGTTATAATCCACTAAATAATCGATCGATATTACTCTCAGGTTGGATAATAATTCTAGAATCATACCTTGCAAGTCTTGTAAAATTTTCGTCGTAGGTACCAAAAGATTCATCATCCTTTTGCTTTAGTTCAAGAAACTCCTTCTCCATCTTTGTTTAAGGAATTTTAGGGAAGTACTTATTGAAAAATATGTTCCTGAACTCTTCCCATACCATGGACTCAATTTCATCTCTTTTCCACGTATTCTTTATAAGATTCCACCATTTTTTAGCTTCACCTTCAAAAAGATATACTGCTAATATTAATTTATAATGTCTAGAACATTGAAGAATTGAAAATATCTTTTCAGTGGTACTGATCCATTTTTCAGCCACTAACGGATTAGTAGAACCACTGAATGAGTGTGGACGCTGCCTCATGAAGGATTCAATAGAATGTTTCTCCTTCCTTTGCTCGTTTGGGAGTCCTGCATGATTCATAGATTGCGAATGTTGTTAGAGAATGGCTACAATATTTTTCATTCCATCTCCCATAATGTTTCATTGCTCAGGGGAAAAATCATTGCATTGCATGTCGCATTCAGCATTAAAATAGTTCCGTCAGGTTCTAACCATTGACTAAAACCAATAAGCATAGTGTGAGAAACACTAATCATAATAGGAAAACCACATAGTAAAGAATACGATTTCACACATAAAGCATTATCATAGGTTATTCATGTCCATTTCTAAAACACTAATATTGTGTTCTATGCTTAGATATATTCTTAGGGTTCCTACTAAGGCTTTCACATCCTAGTTTCCAAATGTTGACTATAACTTTCTTCTGATACAAAATATAATTACCCATATATTACATACATAGTTATTAATTTAGAATTGAATCATAATTATTACAACATATAACAAAACCATGATAGGATCGTATAGGTATAGTGTCTTTAGAAACCGGGAAACATAAACAACTGGTTTAGAAAGAATGTACATTGTCTATTGTTTATTTCATCATATCTAGAGTCCATTTAGGCATATCCTACTTAATACCATTCTTCCTGACCTGGGGAAAATAAAACATACAAAATGGTGAGCTCAAATGCTCAGTAAGGGTAAACAAAGAAAATATAATATGCATAGGAACATAACATTTTGAAAATCTTTTCTTGCAAAAGAGATCATAATATCATAACATGGGATAAATAATATTAGTGAAATGTAATCACAATAATCATAACATAAAACATAAAACTTTGTGGAATACACACATAATAATAAAAAATCATTTCTTATTAATCAAGACTTGTTTCCAAGACTATCATAGTGGACAAAGTCCATTTATGAACCGAGTTCACTCCTCGTTCCAATCCTATATCTCTAAAACAGATTAACTTTCCGTTCTAGCCATGTCTATATCATTAGATATTAATCTTTACCCAATGCATTGAAAGAAGATATAGGTCCCACCAATCTCATAATGAAACCATTCTTATGTGTTCCACAAAATCATAAATCATATAGCGTAACCCATGTAATAAAAATGGGATTCTTAAACATCATGCCATCATAACATAAACCATATAAGATAAAAGAAATTCAAAAAAAATTCTATCATAAAATAATCAAATCAATGTAAAAATAGGGATAGAAACAGAACCATATATTATCTTAGACGGAAAATAATTTTGATAACACACTTGAACTCCATTCTTGAGGAAAATATCCTTTCTACTTCAAAAACATTTTTCCTTTCTTAACATGTCATACAATTTTAAACAAAAAGAAGTTAATTAAAAATAACCTTGTAATATTTTAAAATAAGATTCATGGAAATAATGTTCTATTAAATCATAAAAATCCATTCATCTCATATAAGTTAAAAAACATTATTCTCGTACTTTGTCCGGAAACATCAAAAAGTATCTCGTACTAAAAACGACAAAAGATTCCATTCATATCTTTTACTAAAAATTAACCAATAGGTAAAATTGGATTTAAACAATTTTAGGAGGATAGAAATAATATTGCATATTGAGGAAAAATGCGTGTGGATGATAAATATGCCCCAGTAAATTCTGAAGTATAAACAATCTCAGATTAAAATGAGATTGTGAGATTTTCCCTTACCTTAGGTCTGATATGCATCATACGTATCCGAACCTCCTGTATAATGATTTAAATAAAGTCATTGACTTATTAAAGAATAATATTCATTGTTTTGATATCATATATGGTCATATTCTTATATTCTTATTAATAATATTTCATTGCTACTTGTTATTCGGGTGTTCATTGCTTTATGTTCTTATGCATGTTTTGTCGAATAAATTCTGATTCCTATTTTTAGGTTATATATACCACATTTAAATAAGGTTATTAGTTTAATATATATCATATTTATTCATTCAATTAATTTATGTAATCATTATTCAATGAATATCGTGTAGAACGAGTCGTATCACATCCTGGAGATGGTAGGCCGTACGTACACATGAGCGATGATATCGTTCCCATAATTATTGAATGGTAATGGAGTGGATGATAGATTGTCTTAGAATTAGTATCATGTTATAATAATCATATATAGTTATTCTTTACACCATTATACCCATCCATGTAAGGTGGTGGTGGAAAACAAATTACACCACGACATGGAGACGGTATTCCATACGTACGCATGCGCGGTGATTTCATTTTCCGTAGGATGGAGAGAAGGTAAAATAGGGTTGTTTCATATTTATAATAACATGTCAGTGTATGAGAGATACTGATTTTATTACTTTATAATGAAACAAATAAATAAGAGGAAGTATAAAAAGGAATAAACATGAAATAATTGGTAGAAGAGATTACCTCTTTCTCGATGTGCCTCTTTTAAAATTCCTCTTAAGGGACTAGAGTTGTCTTTTCAGAAGAGAAGAACCTCCAAAATATTACTCAGAATGTTTAAAATATTAATGGTAAGGTTTTGGGCGAGAATTAAGGCTCAATGTTGTGTAAAGAGGAGAGGGAGGAGGTTCTCTTTTATAAGGGAGGAGAGGGGCACCTCTGGAAACCTCAAAAATATTAATTTATAATAAATTAAAACCCGAGTTAGAAACCTACAAAAATGACTTAATTCAAAATATGAGATGATATAGGGTTGTAATCCCATCATCCAATAAAATTTAGACATGTTGGAAATTTATTTTAAACCTTATCAACTTTATTTATCCTTATTTAATATATTTTATTTTATTTGTGGTAATAATATTATAAATTTTAAATTGTTATAAATAATTACTTATGTGTTTTTAATTGTCCATAATAGTATAAATTATGACATTTTAGACCATATAAATTTCAATTTATAATTTTTAAATATTTTTGTGATTTTTAAACCGTTTAATTATATGTTATTTTTATAAAATAAAAATAGTGTCAATTTTGAGACTATTCATTTATTTGAATTTAAATAAAATCCAAAAAAAGATATGTTCGAACAAAAATAGTTTATAGATTACTTACATGAGTTATTTATCTATAAAATTAATATAGCACATTAATTAGTTCATATAATATTTATTTTAATATTTTGAAAACCATTTTTTCGATTTTCAATCAATAAAATAATTTCTACATCACGAGTTTTTCATCATTAATGATAATTTTTGTATCCCTAAAATTCTAAATAAATTCTCATGATGTATATAATTTTATTATCTATTTGGAGACTATTTATATTCTATGTTTTATGAAGTTTATCACTAAATTAAACTTATTACAATTATATGATACAAGAGAGTGACATGTTGTCACCTTCTTTGGTTTTAATAATAATTATTTCATTTTCATGGTAAAAATTCTATGAAACGAATATATTCCGACCCTTAGGTGATATGGGTTGACTTTTATTCATCCGATAGAATTTTTTAATGTGTTAGGGTAATTTTATAATCTTAGGTTTACCCTTAATTACTGGATTTATCTTTAACTGTAGTAAATAAAAAATTACCATAGTTACTAATCATAATATCAAAAAAATAAAATTAACCTATTATCTTAATTTGGACCCACTGAATCCAAATATGGAGATCAATTTAAAAAATTCAAAACACATAAATTTTAGTAATTAAATTAAAATTTATCCTATTGTTAATAAAATGGTTTTTAAATGTTAAAACATTGCCAAAGATTGAAATGATTTTACCTATGAATTTAATGTAAAATTAATATTATTGACATAAATTATATTAAATGGTAAAAATTTATTCTTTTTATACATTATAACCATTCAATATTATAATTTAACTATATGAATTATCTTGATGAAAAAAGTAGTTGTTAATTAAAATTTAGCATATTTTCACTATTCATCAAAATAAGAAACTTATCAGAAAAATACCAAAAATTTATCCAATGTAAATTTTTATATCATGATTCAAAAGAAGAAGTTTATTTTGTGAAATTTAACTAATAATATTGTCAAAAATTGTATTTATAATGGGTGTTCCATCAAAAGGCGGTAAAACAATATTTTTTTTAAATACTTCTTTTCTCCAAAAAATTGATTTTGTTTTCAGACCTCATTCTTGAAAATATGTAAGATGAATTATAATGTTATAAAATTAAAAATTCAGTTAATACTATTCATAACGGCTAGTTCATAATATTATAATAATATATCATTGTTTAGTGAAACTTGGCATTGCGTGCAACACAAGCTATCAAGGACGGTTGATCTTGCATGTAACGCAAGCCAAGCCGATGTTGTGTGTAATGAAAGATTATTTTGGTGTTTCATATAACATAAGACATAAAAAAATATTTCTCATAAAATATTTGGGTGTTACACATATGTACGAGTGAAAATATTGTTTCCCAATAGATTGGAAGGCTAGATGGTAGAAATGATATTAGTATTATTACAGAATAAAAATTATTTCATAATTATCATATGTAAAAATTCATCCCATCAAAATCAATGTCCATAAAATATGAGGTTGGGAAATAAGTTTTATTTCAATGTGGAGACGGAAAGTTGTACATATGAGACAGTGGTAATTCCACTTCACATTTGATAGAAATTTGGTGAATAATGGTTTTTTATAATTATAATAAAATTTGAGTATATTTAGGATATATAATTTCGTATTTTTTGAATACTATTACATATTTAGAGAAGTTAAAAGAATAATTAAAAAGAAAGGGATGAGTTAAAGTGATTACCTCCCATTTGAAGGATATCCTTTAGATGCCTTCTTAAGGACCTTATGATGGAATCTTGGGAAGAAAAGAAACTATATCATTTGATTAAGGATGTTCCTAAGGAATAATTTTGGGTGTTTAATCTAGAAGGATTAAATTTTTTGAATAATTTATGGTAGGAGGATCCCTTTTGTAATTGTAGTGAGAGGAACTTTTGGGTTTAATTAAAAGATACAAAAAATGAAATTTATTATATATCCAAAATGCCTAAAAATTACACGGAATCGAAGATATGAAAGGCTCAGGTTAAAATAACATCAACCAATAAACAATTGATAGTATTAAGTTGTGTTTTAAACCTTATCGTTGGGTTTACCACCATAGTTAACCTAGTTTAGTATTAACCAAAATAACATCCTTTTCTCTCTTAAAGTGTCATAATTTTATATATAGCGTGATAGTTGGATCATTAATGGATGAGGTATTACATTATTGACCATATATTATCATCATTATTCATTTTCATTATACTTATATTTTTTTTAATGATACAATAAATTATTATTTTCATAAAAAATCATTAATTACATTTTTGAAAAAATTCATTAAATTTCATATAAAAGATATAAATATAAGGATGTTGTTATCCATTAAAACATTAAATCATTGATATGTATTATTTATCTATAAAGTTGTGGGACACTATAACTCAATCAAATTATATTTCTTTTAATATTTTAGAAATAATTTTTTTATAATAATTGAAGAAATACTAAATCCGCGTTGTATTGGCATATGAGGTATTTATATAATTGACAAAAAGAAAAAAATATTAATTCATGAAAAAAATATATTAATCGCATAATATATATTTATATTCATTCATAATGTTCTTTTAATCGAATTTAGGCAGGTAATATATATTTAAATACCAAAGAGTGACATTTTGTAATTTTATTTTCTATAAATATTATATAGGTAATTTTCCAGGAAATGAATCCAATAATGAAATATATTTCAAAAATATTGTTATAAGGGTCTAATTAGATTCATAAAATCAAAATTTAGGCGAAAAATTATGGCCATATCACATAGTTTTAACCTAGATTGAACTGATTCCCAATTTATTGATGTGTTAAAATTTAACACAGTTACTATTCATATTGAAAAATAATAAAACAATGTTATTAACATAATTTGGAAACCCTTTTCGAAATATATAATCTGTTTTATCAAATTCAACATCTAAAAGTTGGATAAATGAATTTAAAAATAAACTTACAATATAAAATGAAAATAACTTATTAGGAAAATAAAATTTTGATCATAAAACATAGTTTGTTCTTATCCCATTTTTTGTAAATTTTTAAATGAAAGAAAATATTATATTTTATATATAATATTTACATTTCAATAAAATAATTCACATGTCGTGAATAATTTAATTTATTATGATAAGAATACAGTGTCTGCATAAAAACGTTTTTTAAAATATCTCATACAATTTAATGATTTTTCTTTTTATTTATAATTAATCAGTATTTAAAGAATTCATTTATACACTTGAACTCATAAATATTCCATCATTTAGTTAGTCCTATTCATACATTCCAATCCAATGGATTGGAGATACTATTAAATAATAATATTTTAATAGTATATCATGATTCATTTAAATTTGAATTTCATTTTTAACGCAGAATATTGAATAAATAAAATTATATAAAGAGAAATATACTCCAAAAAAATCATAAAGATAAAGATTACATATCTTTATCAGAACTGTGTGATTCTTTATTTTTATTTTCAAGGGATACATTGTGATGTATGTATCACTAATCTTGGTTCCAGCCATAACTTCTATTTCCATATTTGGTAACGTTCTAGAGATGAGACATGCACCAGAACGTGTTAGGTATCCAATGATCATAATTGAGATGGAGCCATTTTAGGCTCTCACGGTGTTGAGATTTTAGTCACATCAGGTTATTATTTGATCATTCTTGAATATAAACATAGTTAATTACCATATCCCCTTGTACAAAATCACCATCTATGCAATGTTGCTTATATCAATAACGATGGGTAGGTAATATCATACTATTTCATGATATATATGACATCGAGATTATCTATCATGGATTTAAATGTTAGTTCCATTCCAACTAAACCCCTTATAAATCTTAGAATCTATTTCCCCATAAGTTTATTATTTTATTTCCTTCACAAGTTCGTCATTAAGATAAATCCATTTGATTTTTCACTGATGAAATATCTATGAAATTTCCATAACATAAAGGAATTATTTTTATGATAGTAAAATATAAAATTGTTTAGTCTAATCCATATCACACTAAATTTAATTAATTTTTCTCATTATAATATATTAAAAATATCGACATCTACATCGTAGTCGCATGTCACTAAACATCATGAAATATGGTCTACCCTATAAGTACCTAACATTTTTTTAGTATTCCTCCCAATATGGTTGAAATTTCCCCACATGCGAGAAAGATCTATGTTAGGGTTATAGATATAGGATTTAAATCAATTATCCCATCATAGGATAAAATTAACATTATTCCTCAAAGTCAAAAACTTATGTTGGGGTTACTTATATATTTGATGGCATCCAACACCAACCATCCACTAATGCACAATATGCAGAAACCCAAATCTCATATCTGGGTTATGGATACAAAGCCTTATTTGGATTTTTATCTCATATCATTATAAAAACCTACCGCCTTTCAATAACTATGTGTGAGATGATTCATGTCATAGTATACATAGTGACACTATGATCTCATATCCTATTCCCATTTACAAATTTCATCTCCATCAAATCCCCTATCCACCATAGTGTTTGAGACTTCTTATTCACATTGGGCCCTTCAACGTCCATGCATTATAATATATTCATTTACATATAATAACATTTTGTGGATTAATTTTTATTCATTCAAAAGATTATGAAATGTACATGACTAAATATCTTAATATTATCCCAAAATTACATCCCAATCATACCCTCACTTCATCTTAGTGCCTAGGTATCCAACTATTCAAATATTTTTTTTCTCTCCTTACTCATCTCTAAGACAATTATATCCCATTTTTTAAAAGGATATATAACCCCATAATATATCTATTTACTACTCAAGATCTAGGTTCTTGTCATATAATGTTAAAACTCATGGCATTTGGTCCCCCATTAAGACCTTAATATTCTTCTAGTATCCCAATATAACCTTATTCACATTCAATAGTGACAAATTCATTTAATAATATTTTGAATATATCTCTTCTTTATAATTACTCACTAATATTAGAAGTCACATTCCTGAAATTTATCTATCTAGGAGTCTATTTTTACACATAATATTATTTTTAGGACCTTAAACTACAAAATATATGAGATATAAAGTATCACCAATTTGAATACCCATAAAGGGTTTAGTTAAAAAATTTATTCTCTACTTGATACAATATTCTCTACTATGGATTAAAAAAATGGTAGAGTGAAAAACTAAAAGGGGCATAATTATTGTGGGTTCAAACATATAACCTTATAAAAATTCAGGATATGATCTCTAGACTGATTAATATACGAAAATGATAGAGAAAATATTATTTTCTCTTACATGTGATCTTGAGCTTCACAATATATACATTTCCATTAATGATAAGTCCATTTCTACATGTGAAGTAGGTTCTCCCATTAATGTGTTGAAATTTTCTTCAGCCATATCCCTTCACCGTGGGTACATTTTCAATACATTTTGGTGTAACCTTTAGGGTGCTCGAATGCTTCATGAATATCATTTTCTCTTTAAATACCTATTTATTCCTCCAGTTTTTGAATCCTCATAAACCATTCATGGCTACATGTAATTAATTTATTATTCAAATAATTACACCTCTAGTGGGTAATGATATTTTTCATACCATATTCAAATCTTCTTGCCAGATAAATTTTTTATCCTTATGAGAGGTCCCACTTTGAACATCTTGAGACCCAAGATTCCATATATGGTGCTAAAAATATTTTACATTCTTCTGTATAGATTTACCATAAAATTTTAATTCCCTTACAGATCAAATTATCATTATTGTATTGGTTTTAAAGGATTAGAAAAAATAACCATTTATAATATCAATGTTTTATAATAATATTCAATAACCAAATATTTGGATTCAAATTATTTATATCCTTAAAACCCATTTAAAATTATACAATGTCTGTGAAATTAATTTTGAAAAGCTGGATGAGAAAAATTTTATAGTAAAGGGTTTTTAAAATAAGATTAAAATCATTTTTTAAATTTTGTTGAAAAATTATTTAAAAACTTTTTCTTTTTTATCAAATATAATACATTTGATAAATACATTTGAAAAATATAACACTATGGTTTAAAAAATTTATAGCCACATAAATTAATTTTCAAATGATTTAAAAAATATATATCAAATTTATAACCAAATTTAATCCCAAAATATAGTATCCTTTCAAATATATAATTGGATTTGTCCTTGATTTTTTAAATCATATCATTTTAAATAATAAGTTTCTTATGGAATGTAAAGATGCTTGAAAAAACATAATAAATCTATGATTCCACTAGCAGTATCACTTTTAGGAATATTACCCTCTTTGTTCTTGGGTTTACTCTGCATCCCTCATTATCCCATTTGATACATAGGTCCCTTAATTTTTAATAAAAATATTACTTCTACATATTCACTCTTTATCATTATAATTTTATTAAAAAATTCATTTAGAAACTGCATAAATTATCTTTATGGGAAAATAATTTCATATCACAAATATTTTCAGAAAAATGATGATTTTATGAAATGACCAAGATGTTTGGAGAAATCCCTATTTTACAAATAATACATATAAAAACATATAGAGAAAAAAAGACAATAAAATTCATTTTATATTCAAAATTATGGAATGTTATTATAAATAATAGAGTATTACCTTATATATAATCATGATTAAAATTATTTTTTAAAATGAATTTTGATGCATACAATAGTATGTATAAAATTTACTTGAAATATCTAAATAATATTATTGAAATAAAATAACACTAAATGAACAACTTTAAGATTTTAAAATCTCTCATGAATTAATAAAATAAAAATACCATTTGAAAGGTCTTACATAATATTTGAATGCTAATTTTAACAAGTAATTGAAATTAAATAATAATATAATACATATCTGAAGAAATGTTCAAAATTTATTTATAGAAAAAAATAAATAAAAACAATTTGAATAATTTCCACAAATAAAAGTATTTTACAAAAACAGAAAAGTGGGTTTTAAAAAATTATAATTCCATTACATAAAAAGAATAAAATAAATAAATAAAAATGCTTTAAATAAAAAATAACGGTTTATGAAAAATAATATTGTTAAATAGAAATTGTTTTGGAATACCATAAATTATGTCCATGTAATCAAATTACATTACATAAAACATGTTAAGAATATAAAATACATAAATTCAATTATATAAATTCCATTTAATGTATGTTTCAAATCGTAATTTCCAATACAAAAAAATATAATTTTAAAAATAAAACTCCCTTATGAATAATATGGTATTGGAAACCCATATATAAGCATTAATTAAAATTGATCCCATATACTAGATTTCAAAATTAAAATGATATTGGGAAATAGTTTTCTCCACAACCAAGTATTCGAAATTGAAGTATTGGATAAGGGATGAAAAGGGAATTGTGAAGGGGTTTTCTATGGGTTAAGAGGGAAGTATGTCAATATATATAAGATTTCAGATGATTAGAGGATTTTTTATGGTTATATTCATAAAAATAAATGATAAGTGGGTACTGTTGTTGAATGAGGGTGCACCATCTCTTTCCCATGATAAACAGAATAATTTAAGGTTCGAAGAGTTTGAGTTTGGGGTCAATTGTGGGTAAAGATATCTATAATAACAATATAATTTCCACTTTCAGATAATTATACCTATATATCATTTCATATGGATGGTATAACACTAGAATATAATTTTATATAAATACATTTATGTTTATTTCATCCTTCGAATGCTTCCTTAAGAAGGATAGTCTGTACACAAGTGTTTACTATTAATTTTGGGTTTAAACCCAATGATGTTAACACCAAGGGTTATGGATTTTTTTCACTATAAAATTGAAAGTGGATGTATTGTGTTTTGAGGGTCACTATGTGTAGGTCATACATGTTTTTGATATCTTGTGGTGGAAGAATAATATGATGAAGAAGATGTCTACTAGAGAGAAGTTGACGATGATATGTGGTATTAATCGTTCATGTAGGGGAATAAGTCGATGACTTGGATGATCGAATGGACAAGATGGATTAAATTAAATGATTAATATATAAGCCTGAGTTTTTAACATTGATGAATAGTATAGGTTATTTCCAGTCCCACATCGAACATTTGGACATTTATCCACTTTGATATATTATTAATTTTATTGAACAACAATCAATCCAAGGCACCGAGGTCAGCAAATGGACACACACTGAAACATGTATATAAGGATGGACTGACCAAACTATCCTCGTTTAGTCCTTCACACACACTATACTGTCAATAAGCTCAAACACTAGATTTCTTAAAAAGGTCCTTAGACGAGCACTATCCTTATGCAGCTGCTCAGTCTATCCTCCCTTGTGTGTTCATCTTGATCCACATATTTGGATAGAAGTTCTCAGACATTGTGTCTTTCTTGGTTGATATGTTTTGATTTATGTAAATTTTATATTCACCTAAAAAATAATGAAATCATAATTTATTTAATATTATTTATAATATTAATTTTCTAATAAAATAGAAAACTCTAAACTGTTTAATGTAACATGATTCTAAAAATTAACTATTCCTTAAATTATTATAATTTAAAATAATGAGTTAGTCAAATTAATAGTACTATAATAATTTGAAAACTATGAATTTTCATGCTAAAATAAACTATGTTTTAAATAATCAAGAAACATATAGTTTTTTAAACAAAGTAAATTAAAAATAATAATTTTAAATACTTCTCACAAAAAATGTACACATTTAACACATTTATTTCAAAATCATATTTAGTATATTTACTTATGAAATATCATGACTTGAGTTTCTAGTCCTAATTTTCTAAATACTATATATATGTATTTTTAAAAAAGTAACCAAAAAATAAATACCTTTAAACATAAAATAATATTTACGGTCATGGTTTTGGTAGATTATTAAATATTCCTTACATTATATCAAGGTTTATTTAAAAAAATTACAAAAAATTAGTTTTCATGACTATATTTAACAATATAAGAAAAACCAAAAACCATTTAATCTTATACTGAGCTTGTGTAAATCATTTTAAAATGTGCTGTGAGAATAAATTTCATATTATAGGTTTTTAAAACCATGAGTAACATATTTTTATAAATTATGTCCCAAAATCGTTTTAAAAAATATTTATTTTTATCAAATATAAAATATTTGAAAAATAATATTCCAAAATATAATGATAGGGTTTACAAAATATATATCCCATGAAAATACAATAAATAAAAAATTAAAAAACATCACTTTGAAAGCCCTATTTTGATTCAAAATATAATATCATCTGAAATACATACATTGGTTCTCCTTGAAAACTTTTTGAGTGTTTACTTTGAAAATAAAAAATATCCAATGTAGTATATTGATAATTGGTAAACCTTAATAAATAAATGAAGAGAATAGTAATATATCTTTTATAACGATGTCTTTTTGATGCTCTGGGATCACTTCTTGAACCCTCATCATCACCTACCATACCCAAGTACAAAATTTATGAATAAAAACAATTTTTTTCTCAATGTCTACCATTCATATATAATTCCATTAAAACCTCATTTTAAAAAATACAAAAATTTATTACAGGATAATATAATTTCATATCACATAATCTTTTGCAAGTGGTCATATTTATAACACACTATAAAGGTTACGAGAAATCCATATCTTACAAATAATACATAAAATAACACATATAGAGAGTAAAGCATATGAAGATTTATTTCATAATCAAAATTATGCAATGTCAATTGTAATAATAATTAATGTTAATATCTATAAACATTATTAACATCCACATTTTTTTAAAATGAAATTTCATGATTAAAATGATATCATGAAAAACCACATGATACTTGTAAATAATATTATTCATTTAAAAGATCATTAATGTTAAAGATTATCATTTTGATTCCACTCTTTAATTAAGAAAATAAAATTTCCTTTTGAAATAATATACTTAATTTATAAAGGGGAATTTTAAAATATACTGTAATTTAAATACATATATTATTATTCTATAAATATGGGTTTAAAATTAAATTTCAGTAAAAGAAAAAAATTTAAAAAAATTTAAAATAAATTTCCCCTAACATATTTCATTACAGAAATGTGAGAAATGTGGTTTTTAAATAATAATTCCCCTATTTAATATTATTGTATAAATAAAATTCATGATTTTCTTAAAAAAATATCATTTTATGAAAAATAAAATCTCTAACTATAAATCAATTTTCAAAACCATAAATTTGGATATTTCAAAAAAAATTCATTACCTAAAAATGGTTTTAAAAATAAAATCCATTGAGATGATAAAATATATTCACTTAAATATAAAATTGAATATATTATTTTCCTTACATAAAATAATAGTTTTATAAATACATCCCCCTTATAAAAACTAAACATTTGGAAACCCATATATAATAATTCATGAATACATATCACATTACCTAAAACCAATATCCAAAACAAAATTGGAAAATGGTTTTCTCTACTTTCAATGTTTGGAAATAGAAGTATTGGTCAAGGGTGGAAGAGGAAAATTATGTAGGGGTTTTCTAATGATTTATGATGGATATGTATATATATGTGTGTGTGTGGGATTTTATATTACCATAATAGTTACAGAAGATTTTTATAGAGAAATAAATGATAGATATGTACTATTATTGAGTCGTGGTGTATCCTCATTTTTTAGTCATCAACATATTCCTTTGGTCATTGAGGAGGGTGAGACTAGGTTGGATTATGGTGAAAACTAGTGCTAATAATAATTGAATTTTCACATAAAAATAATTATCTATTTATTTCATTGTATGTTTCTGATATAATTGGAGCTTCAAATTTGATAGATATACCATTACATTTTAGTCAGTCTTACCAAGTTTCATTTGGATGGAAAGGCTAACCACTGCGTTTCGATTATCACTGGGGGCCAAAAAATGAAAATATGTAGACTGTGGGATATAGATTTTTCACCCAGGATATTGATAGTGTGAGTTAGGTGTTTAAAGGTGAATTGTGTTTAGTCCATACATACAAGAGGTGTATTGTAGTGGAATCAGATGAAAATGGTGAAGTAGGTCACTAGTGTGTGCTTGAAGATAATTGTGTGGATTTGATATATCATGAAGAAAAATATAACGATTTACTGGAATATTAGATATTGATGATGTATTGATTCAGGTTATCTAGAAATAACTGTGATTTTTTAACACATGTGAATAGTAACTGTTCATTCCCAGCCCACTTTGATCATTTAGATTGTTATTTGATTCTATATAATATTTTCTATATGGAACAATTCTTAAGCCAAGGTACCAGGGTTGATACATGGACACATTCTCAAAAAAATTTACGGTGACGGGAAACCCCTTATATCCTCATAAGCACATACAAGTTCACTATGCCCTCCCAATTGCCTAAAAATTGTCTACCTATATAGGCGCTCACACATGCTTTTCTACTATATGGTAGATTAGGCTATCCCTCCCCTGTGGGGTGGGGTTTCTCCCCAATGTAGGGTAAAACGACATGGACCTTGAGTCTTTCATTGTTTAAATTTTTATTTATAAAACTAAAATTTACATTTACGATAGAATTAAAAGAAAAACATTAGTCATTTAATATATTTTATATTCTTAATATTAATATCAAATTAGTATTTTACCACACTTTATTGCAATCTTATTCTATAATATAACTAATCTGTATAATTATTTTAATGTTTTATAATGAGTTATTCAATGTGATAGTATTAAAATAATTATAAAACTATGAATATTTATATTAAAATCAATGTGATTTTAAATAATTGAGAAACCCTCATATTTTTTTATAAAAAAAATGTTTTTAAAAATATGGTAAATAAATATGGCCACAAATATACACATTTAACATTTTTTAATATAAATATAATATTCATTACATTTGCATATTTTTCATTTTTTATTCTATTAATCTTACCTAAATTATATTACCTCAATAATACATATAATTTTTTATAACAATTTTATTATAAATATATTTGTTACAGAAATTATATTAAATACTTTACAATAAAAAATAATTAAAATTGTTTACATCCATTTTTCATATATTTTAAAAATGTATATTATATACATATTTAATAAAATAGGATTTATATTATTAAAAAATATTTCTTCATTAATAGTATATGACAAACATTTTTTATATATTAGAAAGTTAACTAATAAAAAAATAATTTTATTAAATAAAATCACTTATTTTCATAAGACATCTTTATAACAAAACATAACTTATTTTATTATGATATAATCCATTTGGTAAAATTTATTTTTAAAAAATGTGCTCAAATTTATGGTATGTTAGAGTCTAACCCCGTTATCTTTTCATATATTGTAGTCTAAACCGTTATTTGAATATCTGTCACTGGTCATACTTAGAATACCTATTCTAGTCCATCATTTCCTAATTCAAATGTCTCGTGTTTTGATTTCCATATTCCACAATCCAATACTTTAAGGGAATTAAAATTCCATTTTTCTTATGATTTTTTTCAATTTACCTTTTTTTAAACTGTGTCTATGACATCATATGCCTTCATACCCTTCATGACTATGCATACACTTAATTTAAAGAAAACATTCACGAGTTATGGCAATCCAAAAAAATATAACGTAATTATTATTCATTGTGTGATTAAAATAATCATAGGACATATAATTATAACTAAATCACATGTCTTTGGTCTATCCTAAGGATATATTCACAATATATACAACTATGAAGGTTTCTATTCATTCCTGTTAGGTCATACCCAATGCCTCTATGTTAGGGTTTTACTATTTCATTTTCCTCGACACATGCCTTAGATCTATGTAGATGATCTATATAATAACTAGTTGTGTATTGATTTATATTATCCTAGGATCTATAGTGACATCATAAATATATATCTTAGAACCAGTAGAAAATCATCATCTACTTCCACTCTATATTCAATATCCTTTAATAGCCTAATTGTGTCCACATTATGAAATTATTGGTAAAATAGATTTTTAAAATCCTTTACACATAGACAATCCTTCATACCTCAAGTGTTCGGATCCCCAAAAATAATTCATGGAAAATAGAAATGAGGGTATTTGAATATAAAAGGGAACCTCTATTTGGTAATGATATTTATTCTTACATATTTGGAATTTACAACCAGAGGCGCGTTAATTTCCTGAGAAGATTGTCCTCTAACCCCTCTTCCATCGATAAATTTTTTGAGGAACCCATCATTTAAATATTTGTTAGTATTCATCCTTATAATGTTTTTACTATATTATCACTTCCTGGATCAAAGACATAAATTCTTTTTTTAGGTGTATTACAATTATTATTAAAAAAAATTATGTTCACATATAACTAGATACCCATTATGGTCATCACACAACCAGTAAACATAATGTATGAACACTGTAATATTAATCATCATTCAGCCTTCCATTAGATAACCAATAGTATTTTTGAACATATTTTTGTGATAATTATATGTGATGTTGATGCCAGATATTTCAATTTTTTTCCTCTGTGGAAATACAATAATTTTTACAGTTTGATCTGATCTCTATTGGAAATCATTCACTAGTGAATCGATGTAACTATTACCTGATATGAATAATAAAGGCTAGTTTTCTACACACCATCATTAAATATTCGGGTGAGTTTTCATTCATGAAGAACTCACCATGTTTTGGAGAACACTCTACCTATATGGACAATCACTGGGGATTCGTCTTCTAGAGAGATTCCATTGTGAAATAAAAAAAGACATTATGACTTTACATCAGAGTTTAAGGATTTTCTAATCATTTCATGTTGATGATTTGGGTTGGATCTTCAAAAATATGATCCTAATCATATGATATAATTGAGATATAAATTACCATAAAGACATTATTTATTTCATCACTCAATTATCAGATGTGTAGTGCATCTGAAAGGGAAGAAAAAAAGAGATATGTTGATATAGTAAGGAAAATATCATAAATTATGGGATTTTCAATCATGAAAGGTATTATAGTGGGGTCTAGATGAATTCAAATTTTGATTCTGAATTTAAAATTAAGGAAGATAAATTGAGGATTCAGTTCAATCTCTCTAAATCTAGTTCCACTGAGGATTCATGAATGGTAATCATGAATCCATCATATTGAGATTAAAAAATCGATTTCCTATGAATGTCTTCGATTATTTTGTATAAATTAGATTTTAAAAAAAACTAATTTTTTATTTATCTTATTCAATTTTATTCCAAATTATATTTTATAGGAAAAAATAATGTTATATTTTTCTGTGTTTTTTGGGTCTCAGTGGAAATTAATTTGAAATCCATTTTTACTATGAAGGTGGTTCTGTCTACATTGAATGATTACTTGACCATTCATATTTTTTATCAGAATATCCATTTTAATCATTTCATTAAAGGTAATTAGATATTCAATGAGTTAATTTAGAAAGTACGTAACCAAGTTAACCTATCTAAATAGTGACCATGATCCCTCTATCTGTAATATGATGTTTCTATTTTGGTCAAGGATTTTGATTTTCCTAATAATCCTTTTCACAATAGGAATGTTTTTCATCCTAATAATAGTGACCAGAATAGGAATTCATGTGGGAAGAATCCTATTTCTAGAAAAAATTCATTTTCATATGCCTCAAATATCTACCAAGGATTATTTGATTTAGTAATTATTTTGAATGGGAGAGCCACTTGTTTGGAGAATAGGCTGGATGAGGTTTCTTTTTCATGGCTAATGCACCCCAATACCATTTAATTTTTAAGGATGTTTTGGTTAGAAATAAAACGTAAATGTCTTCATTTAATGTGTATAAGCATTATTTGTATGAATCTATCCTCCCTTACAAATTAATAGTATAACTATGAAGAAGTTCATTCAGATCAATCTCTCTAAATCTAGTTCCACTGAGTAGTGCACCTGTGAGGGAAGAAATAAAAGAGATATGTTGATATAGTAAGGAAAATATCATAAATTATGGGATTTTCAATTATAAAAGGTATTATAGTGGGGTCTAGATGAATTCAATTTTTGATTCTGAAAATAAAATTAAGGAAGATAAATTGAGGATTCAGATCAATCTTTCTAAATCTAGTTCCACTGAGGATTCATCAATGGTAATCATGAATCCATCATATTGAGATTAAAAAATCTATTTCCCATGAATGTCTTCGATTATTTTGTATAAATTAGATTTACAAAAAAATAATTTTTAATTTATCTTATTCATTTGTATTCCAAAATATATTTTATAGGAAAAAATAATGTTATATTTTTCTGTGTTTTTTGGGTCTTAGTGAAAATTAATTTGAAAACCATCTTTACTATGAAGGTGGTTCTATCTACATTGAATGATTACTTGACCATTCATATTTTCTATGAGAATATCCATTTTAATCATTTCATTATAGGTAATTAGATATTCAATGAGTTAATTTAGAATGTACGTAACCAAGTTAACCTATCTAAATAGTGATCATGATCCCTATATCTATAATATGATGTTTCAATTTTTGTCATGGATTTTGATTTTCCTAATAATCCTTTTCACAATTGGAATGTTTTTCATCCTAATAATAGTGATCAGAATAGGAATTCATGTGGGAAGAATCCTATTTCTAGATAAAATTTATTTTCATATGCCTCAAATATCTACCAAGGATTATTTAATTTAGTAATTATTTTGAATGGGAGAGCCACTTGTTTGGAGAATAGGCTGGATGAGGTTTTTTTCATGGATAATGCACCCCAAGACCATTTATTTTTTAAGGATGTTTTGGTTAGAAATAATATGTAAATGTCTTCATTTAATGTGTATAAGCATTATTTGTATGAATCGATCCTCTCTTCTAAATTAATAGTATAACTATGAAGAAGTTCTTTCAGATCAATATCTCTAAATCTAGTTCCACTGAGTAGTGCATCTGAAAGAGATGAAAAAAAAGAGATATGTTGATATAGTAAGGAAAATATCATAAATTATGGGATTTTCAATCATGAAATGTATTATAGTGGGGTCTAGAAGAATTCAAATTTTGATTCTGAATTTAAAATTATGGAAGATAAATTGAGGATTCAGATCAATCTCTCTAAATCTAGTTCCACTGAGGATTCATGAATGGTAATCATGAATCCATCATATTGAGATTAAAAAATCTATTTTCCATGAATGTCTTCGATTATTTTGTATAAATTAGTTTAAAAAAAATAATTATTTATTTATCTTATTCAATTGTATTCCAAATTATATTTTATAGGAAAATATAATGTTATATTTTCCTGTGTTTTTTGGGTCTCAGTGGAAATTAATTTGAAATCCATTTTTACTATGAAGGTGGTTCTGTCTACATTGAATGATTACTTGACCATTCATATTTTTTATGAGAATATCCATTTTAATAATTTCATTAAAGGTAATTAGATATTCAATGAGTTAATTTAGAAAGTACGTAACCAAGTTAACCTATCTAAATAGTGATCATGATCCCTCTATCTGTAATATGATGTTTCTATTTTGGTCAAGGATTTTGATTTTTCTAATAATCCTTTTCACAATAGGAATGTTTTTCATACTAATAATAGTGATCAAAACAGGAATTCATGTGGGAGAAATCCTATTTCTAGATAAAATTCATTTTCATATGCCTCAAATATCTACCAAGGACTATTTGATTTAGTAATTATTTTTAATGGGAGAGCCACTTGTTTGGAGAATAGGCTGGATGAGGTTTCTTTTTCATTGCTAATGCACCCCAAGGCCATTTATTTTTTATGGATGTTTTGGTTAGAAATAATATGTAAATGTCTTCATTTAATGTGTATAAGCATTATTTGTATGAATATATCCTCCCTTCCAAATTAATAGTATAACTATGAAGAAGTTCATTCAGTGGGATAGGGGATTTAAATTTTTATATATAATGTGACTACTGGGGATTCCATTCAGTTAGAGCCTGTATTAGGGGAAGCTACTATGGATTTCCAATATGTGGGTTTATCTTCTCAGAATCTGAGTATGGGTAGTAAAAATGGATTTCTTAAGAAGGAAAATTTATCCAATGTTCATCCCATTCAGATTTATTTCTCCTATGTACATTTGTATAAATAAATATATTTCCATCATGCCATTGTGGAGGTTGAAAATGACTCAAAAATAACATGAAAATGTTTATATATTAATATGAATAATGCTGATATTAATCGAGGGAGAAATACTTTTCAAAAATGAAAATTTATCTGAGGTATTAATATAGATTAAAAGGAATTATCTCATACTCCTAGTAAGAAGGAGTTTTCCAATAAGGGAATAATATAATATCAATAAAATTATCAGCACTAGGAATACTCATTTGGTGGCAATGAATGTAGATTAATCCAACATGTTCATCGTATAGAGTTATGAATTTTAATGGTATGAATATAGTGATGATTATTATTCTAATTATGACTTCTTGTTTTTGATATCTTGTAATACATAGTATCTATGTTTTGTTTTTTCTTGAGGGAAGAAATGTTTTTTTGGACCTACTTCGTCTTTTCTCTCTTTGGTTCCATTTTTTTACCTCAATTAAAGGGGGCACTAACCCAGTATGTTTAAATAAAAATATAAAACATATCATCTTTTGAAAAAAAATTGCATCATTAAACTATATAAACTTATTACCTAATCACTATGACCATAAAATATATATATTCCTTACGAATCTTTCAATGTAAATTGATTTGGGATTTTATTAATTTTAGGTAAACCTTTCACTTACCACTATATAAATATCCCTATATTTAATTCAATGCTATGAGAACATAAACTATAATTAATTATGGACTAAGAACTATGACCTCAGTCTACATACTATAGTCTATGAAGCCATCTATGATAGTATTATTGGGATTTTATTTATATCGAATCAACCTTTCCCTTATTCTTGGCACTCTAACTCATTATTTGGTCAAATATTTCCAACCATAAAATAAATCTTCACTGGATTGGCTTATAACACCTTAAATTGCATAATGGGAGGGACACAATACTCTTGGTGTCGAAGACCAATAAAGGAAATCACAAAAATAAATTCAGTTTACAATCACTTGGTATGCACCATGTATTTCCCTAGAAATTGATTAGCATTTTTTAAAAAATTATAATGAAAAAAAGTTTTCAGGTTAAAAAATCACATAGGGAGGCCTCAGAAGAAGTTGGTGTAACACCTAGAAATTTTATGAGAAAGATTATTTTTAATTTTATTTATGTCTTGGGTTGTGTGCTACACCATGATTAGCTTGCTCTATACACAACATCATATTAGCTTGTAGTATACACCCGACTATTATTGGCTTGTTTTACACATAATTTCAAATTCTTTTGATACAATTCAACACCGAATATAGATTTTGTTCATTGAAATATGATTTGATTATGTTATACACAACACCAAAGGAATATTTCACGCAACACTAACTTGTAGTTCGTTACACGCAAAAGCGACATTCCTCAATGGCTTGCATTGTACGCAATACCGAGTTTCAATAAACACCAATATCTTATTATAATATTGTTATGAAATAGTCATTATGAATAGAAATAACCAAATTTTTTATTTTACAAAATTATCATTTATCATTCATATTTTCTAAAACATGTTATGAGATCAAAATTAATATTTCGGATAAAAGAAGTATTTTTCAAAAAATGTAGTTTTGTCGCCTTTTGATGGCACACCCATTTTAAATCTAATTACTGATAATTTTATAAGTTCATATTGAAAAATTAAACTTTTTATTTTTAATTATGATATAAAAATTTTTCTGGGATAAAATGTTTACATTATTCTGATAACCTTCATATTTTAATGAATAGTAAAAAACGCTAAATTTTAATTAAAAACAACTTTTTTCATCGATACAATTTATATGGTTAAATTATAATATTTAATGGGTTTAAAGTATAAATATAATATATTTTTACCATTTAATATAATTTATGTCCTTATCATTAATTTTACTTTGAATTCATAGGTAAAAATATTTCAATCTTTTGCAATGTTTTATATAAAAACTCGTTTTTTTAGACAACATGATTAATTTTAAATTAATTACTCCAACTACTATGTCTGGAATTTGGAAAAATGGATTCCATATTAGTAATTTTTAATTCCAAATTATGTTAATATTCAAAGTTTACTTTTTTTGGCAATTATGAATAGTAACTATGGTAAATTTTATTTACCATAGTTAAAGGTAAATCGGGTAATTGAGGTGAAAAATAATATTATAAAATTACCATAACACTTGTCTTAAAATAATTGGATGATTATATTTCATCCTAAACTATACATGGGTTGAACTGTTACCTATTGTAACCCACTTGGATGAGATTAGGACCTTTAATTTATTTTATTTAAAGGAAAGTAAAATATGTCTCACTCAAACATTAATAATTAAATTATTTTTAATATAAGGTTAAATGGAATAAAAATTAGATTATAAATACTAATTTGAAATCTATAATGTTTTTATTTATCATGGTAATTTATTTTTAATTTTTATGAAATATATTATTACCTTAATAGCTTATACATTAATGGTGCATAGATTATTTATTAAGTGAAAAATCAATAATATAGTTTTTATTAAAATAATAAAACCCAAAAAAAGACAAAAAAAACATGACCAAAACATATTGGTCGAGTATATATACACTATAATCATCCATGTGTTGACTTGTGGACCATTTGGAGCCTTATAAAACAGATTATGACATTTATATTATTTTATTTTAAATGTTGTCAAAGTTGTAACCTTCCTAATTTAATAAACATATCATTTTAAAAGTTGGGTCTTTTAGAAGATAAATTCTAGTAAAAGTATTATTATGAAATTTGTTGGATTTATCATTATTATAGGATTTTATTTTTAATTTTTATGCAACAAATAAGTATATTAAATAATTATACAACAATTTTGTATTGATTATTATATTTAGAGAAATATCAAATAAATGATTTTAAAAATATTTAAATAAATACTATATAAACTAATTAATGTGCTCCACAAGTTGTCTAGATGAATATGACATGTTAGAAATCTATTAAATAATTTTTTTAACTCTATCGTCTATTTATATTTTATTTAAATTCAAATAAACAAATAGTGTCAATATTGACACTATTGATATTTTATATAAATAACATATTATTAAATTGTTTAAAATTCACGAAAATATTTAAAAATTAAAAATTTAAATTTATATGGTCTAAAATTTCAGAATTTATCCAGTTATGGAATATTCAGAACACATAAGTAAGTATTTATGACCATTTAAAATTTAGAATATTATTACCTCAAATAAAATTTTATAGATTAAATAAGGATAAATCAAAATTATAAGGTTTAAAATAAATTAATAAGATGTATAAATTTGATTTGTTGATGATTTTAAGACCCTATATTATATAATATTCTAATTTTAGTCACATTGGATGTTTTTATGTGGGGTTTGAGTTTATTATAAATTAAAATTTTGGTGGATTCGAAAAGTGCCCCTCTACTTTATTATAAAAGGGCACCTCCTCCCTCTTCTCTTCACTCCATTTTCTGATTTCAATCTCAAAAAAACCTTCCCATTTCCCTTATAAACTTATATATAAACATAATATAGGTCATGGTATTCTTAAAATACAAACATTAGTGCCTTAAGATGAGGTTTATAAGAGGCACATCGAAGAAGTTGTAATATCCTTTACCAATTCTTTCAAACTTATTTATTCATATAGTTTCTCTATATTACTTGATTAATTTTTAAGTAATAACTACAGTTTCACTTTTATACTGATATGTTATTATAAATGTGAAACAAACATATTTCAACTTCTATCCATCCAACGAAAAATGAAATCACCATTAGTGCGTACGTATGACTTACCGTCTCCACGCTGTAGTGTAATATGTTTTTTCACCACCGCCTTACTTCGATGGGTATAATGTTGGAAATAATAACTATATATTATTATTATAACATGATACTAATTATGAGATATTATATCAACCACTCCAATTCCATTCAATAAATATGGGAATGATATCATCGCTCGTGTGTACATATCGATTACCGTCTCCACGACGCGAAGAGATTCATTCTCCATGTTAACCATTCAAGAATTATTATAAAGTATATATAATGAATAATATTGAGATATATTAAATAAAAATGATATTGTATTTATGTATGTATATATATATATATTCTATCTACATACTTCCATTGATGACAATAAGGAAAGGAAAACAGCGTTCATGCGTATGTACGACCTACCGTTTCCATGAACGGTGTATGTCATTTCATTTATCTATCTATTATATATATATATAATGAATGTATATATGATATATAAATTATGTTTTTAATTATATAAGTAACTCATTATAATATCATGAAGAACAAGTCAAAACACATACGATAAATGAAATGATCATTACCCAAAACGTTTCTTCGACATGGAATTGAAAAATGAACAAGTAATATAAATTTATAAGTGAATAATATATGATATCATAAAAATGACTATGATTAATGAACATGTCAATGACATTTTTTAAATTATTATACAGGAGTTTTAGACATGTATAGAATAAATTTGACCTAAGGTAAGGGATAATTATTCCAATCTCGATCTAATCTGAGACGGTTTATTCGTATGTATTTACTGGGGTTATATTTATCATCCATGTCCATTTTTTATAAAAAAAATTATCATAAAGTTTATAATATTATTATATGTATGTTTAAAGTCGTGTTTACCAATTTTTTACTTTTACTATGTGGTATGGAAGAAATCTTTCTTTTGTTTACCATACAATGAACTTTTTGACTTTTCCGGCAAAAGTACAAGGAGAATGTTTTTTAAAATTACACAGCGTGAACAGATTTTATTACGATTTCATAACGCCTTATTTATAGAAAGAATCATCTACATGATTTCATGATTATTTTCAGCAATATTTTTTTCTTTTAAATTGCATGTCATTTTGAGAAAAGAAAATGATTTGAAATAAGACAGTATATTTTCATCAAGAATTCATTTCAAGTGTTTTTTCAAAACTATTTTCAATCTATGATGACATTCTTTAATATGGTTATTTTTCAAGAAAAATGCCTCTATTATTTACATGGTATTATTTTTTTATGATGAAATTATATCCATTGTTTTATATGGATTATGTTATGACGGGATGTTGTTTATGAAACCCATTTTATTTGTTGGGTTATGATGAATGATTTATGATTATTTTGTGGCACACGATATAATGATTTAATTATGAGATGGGTGGGACCTATATCTCCCACCAATGCATTGGGTAATGATTTATATCTAATGAGATATACATGTATAGGGAGACCAGTAAATATGGTTCATTAAAACATGGCTGGAACGGCAGGTAAACCTGGTTCAGTAATGGACTTTGTCCACTATGATGGTCTTGGCAGCAATGCCTTGGCTACTATGGAAATAATATCATGTTATTAATGGTTTTCCACATTTACATGTTTTATTACCATGATATTTTATCATGATTAATGTTCCTTTGTGATCTATTCCTTACATACTTCCATGATTTACTTCACAACTCAAGATTTTGAAGTTTAAACTTTATGTTCATGTTTTATGTTCAAAGGTATATGTTTTTTTATTTTCACCATGCTTACCCTTACTGATAATTTGAGCTCTCACTTTTTATGTTTTCTTTTTCCGCAGGATATAAAGAAAGGTTTTAGGTAAGAAAACAATAGGGGATGATTTTTATGGGAGATGATTAAGATCTTTCACCATGATTAGAAGATTATGTTCCAAGTATCCAAAGACATAAACTAATTAGGTCTTTGGGAGTTAGGTTTTGTTATGTATTAAGTATTATTAAAAAGTAATGTAATGTACATGTACGTCAAGCTTGGGACTCTATAGTTGGGTTCCTAATTACTATGCCTTTCCCCATCTAGTGATTTGAAATGTATTAATGTGAAAAATAAATTGACACAAAACTTATGAGATCCACCATAAAAACCTAGAAAAACTAAATATATTCTCATTAATAAAAATAATATTAGATCACCCTTTTATTCCTCACATAATAGTTTAGATGATTTATGTTTAATGAATGAATGTGTAATTTATATTTACTTGATCCCTTCTTAACTTTGGAATACCCATTTCAAAATCTGCCTTCATGATTTTAATTGTGTTATTTCATTCAACATTCGATATTCTAATGGACTAATCATATCATACAATGATGATATTTTTGCATCTATATTTTTCCCACCTCTATCCATCATATATAACATATCCAAGAGGAAACCATATCTTGTATACAAATGAGTTAATCATAACTTCCTGTAACAATATATATACCACCAAATTCAAACATATTATATTCCTTCTAAGGTTATAGGTTTAAAATTTTATTTGTTGATCCATATTTTATCATTGGATCAAAAAACTGAAAATTATCATTGGCATGATCAATTTAAATACAATGTTCATATGGATTTACTTTTCATTACACATATATTCTTAAGTGTAGTGGATTATCATGATTTTATATTTGAAGCATTATAAGAGTTATAAAATTAAGAAACATTTGGTAAAAAAATGTCATCATTCATTATGATATTGAATTAAAGGGACAACGACAAACTTTATTCACTTTTTATCTTCTAAAACAAAAGTTAAAATTATAAGTAGTGGTTCATTGTAGTCAATATTATACAAAATCCTGGATATTATTGATTTATCACCTTGATACATCAATGTTTTCATGATGTATTTATAGCTATATATCATTAAGTTATTTAAGAGGATGTAATATCTCTACCTTGGTAGCATAATCTTCTTCTCCATTATTGGAATTCTCAAGAATTATTTGGGTCTCTATTATCATTCCTTCAGCTACACTCAATCCTCCACAATGATAACTTATCTTATATACCATTTCATCAATCAAACTCAATTTCTTTAATACAACTATAAAGGATGTGATCCTTCATGAATCAATAAAACTCTGTGCTCCAGCGAATTCATCATCGGTTCTTACTTGGAAACTAATTGTTATAATATCTTATATTACTCTTATTATTTAATGATTTATTTCATTTTTTAATGAATGGTTTGATTATTGAAATCCCCACATCATATGTTCTTTAACATATGGATAAGTAGAAGTAGTTTCATATAAAAACACTCTATGGTGGTTTTAAAAATCAAAATCTAGATACATTGTATCACCCCCAAGATTTCATAATATGTTATTTCTTTAAAATAATTCAATAGCTTGTGCCACATCCAACCCCGATTTTGAGCGCACCACGACTTACTAAACTACCTGTTTAAAAAGCGATTATGAATAATATTAACTTAATTTTGAATTTTATAAACCCCATATAATTTTAACTTCCAAATTATGTGTTTTTTAGACATAATATAAGAACAAATTCAATTTTTTAGATAAAAGAAGTGTTTTTAAAAAAAATCAATTTTTCCTCCTTTTAATGGGGAACACTTTTTAAATATAATATTATATAATTTTATATATTCAATTTGGAAAAATAAACTTATTCATTAGAAGCGGTACATAAAATTTTAGTTTGGATTAATTTTTGTTGTTTTTCTAATAACATTCATATTTTGATGAATAGTGAAAAATACTAACTTTTAGTTGAAAACAACTGTTTTTAATCAAATTAATTTATAGTAATAAATTATAAATTTGAATGGTTTGAAGTATAATTAGATTATATTTTTACCATTTAATCAAAATTTGTTCATTAGAAGTAATTTTACATTTAAATTGGACATAAAAATATTTTATACTTTTGATAGTTTTTATTTCATAAAAACTCATTTTCTAGTTTTGTCAATGATAATTAATTTTAAATTAATTAATGAAAATTCTATGTTTTTAATTTGGAAAAATTGACATCATTTTTTAGTTTTTAATATCAAAATTGTCTTTTGGTGAATTTTTGGAATTTTTTAGAATACATTCAATTTTTGATGAATAGTGGAAAACACTGCATTGTGGATAGAAACCAACTTTTTCATTTAAATATTTTTTTTGTAATTAAAAATTTATATTAAATTAAAAATAGATTCATAATACATATATTAGTCCAATTTAATTCATTGGAGTTTTTTTATGATAATATTAGACATATAAAATGTTATTTAAATTTATTAATGTCTTTTACCCATCTTCTAGACACAATTTCAAATTTTTATAAAACGTAATTTTACAGATCCTGTGAATTGAATTTCCAAAATTAGTGAAACACTATTGACATCAGTATGTATAATTCGGTTCAATAAGATGAAAATTATTTTTGGTGAATAGTAACATTTGATTTTTATTTAAAACATTTAATAGTAAATAACGTAATTTAAGGTAAAAATATTATTAAAATTACCCCAACACATGTACTAATTCTATTGGATAATTTTATTCTGACCAAATCAACTGTAGGAAAAAAAAATAAGATTCATTTGATTCAGTTGGGGAAGATTATGACATTTATTATATTTTATTTAAAGAAGAGATAAAAGTGTTAAATTCAATGTTTAATAACTAAACCATTTTTAATATATAGTTACACCTAAGATAAATTCGACTGTAAATATTCATTAGAAATATAAAGAAATTTCCTAGAACAAGTTATTTTTATTATTATTTTTAGACATTAAATAATTAAATTTATTTATGATACAATGATGATGCAAAATATACCTTATTAATTAAAGTTTAAAATAATTGATGTTATAAATATCAAAATAAATGTAAATTTAGACTTTTTGATGCCATCCACGAATTTTCTAGGAGCATATGACATGTTTGGGATGATTAAATGTATTTATTTGAAGTCATAAATTTTCTATGACTTTATGAAAATTCAATTACTAAATAGTGTCAAAATTGACATAAATGAGTTTTTAATATAAATTCTATTTTATTAAATAATATAAAAATCCTAAAATATATAGTTCATAAAAATGACTTATATAAGGTTAGATATGTAATTTATGAACTTCTATATGTTCAGTTGGAATTTTATAGTATGTTTATTAACCATGTAATATAAAAATACAAGAAGACATGGTAAATGTAAAAATATTTAAAGAACAGTTAAATCATAAAGATGAGGTTAATATGGTGATCTAAAATTTTCTAAACCCTATTGGTCGAGAGAATTTCTACCCATCCCCACATTATCCACTAAATAAATCCATTTGGAGATATTATAAACCAAAAATTATTATATAATAAAATAATATTTCCAGTTTTTCCTTTAATACCCCTCACCTCTCTTATTAAAGCGTACTTCCCCTTCTTTTAATTTCAATCCTCAAAATCCATTTGGATTGGACAAAACCTACTCAAATATATTCCCAACAACCCTCAATTTATCCCAGATTCCATAAATTGATCAGAAATTTAACCTATGGAGCCCTTTTGTTCCAATCAAAAGGAAGCACCCGAAGAAGAGGTAATTATTTCATCACCTCTTTTAATGTTATTTTCTTCTTCCACTTCCTCTTTCATTGTTATTTCCATACTAAAATAATAACTCTGGTACCTTCTACATACATAGATGTTATTATAAATATGTTAAAACTGTATTCAATATTCTATCCATCTTATGAATTACAAAATCACCATACGTGTGTATGTACGACATACCGTCATCACGTCGTGGTGTAGTTTGTTATTCAACAGTAAATTATTTGGATGGGTATAATAATGTGTATAATTAATTTAAATAATAAATATAACATGGTAATTATTCTTTATATATAATATACAATCCAATTAAACATTGTTTTACAATCATTGTCGCTTGTGCGTACGTACGCCTTACCGTCTCCAAGACACGATGAGATTCATCTTCAACGATCACCATTCATGTATTGTTATATATATATATATATATTTATTAAGTATGAGATATATCAGAAAATATTTCTACTATAATAATATATTAATGTAGATAAATATATTTCATTTACTTCAATAATATATGATAAGAAAACATAAACAATGATCATACATACAAACGAACTACCGTCTCCATGAACAGTGTTTTCATTTCATAAATATATCTATTATAAATACTTATATTATGAATATATATGATATATAAATCATATATTATATTCTAGAAGTATGTAAATCATGATCTATGTGATACGATCATGAATAACAAGTAAAAACATGTATGATAAAGAATGTGATGATCACCTGAAATGTTACATTAACATGGAAATTATTATTAAATGTGTAGAATAATGTCATAAATAAATCATATATGATATATAAAATATTAATATGGTTCTAGAATAATTTAATAACATACTATGGTCATTATACAAGAGGCTAAACACACCCTTGACTAACGGAATGTACAAGGTAATGGTTAATTCCTTAATCACATTATTATCCGAGATTGTTTATGTGTAAGTTTTTACTCCGAAATATTTATTATCCATGTCCATATTTCATAACAGAGTTTTCAAAAAGATTTTTAAGGGACTCTTTAACTAAAACATCATTTTAAATGGTTTATATATTTATTCTTCTAAATCATTCTCATTAATTTCAATGTTTTCAATATGGTTTAATTGATTTATTTATATGGACATGAATAATTTAAAATTATAATTCAATTCAAAAGTTTCAATGTGGTATGGGATACTATAATTCAAAAGTGTATTTTAAATGTATTATTTTTAAAAATAGTTTGACTTTTAAATGATTTCACGAAAATAGATATTTTTCTCAAAGAGTTTTACCGATCATTTTCAACTATGTCATCATCATTTATAGGATATGATTCATGATTGAGGTTTTGTAATAAAAATACAATTTCCTCTATTTTATTTAATGAATTATGATATGTTTGATTATGGATGTGTTGTTTTTATACCATTCATGGTTTATAGTTGAAGTATTGACATTTTTTCTACTAGTTTTAATACTAATGTATATGTTATAATTCACCCTTTTCATACGAGGAATGAATTGGACCCAGTAATTGATGGGTGGGGCCCACTATAGCCCCTCGATGAATCAGTCGGTATCATGATAAAAATAAGTGTCTTGGAACAAGGCCTTCATAATATTTTTATTTATAGTCTTTGCATGGGGACTTGACTATGTGGTGATGATGTCCAATATTAGGCATTCCCTCGTTATGAAATTAGTTATTACATGTGTTTATTACACTAGTAAAATATCCATGTCCATGTATATATGATAATTTTTTATTTATTTTTTCCATATTATGTTCAATTTTATTTTTAAAATACTTTTGTTTTTATTACACATCTTGCCTTAAAAATTTATAGTTTCTGCTAAATTATTTACCCTTACTGAGCATCTGAGATCACACCTTTCTTATGTTTTGTTTTCCTAGGATTCCAAAGATTGTATTATAACTGATTTACAGGGTTAATAAAGGGGATTAATGACATTCTCAAAGGATTATTTATGTTGTGTTTTATGTTAGAAAGTGTAATGTAATGTTCATGTATGTAAAATAATGCACCGACTCTGGGATTATTGGGTAAGAGTGTTACATATATTTACACACAAGAATCCATAAAATTCATCGTAAATCTTGAGACTTATAATATATCTTATAATTTATTCTAGAAACTAAAATATATTCTGGTACCAAGTCACTCATAGAGATAATATATTCATATACCTCTTTTTTTGGGAATTTAAATAGCCTTAGTAATTATCTTATCTATAAATTTATATGTCTAGATGACAGCCTCCTTAACTCAGCACCCTACATATTATGAATTTATAGGAAGTGACATTGATGGGAAAATGGGTACGCAATTGGGTATCACAGTGAATAAAATTTATCTTGTATATTCACCTCTTACACTATAGAATTAGCTACATGAGCTCATGTTTCTACCTTTGGTGGTGTAATATGGTTGCCTTATCTAGTTATTTCTTCTTCAACCTATATGGATAAAATTCCATTTTAGTGCTCTATACCATCATTTGACACTTTGGGTACTTCATTAACTCTTTCCATATTGTGATCAAGTACATGATTCTGACCCCATTGATGATACATTCTTATTGATTCATAGAATTATAATATACTAATAAAGAAATTATTCCATGAGATCATAGTGGTTGATGTAAGGAAGATGAAATGGATTCATCATATCTAACTCTTGGACCATTGATCTCTCTAGACAAAGATTCAAGATGGTTATTATATTTGTTGGTGAAGTATTCTGATTATAATTTATATATTCAATGATTTATGATACTTTATTTCAATACAACAATTCATATAAGGAAATAATTTGACAAGAATATGTAATGTATTATTACAGTCATCCATATCCTCGTTCAGTCTCTACATTTGGTCTAGGAGGGAAGGTCATCTATCACTCGTAAGGGATCATACACTATAGTCTCATATTAATAATGCATGATGATCCCTTCCATGAGATGGATAACAAACAATGAGCTAAAAAATAAAATAATTTCACATTATCATTATACATATGCCATCTGATCCTCCACTAGGATAGGTGATCAGAACAATAATTGTTTTTACACCCTCTTTCAGGGGTGTAGTTTATTCTTTAGTGATGGGAGTGAGAATATATTGAGGCTCCATTTAATCACACTTTTGAAATAGCTCAAATAGTACCCTCTCATAGAAGTGGGATTCCTAACCCAATGAAAAATGACATTCATATTTGAGTAAATAAATAAGAATGGGTTCAATGTTATACCTATTTCTCCATTAAGAATATTCTTGGTGAATATTATGGCATTTTTTTGATGTATAATCCTTTAAAAATGGTTATCCAGCCTTGTTTCTAGGTGTGAATATCTCAAAACTAGGAGAGTTTTTAATTCTTCATTCCCCCCCCACAACATCAGGAATCATCCTCTTACTAAGATATAGTTACTTTTCAACCATAATAATTGACACAGAAAATTTTTCCATTAGGGTACCGCCTAATGTGAATTATATATACTTTATAGGAACTTGGGTCCTCTTCGACTGATTTGAAGAGTAATAGTGTTCCATTATAGAAATGGATTAAGGTATTTTTTAATGTAGTTAGATAAATTTGGAAATATATCTTAAAATTTTATGAGGTCATACAACTCCTAATCGATGGACTAATTGATTACCCATTCATGGGTAACTTTGTGTGCCATATCATTCAACCTCCGGGTAAGGGATATCCTTTTAGTGGTAGAAAATTTAATCATCCCTCACCCTATTAGATAATTTTTTTCCTTAGTGGTATTAGTGTTAATGTAATTATATTAGGGAGCCTTCAAGCTACTATATTATAGAATATGAATTACATTTTGGAGGGTGATGTATAAATCTATAAAACTATATCCAATTGATATGTCAACAAAATCAAAGTGATTTCTATGAAACTTTTGTCTGAAAAGGAATCATTCAACCCTCCATTGGTTCCTAAAGAATACACAAGATCTTTTGAATTAATTTTTTTCCTAGGAATCTCATCATTGACTTAGATAAAACCTCATTTTCATCAACTAGATAGCATTATCTCCAAGTCTAGATATAACAACCTTTTATTACATAATAATCAGAAAATCTAGTTAGATGATTGATCAGAGATCACATCCACCTCATTAGTCAAGTTCTTCTTCTATGATTTCATTATATACCACTTCTTCATCTCCATGGGTATAATATCTATCAATGTAAAGACCATAATTTTGAACATCCAATGAGGATATAGTGATATCCCAGAATATGAGAATCCATGAATCTAACCTGTAAAGTGATATGGGAAGGAAACATAATCAATAAATGGGAAATCATATTATCCATCACCACACATAGTTTAGGAGAAAATATTGGATTATTTTTTCTCTTAAAAGTCATCAATGGAACCACCACTAGTTATTACACACACTAGAAGTAAGAAGAAAATTAGTATGGTTCATAATACTCAAATGATATATTATGATCAACACATTCCACTGAGATGTAGTCTCTCAAAACCACCATGTATGACCAATCATTATTGTTTCCTTAATCATCATATACATTTATTCTATTTTTTTGGGAACAATATGTGAGAAAGATGAAATATGTGTGTTGGATCAAGGAATTCAATGTCATTTGAAAAATCAATGGTAATAGTATGATTCCCAATATAGGTTATATAAATGGTTTGAATTTGACAATGACGATCTAGAACTCACTATGGAGATTATATATTTTTAAGTGTTCGATCAACTATCCCCAAAAAATTTTATGGTGCCCTACGATATGAAGTGGGGACAACCATTTAAATATTTGTAGTAGGAACTAGTGGTTTTTGGTCATTAATTATATATAATATGCTATGGGACTCCTTTCTAAATTCTAGGCCACCACTAAAAATATTATTAATCATTCAATGTTATATGAGTCATGTAATGGAAAAAGGTATTTTAGTAGGCCCATGGTAAAGAATCCATCTATAAGAGTTTAAGGTGATATGTTTAGTCTACCTTAATATCCCAACTTCACAAATAGGTCTTACTCTAACTCTAGGTAATACATTAATTGAATTCCCCTTTTAGTATGGAATGGAATATTGTTGGATTCATTCATGTTAGAAAATTTACATACATTACCCTAAAAATGGACATCCATTTTTCAAATCCAATACTTGTCGATGCATTTGGTTCTTTCCCTATATGATTCATAGACATTCTTAGAAATGCTTGAGCCACTGAAGGTGTTCATCTCAAATCATTCCAAGAAACCTATGTGGGGAGGAACTCATCATACATTTCTCTGATAAATGTATCTCTTTGTGGTACATAGCGGCTAGGAATCTCTAGAAGGAGTTTATAATTCTTATAAGAATATGTCTATGAGATATATATGACATAATAAATCATTTTTTTCATTAATTGATTCTAAAATAAAGTACATATCTAACAATCCCAATATTCACAAATCCATTTAAGAATCAGAAAACCATTAGGAATGAAGTCCCTATATATGGATATGGTCATTCAATGATTAGAAAATGATAGAGGAGTACAGGTTTGTCTATGTAACAACCTATACATTTTTATATGGACTTTTCCTTCTAGATAAACATGTGCAATATATAGTAATGTAGTATAGTATAAAACACATTAAACACATACAAAAAACCCAAAAATATATATTATATAATAATATACTAACATAATATATATAATTAATTTATTGTAATAAAATGGAATAATAAAAAATTGATTAATAATAGAATTTTTAATCACTTTGGTCTCCTATAATAGTCATAATCACGGAAGAAAATAAAAAAAAGATACAAAATACTAGTATTTCAATATAAAATTTTAAAAATAAAGAATACAACCATGATATTAAATAAATTTAATGATTAATGATGCGAATATGAGAAATTTATATTATTTATAAAACATATATTGACACTAGACATATCATCATTGGAATAGTATCTTCAAAATTTGAAATAGTTACCTGAACATTTGAATGTGAACCATACCATTTGATTACTATAAAATATGTCATAATAATATTAAATAAAATTATAAGGAATCTATATCATAATAAAAATAAATGAAATTATTAAATATGATAAATATATGACATAAAGAAAGCATGATTGTATTTTGGGGAATGCATATATGCTTTATTTTTTAGAAATTCATTATTATGATAAATAAAAAAATGAAATAAAATATCATTTTGATAACATATTTTTAAAAGCACAATTTATTTTAATATAAAAAATAAAATAATTTATATAGTCACAAATAATATTTATTTGGGTCATAAATTCAATCTTGTTATAAAATATTTATATTAAAAATACATAAATATATTATTTAAAAATTAAATTTATCATATTAATGAATATGTTTTCATAAATGAATATAGTTTCTTGATATATGTGTGTTGATAGTACCTTAGGATAAATTTTAGGTACTTTTTTACTACTGTTCAATTTTTTGTGAATTGTGAAATTAAAAAAAAAATAAAGTATTGTATATTATCAGTAAAATAAATTATTAATTACATATTTTTTTATATAAGAAAAATTTTTCTTTAGATCATATTAACCAATTAATATATTAGTAGGAATCATATCTATAGTTAGTCTTGAGAAAAAAAATTTACTAATGGTTTTTTTTTCAAAAACACCTCTCTCATCTCCTTATAAATACCGCCCTTCACCACCCCACATCTCTTCAAATCAAAATTTACCTATCTATAAAAATACATATCAATAATTACATACTGTAATATTTATATATTTTACATTGTTTATTATTTTTGAAAACTATAATTCTTTAACACCAAGTAGTGTGTTAAGAGAGGACATTCAAATGAATTGGTAACCATCTCAACAAATCTCTTTTGGATTTTCTCATCTTCAAATACCAGTAAATATATATTTACCCATTTTAATATTGAATATTTAGTTTTATAAGTATTGTGAAATATTATTATATTAGTGGAATAACAACTATTAACCTTCCTATATTTTATTTGAAAATGAAAATATTGCCTATATTTTTTTCGGTTCACCACCTCCATTGATAGAATATTTTATTTCTCATCACCTTATTAATGGATGTTTGAAATAATAATTTTATATTTAAACATGATACTAATATGTATATTTTATTTTAGTTGAAATTCTGAAATGAAAAAATATATTAAATGTTACTTACAAAGATAATCATTATCAAAAAAACCCACGTAATGAACTAACCATTACATGATTTCATTTATGAAAAATGAACCGTGTTTTTTTGGAGGATATTTTTTATTTTGAAACCTTAAATGTTTTTATAAATTCATGGAATCCATATCATTAGACTTCTGGGTTTATGGAATCATTTTACAAGAACTTCTATCATAATCAATAAACTAATGAAACCTTGGAACCATGAAATAAATATCCATCGGATAGATAACATGATCATAATATCTTCATAAAATAGATATAATAAAAAGACCTGAAAATTTCAACGGAAATTTTTTTCTAATTTTTTTTTGAATTCTATGAGTGCGCAGTTTCTTACGGCACCTGATTCCGAGGCCCGGTGTGCCCTAAATCAATTTACAATATTTGGCTCAGGTACGTTCAGTGAACGAACAAGCGGGTTTTTCTAACATTTGAACCGGTGCTCGAAATCGAAATCCGAGGGCACCAATGAAACCGTAGCGCTGGTAATTTCTTAAGAAGACCTTTACTGGAGTTGCGTTTTCTCGGGAAGAGTTTTTTTAATTTGTGGTTTAAGTGTTAAGTGAAATAAAATTTTGTTACAAATTTTATTTCACTTATAAGTGGTTAAACACTTTGTGTGGGAGTTGGGGTGGGACCCACTAAAAATTCTAACTCCTCTTGATAGGATTTAGTGAGGTGGGGCCCACACGAGCCCCACCCCTTCATTTCCCCTAACCCCCATTTTTTATGTAACTCACCCACTCCCCCTCTTTATTGCATGTCAACTCTCACATTAAATTCATTGATTAAAACTATTCAATTAATTTAATTTCTGAGTTTGAGTTGTAGAAGATTTGAAAACGCATGGCATGTGTTAATAAAATAAGGAAGGCCGTATTTTATTTGGGTTTGTTTAGTTTTGTGAGGAGATTTTGAGAGAATACTCAAAGTCTTGAGGATCTTCATCTTCTTCTATAGAGAATAGGAAGACTGTCAAGACCTCGACGAACAACATTGTCACCATAAGGAGTGATCAATGTGGAATTATTCTCCTCTACAAAGCTGGTGAGAGACACCATCCACCTTGGATGTACGCCGACACCGTCAACCGTGACACCGTCTTTTGACATCGTTGTTGAGGTAGGGGTTGTTTCTTCGTTTAAGTTTTTATTTAACGAACTTTGTTGTTAAATAATTATCCACCTGTTATCAATATAACGGGAGGAGGTCGGACCGCAAAAACCCATCCGACCCTCCTCCCCTTTTTATGTTGATCACCATCGTGGTTTGGAATGGAAGCGGCGTGGTGCAACGACACCGCACTGGAACGAGGGAATCGCGGCCGGAGTGGGGCACGACGAAGGAGAGCGGCGCCGTCGCGCCGTGCCAGTGAAGCCAAAGGAGGCCGCGGGTGGGACGGGCCGCTATGGAGGGGCGCGGTTCCATTGCGCCGCGACGGTTTGACAAGGGCCGTGGCCTTTGGCTGCGGTGGAGCAGCAGGAGCCGGCCGGTCTGACCGGCCGCCGTCACACCCTGGAGGTGTGACCCCCGCGGCTCTCGTGTGGATCAACCAGCCGGCCATAATGGTCGATCGTTAACTTGAAGAACCGGGGGTTGAACCCTCAGCTAGCACAGCAGGGCGGACCCATCGGGTCCGCTGTTTCGAAGAAAGCCCCCCCCCCCCCTCACGCCCGCTCGGTCACGAACCGAGCGCCCAGCCAAGCCGGACCGCTCACGCTGGGCCGGGCCGCCCGCTCTGGGTCGGACCCCCACGGCAGGCCAGGCTGCACCGGCTAGGCCAGGCCGCGCTAGCCGGGTCGGGCCGCGCCCAACCGGGTCGGACTCAGACCCGGTTCGGGTCTGCCCGGTTCGGGCCGACCCAGGGGGTATTGGGCCAGGTCGGACCGGGCCCAAACTCCCTGTTTCCAGACAAATCCGTTCAAACGCCCATAACATGGTCTATGGACCTCTGATCGACACACCGTTAGTTGTGTAGAGATCCTTGGTTTGGGGTGGTCGTTTTGGTATATTACATTCATGGTTTTAGAGAACTTTGTTTACAACCGGGTTGGTTCGAACACGAAACCAACCAGGCCCTCGGAGCGGAAATGATTATAACATGAGCTTCGGACGTCCGATTGACGTGTCTTTAACTTTTTTGAATTCCTATTAGTGAGATGGTTCTTTTGGCTTAATCCTCTCGAGGTTTGGACGCAAATGGAAAACGGTCGGGTTGGTTTTAGCTTAAAAACCAACCGGGCCCCTAGGAAGAAAAAGCCAATAACTCTCAGACCGAGGGTCTGATTGACGCGCCGTCTATCGTGTTGAGTTCCTATTGACAAGATGGAACTTTGGGATACATAAACTCTGGACTACGTGTCAGTAGATGTATCGACCCCCCTTGGCTTGTGGAGCAGACCCTCCCAGAATCGAGCATGCTGTGTGTGGGAACCCTAGAGCTGGCTGCGACGACGACGATGATGGCGACTGTACGGGGATCCTCTGTGGGTTCGGCAGCGATGAAGACCGTACTGGAATCCTATGTGGGTTCGATGGCGATGACTACTATTCTTGTATCCTATCTGGGTCCGGCAGTACTTGACTGCTGTTCTTGTATCCTATGTGGGTCTGACAGTATTTGACTCTGTACTTGTATCCGACGTGGTTCTGGCAGAGTAGCCGGTCTTGTATCCTTTGTGGGTCCGAAAACATAGCTGGTCTTGTATCCTATGTGGGTCCGATAGCTTATATGAATCAGTGGCTACATCTGATCATCTCTATCATCTTACGAAATGTATAACTGTGTGAGATTATTCTTGACTTTCAATCATTATCTTCAATGTGATTGACTTGATATCATGTGTGGATTGAGTTATGCTTTCCTGTGTGGATTGGGTTGTGAATTCCTGAGTTATGTTTTCCTATGTGTACTGGGTTGTACTTGGGCTTGTGTGCTCGAGCTGAGCTGGAATTGATGACTTTGGTATATGAATGGGGATATAACTCAGTAGAGTTGGTTGTTACTTTGTGTTTGTATCTTTCCATTGTGGTTTATCCTTCATGGATTCTAGGAAACCTTCGGGGGTCTCGGGGTCCCTACTGAGTAGTGTATACTCACCCCTGCATGGGCTATTCCCTCACTACGTTGTGCTAGATACAGATGACGGGCAATGCTGATCGAAGTGCCAGCTCGTGGAGTTGGACGGTACCTGGAGGTGGATCAATGGACGGGACGTACAAGGAGTGGATAACAGGGGCCGAGGAGTAGAGGAGACAATTTGTACCCACCCTTCAGGTGGGGTTTCCAAAGGATGACTCGGACTCGCTACTTTACTTTTCAGTTGCTGTACATTCATTCCAATTGTACTTTAATTTCAGTTGGGTTTGTATTCTGGCCCATTTACTTTCCAACACATACTTTTGTACTCAGTTTACTTAGTGTTTACTTCATCTTACATACTCTGTGGTGTTTTTTTCTTTATAAAGGAAATGCCTTCTCTTTTTATGGGATTTTTTCCTTTGGTGCAAGTCGCCAGCCCCTGGCCTATGGAAGGCAGGCCTGGGGTAGTCACGACAGGGGCCCTGAGGAGGGGTCGTGACAAATTGGTATCAAAGGAGTTCGGTTCTACCGCAGAACACAGGACACTGATCTTTCTTCTATGTGAAGCAATAATGTTAAGGGTATTGAGTGTGGTTATCAGTCCAGGGAGTTCAGTGTTAGTGTGGCGGCCGACGTATCCATACACCAGGACCTTGACTTCTGATTACCGACTCAGTACACGAAAACATTGATTGCATGTGTGTTTCAAAAGTTTTTTTTGTGATTACTTTGTGTCAGCTCACCAGGTATACTGTATTGACCATGGCACACCTGTCTCTATTCAGGATGGCCCCATGATAGCAACCAGCTAGGGTTCTGAGATTTGTGCAAGATGACATCCCACCGAGCGATGAGGCCTTGGTGCATGGCCATATTACAGTGGAGGCACCGGTGGTACTTCTACCCGCCAAGCCACTGATACCACCAGCCACAACCGCTGAGAATTAACATCACCTTAGTGCCCTATATGAGTTTCAACGTTAGAGACTGCCCAGGTTCCATGGGGAGACGGACCCTCAAGTAGCCAAGGATTGGCTGGAGGATGTGGTATGAGTTTTCAGGTTCGTAGGGACACCATCAGACCTCATGGTGATCTTTGCAACGATTCTCCTACACACGGCAGCAGGTAGATGGTGGACCCTGATTCTCTAGGTACAGGACGAGGCATCTCTTCTTTGGAGGGACTTTGAGAGCCTCTTCCTCTCAGAGTTCGTTGCAGCCACCATCCATGCAGTTTGCATTCAGGAGTTAGTGCAGCTGCGGCACGGCAGCATGCTGGTATCCCAGTACTCGGCAAGATTTACTGATCTCTCACGCTATTCCATGGACATGGTACAAGACCCATTATTCCGGGCATGGACCTTCAAGTAGGGACTGAGGCATGAGATCAGAGCATCGATGATCTCCCTCAGCATTCCGACATAGGCAGGATTACTGGAGCGATCCCTTTTTGTGGGGAGCTTTCTTGCTGAGCCTACACCAGTAGCGAGACATACCGCAGGGCGGCACGTAGCAGAGTCTTCTGCTGCTGGCAGTCGACGGATGTCACAGTGGTCCAAGAGGACAAGACCATTAGGCAGATGACATTAGGACACTAGCTCAGAGGTGTGGTGCACATGGCACAAATCCAGTCTTACGAGGAGAAAACAGTGCTATGCATGCGGCGGGCAGGGCCATATGGCTCGCGACTGCCCAACCCGCCATGCAGAGGAGCAGCAGACGATTGAGGGACCACCCAGGCAGAGGCAGAGGTTCGACCGTGGTGGTCTGCAGGGAGTAGGAGGACGAGGCAGAGGAGCTGTCCGAGCAGCAGTTGGTGGGTGACGCTTTGAGGCTCTACCACCATCACCACCAAAAGGTCCTCCCCGACCACAGGGAGCTGGAGGACAGAGGCATGCTCAGCTTCGGGCAGTGGAGGCCTACGACTACGGAGCACATGATATTATTCGAGGTACTATATGTGTCTACGCCACCCTTGCTGCAGTTCTTATAGACACAGGAGTGAGTCATTCTTTCATTGTCGCTGCCCTTGTTCGGAGCTCGGAGATTCCGATGGAGCTGTTGGCTCGATCCTTGCGGCTAGAGAATCCTATGAGAGCATACATGATGATTAAGCACTGGTGCCGGCAGTGTGAGCTTAATCTAGGAGGCTAGATCATCGATTGGGATCTTCCTATAGTGGCATCGAGGCCTTATGATGTCATCTCGGGCATGGATTGGTTTTCTACGGTTCATGCTCAGATCGACTGTATTAGGCGCAAGGTGCGGTGTGTCCGCACTGATGGGATCCGGTTCACAATCACCGGTGAGAAGGGAGCCTTTTCAGTGCAGGATGGACTCACGTAGAGGAGAGCACAGATGATCACTCGTCAGTTGGTTAGCCTCATCCTAGGAGCAGTCGATGTGTGGAGTCCGAGTTTTCTTGTAGTGGTGGATCAGTATGCAGACGTCTTTCCTGACGACGTTCTAGGACTACCTCATCGCAAAGAGGTAGACTTCTAAATTGACATGTACCCCAGGATAGCCCTGATATCTACTCCAGTATATCGGATGTCTCTCGCTGAGCTTCAATAACTACGGGTACAACTAGGGGACTTGCAGGTCAAGGGATTCATTCAATCCAGTGTTTCACCCTGGGCTTCCCCGATTTTGTTCGCCAAGAAGGAGGATGGGATCTTGAGACTGTGTGTCGATTACCGTCGCCTGAACTGGGTGACCATAAAGAACAAGTATCCACTTCTGAGGATTGAATACCTCTTTGATCAGCTCAAGCGAGCACGTTGGTTCTCGAAGATAGATCTCAGGTCAGTCTATCATCATCTCAGAGTTCGAGACAAGGATGTGCGGAAGACGGCCTTAAGATGTTGGTATGGCCATTATGAGTTCTTGGTTATGCCTTTCGGTGTAACCAATGCTCCATCAATGTTCATGAGTCTCATGAAAAGGATCTTTCAGCCTTACCTTGATCGATTTGGCATAATATTCATCGATGAAATATTGATATACTCGACCACTGAGAAGGATCACGCCTACCACTTGTGGGTTGTACTGGACACACTCCCAGAGCGCCAACTTTATGGTAAGCTCTCAAAGAGTTAGTTCTGGATATGGGAGGTCCACTTCTTGGGACACGTCATTTCTGAGGATGGAGTTGAGGTGGATCCTGCGAGAATCGAGGCAGCGCTAGCTTGGGAGCCACCCAGTAGCGTGACAGAGGTACGGAGTTTCTTAGGTCTGGCTGGGTACTATCGGAGATTTGTGCCAGACATCTCCAGAGTTGCAGCAGCGCTTACAGCTTTGATAAAGAACGGGAACCCTTCATGTGGTCATACAGATGTCAGCAGAGCTTCCAGGAGATGAGATAGATATTGACCAGTGCACCCATCTTGAGGCTACCAGAGGATGGAGTAGGTTACATAGTCTGCTGCAATGCATCAGGGACTGGACTCAGGTGTGTCCTAAAGCAGGAGAAGGCAGTGATCGCCTTTGGATCTTGACAGTTGAGGAATCATTAGCAGAACTACACTACCCATGACCTGGAGTTAGCAGTAGTGGTCTTCGCTCTGAATATGTGGCGACACTATCTGATGGGAGAGTTCTTTACAGTCTACTCTGACCACCAGAGTCTCGGGTACATCTTCTCGCAGAAGGACCTGAACCTGAGACAGTGGGGATGGCTCGAGTTCCTCCTGGACTATGACTTTGAGATAGTTTATACTCCTGAAATGGGGAACGTAGTAGCCGATGCTCTCAGCAGGAGGACGGGCATTCATCTACTTGGAGAGGTGACAAAGCATCTAGCTGCTTTGCAGATATCCTTAATGGATAGAGATGGAGCAGCCCTTCTTCATTCAGTCACAGTCACTCCTTCACTTCTTCAGTGGGTCAGAGAGGCATAGCGTGGGGACGTTGACTGTGAGACATGACATGCATAGATATCATTGGGATAGTCACCTGATGGATTCTCTGTAGGAGGAGAGAACGTTTTCCATTTCAGAGGACGTACCATGCTACTAGCTGCTATGAAGGAGGAGGTTCCGAGAGAGTTTCACACTTCCCCATTAGCGGTATATCCAAAAGTGGAGAAGATATACCAGGATCTCAGATTAAAATACTGGTGGCCGAGTATGAAGAAGGTTGTAGCAGAGTTCATTTCACGATGCCTCACTTGCCAACAGGTGAAGGTGGAGCACCAGGTACCAGCAGGCTTGGTACATCCCTTGGAGGTCCCGGAGTGGAAGTGGGATGAGATATCTATGGATTTCGTGACTGGAAATCCATGTACTTCCAAAGGGAACGAATCCATTTGGGTGATCGTTGGCTGAATCACCAAGTCGGCCCACTTCTTACCCATCAGAGAGCAGGGCTCAATGGAGATATTGAGGCGTCTCTACATTAAGGAGATCGTACGACTTCATTGTGTGCCATAATCTATCATCTCGGATCAAGATACACATTTTACTTCCCGGCTTTGGAAGGGGTTGCAGGAGGCTTTCGGCGCACAGCTACATCTGAGCACCGCCTTTCACCCTTAGACGAATGGTCAGACGGAGAGGACCATTCAGAGACTTGAGGACATGCTCCGTGCATGTGTCCTCGACTTTGGTCTCAACTAGGAGGATCACCTACCCTTGGTGGATTTTGCGTACAACTAAAGCTACCACTCCACCATCGGGATGGAACCATTCGAGGCATTGTACGACCGCCCTTGAAGATCACCTCTATGCTGGACAGACCCGGGGGAGTAAGCACTTGTGGGACTAGAAATGGTCCCGGCTATGACAGAGAAGGTCCAGGTCTACTAGGAGCGGATGAGGACAGCTCAGAGTCGATAGAATTCTTATGCTAACAGGAGGCAGAGACCACTAGAGTTCGAGAATAGCAACCACATTTTCTTACGGGTATCACCTCGACGTGGATTATAGATATTTGGCCAGGGTGGAAATTTATCTTTGTGCTTAATCGGACCATTCTAGGTTCTCAGAAGGATAGGAGAGGTGGATTATCGCATGGCTCTACCACCTAAGTTGCACCGGGTGCATGACATCTTCCATGTATCTCAGCTGAGGAGATACGTGTATGACCCGACGCATATCATCGACCATGGGGAGTTGGACATTGATAACGAAGCTACTTTTTGCAGAGTTCCCGGTGGAGATAGAGGATCTAAAAGAGCGGGTCCTACGTGAACTATTGATTCCTATAGTGTGCATCAGATGGCATCACGAGAAACAATAAGAGAGCACATGGGAGCGGGAGGCTCAGATGCGTGCAGAGTACCCCCTTTTGTTTCCCTAGTTTTTGATGTAGCTTTACAGGGACGTAAAGCCCTGAGGTGGGAGTAATGTAAAGCCCCTTAAATTTCAATGAATTTTTTTTCTTAATTATCTTTGGAATTATACGAGTGCGCAGTTTCGGACGGCACCTAATTTCGAGGCCCGGTGTGCCCAGAATCAATTTCCAAAGTTTAGCTCGGGTACATTCAGTGAACGAAGGAGTGCGTTTTTCTAACTTTTGAACCGGTGCTCGGAATCGAAATCTGAGGGCACCAATGAAACCGCAGCGCTGGTAATTGTTTATGAAGAACTTTACTGGAGTTGTGTTTTCTCAGGAATAATTGTTTTAATTTGTGGTTTAAGTGTTAAGTGAAATAAAATTTTGTTACAAATTTTATTTCACTTATAAGTGGTTAAACCCTTTGTGTGGGAGTTGGGGTGCGACCCACTAAAAATTATAACTCCTCTTGATTGGATTTAGTGACGTGGGGCCCACACGAAGCCCACCCATTTAATTTCCCCTAACCCCCTTTTTATGTAACTCACCCACTCCCCCTCTTTATTGCATGCCAAATCTCACATTAAATTGATTGATTAAAACTATTCAATTATTTAATTTTGAGTTTGAGTTTATGAAGAATTGAAAATGCATGGCATGTGTTAATAAAATAAGGAAGGCCTTATTTTATTTGGGTTTTTTTAGTTATGTGAGGAGATTGGGAGAGAATACTCAAAGTATTGAGGATCATTATCTTCTTCATTAGAGAACGTGAAGAACGTCAAGACCTCGACGAAGAACGCCGTCACTGCAAGTACTGATCGATGTGTCATTATTCTCCTCTCCGTAGCTGGTGTGAGATTCCATCCACCTTGGACGTACCCTGACACCGTCAACCACGACACCATCTTTTGACGTCATTGTTGTGGTAGGGGTTGTTTCTTCGTTCAAGTTTTTATTTAACGAACTTTGTTGTTAAATAATTAGTCGCCTATTATAAATATAACGGGAGGGGGTCGGACCACACAAACCTGGATGACCCTCCTACCCTTTTTATTTTGATCGCCGTCGTGGTTTGGAATAGAGGCGGCGCAGTGCTACGACACCGCACTGGAATGAGGGAACCACAGCCGTAGTGGACCACTGCGAAGGAGCGCGGCGCCGTCGTGCCGCGCCGGTGAATCCAAAGGAGGCCGCGGCTAGGAGCGGACCGCGGCGGTGGGTTGTGGCACCGTCGCGCCGCGCCAGAGCATCAAGGGGTCGCGGTCAGGGAGGAGGGGCGCGGTGTCGTCACACCGCGCCGATCAGACAAGGGCCTCGGCGGAGCAGCAGGAGGCGGCCGGTCTGACTGGCCCCCAGCACACCATGGAGGCGGAACCCTCGCGGGTCCTGCGTGGATCAACCAGACAGCCATAATGGCCGGCCGTTACCCTGAAAAACCGAGGGTTGAACCCCCGACCAGCACAGTAGGGCGGACCCCTCGGGTCTTCCGTTTCAAAGCAAGGGGTGGCGCCCCCCACCTCCCACCCCCTTCGCGACCGCTCGGTCATGAACCGAGGGCCCAGTCGAGTCAGGCCGCTCGCGCCGGGCCGGGCTGGGCCTCGCCAGCCGGGCCGGGGCAGGCCACGCCAGCCGGGCTGGTCCGTTCCCAACCGGGCCAAACCTGGACCCGGGATGGGTCGACCCAGTTCGTGCCGACCCAGGGGGAATTTTTCCGGGTCGGACCGGGCCCAAATCCCTGTTTCCGGACAAATCCGTTAAAATGCCCATAACATGGGCTACGGACCTTCGATCAACTCACCGTCAGTTTCATAGCGATCCATGGATCTATATGTTCATTTCTTTATATTACACTAAAGGTTTCAGATATCTTTGTGTAAGGACGGGTTGGTTTGAACACGAAACCAACCGGGCCCTCGAAGCGGAAACACTTATAACTTGAGCTCCGGACGTATGATTGATGTGTCGTCGACTTTTTTGGATTCATCTTAGTGAGACGATTCTTTTGGGTTACTCTTCTCAAGGATTGGACACAGCTGGATTATGGTCGGGTTGGTTTTAGCTTAAAAACCAACCGGGCCTCTAGGATGAAAAAGACAATAACTCTCAGACCGGGCGTCTGATTGACGCACCGTCTGTCGTGTTGAATTCATATAGACAAGACGGAACATTGGGATACATCAACTCTGGACTATGTGTCAGTTGATGTATCGAACCCCCTTGGCTCGTGGATCAGACCCTCCTAGAATCGAGCATGCTATGTGTGGGAACCCTAGAGCTGGCTACGACTACAATGACGATGAAGACTGTACTGGGATCCTCCTTGGGTTCGGCAATGACAATGACCGTACTGGAATCATCCATCAGTTCGACGGCGATCACTAATGTTCTTTTATCCTATGTGGATCTGACAGTACTTGACTACTGTTCTTGTATCCTATGTGGGTCAGATAGTATTTGACTCTGTAGTTATATCCTACGTGGGTCTGACAGAGTAGACAGTTTTGTATCCTTTGTGGTTCCGACAGCTTAGCTGGTCTTGTATCTTATGTGGGTCCGACAACTTAGATGAATCAATGGATACATCTAATCATCTCTATCGTCTTAAGAAATTTATACATGTGTGAGCTGAGTCTTGACTTTCAATCATTCTCTTCGATGTGATTGACTTGATATCCTATGTGGATTTAGTTATGCTTTCTTGTGTGGATTGGGTTGTGAATTCCTATGTGGAATGGGTTATGTTTTCCTATGGGGACTGGGTTGTACATGGGCTCGTGTGTTGGAGCCGAGCTAGAATTTATTAATTAGGTATATGTGTGGTCATATACCTAAGTAGATTTGGTTGTTACTTCGTGTTTGTATCTTTCCTTTGTGGTTTATCCTTCGTGGATTCTAGGAGACCTTAGGGGGTCTCGGGGTCCCTACTGAGTAGTGTATACTCACCCCTACACGGGCTATGCCCTTACTACGTTGTGTTGGATGCAGATGATGGACAGCGCTGATCGAGGTGGGAGCTCATGGAGCTAGACGGTACCTGGAGGTTGATCACTGGACGGGACGTACACGGAGCGGACAGCTGGTGATGAGGAGCAGAGGAGACCATATGTACCCACCCTTCAGGTGGGGTTTCCAGAGGACGGCTCGGACTCACTGCTTTACTTTTCAGTTATTGTACTTTCATTCCAGTTGTACTTTACTTTCAGTTGGGTTTGTATTTTGGCCCATTTAATTTCAATCACTTACTTTTGTACTCAGTTTACTTAGTGTTTACTTCAGCTTGCGTACTCTGTGGTGTTTGTTTTCTTTATAAAGTCAATGCCTTCCCTTTTTACGGGATTTTTGACTTTGGTGCAAGTCGCCAGCCCCTGGCCTATGGATGGAGGGCTTGCAGTAGTCAAGGTACGGGCCCTGATGACGGGTCATGACATATAAATTAATATAAAATAATAAAAATGAATGAAATTCACACAAAAAATATTTTTACGAAATTATTTAAAAAATATAATTTGATTATTTGGTTGGCTAGATTGATTTACCAAGGAAGTCAGGGCCTGAGGTAAGGGAAATCCCAAACCACCATCATTTATTATGGATTATACATTCCCAATGTACACCTCATTTTATCTCCATTATTAATATTTTCAAATTCCATATTCTGCAATATTTTTATTAAATATATATCTTTTTTAGTTTTCCTTTCATTGGATGAGAGAAAGATGTTTTTTACATTCCCTTCTAAATCCTTTATCAAAAGAAAACCTAGTTGTGGGGAACTTCTCAATTTATTATTTACGTTCATAAAATGATCCATTAAATGTTTTAATATTATATAACTTATACAAAATTAATTTTTATTTAAAAATACTCATTTTTATTTTTATTTATAATAAAAACACTGTGAGGATAACTTCTGAAAAGGTTCTTTACTCAATTAATAAAATATCACTTTGGAGGAATCTTTCTATGGTTACATATCCACTTCATTATTGTGACTTATTCTTCTCTTGAACACCATATCTAAGACCTGTGATTATTAATTAAAATATTAACATCCATATGTCATTAATATAATCTTATATTTGTAATAATTATGATATTTCATAAAGTTATTCTTTGATAAAAGATTATTTAACCCATTTTCTGTTGATATTTTTTATTATAATTTATTATTTACATGTTAATTAATTATGTGGAATAATGTCTGTCACATATTATAATATTATAGGTAGGCCTTCAATTATTCCTCGCTCAAATTTCTTGGTTAAATTTTTCATCTCAATATATACTATTTACGGTTCACTGTAAATAATCCTAGAATACTATATTTGGATGTCTTGGTTTTGAGACTTGACTCGTGTATATGATGTCCTATTTCATATTGTTTCCATGTTTTTATGAATTAATAATATTTTCAAATATTTTTCATTATTCCATGCTTCAATGTAAATTTATATGATCTTACTATTTTATTATTCCATGTTTTTTCCTACTGAGTCTTATATTATAAATCAGGATTATGTTTGTCCCCTTATTGTAATTTATAGAAAACCATTTTCACTATATATGTCCCCAGGGCATCCTATACAGTTATAGTAGCTCAAAGGGATTTAGAGACACATTATGATGTTTTAAATAAATATGTTATAGTTGTATTAAGGTACCATTTTCTATATCTAGACTCCTAAATAATCATGGATTCTTGATTTAGGGGTTTTTTTCTACACCTTCATGTTAGGAATTGAAGAGTAATATTTGAATGAGTCTTCAGTTGTTATAGTTGGTATATTAGCATGGTCAAGTAATTTGTTAGATTATTCAAATCAAATATAAAAGCAAATAAGCCTCAAATAACCAATGTTGAAACATATAAATTAAAAATTTAGCATCTACAATTCATTTATGAGTTAATATCTCTAACATCATATTTTTTTATAGTTATTAGTTTGAGTATTATCAACTATAACTTTATTATGGTTTCCATAAGTTATTATAAATAGAATAAAATAGAGCATGGTAGTATTTATATATATTTATATACATAATATGATTTATTTTATTATAGTTAAATCATTCATTTATATCGTCAAAGTTCAATATAATTATAAAAACACCACCACTTGATATGAAGGTTTAGCTATTAGTGAAAACACCATGTGGCGAATTTATTTCATCTCAAGTGTATAACACATCCTCAATTAATTTTTCTTGGGAAATTCTCCTATAAAAATTATTATACTCTTTTTAGAACAATTCAATGATATATGTATCATGGATTGACTGTCTTTTTTATAGGGACAAAATCTATAACTGGGAGAGGGATATCACTTACATGGCATATATTGTCCCTTTATTCTCTTGAAGATTACCTAGATTTACAATTATCATTTTAGAACACTTATCTAAAATATAAAATGCTGTCTTATGAGAAATCATATCTACATTAAATGATCGATACAAAAGTGAAGAGAATTATTGAAGAAAAGTGAATTATGGTGAAATATACAGAGGTATTTCCCCAAATAGTAACATAAAAATCCAACTAATCAAGAGGATGAGTTCTCAATTGAACATGTCCCAAAAACAATAACTATATCTAATATTCCATAAAAAAGATACCATATTATACTATAATAACCAAATAAGAAAATTTAGGAAAATATATACTTGTTTTTCATAAACACTAATGTTTGCCCATGTGTTGTATTGGTCCTCTTTTTCATTAAGAAGTATGGGTTAATGCATCTCTCCATTTATTATCATGAACTCAAAATGATCATGATAATGAGAAAGAACCTTATTGAGGGATTAATGATCTTTTTATCATCTTCACGAGGAATGGTATTTCCCTAAATTGGACCTTCATTTGGGACATCATCCACTAAATAAAACGACGTATAATATTCAAAAAACTACATTTTGTATAATGTATAGAAATTATGAGTTCATAATGATTCCATTCAGACTCAAAAAATTATATAAATTTTCAAAAACTTTATGTATAATTGTGTAGAGATTATCAAAAAAAATTAATGGAAGTATTCATACATTATAATCCCATATTCTTCAAAGCTAAATAGGATCATGATATGCATTTTGGTAGCATATGAAAGACAAAGATAAATGATATTTTTATGAAAATAAAATCAAATATAACATTTTTATTAATCAAATAACTTTCATTGGGTGTGATTCTAAAGAAAGGGGATATATATAGATCATTAACATAATATAAATTTAAAAGATATCCTAAAACAACATATTTTAAGGAGATACCTATTTATAATGCATTAGTTGGGTGTTATCAAATATTTGGGTGGATGTTCCCATGATTTCCACACTTATATCCATAATAAATCAAATGGGATAAATTTTTTATAGGATAATGAATATTAAGATAGGTTTAAGGATTCTAAGAAGAGTATTTTCATTGCTCCCATACTCACATTACGCTTAAGGGAATAAGGATTTTGATCTAGAGATGCATCAATAATGGGATTAAATTATGTATTCTCGAAATATGATAATGTAAAGGAATATGCATCAAGATAGTTGAAGGCAGATGATATAAAAAATTTTCTGTGTGGTCTAGAGTTAGTTATAATAATCTTGACATTGATGATTTATATGAATTATATTTATAGATATTTGTGTGATAAGTATATAGGTAAAAATAACTAGAAGTATATATTCACATAGAATGATCTCAACATGTTCCAACAAATGTGGTCAGATATGATTATGTAATATGATTTCCCAATCCATTACCATCACATAAAGGTGAATAAGGATAGAGATTCTATAAGTATAATAGACCCTGAAACCTTATCAATGATGAGTATTGAGATAGATCCAATATTATTAGACATGGAAACGATATATATGGTAATCATGTAGAATGAAAATACCTCCTATGTTTAGAAAATAATTGCTCAACCATCCATTTATATGAAGATTAGGAAATATCAATTGTAGGATATGGATATATAAAATATTTGGAATTTTAAGGATGGGGAAATCCATGAGGTTTCTCATTAATTAATAAATTTTTTAATATTTTAGACAATATTATGAAACTTTAAATTCCTGGGGTAAATAAAGATATGTAATATTATTCTCACATATCAACATTCTGTATCTACCATGGGATCCCAACGATGTATATAGATCATTGAGAGTAATATTGGTGAGAAAATATGAATAATTTGATTTATAAATATACATCAGTGTGATTTTTATGTCAACAAGTGAAAGTGGAAAGTAAAAGTATAAGAGGGAGATGATACTGTTACTTATACCTAAAATGAAATAAGCGAACATCAACATGAATTTTGGCGCCAATGATATGATGAAATAAAAAAGAAGTAATTCCATATGGTTTATAGTCGATCATCATAAAAAAACTTACAAATTTGTTTCCATTTAAGTGTTATTATCACTCTATCAACATACAATGTCATACATTATAGAAGTGGCGAGGCATGGTGGAACACCACTATCGAACCTATCTGATTGAGCTGTGAGGTTCACATTAAAGTATTCAAAAATTATAAAATATTCATGAAACACAGTTTTGAAAATTTATATGACCTATCACCCCTAACATATGGAAAATTAAAAAGTATTATACAGAAACAAGATCAAGTATTGAGAGTTTACTATACGGATATAAATTGAAGATGGGACAAATATATTTCTCTTAAAAATTTGGCACACAATAATATAATCCAATCATGAACGTTAATTATAACAACCCATGATTTCATACATATATATTATATGTTTTGACATTAATAATAATCAATTATAAAAAATATTCTAATGGACATTAATTGTTTACTTTCTTGGGGGACTTGGTAAGAAATATTCTAATTTGGTGAATAATATTCTACATATACCACAAATAAATTCTACCATTGTAATCATCTTAGGTATAACCTACTTATAACATTATTTATAACATGGGTAAGGAAACATAAGAAAGGGTGATCTTAGATCCTTTTTAAGGGTAAACATAAGAGATAAAAATCAATGGTTATATGAATGTATGAGATAAAAATAGAGGTATTTTATCAGGAACATATCATAAAACGTGAATGTTTCGAGCACAAAAGAAGAATGGCTGGGAGGACACCCAACTTTGATTCTTACCATGATCAATGATTATTCCGATATAAATAAGGAAGTTATTTCTAGTCTCCACAGAATTGAATCAATGAATTAGATAAAGAAGGAAGAGGCCCGAAACCTATAGAGAGGATCTTTCGCATCATGACTATAATTTATTTCATAATGAAAATAATACGTGGATCTTCAGTATTTTCTTTGTTGACCATGTTGATCATCCAGAATGACCTTTATAGATTATCTTATTTCACTTGAAAAATTCCATTCTAGAATCCTTACAGTGGTGATCCATATGTGCTCTGATGGCCTCTGATCGACACTGATTGTCCTCCGGGTGCTAGCGCAGTGAAGTGAGTGTCTTGTGTCGGTCGTTCTTGATCGCAAGTTCATCGGCCTTGACGAACATACCTCATTCTTGAGAGGGTCAGGAAGAGGATTCGATAGAGAAATTGTTTAGCTAAACAATTCTCAATTCACTAGGTGTGTTGTTCTATACATGGAATAATAGATGTATGTTTCTATTTATTGACATGGGGCTTCAATTACAATATTTAATTGTGTAATGACAATTAAATGAATTCATAACATTAGATAAAACCCATGATATTACTAATAATATCATGTCATTATTTATTGTGTGCCAACTTGCACAAAAATGAATTATAAATAAAATTATGCGTAAAAAAATAATAGTACCATTATTTTAATTTGTGCCAACTAGTTAAATAATTATTTATCATCTTGTCAAATAATTATTTTACTACTAGACCAGCCTTGGCCTTCTCCAACTTGAGATCCGTTTATTGAAAACCCAAATTAATTGATAAATAATTTATTCTCTTAAATAAATATTTTATTTACAAAAAAGTAAAAAAATATTTATTAAATGTTCAATAAAATATATAAATAAATTTTACCCACAATCCGGTGATTAAATATATATTTAATTTCTGCAATCATTTTAACATGAATAAAATTATTCCATTTTATTGATAATAATCTTTATTAATTAAATTTAACTGGTACCACTAGAAACACATAGCGTGTGGCCCTCTAGTATTCTTTCTCATTGGAATTATGCAGGCTTACCTAATGTCCTGGAGTAAGGTATAACAATGGGTCAAGAAACCCAAGATAAAGAACTCAAAGTCACAACCAACACTACGAGAAAAATTGATTATTGTGATAGGTTTTTTGCGACGGGAATAAATCTCGTCCCAATAAATCCGACAAAAATCGTATTTGCGACGGGAATATATGCCCATCGCAAATGGTCAGTTAGGTGCGACGGGAATATAGGACCCATCGCAATAGGTATGGTGTGGTTTGCGCGCCAAAACGCGAGAAGCTTATTTGCGACAGTGGCCTTCGTCCCGTCGCAAGTACCCAGAAGTGGTAAATACTATTTGCGATGGGACAATTACCCGTCGCAAAACACTATTCAGCAGGTGTTATTTGCGACGTGTCTTATCGTCAATACCGACAATGGTAAATAGGCTTCTGTGACGGGGATATCCGCCTGTTGCTAATGGTATGTCAGCATACAGGTATTTCCGACGGGCCCGTCGCAAAAACCCTTTTAACAGCTGCCCGTATTAAATGCGGGCAAAGGTATTTGCGATGGGGCCCGTCGTGAATACCGGCAGCGGTAAATAGCAATTTGCGACGGGGATATCCACCTGTTGCTAATGGTATGTTGGCAGGAAGCTATTTGCGACAGGCCCGTCGCAAAAAACCCTTTTAACTGCCGCTGGTAATTAATGCGGGAGAAGTTATTTACGACGATACACCGTCATAAATATTCTAACCTATATATACCCCCATCCGTTTTTTTTCAAATCATTCAGATGTCTCTTCTTCTTTTTTCCTTTCTCTCTTTAAATTTCTGTTATAAGTAGAATTTTTTTTTATTTTAATTTTTTCTTACGAGAAGAGCAGAGAAGGAGTTAGGAGGCGCAAACTGCTTAAAAATATCAAAGGTATTTATAGTTTTTTTAACTGTTAAATTATTTTTAATTGTTAATTTTATTTTTAATTGTTAATTTTAATTTTTTAATAGAATGTTTATTTAGCTATATAGTATAATTAGATTAAGTTGTTGTACCAAATAGTCCTTGTCTGGATACAAACAAGTAGAGGCGGCTCTAGCACAGACGTACCTTGGAGTGAAAACACTGACAAGGTGTTTCAAGCTTGACTCAGGGTAACCTGGTACACGACAATGGGCCTTGCTGTACTCTTGGTTCGACACTCCCGGAGGATGTTTTGGTAATAATTAGAAATAAATATATTTAATTAGAAATAATTAGAAATAGTTATATTTAATTAGGAATAATTATAAAATTATTAAATAATTAATAAATAACTAGATTTAATTAAAATAATCATCAAATAATTAGGAAATAATTAGATTTAATTGATTTGAAATAATTAGGAAATAATTAAAAATAAAATAATTAGGAAAAAATTAAAAATAAAATAATTAGGAAAAAATAAATAATTAAATAATTAGGAAACAATAATTAGGAAACAATTTAAATAATTAGGAAACAATTGAAATAATTAGGAAACAATTAAAATAATTAGGAAACTATTAAAATAATTAGGAAACAATTAAAATAATTAGGAAACAATTAAAATAATTAGGAAACAATTAAAATAATTAGGAAACAATTAAAATAATTAGGAAACAATTAAAATAATTAGGAAATAATTAAAATAATTAGGAAACAATTAAAATAATTAGGAAACAATTAAAATAATTATGAAACAATTAAAATAATTATAAAACAAATAAAATTAATTAGAAAATAAATAAATATAATTAGGAAAAAAATAAAAATAATTAGGAAACAAATAAAAATAATTAGAAAACAAATAAAAATAATTAGGAAACAAATAAAAATAATTAGTAAAAAATTAGCAAGCGTGATTGACCGCTCATCTATCTCAATTTTCCTTTCATTTTTGTATTGAGGCTTGAGAGGAAACTTCTGCCTCCACATGTAATATTTGATTTTACTGTCAAAATTATCGACCTCCTCGCCAGCATAGAGGTGAGGAGGTTTATAATTTTGACAGTAAAAGTAAATACTACATGTGGAGGGAAAAGTTTCCTGTCAACCTCAACGCACAAATGAATAGAAAATTGAGGTAGATGAGCGGTCAATCATGTTTGTTACTAATTAATAACATAATTAGTAATATAATTAGTAACATAAATAGTAACATAATATAAAATATTATATTAATCTAATATTAATAATTAAATAATACTAATAATATAATTATTTTTTTATTATATGTTTAATATTTATAGAAAAATATTAATATTATTAAAATTATAAAAAATTTATAAAATATTACAATTATTAGTATTTTCAACATGTTTTTCTTTATTCGTAACATGTTCAAATCTTAAAGGGTCACCAATTTTCAGGTGATTCCCAATAAAACGTTTTCGTCAATCGTGTCCAATGTAAACTCTATAATAGTTCTTTCTTGGTTGATCACCTTACAAGTAGCATTGCAATAGGAAAACCCAAGTCATGTATTTCTCATCTATAAGAATCATATCACGTAACTTTTTACATAGACCATTATTTCTTGAAAAATTAAGGGAAAGATACTGAAGTTCTCTTTATTTTTCAAGGAAGAATGGTCTATGTAAAGGTTCATGTGAAATGATTCTTAAAGGAAAGAACGACATTAATTGTGTTTTCCTATTGCAACACTACTTGTGAGGTGATCAACCATGTAAAGACAATTATAGAGTTTAAATTGGACATGGTTGACGCAAAATTTTTATTGGGAATGACCTGGAAATTGACGACTCTTTAAGATTTGAACATGTTAGGAATAGAAAAAAATCTGTTGGAAATATTGAGATTTGTAATAATTAGTAATAATTAATAAAAAATCATATAAATTCAAGTACATGGTTATAAATTGGCACAATTTCCAGCCGATTGGCAGCTACCTTTTGTTCAACGTCTCATATCTTTACTACATTCTCCCACTCAAATCAGTATGAAAAAAATGTGCTCTGACGTATGCCAGAGAAAGTTTTTCATACTGATTTCAGTCGGGAGAATGTTAAAAAGAGATGATTCATCAGAAAAACATGGCTATTTTCCCTCACGACTCATCTCCTTACAAGGATATGAGTCGTCAGGAAAAATAGATGTCGCCAATCCTCTAGAAACAAATAAGAATAATTATTAATATAATCTCCACAACGATGATTACAAAATTTTATTTCATTATTCAAGCATATTTAATTTTTCCAAGTATTGTTAGTATTTCTAAATTAATAATAATTAGTGGGGATGATTACAAACTAACTATGTCGCCTATAATTATTTGTAATTACTAAGAAATAACTGTAATTATGTATCTTCTCTTTTTAGGATATTGTTCTTCTTATATCAAATTATTTAACAGTTGTAATGGTTTTAAATTTTGAATGAACATATATATGAATATGGAACAAGAAAATCAACATAAATCATTATTAGATGATCGTGCTTGGATAAATCAACACAGAAAACCAAATGGTTCTAGTTTAAATCCTGTATATGTTGATGGTGTGGAAGCTTTCTTATCATTTGCATCATCAAACCCAGAATTTGTTTCAGAAGGGAAAATGAAGTGTCCTTGTAAAAAATGTGCTCTGAGAACATTTGAGACATTTGACATCATTGGGAAACATATCTTTCATTATGGTTTTCAATCAGATTATATTTTTTGGTATCAACATGGTGAACACAGTTCCAGAGAAGATACTAATAATTTTATTCCGGATCCATCACGGTTTCAGAAATTAGTACATGATGTTGTAGGTTCATCCGTTCAACAAACTGAAATAGAGGATGATGTTGATTTACCTCCTGATTTGGCACCATCTGAATTTTCTAAGTTGCTCATGTCTGCTGAGGATGAATTATATCCTGGTTTCAAGATAAGAAAATTAGAAGCAGTTGAAAAATTTATGGCTATTAAATCATATAATGCAATGTCAAATAACTATTTTGATCAGAAATTTTCATTGGTTAAAGCACTGTTACCTGAAGGAAATGTGCTTCCTGCTAATTATTATGAGAGAAAGAGACTGGTTCGTAATCTAGGCCTTAGTTATCAGAAGATCCATGCATGTTCAATCGATTGCATCTTATATTCTGGTGAAAATGAGTCATTGGATAGTTATCACACATCTGGAAAATCACGGTATAAATAAGCTCAATCAGGGAAGTCTGGATTGATTCCTGTAAAATAGTTGAGATATTTACCGCTTACGCCTAGGTTTCTGCCTTTATTTATGTCTTAGAACACAATGACAATGATGTCATGGCACAAAACCAATATTTCAAATGGTAAAATCTTGATTCATCCATCTGATGGTGATTCATGGAAACATTTTGATCAAGTGAATTCGTGTTTTTATTTAGAATCCCGAAACGTGTGATTGGGTCTTTCTACTGACGGTTTTTTTCTATTTGGATCTTTTGGTAGTCAGTATTCCTGTTGGCCTGTCTTTATAACTCTGTACAATTTGCCTCCATGGATGTTGATGAAAGAGCCTTATATCTTTTTGACATTATTAATCACAGGACATCCGAAAAAGAATATTAATGTTTATATTAAACCATTGATTGATGAGATAAATTTATTGTGGAGTCATGGTGTTGGTACATATGATACTGTTGCGAAACAGATTATTGTAATGAAAGCTTCTTTTATGTGGACAATTAGGGACTTCCCGACATATGGAATGTTATTTGGCTGTAGTACACATGGTCCAAAATCACGTCCTTACTGTATGGGAGACAACAAAGCATTTATGATCGTGAATGGGAAAAAACCTTGGTATTTTGACAGTCATCGCAGATTTCATCCAATCGATCATCATTTTCAGAGGAATAAATCTCATTTCAGAAAAGGAAGAATTGAAAGAGATGAACATACAAAAATGATCTCAGGTATAGAGTTACAATCAGTTGTATTTTCATTACCTTCCATCACTTTTGGACGGACAAGAAACCAACAGAAAATTCATGGCTTTGGGAAAGAACACAATTGGACAAAACGGAGAATTTTTTGGAATCTGCCATATTGGTCTGATTAGTTGGTCCGACACATGTTGGATGTCATTCATATTGAGAAGAACTGTTTTGATAATTTATTTCATATAGTTTTTGATACACCGGGTAAAACCAAAGATAATATAAAAGCACGATTAGATCTTTCCCAAATTTGTAGGCGACCAGAACATGAATTGTTTTAAAATGTCAGATCACAGAGATAAATAAAGCCAAAAGCGGCTTATACACTGAAAAAAAAACAGTCACTTATTATTTTTTCATTGGATTGCAGATTTGAGACTTCCAGATGGCTATGCTTCCAACTTGGGAAGATGTGTTAAAAATAGTCATATTACTGGATTAAAAAGACATGAATGTCATGTTATAATAGAAAGACTTATTCCTATTGTATTAAGAGGTTTTTAGAATTATAATATTTGGGATTCGATAACAAATATATTATATTTTTTCCGAGACATGTCTGCGGTTACAACAGACTACGATACACTAATAAAACTGAAAGAAGTTGTTGTTGTGATTATATGCAAACTAGAAAAAAATCTTTCTTCCGGATTTCTTTGACTCAATGGAAAATTTTATATTACATTTTCCACATGAAGCAAAATGTGGAGGTTTAGTTCAGTTTCGTTGGATATTCCCATTTGAGAGATGCATGCAGAAATTGAAGAAAAAAGTCTGTAACAAAGCATCAGTTGAAAGCTCAATTGCTAAAGCTTATTTACAAGAGGAAAATGAATTATTCTGCTCTATTTATTTTGAATCTGAATATCTCTCAAAATTTAACTGCATGGAACAGAACGAGGGGAATGTTGATGATGATATGAACAATTAACTATCAATTGTCAATCAGCACGAACATGGCTTTGGTGAAGTTAATGATAGATGGGTTTCAGATGCTGAACAACATAGAGCTCATACATATATTCTACTCAACTATGAAGAAATGTCACCAATTGTACAGTGAGTACTCCTATCCCTTATTCTATAGACTCTGTTACAGTAAATTAATCATATTTTATTTTTAGGTTATATGATGATCATATCAAGAAACAATTTCCACAAATTACACCAGCTGGCTTAGAAGAACGTCGGCCAAAAAAAATTGCCTACTGGTTTTAAAAACTGGTAACATACATTCTTTTTTTATTTTACATATAAAATCAATTTATTACTTGTAATAGTGATAAATGTTTTACAAATTTTCAGGTATCTGTACATGCTGATAAGATAGATAGTCGATTGCGTATATTGAGTAGCCCACCATCCAAAATGGCTAAATCTTATAATGCATATGTGGTGAATGGTTATCGCTTTCATACACATGCATATGGGGAATCAATGAAAACAATGAATAGTGGTGTATTTTTGAAGGGATCACATCATAGAGATATTGAAGTTGACTTTTACGGCATGCTTGAAGAAATTATTGAACTATGTTATTTGGGACAGAATTATGTAACAATGTTTGAATGTCGATGGCTGGATTCTGAGAGAGGCTTGGGTATTCATCCGACTCATGGAATTGTTGATATTAAACATAAAAGTCTTCTTGCAGTAAATGAACCATTTTTATTGGATCATCAGGCACATAAAATTTATTATGCAAAATAATGTGCTACTATAAAAGAGTTGGATGATTGGTGGAGTATAATAAAAGATAAATCTCGAGAAAATCAGTTTACTCAAACTGAATGTGGTTCCACTGAAGTGCAAGGAAATGAAATTTTTCATGACACTCCTCAAAACACATCTTTTTCAAAAAGAGACATGAATATCGAGGATGACACCCCACGGTGAAGGGTTAATGGTGATGATGTTTTCAATGATGTTACAACTGAATTTGAAATGACATGAGATGATGAAAGTGAAACTAATATGGAAATTGATGATGTTCATGAGGAAGATGAAGACAATGACATTGAGAACTATGAATATGATGATGAAGATGAACATTGACACAGTAAAATGATGGTTAGAATCATAACAAATATATATCTATACATAATAGTTATTTTCAACTGTTTTCTAATAACAATCATTTCATTTTTCAGATGGACACAAAAACGTTTCATCGGTTTCTGGAGGCTGATCTACCTATGGATGACGAGGTTCTTGAGTCATCTGACCCTTAGGTTATTGGCACTACCGGGATCACTCGGAGGGGGCGTGGTCTTGCCTGACTGATGATTCCAGATCCTATCCTGGAGTGACGTCCACCTCTTGGATTCGATATGCACACGCGGTGGTATGGTAACCTGTGTATTTTAGTTATCTTTCATTATAATTTATTTATATTCTAATTGGTTTATTATTTGTTCTTTTTCCACAGTTTTACGCATATAGCTATTGGACAGGGGAGCGTTATCTTGCACAATTATTTTTCTCAGCTCTGGCTCAAATGGGATCAGATTCCCACTGATGTGTAGGCCGCCATGTTCGATCATTGGATGGTATGTAATTAAATATTATTTATTTTGAAATTTATTTCATTAATAACTTTATATTAGGGTTTATGGTATCCCATCGATGAGAGCATGCGTGCCACTATCCATGTGGAATGAGTGGTGTCTATGTGTGACCGTTTCTGTCAGTTTTTGCATAATTTGAGAAAGACGGTTGTGAAGAAAGCCGGTGTGACATAATTTGATGAGTTATATAGATCCCACTGACCAGAGTACATTTCATCTCACGTTTAGGATAGATTATGCACACACTGGTTGGGTGGTGGGTTTCAGAGGAGATCTGCATTGGGTTGACAGAATCGGGGGAGACAAGAGGTGACGTATCGAGCTGGTAGTCGTACATTAAGTGCGCATAGAGAGCATCTGGCAAGTAATTTTTTTAATATTTTATACAACTTTAAATATAAACAGTTTATTATATATTCATATAGGAAGCCGAGTAGCCCAGTATTATGACGTACGACGTTTATCAGAGGATGTACACTGATCCGGCTACTAGAGAGATTAAAGGTGACCGCCAGAGCCAGATTGTGGTCAGTATTATTTTCTTTTCAGTTTTAAAATTAAATGCATATAATCTTTTCATTATTTTAATTTATAATTGTAACTTAAGGAGTCATATGAGGATGCGACCTCTCAGACACAGGCTGAGAGTCAAGATGTGACAGGTGATCAGACTAGTGCCCACCATTTTGATGAGACGACATGGATGCAGATGACCTAGTATGGATTTGAAAAGGGCCGAGTAGTTGGTATCGGCTCTCAGTTGGCTCCTGAATCTTATTATGTTACTGCTGTGATGTCGGCATCCAGCTCGAGAGGAGCTCGTGGAGAGACATCATCTTCTGCCTCACAGTATCAGGAGCAGCTGCGTGGTCAAAGTCAGCTTATAGAGGATTTGTGTCAGGGACCGGAGAAGATGCATCAGAAACACGATGAGGAGATGCATCGATGGCTGGAGAAGTTGTGTCAGCAGCAGGATGAGGAGAGACGTCGATATGAGGAGAAAAATCAGGAGCAGATGGAGTATATGTGTCGTCTGACTCATAGTTTAGGGATGGTGTTTCCTCCACCACCTCCTCCACGTCGTCCAAATTATCCACCCCCTATTGATTTTTTTAGATGTAATAAACATTTGAGTTCGTAGTTTATTGTCATATTAACTATTTACAATTCCCCTTTCATATTAGTACGAATATTGCATGATTTAATTTGTTTTTATTTTTTTAAATATTTTATTACTTATTAGTATTATTTTTAATGTCTTCTTATTTTAGTAATATTACTTTTAATATTATATATTTATTGTTAATATTAAGAAGTATATAATTTTATAATTTTATTAATATTAATATTATTAATATTATTTTTTCATAAATATGTATTTTTATTTTAATAATAATAATATTACATTAATTTTTTATATTATTAATATTTGTACTATTATAATTTTTTTTGATATTAATATTTCATAATATATAATATTATATCATTTATATTCATATTTTTATTATTTTTTGATATTAATATTTCATAATTATATTATATATATTTTTTATTATTAATATTATAATAATATAATTTCTTTATATTACTAATATTATATAGATAATTTAATAATAATATTATTATATTAAATTTTTATATCATTAATATTAGTATTATTATATTATATGATATTATTTATATTCATATTATTATTATTTTATATTAATATTTCATAATTATATTTTATATATTTTTTATTTATATTATAATAATAGAATTTTTTATATTATTAATAATATTATAATTTTTATATAATATTATATGATTTGTATTAATTATTTTAATTTTTTTATAGTATTTGCGACGGGAATATTTGCGATGGGATTTCACGTTGTAAAATTTTTTTACTGTAACATTTGCGACGGGAAGAATACCCATCGTGAAAAAATTTCTGCGACGGTCCATCAAAAATACCTTCGTCGCAATTTTTTTTTAAAATTTTCATTTGCGACGGGACAGAAACCCGTCGCAACTAATATATCTGTGATGGCCCATCGCAAATACCTTTTTTATATATAAACGAAAACCCATTTGCGACGGGGGAAAAATACCGTCGTAAATACTATTTTTGTGACCGGACCGTCAGAAAAACAACTATTTGCGATGCCGTTTTCGAAAACGGGCAATTTGCGATGGTGCCCCGTCACAAAAGACCTTTTGTGACGGGATCCCGTCGCAAATCGCCCGTCACAAATATTCTGTTTTCCTGTAGTGAAAGACATCAACATATGAATGCTCACTGTGTAATAGAATCCCTTTTTCGCAATATCTCATCAAGAAGGATTCATGATAGTGTCATTAACTTTTATTCTTGATACGTCATTCTTTGACTACCAAAAATAAACATGTCGTTACAACATGTCCATGGAATTTCACTTGATGGTTTTATTTCAATCAAATGGATGAAATATCAACATTCATAAATGGGAGGAAAAATCCATCCTCAAATAATCCTTTAATAATATGTCACTCATGATGAACCCAACATACCCTACATCCCACCAATTTTTTGAATGATGATTTTCATCAGAAAATCAAACTGCGCGATTCATAAAACATATTAAGGATAATCTTAATGTCTAAGGATCATTAAACACACTCACAGATAGAAATATATGATGACACCAAAACATGCAGAATTTCTATAGGTGGGTCTGTTCTCATAATCTCTTGTGTTGAAGATAACCATGTGTGAACTTCATGGGAGGAAATCTCATCCGCTTATCAATACTCACACCTGACCGTCTTCATGCTATGTGTCCCATCATATTATGTCATTCAACTACTTAAATTTTTTTAAGAATATTGTTATATCATTTAATGGTTCTCATCAAAGCGGGGAACTACCATGACCTTATCGATGCAACTGATACTGTAGGATATTATTGCATCATAGTCATGAAAAACAATAAACAATGCTTCATAAGATGATTAATAATTAAATACATTAAATATCCATGTAATCAACGTACAACAAGTTGGTTCTAGGAGACCAACTCTTACAAACTCCCACTTGAAATAGAGCCAACTCTCTAAGACTTTTAGTCCACTAAACCTCACATGGTGATCATGTTTCTGTTGATTAAAGGCTTTAGTCAAGGGGTCCTCCATGTTTTCTTACATGGAAATAATAATCACTCTAAATTCACCTCTCTGAGAAAAATCCCTCAAGAGATGATACTTCTGATGTATGAGATTCATCTGTTGATGTGACCTTGGCTCTTATACGAGAGACACCATTAAAGTATTATCACAATAACATGTGACAGGATCTTTACTGTTAGGTATCACATCTAGATACGGGATGAAGAATTACATCTAAACTTCTTCTTTAGATACCTTAGAATATGTGATATACATGTAATCTGGTATAGAATATAACGCCACACTCTACTTTGAGCTCTTCCATCTAACAACAACTCCATTAAAAGTGATGATTTATAATGTTTGCAACTTCATGTAATTTTAATCAATCTAGAAAATAGCATATGCATATCCTCTGATGACCAGTTCCTCATATCCTTCATAAACCAAGAACATATCCATAGTACACCTTAGATACTTTATCATAGTCTTGATTTCTATCTAATGGAGATCACCTGAATCAGCTTGATATCTTCTTACCGCACTCAATTCATTGGGGACATCCAGCATAGTACATAGCATAGAAAACATGAATGGCCCAATTGTTTATGCATATAGATTCCTTTCCATTATCTTTCTTTCCTCATGTGTTTGAAAACACATTTTCATGGAATGTTGAATGCCATGTGATTCTGGTGAAAATCCCCTCTTGGATTGTACCATACTGAATCTCTTCAGTAACTTATCAATGTATGTACATTAACTTAGGACAAAAAACCTCTTGAATTTATCATGATGGATCTTGATCCCATGTATATATGCTGCCTCACCTAAGTCCTTCATAGAGAATCATTGATTAAACCATGCCTTAACAGATGATAAGATTGGTATCTCGTTTCCAATAAGAAATATGCCACAAACATATACTATTATGAAAATGACTAAACTACCACTAAACTATTTTTAGACACATGGATCACATTCAGTCTTGATAAGACCAAATTTTGTTATGGATTCAACAAAATGAATGTTCATGACCTAGATTCTTAGTTTAATCTATAAATTGATTTCTGAATCTTCTATACCTTATTGGAATCCATTGGAGTCGTAAACCCTTCAGGTTGTGTCATTTAGACATCTTTATGAAGGTTCCCATTAATGAAGGTTATTTTGACATCCATTTTTGAAATCTCATAGTTATGGTAAGTAGTAACAGAAACAATAATTCTGATGGATTTCAACATTACAACTGGTGAAAAGGTTTCATCGTAGTCAATTCCTTGACTCGGTTTGAACCCTTTTTCAACCAGTCGTGCCTTATAGGTAGTGAATTTTCCTTCCATGTCTAGTTTCTTATTGAATACCCATTTTCATCAAATCTGTTATACATCAATTTTAGGATCTATCAAAATCCATACATAGTTTTGGTACATGGAATTCATTTCTGAATTTATGGCCACTTGCCACATGGCAACACCTATGCCACGTACAGCTTCCTTGTATGATAGAGGATCATTTTTATAAACTATTAATGACTCTCCATCCTTATTAACTAGAATGTGGAACTGTTCTGGTTCCCTAACATCTCTTGTAATCATACACTACTCTTGTGTCTCTGGAACAATTATTTCTTTCACAAGGCTTTTTGGAATCTGTTCTGGTACCAAATCTTGTGTACCTTCTACCTCAATTTCATCTAAGTCTCTCTCACTCCCACTATTTATCTTAGATATGTTCTCCCTCTCATGGAATATATCATGTATTTCCACTATAACCTTCTTGTTTGAGGGGTTGAATAGGTAATATCACCTTGTTTCCTTGGGGTATCCTATAATGGTACACTTTGTGCATCGAGGTTCAAGTTTGTTACCTGAAGAGAACATAAATAACACATCTCTTCCCCACACATGTAAATTCTATAATATGGCTTTTATCCCTCCCGAACTCGTATGGAATACCATTTATTTATTTAGTTGGTAATTGGATTAGTATGTGTGCCGCTGTATGTAACACACATCCCCAAAAGAAAATGGAAGACTTGCATGACTCATCATTGATCTCACTATGTCCAACAGGGTGCAGTTGCTCCTTTCACTCACACCATTCCACTGGTGTGTGTGTGTGTGGAGGAGTAATTTGGTATAGCATCCAAAATACCCATAAGTAATCAATTATGTCTTGATTAAGATATTTTCCACCTCGTTCTGAGTGGAGTTTCTTAATCTTCTTAACAAACTTGTTCTCAACTTCATTCTTCTATTCTTTGAACTTTTCAAAAGAATTCAACTTATTACTCATTAAGTAGATATATACATATCTACAACAATCATTATTAAATGTTATAATGTATGATTACCCTCCCCTTGATTCAACTAGAAATGGTCCACACACATTGTTATGAACCAATTTAAGAAGTTATTTATCCCTTGGTCTTTTCCCAATAATGTGGCTTTGGTCATTTTGCCTTGTAAACATGCATGACATATGCCAAATGGTTTCAGTTTGAAAAGAATGTAAATATCCATCTTGATGTAACATTGTCAAGGTTCTCCTATTTACATGACTTAGCTAGAGATTCCAATATTGGGTGTGGTATGAGCCATGTGAATTATCTTTGTTATTGATTTCGATTACTTGGTTTGTGTAATCCCACACGTAAAGATCATTATATAAATGTGACCTAACAAAATAAATTCTATCTTTGTAAAAGAAGAAGCATTCATTTCCAAAAATGAAAAAATCCATCTGTATCTAATAGAGATGTAGAAATAGAGTTTTTAGTAATATACGGAACATAATAACAACACTTTAACACTAAGATCATCCCATTTAGAAATGTGAGGGGGTAGTCCCCGACAGCTACAGCAGCAAGTATGGCTCTATTGGCTACTCGTAGATCTACCACCCCTCAGTCAATCTTCATGAATCTACATGGTTCCTATATTTGGATAAATATGTGAGTATCACAAGCTATATCTAATACATAATTTTTAGAAAAATATATATTGAATTTGATAATAAATTCACCTGAAGCTTCCCCTTGCATCTTTGGTTTGGTGCAGTTCTTCATCTAGTGGACCTTCTAGAAACATGAGAAACAAACAGCCTCATATTCCATTGCCTCCTCTCTGATATTCCTTTTCATAGGAGGTCGTGAATAATCTTTGGGCTTAAATATATTCACCTTTACTATCCTCTTATTCACCATAAGTGCAAAAGGCTTTTCATACATCATATATTTGTTCACTTGGAGAACGATGATAAGAATATCAGATAGAGGCTTCTTAAATGTTGTTCATATTAAAATTGAAAAAAAATTATAGATGCTTTGAGTGAGTGATTTGAGAATGATATTGGTGCCCAGTTCTTCGGGGAGTATAAACCCTAGAACCTTGTGGCACTCAATGTAGCCAATCATCTTGACTACATGAATACCAGTTGGGGTACCTTCTCCAAGAATACTATGAAAGAGTGCCTTAGTGATCTCAAATCACTCAGATCTTTCTCTCTACTGGTAAATACCTCATTGGTGCTTGATCATGATATAAGCATTAATTTTTTCATGAGACTTTATGAGATCGATAGACATTGATGATAGAATTAAAAATTGAATGTCAACCACATTGTTCATATGTTTCTCACAGACTAGGAAATCCTCATCACTAGCCTCTTTGGTAGGCAGATTAGGTAATGATGACTCCATCATGTAAGACTTCTGTTCATGGAATAGGATAACCTGAAGGCATATAAACCATCCCTGGAAGTTACTTCCGGTGAGGATGTAGTATATATCCATAATTGATCATAGATATAGTGTGGTTGAGGAGCTTGTCATTTTAATTCTATAATTAAAAGAGAATACCATTATCACTTTCTGGGTTATATATTATGAGAAATAATAAATTTTATTACTTCTCCCACTATTTTATCAAGTCCCAATGAACCAGACAATTTAACTCAGAATGACAAGTTGCCATGAATTTCTAGTGGAAAGAATCCATATTCCCCATTTCATAACCCAAAAAGGTTTGGTCAAGAAATTATATGTTTTTTAGGTAAGAAGGTCCTTGCCTACTGCGGGCTTATAGCTCCTTGATCTGTTGAGTGGACACCCAAATCATAAAATCACGACTTTGGATTTGCTTAAATGTTGCATCCAATATTAAACCAATTCTAGAAAGGGCTACTCCTCTTGAGTTAATATGGTTAATTCAACCCAAAACCATTCATAAGGGATTCCAGTATAAAAGTATGTGTCCCAACAAGGGTTGGTAAAACACATAGATTTATTGAGTTTTTCTCTTAATCAAGTAGTATAAAGCTTCGTCTGACTTAATATTTTTTTTGAGGAATTTTTATATCTTATGAGTGAATTGATTATTATCATTATCACATGATTGTTAATATTAAGTGGACCATACTTAAGTGGTTAACCATGTCTTGAAAATATTTACGCATAAGTTTGTTTTATTTTAGTTCAATCTTGCATGCTTGTTTAATTCATTAATTTTGTGGTTGTGACAACACGTCCATAATGATAAACCATGAAACTGAAAGAAATAAAATAATGTAAAGGGCATGAACATGAGATTTAATAATTGTTATTTTATCTAGAAGTTGATAAACTAACCCTGACCTTGGAGAGAAACATCTTTAACCATTTGGGTTCGTGTTTAAAAATTTCTGCCTATCCACCTCTGTATCTTCTGGGATTGGTCATCTCGGCTCCATCTTGAACCACCTCCACTAGCATGGGAGTTCCATCCATTAAATATTATTTTTTTAATTCACATGCAGGTTGGGGGTAAAAAGGGGTTTTAGATAAATGAAAACATGGTCACATAGGCCTTACATATTATTGAGGAGAAGGCTCACTGACCAACAAATTTAATTCAAATAAATAAATTAATTGAAACCATCTACATACAAAGGTCCTGGTCTAGCTCATGACTATCCATACAAGCGAAGATATATACTCATAGATAAAACAATCATTCAATTCTTTAATATTTCTTGTTTAAGGTAAATCACACTCGAATCAATAAATTATCATCTATAATTAATCAAAACTTTTATCATAAACGCTTTTCTGAATTTCCTTGAGATTCTAATCAATAATAATTTTAAAAAAAATAAATTCATTAAAAATTATCATTGTACGTTACTTGTACCTTGGAGGAAACCTAGTGAATTCCTATTCGTAACTATCCAATGAGTAGAAATGAACATTATGGAGATGTCAAATTAAACACAGATATATATAAAACCTATCAGGTGTTGTGCCTCAGATTTACGCCTTCACAATGGTACACGTCTCAAGGGTTTGTATAATATAATAATAAATGTTAATAAATATGCATAATTTGGATGAGTACACGGTGTATTGTTCCAACTACACGGAGTGTAATATTTTTCACCTTCCTTTTTAAGTACACACCCGGAAAAATGACATGTGATTTACATCATAAATCATCTGCATACACGAAATTTTCAGTGGTCCACTTATCATCTAGTTCCTCGTTACACGATCTCCAGTCGGGCAAGCCATGTATGGGGTACAAGGTCCAACCCTAACCTGAAGGGACTACACATCGTGTCCAGTTTCCCACCTGACATGTAATCCAGAAAACAAGTTCCACCTGTTTCGGGTCAACACACATACTCATTAAGACTTAGACAAACTCCAATGTCACATCTTGGTTTGGTGGTCCAAACCCGGTGTATTGAACCATGGCTACATGGCTTGTACTACCAAATACACATTTTGTGTGTATTGTACAACCAGGAAGCTTTTGAACCTTCAGATGAGATCCTATCTTTTAATTTCATCAAAATTAAAAGAAAAGATAGATTCTGTAAGGTGGACAAGAAAATAAAGGGAAAGAACAGATCTTGATATTCAGATATTCTGAAAAATTAAATTTAATTGAGACAACTAAATTATTAAATGCGTAAATTAATAATGAAATATTTAAATAATTATAAACTATGATGTAACCGCTCTGATACCACGTGAAGGTTTCCGGTGCAATGGAAGGGTGGTTGGGGGTACCCAACTTTTATTATTACCATGATCAATGATTATTCTAGGATCAATACAATGATGAACTCCAATATCAATAGAATATAATAAATTATTTAGATAAATAAGGAAGTGTCCCGAATCCTTTACCGAGGATCCTTCACATCATGTTTATAATTAATTTAATTGATTTCATAAAGAAAATAATACTTATATATTTTTTATTTTTTTGATGATGTTGAATTGTTAGAATGACCATTTCGGATTATCTAGTTGCGCATGCAAGGATCCATACTAGAATCCCTTTATTGGTGATCCACAAATTCTCTAGCGGCATCCAATCGACACTACTCATTCTATGGGTGCTAGTGCGATGAAGCGGGTGTCTTATGTCAGTTGTTCTTGATCACTTGTTATTCAGGAATGAAGAATTTGTCTATCTCTTGAGATGGGAGGGAAGAGGATTTGATAGATAAATAGTTTATCTCAACAATTCTCAATTCACTTGGTATGATGTTCGGTACATGGCCCAATAGACATTTGTGTCAATTTGTTGACATAATGCTTTAGTTACAATATTTAATTGCATAACAACAATTAAATACATTCATAACTTTATATAAAACCCATATTATTATTAATAATATCACGCCGTTATTTATTTTTCACTAACTTGCACAAAACATAATTATAAATAAAATTCCGCATTTATTAATAATATTAACATTATTTTAATTTTTTCCATCTAGTTAAATAATTATTTAACTTATTGATACATAATTATTTTACTACTAGACCGGCCTTGGACCTCTCAAACTCTTCATCTATTTATTGAACACCCGAATAAATATATAAATAATTTATTCTTTTAAATAAATATTTTATTTATAAACTAGTAAATAAATTTTAATTAAATTTTCAATGAAATATATAAATATATTTTACCCACACTCCGGTGAATAAATACTAATTTAATTTAAGCATCATTTTAAATTGAATAAAATTCTTCCATTTCCTTGATAATAATATTTATTAATTAAATTCAAATTTAATTTAACTTAGACCTCTAGAAAAACATATTGTGTGACCCTCTCGGATTCATTCTCGTTAGAATTAAGAGTTCTTGCATACAGTCCAAGAGTAATGTCAATAAACATGTCAAGGCACCCAAGAGAAAGAATGTAAAGTCACAACAAAGACATCCACATATGAATGATCACTGTGTAATATAATCCCTTTGTCGCAATATCTCATCATGCAGGTTTCATGATATTTTCATCATCTTTTATGCTTGATACGTCGTTCTTCGACTACTTGAAATAAACTCATCATTACAGCATGCACATGGAGTTTTACACGACGGTTCTATTTCAATAAATGGACTGAGATATAAAAATCCATAAATGGAATGGAAAAATCATTCATCAACTTATCCATTAATAATATTCCATTCGTGACGCACCCAACATACCAAAATTCTTGCAAACTGTCTGTGTGGTGATTTTTGTCAATAAATCAAAGTGCAGGAGCCGTGATACATGTTAATGATAATATTAATTTCTAAGGATCATTACAAATTATCATAGATAGAAATATATGATGACACCAAAACATATGGAATTCCAACTGGAGGTTAAGTTATCATAATCTCCCTCTTAGAGATTACCAAGTGTGAACTTCATGAGAGGAAGTCTCATCTACTTATGAGTGCTCACACCTAATGGTCTGCATGCTATGTGTCCCATAATAATATTTCACCCAACCGTAGAACTTCATTTAAGAATATTGTTATATAATTTCAAGGTTATCATCATCGCGTGTAACTATCATGACCTTATCAATGCAACAAATACTCAAGGACATTATTACATCCTAGTGATTCAGAATAATGAAAAATATGCAATACGATGTTTAATATTTAAATATATTAAATATTCATGTAATCAAAGTACAACCATTTGGTTCTAGGACCCAAACTCTTAAAACAAAGTTAACGCCCAACCATTAAAAGACCATAAACATGATTCATTTGAAAAAAAATTCATTTATGAAAAAAAATGAATCATATGGGTGATAAATCATCATTAATCAATCATGAACCATAAGCGCTTGTTATATGATTAAGGAACCATAATAAATATTGAAAAACAATTAGTTTTTCATGTTTAACTACCATGACCATCAACATGGTTGATTAAAACTCATCACATATTCCCCATTGTGTATTAGGATGCAACTGTTTCCCATAGAGGATTATGGCACATCTTTTTTCGAATAGTGGATCATGGAATACCTATTTCCCATAGTGGATCTAGAAAAAACTGTTTTTCATTGTGTATCAATCCCATGTAATTGTATCCCATTATTATATAATGTGATATAAATCTCTACACAATGAATTGGATGTAGATATAGGTCCCACCCATCACGTAATGAAAATAATACTTGTGTGTTCCATAAGATCATAAAGAATTTATCATATAATAACCCATGAAATGAAATTGGATTCAAAAACATTTCAAAATAACATAACATATAGAAAATAGATATGTTTCATAATCATTTCATATTATCATCATTTCATTACCCAGGGAGAAAGAGGTGGATTTCAGGATAATATTATCATGTCATAACCAAAAATGGGAAACAAGGTTTATATGAATCATGTCATCCTCAACATAAACCATTCTGAGAAATAAGGAAAATTTATTCATTGGTTAATATACATAGAATATCATATGTTACATAAAATTATGTAATATTATATAGAAATAGATTTTTAAAAATGAATTTATTGGAATTTTTATTAAGGAAGATAACATTTATTTGAAAATAATTCTTTTAACAACAAATTCAGAAAATATTTTTGAAATCGTTTTCATTAAAAATAACCATGGAAATATATAATGGAATATATAAAAAAAATTAAAACATTTCATGATGAAAATATATATTCTTCTTGTAAAATCACATTACAAAACATAAAACATTTTAAAAATAATTTTTTTGAATATAACCTTGTAAGCATATGAAGGAAGCATTAAAAAATAATTTTAAATATATTCTAAGGAAAATATTTTTTTTCAAAAAAAAATAATAAATTTTTAAAACAAAAAAAATAATTTAAAATCATTTTATTTGATAATTTATTTCAAAATATATAAAGTATTTTTGAAAAATATATTTTTCATATTAATGGGAAGTTTTATTCATGAAGTACAAGTTAAAATAATTAATTCATTAACATTTTCGATAAAATCCAATTAATAATTTTTAGAAAATGAAAAGAAAATTCCATTAAAAATTTATAATTAAACCACGGGTAAAAAATTCATTTCAATATTATAAGATAATAGTAAAACATTTTTGAAAACATTTTTTGAAAACAGGATTTTCTATATAAATGGATTTCCGATCAAAAAGATGAATAGAGTCATATTTTCATGTACCCATTTGATCAATTATATTGAGTACCAAATAGTGGAAAATGGTACTATCAATATCATTAATAATAAGGTGAGAATAAATATATTGAGTTATTGTAAAATATGATCGTAATATTTTATCATCAGAAACATAATTATAAATAGTCTTTATAAATGATTGGATTATAACATAATGTCATTACCACTTTTGGAAATTTATAAATGTTATAACCATAAAGTAAAATCATTAAATGAAACATAAAGTATCATGAGTACAAATAAATTCATGATAGAACTTGTAAAATGGTTTGTATATGAACCTCATAAAAGAAGATAGGTACATGACATAACATGTCTCAAAGAAGGCAAAGTGAGACAAAATTCTATTACCTAAAGTATCGCCTTCCATCTTACATGTTTGAACCTCGTGTAAAATAAATGTATGCATATTTTAAATATATTATAGAAAAATATTTATATATATCATAACATATATGATTTACATAAAACCTTTTATTACCTATTTATTACCAATTCCGTGTAAAAGTCACATTTCTGTTATAAATAGCTTTGATTTTCATATATGTTTTCATTTGATTTTGGCTGGACTCTTACATTGATCATGGTTAACACCTCAACAAAATTTTAACCATGATATAAATATCATATTTATTTAGTATATATATTTATATATATTTATCTATAAAATTTAGATATAAAAATTGAAATACACCAATATAAGAGATGGTATGTCATACGTACGCAAGAATAGTGTTTCCATTTTATCAATGGAAGAGCGAAAGAAAATTTAGAAATAATTAAACTTATAGAACCTTTTTTATTTCATATATATCACATATTTTCAATAAAACTATAATTATTTCCTACCATGTAAAGCACGAATGACTCATTTCACTTCATGAGGAGGTAGTCTATTGTACACACGAACGATGATATCCTATTCCCAAAAAATGGAAATTAAATAAACGAACATGTGGTTTATGATTAAAAAGGAATATTGATATAAAAAATATCATATATAAAAATATAATTCATTATTATAACAATATTTGTCAGGTGGTAATTGAAAAAAAAATGAAATCGGTTCGTGAGGCGGTAGTCTAACGTACTCAAAAATGATGATTTTGTAGAACATTTGATTGAAGAGGAGTATATTGTAGGTAATTTCCTTAATATAAAACACCAACAACTAATTAATAAACCTAGTATATTATTTAATATTTTTAATAAGAATTTAATGTTGTTGATAAGGAAATAAAATAAAAAATGCTCCATGGAGAATGTTACATATTCTTGAAGTAACCTCCTTAGGTTGGAATCAAAATCCTTCCTAGGTTGGATTTATGAAAAACATTTATATGAAGATATGAGGGTATTTTGGTAGTAATTTTTTTAGGGAATTTTCTAAACAAAGGTTGTTTAATGTGTGAGTAAGAGATGGGATATTTTGGAATTTCATAACTGAGGTGAGTAGCACACTTGTAATTTTTTTAATAAAAATATTTACCCAAGTTTTATTATGAAGCAAGGCTCCAAAATGATACATTATCAATCATAGAATATATAAGGTATAAATTTGGCCAGAATATTTTTTTTGTACATTTTTTGGGTTATTTTTAAGCCTTAACATATTAGTTTAACCCCATGTAAACCACTTTTTACGTTAACCGATGTGAATAGTTTTTACTGTTCTTGCTATTTATTTTGGTAAAAAAATATGTTTTATTTATTAAATAATTTAAATTATTATGATTCAAAATATATAATATATTTTAAAAAATTCCATTTACTTAATTGTATAAAATTAATTTAAAATTAACATCACGGACGTGATGAGAGAGCAGGATGTTAAAGAGAAAATGTTCTAAAGTTTACATTGTTTGTATATAAAAATACCATATGGTATTGATTATAAATACCTAAAATGGGTATTAAATATATAATTGAACTAATTATACTTTTAATACCTACATAAAAATATTTATTCTTTTCAACTATCTAATGGAAATGACAATTCTTAATAAGAACATGTATATTTCACTATCCATCAAACAATTTATATTTTTTGAAAAAATTATAAAATTCACCCTATGATAATTTTTACATGAAGATTTTAAAAATTAATTTTTTTTTCAAATTAACTTTTTAAAAGTGGTAAAATTTAATTTTCATAAAATTACACCAAAGGCGACAAGACTTCTTTTTAGAAATATACAGTTTCAAAAATATAATTGGATATTTTTTAATATATTCTATGGAAAACACATAATATTAATGCTAAAAATTAGATAGAATATATTATATATAAATTTAATTAATATAATTCACTAAAGGTTATTTTTATGATTTCATGATGTTAAGTTCACTTATGAGCATAAAAATGGATTACCTTTTATTTTCAATAGGTTTTATTTTCATTTATATTTAATTAGTCACTAAATAATTAATTATATATATACATGGGTAAACTATATTTGAATAATTTCTTTAATCCTATTAATAAATTCTAATCCATAATCTAGGTGACTACTATCATATTGAATAATAGTATTTTAATTGTACTTTATGTTTTTTTAAATGTTGTGCTTTGTGTAATGCAATCTATAATCAATGTTTCATGTATAGAAATAAGAACATGATATTTTATATAAAAAAATTTCAAAGAGTTTAAATCAATTTAAAAAAATTATATTTCTCAAAATCATAAGGTGTGATATTTTACCTCCATTAAAATAAATGTCACCCATGATGTTCATCACTTTGGTACCTACAAAAGATGATTATTTGGCCCCATTGCATCATCAATTTCCCATGTAGCTTCCTCAATATGCTGGTTTCTCCAAATAATATTAAATATTTGAGTTGTTTTTTTATAAATTTACCTATTCGATATGACTGGTGGTCCTTTAAAATAAATATCATGTTCCAATGGTTTGAAAACTATGTTCTGTACATGTGATGGATCATTTAAAATATTTCTCAAGAGGGTTTCTTGGAACACGTCATGGATCTGATATAGATTTTGTGGAAGTGTCTATAGATAATCTATTGCGCACAAAAATAACCAATTTCAATGAGACCGGTACACCTAAGGCTTAGTTTTAAATACATTATTCCATGTAGAAATTTGAATAACGAAATTCTCACCAACATTAAATTATATATTTTGTCGATGATTATCAATATCATTTTTTTTATTTTTTGATGTCCTTATGTGTTATAGGATGTCTATAAAATTCTATTCCATATCATTATAGTTATCGAGTTCCAACAACATTCTTTTAGAAACATCATTTTATTAGGTTGGTGTATTATAATTATTTCAAAAAAGTTTTCCATAAGGCACCATCTAAATTATTGAATTAATGCTATTGTTGCATGAAAAAATAACTATAGGACGGAGTTAATCTCAACCACCTTTTAAATCCACAAACTATGATCTTATAAAATCATCTAGAGATTGAATTGTTCACTTAGACATCCATTCAGTCCTAGGATGATACATAGTGTTGAAAATCAACTCTATATGAAGAGACTACCGAATACATTGACAAAACATCAATGTAAAAATTTCATCCTGATGATATAAATTTGAATATATAACACCATAAAACTTTACCTCTTCCTAAATATGTTTTCTAGAAATCAAATCAAAGGAAAAATGTGGAAACATCACATTATATTGATCTGGAATTTTTTTTCTTTAATCTATGTCCAATTTTTGTTTCAATTCCTTTAGAGTGGTTTTATAGTTTTTTATAGGTTTCATAGTAGGTACATGTGGTGTGCCTGAAGAACATGTCATGTAATGGATTTTATGTACTTGTCGTGAATGGGTAGATCATGCTATGAACTCGTACGTGTCATGAATGGTGGCTACTTGTCCTGTAGGGTGAAAATGTTAGTTTATAACCCGAGGTGATTAGTTTTTCGGCGTAACATATCATGCGTGGACTACATGTCATGACCGTTGGGTACACGCCGTGACAAGAACCACACCTGGGTTTAAATCACACATTAGATAGTTTTTCTCTATCATTTATTTATAGACATCATTTTTCTCAACCTTAGACTCTTCCTATACGATTTTTAGAGGTGCCACTCCTTTCGGATCAATCTGATCAGCTTTTAATCTTTGTTTCATTTATGGTGTATCTTTCTAGGTAAGTGTTCTTTCCAGTTCTTCGTTTTGATTGATTGTGGTATAACCCTAGCTTTGTAGTGCCAGATCCATTGATCTATATTGGTTTTTTCATCTTTTTTTCTTCTAGATCCATTGTGAGATCTCATTTTGGAGGCCTTATCCATTATTAAACATCATGCAGAGAGCATTCTTCATCAAGTTATGTGGGTTTCCTCTCTTCTACTAACCTCTTATATTTACATTTGTATCAATCCTAAGTTATGGGGATTTTATTATATGGCCTTCATTGATGTTTTTGGGTTTTACTGATCTTGGATTCGGTTGTGGGAATGTGCGACCCGAGCATTGAGGTAGGTGGTTCCGTATAAAGAATATATTGATAAGAATGATTTCCATTTCTTTATAAGTTGATTTATAAATGGAATTTGGAGGATTATTTTTTGTTTTTTGAAAAATAATTGTCAATGTGAAATGGTTTTCCATGGTTTTTGATAATTGGAAATAAGATTATTATTTCAAAGAAATTTAATGATATGTGAAAAAGGGAACATGGGATACCATGAGTACCTAAGTGGAAGATTTATCCTAGGCAAATCTACCATTGTTTTGTGATTATAAATAATGTTTTTTTGTGGTATTTCGTCTATTTCCTAGTCTCGTTGTTCTTGGGGATCGATATTGATATTTTGGGGGATTTACTCATGGGGTATTTGTATGCTTCTTAGAACTTTTCTCTAGGATATGATTTGGGAATTGTATTATTATGGTACGATTATTTTGTGGCTAGGGCCTTTAGTATTCCTTAGTATTGGGATACGTGTGCATCTATTTTATATTGCTTGGATTTCTGAGTTACCCTTGATATGTATTTTTATGATTGAAAAAAATGATATGGAAAACGTAATCTGAAATTGAAAAACCTACATTTGATTAAAATTGTGGAAAAAGATACATTATTACCATGTTTTCTATAAAAAATTCATTTCTTCTCATCATGCAATGTTTTAATTTAAAATGAGAATATAGGATTTTTATACAGAGACTTGTTATAGAACACCTTAGTTGGATCCTACTCATCTAGTTAACGCACACACTATGTACCACTTGGGTGGTTCGTAGACCATTTTTAATCTTCTACTATAGAGAAGGGAAAGGCACCGTAGTGAGCTGCTGATGATCATGTTAACTAGTTGGGTAGCTTGTGGTGATTTGGTGGAGGAATTTCCATGCCATTATTTTTATTAGATATTATTTATAGTCTTTTGTAGTTGGACTTGTCTTTTGGGTTTTTTCAATTGTTAAAATTGTTCTATTTCTATTGTTTTCTCATAGTTATAAGATATTTTTTTATTATTTTGTTGTTTCTTTCATTCTATATATATTTAGGTAGTGTGGTGGTTTAGGATGGGTGGAATAATTACCTTGGTTTTTTAGTTTAATGCTTGGGAACTTATTTGCATCCCTATGGATATTGGGAATTCTCTTAGGGTATGTGATGGATCCGGTTAGGTACCGGGTTTGAGGGTAACAAGGACAATTCATTACAGTTTGTTATTAGATGAGGTATATTTTTAAGAATTATTTCATTGGGATGTATGTTAGCTGGTAGATAGGGTTTTCAGGACATGATAGGTATGTTTTAGTAAGTTCATGGCTAGCTCTAGTCGTAACAAGACTCATCTTTCCATGGTATTTTGGGTTGGGTGTCTCTAGTATTAGTTTTTTCTTTTAAAATCTCAATTTTTTCTTATGGTTTATTGAGTTTGGAATGATATTTTTATGTGTCTAATTATTCATATGTTTCAGTGTGCAGCAGTATCCCCTGAGATGTCTTCCAGAAGTTCCTCAAGAGTGTAAAGATGATGATCCTAAAAAAATCTACCTATAGATTAGATCCTCATTGAGACGATCTTATAGGCAGTCCTTGTTGTCGATCAGTATGTGCCACGATTTTAGAACACAGTGGTTTAGGTACAACATGGAGCTAGTGTAGGGAGAGATCGATCACAATAGTTCTTTCATGAGAAGCCATTTTTCTTTAAAGGAACGACAAAACCTCAAGTGGTGGAGGATTGGCCGGACATGATCGATCAAATATTTGACTTCCTAGAGACACCTTAGAATATATGGGTGATTTGTGCATCATTCTAACTTGAGGGTTTTAGAATGTATTGGTGGGATTCTATGGTCTAGGATGACAGACATGTGTGATTGGATTGGAAGGGTTTCAAAACCATGATTTTTAGTAGTTTTTTCTAGAGTATCTGATGTTAGTAAAGTCATGGGAGTTTCTATCGTTGAATCAGGTAGAGTATTCAGTGTCGGAATAGACCAATTTTTTTTCAGAACTTTTCTATTTTTCTTTGAACATGGTAAATAATGGCATGCTAAAGGCTCAAAAACACCTAAAGGGTCTGTGGCCGGATATCAAGTCACATGGGTTTCTGCTAATGCTTTCTACCTATGTAAATATGGTAGATAGATCCATTATAGATTAGATGAAAATGGCAGGAATGGTCGGTGTTACCACTTCTTCTCTTCCATCTAGAGATATCTTTACCGGTGCACATGGGAAGAATTGGAATTGGAAGGATCGTCAAAGAAGTGGAGAGGGTGGGTCTCAACAAAGATCCACCTCTACATTGTCAGCTGTAGCTGGAAGTGTGCCTCTAACTTACTATCAATGTAGAAATGGAGGGAATAACAGATGTTTTTTATGCCCATGAAGACATCAGATAGTTTTAGATGTGTTGTTCATGTATAACATTTCTGTCAGGCTATGAATACAGCTCAATATGGTAAGGTTTATTCATCTCTAAAGGCTACGATGGTGTAATTAGAATATTCAATGACTATAGGTCTCTAGAAACATGCCTAAGATGTAATGAATTTACATCTAGTAGATATGTGTCTAATGAATGTTGATGCAGGTCCTGTAATAGTGAGAGGTGTGATTCTTATTGCATCATCAATAGTAATTTCTTTGTTTCATAATGGTACCTCCCAATCATTAATATATGCACGGTTTATTGATGTTCATAAACTTCCAACAGAACATATTCCCTTTACAATGGAGTTAGAAACAACTCTTGATAATAGGAATGAGAAGGGGTTTTAATGTCCTTGTTAATTAACGATGGATGATACAGATTCGTCCTGTGATTTTCTCAATTGTTTTTTGTATCTGTTTTACATTATCATCGGTATAGATTACTTCTATCTCACTGAGTTGAGTTTGATTTTTAAAATTTGAATGTTTTTCTTCTAGATTTTAATGATATATCTCATGTGATTTGGGGAGAGTGGGATCATAGATCATGTCTTGTTGGGCCTTCGTTCCTAGATATTAGGATTTTGTTGGATGTTGTTATGTTTGAGAAATATAAAGTCTCTTCTATTGATGACCATCCTGTACATGTTTGACATTTCCCTGATGATTTACAAGGTGATTTCTCTGATATTCCTAGATAGAGGTAGTTTTAACAATTGATCTGGTTCCAGGTACGTACCTGATATCAATACTTTCATATCTTATGGAACTAGAGGAGTTGAAGGAGCTCAAGATTCAGTTGGATGACCTGTGGGAAAAATGTTTCGTTCACCCTAGTATTTCTCCTTGGTCAGCCCTTGTGCTCCTTGCTATGAAAGTGTATGGTTCACTTCAGTTATGTGTGGACTACCAAAAGTTTAACAGGGTAACAGTTATGAAAAAATATAATTTGACTTGTGTCGATGATTTGTCTGATCAGTTGAATTGGAAAAGGTGGTTCTCGAAGATTGATATTCGGTCAGGTTATCATCTGCTTAGTGTTTTGGATTCGAATATACTGAAGACATCCTTCATGACTAGGAATGGACATTATGAATATCTCAAAAGGCCTTTTAGTATGACTAAAACTCCTGTAGTTTTTATGGATTTGATGAATTGGATATTCCATAAATATATTGACACTATTATGGTAGTTTTGATGGGTGATATTCAAATTTATTCAAAATCTGAGAATGAGAAAATGAACCTTCTGAATTTGGTTTTAAAAATACAAAGAAATCACTGTATGTTTGGAAATCATTCTAAATGTAGTTTTTGTATCCAATATGTAATGTTCTTGGGGGAAAATTTTTCAAAGCATGTATTATCAGTTGATCCATAGAAGATAAATGATGTTTTGTCTTGGAAAGATCCGTGTAATGTATTTGAAATTAGAATCTTCCATGGTCTTAATGGGTAATACCAACGTTTCGTTATAGATATATCTACGATGGAATCACCTTTAAAAACTCTTACTTGGATGGAAATGAAATTCACATGGGATGTGATGTTTCAGTCTTCTTTTGATTAACTGAGATGAACTATGAAATCGGTTCCTATTCTGATCTTACCTGATACTGTTAAGTGGTAGATGGTGTTTTATGATGTATCTGGTGCTGGTTTGGGATGGGTGATGATGTATGATGATCATGTGGTAGTTTACAACTCTCGTTATCTCTGACCACATGAGATGAATTTCCCCACCCATGATTTAATGTTTTTTGCGGTTATGCATGCACTTAAATTTTGTCAGTACTATATTTTTTATTAATGGTTCAGGATATTCTCTTATCATTAAATTCAAAGTTAAATCTTCTCACATAAATACATGAATATCATATAGATGTGATGGATATAACACCTTCAAATGTTTGAGGTAGACATCTCCTACACCCTTGGGAAATGGGATATTATTGCAGACACTCAAAGCATGAAGATACATTCATATGATGTTTTGAAATCGAAGGAGGAGTTGAATCATATTGGTCTTTTCTCTCAGTTTCACATGGATGCTCATGAGGATTTTTGACGTATTTATCTGACCAATGCTCATTTGTCATCATATCTCCTAGAGTCTATTTTTGAATAGTTAGCAGTAGAATGGTGGGTTCCAGAAGACTAGAGAAAGACATTAGGATGGGGTGACTGTTCAATGTTGGTCTCTTTCTTCAGATGGCATAATTAACATTAGAAAGTGAGTTGTCATCCCAGCACTTGTGAGAAGATCAATATTGTTTGATTGTCATAGATCTTAATTATCAGTTCATCCTGGAACTAATAAGATGTATTATGGTAAAAGAAGATGATTTCGGTGTCCATGTATGAAGCATGATATTGATGATTATGTGTCCTACTATTACAGAAACCAACATATAAAGGCAGAGAACTTAAAATCATCTACTTTTCATCAGCCTCTTATAGTATATATTTGTAAATAGGGAGAGTTATCCATGGATTTTTTTTGGATTTCCACAGATACCCAATTGGAAAAATGTGATCTGGGTGGTTGTGGATCAGTTGACTAAGGCTACTCATTTAATTCCAATCAAACACACCACTAAATTTTATGATCTTGGTATGTTGTATTTATAAGAGATTTCCAGGATACATGGGAGTCTATATTCTATCTTTTAGGATAGGGATCCCAGGTTTACCTTAGGTTCTGGAGAATTATTCAAGAGGAAATGGAAACTCAGTTCAGGTTGATCATAACATTCCATCCACTAATAGACAGTCAGACAAAGTGTTTAATTTAGATTTTGGAGCATATGCTTCTTTTCAATTTATTGGATTTCATTGGATCATAGGATAGGCATCTGGGACTGGTTGAGTTTTTTTATATCAAGAATTATAAGTCATCAATCAGAATGGATCCCTTTGAGGAGTTGTATGGTTCCTCGTGAAGATATTCTCTTTGTTTGGAAGAGGTGGGTGATGTAACTTTGGTTGGACCATGTTTGGTTCATGTGACATCTGAGAAGATTCAAGATGTGAAATGATATCTAGTGAAATCCCAGAATATAAATAAATCTTATATAGATTGGTGGTGTCGACATTTATATTTTTCCATAGGTGACTAGATTTTCTTGGATATTTCTCCTAATTTGGCTCTCCGTCGACTTGGAAAATAAGGGAAGTTGGCTCTGAGATATTTTAGACCATTTGAGATCACTGAATGTCTTGGAATGTTATCTAATTGGTTATATTTTCCAACTTAGTTAATGGGAATCCATGATGTTTCCCACATATCTTATCTCAAGAAGTATCACCCTAATATCACTCACATTCGTAGTTGGAATGAAATTGAAGTAGAACCAGATGGTTCTATTTTGGAGAATCCATATGAGATCATTCCTACAACATTAACTTTTTATTAAACTTTTATACTAGGAAGTTCCCCATACAAAAAACAAGTTTAAGGAGGCCTAAAATAATGAAGTCACAAAGAATCTATCCTAAAAAAATTTCCATATGCCTGTGGAGGAAATCCCAATATAGAAAACAATAAACATTGATCGCCAGTGGTAATATCGGAGGCCAAAAAATATGCCACCCTATTCCCCTCATGCCATGTGTGACTAAGGATCACCTGAGAGTCCAGAAAGTGCTTGAATCTGTGAACAATGTAGGCATTGGTCCATGGAATGAGGAGCGTCCCTCGTAGCGACCTGTGAAGGATAACTGATCCAGTCTCCACTGACTCAAGCACAAGATTATGAGAATGAAAAATCTCAATGCCTTTCATTATTTCATACGACTTTGCCTTAACAGAGTCTCCCATTCCAAAATCATCACTAAAATACAATTACACCGACCCTTGGGAGTCACAAACCACTCCCCCTCCTCTCATAAAACCAGACACGCAAGTCCTGTCCACATTGAGCTTCAGACCACTGCTTAGATTTTTCCACTGCACCCAAAATCCCTGCTTATTCAAACCTTGTAAAAATGGACCACAAGTGTTACCTGCCATGAAAATTCTTATTAGTGGAATGGCCTAACCACCATTAACAAGTGGGATCAAATCGGTCCCAGTACAGCGGGCACAAAATACCAAAGCCATACTAGAACATCCCGTGCCCCCATGCAGCCTCTGGTTGCGAGTGCTCCAAAGAGTCCAAAATCCTGCACTAAAAAGAACCGCCCTCGCCTCCATCTCAGAGATGTTGTCATCATTCCTGAGAACCATGAATGTAGAAAAGACACATCTGAAGCCGCCCCGACCTCCTCATTCGAAGACCTCCCCATGAAAACCCCAAACCTTGGTCGCCCAGTCACTAGTGAAGAAGAGGTGGTCAATCGACTCTTCGGTGGGAACTGAGAAGCATAAACATTAAGATGTAAGAGGAATCCCCCTGTTCTTCACATGATCATCTGTAGGGACAAAAAGATTCCAAAGATGCCAAATAATGAAATTATACTTCACTGGAAGATCATTACACCACAACGATCCATTCTAGATATCTGAAAAGCCATGCTCCCGAGTCACGAAACGATACCCCTTGGCCGAGAACAGTCTCGAGGTCGACCCGGTGAAAATGATTTTATCAGGCTCATCATTCAAGGTGATGCCATCAAAGACCTTTAGTTGGTTGTGTGTGAGAATGTCCTAGATAAAAGGTCTGAATCTTCTAGCCTGAGAAAATAAAATCTCTAGAGTCGTGAAACTAGGGAAGCCAAGCATTGAACCAATCCAATTATCATTCCAAAACATTATTTTCCCACAACCTACCATCCATTTGGAGTGAGAGAGAAGAACTGGTATGTAACTAGAAATTGTGTTCCAAAGATGGGAAAAATTATTCTTCCACTAGTTAAGTTAGTTCCATATCTATTATTAATAATCCTTGTGAACATTGATTTGTTCTCTAGAAAATCCTAAGAAAGCATAGCTTGCATACCTTGCATTTACCCTCTTACACTTCAGACACTAATACGGCCTTCATGAACATCTCTAGCTATCCTGTCCCATGAAGTCCAGTGAGTTCTGCCCTCATTAAGAGAATCCCATATGAAGTTGTTCATCACTTTTTCAATATTAACTAGCACCTCCTTTGGAACCTTTAGCACTGAGAGCACATGCATGGGAATTGAGGAGAGGAAACAATTGACCAGCGTGATACGCCCCCCAAAAAAAGAGAAATTGGTTCTTCCAATTTGTAATGCGATTGGGAATTTTCTCAACGAGTTAGTCAAGGTGCTGAGTCCATACCCTACCTGGTGCAATATTAGCTCCGAGATATTCCATTGGGAATGATTTTTTATGTATTCCCAATGCCTCCTCAAATCTTTTTCCCCATTCTTTCTAAACACCATTTCGAGGGAAACATACTACTTTTCTCCCTGCTGATTGATTAACCACTCCACATGCTATAGGTTTCCATTACTCTATTAAATTAGATAATGTTTCACCTATTTCCATTCAAGAAGAATAACATGTCATCTGAAATGAATATAAGCGAAACATCACTAGAATTCCCTCTACGATGGTATGACCGGAGCCTCCCATTAAGAATTTCCCCCACAAAATATCATCTAAGAGAGTCCTGAACCATGCTAAAGAGACTGGTAGAGAGAGGGTCTCCCTACCTCAAGCCTCGGTTGGGTTTGAAGAAACCGCACTGCTTCCCCATGAAAGATACAGCAAGCCAAGGCGAACTGAAAATTATAAACAGTAGATCCACAAACCCTCTGGAAACACCCATGTGAGAAAACACTTTAATGATAAAATTCCATTCCTTTTTATCATAAGCTTTGTGCATGTCCACTTTAATCAACACTTTGGACCCATGCGTCCAATGATTAATATCCCTTATCCACTCATGAACCATGGAAATGGAGGATTGAGTGGACCTTCCTTTGATAAAACCCTCATGATTTTCCAAGACCCATTGGGGAAGATGAGCCAAAAGTCTTCAATTGATAATATTTTCAAGAGCCTTGAAGGGAAAATTACACATAAAAATCAGCCGGTATTGATTAACTATAGAGGTGTCTTGCACTTTCAGAATGAGAATTGGAGTTGACCCACAACCAACACGAGGAAAATGACCCCCTATAATAAAATCCTAAAGGGCACCAACCAAATCCCTTTTAACCATCTCCTAGAAGCTAATGTAAAAAGTACCAGGAAAACCGTCCGGCCCTAGAGTGCTCTCATAATTGAGAGCCTTGACCACCTACCAAACCTCATCTTCATTTGGTATTTTTTTCAAGAGAAAGACAAACCTCATTGTACACCACCCTTGGTATAAAATTAAACAAATAAGATTGCTCTGACAGGTATCCCTCCTGCATACATGGATTAGGATTATCCAAAAAACATTTGAATTAGTCAAGACCCATGCCTCCCACAACACCAGTCTCTTGAGTAAAAGACCCATCTACCATTCTAATATTGGGTAAATTTGTCTTCCTCCTTTCCTTGATGCAGGCATGAAAATATGCTAAATTTTATCACCCTCCCTAAGCCATATTGCATGGGATCTCTCACGAGAAAAACTCCCTTGCTCCAAGAGCAACACATGTAGGTGGTTCTTCTTTCCTATCAAAGTACCAGAAATTTTCTCATCCTAGCCATCTTCTAGCCTTCGCTCAAGATGTTCAATTTCATCTTTCAGATCCTCTAAATTAGGTGAACTGATTGGCATGTTGGAAAAACATTGTTGTAAATCATCTCTTATCCTTCTTAGTTTGTTTTTCCAGCCCATCCAACATCTATCCTTCATGGGTTTTGCACAAGACAAAAGCAACGTTGAATGGACGCTAGTATCCATTTTCCATTATCTGGAATAGAAAAAACATCTATTGTTCACCAGCCTGAGATCCAAGCTAATAAGATGAGGAGCATGATATGATAAACCCCCCACCAAATTATCCACCTTTTTGTTTGAAAAAGAAGATAAAGTCGAGAGGTTATCAAGACACCGGTCCAACCTGCACTAAGTACGTCGAGGTCCTCACTGATTATTTCACCACGTGAAATTGTTTCCCCCAAAACCCAAATCTAGTAAACCATTCTGAGCAGTGCAGGACACAAAGGCCTACCGATCACTACTAGAAACCATTCCGCCTCCTTTCTTTTCCGACAAATCCATGATGACATTAAACCCCCCCCTGAAAACCCAGGCTTCATTTCCTTGGTCAAAATTTTCCAGCCTTTTCCAAAAAGCTTCCCTCTCCTTGGCATCGCATTTGGCATTGACGAAATAACAAACACACCCTTGATGCCCATCACGGATTTTCACACAAATATACTGGTTAGAAGTGTCCAGAAAATCCACTAAAATATTTCCCTTCAAGAAGACCCAAATATATTGGTTGACTGGATCACCATGAAAGAAACCTATCATTCCATGTCTTGCTTCAAATATAGAAATTTTGGAACATTTTTTGTTATGCTCAAGAATCATGACCACAAACACCTTTGTACGTCGATGCTCGAAAACCAGAAAGTTATTTTTTTCCCGTGCTCTTAGACACTGTGCATTCCAAATAATTAAAGATATTTTTGGAATCGAGACCGTATGGATTTGGATACAAATAAAAACTGGCCTTTATTATTGCTGGAGGGAGAATTATGAGAAAACTTGGCACATGCACGGGTGGGGACCCCATTAACCAGGGAGGCCGACACAACATCCTCCATGGAGGAAAAATCCGAAACCGGTAACAGGCCACTGAAGCTGTTTAATAGTGGGAGCAAGGAAGTAAGGAGGGGGTCCAGGACTACCTGAGGAGAATTCAACTAAGATATCACTTCAGAGGAACTCCCTAAATCACAACCAGAATCCTTGAGAAACATTCTCGAATAGAATGAGGGCATAGAAACCAACACGGGATGACCATCCTCCTCACCCCCCCACAAACTGCGACACCCTGACCAGAAGATAACACTGTTGGGGGAAAGACAGGTCCTAGAACCTCCTACTGAAAACCAGGCAATTGATCCAGTGGACCACACCCATCAAGCAGGCTTGACATGGATCCGAAGCCCAAAAATGTCGAGCTCCTCCAACCCTAGAAGAAATACCTGGTACCCGAGGAATGTTGATGAAGTGCAAACACCTGATCTCTAGAACCCAGTGACACGCGCAAAAACTCAACCACTCCAAAGTAATAAGATAGCATGTCAACCAAAATCCATTCCTCCAGGACAGTCGAGAAAGGATTCAGTGGAGAAGGCACATCGATACCCAAGGGGGGATTGGGAACAAGAAGCAAGGGAGACAACAACTCCAAAACACCATCAGAATAAACTAGAGGTCCAGAGGTCAAACACTTCGAATGTTGCCTATGACTGATGGGCAAGGAATTCCCTTGTAGCTGACAGACTGAGAAAAAAATCATGGGAAAAGGAACTACAATCAGTTGAAGCCATTCCCCCATTCCTTCCACTCTGTGGGTGATCTTACTAGGAACAGGAGTATCAAAATCCAAGTCGACGCAAATCCAAGCCATCTCCACATCCTCAAAGCAGAATGTTCGCTCATCAGCCCAAAGAAAGTCACCGAACGAGTTACCAATCTCGCATTTCAGAGAAGAATTCCAAAATGGAAGAGGTAACCCGGCCTGTTATCTACTTTAAATCACATGTTCCATGGTTTTTCATGGTTCTATATTTCCAGACACCATTGATCGTGACCGTAGAATATTATTATGATATTTTTGGATGAGATTATCCATCATGATGGAATAGATAGGCTTTGGATTTTCATTGATTCTATGGTATATCTGTCCAGGTAAGTTTTCCTTACAGTTCTTCATTGTGATTAATTTTAGTAGCGAACTAGATTGGTTTTTCTAGATCTATGTATCTATGTTAGTTATTTCTTCTTGGTTTCTTCTATATCCATTGTGAGATCTCGTTCTCGAGGCCTTCTCCTTTTTTGGTCATTGTGCAACATGAATTCTTCTTCAAGGTATGTGGATTTCCTCTCTTCAACCAAACTCTTGTATTTAGATTTTTAAAAATTCTATGATGTGGGGATTTTATTCTAGGTCCTCTTTTGAAATTGTTTGGTTTTTTTTTTGATTTTGGATATTGTTGCAGGGTGCGACCTAAACATTGAGGTAGGTGGTTCCGTCTCTAGACTATGTTGATAATATTTATTTCTCTTGCTTTATAAACTTTTTAATATGTGGAATTGGAAATATTATTTTGTGTGTGTTGAAAATGGTTTTTAAATAGAAATGTTTTTCCATGGTTGTTAATAAGTGGAATGAAAATGTAGTTTTCAAAGCATCTAAATGAATTTTGAAAAAGAGAACATGGGTTACCATTAAGTACTTAGGTGTAAGGTTTAGCTTGGGGCCATCATCCACTGATTTGTTATTATAATGGAGGATTGTCTTGGGGATTTCCTATGTCACCTAATCCAATTGTTCTAAGGGACCGATATTTAATTTTTGGGAGGTTTTGTAATGGGTTATTTCTCTTATTCCTAGACCTGTGTTGCAGGATCATATTTGTTCAGTTAATTATTAAAGTATAGGTAGTCTACGGTAGGGACCTATAGTATTCCTTGGTGTTGTGAAACAAATGATTCTGTTTTATATTGCTTGGCTATCTGAGTTAGCCGAGATAGGCATGTTTATTCTTGTGAACAGTGATATGGGAAATGTGCTTGAAATTGATGTACCTACTTTTGTTTAGAACTATGGAAAAAGGGAAATGATTACCAGGTTTTCTATGAAATAACATTACTACTTTCCTGGCCATGTTTTTTTAAATGAGCATACTTGATTTGTATACAGAGACTGGTTATGGAACACCTGGGTGGAATCCTATGGAGCCTATTAGTTCTCACCATGTTCACCTCTTCGGTGGTGTGTAGACCTTAGTTTTTCTTCCAATGTAGGGAATGGAAAGGCTCTACAATGAGGTGGTGAGGTTCGTGCCAGCTATTTTGGTATCTAGTGGTGATATGGTGGGGGGATGTTCCACACCATCATTTCAAGTAGCAGATAGATGTAGTCCTTTGAAGTTGGACTAGTCTTTTGGTGTTTTTTGTACTATAACAGTTGTTCTGTTTCTACTTTTTTCTCATAGTTTTGGCATATATGTTTTTTAGTATTCTATTGTTTCTTTATTTCTATATATATGAATTCCATGTGGATTTTTACGTTGGGAGAAATCATTACCTCAGTTTTATAGTTCGTTGATCAGGTACTTGTCCCCAGCCTGTGGGGATCGAGAACACCCTTTGGATAAGTGATGGATTGGGTCAGGTGCCGGGTTTGAGGGTAACCTAGGTCGGTTCATTAAAAAATTTATTGGATAATAATGTAGTGCATTTAAATCATAAGGTGATCAATTATAACCCATAATTACCTCAACAGAAAAGATAAGAGTGATTCTAATTGTTATGGGTGGCTTAGGCCATTAGGAAAAAAATTATAATAGAATTCCTACTAAAATAAAATTTTCACTCTAACATATATAAAACCATAGGGTTTTATTTCCATAATTAATTATTTTAATACGATTATTAATGATAAACTCCCAACACATAAAACCTCAAAATTGGTGTATTTGAATATGAACTTATGTTCATCCTTAAATTTATACACCCATGACGGTATCCATAACACTTATATTAATCTTACATGGAGAAAAATATACATCCAAAATTTAATTCCCCCTATATCCATTATAAAATATCTAATCATATACAGAAACATATTCATGGGAATCTTGGGTTTATCCTTGTACCGATATAATATATAATGTGATTTAATTATAGCAGAATCTATTTACAATTAGATAATCACCTAAAATAAATAAAAGAATGAACAAAAATATCTTAATAGTTCTCGATCATACAAAATCAAGCATTAAATTATTATCCAAGGATGGAAGGTAACGTGTTCCTTAATTATCATGAATCACTTCATAAATTATGATCTCATAACCTTTCCCTTTTTCCTATTTCTTTAGATATTTTTGTGTCATATCATACATGTTATCCATTTTATTGATGCTTTGATTCACATTCTTCCCAAACTCTTTATGCTTAAAACATTGGAGTGTGGGTGGTGAATTAGTTGGTGTCCTATTCACCTAAATTTCATTAACCATCCCATTAATTTCATTTATAATTTCATAGGATTTATGAAAAGCCTTTAAATATTTAAATTACCCCTCAATTCCATTCTAGTAATTACCTTGATGCATCTTCTCATATTTTAAAGCATGAAGATTTATGTAATTTATTTCAACCATTTGTGTTTTCATGAGACCCTTTCCTCCTTTTCTTATCAAAACCACTAGAATAATTGGAATATATAATTATCAATTCTACATTTAGTTCCCATCGAACATCTTATTCATAGTTACTGATATCTTTTATATACAATCCCGTTTGAGGACTTGGTTTTGAACCACCAAATAATAAATCAATTCTTGTTTTAGGGATATTAATGAAAATAGGAGTATACCATGAAAGTCTTATAAAATTATATTGGTAAGAACAAATATATTCATTGACAGTTTACATATGTTCATGTAATTTCTTCTCCATCATTGTTCATAGAGAACGAGGTATGTTCTTATTGGGTAATATACAATTAAACACTTATCATTCCATATATCCAATTTATTCATTTTCCCTCGTATTCATACTAATATTACCCCATTAATGTTTTTCACCGTCCAAATGATTTATAGCCAAAATGATATATTCATGCCCCAAAAACTGAAGAATGTAAAATATATTTTCAGTGGTACTCATCCATTTCTTAACAACTAGTGGATCATTAGAACATATAAAAAAGGTGGGTGTTTCCTTATGAGGGACTCTATAGAACATTATTTCACATTTTTATTGTTTTGATGTTTAACATGATTTCTATCATTAGAAAGTTATTTGAGAAAATAAATAAGATTTTACATTCTAACTCACATAAAGTTTGCTATCTCATGATGAAAATACGTTGATAATCAATTTAATTCATAATTAACATGGTTACATTGGATTTAATCCATTCCATAAAACTATAATGTATTATGTGAGAGAAACTAATCTTAGTGGAAAACCATATAATATTGAAAAATACATTATATGATGTCTAAATAGTGAGGGAATATTTTCAATATATGAAACAATAGGTTTTTCATATTCTACTCATTGTCCCAATATATTTAAATCCTTCATGATACTAAGAAAATAGTTTTTGAATTTCTAAAGAAAACCCCTACAGGTGTCAAACTATGTGTGTTGTAAGGCCGGTTGTCATGTGGAAAGTGACCATCATGTCCAAATCAATGTTTCCTTTTCAAATTTATTACTCATAGTTAATCTGATGATAGAGTTTCATCCAAAGGTAGTATCAAGAAAGGGATGTAATTTCATAGAAACAACTTAATCAATCCTAATCTAATATTCTATGACATTTTACAAAACATTGATGTTTCCATAGACTTATCATTAGACATATCCCTTGAGATATCCATAAATATATCCCTAATTATTTCACAAAATAATAATCATCACATTTTAAAAATATTAACAAAACCATTCCTATTATTCCAAGAACAACAAATTGGGATATTCAAACATAAATATTACATATTTTTATATGAATATGCAATACATTACAAAAACACATCCCAGGGGACCATAATATTTTAGTGTCCTTAGGGAAAAGGTAATTAATATTCTAATTTTGTGAAGGATCTTCAATATATCCAACAATGATCTTCTAACATTGTACTCCTATTAAGAATACCCTACCAAAACCATTCTTCATAACCTGGGGAACGAAATATAGGAAAGGGAGAGCTCAGATGCTTAGCAAGGGTAAACATAAGATATATCAATATATGATCCATACATAATATAATCCTAAGGGTTTATGATCATGATCAAAACATACGATGGTCAAAATAAACATTTTATAGATCATAAACTTTAGTCATGGAATAAAACTTTTCCAATTCTGAAAACATGGCCCATAAGGTTGATAAATCATCATAAGTCAATAATAAAACATAATCTCAAGTAATAAATGTGTGTAACTATCATAAATATTGAAAATAATTTCATATTTTCTATTAAATACTAATAACTTAAACATAGTTGATAATGATTCATCACCAGTTTCGAATTCTTGATCAGAAAACACCTACTTCCCATAGGGCATCCGGACATACTTGTTTCCCATAGTGGATTAGGGAACACCTGTTTCCCCTAGTAGATCAGGACACACCATTTTCCCCTTGTGGATCAATCCCATCAAATTGTTTCCCATGTTTATATCATGTGATTCAAATATTTACCAAATGCATTAGAGGGAAAGATAGGTCTCACACATATAATAATTAAAATTTTACATGTTTGGGCCACAAGATAGTAAAACATGTATTATATAATAACCCATGAAATGAATGTGAATTCATAAAGAAATCATCATTTCATAACCTATGTGTGACAGGTTTTATAATCATTTTTTTTTCATCAATTATGAACCATTGATATAAAATCATGTTTTATAAGAATTTTATCTTGGTATAACTCATGGAATAAAAAAAAGGAATCATAATCATAAAACATTTGGAGAAAGCATAAAAATGGTATTACTTTTTCATATATCTATAAAATCTGAAGTTACAACAAATTATTTCATCTTATATAAACAATTAAGTTATAAGTTAAGTCAATAATAATTTTTCTTGAGGATGAAATTTTTTATTCAAAATGACACTTTAAATAGAAATTCATAAAATAACTCAAAAAATTATATATTTTCAAATAACATTGAAAACATATAAATAATATAATGAATTCATTGATGAAAATATAATTAATTATTTGAAAAAAATTAAAACCTAAATCATTTTGAATATGAATATTTATAAATGATGCTTTAAAATTCATTAAAAAAATTGTGAGGAAAACATCCTTTCCTATTTGAAAATAATATTTTCAAACAAAAAATGATCTATATTTTATTTTATTATAAATTAAAAATATAGTCTGATAAATTAATTATCATGTAAAATAATGATCAGGATTGTGGGGTATTTCATTCATTTTGTACATGATAAAAAATATTCTTTTCACGTTTTTAGTAAAATCCATATGAGTGTTTTTCGGATAAAGTATTGAATATTACTTTCAATAAATTTTATTAAAAAGTCAAAAATGGGTAAAATTTTTTTAAAATAAAATATAACCAGTGTCAAAAATTGTAAACATTTCTAGAAGACATATTGTTTGAAGAAAATGGATTTTCAAACAAATATAGAAATAATATTTCATTTTCTTAAAAACATTTTATAAATTATTTTAAGTACAAATGAGTTGAAAAATGGTACCATTAATATAATTAATTCCCATATTATAAGAAATTTAATGTTTTTTTTGACAAATGGATTATAATATTTAATAATTTGAAACATATTTATAAAACATCTCAATATATGATGAGATTGTAATATGAAATATTTGACACTTGGGAAATTTTGAAACATGAGGACCATGAAAGAATATCAACAATTGAATCATAAAATACCTTGTGTATAAATAAATTCATTATATTACATGAAAAATGGTCAATATATACACATATTAAATGAATATAGGGGCATTACATATCTTATGGCCCAATGAAGGAAATTTGAGACAAAAATCCCTTACAATAAGTATCGACTTCCATAGTACACATTCAAACCTTCTATATAATAAATATAAGTTTATAAAAAAACTATTATATAATTATATATATATATAACAGTATATATGATTTACTTATAACCATTTGTTACCCATTTATCATCATTTCCTTGTTCGAGTCATGTTTCAGGTAAAAACATCATTATTTTTTGTATTTATTTCACTTTTTTATTTTAGTCCCTCTTAATTTGATCTTATTTCCAAAATTTAATTAATTTTAAATATTATATAAATATCATATATATTCATTATTTGTGTAAATTATTCTATATACAAATGTTAGAAATTGAAAATGAAATAATTCGTTCACTAAGATGGTAGGTCGTACATACGCATAAACATTGACTCCATTTTCCTGATGGAAGTAGAGAGAAAAAGATAAATAATATAATTATGTTCGAGAATAATTTTTATTTCATTTATATCACATTTTATTAAAACCATATTTACTACCTATTGTGTAAAAAATGTACAAATCATATTGCTTCGTGAGGCTATAGCCTGTTGTACACACGAAGTACTCATTCATATTTACACATAATAGAATGTTAAATCTAAAAATTTGATAGTATGACTATATAAGTATATCAGAATCATAATTATCATATATATAAAAATTTAATCCATCATTATAACTAGCTGTGAGAGGGGGGTAATGGAAAACCAAATTACATCAGTTCACGTGGTGGTAGTCTACCGTATGCACAAATGATGATTTCTTATCCCATTTGATCGAAGATGGGATGATTATGGATCATTAACGTAAAAACATATAATTATATTTAGTATTATAATTTAATTATATCACCATGTTTTATTATGAATTTAAGGTGGTGGAATAATAAATAAAATAAAAATACACGATTAAGATCATAACCTCTTCCTGAGGAAAAATTTGTATGGTTTCAGGAAAAGCCTTCCTGGGTTTGACTTATAATAAAAATAAAGAATCTAGGAAGATATTATGGAATATTTAATGTTATTTTGTTAGTTATTGGATGAACCAAATGGATTTATGTTGCGATGAAGAGAAGAAAGTGGATGGCCTTTTATAAGTGAGGTGAGTGACAGGCTTTAAATTTTTTAAAAGAAAAAGGTTTACCAACATTTGTTTCAAGCAACAGAGATTAAAAATTGTCCATAAATGATCCAAAATATTTAATGTCTAAATATGGCCATAAAAGGGGTGTTTTAGATTTTTGGTTTGTTTTTAACCTTTATCACTTCAGTTTAGCCCTCACACCTAGAAAACCCATTTTACCTAAACTGCGGTACATATTTTTTTATTTACTATTTCTACTATTTATTTTCATAAAAAATAATTTGACATTACTAGATGATTCAAATTTTTATAATTATAACTATTTAATCTAATAGAAAAATTAAATTCATATAAGTAAATTTTTTTAATTTAAAATTAGTCTCACATATTCACTGAGGTGACAAGTTTTCAAATGGAAAATGTTCAAAAGATTACAATGATTTTATAAAAAGATTCAATATTATATTTATTCCAATGACTAAAATTTGATTAATAAAAATTTAATTGAAATAATTTTTCATTTAAAACCATCTTAATAAAAAAATTAAAATTTTATAAAATAAATGAAAATTCATAAACAAAACCAGTATTTTTCACTATTCATTGAAAAATATATCTTTTCATAAACACCTTAAAAATTCACCCTACGAGAATTTTGACATGAAAATTTAATAAAAATTATGTCAATTTATAAAATTACATTCTAAAATTATTATCGAATAATTTTAAAATAATATTTCCAAAGGAGACAAAACATTATTTAGGAATAAAATAGTTTAAATCTTAAAATTGTATTTATTATTATCTCTTGTCAATAAAACACGTAAACTACATGATTTACATTATATTGGATATATAATGTATAAATTTGATTAATATAATTCAGAAGTAGTTATTTTTTTATTTGAATCATACTTCTTTATATTAAAATAATTTTTTAGAAAATGATTTCCTATTATTTTCACAAATTTTTTATTTTTATTTCTATTTAATAGTTCACAAAATAATTCATGATATACATAAATTTAAAAAAATAGTTTCAAAATATAATGAAACCAATTCATTAAAATTATTCTATAAGAGTAGGGATAATGATCATATTAAATAATAATATTTTTAAACTATATCAGTTATTCATGAAACACGATGCTCTGTGAAATGCAAGCTATTCTATGTTACATTGTAATGCATGATAAACTCAGTGTTTCTCATAATGAATAATATCAAAGTGATTATATCTATTGGGAAAAAAATCTAAATAACTATTTTTCACACAAATAGGGCCTTATGAATCCATATATTACAGATTCTAATTAGTTTGGATAAAATGAGATATTAGATCTAGATCTTTTCAAAAAATGTAATAGAATGAAAATCCCATTCTGAAACACTTCATAGTTACCTAAGGATTAAAGAAGAGATACATTTAAAGTCTTCTATGAGACCTAGAGTTTGATCTTTAAGATAATGTGGTCCAATATATATTCCCAATGAATTAATTGAAGGGGATTGGGAAGAAGGGAAATATAACAACTAGATACAGTTTACCCTTTAATATTATTTATTCAATCATTTAAATGATCTCTCTACTATAACTCCCAAAGAACACATCTCATGTTTTTGTTGTGTTTCAATATGTCTATTGAGTATCTACATATCATATCATTCAAGTTTACTGAATATAGTGTTGGTACATTTATGGAATGATCTCTGTTATGAGGAGAAAATAATGAAGCCCTGGGACTATGAAGTCCAATTTCTATGAAAAAAACTCTCTATGTCAAATTAAATTTAAAAACCCATAAGTATTAAGAGGAAAGAATCCATCCTACTGAATTAATGAAATAAAATATACAATTATTTGTTTTCATCATTATGTGTGAAATTGAATTTTCAAGGTGGAAATTTCTAAATTTGGTAAAATTTAATGAAAAATACTATTATATATGGAATCTTCATTCTAAAAAAACATGTTTCATATTTAGTAATATAGAATATTATAAAATTCATCCACCACATAATAAAACTATAAATACTTTTTTATAGAAAATTATATTTAGTCAATAAATATAGCCAACCAAAATTAATCCAATACGATAATAAACATATAAACATGAAAATAATATGAATATTCATATCACATTGTTCTTGTAGAATAATAACCCCCATAAAAATTCTATAAAAATGAAACAAAACAATTTTATTTTAATGACAGTTTTTTAAAATGAATAATTTATCCTTCAAAAAAATGACTTGAATGATGAATGAAGGAATGAAAAGGTATTTATAGGAAACAGAAAACATAAATGAATATTGGAAATATGACAATTATAAAATTAACATGCTATTAAGAATAGTGACCTAGTCATTAGAATTGTAATTGTACTATAACATTAGTAAATAAATATATGGGTATATTATGAAATAAAATTATAATGAAATTATATAATAAAAATAGTAAACAAAATATTAAATAAAACTGAATATTCAGGAAAAAATTTATGTTTTATTTTCATTAAAATGATTTTTTTAAATTAGAACTTAAAAAAATTCTACTATTATAAAAAAATTAAATTTTACAATTTATTTTTATATAAAAAATTGATCAATTTGTTAAATGATTAGAATATTTTTTTAGGTTCAGAAATTTCATCACAACATCAATTTTTTTTTATTTTTCAATAACATAGTATTTTATTTTAAAATTTAGTTTCTCATGATTAGGAAAATATTTTTATAAATGGTTGTATTTTTGGACTAAAATGTTGAAATTGCCTTATAATAACTTTTTCGGTTTTCTAAAAAGATCACTTTTTGGTAAATAGTGATATATAATAAAATATTATACTTTTTTTAAGAGTCAGATACGCGATTAATTGCATATTTTAAAGTGTAATAAAATATTATATCATCCTCACATGAACCAATTATTATTTATTTATGAAAAAAAAGAACATTACGGGTAGTCTTGAGTAAAATTAAAAAACTAATAGAAAATTCAATAAAACATATCCCTCTTATCCGATTATGAATATCTCTCATCACCACATCACCCTTCTTAAATCTATAGGTTACTTACATTCTAAATACATGTCAAATAATATTTAAAAAAAATATGACATATTTTGTAGAGGTTTTTTTCTTTACAAATTATCATTCCCTAAATCAATGTAGTGTGTCAAAAGAGTATATCTAATGGAAGATTTTACAGTCCAAAATGAATAGTTTTCTATTTTGTAATTCTTGTACCACCTAAAAATATGTTTCAACTAGTCTAATTTTTATACATATATTTCTTAATAATATTAAAATTATATTATTTAAATTTAATAATCGTTATCTATCATTAATGATTTATTTTCAAAAAATTAATACGTACCCCAAATTATGGTCGATTTACCACCTACATGGACAACACATATCATTTTTATCACTACCTTAATAACTAGTTAAAAAATAACATTACTTATAAATTTGATATTAAAAATAATATTTTATTTTTTTCTTATTTTAGAATGGGTAAATAAACATAAATATTAAATATAACTGATTAGGTTTATCATGGTCAAAAATCCCACTTAAATGATCTAACCCTTAAATGATAACATTTATACAATAGGAACCATGTATATGTTTGAATAAAATTTAATATTTATGACCCCTATGTTAATGTAAATAAATGAACTCCAGAACGTTAGACTTCAAGAGTTATAGACTCATATAAAAAGAACTTCCATCAATATAGATAAAGCAAAGAAACTATGGAACCATGAAGAAAATATTTGATTGATAGAGAAATTGATCATAATATATTTATAACATGAATATAAAAATTATCTACTTGAATTATAATAAATTAATTATGCATCACAAATTTATTGAAGAACGCTTTTAATAAAATTAATTTGATTACTGAAGATATTAGACACACGTACCAAGCGAGTCAAGAACTGATATAAGGGAGCCCTATTAATTCCTTATTTTTCTATAATATTATTCTCTAATTACATACTTCTCATTATATCACTATTATTCACATTTAATTAATATATATTATTTATATATTTTCCTTAAAAATATTTCTAGCTTACTTTCCCACTCTTTTTTAGGGATATACATGGTTTTCCAGTTACATTCTCAAATACTTATTTCAAGAAAACATGATTGAAGGCTAATTATATATTTCTTATTTCATTTCATACAACACTTCCTAAAATTTATTAATATTATATGATTTATAAATATAGATATTATTTTGTTAAAAAATATTTTGATTCATTTATGGTTTTAAACAAAAAAACTATGTGTTTACTATCTTTAAAGGTTCTTTATTCATTTTCTAAAACATTTCATATATGGTTACATTCTATAATTACATCCCAACACCATTTCTATGAAAGTTCAATCACTTGAAAACAATATTTAAGAAATATTATTCTTTACTCAAATAGTAAATTCTATAAATCATTAATTTCATCCTCTCTCTGTAATAAATATTATATATCATCTAATAATGATTGGAGACCATTTGAATTTACTCATTTCCTTTTTATGGGGTTTTATTATACTTATGATTTATTAATTTTTTACTTATATGGAACACATATACATGTACATATTATATTGATATTGGTGATACTATAATGATACATTCTCCAAATTCATTGGATAATTTTATCATCTCTTGAGGTATCATGTATAGTAAACTGGAAACAAACCTTGAATATTATCTTATATTTTCTTGTCTATGAGTCTTGAATTATTATTATGTTTTAAAAATTTTAAAAATTCTTATGATTCTTTATCTTATTGTTTAATCAATTTTATTTTATTCTTTCATGTGATTTGTTTTGATCCGCATCTTTTAGGATATCATGGTATGCCTCTTGAGTCATCTATTATACTTCATGATCAAATATCTTCTCTTATGGGGCCTTATATGTCATCTTTATTTATGTATTTATTATGGTATCATATGCAGTAATAAAAGGATAATCTTTTGTAAATTAAAATAATTATTTTTTAGATTATTTATAAGATGGTGTTTTATTAATCTAATCTCTCAAATACATTATGAATCTGGATATTTACATTGTCTTTTATCAATCATTAAGTTAACAATTATTTAAAAATAAGTGAATGAGTAATTGGTTGTTATAGTCTTGGCCTATAATATGTATGTGTGGTTATCAATAGTTTATCTATAGAGATAGAACATGTATATAAGTGTGAAAACCCATATATTTATATTGAACCAATTTGATGGTATATTTTCACTCCTCGAATTAGCGTACAATGGGAGCCTTGAGTATCATAGTTTATTATCTTTTTTAAAACCACTACATATATTAGATGTCCATGTCCATCGAGGGGAATTAAATATGACATATGGTACTTGTTGGGGTGCTCCTGCATGACTTACATGAGTGCTGACACTTATGACCTACAATAACTAGTTTAACTCTATTTGATATATTATATTAATAGATTGATATAAGTAACAGATTAAATATCTTAAAGAGTGTTTTAAAAGAGGCCCATTTCTTCCTATATAAGACAATTCAACAAAATTTAGTACAATATATAATGTGAAAATTATTTATTTAAATTAAATTAAAATGATTATCTCAAAAAATGAAGACCACTAAATGAATATTTGATAACGGAAAATAATTCTCATGTATCATCACTAAACCCACTTCACCTTGGTGTTTATTCTCAACTTATTCTCTTATTTTTTTTCTCATATGTGAAGTTTCCATGATATTCCTGTATTAACTAATCTTGGTGATGATAATGTTAGATAACATTAATATATAATCTCACCAATTTTAAGTTGATTATCTTTAGTGGAGAAAGGGCTTGTGGATTCAAGTCCCTCCTAGATTGTTTTTATTTTTAGAAGTGAAGTGGTCCCCTAATATTTATAGGTTTTTAGCTTCCTATCTCAATCAAATATTAGTATGTGTGTGATTTTAATTTTTTTTGTTTGGGACTCATTCTTAGAAACCATTGCTCAATGTGTACTTAGTGATACATCTCTTATCATGTTAAAAAAATAAGTGTGGCTACAAATAATTGATGTTATATTCTTGTTTGTGTCAATTTGACCGTAGAATTCAATAAATTTATTTCCTATTAGATCTAATTAATTTTTGAGGGATCATTTTTTAGTTATTTTCTGATAGTAATATTGAAAACAATGGTTCAAAAATAGATAATTTCTATGAATAAATAATTATCTATCGCCTAACCCTTCTTTTCCCCTACTCACCAGAGCATAGCTCTCTTCCATGAACTAGTCTTTAGTACTCAAATCCTCATCTTGTTTGGTCATCATGATCAGTTTTATTCTATGCTGGACTACTGAATTTAGGATTCCTTATGTGAATATCATGTCCTCATTCATCCTCCACCTATATTTTTCACTCAAAACCCCTTATGTTCAATACAAATCCACCAGGGTGTGAGGAATGGTTAGCCTAAAAGTACAATGAAAAAAGTTCCTTACTACCTATAAATATACTCTTTAGACCACCATATAAAATTAGGAGTCACTTAAAACACTTTTGAATGTATGGAATAGAACCCATTCAGAATTCACAAGGATTTATATCTCCTTCAGGTGACCATCTGTGTCAAATTATAAGGATAGTTTTAGAAATTAAGTGTAATTATGGTATCTGAAGTTTTAAATATTAAAACATTACAAAAATATGACTTCCCCTTAAAAACAAGGTGATGGTTCACATCATGGAAGGATAACACTATAACACCATGATGCCGAGGAATCCCATGTAATACCATTAGCGTTACACTTTTCTCAGGAAACCCTTTGGGGTGACACATATTAAATGAATAGTATTATGGAAACACATCACCTATGTACTCCATTAGGGATACACATTTCCAATGTAACCTACAAAGGATACACTTGACCTTGACTCCATACAAAGGTTAACAAGCACCCATACAGACTAACTGGGGAGTTATCTCACCCAATACCTATATTAAAGTTCAACTTCACCCTAATCTCATGGTTGAGTACTCTATCACTTGAGTTTATTATATGGTTCATATTTTCCTCTTTTTATATCCCTATGTAATAATTTTACCTTGTCTTTAACAATGGATAAAATTCACCCATTTATTCATACACGAGAATTCGTTATGCCAAGGTCATCTATGAAAGTTCCTACAAACCAATGCGTCTTATCAATCAATTGAAATACACAGATAGGAAATACATTCAAGATTACTCCCATTTATTCATCTATTCCTTATTAAGAGGGATTGGTCTTCTATTAAGGGAAAACTTCTAGGTCTCCCCCCCCCAATAAAATAAGACCCTTGTTGTAATTTTGATCATGTATTAGCTTGATAACAAGGGACCCAACACACACGATACTGGTGAAACCTCTCATTAATCATGATGATCATCATGGATTCCTCATTTTAAGAATCATAATATCTTCTAACATTCAATGGGCCTCTTATGCTTAATTATTAAGTTAGGGATCCATATATGGGACTCCAATATGTTGTCACCCTAAAACATTCTTTCACCTAAGTCATATACAAGGGTGAACAAGGATAATACTTCATTCTATATTATCCCAAGACTATTCCCTCATAAATTATCTCATCCCTATAAAATATTAATAATATATACACATATATGGGTTCCAATGTGTATCCCCCAAGTCCTCTATTTTTATACAATTTTTGGGTCATACTTCTACAATGATCCACATTCCCTATGAGTGAAACATTTTTAAACGATCTATTTTCTCAATGATTAACCATTACTCAATGACCATATTCCATATGAATCATCTATTAAACATGTGAATATATTCTATTTGAGCTAATAAATCCCTATAAAGTTTATAATCCTTATGATTCTTCCTTCTATAATGGTCTATATTCCTAACAATTCATCATTTCTCCATGGACCATATTCTCTTTGAGAATCTCAATCTCAAAATAGTATATCCCTAGTGATTCAAATCATATTTTTTCATATCTGACCATTAATAAAATAGATCATCAAAAGAGCGCTACCCATGTATAATCCCCCCATATATAAATTTTTCTTTCATCCATTTTATGATGAAAAAAATACATACCTCATAATGCCAAACTACAAGAACCACTCTAAATATATAACCATAAAATGTGAAAATTAAAATAAATGGAACTCGATTCTATTAATCATGACATATAGGATACCCTTTGAGGTTCACTCCCAACACATTATAGTCCCTGGCTTCATGAACATAAAAAATAACTTCACTAGTTTCAATATGCAGGACCCTAAAAATTAACACCACTATGTCCTGGATGCATGAGCATAAAAGGGGAATTCACTTGGTCCTATAAGCATGAACATGAAAAGGATCATCACAGGGTCCTAGACACAAGAACTTAAAAGGAACATAACTAGGTCTTATTTGAATGACTATAAAAGGAAGTTCACTTTTTCCAACATTAATTACCTTAAAAGTAACCACACTTATCCTTGTCCCACAAAATTAAAAGGTATGATGTGTCCTTCTATATAGCACCGAACAACATAGGTTATGTTCCCTTAATTGGGATACAAATGTAGACTATTTTATGGGAATGTTACAAAATAAAAAACAAATTTTATAACCCCAGATAGTAATAAATACCATATAACCATGTTTAGTTTTAGACCATTACATGGTAACAAGTATAAGAGAGTTGTAGAACCTATGATGTATAAAAATTTTCACATCAATTCATGGTTTCAGTCAATCCCTGGCATAGTTTTAATTCATAACAATATTATTACTAATAATTACTCTTTGATAATTCACATAGATCCATAGTATGTAATAATTCAACCTACAAAGGGGTAAGATAAAACCAAAATCCCATCGTCTCAACTAATTTACTACCCAAAGGTTTCTAGTAAAGTCACAGTAACTGTCTACCTTTGAAAATTATCACTATATAGACTCAAAACTCCATGATAGTGTGGGATAAAATAAAGAAAAATTGGTAACCTGATATAAAACCATTAACATTTAAAAAATTCATTTTTGTGACATCACGAATCATACATCACATTCTGACTCACAAAAAATGACCATGTGTTGGCACAGGGTGCATTAGAAATAGTGTCACAGTGGAAAAATAGTCAACACGATTCATCAAGAAATAAATATAAAAACAAATAAACCTCTTATTTTTTTACACTCATATTTATGTTTTTTGATGATCATGGGTTCATTAAACATAAATAAGATCGTTATTGATTTTATTAATGATTTTTCTCATATGAATTTTCTCTATTTTATTTTGACTAAACTAAAAGTACTTGAGATTTTTATAAATTTTTAGAGGATTTTAAAAAACATCTGGGATATGCAATCAAATTATTTATGATTCATAATTTGTCTAAATAGAAGATTTGGTATTTTGAATCATGTCTTAGAAGCATGGAAGAGTGCATGACTGTATTTCCCCATACACATTAAAAAAATGAGTAGCTGATTGGAAGAAGTGGAGTTTGTGGATATGGGGATGACTAATTTTTTGGATCATATAAAATAAAATTAATTTTAGATAAAATCCAAAAATTATAGATTTTTACATTTTAAAATTTGGTTTGTTTTTTATAAAATTCAGTCTACACACCTTATGAGATGTGTTTTTAATGTATTATAAATTTTAAAAGTCAAAAGATATTCTATAGACCATGCTATATTGAGATTAAATGAATATGTTTCAGAAAGTATAATGAGAGATATGATGATGGGATTGGTTAACTTGGGATTTTTATTTATAGACAATAATAGTTTTAATATATTTTATTGAGTTTTTATGTTTTTGTTAATTAATATTGTTATTTTTTGAGTTTTTATTATTATTATAATAGGAAATAATTTTTTAAATTTTAATATATTTAAATATTAAAAATATGGGTATTCATGAAAATATGTTTCTAGTTGAAAATATAGGAAATAAGTGTATGGATTTTTTTTATTGAAGGAAAATTTAATTGAGGAGCCATGTATTTGGAATAAGGGTTGTATGAGATTTAATAAAAGTTGATGGAGGAAATGTTCAATTTAATTTCAAACTTCACTATTGGAACCCCTTGATCATGTAATTTCATGCTTCATCAATTCCATCTTGTTATCATAGACCATATCAAGTATTTCTAATTAACTCTCATGGTTTAATATGCTCTCAAGCCTTCCTAATTATACCTTATGTTTAAATGACATATCATCCTTAATCAATAAAATCTCAAGGTCCAATGTATCCTTTAGCTTGGTAAAAACCATCTAGATATCCAATGCCTCCTCAAGGGCATCTAGCATAAAATTGTTCCTTGAAATAGTCTCAACCACCAAAAAAATACATTTTCAGGGTTTAACATTATCACAGGTCTCTCTAATATATGCATGCAATCTAATATAGACTCAACCATTTAAAATATTTTCTCATGTTTTCCCAGTGCACACACTAAGTCCCAATGAGAAATGTTATTTACATATCAAATAAAATTCTTATAGAACCATATAAATATATAATGGGAATGGATTTTATCTTATAAGAACATAGAAAACATAAAAAACATGTATAATATTCACAAAATCATATCTTCTTGAATTAGGTAATATTTTATGATGAATCCAAATGGTTGTTGATCACTATGATATAGAATTTTATTTATATCATCACTTTGTTCCTATTGAGGTTATTGAATTTGAATCTCTAGAAATCTTATTAAATAATTAATTAAAAAAAAGTGGATACATCCTAGGGCATGAGGTGATTTTGGAGTGGAATTACATGTTCCCCATATATGAGGGGATCAGGAGTCTCACAAGGGATTGGATATTCCATTAACTTACACACCAATAATGGGGTTCCCAATTCTATTATATTCCAGTCATCCTATGAACCTTTGTATTCCCTTCATACTTGATAAATCAGAAATTTTATCATTCCACTCATTCATCCATCTACCATTAGCAGCATAGTTGAAACTATATTTTAATGTGAAAGGGTGATCAATCTATATAAATAAATAGAATATTAATTATTTATATACATTTCATTGAATTTAATAAAAATAGACCATAAAATCATGTTGATAATGAAGATATTGTGATGAAATTTTCTATTTCATTTCTTAGGGAAATTTTTTTTATGATTATTCATGTTTTGATATATAATTTTTTTAATTTTCTATTTATTGATAAAATAGACATGGGTAATTGTGGGAAAATGAGAGTTTAAACCTTAAACATAAACTAAATCATTGTTTGTTACATCATGATAGAGGAGAATCCTAAGGGTGTAGTGGAAACCCAATCACAAAATATTCAATTAACCAATAATACTAGAATATAATTGAAACTTCATATGGATTCATTATTTCAATTGATAGACTCTCTCCGATATGAAACTAGATCTTTGGGAGAAGGTTATTTTTCTTCTCAAATCCTATTAAAAATTCACTTGGCATGATCTATAAGTTCAATCAGTAACCCACTTTTTCGAGGATTCAATCATTATATTGTGTCTCCTTGAAATTACTTATTACTTCACTCACTTCCATACACCCATACACGCACACCATAATTGTGAAAATACAAAAAAAACATTAATTTCATTATTTATTGATATAGAACAAACCAAAATTTATTATTGTTTCCCATTAACTATATATAATTAAATTAGTGGATAGAAAAAGTTCCACATGTGGATTACCATTTTATTAATTATTATTTATTCAATAATTTTATAAAACAATAATTAGCACAATTTTAAAATGATACAATCTTTTGTTTCAATTAATTTCATCTATTTTAAAGATAAAAATAAAAAAAATACATAAAAAATACATAAAGCTAGATTATTTTGGATATTTTATACAAATTTAAATACCTTAATTTCTCACCATTGTAATCTTAGTTTTAGTTTCACTTTTATCAATCAAGAAGCTAAATCTCATCCACTTATAGGTTATGTTTTTTTTAATTGAAGTGAAATTCTAAGTGGGAATGTTCAATTCACTTGAAGGCACGAAATTTGAAGAAAATAAAATTATTTCTTGATAGATATAAGATGAAAACACAGTAGAATTATGTAAAAGTGTATTTTTTACCCTGTTCAACCAAAATTGGAGGATCTAGAAATACCCAAAATATGGGGGAAGTAATCAAGGATAAGGATAAAACCAATATTGAGATAATATATGATCACGAAATATTAATTAGAAATTCTATAATCATTCAACATGGTTATAAGGAATAAAATAAAATATTAATCATGGATTTCATAATGGATGTAAATGCCTTCCCACTAATGGGAAGTACAATAGAAGAGATGAGTTTAAATTTACTCCTTTATTGTTTGATGTAGAAGCTAAGGAGGTGGATTCTCTAATAATAGGAGGAATATTTTGATAGATTGGAGTATTTATAATACTAATAATTTAGGAGGTACTTCCCAATTTAGAAAACAAATAATGGGAGGAGAAAAGTATAAGCCTCATATATGTATAATAGGATAATTTTCATGGGGCATGGTAGAGGTACCGAAGATACTTTAAATAATTCCAAACCCACCAATTATCTTTCATTCTTCAATAAAATTTTATTTTATGTTCTCACAAAAATCAGAAAATATCATGTTGATAAAACAACTTCTTTTATATAGAAAATAATCCTACATTACATAAAATATTATATTTAAAATGTTGGATATTATTTCATGAGAGAAGTCCTGTAATATAATATAATATTTAATTATAGATATCATGGTCTATAATGATTTTCAATTCAATATTTTCTATCATTTATACAAATTATAAGAGTTGATACAAGGCCCTAAAGGAATAAAATACTGTAATGAGACACATATAATGATCATGGAGAAAACTCAGAGAACATTTGGCCATTTTTAATTCCTATAGTATTTATAAAAAATAGGAGAAGTAAAATTTGATTAAAATGTTGGGAAATCAACCATGAAATATTGACACTTTCCCAATCCCACATCACTACATCTTGTGTGATGAATCTAGTATTTTTGAAGGACCAAACTAATTTTTTTTTATACTATAACTATATAAATTGAATTATATTTAATAAAACAGTGGTGTTGTAACATGAAATATACATTATGTAATTAACATTATGAAAAAATGCTAGAATTCCTAAAATTCACGGGGATTTATGGTTTTTCATTATGGAAAACATCAAAATGAATTTACATTTTTATATTAAGACTACCCAAATTTGATTTATCAATGTGAAATTACTTAGAGAGGGTATGAGAGAAATTTCATGATGACAATTATAGTATAAAGAGAAACATTCATCCAAAATTTCATGTAATTTTTTAATAGAAACCTCACACACACATACTGAATAAGAAATAAGAACTCAATTAGTACATGAATATTTTGATAAAATTCACAATATATTTTCAAGAAGTGATGAGAGAATCGTAGAAATCATACTAGCCAAAAAGCCTTACATTAAATCCAATCAATGTAATTTTTCATTATATAATATATGTATTTGTAAAATCTTTATACGGTCTCAATAATTCCACTATTTTTTATTGTATTTAAATGTATTTTATGGAAATGAAAAATAGTAGGTATAACCAATAAGTGTTCCCAATAAAAAAATAAACCCATCCATTTGACTATATCATGTCCATCACGGTAAGTAAAAGAAAAGTAATTGAATCTAGTAGAATAAATGAAGTGGATTATGATCTATTAGAGGTGAAATAACACATTAAAATTCAAGGCTGGTTTCAAACTACAAATGAAAAGGGATTTAATAATCTCAAACCACTAAAAAATGTTTATGGGATATTTATGAAAATATAATAAATTGATATTCAAGAAGTGAAGATGATAGCAATGAAAAATAGTGGGTAAAGTTATGATGTGGAGTCAATAAAATATAAACCCCATTCTTTTCTGTGTATCATGGCTTTCAACATAAGGGAAGGTGAAGTAATTGAAGAGGTTATCTGACTAGGTGGTGATTGTGAGATACTACATATGAAATAATCCATTAAAATTGAAGGTATTTTTTAAAATAATGAATAAAGTATTTTAATTAGTTAAACTAATAAGAAGGTTTTTATTATCTATTTTTTGAATAATAATCCACAAAAATTAGATATTTATAGTTATATATCATTGGATGAAAAAATTATTCAGCCATTGAATTTTAAGAACAATTGAATACTATAATTATAGAAAAAATTGTGGAGGAAACAAAGAAAACATTATCTCTTTGGTATATTATTGAAGAAGTATTTCAAGAAAAATACAAGCTAAAAATATGTAGGAAAAATCTAGGATAATGTTTAATTTTGTAAATAAGAGTAGGAAAAAATTATTCCCTTATTATAACAAGCAAAAGGATATCATGTTTTTTAAACATGATTCATGCGGGTTTGGAATAAATATTTATATATAAATAATGAAAAATTAGAAGTAAATAATTTTTAATGCATATCCCAATAAGTAAAAATCAAAGTCAATCTATATACACTTATATAAATAAAGAGGAATGGGTTCATAGATTACTACTTCCATCTTGAGGAATCAAACTAGCCACGATGAAAAAAAAAACAAAATTATTTACATGTTGGAATCTTAAGAAGTATATTGAAATTTTATGGGAAAATAATTACATGAATCTATAAATTTATATTGTATATATACTTTAGGATAGATTAAAATAGAAAAGGGATGATTTATAGACACCATGTATTAAATCCAAATAATTAATAAAAGAACCACCTTATTACGTGTTGAAGAATAAAAAATACCATGAGATCCTGGTTAATGATTAAATGAAGAGTTGGGTTGATAAATGTAAACAATATATTATTAAATGGGAGACCAATCCATTATATTTTTTCATCACCTTTAATTAATTTTTATTTTTTAAATTTTAATATTTTTATAAACACGACATTGAAATTTATTACAATTTAATACAATGTAATTTGAAAATATTGAAAGAGATATTTCGTGATCAAAGAGGATACCCAATGTACTATGTAAAATTATATTATTAAATGATGCCTATTCTATATTATTTTACTTTTACATAAAATATTCTAGAATTAAATTTTATCATTCTGAACATGCATCTCCCTAGTTCTGAATTAATTATATACACATTAAAAATCAAGTATGGATGTGTGAGAAAAGTGGTTATGTGTAATGTAATTTGATAATAAAATTTGGAGAAAACAGTTCTACAGAAACCAAAATATATTAAATTTCATTTAAAATGTTAAATCTCTTGTTTGTATAACTTATACATTGACATTTCATGATATAGGGTTTAGGTTAATTAAAAAATTACATGTTTTCATGGGAATGAAGAACTGGTCTATGAGTTAATTTATTTTACTCAACATGAGTAACAATTAAATAGTTTACCCAAAATAGTAACAAAATATATTTTTGTTATTATAATTCTATTAGAAAATATAATCTAAATCTATATTTTCTTTATATGGACCGACGTAAGGATGTGTGAGTGAAAAGTCCAAATTTTTTAAATAAGAGTAAATGGATACTTAAAAGTCGATTAATCTTACCCATCTTCCATGACCCGACTATTAAAATTACTCACTTCTGATTACCACGACAAGGGATGTGTAACACCTTAAAATATTATTAATATTATTCCTTTTCAAAAAAGAAATATTTGATAGCTTATTTTACATACAACCTTGGGTCTTAATGAACTATGATATAGAAGACCATTATAACCTAACCATTGAATTATTGTTAAGAATAAGAATAAACAAAGTATGAAAAAAAATTTAAAAGGTATTATTTAAGGAAGAATTTAATATTAGTTATTAGTAAATAACTACCCAATTTTAAATAATGTTATTTTAATCATCAAAAATATTTTTTCATTAAAATGGGTTTTATTGTATTTTAATGCATGTATATTTTAATTAAGTTATGCCAAATTTTAAATTTATTATTTTATATAACGGATATTCATATTAGAATCATCATATGAAAATTATCTTAAGGAGTGATTTTTTGATATTTTAAAAAAATCAATTTTTCAGTGAATGTTAAAAAAATCTGATTTATAGAAAACTATATTTTATATTCTAGTAATTAAGAAGAATAATTTTTTTTAATTAATATGATAATTTATTTTTTTATTAAAAAATTTCCAATAAATATCATTAAAATCATCATTATACAAAAAATTGGTATAAAATCTCTTCAATACTTAAAAATACATTTTTCTACCCAATCTTTTTTCGACATGTTTTTTGTTTCATTTTAATATTTATTTATTAAACATATATTAATTTAATTTGAAAAAATCTCTTGAATATTTTTAATTATAATTTCCAAATTTTTTAATTATTCCCCATTAATTTTTTGTCACAATGAATAGTAAAAACAATACAAATATGTTACCACAGTTAATGTTAAATTGTGATTAATAGGGGTTAAAAAATACGTAATGGTAATATTAAAACATAATCTACTATAAATCCTATTTTATCTCCTTATTTATACCATATTTCATCTACTCATCTAATATGTTTCATTTTGGTTCCATTTTACCAGAATATGAAATTATATTGTTTTAATCATTTATGAAATTCAAATTTTCTATTCTCCCTTATTTATAAAAGGAAACCAACTATCCTCTATTATCCAAACATAAATTAATTATTATATGAGCCAATACCTACCCAAAATCAAAACTAACATCCCTATCCATGTTATATAGGTCCTAGTTTGATCATAATAATTTCCTTTCATGGATTATGGTGTAAGACAATATTGGTTTCTCAGCGATGTGGTATAACACTTAACCGAGATCATTCAATTTCTTCATCTATAACGTTCTATAAAATTGTTTTATACATAATTTATTTATTAATATTGTATAATAAATATTATAATGTTTTATTATAATGTTTTTACATTCTATTTCAACCTATTTTCCATGAAATGAAAAATTAATGTATCGATTGTGTGTAAGTGAGGATTATTTCCTCGACGCATCGATATGAATCAATTTCTATAATCACATCACATGGATATTAATAACAATTGATTTACTCTATATATATATATATGATATTTATGCTATAAAATTATTTATCCTTAATTCCTTCCATTATTTAGAAAATAGTAACATCATTCATGTATAAGTAATTATTACTATCTCCATGAATGGGGTAATTCATTTTCCTATCTCTAACATTTATATATTATTAAATATATATATATATATATTATATTTTTAAATTTATTAAAAAAATTAATATGATATAACTATGATCATTTTACAAGGAATGTTACATCTGAACTGAATCATTCATGAAAAACAAAATAATTAACACCCAGAAATGTCAATTTTAATAACAAAAAAATTAATATACAGGTGATGAAATATTATTATTAAATAATTAATGATAATATAATTATTAATATAGTTTTTTATATAATAAATATAAATTTTAATATATTATATTGTAGTATAAATCACTCACGAAGTAGGAAAAACATGATGTATTAGTTTTATATTACAATGTAATTTTTAATGAGATTGTTTATGCTATATTTTAGAAAAATAAATTATATTATTTATCACCAAAAAATACAATAAATTTTACACTTTTTAATCACTCAAGTTATCGAAATAATTATTTTAACATAAATCTACCTTGTTTTCCCTTTCTATCCGAAATATTTTCCGTATATTTCCATATTATCATTAAAATGTTTCTTGAAATGTTTTTACCATTACCCAAGGAAAGAATAAAATAATTTGTACCCACACATTTAATTTCTATAAAAAATTAAAATGAGTATTGTTATATTTACTCTAATGAGTTACTTTTTACTTTTCATCATTATTGTAAAAGGAATCTTGTTTTTATCATACAAGACAAGAATAGAATTTTCAACAGTAAAGACTATTCAATACATTAATGTTTCCTTTAATATTTTCCATAGTTATCTTTAATGAAAATATTTTTCATAATATTTTGAGAATATTTAATTTTTAATAATTTATTTAAAAATTAAATGGTTATTTTCTACAATAAATTTATTGTGATATTTTAATAGATTTTTTTTCTATAATAACATCCTTTGATGTTGCTTATACTTTACTAGGTATATAATCCGATGATATCATCTATATTATTTATATAGAAGTTTTATGATGAATGATGAAGAAATATTGATGAAATCGATTTTATTTTTAATGGATTAAGCTATGATGAAATGTTAATTTTTTTCTTGATCTTGGTGAATATATATTAATGGATTACAATTATGTAATGGGTGGGTGTTTTATAGCCCTCTAATGCATTGGGTAAATAGTTATGTTTCATGAAATCAAATGTTATATGGGTATTTATCCTAATTCCAAAAATAGGGAAAAAATAGGATATCCCATGCTCAAAGATGTTACATATATAGTTTTCCCAATCATAAGGCATGAATAATGTTTTTGGTGTGCATCCTTGAAATATTATTTCGATAATTTTTATTATTCCACACTTTAAAAATCTATTTTAAGACCATATTTTATGCCAATATTATTCTATCATGGATAATGTTCATTGATTACTTTATGATTCATGTTGTATGAATGAACAAGACATATTCCATTACTCATGATTATGATATTTGAAATTTTTTGTATCGTTTTCCAATTTTTATCCAATGTTCTCAAACTCTTCTACACATTTTATGCTTAAATAACCATTTATATCTCTATTTATACCCTTAATGAATGTATAAGAACACCCTTAATTATGTGTCCTTTTCACTAGGATATGAATAATGGTTTTAAGTATGATTTTTCTAATAAGGGTCCTAGTTGTGAATAAAGTAGTGGAAGATAATGTAGATCTCTTTTATAAAAGTTTTTGAAGTATCCAATATTCCAGAAATTGAAAAATTTTACAATTTTGAAATAGATAGTAATGATATGTACTTAATATTTATCTAATTAGATGAAATATTTATATATGTAATGTTTGGCGAAACTCAGTTGCTATCATAAAAAAGTTTAGTAATTTTGGAAAATGAATCATACAAATTTGGTGAGAATCCATAAGATAAGACTAATTATAAGAGACCATACAAATTTATAGTAAAAAATGTATTTTGGGTTTCTTATAAAATATATCAGTATCTAAATTATAGTAATTAAATGTGGATGTGTAAGAGATTCACCAATGAGTAACGTATCTGAATGGGGGGAATGGGATATTAACTCAGTCAACACCGATTCCAAATGAGTAAACCTATGGATACACATAGTGATATAAAATCATGTAGGATATTTTTTGGTTAATATGATGATTCATTACAAAGAACTATGAAGGATTTCAATTGTTGATGATCATGTCTGACCTAGGTTAATCATAAGGTGTTATGATATAGGCATACAATAAATGATTTTATTGAAAATATGGTTTCTCTCTAGGATAAATGTTTCTCACACTAACCATTTTGGTTTTAGTTAATGGATTGAACCTAAAGAAACCCTATTAATAAAAATTGTGATGAACAATAAAATATTGTTCTCTCATGATGCCTAATATTATGGGATATATAATTAAAAATATCCTTTCAATGCTTACATAACTTTCTGAATACATGAATCACGTTTATAATCCCAATGAGTTAAGAAAGAAATAATTTTTTACTGATTCCTCAATGAGGAAACATCCAATTTACTTTTTTGTGTATTAATATCCACTAGTTTTTTTATAAAGGATCAGTACCACTGAAAAGATATATTTCATTCTTCAATGTTCAATACTAGAAAAAAAAATTATATACTTATCATTTCTAAGGAAAAGCAGATCAATTGTGTACTCTTATCAAGTACACAAATTTATTGGAATATATTTATTCCCTAGAGTGGTCAGAGTTTAGAGGTTTATTATTCAATATTTACTTTTCTATTATTCATCCTATGAAAATAGTGAATGAATTCAATGAGATAAAGAATAATGGTGATGAATCCATTTGTATATATAATGAATAAAAATTTAAAAATTATAAGGTATGATTAAGGTATTATCATTGAACTAGAATGTATGTTATATTGTTTTATATATATATTAAAACCAAATTTTTAAAGGGAATTAGTCATAAGTATTTCATCCCCCATTTTATTACACAACTTTCCATTACAAGGTAGAAAATAGAGGATCTTTTCCTATTTAGTTTCTTAAAAAAGGTACATAATACATGAAAACATAAAAAATTCCCCTAAAACCACTTGAAATAAATATTCATGGGTTTTATCTACATTACTTGAACTTTATCTCATATCATAGGGAAGTACATCAAAGGAAATCTGTGGGCATGAATCCCAATAAGGAAATAATCAAGGGAGACATATACAATGTGATCTTGAGATATATCAAAAAGAACAAGAGGCATAATGATATGGAATGAGTTGGAGGCACAAAATAATCATAATAATAATAATATTATTAATTAATTTTAATAAAAATAACATGAATAATAGTATAAAACTGTTCCTACAAAATTTAACTGAGACATTCATAGTCATATCTCCAAGGTGTTGTAAATTAAAATTGCCAAGGTTATTCACCAAGGTATCATAAAACATGTCATCTCTTGAGAAAACATTTATTACCCAATGTGTTGGAGTGATATCAGTGAACATGCTTCATATGGATTAATTTGTTAGGATCTAAAGAGATAATAATAAATCATTTAATTAATAACCAATTGAGAATTATTGAATTGGATTCTAATTAAGGTTATGGAATGAAAAAAGATCATAAATACATGATCATTATATCATTTTCAACCCTTGAAAATAAATGTATGTTTAATACATATAAATAAATGAATAAAAAATTTATTTTTAAATGTATTTGAATACCTATTGAAAATAAATGTTTATGGGGTATTTAGAGAAAAAATAAATGATAATTTCACATTTAAAAGATTCAAATTTGATATCGAAATTCAATAACATGCCCTTTATAAAACATGGTTTTAGAAAATGGTAAAATGAGAGGTGAATAGGGATATCAATTAATAAAATGGTAATATTATAGTAAGGGGATAAAATAGTGTTGATAAAAGAAAATATTCTTGATATTTGAATACAAAACACTTGAAAACGGTACTTGAATGGAAATGTGAAGTGAATATTTTACCTTACACTAAACAAATGTTCCAAATACATGAGGACGGAACCATAGAGGCTTTAGATAACCTAGGGGACTACTTGGGAAGAAACATCACCATAATATCATAGAGTATATGTTGGGATATAATGAAAATTTATAAATGGGTGGGTATATTTAGAAAAAGTTGAGGACTTGTTTAACAATTTCTAAATATATGTTTTAAAAAATTGGGCGTGGAAAATGAAAAATCACTAGCTTAATCATGGTTTTCATCATTAATTTGGATATTTGGTTAACATTTTATGATAATTTAATCCACTATAATCAAAAACTATTTTAATAATTATTTTTTCTTTGAAAATTAAAGATTGCATAATATAATGTTTTTGGAAATAAAATATGCCTTTTTAGACATTGAAAACTAACATATAGTTATAAATATTTAATAAAATATATTAAAATACTTAATATTAATAAAATAAAATATTTTAGGCTGTCTGTTGTGATTAATTAGTTATAAAATCATTATCACATAAATATGATATCATTAAATAAATTGAAACCCTAAAACTATTTTTTTCAATTCATCAATAAATATTGTATAATAGAATATTCTATTAAATACACCAAAACAAAATTTTGACATGTATATTTCGAAAATGGTTATTATGTTATCTGAAAAATACTCTAAATATTATAATTTAATGATTTAAATATAAAAATCCCTATTTATTTAAAAACACTAGTTTTTAAAGAAGTGTCAAATTTATAACACATATAAAAAATTCACTAGGAAATTAAAAAATTATTTTATTATATATTATTTAAATAAATATATTTTAGAAGACTAATTAATTAAAATAAAAACAATTTAGAATAAAAATTTTATTATAAAAAGTGTATATATTTTTCTAGAGAAATTCAAATTTGTTTTATTAGTGTCCAAAAATCAAATTATCAAATTCATCTCATCTAAACAGATCATTTATTTTGAAAAATAGTCATATAGTGGAATTTATGGAATACATATTTTATTTGTAAAATGTAATTTATAATTTTTCTATCTCAAGTCTGGACATGTATCACCTTATTACACATGCATACGCCCAAAGGGTATGTTGTGGGGTGGTGGTAGTTTTATAGGGTGCATCAGATAACACAGACTGAATGGTAATATCCACTAACATGAACTTCTCATGTTGGGGAAATTTTCCAATCAAAACACGTTAGAGATCGGAATGGGATTAGTCAAGGGAGAACTTTAGTGATGATACCTTCCTCCCTGTTTCTAACAAATGTGCTTCAAACGATATGACTCTACTGGTTGAGGCTATCAATTCCACATTCTTTAATACTTATCCTATATAATTAATATTTATAAAAACTAATTATAATGATAATATTATAAACCAAGGTTATATTCTCAAATGGTTTTATTGATCAACATGCATACTAACCAGCGGTCATGTTACAGTCAAATCCCAATTATCACATTTCCTTTCATAACCAATAAATATAACTCCATTATTTCACTCAAAATTACCTAAAATTTCTCATAAGATTATATTTTCATTTATTAATGTGTTCATTGGTATACTAATATTTGTTTTATTTATATACAAATTTTACCGGGAAAGAATATTCTACTATATTGGGGTAATCCTTACATTCCCATTTTTTCTATTCAATTTTATATTTATTTATCCAATTGTAATGTTTTTAATTTTAATTAGTTTCATAGGTGACTAATGTAATGATCATTATTAATGAGATAAAAAAATATGGCTTCTATTTGTTATTTAAAAAAAATTATTTAGGAAAAAAATATAATTTTCAAAATGTAAGGGTCATTAAATTCTTCCACCAAAAGAAATTCATTCCCCAAAAGAACAAATCGTCTTCTAATTTGAGAAATATTGAAGGTAATTTTGTCGCATTAGCTTCTCTAGTTACCACATCACATACTCTTAATTATAGTTCCTCTATAACACTTTGAAAAGGTGGGTATTATTTTCATGTTGAAACTTCTCTCTACATTCCACGATCTCCACTAGATGTTCTTTATAAGAGAGTTCATGTTTCAGTTTGTACGCCCTCTTATTTCATTACATGTGATGGATTAATTAGGTACTTCATCAAGAGGGATACATCGAATATATCTTGAACTTGTGGAATATTCGAAGTAACTTCTATTTGATAAGCCAATTATTCTTTGCAATCAAATATTTCATAGGGCTCGATGTACCTACGGATAAGCTTCGATTTATTTCCAAGATTCATGATTCTCTTCCATGTTTATATCCAAATTAAAATGTTGTCCCCAACCTAAATCTCCATGTCCCTTAGATGATTTTCTACATCGATATTATTCCGACTCTTAGCATCCTTTATTTGTTTTTGGATGGAATGATCCTTTTTTGTCATGTCTTGCATAAGACCAGTTCCATGAAATTTCATCCCACCCACTTTATACCAACAAGTATTAGTTCTATATCACATTCATATATACCAACACATGGCTCCATTTGAATATCTGATTATAAGTAGTTGTTGTATGAGAACTCTCATAAGGTAAGCATTGATCTCATTATAATTAAAATTCCATTGATCATGTCCTCGAGTGTTCAAATAGTCCTTCTAAATTGGCCACAAATTTGGGGGAGATATGACATAATGAAATTCAATCATATATTTAGTTCATGTTTGATAATTCTCCAAAATTAATATTTGAATATTGCATCATGATAATAAATGATAGAATGTTTCACCCCATGTAACATTACCATTTATTTATTTATATCATAACATGTTTTTCAAGAGTTAAATCTTCACAAATGGAAATGAAACAGGCAGTCTTGGTGAGATGATCTACTATGACACATATCACATCTTTTCCTTTTTATATTATTTGGAAACTCATGAGAAAGTACATAGTGATATTTTTCCACTACTATTTTTGTATGAGTATTGGATACAAAACCCTTTTAGGATGTTGTAACTCTACCTTCACATACAGTCGTACCAAACACCTTGGAGTGTAGTTGGTAATTTCAATTTCCATATTATCCCACAAATAATGATCACAAATTTTCCAATACATTTTAGTTATTACAAGATTTATAGAGTGTAAATCTGTGAGAATCATCCAACAAATCCTTTTTTATCGCGAGGATAAATTTTACACATATCATTGTATGAAATTTTAGTAAATCTTCTAGATCAATACTGAACCTAGGAACCATATTATTCTCTGCGGCCTCTATCTTCCTTTATAAAAATAGACATTCTCTTTGATATTTATTGATTTTCTCATGTAATGATGGTTTATAAATAATTTGGGTTAGAATTGATGATTTCCCACCCATTATGATTCCCATATTCAATATTACTATGTCATTGATCAAAGGATCTCTTTGCATCTTCATCATTTCACGAACAATAGGGACTTTCCCATTTAGATCATCAATGAATTTTATTCCTCTTCCAGGGTGATAATGAATTTAAAATTCATAGTATTTAAGATTTCATAAACATAAAATTTTTATCATGTTCAATTTCTTTTCAGTGAAAATATACATCAAACATTTTTTATCTACGTATATATCACATTTATCTCTATAAATATAGTGTGTCCATATTTTCAAACAAAAATAATGGCATTTACTTAAGGTCATGTGTAGGATTTTACTCCTCATGATGCTTCAAATGATGAGATGCATTAACATAACCCTTGATATTTTTCTTGATAATAGACCCCTTCACATTCAAAGATGAATTTCTAGAAATAATGAATCCTTATTTTACATAGGGTAAAGTTAACACAAGGGTAGTAACTAAACTATTATTTGGTTCTGGTAAACATTATTCATACTCTTTTTTCATAAAATCTTAGACCCTTTTGAGTTAACATGGTTAGTGGATTAGAATTTCAATAAATGTTTTTTTAAAACCTCATATAATATCCAAATAAAGTGAGGAAACTATTAATATCAGTTACTCTTGAAGGATAATTCCACTCCACTAAAACCCATGTCTCCTATAGGTTAATTGTGATTCCTTAATTGTTTATAATGTGGCCTATGAGTGATACATTTTGTAACCAAAATTCATCTTTTCATATTTTTCCAAAAATAATATCCTTCCTCACAGTTCCCATAATAACACATTGATGATCCTCATGTTCTGCACAACTTTTATAATATTTAATAATATCATCAATAAAAAACCATGAATTTATCAAGGTAGTCTTTGAATACTCTATTAATCAAATCAATAAATATAGAAGGAGAATTAGTAATGACAAAAGGAATAACAACAAACTCATAATTCCTGCATTGTTTTGGAAGTTAGCATTTTTAATATCTTATTTCATTATATTTAATTGATTATTACGTGATCGAAGTTCAATCTTGTAGAAAAATTGATCCCCGTGAATCTTTTCAAATAAATCATCAATCCTTGGTAGAAATAACTTGTTCTTCATTAAGATCCAATTACATTATATTTAATCAATGTATATCTACATGGATCCATTTTTAATTATTCATAAAGAAAATAGGTTATCCCCAAGGAGATATATATGATCATATAAATCCCTTATCCATAATATCATGATGTTTTTATTTAATTCCATTATCTCTGTATTTTCCATTATTTCTACGGTCTTTGTTATCGGTATGGATAATGGTAGGAGTTCAAAGGAGAACATGGTCACTCTTTGGGGTGGAGGTCTAGGTAACTCCTCATAAAGTATATCAATGTATTCTTGAACAATGGGGACATTCTATATATTTATACATTCATATCCTTTTCTTTATTCATCAATTAAATACTAAAATAAGTCTATGGAAGGTGATTGTAGACAATTATCAAGTTGGGATATCTCTATATTGAAAAAAAAACTATAGGCTTTCCATTCAAGTCTATTCAAATTTCCCTTCTTTTGTATTTGATCATAGTAATATAATTTGGAATACATTCCATCCCTTTATAGTGTCTAAATCCACCATAGGAATGACTACTAGATTTGAAATGAGAATGTACTCGCCAAATTAAATAATAGAGTTCTTGTACACTTTCGATGGAAAGATAATTCCAATAGGATACATCAATGATAAATATAATTCTAGGAATTTAGGGATTTATTCTATATTCACTGAAATCATCGATGAAATATATTAGTACATATAACCAGAAAAAAAAATTACTTGATAGCTTTGAGAGAACAACTATTGTAACTATCAAACATCATTCAGAGCCACTACTTCAGTGATCAATTATAGAAAATGAAATTCTATTCTCACTTGACATATGATGATGTTTATAGTTGTTCCCCTCTATTATCTTTTTATCAGACCATTGATTGTAAAATTTCCCAATCTATCAATACATCAATCATTGAACTTCCATATGGAACTACACCATTATTCCTTTGTAATTAGTTTTTAAAAGTTGAGTCTTCACCTAACCACTACATTTCAAATATATATGGTCATCTATACCACACTAGTATAAAATTTCACTCTAGATTATATAGTTCCCCGAATGATTCTTTCCATATTTTTCTCAATTGGGAATTTTATCTTTCTTTCCTGATCATAAATTATCAATGTTCCTCAATGACTCTCGATCTATTTCTCTCTTATTCTCATTCGACCTATGTGACCATTCCATATCACCAACATCCAATTAATTCATTTTAGAACTCAACAATATCTCTTAATAACCATCATAGTCATGATTTACTAGATTTATCCACATAATGGGTCTTGGTCCTTAGAAAAATCAATAAACCATTCCCTTATGATTCATAACAATGATAGGAGAGTATCGAAAAAGTATTGTAAAGTTCATTTTATAGACACCCACCAATTCATTTTAATTATACTTATGTTCGAGGAATTCCTTCTCCATCTTCCTTCACATTGAATGGGGAAATATTCACTTAAAAATATTACCCTGAACTCTTCCCACTATATATCATTTATCTCTCTTCATGGCTTTGTGTTTTTAATTAGTATCAACCACAGATTATCTTCTCCTTCTAAAAGGTATACTGTCAGGGTGACATTCTCTTATTCTAAAAAACATAGTAAAGAATGATCATTTTTATATAGATCTTATCCATTATTCAAAAATCAATGAGTCGGTAAATCCACTGAAAGAATGTGGTCATTGACTCATCAAGTACCCAATAGAATATTATTCCCTTCAAGGTTAATCGAGCCTCTCAACTTGATAAAAGTTATTTTTTTCATTACATTATTTTTCTATTTTTCATTCTCTTGAATTTTTATATTCCATCTTCCATTGTAATGTCTTTTTTTCATTGTTTGTTTCACTCATCATTTTTGTAGATCATATTTTTATGGAAAATTTTCTAAAACATAAAAACCATAGTGTGAAAACTGTTACTTTTATGAATCTTATAATTCAAAAGGGATTTCATTTCCTAAAAAATAATGAAAAAATGTGTTATTAACCTCTTATAAATAAATTACATTTTATATCTATCCTTCATAGTGGTTTAAAAAATGATTTTGATTACCTGAGCATATCCCATGGTAGTGTCAAACCATTAGTGAAACAAGGCCTATTTTCATCCACTAGTTCTCATTCATTCATAGACCGAGGTGTTGTTTTTCGGTGTTTCCCCTAGACACATTTTCACTATACCCATATACACATGGTTGTATCCAGAGAGGGATGAATTGTCTATAAACCACATACATAATACATCACCGAAATAACAAATATATTTTATCATTTTTAGACATATACCTAGAGTTATTCATGATGTTTTCAAGTCCTAACTTCCATAAATAACTAAATAGTATACTGATAGCAAATATGGCACACCACCTTTTTATTACACATATTTTCATTACATGGTACAAAACAAAGTATATTTTCAAGTTTATTTTCATTAAAGAAAGTTACATAATAAATGAAAATATAAAACATCATTCGAAAACAATTTGAATGAAATATTAATGGTTTCAACCATGGTTAGTTTTAATTCATATCATATCCTAGGGACATACATCAAAATTAAGGGGTGATCATGAATACCATAAAGAGAATAATAAAGACATACATATCACATGTGATATTAAGACATATCAAAAAGAACATTAGGAATAACGATAAGGAATGAGAAAGAGAAACATAACAATTATATGAACATGAATCATAACAATGTATTGTGGATAAATCATTTAATCAATACATTTATAATAATACGAACAACAATTATCATCTAGGTTATGTAAATAAAAATTAAACAATTTATTCATCAAGGTATCAAAAAACAAGTAATTTCTAAATAATAAATGCAGTAATTGATGAATATGAGTGTTATATGGTTGAACTATTCCTATTTCATAATTTAATGTGATACACATAAATATTTTTAAATAATTTCATTAATAATTAGAGGAGAAATAAATAATGATATTCTTAACAAAATCCTTTCATAGAAAAGAACATAAAGACATTATCGTTACATCATTTTTAATCCATGAATGTAAATGTGAGTTTCATATATTTAAATCCTTGAATTGAAAATAATTATTAAATCTAGTTGAATACCCAATGACCAGAAAATATTTTATGGTATTCAAATAAAAAAAATAAAATAATTCATGTAAAAGAGGGAATTTTTATAAGTGAATTTGACTCCACGGAGAGTTTAAAATATGGTTTTATAAAATATTTAAATGATAGTATAATAGGGTATCCCATTCTAAAATTACTCTTCTTAAAATACGGGTATAAAAAATGCGGAAAAAAATAACCTATTTTGGTAGTTGAAAAACATAACACATGATAAGGGAACATTAATGGAAAGGAGAAGTGAATATTTTTCCTTAACTTGAAGAGTTTCACTTAAAAAATGAGGGTGACACCATGGTGGATTGAGGATACCATGGGGGAATACATGGGATGAAAAATCACTAGAAATAAATGGAGAATAGATTAGGAGTGAATAGAAATGTAAAATGGGTGTGTATTTATAGAAAAAATTAAAGGATTTATTTAATTATTTCAAAATATATGTCTTAGAAAACATGGTTGTGGAAAATGAAAAACCATTGGCTCGCCCATGGTTTTTATCACCATTTTACAAATTTGAGTAAAATTTAATGATAATTAATTAAACTAGATTCGAAAACCATTAGGTAATACTTATTTTTCCCATTGAAAATTAATGTAACAAAAATATAATGTTTTTAAAAATTGAATTTACGTTTTTAGACATTGTAATTTAAGTTAAAGTTTCATAAATTGAATTTAATCTATTAAAACACTTAATATTAAGAGATTTTAACCTCATATATAATGAATTTTTATTTACTATACCTGCATAAAATAAACATATAAAAATATATAATATTATATATGTTAGACATATAAATTATAATCACTCATTCAATAATAATATTTTATTAATATCATTATTTCATGTGTTAACTCCTTCCCTTTTCATGTCTGTTTTGGTTGAGTATTTATGGTCTATATATATGGATAATATTAATTTCATCTCCCAAATTTTTATCATGATATATGAATCATTCATATTAAATGTATTCATATTGAATATCATCTTTGAGAAATGTATAAACAAAATTAATCACATTTCTTCATGGAGATGGTAGGTCGTACGTACGCATCAGTGATGTTATCATTTTTTAAGAGGTGCAAGAGTGAACTAGAAGATGATATATTATACTCCCAAAAATATAATTATATAGTAATTATAATATATATTCATTACTACCATGATTATGAAAATCCATGAGAGGAAGTTATAGAAAACAATTTGCGTCAGTTCGCAAGGCGATAGATCACTTTACATGAGAGTGATGGCTTTGTATCTCATTTGAAGGAGAAGAAGGTGGATAAATATGATTGGATATAAATTTTATTATCTCATTATATAGGATATATTTATATTACTATATTATAATGTTTATGAAAACAATGAAGGGTATAATAAAACATACTCTATGAAGAATATTACCTCTTCTTCATAAGATCACATTTTCATCTTCTCCTTGGAGGCCCTTTCAAGGAATTTTAGGAATACAGGAACATATATAACCTGTTTAAGGATATCCAGAAGTGGATATTGTATTTTTTTCTTTGAATAAGTGTGTCTATGTGGTGTAAAAACGATTGGAGAGGTGTTTCCTTATTATAGTAAATGAAAGGAAACACGTGGAATTAATAAAATGATTTAAATATAATAAATTCATTTTCATGTGAAACTGGACACTTGAAAAAATAAATATAAAAATTATATAATTACAATTTCTTGGGGAGGGGGAAACAAAGAAATGAATAAATTATATGAAACCTATAAGTAATCAGAGAGACTCCAACCCAAGATCTCCCAAAAGACCCATCAAAGTCATAACCACTAGGTTATTCCCTCGGGAGAGAATTTGAATATAATATAAGATATGGTTGAAATAAAATTTTAAAAAATGTGTAAGTGTTTTATTGGTATGTTAGTCCTTATATTTTATTTTGACCACCATGTCAAACAATTTAAATTGTAACTAAAGAAATGAAAATTTCAATCTTAAACACTTATAATATAACATATAAATATAATAGGTATGAAATTCTAAACCAATTATCTCCTTAGTTTTCCAATTTCAACATTTTGATGATTTTTAAATATTTTTAAAAAATATTATATAACATAAATTTCTATTCACGCCATTTTAAGAACTATTTACATAATTTCACTTTAATGACATAATGAACATGAATGAATTTGAATATAGTCATTTTAATCATCAATAGAAATTTATTATTAACAAAAATATTCTTTTGGAATAAAAATTTATCCTTCATAAATTACATTTAAGTTTTTCAAAATTATTCTCTTTGGGTTTTCCCACTGCTTGCAAAACCACTCTCAGCATTATATAAATAATTAACTAAATTATATAATAACTAAAATTTAAAAATAATTTAACAGCATAAAAATAATTTCATTATAATTAATATAAACATTAATATTCATTCAAAAAATATTTTTTCTTTATGTGACCATATAAGATAAACTTAATGTAATGGTATTTTAATTTTTCACATTTTTCATCCTTAAAATAATAAATATATTGTTATCAAAAGAAAATGGAAAAAAAATAAAATAAATTCTATTTTAGGATTTTTATCAAAAATTTAATATCAAAAAATGAAATTAATGTGGTGGGTATATTTTTAATACTTTATAACATTATCATTAACCATAACTACACAATTTACTATATACCGTGGTGATTAATTTCTCAATGATTATAATTCATAATTAATAAAAATTGGAGTATTAAAAATTTTGGAACCTCTTGATTCCAAATAGATAATAAATTTTAAAAAAAATTCAAATCATATATGTTTTGATAAGTTGATTTAAAAATATTCCCTCTAAATTTGATGAAAAATGGGTTTCAATAAAAATGATATTTTATGCCTACAAATTGACTTATATAGAAATAATTTAAAATGATGACCCTAATATAATTAATTATAATGTATTATATAAAATATATCTCATATCACTTTGATACCAAATTTAAAAAATAATGGGTCTTTTAATGAACTTTATTCAATGAAATGAAATTACAGTTTTAAAGAAAAGGATATTTTTCACTATTTGCTAAAAAAATAAGTCTTATAAGAAAATTAAATATAAATTAACCAATGATAATAATTAAATGATGATTTATAAAATTTTATAAATTTAATATTATTGAGTCAATAAGGTTTCCTTATGACTTTTCCATTCCTTTATGTTTTGAAAATCACAAACACTCTATGTCAAAGAAATTCTTATTTTCCCTAAGATTTATTTTTATAAGGAATATTTTCCTTCTTCGAGGAAGTTCTCTTTTACTCAGATTTTTCTTAATAAGGAAAATTTTTCTTCCCCAAGGAAAATTTATCCTTACCTGTTTTTTATTGTTCATATTTTTTTCTATAAATATAACTCTTTTTATTCATTGGTGAAAATTTTGTTTTCACATCTAAAACCTTGGAATTATTTAAATACTTAGATATAGATTATTTTCTTTTCATGCTCAGAATTTAGGTTCTGAATTCTAGGAAATTCAGACACCAATTTTTATGAAATTCAGGTTATGAATTCTCTGAAATTCAGAATATGAATTCTCTAAAATTCAGATTCCGAATTCCTCAGAATTCAGGTTCTAAATTTTGTAGAATTCATACTCAGAATTCTATAGAAATCAAGTTCTAAATTCATTATAATTCAGGTACCTAATTAAATATAATTAAGACTCTAAATTCCTTATAATTCAGGTTGGGAATTCATTATAATTCACGTTCCGAGTTCCTTAGAATTCAGGTTCTGTATTCCATATAATTAGGGTTCCGCATTTCTTAGAATTCTGATGCTAAATTCCTTAGAATTCAGGTTCCGAATTCTTTAGAATTATGACTTTTAATTCCTTAGAATTCATGTTCCAAATTCTGTAGAATTCTGACTCAAAATTCGTTAGAATTCAGACTTCAAATTCCTTATAATTATGACTTCGAATTCCATAGAATTCAGACTCCGAATTCTGTAGAATTCTGACTCTGAATTCCTCAGAATTAAGACTCTACTAAAATATGATTCCAAATTACATCGAAAATAGAATCCAAATATCCATGTAATATAGACTTAGAATTTTTTTCCTCTAACACTCTGAACATTATTTTTCCTTAGACTCCGAAAAATAGATTTTATTGAGTAACCATATTTTACATACCGTTGTTATAGTTATGAAACAATGTCTTGCATTTTGTTTCTAACCAACCATTGTTTGAGTGAGAGGTGTATATGTCCCTCTGAGATTCACAGAAAAATATGATCATTGGAGGATGGAGCCGACTGTTGGTAAAATTCTTTAAATTGCAGCTCATTTGAACCATCTTAGAACAACTTTTTTTTAAATAAAATGTTGATAACTCTAGGGACCACATGTGGTTGAAGTTATTTTGAGAGAGAGAAATACACTCATTCATTGTTCATACTAAACATCTTGTTCATATTTCTTCATGTGAGTCATATTGTTGATGTGTACAATTAAGGGGTTCTGTGGATAGGAATACAGAGGTGTCGACTACCTTTAAGTTTGATGACTTCTTGGATAAAGAAGATAGAGGTGTTGACTACCTTGATGTTCGAGGACTTGAGGGGATAGCAAGACAGAATATGATATTCCTATCGAGATGTTATTCTGGTATGGGTAAGATATAATTTCTTGAATGTATAAATCAAGGGACCTTTATACAAGGTTGTTGGATACCATACTCTTTCGGTTAAGGGATTCTATAGTTGTTACTTTTGTTGTTTCAATTTTATTTTCTGCTGCATTTCGATTATTATGGAAATTATAACAATATTATACTTTCTTATACATGTATACTCTGATTAGTAATATTCTATACACTTTAAAGTATAATATTTGTTCTAGTAAACTTCTCTTAAGTTTCATTTCTAGAACCGTATTTCTGGAACAAAGCAAGTTTGTAATAGGTCTTGCAAATTTACCTTATTTAACATTATTAAACAATAGAATATTTTATACCAACTTTGAATGTTCCAAAGGAGTTTTTAATGTATAAAATTCACTCCCACCCCCTCTTGTATATTGAGCATCTAAATTCTTATTTCGATCCTATAATTTGTATTAGAGGATATTTCCGAAGTACTTATATAAACAATGTTTGTGTTGAAAGATATTTTCTTTTAGAAGGCAGGAATGAATGTTGGTTTGTCTGAAACTCTTAATCCTATTAGACCACCAATATTTTATGGGAATGATTCTAAATATTGGAGATATCGTATGAAGTATTTTGTTATTAAAACAAGAGTAGAAAATTTTTTCACGCTTACTGGAGGATATAAAATCCCTAACAAAGCAGTAAATACTTTCACCATTCAAGAAAATCATGAATATAAACTAAATTACAAGGTAATAAATAGTTTTCTTTGTTCTATGAGTAGAATTATTTATATCCAAATTTCATTTTGTGAATCAGCAAATTGTATTTGGAAGAAGCTTGAATTAACTCAATTTGGAACATCAAAAGTTTTGGAAAGTAGAAGAGCTATACTGAGAGCTGAATATCATGGTTTCTGCTTTCCTTATGGAGAACCCATATGTTAGGTACTACAACGATTCATGAATATTGTTAATAGTTTACAATCTATAGGTGAGAAAGGATTATATGATGAATCTCTTGTAGAAAAAATCTTATACATCATGCCTAACGAATAGAAATCTAATAAGACAACTATAGATTAAAATAGGAATATAACCCAGATTTTTATTGAAGATATTTTTTGAACTCTTCATCAACATGAGACTAGAAAGAAGAGAGATGCTTATATGAATAAGAAAAAGAATGGAAATGGTATTGTTTCTTTTACAACAACTTCAAATCAAATGAAAGCCAAAACACCTTAGAGATTTACAAGATCCAAATCTATGAGGACTGTTATTCAATCTGAAACTATTGGAAGTGAATATTCATTAAATGAGTTATCCAATCTTGCTCGAAAGAGGAACAAGATTTTTGGACAAAAGAACTTTCAATGTAGAATCAATAATAAAGAAAGGAAAGATAATAAATATTTGGATGTCACATGCTATGAAAGAAAAAATGCAGGGAATATAAGGCTAGATTTTCCTTTTATTAAGATAAAAGATAGAAAGGAAAAGCATTATGAGAGGAATAGAAAGAAGTACTGTAAGGAAAAATATAAGAATGTTTTCAAATCCAATGAAACCTGGAGTGTCAATGGTGGTGACTCTTCTGAATAATCCTCAAAGTACGAATATTCTGGACAGAAGAATATTAGTCTATTGACCAAGATACTTATTGGAAATCATTATCTAATGGATAAGTTACACAATGATAAATCCATAACCAATGTATCCTTGAATGCTAATTAAAGTGATTTTAAATATTAGGAATCCTCAGATGAAGAATCTTCTTAAAATTTAAATTATACGTTACCTACTTGTAAAGGAGGGCCTAGGTTTTCGAAGCTCCCTGAGAAAGAAAACTTTAAAGTCATGAAAAATCTTGATAAGGTAAAACTCTAGAATTACAATTCTTACTAAGGAAATAACAGATATTTATAATGATCTTGATAAGAAAACCCTTGATTTAGAACGTATTTCAAAAAAATATTGACGAAGTTAATTTTGAGAAGGATAAACATTCTAAGGATCTATAAAAAGTAATTTCTAATAAAAATCATTTAAAGACTAACTCTAGTGCTACAACTATTTTTTAGGATAAAAACATAGTCATTAAACTAAAGTTAGAAATATATTACTTGAGGATGTGTTTGTCGAACTTTACATTAGGTAAGGAAAATTTTGATAAGATGTATTCCCAAATTCGACCTCTAAGGAATAATTCTGGTTTTGGTTATACCAGTTCAATATGATATTTAGTAACAATTATTTTTTACATCAACGTTCTCCATTCGTCACTAAGTGTCAGTGTGGTGAGCATTGGGCAACGAATTGTTCCTTAAACAAAACTTTGTCTTTAAGTTTTCATACAGTTTAATTTTCAATGAAAATGTGGATTCCTAAAATTCTGATTTCTAAAGTTTCTGGATCCAAAAAATTTTGGGTTCTGAAAGTCTAACACTCTTGTTTTTAGGAAAGTAAAGATAGTAACAAATGTAATACACGGTACATGGATAGTGGATGTTCCAGGAACATTAATAATAGAAAAAACTTCTTTGAATATATTACCAAGACGAAAGGAGGAAAAGTAACTTTTAGAGATAATGCTCAAGGAGAAATTATTGGTATAAGTAACATTGTTCTTCTGGGAAAAAAATTGATTTCAAATGTTTTATTTGTTAAAGGTTTTAATAAAAACCTCATTCGAATAAGTTAATTATGTGATAAAGGTTACCTTGTAAATTTTAGGAATGACAAGTGCATAGAACACAATTCCAAGGAAGAGTTTATTATTTAAACCAATAGGTAAAAGAATGTATACACATTAATCTTATAAAACCATAGGATCCAAGATCTACCATGTCTCAGTGGAATGGAAGATCAGTCTTGGTTATGGCATAGAAGTTAAGGACATTGTAACCTTAGAAACCTATATAAACTCTCTATGAAATGACTAGTTAGGGATATACTAAATCATAGATTTGATTCTTCAAAAGTTTGTGATCCTTGTCAGTATAGAAAGAAACATAAATCAAGTTTTAAATCAACTGGTAAAGTCTCAACTACTGAAGCAATATATTTTGTTCATATAGATCTTTTTGGTCCAACATAAACTAGAGTCATTGGAGGCAAATATTATGTATTTGTGTTAGTTGATGATTGCACTAGATTTACATGGGTATATTTTCTAACAACAAAATCTGAATCCTTTTCTTATTGAAAAAATTTTATAGCCCAAGTTAAAAATGAGTGAAACAGTCCATTTATACCTATTCATAGTGATCATTGAAGAGAATTTCAAAATTCTGATTTTGAAACTTTTTGTAGTAAAAAAATCATTACTCATAACTTCTCACCACTGAGAACTCATCAAAAAAATTGTTTTGTTGAAATAAGAAATAGAATTCCTCAAGAGATAACTAGATCCATGTTGAGTTAATATTTTATAGCCAAACATGTTTGGGCTGAAGCAGTAAGTACTTTTTGTTATACTATAAATCGAGTTTTGATTAGACCTTTTCTTAAAAAAACCCATTATGAGTTATGGAATGGTAAGAAACCTAGACGTTCCTACGTCAATGTATTTGGATGCAAAGTATTCATCTTGAAAACTATATATAATTTACATAAATTCTTACCCAAATCGGATGATGAAATTTTCTTAGGATACTACACAACCTCTAAGGCCTATAAAGGTTTCAATAAAATCACTTGTACTATTTAAGAAACAGTACATTTCAAATTTAATGAAACTGATCCTTTTGTTTTTAAACAACCACAACCTACATCCTCGGATATGTTTTCAAAAACTAATTATCAACCCTTGATAGAAGATCCTTCTGATAAGGAAAATTTCTAAGAAAATATTTCTGAAGAATTTTCCCCAGAATATTTCCTACAATATGTTGATGAACATGCTTTACAAAACCCAAATCAGTTGTTTCTTAAGAACCATCCTAGTGATAGCGTCATTGGTGGTGTAAATCAACCTCAAAGGACTAAAAGTTCCTCATGAAATGAAATAGAATATCTGGCTTTTCTTTCCCAATTAGAACCAAAAAATCCCTGATGAAGCTTTAGGTAATGACGATTTGATCAAATCTATACAAGATGGGCTAAATGAATTCAAATGGAATAAAATCTAGACATTGGTTGGAAGACCAAAGGAAACTTCTGTTATTGGAGTGAAATGAGTTTTCATAAATAAGTGTGATGAAAATGGAATCATAGTAAGAAATAAATATTGATTGGTTGTTAAAGTCTATAATCAACAGGAACTGATAGACATTGAATAAACCTATTCTATAGTAGCATTAATTGAATCCATTCGTATTCTACTTGCCTTGGCGGCATTATTTAACTTTAACCTTTTTCTAATGGATTTTAAATGTGCTTTCCTTAATAGTTATGTTCAAGAGTAATTTTTTGATGAAAAACCACATGGTTTTGATGATAAAAAACACCCTGAACATGTTTTCAAACTTACCAAATCTTTGTATGGACTTCAACAAGCTCCTAGATCTTGGTATGACAGACTTACACGATTTTTGATACAAATCAATTATGTTAAATTAAATACTGATCCAAACCTTTTATAAAGAAAGATAAGATTTTTTTGATAGTTCATATTTATTTTGATGAAATTATATTTGGTTCAACTCAGCAATATTTAACTGATTATTTTTTGGATCTATGGAAATCTGAGTTTGAAATGAGTATGGTGGGTGAGTTATCATTTTTCCTAGGTTATCATATTTTTCAAAAAATAGAAAGAACTTATATATCTCAACATAAATATATTAAAGATCTTTCTAAAAATTATGGACACGAAAACACTAAGAGTATTAGTCCTCACATTGGTACCTCTAATTCAATTGATCTTGATGAAGCTGGGAAACCAGTGGATCTAACAACATTCAGAGGTATGATAGGAAGTTTACTATACTTTATTGCTAGTCGACCGAAAATAATGTCATCAGTATTCTTATATTCAAGATATCAATCCAATCCTAAGGAATCTCATTTTAAGGAAGTGAAAAAAATTCACAACATAAAGGGAACCATGGATTTAGGATTATTTTATACCTATGTATGTTTAAAAAGATTTTCGGATACTAAATTTCGTGGATGGAGAATGGATAGGAATAGTACATTAGGAACTTCTCATATCTTAGTTGATCCATTAGTTTATTTGTCAAGCAAAAATCAACACTCAATAGCACTTTCCACTGCTGAACCTGAATATGTAGCATCTGGATTTTGTTGTGCTCAAGTATTGTGGATGCAATACACACTCACAATCTATGGTATGAGTTTTACCAAAACATAAATTTTTTGTGATAATACTATTTCCATTTCCTTAAGCAAAAACCCTTCACATCACTCACGTGCAACACACATATACATTAGGAATCACATTATTAGGTTTCACACACAAGAAGGAGATATAATTCTTCAATTTATCGGAACACAAGATAAACTTTCTGATATTTTCACAAAATATTTACCATCCGATAGATTTGAATACATTAAACAAAAGATATAAATGATAATCGTAATGTAATATTCCTTATCAACTTTTTGTTGAAACCAATATCCTTATAGTAACAAACTCCATTTCATTGGGGGAGTACATTATCTTGTTAGTTAAAATTTTTATAGTCAAAATTCTCATATTAAAAATTTTCGTAGTCAAAATTTTCGTTGTCAAATTTTTTGTAATATAAATTTTTCATAATCTAAATTTTCCGAATCTAATGTTCTTCAAGAAATTTTTTCTTTATTATGAATAATATTTCTAGGAATCCAAAAGTTATGTTTCCTTTCTAAAATTTTGAGAATCATATTTTACTTTTTGGAATTTTAATTATGTTTTCAAAATTTTTGGATTCACTTTTCCTTAAATCTGAATGTTTTTCTTAGAAACCTAAAAAGATCGAAATCTATATAAATCCTTCTAATTCTATCATCTCAACCATCAGATCTTCTCAAGAAGTTTTAAACCGTTGGATCAATCAAGGATGTTGAATCATTACTTCAATTTACTATATGAAGGACCCCTTGATGGTTGTCCCACATCGAATCCCAAGTTCCTTCGTGTTATATCCATGTCCTTCCTACATAAGACCGTTCTGAATTTCTTAGGAATTCCATAGTTCTGAATGTCTAAAGTAGCCTCTCCTTAGAACGAAATGTCATCTGTAATGGAATTCTCTGAATGGAAGATTTATCGTGAAAGGTTGGTAGACTCATACTTCATTAATAAGTATCATTAAATCATCTCAAAGAATATCAAGTTAAGTATCTGAGAGAGTATAGTTGTATCTAAACCCAAGGCAGAGGATCTTGTGATTCCATAGTTTCTAGAAGTGTTCTATGTATATGTATCTTTTTTCAATCAAGGATGCAACGAGAAATTTTCCTTCATGATTTATGGTATGACTTACTCTATTTCTTATTCTAAGGAAAGTAGTCATATTGGAATACCATATGAAGGAGAAGCTGAATTTTGTTCGCATAAGTTTCCTAATGTTGAAGGATGCATTGATAAGGATATGTCCATAGAGTGCCTTGGTTTGGTTGGAGTCAAGACTCCGAAGATTCATTATCACTCATCCAATTTCTGGATTATTGATCTTTGGATTCAATGCATTATCATTATGAGGAATGGAGATAAAGATACTCTGAAGAAAAGTGATATATATGTTTTGTATTTCGTAGTAAATATCTTAAAGCTGAATCAGGTTAAGTATATTTTGGATAAGATTGAGAATATCAAGAATGGAAATCTAATGTCTCAGATTATCATGTATCCAGAAATTCTATCAAAGATCACTGTTTCTTGTTTAGAATCAATGAAAATTTCATGAAAATTGAAATCAAGAAATTTTAATGTAATTTTTCTAACCGATGACACTCTAAGGAGAATGAAAATTGAATTTTTTGGTGAATCTGGAGAGTTTTATGATTTATAAAATGAAGAAGTTGATGTTTTATCAAAGAAACCTGTTGTAGCTGGAACCTCTAAGAAAGGTAGAAGGAAAATGAAATTAATGGAAATTCAAGAGATAGTAAAAGTATCTGTCACTAAGGAAATTGAATCTGCACCACCAAAGTCAATGAAGATAAAATCTTATCTTGATGAGGTAGTTGCAAAATGAAGAGAGGATACGAAAAAAAAGGGGAGCTTAATTTTGTCTTGGACCCTGCTGAGGAAAGAGTGTTAAAAGAAAAGGCTGCTGAAGATCTTGAGAAGTAACAAAAAGAGAAGAAGCTGAAGAATAAGATGTCTAAGGCTGAGATAGTACAATCTCTTCATAAATGATGCTGAGAAATATTTTGAGAAAATTATGCTACCAGAGTATTTTTTAATATAATCAATCCCAGAGACTCCGGAAAAGAAGTTGGTGATTTTGGAATGAGATCAAGAAGAAGAAATAGTGCAAGAAAAAGAATTGGAATAATAAGAATAATGGAGTGGTGATACAGATGATATGATAAATAATGTAAAAGATTATCATGCGGAGAGTCTTTCTGAGAAGTTATCAATCCAAAATTTTGAATCTGAGTCCTCAAAACTTGTTACCCCATGAAAATATGAGAAGGGTGGGGAAGAAGTAAACAAATTGTTCGAAGAAGAAAGTAGCAATCACGATTCCATACAGTCTGAGGGTGTTTAAGAATGAGTTGATAAGGAATAATTAGATGATGATATGATTTTTCGGCTATCAGATAGTGAATATGAATCACCTAAAAAAGATGAAATCATTTCAAGAACAGATAAGGGAAAGCAGGTGATGGTTGATACGCCTACCATGTCTTTGGTCGGTAAGAAAGATTCTGGTGCTTCATCAAAGAAGAAAGTTGATGTGCATAAAAAATAATCCTCATCAACAAAGCATTCGAATTCAGAATCATATTCACTTGGCCATGACTTTGTTGTCTACTCTTTGAAGAAGCTGGTAGGTATTATTCTGTAATTTCCAAGCATAGATTCAAGATGCCTAATGCTTCAACATTCCTTAAATTAGAGAACAGATTCCATATCCATGGTGATGGATAAGTATCCCAAACATGAGGCCAATTTCAAAACATTTTTCATTAATTATGAAACTCATAAACGATCATGTAAGAATATGACATGTTGGTTAAGGAAAACTATTGAAGAGATGAGGATTCAAGATGAGTTTCAAGATAATTTCAAGGATGCTTTTGAAACTGAAGATGCTAAGTTCAGAGATCTCACCAAGCCTTTTGAAGAAAAATCTATCTCTTTAAGAAAATACTCAGAAAAAAGAAGTTAAATATCTCAATGGGAAATTGTATTCAGTAGCTCAGTGTTTGAAGAGGGAAAGAGATCTTAGAATCAAACTTCAGGAAAAACTTTCTAAATAAGAAGATGCCTTGAAGGCTCGGGCTGATATGCTTAAAGGTTAGGAAGGAAAAATTAAAGCCTTGAAAAAAAATTAAAAATAAAGATTAGCTACTCAAATGCATGGAGGATGATCACAAGGAACTCAAGAAGCTAAAAACTATTGTGAAGAAGTTGTTGCTGAAAAAAAAGAGGAATAATTTCATTCAAATCCAATATTTTGTTGTATTTCCTTGTTGTATAAAATCTTTCAAATCATAATGAATTTTTTTCACTTCATATTTATTGTTGTTTAGTACTAATATTTTTGGTACCATATATTATTTTTCCATTCCCTTTATTCCTTTTTAAAAATCACAATGGGGGAGAAGGGAATGTCCAAAAAAGAATACTATGTAGCGAATAAATTTCCTTAAGTAAGGGGGAGTTCATATAAGGGAATGTTTTTATCATGATGATTTTCATATACATAGAAATGTAAAATCTCATTCATGAAATCAAGAATACAATAATTTGGGATTTCAATGCCTAAGGGGGAGTTAGTCGTATACATTATGATCGATAATTAAAGGGAGATAAGTTTTTATTATCATGTACATAAAAATTTCAATGTCCTTATATTCTTTTTAGTAAGGATATTTGTTCTTTCAAATAAGGGGATATTTTTGAGTCAATAATGTTTCCGTATGACTTTTACATTCCTTTATGTTTTGAAAATCACAAACACTCTATCTCAAAGAAAATTTAATTTTCCCTAAGATTTATTTTAATAAAGAATATTTTCCTTCCTCGAGGAAATTCTCCTTTTACTCAGATTTTCCTTAATAAGGAAAATTTTTCTTCTGAAGGAAAATTTATCCTTACCTATTTTTCATTGATCATATTTTAGTTTCTCTAAATCTAAAATTTTTTATTCCTAAGTAAAAAAATTCAATTTTCACATCCAAAACCTCGGAATTCAATAAATACATAGAAATAGAGTATTCAGTTTTCAGGCTCAGAATTCCAGTTCCAAATTCTCTGAAATTCGGACTCTGAATTCTTTGAAATTCAGATTCTGAATTCTTTGAAATTCAGAATCCGAATTCTCTGAAATTTAGATTCTAAATTCTTCAAAAGTCATGTTCCAAATTCTTTAAAATTCTGAATCTGAATTCATTGGAATCCAGGTTCCAAATTCTATAGAATTCAGGTTCCTAATTCCTTAGAATTCAAACTCCGAATTCCATAGAATTTAGGTTCTGAATTCCTTATAATTCAGGCTCCAAATTCCTTAGATTTCAGGTTCCAAATTCTTTATAATTCTGGTTCAAATTATATAGAATTCAGAATCTGAATTCCTTAGAATTCAGGTTATGTATTCCATAGAATTCTGACTTTGAATTCCATAGAATTTGGGTTCCGAATTCCTCAGAGTTACGACTATGAATTTCTTTAGTATTCAGACTCCGAATTACTTAGAATTATAACTCTGAATTACATAGAATTTAGAATCTGAATTCCTCATAATTAATACTCCGTATTCCTCATATTTCAGACTCTGAAGTCTACAGAATTATGATTCTAAATACCTTGGAAAACAAAATCTGAATATCCTTGTAATATAGACTCCGAAATGTTTACTGTTAAACTCCGAACATTATTTTTCTTTAGACTCCAAAAAATATATTTGATAGAGCAACCATATTTTACATACCCTTGATATAGTTATGATATGATTTCATGCATATTGTTTTCATCCAACCATTGTTTGAGTGACATGTTTACAGGTCCCTCGGAGATTCAAGGAAAAATATGAACCTTGGAGGAGGGAACCAACCGTTGGGAAAATTCCTATAAATAGGAGCTCATTGGAACGAGCTCAGAACTACTATTGAAAAAAAAAATATAAATCTAGAGAGAAAATGCTATTGAAGGGATTTCTATACCAAGAAATACTCTCATGATTTGTGCGTACTGAACATCTTGTTCAACTTCCTTCATGCGACTTCGATTGTTGTTGTGTACAATCGAGGGCTTCTGGGGATAGGAAGACAGAGGTGCTGACTACCTTAATGTTTTAGAATTTCCTTGATAAGGAAGATAGAAGTGTCGACTACCTTGAAGTCCTAGGGCTTGAGAGGATAGCAAGACAGACTCTGATATTCCTATCGAGGGATTACCCTAGTGTGGGTAAGACATAATTTCTTGAAAATATAAATCAAGGGACTTTTATCAAAGTTTATTGGATACCCCACTCTTTGGGTTAAATGATTCTATACTTGTTACATGTATTGTTTCAAGTTTCTTTCCTACTGTATTTTGATTACTATGGAAAGTATAACTATCGTATACATTCTTATACTTGTATACTCTAATTAGTAATATTTTTTACGCTTTAAGGTAGAATCGTTGTTCTTGTAAACTTCTCATAAGTTTCATTCCCGAAACCATATTTTTGAAACCTAGCATGTTTGTAGAAATAAGAGGTCTTGTGAATTTTTCATTTTTAATATTGTTAAACCATAGAATGTTTCATACCATCTTTGAAAGTTTGAATGGAATTTTAAAAGTATATGATTCACCCCCCTCCCCTCTTGTATATTGATCATCGACATTCTTATTTCGATCCTAAAAAAATATTTCAAAAAAAATTTTCTTTTAAACTCGATGTTGCGTGTAGAAAAACAATCAAAGAAATTAAATTTATTTTAAGAGAAATATACAATTAAATTTAAAAGTTCTATATAGATTCATATCAATACATGGAAAGTTATTCATACATTTATTATTGAATGGTTTGAGGATAAATGTTTTATTAAATTTTAGACTTCTTGTTTATCATATATATAATCATTATTATTAGATCTTAGTTTAGTATCTTATTTAGTGTTTAATCATCATCTAAAATTTGGTATGTGACTCCAAATCATGGTTGGGTTCTAAATTATAATTCAGCCTATATATAAAAGGCATAATGCCTGAATTGAATTTCTTACATAGTACAATGTATATTCTAGAGTATAGATTTCACTAATGTTAAAATAAATGTATTATGTAAATGTAGAAATCATGTGATAGTTTTTGTTGTTTTATATAATAATTCATAGAAATTTGATCAAATTATATAAATTATGTATTTTAATGAAAAAATATATTATAAGATTCCATTTCAGAGTATAAATTTATTTAAAGTTTGAATTTTTTTTAATATACATATAAAGATACAAATTAAATGGAAAATTATACGTGATTAAAATATAAATCATTAATGGAATGGAATTAGTTGATATAATTATGTGATTAATTGTAAAAATGGTGACTAATTCTTATCTATAAATTTTTATAGTAATATTATTGAATGTACAACATTATAATGGGTAATTAAATATTAATAACCAGTAACATGAATTTAATATTGAGTATGACATGGTCATATGATACAATGAGTTGATAAAATGTGATTTTATACTAAAATATACATATATTTTTCTTAATTTTTATATTTTATGATGAAATTTATAAGAAGTGAATTTTTATTGTAATGAGGAGAGCTGAGGTTAATATAAAAAATATTAGTGTCATTGTATGGTATGTAATTCATGGTTTTTATTATTATAGTGTGATAAATAATTGTTTAAGGATGTCATATGTTTTAAAATAACGCTAAATGGTTAATAAATTATTGATGATTATGTTTTCGTAATTGTACTTCATGTATTGATAATACATGGTAATTTAATTCTTTTTTAATTGATGTTACGTTCAATATTATTATGAAAATACCTTTTTATAATTTATTATATGGTTTTATATTGGAAATTATGATGAACAACTATTTCATAAGTATAATTATAGTGATAGTAATGTGATTTGTCTAGGTAATGGAAGAAGAAACATATAGAGCCTTGGGATGATGAGACATAGTCTATGGTTGGTCTTATAATTAGTTTAAACAACCATAATATAGGTATCAATGTAATATGACCAAGAGTGTAAATTTACAAGTATTGGTCAATGACTTGGAAGATAAATTTACATGACTAGTGGGATAATAAAACGGGTATATGATACTGATTCCCTGGGAGTACCTATGTTTACTTTTTATGAATTGACTATATGATTAATTGAGATCATATCTTATCCTTATACACTTTTTACATCTAGTACTCAAATTGTATTTCGAATCCTCTAGTGATATCCTATTAATGTAATACCCAAGAGATTTTAGTTTATATTTATTTAAATGAATACTATTTTTGATAGCATATAACACATAGAACATTTAGTTTAAATGATCTATAACATTATTATTTAAATATGATAATTATAACCTAGAAATTGGATTGGGGGATTAAATAATAGTAAATGAAATATAAAATATATGTGGAAAACATTCCTTGGTAAAATTTATTTATTACATCCAAATAAATATGAACTTAATTTTTAATGATAAAAATTAAATTATATATGGCTATGAATAATTAATGTTCAAAAGGTACTTTTCCTATACAAGTGGGTTTTTTTGATATTTTCTATATTTCATTTGAATGATAAATTACACTTATATAAAATAGTTATTAAATTGAAAAATTAATTTTTATATGTGAAAACTAATGTATAATCGTTCATATATTTTTTATAAATTTTTTATTAATCCATATAAAATAATTTCATTGTAAAAAGATATATTTTTTAAAAAACTTTTTTTAAGTGCATACTTTTTTTTATCTTGATAAATTAAAATAAATAATTTTGAGTTACTATTATTATGATATTTATTGATAATATATTGGATCAAATAAATTACCAAACATTTGATGGTTATTACCAGGCAAGGAAAGAGAATAGCCTCATTTATGCTTCAAAAAAATATTCTCCCAAAAACTGTTTTTATGAATTTTTTTGTGAATATTAGAATTGTTTTATTAGTTTCTTAAAAAAATTCTTTCGTATAATGAAAAAAATATTTGGATTTATAATATTTATATCTTTTAATTGTTATTTGTTTTTAGTTTTCAAAAATGGTTTATTTTTTTTGAATAATGAAAAATATCATGTTTTATATATACCATAACATGTATTATATCATCATCATGTAAGATTGATTTAATAATTCAAAAAAAATTTATAACAAATGAAAATTTATTTTAAATGTAAAATGAAGAATTAAAAATTTTTATTTTTCTATCACAAAGCTAATATTTTCTTTTTGGAACTTGATTTTTATTTTATTCTAATATATTTTTTTAATCTATAGTTTTAGTTGTGTGTTTAAAAGGGCCTATTTGGTTTGTGAATGATAAAATTTTAACACAACATTCCTTTTTTTATTATAATCCAATTAAAGTCATGATAATTAATAATAATCCAAATTTTAGTGTATGGTCATTTTTAAAATTAATGTTGTTATTTTTCCTAAAAATGATTTCTTATTGTATTTTTTGACTAAAATTAAAATTAATCTCATCCCCATTTGGTAATTGAATCATAGAAAATTGAATAAATATTTGGAGTTAGTGTATATATATTTTTAAATATATCTCTTTTTTCTTTTTTTTCATATAATTAATTACCTACGAAAAATGTTTTTCACCATGGTATGGATAAAAATGGTAAAAGATGGGGTTAACTTAACTGACAAGGCCTCAAATGTCTCTAAGTGTGTCTATATATAATATTTTTAGTATATTATAACCTAAAACTATATAATATTTTTTTGGTTTCGTTGATAAAATTATGACATGAAAATGATGATAAATTATTTTAAATTTCTTAATATTACTAATAGTGTCACTCCCATAACTTATAAATGGTTACATTAAATCACTAATTTTTTCACAATTACATCAATATAGCTCACTTTTTTTCGCAAATAACTTACCCACTATCCTTTTCATATCAAATGTGTCCTCATCTCCTAAAAATACCCACCATAATAGACTTAATTTGTATTCCCATGAGGTTATTTGGGGATGAGGTATATGCCCTAAACGAATTCTATAAGTTTATTACTTATTCTACATCTTTCTAAATTTATTCTAACCACTATAACATAATTATATTTGTGTCTTATTTGTACATTTTTATTATTTTATTGATGTGAATAATATTTTCTGCTATGTATCCATCATATGGGAAATGAAAACCTCACTTGTCCACACATGTGGACTACAACCTCCATGAAGCGATGTGCCTCATTTTTCATCACTATCTCATATCGATAGTTAAATTACAATTAAAATGGATATATATTATATTAATTATACAATTCCAATTCTAGAATGATATGATATTTTTTAACCTGTTACCTTTCCATCTGATTGATAATGATAATGTCTCATGTCCCTTTGTGTGGACTACCTACAACATTTTTTATTTTTAGAATACAAAAAAATTATTTGGTTAAGTGGGTACCATCCAAATGAAATAAAATTTAACTGAAAAACCAAAACATTCAATTTACAAAATTATATTTCCAAACCCAAATAACATTTTTAACTATTTTCACTAAATTAAATTCAAACCACAATCATGATGAACAAAAAGTTCCTCAAATTTATGCCTCGATCTTAGTTACCCATTGATGTTTGATCGCTTTCCAAATATCATAATGATGTCACCGAAGTGCCACTACCATCATAGATTCTAACATACAAGAAAAACATTATCCTTTGAACTTCTATCATAGACCAATCATTTTAGTCATTGATAATCATTGATCACCATCCCAAAAAGATTACAAAATCCCACTCAATAAGAGGAAAAAATAGCTCAACTCCATCATAATATAAATAATTCATATGTAAGACTAATTGTATTTATATAATTATGTGTTTAATTTTTCATGAAATCCTTATAAAAATGGTTTTAAAATTATATTAAATGTATAAACATGAATCTTTAATCATTTTTAATACTTTTAGATGATAAACCATGACACTTTTGACAACTTTAAACCTACTTAAGGTGTATTAATGGTAAAGGAACGAACATCCACCACAAAACTGATATAATTTAATAAATATAGTAACTAAAATAAACATGAAACTAAATTAAATAAAAAGGGATAATAGAAGATGAAAAAATATGAAATACTTTTTAGGTAACTATATAATTAACATAATTTTATTATTCAATAATGTAAAAAGTGTATGCTGCAAGTAAGGAATTGAATTAAGTGATCACTAATCTCAGTTTACCTTCTTTATTACTTATGACACTTTCACCACATGTTCCCTTTTTTTGATGTATAGACTTCAAAATAATTTTTTTATCATCAATTTCATATAATTATAGTTTTTTATTATATATTTAATTTCTAATACATAAATGTTCATTTGATTCATGTGATACTAAATTTGAAAGTTATTTTTAATTAAAAATTTTATATTATGTCTCTTACATGTCCATGTTCTTAAATTTGTTTAAAAAAAGTTCATATTTTCATTAAAATAATTTATAATGTTGTTTTAATTACCATTTAATTTTTTTATAAATTAGTAAAAGGATCATTTAAGACAAATTATATGAAACAAATTTTATTTATCTATATATTAAGAATAATATTTTATTACTATTTGACACATGAACATCTTTTCTCGTCATTAAAGTCATTAATTTTAATCAAGATTAATTTAATTGTTTTCATTCTTTTTAAAAAAAATCATATTTCCATTATTCTTGTGAATTTTTATTTTCAATATATTTCAAAACCAAATGATATTTTTCATTAATGTTATATAGAAATGTAAATTTCATTTACATATGGTTTCAAATTATTTTTTACGGATTTTATTATGAAAAAGTGAAATAAAATAAATGTTTCCCCATGATAGTGTACATGGGAATTATATATAATCACAGATGATCCTGATATAATTAATTATTATTGGTTAGAATAATATATCTCTCAAATGAATTTGATATTTATTTATCCATTGAACAATAAAATGATAGAGATAAATTTATAGCTTACTATAGTGGATATAACTGACATTCAATTATTTAAAATTGTGTTAATACGAGTGAGAATGGGTTATGAAAATGATTCTAAAATGTGCATAAATTTTTATTCTATGATTATGTTTAGTTTAGATGGAAATATAATGAACTAAAAAAGAAATAATGATCAATTTTATAAGTGAAATGTTTTTCCAAGGAAAATTACTTTCATGGATTCTCAGGTTTCAAAAATATTTTTTATGGTTCTTCAATGTTCATTATAAATTTTATAGTTTTAAATTTATAAATGTTTGGTCTTATCTTGTGATTATAATTTTTTATATGGTAAATGTTTATTATAATGAGGCTAACATTTTAATGGACATTAATGTGTTTCACCAGACTAACCTAAATCATTTATTGTCACATCTCTTACTAAGTATTTTTTGGATTGATTCATGTTTTAAAATGTTTTTAATAGGGTCTAAGGATGCATATAAATTATATAAAACCCAAATGGGACACATCATAAATAGATTAAATGTTTCTTAAATGAAACAATAGGGAAAACATATTAACCTATTTTATTAGAAAAAATATTTACCCTATGTGGAAATGTCCATAATATTATGTAATGGTTTTCCTAAGTCTCTAATGCTTTAAACATAAAATATCATATAAATGTGAAAAATGTGAACTCCCTATTAAAAATAATATAATAACATATTAGTTATATAGTGGTGTGTTATAATTGGTATGAGAGAAATGGTTAAGATAAATCTAGTGGTTAATAAGTTACCAAATGAGGAAAATTTAGGTGTTTTAGAATCCATCATGGGTTAATAAGTCTAAGTTTGATCATTAATTTATTGTAATAAACACCCCCAAGAGGTTTTTGTAATGGGATTTCATGGTGACTAAGTTTATTTTTGGGGAATTTTATTGGGATTTAGGAAGAATACATTAGTGAGTTATATAGATAACAAAAATATTTATCATGTTAAAATCCATTAAGAATATTTGGGATGGATTTCATCATATTGAGGTTAAAATGTGTAGATAGCCATTATTTTTAATATGTTATTTAATTTTGAGGAAGTTATATTTTCTTAAGAAAATGAATTTTCATTTTATGGGAACATTATATGATTATGGTGAATTGAAAATTAAGGCTGGTACGAGAATTTATGTGAGGAATAATGATTGAGTAATATTTTGTATGAATATATTCTTTTAATGGAGATTTATGGTGATTCCTGTTATTTCTGGAATGAATTTTTATATTTTAAAAATTATATTATTAGAGTATATATATTTTTATTATGTGACCTTTCAAGTATTTAATATTGTTTATAGATAGTTTTTGGTTGACCATGGATGAAAATGTGATCAAATCTATTTGGTATTATGTTTTTGATTTTTTGGACATATTTTGAAGAGTTATAAGGTTAGTTATTTATAGATTCATTTAATTGTAATTGTTTGTAGATGTTTTGGATATTTAATTAATATTTCATTTTACAAGGGTATATTTATAATTGTTCTATCCATTTTTGATTTTGTAAATGTTTAGAAATAGTAAAAATAACTTTTCATCCTTTTATGAATCTTATGGTCTGCTTAATGTTATTTCCAGTACTTTATGCATGAAAAATTCATCATTTATATTTTATAATATGATTAAAAGTAGAAGGGGAATAATTAGCATAAGAAAAATTGAACAAATAAAATTTATAAATAAATCAAGTAAGTATATTTTCTCATGTTCTTAATATTATTGGTAATATATGTCCTTGAAAAAAATGAACACAATTTATTCAAGTCTTAGGTGAAAAATAGAACCCAACTCTCATGGTATTCTTTTCAGAACTCATTTACTAATATGAGCCTCAATATATTAAATGTTTTGTTTAAGAAATATTTAGTAAAAGATAAGTTTCATTGTAAAATACTTTAAATTAATATTCATATCAAAGGGATATTTAATCTATATTTCCTTCTACTAATGTATATTTATCTTCCAATCTTTGGAATTGATTTGTAAAATTGTTTCAATCCATTATTCGTTGGACAGAAAATAAAATTGTGAGGTTGGAAGTTTTTTATGTGGGGAGAATGTGACACCCTAAGATTTAATTTCATATTAATTTAAATGAATATTGTGTTTCATAGTGTCTACCACTTGCAATTTTAAGATTTATTGAATTGTAACATCAGTACTTAAAAATTATTCCTACAACATCTCTATTTTATTGGTACGTATGAATATGATTATCCATTATTATAAATATATTTACAATTGTCTTCCAATTAATCTTTTTAATTAAATATTAGTAAATAATTAATGAATTTTGAATGATAATAATTAAATCATATAAGGTTAATATAAGTTAATGTTTAAACAAGACATTTTTCTAAAAATCCGGTTTTCATTAAATTTTATATGTTTTGTTACAAAGAACAATTATAGTTATTTATTGTATTATAATTATTGAAAATTAATTTTTATACCTGAAAACTAAATTTTAAATAGTTATATATTGATTATTTTTTTTAGAAATAACCATTACATCATCTTATGGTAAAAGAACTATTTTTTAGAAATATATATTTAATTTTTCAATGTATTTTTATCATAATTAGTTAGATTAATAACAATTTATTAATTATTTATAAAAAAATTATTGATTATATATTTAATCAAAAAACAAACAATCATCTAATGGTAATAACTAGAAATTGAAGTAGAATTGAGTCATTTTATTCTTTGGAAATAATTTTTTTTTCTGAAAATGGTTTTTATACATCTTGTAAACTTTTATTATAATTATTTTATATAAATTTAAGAAATTTTATGTTTTAAAATTAAATTATTTTAAGAGTTATCATATCAAATCCGTGTTATGGTGAATTATTTGTATTTTTTTTAAATGGTTGATTTTTCAGTAAATAGTGAAAATATTGTTTTTAAAAATACTGTAACATTTTTGATATTGTCATGATTAATTTTAAATTTAAAAATTCAGAAAATATTTTCAATTAAATATATTTTTATGGACTAAAATAAATCATTTAAAAAGATCATTTTTATTATTGGGAACCCATGCTTGAATTTTATAACGGAAATTATTTTATTCAAATTAAAATCTACTTTAGGTTCTTCTAATTTAATTGTGTTGTTGGAAGGTTCCATTAAGTTCTAAAATAATCTAAATTTCATCTAACATTAATTTTTCAAATTGAAAAATAATTAAATTCTTATGAATCAATAATTATAAAATTTTTAGTGTAAAATAATATTTATAGATAAAACGTGTTGTTTTTTAAAAATAGGGTTTCGATATATTTTGAAAATGAATATTAAAAGTAATTTCCTCCATTTTCAAAATTTTAATACTATAAAAAATGATTCAAAAATTTTAATAAACATTTACCAATTTGGTAATAAGGTGCATTTTCTTTTTTTTCATATAAATTAATTACTAAAGTAAACAAAATTCACCATTTTATGGGTAAAACGGGTTATTGAAGGGATTAAACTAGGGGACAAGGGTTCAAATATAACCAAAAATATCTAAATATGGTTTTTAGTGGAATATTACCTTATGTGATATTATTTTATAAATTGGGTTTCCTTGATTAAACTTTCACAGGAAAATGAATTTATATTATTTGGAAATTCTTAATATTTACAAGTTTATTTATCCTCTATCTTATAAAGGGGGACCTGACTAAGAATTTGAATTATTATTAATTTTAATGTAATCCAAATTAGGTTGAGTATGATAGAAAAATAAGAAAATTAAATAAAAAAATATAAAACTATAAAAGAAAAATCATTAAAGGTTATAAGAAGCAGAACTATATTTACATGCCAAATCCATTCTGATAAGCTCTTCTTTTATTTGTTCATTAAAGTGTCTGTCGAACATCTCTTGTCATATCTCCACACACATTGAGCACTCTATACCAACCAAAATCTACCAAAATCACTCTCTAATTCTCATAACCATGTATTATATGTCTATATCTCATCAAAAAATCAATCCTATATTGCTTAAGGTTTTTCCAAAGAAGGTACCTGAGGAGGAGGTATAATCCCTAACCTAACCCTTTTATGATTATTTCTTCTTCCAAATCCTTATAAATCTATTCTAATCATTACAGAATGATTAAATTTGTATATTATATATAATTAAATTTTATTATGTTGATGTAACAAATATCTTCTACCTCTTTTATATCATATGATATATGATAATATCACTCGTGTGTACTTACAGACTACAACCAACATGAAGAAATGAGTTTCAACTTTCATCATCAACTTATAAGGTTAGATTAAATTATGGATTAAATGAACATATTTAATATTATTTATATAATTATGATTCTGAAAGGTTAAGACATTACAGACCTTCTAACTCATCTGTCAGGCTGAAAATGACAATGTCTCTCAACCATATATGTGGAACACCACTTCTAAGAAGTGATTCAATTTTTTTAATACTGACTCACTTGGATAGTTATAACGATGGAACTAAGGAATATATATAATATTACTAATATATTTATTTTTTTAAAAAAATTATTATTTTATATAATATATTTTTCGCACATAGAATAAAATTAATACATCATTCATGAATATGTATAATCTACCATCTCTGTAACACCCCATGAGTTTAAAAAGGATAATTATGTTCGATATCATATATGACATGCAACAAAAAGCTTAAATGTCCATGAAATATTATTAAAACTAGATAAATGTTTCAATTAAATTGTAAAGTATAAGTAGTAAAAACCAAATAATTAAATTTATATAAAGGTCCTAATCAATACATATAAATTGAATAATATTTATTAAATAAACATTCCATTTTTAGTAAAATTATATAATTCATAAAAAACCCCCTTCCTTTAAAAATTATTTTTTCAATTATTAATATAATATAGTATTTAATCATTTCACACATTTAGTAAATTTAATTGATAAAATAAAATCCATTTTTGAAATAATCATATAAATATTATCTTATGGTTAGATTTCAAAAAATTTACTAAAATATTGGTTTTACGATGATTAGTAAAAATCGTATTTTTATTTAAAACAATATTAATATCAACAATTTAAAAAGATAAATTTCATTATAATATTATTTCAAAGTAAAAATCAGTATCTTATATTATTTATAATCCAATTAAGTCCATTGGAACCAATTTTATTAATTAATTTAGTATAAAAACAATTTTTATACATAAAAAGCGTTTTTATTATGAACTATTTTATTGTGTGTAATGTATTTTTATCATAATAAATAAAATTGATAAATATTATTGAATTATTTAATAATATATATAAATATATATATATTATATTCAATGACATATTTTAACATTCCTCTAACATTTTTTATTCATGGTATAAAATAAATCAAATTTTATACTTCCAATAATATTTTTCAGAAAAATTGTTTTCATTATGTTTTAAATTTTTTATTAAAAATTAATTTATATCACTTATAGGAATTAAATTTTTAAAATTTGATTAAATATTTTAAATTTTTAGGTTCAAAATTGGTAAATAATTACCTTTTTATAAATATGGAAACTAACCGTGGTAAAAGTTCTCACCTTGGGAACGGGTAAATCTTGTTAATATAGGTTAAACCTAAGTGATAATTTCAACATTTTTCATATTAATTCATATTGGATGAAGTTAAATTTAACCGTATCAACCTATGATATCAATATAATTGATTAAGGTATTATCTTCCAAAAAAACGACCTATATAATATTTGAATCCAAGATAGTTCCAGTATGGCACATTGTTAGTTTTTAATATCTCTTTTATGTTCAAATGGGAAAAATTAAGTAGTGAATGAATAATAATTTTAATTCCTTGAATAATGAATTTTTTTCTTTTCACATATATATAATTTTTAGTGATTAAATAATTACATGAAATTCTTGTGCAACGTTAATATAAAATTTATCGAATTAATAGAAAATTAAAATAAATGATTTCAAAAATATGAACGGAAATTTAATTTTAGTGATCTATATTTTTCCATGATTTTAATATATAAATATAACAAAATATAAATATTTAAAATGATTATATTTTAATTTCTTCTATTTAATGGTTTTATTAACGTCAAACTAAATGAATAGTTCCAGAATTGACATTAATGATATTTTATGGAAATAATAATATATTTAATTATTCAAAAATTATAAAATTATATAAATAGTAATATTAGGATCATATATGTTCTGTGATGAAATATTTTACCAATTTATGAGTCCATAGTAACCACATAATTAAAATTATCACCCTTTAAGAGTGAAAATGGTGTCTCTGTGCTAAGTTCAAACTTGGTTAGTTAAGAGATTAAACCAAAAGATAAGGTTCTAAAATGAACATTAATATATAAAAAATATATTTATTAATTATTTTACAACCATTTACTATCATATAATTTAATATATGTCCATTTGGATTTTTTTTATAATGACTTTATTATTAATTAATCATTTATGAAATTCCACAAGTGTCAGTCACCTCAATTATAAAAGAGCACCACCTCCCCCAGTTCATTACACCATTCAATACATATATCTTTCCCATAACCTAAAAAATCCATTATAAACTTCGTTTTATGCATTATAGGGGTTTTTTATTCCCAAAATAGAAATCCTAACATCCTTAAGAGGAGATGTAAAATAGTTCCTTCAAAGAAGAGGAAATCTCCTTAACTGATCACTTTCTTTTAACATAGTTATTAACACCTCTAAATATGTTTTATGTATCATAAAAAAATAATTTTACTATAACAAAATATTTTTATGATTTTTAAATCACTATTATCCATCCAATTTCTTATTAAATATGAAATGAAAGTATCACTCGTGCGAACATACGACTTACCATCTCCAAATAGTGATACAATTAATCTTCCACCAACCTATTTCATTGATGGTTATTATGATTTTTTTAATTAATATATATTAATATTATTAAATAAGTATTAATTGCTAATTTTAAGATCATGTATAACATCTTACCTTCCAATCCGTTTGAAAACAATAACGTTGATTGTATGTACGTGTGAACTACCACCTCCATGAAGCGTTCTGAGTTGTATCTCATTTAAATTTTTATTAGATTGTAATAATGATATATTTAATTAATATATATTTTTTCTATGAAATTATAATGATTATATAAAGTTAAATTATTATTTACCATTATTTTGATCCATATATTTAAAAGTGAAAACAACTTCGATGTGTAGGTATGGCATACTATCTCCATGAGAAGTGTAATTAATTTTTCTATATATACATTCTATGTATGAATATAAATATATAAATAATTAATAAATTTGATATTTAAATCATTATTAGAACTCTGGGGATGATGTAAACATTATAAAAGTACAAGTACTATAACTACATAGCTGAAATAACTATGACAATTGAAATAGTTAATACCCAGAAATGATAATTTTAACAAATAATTATTGATAAATTGGTTTTGAAAAGTTATAAATGGAACATTAATAACGTTATATTTATATAAATTATTCAATTATATCATCATTATTAATTTTAATTTATTATATATGATTTTATTTTGTTTTTTATGCTTGTGTAACTCAAGTAAGGGTTTATCATCTCAAATTATCCTCTTTGGGATACATATTTTATCATGAACATATATTATTTTATGAGGTGTATTTATACCGAAATTTTAATTGTCATATCATTATAATATATATTTTCATAATATTTTATGTTTAATTTGGAGTTATTTTTTATTGGGCTTATGATTCAAATACATCCAAAGAGGTACGGGTTTTATGTTGCAATATCATTTTTTATCAGGATTATTTATGATTATGTTATGATAACAAAATATAATGATCAATATCTAATGAAACTAATGATTTTTATTATAACACGTTATTTTCTATAAACAACCTATTTTCATTTAGTTTTTCTTTATTAATATACTCGAGAGACAAAATGAATTTTTTTAAGTAAAATATGACTTTATTTCTATCTTCGGTTGAAAATAATTTCACTCCAATGTCTATGTTTTCTAAAAATGTTTTCAAAAATATTATCAATATTCACCAACTATTATTAAAATTCATTTTTACCCAAGACTGATTTTTAAAAAAAATATTTTAGAAGGAATTCTCTTATCGTTTTCCAAAGGATGTACTTTTTGACCTTTTACAAAAATGTGAATGGAATATATTCTATTAACTTATCTGGAATGAACAGAATTTTCCACAATAATGAACATAATATATTTTAAGTAGTTCTATATATGTTTCTAAATATATTTTAATTTAAAGGGTTTCTCATAATATTTTGTAAATTTATAGTTTTTGAAAAGTGATTCTCAAAGTGGAAAGAATATTTTCCCCGAGAACTTTTTAATAAACATATGATGGAAATTATATTCATAAAAGACAATAAACTTTTATATCATATATGATTTAATGGTGATATTATCCAAGGACACTTCATTATTATTTTTCCAATGGTTTATGATTATCATGAAATGTTATTTGTGGAATCTTTTTCTTTTCAACAGGTTATGCTATGATAAAATATTTTTGAACTCCATTTCTATTCATGGGTTATGAATTGATTAATGCTTTATGACCTTTTACAATGAAAATATATGATTTTCCTCAAGGTATGGGAGGTATTAAATTTTTTATAACTCTAATTCATTTAATAAAGTTAAATATGTCATGTGATAAATAGAGTTATAATGGGGAACTGACCTAAATCAATAGGGGATTCATTCCACAACGATAGTCCTAGGAGGGAAAGTTGACTGCTACAAAGATTTAGGGAGTGAACCAAATAAAATATGATAGTACATTAAGTGATCCTTGACTATTAGGAAAATTATTTTCTAGACATATGTGTATTCCAAAAATCGATGTCATGTTCCGTTTTTATACTCCCACGGCTCAAGTCTATTAATTCGTATATGAATCATGTCTTATGAACAAGAAATATTTATTCCATGACTCAACATTAGTATCCATGATATTCATGGTAAGATTTTAAAATATTAAACTCATTTTCTCATATCTTTATTATCTTATTATTCTCAAGTATTCATTGGTATCTCCATTTTTTATGTAAATTGATCATCAAAGATCACCATTTTTATGCTTCCTTTTTCCCAAGTTATAGAGAAATAAAAAAATAATGATATGTCTAATAAGTGTTATAATTATGAATATATTAGTGGGATACGATGTAATACACTTATGAACCAGTTTTTTATGTATCCATTTTACAAAAGATTCTATAACATTATGATTATAGCACATATTGTTATATTATGTATTAAATATTCATCTAAATAGTTATTTTATCTCTGTATGAAAATTATGGGTCACTATAATTTGTATTAGAGTAGGGTTTAGGTAAACATTATAGACTAGTATTGTAGAACAATAGTGAAAATTTTGGGGGTACTCTATGTAAATTATAGCAGCCTAATGTTTATGTAAGGAAGAGATTAGGTGGTTTTCCTTGAAATACATCTACATCTGGATATTAAATGTGGAAGTAGTTTTTGGAATGTATTCCTCTATTGGAAATAATCAATAATAACGTTTTTGAGTATATGTCCTACATTATTCAGGTTCAAGGTGATTTTTCCATATTTTTCACCTAGTTTAACACTCTTGGGGGATATTCATGTGTTTATTTATAATTTCATTACAACCCATTATGAATTATTTGAATAGATGTTGGTCATGAATGACCTTCATTAGTCCTAAGGTGTCAAAGATTGAAAAAAAGTCTAATAGATTTATACATCATGTAAATAACTTTTTATGATTCCTAACTGTGACTATATTTTCTAACACTATGAATTTCTATTTTGTCAATGGCTCGAACCATGAGGATTTCTGTTAACATAGATGCATAATGGAATGATTATCCTAATGAGGAAAAAAATGAAATGAGATTTTGATAAAAAAACCATATCATTATTCATAATCAGCTATCACATTATATAATTAAAAAACATAGTGTGTGTTAGTTTCATAACATCCCTAATGAGAGAATGATGGAGTTTCATGAACACCGTAGAGTAAAGAACATTCATCTTTATACATCTTAAGAATGTGGGAAGAAGAACTCAAGTAAATGTCTTTAAGTAATGGGAAGATGTTTTTGTATGTAAATTAAAGGAATATATCATGTAATTTCAATGAAAAAATGAATAGTTTGATGGAGGAAAATGAATTCTGCAATACAGTACCATTTATAGTTTAATGAATCATGTATTGGGAATATGGGAATTATATGAGGCAACTACCTAATACAAGGTTGACACCTAAACCAAGGAAGGAACTATGAAATAATAATCTTAAAAGATAAATGACTTATGTTTTTGGGTATTAGTATTCACGAATTGTAAAAATGGTATTTTGGGTATAATAATCATGAAACATCTAATGATTTTTCCAATGTATCTCTCTTTAAGGATTGGAAAATTATATTTAAAAAAACCAATAACTAAAAAATGTGAAAATATTTAGCTAGGATAATGAGATTATTGAAATTAATGGAATAGTATTGGATACTCTGAAATTAGTTAGTGATTTTATGATAATATTATTTAGGTCATCTTGGTTGAATATTATTGAATTTTTTGGATTTATGGAGTATTTTCATTGATCAATGATATTTTCTAAGTAATAATTATTATATGAATTTTGTAATGTTTTTATGTGAGGTGAACATTGGATTATAGATACCATCATTGGTTTATTTTATTAAGGTTTATCCTATTTTAAAATGATTTGACACCTATTTTGAGGTTTTATGATATGCTGTTTTGAGTTTATTTGAATCATTTCCTAAGTTTTAGGAATAATACTCTATTTAGGATTAAATAGACCATTGGGTTAATATATAATTTATTGATAAGTTAATTATGGTCAATTGTATAATAGTATATAGATAATCTTGATAGATGAGTAGTGATTTATTGACAATGTCATATTTTCAGAGATATTTATGGTCAATAAAAGGATAACTATTTAGGATAGTATCTAAATTTTAATTCATTATAATTTTGTGATTATTAAAACATTACTATCATATAAATTGATTTATCATAATGTTAAGGATATTTTGGGAGAATATTCATTGGGTTTAGGAATACGTAATCTATATTTTTAACAAGTTATTATTTCATAAGAATGAAATTAATTTTTTTTGGATATAATAGGAAAGGTATGATATCACCATTATAGTTATAATTTTTTATTTGCAGGTTAATGAGTAAATTTTGGATTTAGGTTTGTGTTTAAAATAATCCATGTGGATCCCTTGCTGTTATTCTGGATATTTTCTAGTTGAATGCTTTATTTCAAGGATTATTCATTTTGAGAATTATATTACCTTGGGATAACCATTCTTTTCTGGGCTAATCCCTAAAGACTATAAACATATCTTGATATAGTTTTTTGGTCCCTTATAAGTTGATTTTAGTGCTTCTAACATGAAAAATTCAACTTCAATACTCATCATTTTAGAGTGATAGATTAGATTATGGTAAAAATAGATTAAAGGATGGAATTATACTTTTTATGTAATAATATTTCCTTGTTTTATTATTCTATATGATTAATGAGTTTCTAAACACTAGGAAAGGTATCTTAAAACAAAAATATTTCTCTATTACCTTTAATTATTTGGAATTCATGGTCTTTTTCACACATCATCGATTTATGGTTGTGTGGTTGTTCAATATCGCATGATCGTTCACTTTATTGTGATCAATTTTCTATATCAATCTACATCATTATATGCACATTATTATTTTCCTTCTTCTCAATATATTCACTTTCTACTAATGTACTCTTATCTGGAATCTTATATATGTGTTATTTCACATGACCTTCATATTCCTCTTTCCCTATTTTATAAGGATGTTTTGTTAACCATTTTTATGATGTGGGTTTTCAATTAAAAAATTCAAATATTATAACGATAATTACCAATAAAAAGTTTAATTTAATTTCTTGGACTTATCTTGTTTATTCCATTGCTGAAATCTAGTGTTTTAGGTGTTCTGGGAGGTCAAGGTGACTTTTCCCCGACACTTTTCCACATTTCCCATTGTGTGATTACTGTTTCCAGAATGGTGAGACATTTAATAGTAGGTGTTATAGTGCTTCCCTAATGGTGATCCATCTAAAAGAAGGTGCTACAATGATTCAAGAATTGTGATACATCTAATCGGAGGATCTACAATGTTTCCAGAGAGGTGAGGCATCGAACGGTTTGTGGTACAATGTTTCTAGAATGGTGATCCTCTAACAGTAGGTGCTATAGTGTTTCCAGAATGGTGACACATCTAACAGTGGGTGATAAAGTGTTTCCAAGATAGTGAGACATCTAACCTTAGGTGATACGATGTTTCTAGAAGGGTTAGTGATATAATGGAATGTGTTATAGTGTTTCCAAAATGGCGATTCATTTCCAACATTTTTTGAAATGTCCATATTTTTCTAGATTTCCCCATTTTTTCCTTTTAAAAACATTATTCTATGTAAAATTACTTGAAACCATATTTATGAGGATTTTAAGCCATTTCAAGGGATATAAATCATATCATTTATCTTCTAAACATTTTGATACTTTTAATTGGTCAAATCATGTGGTCTAATGTGATCCACATTAATGTAAATTTTAAGACATTTCAAACCCCATTAGTCTTGGATATATTCCTTAAAAGTTGGGAACCTTCTCTTATTTCAGTATTTCATCTTTCTCTCAATGTGAGTTACCCTGAGTCAGTCTTCCCTTAGTACTGGTGTGATTGAACTTTAATCCTTGAATCATTTCCCCTTGAAGTTTCTTCCTGCTGCATGCACACACCCTGTTTTGTTGCAACCAAGAAGTGTTGATCCTTATTTCATATAAGGATTGTTATAACATTGTGTTCTGGGATCCTCAATCTATTTTCTCCCATGTATCCTTTCCATGTAATGGACTATGATGTCCAATTTTCTAAAGGATACTTATTCAGTGTTGTTGATGTGGTTGGGCCCCATTATCCTTGGGTGAATGCAATCATTGCGGGAGAGGTGATCGTGATCTGTTGTTATTGGCCCATTCTCATGAAAAGAACATTGAAAACCATTTGATGTAGGGGATTCGTGATTAAAAATTTTTCATACATGTAGTAGTATAATTATCATGATTTATCCCACTGAATCACAATGGAATTGACATAACAAATATTCAAATCAGATTAAAATAATTGGTATCGATCATATATTGTTGCCTCTTGATTTTATAAATAGTATGATATCTATGCATTGATGTATATAATGTTTTTCTTAATGTATATTGATGAAGAATATAAATTTGAGAAAAATTGTAAATTAATTGGATAAATATAAATATGTATTTTAATGAAGCCTGTTGTGATTGTAATTTGATATTAATCAAATTATTACAGAGGATCATGTTTAATTGAATTGATTGATAAATAGGAATCATGATGATGCTTGTTGATTAAAGGCATGTCAAATTAATTGTTTAATTAATTTGTGATAGCTATTATAACTTAATTTTTAGGTTTCCCATAGTTGAAACCTACAAATAATGAATCTGCTAATTCAAGATGGTTTGAAGAACCTATTGATTGATAAAATATAATTCTTGGTATGGTTCTGAGTTACCATCTTGCTTATAATGGCCAAAAGCCATATGATTTGGATCTTTGAGTTCTCATTATATATCAAGGATGGATGCCTTATTTAAAGTCCCATAGCCCAGTTTATATGATGTTTGTTTCTTACTGCTTGTGTTATTTTGTGAGCATGGGATGGTTGAGTTTGGAAAGATGTTCTGTTATATAGGGTAGGGGGCCCAGTGGTTGTGGTTGAAGTTGATGGCTAGAGTGGCGAGATACATTGGTTTAACCAAATGGGTGTTGGGGAGGACAATAATGATGATAAAAAGTGTTGATGTTGGGCTTACATTTTTTTTCTTATTGGATACTTGTATTTGTTGATCATCTATACTTTTCCCATTGATTAAGTCAAATGGTCTTTTTTATCCTCGTTCCAAATAGGCAAAGACGTACGGTCAATGCCATGTGCTTTCTGTAATTTTCTTCTTCAGGAAGGATGGTTTTGTGCTCTAGATATGGGTGGAAATGACTCAGAAGGTAGTTCATCTACTAACCGTGTTTGGACCCTTGTGTTTGGTATCATAGAATGATTTCATAGAAAACCTAGAAATATAGAATAATTTTAATTTTATTAATAAATGATTGAATAAATGGTTATGAACTCATGAGGTTGGATATTTTTCGGATGAAATATGGTGGTAACATCTGAGGATCCATGGACTCAGTGTGGTTATTCATGGAGGTCATGGGACCTTGTTAGAGTTATAATGTAATGTAATGTCGAAATGTGATTGGTCAATTAATGGTTAAAGAATTAATTAATATAAACTGAAACAGATTAAAAGGGACATGATGAATGAATTAATCTCTTTAAATGGTTGTCTGCCTAATGGATATCTAGGCATATAAGTGACAGTAGGGAGTTCGTGAGACATTATATGTCATTGTTTCCAAGGCTAGGTCTTTACCATAATGTGGTTGTGATATATATTATATCATGTAATATTTTGTTTCTATATGCTACCCCACCTTGTCAGTTAGGGAGACTGACAACCTGGGGATTCTGACCCCAAGGGGGTTTTTTCCCCAACATCTATGTGGGAGGATGGATGGTTGACTTCCCCCTTTCTCCTTTCTCTCTTCTCTTGGAAGTTACATGTGCATGTATAATCAATGATCAGTTTCTCCATATATGTGTGTAGAGGGCCGTAATGCCTTATTCTTATTTCACACAAATATATTCTGTATATAGTTTTCTATGGACTACTATAGGTATAATATGTATAGGCTGTGATGGTTAGAGGATCCTTACTCGCTGCAGGGGTATTAGTGTCTTGAGGTATAATACCCAATGTATGATACACATTATGTGGGTTGTGGTGGATCCCAGAAACTACCATGTTTCTTTTGGTTTTTTGGATGGTGTGGTGTTTCTCTCAAGAGCCTATGGGAAATAAATTGTGTTTCACAAGGTTCATGTGGTGGTTCTATGTCCAGGTATCTTTAGGTTATAATTTTTTTGGACAGATATGGCTTAGGACGTGCGATTTTGGGGAAAAGTACAAAAAAAGTGGGGAAGTGGAAGAGAGGTACCCTTGATCTTCGTTATTATTTTACATAATATTTTATACAATACATAGTGAGAGTATCCATTGTGAGGTAGGTAAAATAGTATACATGTTTAGGTGATGTGTTATTTTCACTTGTTTTCACAATACATTCGCATGATTTCAGTAAATTTACACAAGAGGTGCTGGGTAGGATCATAATAAGTATATTGTTATAATCATGATATGTTATATAAAATATTCTCTAGGTCAATTGGATCATTTTGGAGATCAAGTAGGTTACTACAAGATTACATGTTTTGTAGGAGCTGTTTGGGATTTTTGGTAACTGATGTTTTACATTCGATTGATACTTGTAGGTTTTCCTTCCAGTTGTATGAGTTATGGCATTACATTACATATTTGTACTTGGATTTCCATTTATACCATAGTCATTTATGGAGTTGGTTGGTGTCTGTATTATCCCAGCCTTTCGGATGTGTTCTCTAAGAGGGCAATTCCTCCCATATATGTTCTTATTATACCCTTTCTACTAGTCACCAACTCACGCCTATTAGAGCTGGGGCTTAGGGGTCATTATCTCACTTCTAACATTGGCAGCCCAGGAGGGATGCACTTTGTGGGGAGGGGGAATTCGACGGAGTGGTATTAAATGTTTAGTTGATGGATATGATAGACTGGGGAATTAGGCATAGGTGAGGTTTCATGGGATGGTTGGGAAAAAGGGTCATCCAGGTTTAGCAAGTGCTATAAGTACTGGATACTAGCTGAGACATTTGTATTTAGGTATCCATATGATTAGAGGAACATACCTTTAAGTTTACAATGGCTACTAAATGATGTTATTTTGGTTGAAGGGTAAAGACTTGGGAAGGGATCATGGATCATTCATCGTTCCACTTGTGTTTTAATTGGTATATCATTGAATAGGATAACCTAAAATTAATAAAATAAAACAATTCTTTATAGTTAAATTCTTCCATATTCTAGGATTATGAGTTTTAAATATTTTTCCTTTTAAAGCTATGTCTCATGGTCGACATCCTCGTCTGGTTCACACAAAAGATGTCCAGCAGAATGCGCTAGTATATTTACACATTGTAGAGTTTGACGATAAAGTTACTTGGACGTGGACACTCCGAGAGTTTTAGAACTAGAGTTTGCAGAAGTACAAGCGCTCCATTTCAGATGAAGTCATGGAAGATTGTTTGAAGAGGTTGAGATAGCATTTACTTTGTTTCATGCTTTGAAGGAACACTGGGTATAATTAGTTTTGACAATGGCTCTTGGCATAGTGAGAAAGTGGACATTCATATTCCTCATTTTCTGCGAGGACTTGAAAGTCTTGTTGGTGAAGTTCCCAGAGAATTTTAGAGCTGAGTTTCTTTCTTCTACCATTGAAGCAGCCAGTCCCCTAGAGTGGATTACCCTTAGGCAGGTAAGCATCAGTTCATGAGATTTAATGATCCATTTTCTAGAACTGTATGTGATATGCTTAGGACATGTTTCCAGATGAGGAGGCCATGGAGAGGAATTTCAAGGAGGCATTACATCTAGAGATTCAGTAACAGGTCACCATGTTAACGCTGACATGATATCTCGAAGATATGGCGAAGTAAAAGGTCATTGAGGGAACATTATCCAAAAAAGTATTATCATCAGAGTGGAGTCATCAGTATTCCTTGCGAAGAAGAGATATGGTCTGGGGTTCTTGGGTTTTGGGGCAAAAGAATGTTCAATCATCTGGGGGTTGGTCACATCCCTCAACATCTCATTTCTTTAGGGGTTTAAGTTATCATACCTATACCAAGGGATCATGAACATTATTTTTCTTAAGGAGGTTGATGTTATGAAAAAATATAGTTCCTGACCTTTGAAATTAGTCATCGTGCATCAGGTGTTTTGCTTTAGGTTCCTCTATTTAGGTAGTTTCAGTCGAGGTAGTAGCAGTTGGTTGCACTAGATTTGGATCAATAGAGAGTAGATGGGGTAGGTAGAGGATAGTATCAGGACACCCCCATCCTTAGAGAGAATAGTGTGGCCCTGGTGGTGGTATTCATCTTGGTCAAAGAGGTTTTTGTGATGTTCGTGGTCAGCTTCATGCTTTAGCATAACAAGCTCAAGGCAATCAAGATGTTGTTTGAGGTTCAATTTTCTTTTTTATATTTTTTTGTATTACACTAATCATTCATGAGAGACACACTCATTCATATAACTTACCCATTTCCATGCTTTGGGACTTGATGTAGACATAATTCATGTTCCCTTATTGTTGACTAATCCAGTTAGAGGTCAAGTTGACTTTCATGAAGTATGTATAGACAATGAGCTTGTGCGGGGGAAGAACCACTCTATGAGAGATTTCCAATGTTTACAGATACAAAAATATGATATCAAACTCAACATGGATTGGTTGTATTTAGTATAGAAAATTTTGGATTTCTTTCGGTGGCAGGTGGTGTAATTTGATACTGATGGAGAGATAGTAGTGTTTTTTGGTAAATGAGATGCTCTGATGGGTCAGAGGCATGTTCCTTTATTTTTACCCTTAACAGATGACCTAAGGTTGAGTTCATCAGAGGTCTAGCAGTCGGCGTTCCCTAGGGTTTTTGAAGAGTACCATGATGTCTTTCCAGATGAAGTTGTAGCATTACCACCTCGATGGGATATTAAGTTCCAGATCAAAATATAGTGAGGTGTGTCTCCTATCTTGATATATCTGTATAATATGGAACCTTCCAAGTTGTGAAAGAATCATACACATATCAATGGTCTATTTTAGTGCAGTTTTGTTCGGCTGAGTGTGTCACAGTGGGGTGAACTAGTTTTGTCTTTTAATAAGGCTGACTATATTTTGTGGTTGTGTATCGATTGTCGTCGATTGAATATAGTCACATTGAAGAATCGATATCCACTTCCATGTGTTGATGATTTTTTGATAAATTGAACGTTCCAATCTGGTTCATGAGGATAAACTTTTTGTCTAGGTATCATTAAATGTGTGTGGAGGATGACGATATTCCAAAGACTGCTTTCAATTGTCATCATGGGAATTGTGAGTTCTGGGTGATGTTATTAAATGTAATGAATTCTCTAGCGGTGTCCATGGTGATGTTGATCGATGTGTTCTATGAGTTATTGGATAAGTTTTTTGTGGTTTTGGTTGATGACATCCTTGTGTACTCCACATCCGAGGAGGAACATGCAAAGAATCTATGTGATTCATTGGGAGTTCTTTGTTGACAACAGCTATTTTTGATGTTTTCATAGTGTGCACTTTGGGATCAAGAAGTTTTCTTCTTGGGGATTTTATATCTTAGGATGGAGTAGATATAGATCAATCAAGGATAGAAGCAGTTGTGTCTTGAGAATCACCCTAGATAGTGGCATAATTGTGAACATCCATTGGTCTCACATTCTATGCTATGAGGCTCATGGACAATTTCTCTCTGGTTGTGACTCCATTGACATCGTTGGTCATGAAATATTAGGCATTCCTATGGACTGATAAGTTTCAGGCAGCATTATTGTTTCAAAAAGGGAAGTTGTTTAGTGATCTAGTTCGTTGTCTACCTGTAGAAGGAGTTTGGTTCAAGGTTGTATATAATGCTTCATGTCTAGGGTTGGGTTTCATTCTAATGTAGTATATATTGGTTGGATGATATAGTTATTAGTAGTTTCATCCCCATGAACGTAACTATTTTACATATGATGTTGAGCGTGTTGTAGTGGTGATTTCACTAAATTTGTTGATACATAACCTCATCGGCGAGTGATTTGTGGTTTTCACCAATAATAAGAGCCTGAGGTATGATTTCCCCCACTGTGAATTGAAATTGAGACTAAGTCAATGGATGGAGTTCTTGCTGGATTATGACATTGAAATTTCATATACACATGGTAAAGGGAATGGTGTATCTAATGAGATGATCAAGAAGTCACATAGTTATATATCGCGTGAATCAGGTGAATCCTAGAGGGTGATGGAATAACATTCAGTATTACATCTTGATGTGGGGATGTTTCGGGTAGAGGATGTCTTTTTCATATGATAGTATAGTCATATTTTTTGTAGTAGGTGCAAGATTCCTGGTTGGTGGATCTTGAGGTAGTGGTCTGGAGAGACTGAGTTCTTTGTGTCAAAGACCCTGAAGGTTGGTTTGAGGATGAACAACACATGGTGTTTTTTCAGGGAAGAATTTAAGTTCATTTAGTGGTGTGGGAGATAGTTCTCAAGGGGTTCCATAGATTGCCTTTAGTGGTACATATTGTTGTGAAGAAGATGTATCGGGCTTTGAGGAGTCAATTTTGGTGGCCTGGGTTGAAGCGTGTAGTTTTAGAGTTGTGTCTCGATGTTTTGTCTTCCAGAAGGTGAAGGCGGAGCACCTTGTTTTGGGTGTATTCATCACTTTTTAGAGGCATCTCCCTCAGGAGAGTGGTTATATGATTGTTGTGGTTTTCGTGTGGTATTCATTGTTCCCTTATAGAAGTGAATGGTCTCTTTTTTTGTGATGAGTTCCTTGAGAGGAACATTAAAAGGTGATTGTTTGGACCCCTTTTGTGTTTTCAATAAAGGTTCTTTTTTTTCTTGAGGTTGATGATGTTTTTATTGGTATATGATGTAATTTCTCAGACCTAGATGATCCATTCCATTGCGGAAATTTGGTGTTTGATGTGTTCTAGGAGATCAAGGTGACTTATCCCCAACACTTTTTCCAAATTTCCAATTCGGTGAATAGTGTTTCTATAATAGTGAGACATCTAAAGGTAGGTGCTAGAGTGTTTCCAAATGGGTGAGACATATAACGATATGTGATGCAGTGTTTCAAGAATTTTTTGACATCTAACGGTACGTGCTACAATGTTTCCAAGGTGGTGAGACATATATGGTGATATATCTAATGATAGGTGCTACAATGATTCCAGAATGGTGAGACATTTAATTGTAGTTGATAGAGTTTTTACAGAATGGTTATAAAGATAATGGTATGTGCTATAATGTTTCCATAATGGCGATTCATCTAAAGGTAGGCCCTGTAGTGTTTCCAGAATGGTGAGTCATTTTCATCATTTTGTCAAATTACCAGTTTTTTCTAGATTTCCCAATTATTTCCTTTTGATGTCTTCCTTTGATGTAAAATTCAGTTAAGTCCATATTTAAGTGGGTTTTATTCCATTTCAAGGGATATAAATCATATCATTGATTTTCTAAAAAATAAAATGCTTTTAATTGTTCAATCCTCATGGTTTTATGGGATCCACATTAACCAAAATTCTCGGACGTTTCAAATCCCATTACTCTCATATCTAATCCTTAAAATTTTAACACCTTCCCTTATATAATTCCTTCTTCTTCTCATATTTTGAGTCTCTTTGAGACTTTCTTCACATTGGAGTGATGTGATTGAACTGTAATACTTATATAATTTCCCCTTGATGTTTCTTCATACTGCATGAATGCCCCCTATTTTAGTGCAACCAGGAAGTATTGATCCATCTTTGATATAAGGTATGTTATAACTCCATCTTCTTGGATCCTCGATCTATTTCTTCCAGTGTCTCTTTTCCATGTAAAGGAATATGATCTCCTTGTTCTTAATGAATACTTCTTGGGTGTTGGATGATTTAATCATGCCACGATGTCCTCAGGTGAATACAGTCGTTCCAGGAGAGGTCATCATGATCCATTGGGATTGGTCCATTTTCATGAAAAGATAGTTGGAAACCTTTTGAAGTACGGTATTTTAGGATTTTCTATTTTCCTTAAATATAGTTGTAGATTTATCATGATTTATCCCATTGAATCAAAATAGAATTGACATAATAAATATTCAATCTGGATTAAAAGAATCAGTTTCGATCGTATGTTGTTGCCTCTTAGTTTTCTATATAGTTTGATATCTATTCCTTTCTATTTAGCATTTTCTTTCTTAATATAAATAAGTAATAAACCTAAATACAAGATTAATTTTAAATTAATTGTATAAAAATAAGAGGCATGTTAATGAATCCATTTGTTATCGTAATTAGATTTTAATCAAATTAATGATGAGGATCATTTTTAATTGCTTTTATTGATAATTATGAATAATTTGGATTATTTTTTATTAAATGCATGTCAAGTTAATTGTTTAATTTATTTGTGATACCTATTTTAGCTTTCTGATTAGGATTCCCATGGTTGGAACAGAATAATAATTACTCGGTTAAATCAAGATGGATTAAATAACTGGTTGATTAATAAAAGATAATTTCTGATAGGGTTATGAGTTACCCTCTTTCTTTTAAAGGCCACGATCGTTATGCTTTAGATCTATGAGTGATTATTATGTATGAAGGTCGATTGTCCCGTTTAAGGGAACATATCCCAATTTCTATGATGTTTGTTTCATACCGCTTGTGTTTTTTATGATCTAGGGATGGCTGAGCCTAGATGTCTATTATGGTATATAGGGTAGTGAGGCCTAGTGGTTTGGGAAGAAATTGATGACTATAGTTGTTTGATACGTTAGTTTATGCATATGGGAGTCGATGAGTACATTGGAGATGATGAAAAGTGTTGAAGTCGGGCTTACACAATGTTTTTCTTATTAGATACATTGTTTGGTTCATATGATATACTTTTCCCATTTCTTGACATAGATGGCCTTGGTTACCATCCATCTAAAATAGATTAAGATGTGCGGGGTATGCCACATGCTATTTGTGTTTAACCTCTCAATGAAGTATGTGACTATACTCCTACTATGGGTGTAAAAGACTCAAAAGTTAGTTAATCTATTCACTTTGTTAAGCCCCTTATGTATAGTAGATTAGAATGGTTTCATAGAATAACTATAATTATGGAATAGAGATAATGATGTTAATAAATGATTAAATAAATGATGCTGATCACATGGGGTTGGAGCTTGCTGGGATGCAATGTTGTGGTTACATCAGAGGATCTGTGGACTCTTTGTTGTTATTCCATGAGGGCATTGGACTTTTTTGGAATGAAAATTTATTGTAATGTGGAAATATCAACCATTGATTAATTGTTAATGAATTAATTAATGTAATGTGAAACAGATTAAAAGGGAAAAGATGAATTAATAAATCCCTTTAAACCTTTTTTTCATATAGGATATATTGTTTTAGTAGTGTAAGCCTAGAATAAAATAGATGTTAGAATTAATTATTTCTAAGACTAGGTATTTCCCATATAGTGATTGTGATATATATTATATCATGTACTTTTGGTGTTTCTATACACTACCCCACCATATCGGTTAAGGAGACTCACACCCTATTGATTCTGAGCCCTAGGGGATGTTTCCACCAATATCCCAGTGGGAGGATGGATAGCTAACTTCCCCCTTTTTCCCTGCTCTCTTCTCTTGATAGTTACATGTGTTGGTATGCACGATGGCTAGTTTTCCCCATATTTGTTTTTAGAAAGCAGTAAGGGCTTGTGTTAATTTCACACACATATATTTTAGATATGGTTTTTCATGGATTATTATATGTATAAAATGAATAGCCTATGTTGTCTTGAGGTTCCCCAAATGGTGTATGTGTTGTATTGGCTTGAGGTATAATACCTGAGGTATGATACATGATAATGATATTTTATGAAAATTCTATTTTATGAAAATTTTAAAAAATATAAAAATAATTCAAGAAGAAAATTAAAACAATATATAGCCTAACCTATCTTCCATTCTTCATTTATGAGTCAATATTTACCTTATAATTAAAATTATAACCCTTTAAGATTTAAAAAGTCATTATCATTGTTATGGTCAAAATGGATTAATTAAGGGGTTAAATCAAATGATATGGTTTAAAAGACCCCTTAAACAATTGAAAAATATATTTGTTGATGGTATTAAAACAAAATCCTACCATATCTTCAAATCTATTACCATTTGGAGGAATTTTGCTTAAAATTAACATATTTATAATTTAATCATTTCAGAAATACAAAAGTTCCCCTCACCTCAATTATAAAAGGGAAATTTCATTCCTCATTTATTCAAAAAATTTGATCCATATATCACAACCATAACCTTCCAAAATCCCTTAAAACATCATTATACATATTCTACTTGTGATGGTCTTCCCAAAACACCATCCCTAGGATCATTAATAGGATATCAAGAGGATTTCATTCAAAGTAGAAGTAATCTCCTTCACCGATCACTTCATTTTTATTTCTTTATTACCACAAATATTTTTATGGATTTTATCATTAAATAGTATTTTAAATATCCAAAATATAATGAAATGTCATTATTCTTATGAAATAACTTTTACGAAACATATTTCACCTCAAATGGGAAGTGAAATTATCTCCCTTGTATACATATGACTTATTGTTTATACATAGTGATATAATTCATTTTCCACAACCATATTTAATGGATGGTTATTATAATGGTTACAATTTTTATATATGATAATTATGATATAATTATACTTCTAGAAGTATAATATCACATATACCCTCTTATCTTATAATCTATTGGAAAACAATAATGTCACATGTTTGTATATGTGGACTACCACCTCCACTAAGGGATGTAATTTGATTTTAATTTCTATTTTACATGGTTGGTAAGAAGGATAGATTTATGTTTTATAAATTATATATAAGATATAATAGTTATTCTTTATATGGGAGCTATTATTTATATTGATTTTATTCCATCTTTTGAAATGTGAAAACCGTTTTCATGTGCCTTCTGAGTTCATTGTGATTTAATTTGGTGTGACTATTGTTGGGATTAATGAACAAATTGCTTAGAGAGGTCATAGATCACTTCATACTGGATTTCATCGAAAAAATCTTCTTTTACTCCACACATGGGAAAGATCACATAGGGAATCTACATATTGTGTTTGGATTTCAACATTGTTATATGTTGTTTGGGAATTAATTGATGTGTTAGTTCTAGTTGATTGAATTTAGTTTCGTAAAGAATTTAATTTCCTAGAAAGGTGTCTTTTTTGTCCATTGAAGATAAAGGCAGTCGTTTCATGGGTATCCCCTATGAATGTTGCAGATGTGATGTGTTTCCTTTATCTCATAGGCAATTAAAGGAAGTTTATAGCTAGATTCCCTTGGGTTATAACACCTATGATAGCTATGACCAGAAAGTATCAGACATTCTAGTGTGTTTACTTGTTTCTTGTAGCTTGTGATAAATTTATAAAGAGGTTGGATGAAACTTCAAATCATTATTCGATTGCAAATAGTGTTTAGTTTGAGGTCTTCTATGACGCATCACATCCGGGGATGGGTTTCATTCTAATGTGGTAGATGTCGATTGTCTCTTATGGGTATTTATATTTCATCACCATGACAACAACTATACAACCCAAGATGTCGAGTAAATTATGGCTTTTTTTCTTGAAGTTGTAGATATATTACCTCCCGGTGAGTGTTTTTTGGTTTTCACCAATCATAATTGCCTGAGTTATTTATTCTCCTACCATGACTTGAACTTATGATAGTAGTAGTGTGTATAATTCTTAAAAGATTATGATTTCTCTTTTTTGTATGAACTAGGAAAGGGTAATTTTGTAGACGATACTCTAATTAATTAGTCACGTAGTGATTCAATTCATGAATATAAATATTTTTATATATTATTGGAAAAACTCTAAATGATGCATCAAGATATGGGATAGGTTGGTGGTAGGGGATTCCTTTTTTATTTGATAGTTTATTCATCATTAGTTGAGTAGATTTAGGAATCTTGGATAGTGGATTATGAGCTGGATTTCTGGAGAGACTAATATGTTTTCGGTGATCCTCTTAATAGTTCATATGAGCATTAACAACACTGGGTTTTATTTTACGGTATTATTTTCATTCCTTTTTATATGCATGAGATGGTTCTTCTTGAGTTCCATAGCTCACCATTGGTGATATATCTCGGTGGGACAATGATATACAGATCTCTAAGAGGAAATTTTGGGTGCCCTAGGATGATATGTGTTATAGAAGGGGTTTTGTCTTACTTTTTTGTATGGTATAAGGTTAATATCATGAAATGTGTTCCCCATGGATTTATCAAACTATTAGATGTTTCTATGTGGAAGTGGGACCATATCTTGATGGACTTTGTTACTATCCTAACTCATGTTTTGAGAGGCTACAATGAAATATGAGTGATAGTGGATCTTTTTACAAAATCAACACATATTATAGAGATCAGAGAGTCATTATCATTGGATGTTTTGTCAATGTATATATGAATGATGTGTTGATACTTCACAAAGTCTCATGGATGATCAACTCTGAAAATTATCATTATTTTAACTATGGGGTGTACATAGGTCTCTAATATGATGTCGTCTCCCAGTTATGCCTTAAATTTTCATTTCATCCACTAATGGATGCTCAAAATAGAACATACTATCTATACTCTTGAAAACCCATTTTGTTCTAGTGTGTTATATTTTTTAGTTTCGTGGATGAGACATCTTCCCTGGGTCGAGTTTTCTTACATTAATATTTCCCACTCCACCATTAGTATAGAGATGTTTGATTAATTGTACGGATAAACATTATGTTCTCTATTTTTCTAGACTAGGTTTAGATAGTAAATAATTCACAGTCTGAAGCTACTATATATTAATATATATATGGTTTATATAATTCATGTTAGGATAAAAGCAATAAAATATCATTAGAAATATTCTAACAATAATATGAAGAGACCACTGGATTTTTAATTATTTGATCGCCTATTTTTGAAGGCCTCACCTCATCCTGGGTAGTGAATTTTTGGTCATCGGAGTAATATTTCTCCGTGATTTTTGGGCCCTTTGAGGTGTTGGTTCTGCTGAAGTCATGGAGTATCTAGTAGCGCATCCCCAACAAATGATCCAAATACATGATGATTTTCACATGTCACATCTCCTCTATTACCATCATGGGGAATCTCTCATAATTTTTTTATGTGATCTTCACTTTGATGAGGATGTGACCCTCTATAAGAACCCTATGGAGATTCAGGACCACTAGGAGAACAATTTTTGTGGGAATTGTTTCCCTTGGTTTTACCCTTTGGGGTTAGAGTGTCATGTAGGAGAGTACCTAGGAATGTGATTCAAAGATATACACTCAGAATATTGAGTTGTATAATGTTTATCATTAATCATGTATCATTTTAGGTTGTGTTTTTTAAATATGTTATCAATTTATGAGATGTTATCCACATGTTTCTTATCGTGTCTTTAAACTTGTTTGAGAGATGTCTCCCCTGGAGGCTTATTTAGAGATGGTTGTTGTTGTTTCATGGTTTCACACTTGTTTTCTCTGATAATGTGGTTAAACTCCAATGATTATGAGATCCCTATGAAGGTATCTCGTTGGGTGATTATTCAAATGACTCCTTTTTATTTCATTATCTTTGAGTCTTCACAGGATTCTGGCTCATGTAGAAAGGCTTTCTCATGATCGAAGAAAACTTTTCTGGGATTCTTTTCAAGTCTAAAGTGGGTTGTTAAATTCCATTTTTGATATCAATATTACTTTTCATGGATTTTTTGTGAAACTTATATTACACTTCGGAGGCATTTCATGAGTTCAATATGGTGTGTAATGCGCTACATATTAGACTAAGGCTGCTTATCGAGGGGGGCCTCTGTGGGATCAATGATAATCCCTCTGGACCCATCACTCCATTATCATGAAGATCAATTTATATTCCGTATAGCATAATATTAACCTTATCATGTTTTATTTTATTTCACATTTTATAAGGATAGTGGATCTCATTATATCATGCGAACATTTTCATGGACAACTGATCTAATTACATGGGATGTGATAAATGATCAATGATGTATCTCACAATAATGCTTGACCATTTACATAGAAAGTACCTATGTTGTTCTATTGATTAAAAGGGGAATCACATGACTAGATTTATATGTATGATTTCCCTTTCATAATGTATGTGAAATACCAACATGCTCTCATAAGACAAGGTCATCCTATCCCCAGGGGCTTCACGGGCTCTTTTGAATCACATAAGTTGTATAAATATCAATGTAACTGTCTTTCACATGAGGATTCAACATTTATATACGATTATTTTATAATGTGTTTTGGTTGATTGTCATGTGTCTGTTATTTGAAAAGTATCATGACCATAGAAACTCATATGGATGCCTTTTAATGGTCATCAGTTCTAATCAAGATCCTTTTTTAATAATAAGAGGGATTGTCAAAAGTGTATTTATATGATTATATGTAGGTCATACATAGTACATGACCCATATTCCTGACCTTTCAAAGGTCACGTGACCCTCTCTTTAGAAGTTTTTAGGGTCTATATGATTCATCTTCTTTCCCTTCCTTTATTTTTAGAGAAAATAATATCACACTTCTGTTATTTCGTTGATTATATATTTTCCTATTCTCAATTGGTGGTTTTCAACAAATTCCCCCATCTTGATTTGTGTCCATAAGGACATGAAATTTTTTAAATGGAATGCAAATTCCCCATGAGTCATTAGGGATTCTTCAAATTAGTGTCTCAGTTGATATTTTGTCTCCTAGTTAACCTCTGATATTTCCTATAGAATCAGATTAATAGGGTATCATGTTGTGGATTATTTCATCTGTAACCTCGTATTCTATTACTATTGAAATTCAACTGATATTGTGACTCTGACACAATACCTCATCCTAAGATCCCTCTTGCAAGACCACTCCAAAAGAATCAATCACAAGATGTGTTCACAAGAATAGACCAACATAATTTTTCCGGATATCTAATCATGTGTTATTTGTTGTCTCAACACTTTTATTGATCTATTAAATGAATCAAATCATGGTAATTTTCTAAAACCCTACCCTAGGTTCCTGATCACATGGATTTCTTGTTAACTTTGTGTGACATGCTAGTTTGGTCACATAATCATCTAACCATCATGTGGTTCACATGAGAAACATAGGGTCACTTGATCCTGAGTATCAAATTAAAATGCATGCTCACAAGATACTCTAGGGGTTAAATGTTTCATGATATCTCTATAGGTCAAGAAATTTTTGACGCCTCCATAGGTCATGTGGTTTAAGAGACCTATATCATGTCACATAATAAACATAGTTCAACCTGATTCATTCAACTCTTTTGAAGGGATCTATTTCTCATCTATAATATTCAGTTGGGATAATATAAATGGATTCCAGTTCTTGTACGACTTCCACCATGGCTAGCTATAGGGCTATGATTTCTGGGAATCGTATTTTTTAACTATAACACCCGGATGCTTTTAGGAAATATTTTCTTTAAATAATTATTATCCTTCAGTAGCTTGATTTGCACACAATCGTGGGTTTAAGAAAACCATGATATTCCTTTAATATAAAATTACCATTATATCCCAGTCATTAGGTTAGCGGGAATAATTATATCTAACTTATTAAAATGCATTATTAATTCATTAGCTATTAATTATTTATAAAAAATATAAGTCAATTAGATATTTGTATTGAATTACATTTGGTAATGAAATTAATGTGATATATGGGTTATAAAATTAATAAAATATTTTGGATATTCATCCAATGGATATTTTAGTCTTAGAGTAATAATAAACCCCGATTTTATGTATAAGAACCTTTTTAAGGTTAATTTTTCACCTTTAAATGAAAAACCCAATTTAAATTAAGAATTTGGAACCTAAATAATTTATATAAGAAATCATAAAAATGTTACTTTCAAGTGGGATATAAAAATTAAATTTGCAAATTTTTTTGATATTTTTATGATAACATTCATGTTTTGAGGAATAGTAAAAATACTCTAAGTTATAATTGAAAACAAAATTTTTCATTGAGATAATTTATAAGGATATATTATAATATTTAATTTTTTGAAAGAATAAATAGAATATATTTTTACCATTTAATATAATTTATGTCATTATCATTATTTTTACCTTGAATTCATAGGTAAAAACCTTTCAATATTTTGCAATGTTTTTACTTTAAAAACCCTTTTTCCCATTTTCACAATAGGAAAAATTTTAAATTAATTACTAAAACTTATGTGTTTTAAATTTTAAAAAATGGATTACATATTTGGAATCAGTAGGTCCAAATTGTGTGAATAGGTACCTTTTAATTTTGGATATTATGAATAGTAACTTCAGTAATTATTTTATATACCATAGATAAAAGGTAAATCAAGTAATTAAGGGAAAAAATAATAATTTAATTATATAAAACTACCCTAAAACGTGTCCTAATCCTATCTGTTGAGATATTTCCAACCATGGGAATCCTTGGGTCTATTTTTGGAACCCATGGATTCACAAGGATGTGAAAAGTACATTTTATAAGAATTAATTCAAAGTAAAGATACTTATAACCTAAACATATATCTTTTAGCAAATAGATTTTCATATAGGGTTATATAACAGATCATTATCATTCTAAATAGTAATTTTAAAGATAAAAATATTTCCTACATCATGGTATTTTATCTATAATTTTTAGATATTATATAAATAGTTTTATTTATGATACAAATATCATGTAGTGATTGCCTCATTAATGAAAGATTCAAATAAATGATTTAATAAAAATTAAAACAAAGATAAGATGGTTATAATAATTTCATCCAAGAATTTTATGGATGAAATTGACATTTTATATTTTATTAAATGTCTTATTTTCAAAGCAATAATGTTTTTATGATTTTTTTAAAAAGTCAAGTATGAATATTGTCCAAAATCGACACAATTCGTAACTTAAAACATTAAATATTTTATTAAATGATATTAAATTCTTAAAAATATAGGATTATGGGAAAATATAAAAATATATAAAAATATTTCATAAATAACTTTTTTGGATCATTAAACATGATATGGTAATTACATTAACTCACAAGTAATAAATAACATGGTATCACGGTAAGATTAAAAAGGGTAAAATAATGGTTAAACCCAAAAAGATAAGGATAAAAAAATATTAAAAACATGGTAAAAATTATTGGATGATGGTTATTCGAACCAAAATAATCTCATAATATAATTAAATAAGTTTTGATCAATTTTTAGTCCAAATTGAATTTATAATAACTTAATATTTTGAAGAGTTTCCTAAAGTGCCCCTCCCCTCTCCTATTAAAGGGAACCTCCTCCCTCTCCTCCTCACTCCATTTTGAGCCTTCAAGATCGGCCAAACCCTACCCAGTTCTCTTATAAACTTCCCTAGACACATTCCTGAGGTTGTGTTATTCTCAAAATACCATCTCTAGTTCCATAATAGGATATTTAATAGAGGCACGTCAAAGAAGACGTAATCTCTTCTATAAATTCTTTCAAATTTATTTCTTCTTCAACTTTCTATTATTTATATTTTTTATTATAAAGTAATAACATCAATATAAGTAATATTATTATGTTATTATAAATATTAAACAACCATATTTCACCTTCAATCCATCCTGCGAAAATCAAAATCACCGCGTGTGCGTACGTAACGCTAACCATCTCCACGACGTGCTGCAATCTGTTTCCACCATCACCTTACATGGATGGGTATAATGATGGAAATAATAAATATACCTGATTAATATAACATGTTACCTATTCTATGATACTATAAACCATCCAATTAAATACCACTCAACAATTATGGGAATGATATCGTCCCTCGTGCGTACATACGGATTACCAGCTCGACGGTGTGATGTGATTTATTTTACATAATCTACATTAAATCATGATTATATACATGTATTGAAAGAATAAATATGATATATATTATACTAACACCATTATCTAAATGATATAACTATAACCTAAAAATATGAATAAGAACGTATCTGACAAAACATACAAAATAATATAAAGTTGTCAATACCCGAATAACAAGAAACAACTAAATGTTACTAAAAAACAGATGAAATTATGATCATAAATTTTATTATAAAAATGATTATAATTATAGAATAAATCAGTATCATTATATAAATAATTATACAGGTGGTTTAGACACATATGAATCATATCGTACAAAAGGTAATGGATAACTTTTCCAATCTTGTATTATCCAAAATTGTTTACTTGTAAGTATCTGCTGGGTATATTTTTATCTTCAATGTCCATGTTTTCCAAAAACATTCCCAAAAATTGTTTAATATTATTCTATTTAGGTATAAAGTTATTTTTACATATTATTACTTTTACTACATGTTTGGGACGAAATATTTCTTTTGTTTACCATACGTGGAACATTTTGACTTTTTCTGAAAAAAGTATGTGGAAAATGTTTTTTAACTTATACAAGAAGAATGGATTTTTTTCTTTCATAAAGCATTATTTCCATGAATATTTAATTACATGTTTTCAAGTTTATTTTCAATTAAATTCTTTTCTTATAAAATTGCACGACATATTGATAAAAGAAAATGTTTTAGAAGAAGAAAGGATATTTACCTAAAGAACTATGTTTAAGTGTTTAATAAAAATTATTTTACATATATAATGATATATGGTTATTTAAATATCCCTATTATTACTTATATTTGATTACTTAATGATGGAATTTTTTTATGATATCCTTTTACCTTATATGGATTATGTTATAATGGCATGATGTTTACGAATCCCATTTTATTACATGGGTTATGCTATAATGTATGATTTATGATTTTGTGGAAGACATAAAAATGGTTTCATTATGATATGGGTGGGACCTATATCTCCCTCCAATTCCTTGGGTAAAGATTTATATCTCATGAGATAGACATGGCTAGAATTTAAAGTTAATTAGCTTCAGTGCTATAGGACTGGAACGAGGAGTGAACTCGGTTTAGTAATGGACTTTGTCTGCTATGATGGTCTTGTAAATGATCCTTGACTAATATGAAATGATTTTCTATTATAATGTGTGTATTCCAAAAAGTTTCATGTCATATGCTATGATTATTGAGATTACATTTCACTTCTATGATTTATCCCATGACATGATATTATGATCTCTTATACAGGATAAGATTTTCAAATGTTTTGTTCTTATGTATATGATATGTTTGATATTTCTTTTTTTACCCTTAATAAGAATTTGAGATCACCCTTTTTTGTGTTTCATTTCCCCAAGTTAGGAAGAAGGGTATTAAATATGATATTCCCAAAAGGAGTCATGTTATGATGAAATAAATGGGGAAAATGTAGATGTCTTATGAACTAGTTGTTTTTGTTTCTCTGTTTCTAAAGACACTGCACCTATATGGTCCTATCATGGTTTTTTTATATGTTGTAATAAATAAGCTTCAATTTTGATGTAATAACTATGTATGTAAAGTTTGGGTCGTTATAGTTGGTATTAGAGGAATGTTATAGTTAACCTTTTTAAATTAGGATTAGAAATCCTTAGTAAGGACCATAAGGATATTTCTACGTATAGGATACAATCCTAGTGTTTTATAAAAAACCATGAATAACGTATAGTGTGCTAAATTGAAATTTCATTATTATTTATGTGGTTTTACAATTATAATTTTTGGTTCTCACACTATACATCTATGTTTTATTCAATGGCTGGAACCCAGAAAAACTGCATTACTGTTGAATGTGATGTGAAATGAAATGATTGTCCCCCTGAGAAACCAAATGTTATGGGACTTGGAATGAAAAATCATGTAACCATGCTCACACAACATTCTCAATCTATGAATCTTTCCAAACATCCAAATGAAAAAAGTAGGGATCAACACTCTATTGAATCCTTCATGAGGTAGTGTCCACCTTCATCCATTAGTGGCTGAACAATAGATATGTACCACTTATAGTTCGACAATGTTCTAAACATGACAAAGTAATCTTAGAAGTATATCGTTTGGCAGGTGAAGATGATCAATGGTGTAATATTATCAAGAATATGAGGCAAAGAGATGAAATTGAGTCCATGGAATGGGAGAGTTCTAGAACTTGTTGTTCAATATGTACATTCCTCGTATTTATCAAAAAAAGATAGAGAAGGTGTTCCTTGAACATAAGAAAAAGGAAGATGAATCCATTGGTACTGATGAAACAAATTTTACAATACTTGCAAGGTATGATTTTGAATTTTATATTCAACCTAAGATTAAGGTTGATCAATTTTTAGTGGATCAAAACTAAGCCTTTGAAAGTCATTAGACATAAGGGACATCAAAAATTAGGAGGAAATTGTTCGACGTACTCCCATGGTTGAGAAGAAGATTAGAGTAAACCATCAATCATATGGGTTTGATAAGAAGAGGAAATTGGAATTCAAAGGAAAATCTAAATATCACACTGAAAAGATGGCGAGTTTTCCCTTATGCTCAATGTGTGAAAAAGAAAGATAGAGGGAATTATCTTAAATAGACATGTAAATGTTTAAAGATTGTAAAAGAAGATCATCAGGAAATTGAATGCCGAAGTGATGGGAAAAAGATGTAAAATAATGTGAACAAAGAAAAGGCTACAAAGAATGCACCTTCTTGACATCAATGTCACAAGTTTACGGAAATGGGTCAACATTCCAATCAATGCCATAATCCAAGGGTTATTAATGATAATCAGCATCAACAAAATCTCAAAGCCAAATTACAAAGGAATGTCACATGCGACATGGAGTACGATAATGAATTTATGAAAGGTACACTTACCATCCACTATAATGTAGCAAATGTTTTATTTTATTCTGGATCCACCCACTCTTTTATTTATAACGAATTTTCTAAGGGTATCATCAAATTACCTCAACAATTAGATGTTGAGTTTGCTGTGACAACTCATAATGGCACAAAATTTTCATCAAACATTTTCAATTCTTCTCCGATTGAAGTTTGTGGGAAAGTGTCTTCTTCAAATCCTATAATCCTTCCTAGAGTAAGATTTCATCTGATTCATGATAGGGATTGGATTTCACTATATAGAGATCATATCAATAGTCAATAAAGGAAAGTCACATTTCATATTCCAGATCAATCTAAAATCATTTATCGATGCAAGGATGAATATAACATTCAATTATAAATTTCATGCATCTTATATCTCTTGATTCCAATAAATGAAGGTTATCTATCTCAAATGGTTGGCGAGTAACACACGATTTATAATACACCCATTGTACGGGAGTTTAATGGTGTCTTTCTAGAAGAATTTCCTGGTCTTCCACCAAATCGTGAAGTTGGGTTTTCAGTAGAACTCATATCGTGTGCTATGCCTATTTCAAAGACACCTTATAGAATAGCCCCAACTGAGTTATAGGAATTGAAGAAGCAACTCCAAGGGAATCTTGATAAGAGATTCATACGCCCTACTACGTCACCTTGGGGAGAACCTGTTCTGTTTGTTAAGAAGAAATATGGATCAATGAGACTCTGCATTTATTATCAAGAACATAATAAGATAACTATCAAGAAAAAATATCATCTTTTATGCATTGATGACTTATTTTACCAACTTTGTGGAGCTCAACACTTTTCCAAGATTGATCTTTGTTCAGTGTGTCATCAGTTAAAGTTCAAAAAGGAGGATATACAAAAGATGTTATTCCATACATGTTATGGACACAATGAATTTATGGTGATACCTTTTGGCCTTACTAATTACCCTACTATATTTATAGATCTATTGAATAGAGTCTTTAGATACTATATTGATTGGTTTTTGGTAGTGTTTATAGATTATATTCTTGTCTATCCAAAGAGAAAGGAATAACATGAAGACCACTTAATAATTTTACTAATACCCCTGAGAAAGGATAATCTTTATGCAAAAATTACCAAGTGTGAATTATGGATTCAAAAAGTTTCATTTTATGGTCACGTGATCTCAAGAGAGGGGATATCTATGGATACAACAAAAATAGAGGTTATTTAAATATGGTCAATACCAAAAATAGTAACTGAGAAACAGAGTTTTATTGGTATTTTTAGATATTATCGACGTTTTTTGAAATATTTTTCTTGATTATCTAACCCACTCACCAAGTTGACATGGGAAGGATTAAAGTTTGTTTGGACATAGGAATGTGAATATAATTTCCAGGAGATAAAAAAAAGTTTCCTAGTGCACCTGTGCTCAAACTGCCTTGTAGTGGAGAATGGTTTGGGATCTACAGTGATGTATCCAAGAAGGGGATTGGGTGAGTTCTTATGAAAAATGAGACGGTGATAGCTTATGCTTCATGATAATAGAAAATCCATGAAAAAAATTACCGAACTCATGATTTGGAGTTAGCTACGGTAATAATTTCATTAATGATATGTAGGCATTATCTTTATGGTGAAAGGTGTGATATTTATATTGATCATAAATTTTTAAAGTATATTTTCACACAAAAGGAGCTGAATATGGGCCAAAGAAAATGGTTTGAGTTGATTAATGATTACGAAGGCTCAATACATTATCACCCTGTGAAAGAAAACAAGGTGGAAGATGCTTTGAGTCAAAAAGACCATGCTAGCTTATCTGTGATGAGGATCACAAAAGATCCAATATTTATGGATTTGAAATGGATGAATCTTGAAATTATAACAGAATAGAAGAAATCATATCTTTCTTAAATGAGTGTTCAACCATCTATGAAAGTGAATATTAAAGACGAACTGAAGGAGGACGTAGAGTTATAGAATAAGGTGACAAACATTCCTCAATTCAACATTGATTGTGATGAAACGATAATGTTCAAGAATTGGGATTTTGTTCCTCCCATTCCAGAATTAATGAATGAGATTTTGGATGAGTCTCATAGTTCTTCATTTTGTATTCACTCTAGAAGAACAAAAATGTACAAGGACCTGAAAGAGTACTTTTGGTGGGATGGAATGAAAAGATATGTCGCTGAATATGTCTCTCGATTCTTGGTTTGTCTCAAAAGTTAAGACTGAATGACAGAAGTCTAAGGGGATGTTACAACCATTACCCATACCAGAATGGAAATGGAAAAACATCACTATGGAAATTGTCATTGGACTTCCCAAAACATCCATAGACAATAATTCTATCTATGTTATAGCTGATCACATTACAAATTCAGCACACTTCATTCCTATTGGAGTGGATTTCACTATTGATCATCTTGCCCATATATATGTAAAGGAAGTGGTAAGATTGCATGGAGTACTGTTTTCCATTATATCTGATCGGAATATGAGGTTTACCTCGATGTTTTTGAGAAGTCTTCAGCATGCTCTAGATATATAGTTATGTTTCATTACTGCTTATCATCCACCGACCGACGGTCTATCTAAGAGGAAAATTCAAACTATAAAAGATAGGTTGAGAGCTTTTTCTATGGAATTCAAATTGGGTTGGGATCAACACCTAACCTTGGAAGAATTTTCTTATAATAATATATTTCACTATAGTATTCAAATGTCTCTTTATGAATCCCCCTATGGAATGAAGTGAAGAACTCCAACTTTTTGGGATGATGTTGGGGAAGAAAGCTATTAGGACCTGATCTTGTTGATGAAATGGAAGAAAAGTCAGATCTATTCCACAACACCTAAGAGAAACTCAGAGTTGACAAAAAGTTATGATGATAACCGAAGAAGAGTCCTAGAGTTTTAAGTGGTTAATAAGGTGATCTTAGGAATATCTCCCTGGAAGAGAGTAATTAGATTTGGAAATAAGGGAAAATTGGGCCCCAGGTATGTCGGTCCTTTTGAAATACGGGATCATGTTGGGAAGGTAGCTTACCGATTGGCATTTCTACAAAATTTATCTCAAGTTCATGATTTGTCCCATGTATCTTTCATGAAAAAGTACATACACAATCCATCACCTTTAATAAGCTCATAATTCCTACTGCTGGAGCAAGATTTTTCTTATTAAGAACAACTGATAGAAATTCTGGATCATAGCGGAAAAGTTCTATGAAACAACACCACTCACTTGGTTAATGTTTTATAGAGGAAAAACAAATTATAATAAGATACATTAGAACATGAGGATATGTTGAGATATAGGTATCCACATATATTTATTTCCATGTGACAAATTTCGAGGGCGAAATTCAGTTAATGTGGCGTATATTGCAACACCCATATATTTTTATGAAATATTTTCTTCAAGTAACTTTTATCCTTCAGTAGATTTTATTTCATGAAATTGTGAGATTAAACAAATTGTGATATTCCCTTAATTTAAAATTACCATTATATCCTTGTTGTCAGGTAAACATTAATAATTATAACTAACTTATGAGAATGCATTATGATTTCATTGGATATTAATTATTTATGAAAAATATAAATCAATTAGATATTTATATTGAATTAAATTTTTTAATGAAATTAATGATATATATGTGTTATATACTTAATAAAATATTTTTTATATTCATCTAATGGATAGTTTAGTCATAGGGTAAGAATAAACCCCTTTTTTATATATAGGACCAAATTTTTTTAATGGATAATTTTACACCGTTGAATGGAGAACCCATTTTAAATTAATAATTTGGCACATTAATAATTTCTATAAGACAAAATAAAAATGTTATTTTTAAGCAGGATATAAAAATTTACTTTTGAAATTTTTTTGAAAAATATCTGATAAGATTCATGTTTTGATGAATAGTACAAATATGCTAAATATTAATTAAAAACAATATTTTCATCAAGATAATTTATATGGTAAAATTATAATATTGAATGGATTAAAAGTATAAATATAATATATTTTTACCATTTAATATAACTTATGTCATTATTATTAATTTTAAATTGAATTCATAGGTAAAAACATTTCATTCTTTTTCAATGTTTTAACTTTTAAAACTCGTTTTCTCATTTCAACAATGGGAATAATATAAAATTAATTACTGAAAATTCCGTTTTTTGAATTTTGAAAAATGGATTCAATATTTAGAATCATAAGTTCCAATTTTTTTTAATTGGTACCTTTTATTTTTTTGAAATTATGAATTGTGACATAAGTAATTATTCTATTTACCATGGTTAATGGGTAAATATGGCAAATAAGGGTAAAAAATAATAATTCAATAATATAAAACTACCCTAAAACGTGTCCTAATCCTATTGGTTGAGATATTTTCGACCATGTTCATCCCTTGGTTGATTTTTGGACCCCATGTATTCACTTGGATGTGAAAATTACATTTTACAAAAAACTAATTTAAAGTAAAGATAATTATAACCTAAACATATATCTTTTACTAAATTGATTTTAATATAGGGTTATATAAGTTATCTCTAGGCTTATAAATAGTCATTGTAAAGCTAAAACGATTTTTTACATCATTTTATTTTATTTTTAATTTTTTTATATTATATAAATAATTTTATTTATGACATAAATATGATGTAGTGATTACCTCATTATAAAGGGGAACTCCTCCCTCTCCCCTTCGCTGTATTTTGAGCCATCAATAACAGAAAACCCCTACCCATTTCTAAAAACTTCCCAACTTACATACTAGAGGTGATGGTATTCTTAAAAGACCAACTCTAGTTCATGAAGAGGAGATTTAAAAGAGGCATGTCGAGGAAGAGGATACCTCTTCTACCGATTCATTCAAATTTATTTCTTCTTCTACATCCTATTCTCCAATTGTTTTATTATAAATTAATAACATCATTATAACTAATATAATTATTTTATTATAAATATGAAACAACCCTACTTCACCTTCTATCCATTATAAAACCATGATATCACTGCACATGCGTACAGTCGACATACCGTCTGCCCGCCTTGGTGTAAATTGTTTTTCACCATAAACTTACTTGGATGGGTATAATTATGTAAATAATAACTATATATGATTAATATAACATGGTACTTGTTCTATGATACCATAAACCATCCATTTCAATACCACTTAACAATTATGGGAACAATATCATCGCTCGTGCGTACATACGGCTTACCATCTCCACGGTGCGATGTGATTCGTTCTACATAATCTTCATTAAACCATGGTTATATAAATGAATTTAATGAATAAATATGATATATATTATGCTATTACCATGCTGTAAGGATTATAACTATATCCTAAAAATAGGAAAAAGAGTTTATCTGATAAAACATACATAATAACATAAAGAAATTAATACGCGATTAACGAGTAAAAATGAAATATTTCTATGAAAATGATGAAAGTATGATCATAAATGTTATCATAAAAATTATTACGATTAAGGAATAAATCAGTCACATTATTAAAAACATTGTACAAAAGGTTCAGACACATACAAAGCATGTCAGACTAAAGTTAAAGGATAACTTTTCTGATCTCATTTTATCGGAGATTTTTTATTCGTATGTATCTACTGGGTATATATTTATCATCCACATCTATGTTTTCCAAAAAATATTCTCAAAAATTATTTACTATTCTTATATTTATGCATAATGTTTTGTTGACCTTTTTTAACAAATACTACATGGTTTGGAAGGAATCTTTTTTTTGTTAATCATACGAGGTACTTTTTGAATTTTCTAGAAAAAGTATAAGGAAAATGCTTTTTAACATATACGATATGAATGAATGTTAAGATTTCATAAAGAATTATTTCCATGAAGCTTCCTTTACAAGTTTTCATGTTTATTTTCAATTAACTTATTTTATTTTAAAATTGAATGATATATTGAGAAATGAGTATTTTTTTTAGAAGGAGAAAGGATATTTTCCTCAAGAACTAAGTTCAAGTGTTTAATCAAAACTATTTTCCATATAATATGATATAGGGTTATTTTTATGTCACTATTAATAATTTGATTTTATTGCATTATGATGGAGTTATTTTTATGTAGTTCTTTTATCTTATATGGATTATGTTATGGTGGCATGATGTTTAAGAATCCCATTTTATTACATGGGTTATGATATGATGTATGATTTATGATTTTGTTGCACACATAAGAATGGATTCATTATGAGATTGGTGGAACCTATATATCCCCCCAATGCATTGTGTAAGTATTTATATCTCATGAGATAGATATGGCTGGAATGGAAAGTTAATTTGGTTCATTTATATAGGACTAGAACGAGGGGTGAACTCAGTTCAGTAATGGACTTGTCTGCTATGATGGTCTTGGCAATGAGCCTTGACTAATATGAACATGGTTTTTATACTTATTTGTGTGTGATGAAATGTTTCCTGTATCCTGTTATGATTATTGGGATTATATTTCACTTCAATGATTTATCTGATGACATGATATTATGATCTCCTAGGCAGCATTAGATTTTCAAATGTTATGTTCTTTTGAATATGATATGATTGATATTTCCTTTGTATACCCTTACTAATCATTTTAGCTTTCCCTTTTGTATGTTTCTTTTCCCCTGGTCAAGAAGAAGTGTAATAAATATTATATTCCAAAAGGGATTCAAGTTACGATGAAATAAATGGAAGAAAATATAGATATTATATGAACCAGTTGTTTATGTTTCCCAGTTTCTAAAGACACTATACCTATACAGTTTTATCATGGTTTAGATATATGTTGTAATAAATAAGTTTCAATTCTAAAGTAATAACAATGTATGTAAATTATTGGTCATTCTATTAACCCTCATTATCATGTCCACTCTGACAACAATGTTCTAAATAGGCTTCTCCCATCTGATCTTATGGGATACCAATTATCACACTAGATTCATTTGTATGGATTAGATCTATTGGAATATATTTTTATTCCTTCACCTGACTATAATCATTCATATATTTGTCTATCAAATTCCATGTATTTTGTTCATGAGATGATTTTTGAAGGAATTCAATTCGTCATTGTATGGCCCCAGGGGTTTTCCTACACATTGGAGGACTCTCCTTAGGGTACAAACAATTTTGATTTTTCCCACTAAAACATTGATCAATGTTAGTAGAGATTGTTTGTATCATTCACGAATGATCTAAAAAGTGTCTAGACATAAAATTGAAACCCTTGACCTAGTGTATATTTTTCATATAAATGCACATGTTTGTTCTAGTTTAGAAAGAGATAATCATAATTCTCAAATCAATTAAACATTATTCACCAATAAGAGGAAAGATAGATTTTTCTATTTATCATCTGTCATCAGTCAAAACACCATAAATATTTGATTACCCATTGGTGACTTGATATAACTACTTTCAACTATCCCACTATGATATAGGGATCATCCAATGAGACATTTACCTACTGGTATGGATATCTGCACTAGGTGAGATGTGTGATGAGTTTCTTCCATCCGAGGATGTTTGGAACTTCCCCACATAGTCTCGAATATTGGAAAGGTACATTATTTCCATTTTAAAATAGAATTTATGGAAGAGTATAAATGTACAGTCCCTCATCAATTTTATGTATTGGATCAACTTATTTCTCTTCGACAACAAGACTCGGACCACCGCTACACTACATCATCGGAGCCCTTCATGACAGATTTTTGATTTAGTACACTCATATTGGGAAATTCTTAAGGCTGGGGAGGATACCACATGGGGATAACAGGTGTGTTTGGATATATACCCAATCCTTAGGCTGGTGGGGTTTTTACCCATGTTTTTTAAAGAATGGATTTTCCTGGATGGTGTGGAATGCTATAGAATTTGATTTGGAATGATAGTGGTGATAGATTAATTAGAATATATTCATCCTATTAATCTAGTCATACCAAATATACCCTACCTATACTATATACTATTCCATATCTAATAAGTTATTATTCCTTACAGTATTAGAATCTTTCTCCAGTTCTTATTTGGCTGAATATATAATCATTTCTGCTACTACAAATAACATAACATTTTTGGGATCCTTGTTGATTCCTTTTTTACCAGACTATTGAATATTTTTTGGATTGAGGGGATGCTACTAGGACCTAATGATTTCATTAGAATGATGATCTGGTCTGATCATTAAAAATTATTCCATATCCCCCACTAATTGGGTACATTGTCGATAATTGTGGTGGCTCTCTCAATTAATGGTCATACAGAATTTCTCTTCTAGATGGAGTTCTCATAGCCTATATATAAAATATAATTATTTGTTTCACATATACCCCTTCTTATTTTTCTCTCTATATTGGTTGTATCTAATGATTTTATCCTCTCCCTTCAGCTAGCATATGATGAGAATGGCTTCTATGGACTATCTGAGAATTTTGGATTATATTGGAATGTGAAGACACCATAACTGAGATTATCCTATTTTATATTTAAACCCCTATCTTCATATCTTATGATTATTCCTAGTATTGGTTGGAAGCCTACTCGAGTGATGTGCTAAATAGATTGGTCCCTCAAGGGAAAAAACTATATGCTTCACCAACCCCCTTATCTACAAAAACAATGTATATGATTCATGATTCAAATGATCCTTTGAAAAAGTATCATAATACTAGAAAAGACCATCCCATTAGTGTGGAAGATGTTTTTTTGGAACCTTCCCATTCAATATGAGTGATGAAAAATGCGTCACTTGATGGATTAGAACATTAGACTTCCTATATTTCTTCATCATAATCTGATCCAATCATCCCCCCTTCAAACATACCTACCCAACCAGTTACATATGTCCAATAATGTTTCTGGAAAATATGGTAGTAGACTATTACATTTATCAAATAGACTCCCCTATAAAAATTTCCAAACAAAGATGAGTGTCTTCGCCATCTCTTTCATGATTTAGGGGAATATATATTTAACCACAAGTCATTATCTTATATTTTGATGCAAATAATCTTGACCTAAAAACAACTATATGATATTGAGAGGGGCCTAAAAAAATTTAATAATGAAGTTTCTCTGTCCTAGAAACTAATAACGGAATCAGAGGATCTTGAGCAGAGACTTCATAAATCCTCCCATCTACGGGCTTATGTGGACTTCTTAACTACAAAATAGAAGAATATGAATCTAATACAATTGTTTCTAGATCCCATATTCTGACATCATCAACCCGATCAGTGACTAGTACATAAGGGGATGATGAGTTGTCTTGTTTCATTGAGTCACTTCCTCCTAAGGAAATGGTGTATGAAGAAAATATAATGGAGCGTCAAGATTTTATAGGTAGTTCTCACAAGACTCTGGAATATTTAGTAGGTTCAGCTGATCAAATATTTCAATAGTCTGATCAATATTGTTTTTTACATGGAATCATTGGAGAGGTTTTAAAATTTAAAGATCCCACCTACTTAATTCTATCTTGGAATAGATTTTATAAACATTATATGTCATTTTCTAGATTTCATTTATTCATGATGTGCATAACATCTCATTGTTCTGATCTTACAGAGATCAACAATGAAACCCATGATTTTTATAATATCATGTAATAATAAATTCCTATATTTTCATGTTTAAATTAAAATATATTTATCATGATAAATACTCATGAATTACCACCAACATGTTATTCTTCAATAATGTACTTATTCCAAGTGTCATAATATTACTTAATTCTAATGGATGATTTGGGTAAAATAAATTTACCATAGGGATAATTATCTATGTGCCTCTCATGTTAGTGGACTTAGCTAGTGTAGATTGATTTTTATATGGAAAATTATGTTTCCCAAAATATTCATATATTTTTATTTTATATTTTCCTATTTTTTCATAAGATTTGTCTAGGGGGAGGATTAGTGAGTTTAAAAACTGATTTTTCTTAGGACACCCTCTTATAGGTTTCATCCTGACAAGTTTTGTGCCTTTTCTATTTAATAGTGATCAATATTTCTTGGATAACTCAAAACACAAGTCCAGTGAGAAGAGACTTTAATTTTACCGAGTACATCATTTGGGTTTTGACCTAGTGAGAATTGGGTCTCTATCGGTTGTATTTTTAAGGTGTTCCAAACTATGACATTATTTTACTAAATTATAAGGCCTTCTCTCTTAGACCATCTATTGTTATATTTTAGAGTATTCGAGCTTGGACATTTTATTCCTAGTAATATACCAATTTAAAAGTAATTTTTTTTGTATTTTTACATCATGTGGTAAGGGAATATACCTTGTAGTTTAAGATCTAGATGTAATGAAATCTACCATGAAGTTAAATATCATTAAACGAGGAGATAAGCATGATATACAGTTTAATGTCCAACTACTAGGACATGATTCATGATGTTTCAATTCATGTCGTTTAATGTAATGCTTCTATGTCATAAGTATGTTATGTTATTTAATGTCTTATAGACAATACATCTTCCATGCAATTTTACATCATGTGGTAATGATGTAAACATGATATGTTGCGTAAATCCTTACTACAAGGAAATGATTGAAATATATATAATCAAAATAACATTCTATGGATGAAAAAACCCAAAGGTTATGATTTTCACCATAGTGTTTCTAGGGCTCCCAAGGATTAGATCTCCTTTCTATCAAATAGTTGATGCCTCTATTTAGTAGCTCAAAGCTCTTATGTGTTGATAGCATGGTCAAACAGAGGTTTCCCCAACACTTTTCAAGTGATGTGAATTATTTTTGAGATGGTATTAGTGAATCTTAAAATATTATGGATGTCATGACCACCTGGATATTTGGGGTATGCGTGCTGAAATTTATAACACAAAAGTTTTAATTGATAGATATAGAATGGGGTAGACATACTAGGGATCACCCAAACGCCCAGAGGTGTTGAGTTCATCCATGGTTTAATTAGTATCATCAGGATTAATTTTTCTTTTCGTTAAGGAGGATATACCTCCATTTGGTACGTCAAAGCCCTTAGGAATGTGCTTATAGTTCTTATATTCATGATAAAGTAAATTGGATCCAACTGTTTTACAGGGGCCATGAAATATTTGTGAAGACTAAAATGTCTAGAAAATTAATTGTGGTATAGAGAAAAGGAAAATATTGGAAGGGATCTTAAACCCTAGGGTATTTTAGAATTTAAATGGGAAGCTTGGGCCCCATGCTATGTGGTTCATATTTAGGCGGTGTTTTCCATCAACGGGTTAGGGAATGGAGAGTCGCATTCATTATTTAAGAATGGTTACAATACATGCTTACATAACATAAAAGATATTGAATACTCTTTAATAGTTAGGATATGGGGAATATAAATCATGTTTCAAATTTATTGGTATATGAGTAAGTATATAGTAAAAGCATGTGGATGATGGCTCAGAACACCGGAAGGTGCTGGGTTCTACCACAGTGATGTCAGGCACACAAGGATCAAAAATCCCTTTCTACAAGGACATGTAATCTATGGTTGATATTTACAAGACCTTATGCATCGATATAATGGTCAAAAATAGATATCACTTTATTTTAATCTGTCCATGGAAGGTTTATAGGGATTTGAGGAACTCAATTCATGAAGTGTAATTTATGGAATAATTAATAATAAAGAAGGGTTCAAGAACTCTAAAAGTAATTTCACTTCCTGGTGAACATGTTATCGTAGTGAGGAGATCTGAAAAATCATTAATATATCATTTTTCGGGACTAAGCGGCTCCTATGAGCATGAATCATATTTTTATAAGGAATAAAAGAGGTCCCTCTGAGTTTTTTTCCTCATTTATTTATGCCCTAATATTTTCATAAACTCTGTAGATGAAGTCTTTAGCAAGAGAAGACTTTAATTTTCCATAGGCATACCTTTTTTAGTTTTCAACGGGAACAATTTGGTATCACTTTCATAAGAATTTTAAGGTTCAAGTGATCTATAACATAAAGGGATAATTTTTTTGTTCATACAACTTTGAAAAATGTGAATTCAGTTTAATCTCACGATGCATAAGGACCAAGTATGAGGATAAATTTAAAAAAAATTCCTAACTAGGATACCTAGGTTCAAGAGTGAACCAACATCCATCGGTGCAGGAGATGAGAATTTTTTAAATCACGTCTTTAGTTTCTCAGGACACTCGTAATGATATTGAACCATCATGTTGGTGATGGCCCAGAACTCCCTATGGTGTTGAGTTTTTTTGTGGTGGCGTTAGGCACACAATGATCGGGATTCCCATCCAACATGGAAAAAATATCTCTATTTGGCATGTCAAAGCCCTTATGCATTTATAGCATGGTCAAATATAGGGTTTTATTTTTCTTTCCAATAAAAATGAATAGTTTTCATCATCTCAAGGTGATTAATACATGATGTATGATTTATGGGTTAAGAGGTGTAAAAGATGATGGAAGCACCCAATATGCTGGTTAACCATGGTTAGGCTCTTGTTTTCCATTGATAAGGAGTGGTGATGATTAATATCCTATAAACATTAATAACATGTAGTGAGGACATATCTATTATGTAGTTTTATGTCATATGATAAGGAAATTTTCCAAAGATATTGACGTAATTCATTAAATAAATCTTTCCTTCCTTATAGTTTATCTTAATGGGATAATGATATGGGAACTGATGTGAAAATTGGGAAACATATCCTTGAGGACACTTTTTTTGGTTGAGGGAATTTAGATGTGGGGAGTATCTTTTTTCTGGGCATACCCTTGTTTGAAGGTAGTCATATGAGAGCTCCCTTCTTATAAAAATTTATCAAGCACACAAGTAATACTTAAATAGATCTTAATTGTGCTTGGGAATAATTATCATGTATAAATCAGACCTCTTTGAAAGAGGTATGTGATTATTTTATGGTCCATTTAATGTGAATACCCTTTTACATTCATTTTAACTTAATGAATCTTGTATATAGTCCAAAATTTTTTATAACTCTCGATCGCGTCTTCCAGAGTGAATTACATTGTTCTATAAGATCACATGATCCATGACATATGTGAGAGACAAGGGACAATAGGGAAGTCTAATAAGTCTCATAAGCATGGGTCTCATGTTTCTCACTACATAGCTCCAACCAATATGAAATTAGGGGTGAATTTTTCAATTTATATGTTTTGCATAAAACCAACATTGAATATTTGGGCGTCGTTACATATCATGTATTGATAAGAATCAAGTTTTAAAAAGTTCTTAAAAGAAACACCCTTGTACAGGTCTTACTCATAGGTAGGGTGTGGGGATATTTTCATGTTTCAGAAGGGAATGGGATTGGATATATGGTTTTAACAAGGTAACCTATTGTAATAGTAATCAAGGCATGCATATCTCATGGATGGGAAACTATATTTGTTGGTCTAGCCCATATGTTGAGGGTGATATTATTCTCACTGATTTTTTTAACTGGACCCAAAATTGTAGATTCGTGCATAAATACATATTTTTGAGGATAGGAATCACGACTCACATAGTTCTTGAATTAGAAACACTCTATATAGTTATAACCAATTCATTGAGGGGGGGTCTTATAAAATGTTGCATCAGGTCCCAGTATTAGAGATCCTGGCATCACCGTGTATCTTATGATGACATGAATCATGCTTCATGTATTTCACAAATGGAGGTGTGGTAGGAGACCAACACCAAGGATAGTGGTCCTATCATGTGAGTTATATAGTAATGCACTATTTTTTTCATGGAAGTGCCATCAACCACGAATTTTTCACATCATGCAGTAAGAACTTATGGTGTTCCTTTTAATATCTTGCATTCTAGACTATGCTAACCCTATCGAGAAATGATATTTCTCAATCAAGCGGGGAAGCCTCTACACAAATTCTTATTTCCACTTTATCTATAGTATGTTTTTGAAATAAGTAATATAAAAGGTTTCTATCACAAAACATACACTATTAAAATAATGGATTTGGTGACATTGTATCATGTGGTGGTTGGGATAAGATATATAATATAGGAATCCCTATATATCTCATTTGGGTAAGAATCAATACATACATAGTTCTAGAAAACTGTGTACTTTAGTGTCTTGCGGGGTGGAAATCGTCCATGTAGTTAATCATCATGTGTTAAGGATGAAGTTAGCTTGATGTGACAAATAAATATCATGGAATGAAACTAGAATGGATATTTTTGCCTCACTAAATATAACATAATGACTGTATCCATTCCACACATTGTTCTTGAAAACCCATGTAGTTTAATGTATTGTAGATTGGACATCATCCATGTAGTTTAACCTCATGTGGTTAGGATGATTGTTGATTGACATGAAAAAGAATGATTTAATGTTTTCAAACATTCTGATGTCTTATAACCAGGAAATATATATTGTTTCTTGTAACATGATTTGGGATCTAGGTGTCACTATGTATCCTTTGATGGTACGAATCAATCCACACATATTTCAGGTACATGGAGATTTTCTATGTGGATCTGAATCTCACAAAGAGATGGGGGGACTTCATTTATCTTTCACATAGATCATCCTAATGTGTGATGATACATTGGTAAGATGATGATTCCCTTAAATTTTAACATCATACAGTATTGAAAACATTCATGCATCTTTACATCATGTGATAAGGACATGTCTTTCATTTTAATGTTATAGAACCATGATGAAATATTTTTTATAGTTTAAAATGTTGTTCGGAGGAATTTTTCGGTATAGTTCATCATATTGTGGTTAAGAAATCTTACGTACAGTTTAACTTCATGTGGTCATGAAATATTTTTATAGTTATACATCATGTGGTCATGAACTCATCAGTAATGTTTAACACCATGTGTTTAGGACATGAGAGGCCTCAATGGTGACTATGAAAGTTATTTATTAAGAACCCATCTATTAGTGGTGGGTGTGATGTTTTACCCATCCAGTGTGTCTGACAAGTAAGATCCCTTGGAAGATAACATATATATGATGTAAGGAACCTTCCATTTAGGAACTATATATGGTGTCATTTTATTCTAGTATCATTGGGGTTCTAATATCCATTAGCATTTCTCCTTGAGGGAATGAAATGAGGTGAACTTTTTATTTAAATATCTTCTGATCTAATTATGATGGACATAGAGATTGCGCATTGTATTCAACCTTTTATCAACTCTAACTTTCATTTAATATAATCGCTTAATTGTTTTTTATTCATCTAATAGTTTTTTCATATATCTATTTATATTGATGGAAACTATACTTTTCTAGGAAGCACTATGTCAGTTCCAGACACAAATGAATACAAATTTGGCTGTGTAGCGGTATGTGTAGTGGTACGGTATGCCCATTAATAATTGAGGATCTTATCCAGATAAAACTTCTTATCCATATTCTCTGTCTTCTATATTTTTTTGAAAGATTCTTATTAAAGGGATCAATTTAAAAAAAAATGAAGCAAGGTCATTGGATGAATCGGGGGACTCAATGTTATACTCCTCGTAAAATTTCATCAAATCAGTTGAACATAATTTGGTGCCATTTTTTATATATCATATGAGAGACTCTAAAATTAGTGATTCTGTTGACCTTTAAATTTCTAATGATATTATTCATTCTGACTTCCTTGAGGGGTATTTCCCCAACCAATTTGGAAATGAATTTGATAGTAATAGGTATTTACATAAACTACTAGGTTGCGGCTGGGGGATATGACCCCACAATATCCACTCACCATAAAGAATATGACCAATAATATTTCTCATTATGTATCAATTATACAGTTTGATGGATTATTTAGACATATGGCATACACTCCTTTTTCTAGTGATCTCCCCACAACCCTACATCATTTTTTTTCAATAGTAACCAAACCATTTTTGTTTGGTGGGAGATCCAAGTCCCGAATTGATTAGTGGCACATGATCTAGCTTTGACTTCTTACAAGAGGGTGGGAATCTATATTTTTTCTATGAATAATAGGAGGATTCCATAAAATACACCATTTTAGATGTTGTTATCTCATTTAGACCATCCCGAAGGGTGAAATTCACTGATCGACTTTGAATTTGTTCCCATCAATCTCGGTCTATTGGGAGTATCCCATTTTCCTTGATAATTATGTATGAGATCCATAAATATAGGCTAGGATATTGGGTCATAAAACTCTAGGGTGGTGTTGATCGAAATTGATTTATCCATGTTGATAATGATGATCAATGAGACCATCACTTGGTTCATAAAGCATAAGACCACATCATCCTAACTAGGGTTAGCCATAACTATAGCATCATTAGCTGGAGAATTGGAACAATCATTTTTTGATCAAGGGACACGATGCAAAATGGGTTCAAAATAGAACTATGACATTAGTCCTCTGATGTATCTGATGGGAGGGTCCAACTCTTCCTTTTATAGGGAATATTAACCGTTGAAATGCTTTATCACTATATCTGAATCCCCTTTGATGTTTATGAAGTTTATCTGTAACTATAGGGAATGTTCCAAGAATGAGATGCGGGATTAGTAATCATCCCCATTATTCTTTCATCATTCAGAGAGTGATAAATAGTAGAGAAATTCATTTTTATGGAGAAACAAATACAATTTCTAATCAAACATAAATGAGCATTTTTTTCTGGTCTAATGCTAATATAACCTTGGGAGGCCCTATTGAAATACATATCCAATTTTTGGGGAGAATAAAGGGCATATAAAAATTCCTCATCTCGAAGTTTGGTGTCCATTTGTCTGAATTCTAGTACAGGTGGTTCTATAGAGAAATTAGTCAAGTCCTATCTTTCTATTACATTCTATGACATGAACTAGATGTCATATTATAGAAGAATAATTGTCAAATTATCCAAATTCCCCCACCAACATAGGTCATCCAAGGATATACATGAATATGATTACATGAGAGACCAATTGGACTTTATGGTTCTATATGTAATGCATCACATTCTACAATACAATGATAAGTGCGAGGTTGTTCTTCTCAACATCATATTATCGGTTCTCAATACCTAGGATTGTTCAATTTAGGTAATAAGGACTATTATCATTCTATGAATTGTTCTTCTATTTGAGGAGAGAACCATGTGATAATTCAACAGTATACACAAATAAGATGAGGGAATTTTCTTCCACCCATTGAATTAGGACTGGTGAGTTCAGTTGTTACTTCATGAGACACTTGAATACTTCTTAGAAGTCTATTTCCCATTAGTAGGATACTCCCTTCTTTATTATCTTATTGAAGGGGATAAATTTTCCAGCCATGTCATTTATAAAATAGTGAATATAAGGGAGGATCCCTTGAAGCCTACTCAGATATTTTAGATTATAAGGGGTGACATTTCTAGAATTTCACTGATATTTTTTTGGATGACCTCAATTCCACGACACCTTACAAAAAATCCATGGAATTTAACTGATGACACCCGTAAATTTCACTTTATCGGCTTAATCTTCAAAATATGCTTCTAAATATAGTCAAATATTTTTTCAACATTTTGTGATTTAATCACATCACTGTCAAGATTTGATCACCAGGTTATCGACATAATATTATTATTTTTATCCCATTAAGGGAGTAAAGATATGATGCATGACACATTGGTTTTTTTTCTTGCATTCAATAATCCAAAGGAAATGACCTGATAGAAAAATATCTCTTGTTGTTCTCTAATGGAAGTGGATTCCATGTCTTCATGGGCCATATTTATTTAACTTTACCCCAAATTCACATTCGTAAAAGAAAGGCCTTAAAATCCAATTATTTCATTGATTATGAGTTTTTTGATCATCCATGATAAATTAAGATTCAATATCTTTTAATTAAGGTCTATGAAATCGATTCAGACCCTAATCAGTCCACTATTCTTTATATGGATGATGATAGTGATCCATCGTTTTTATTTCACTTCTTGAAAAATAAATTCCTTAAAGAATTTTTCAACATATAAATATTTATTATTAACATTACATGAGACCATCCTCTTATATTCTTACTTTAAACTACCATTGTAATTGGGAAATCTGAGATGGTGTGTAACCATATCAATATTCAAACAAGGTATTTTCATATAAATCCAAGAGAGCATGTGTTAATGATTCCTTGAAAATGAAATGTACAACTATTTATCCTCGAGAGGATTGGTGGAACTATTTAATTTATATCATGGGACTTATTATATTCAAGGATTTACCTTCTAGTGCTCATCAATGTTAATGGATATGCCTTCCAAAAATGTTGGAGGGGAAATACTGAGGTCAACCTATTTTTCTTTTATATCTGATTCTGTGGATTAATTTTCAAAAATTGTAGGTAATGTAAGGGAATATAAATAAATGTTGTGATTAGAGAGGCCATGGGAAAAAAAATTAATTCCTAAATTTTAGAGTCATTGTAGGGATATTCCAGGGATGATTATTTTATATTACACTGTCGGTGATTAAAGGAGGATATTAAATGACTTGGATCAAGTCTCTGACCATAAACAGCTTTAGTGGTACCACATAATCACTTTCAATAATACTTCATATATTTTTAGGGGAAATCCCCAATACGTTGGTGGATTTGACCACTATATTATCATCCACCATTGGTTGTTTGACTTCCCTTTTATCAAAAACATCCTTGAGATATACTAAATCACAATACATGAAGGGGGAACTCTCACCATGTAGTACGAAAACCTTCCCATTGAATGGGTATTTCAAAACACTGGGGAAATTTTGGAGGTAACACCACATAGATTTGAAACAAAGTCCTTCCAGAATGGATATTATATCCAGTTTATTTCCAGATAACGATGAACTCAATCTTAGATGGGGGATCCTATAACTAAGTCCTAATATTGATCTTACTAAGAGGTACTTTCTCTCACTTATAATACCCTTTAATGGTAAGATTTGTATTATAATAATCACCCCCATTGTATCCCAAACATTTAAGGGTATGAATTAGGATGAGGTTAATGATAGAACCATTATCAATTAGCACCCTTAATATGATGACATCATCAATTTTTTCAGAAACATATAGGATTTGGATATTTCTATGGAATAACTCTTCTTAATCCTACTCTTTCATCAAGATGGAGTCATTGAACTCCTATGGAATAATCTCCAAGTGAAACACATCATCTATAGAGAGTTCTATCTTTAATTCCTATGGACTCTAGAGGGATTTTCTAATTGTATCTGTTATATTTTTTTTTAATGTATAGTGCATCAAGGATTGACTGTTTTGCGAGAAAAACTAATAATTATTTTAGAATTCCATATTTTTCAACCATAAGTCAGTGCTTCCTAAGGTGTATTTTCTTCTTATTATGTGGTTAAATAGATGAGGTACTTTAGGTAGGATATCTTAGTTCTTATGAATAGGTTTAGGGAGAATCTAATAATAGTGTAATACATCATGCTGATGATCCCCTTTACCAGGGATGATTAGATAATTGTACCCCTTCTAGAAGGCCTTGTAAGATAACTGAGATTGGATGAACACTGGAGGGCTTTTGAGCACCTATGAGTTTCTATTTCTTGTGTTTTTTCCCATATCTCTTGTCTGAATATATTCCCTCTATAGGGATGTGACCAATATATTCAATCGGACCACACATGTGTTGTCCCATTTATCCTCGGCTCTTGCACCATCGGCCTCTAGCTCCCCAGTCTGGTAAGGGTAATTCATACTCAGTGGAATATTCATCATCGGAGAAGGGTCCTTCTATGTTTATTATGTTGATATAACCAAATATGAATTCTTAATATGATGTTTTTTTTCATTTTGTGTGGTGGTTCATATGTTTTTTATGTTTTAGGAAAGAATTCTAAAAGAGTCAGAGATTTCATAGGAGATGAATATGAATCTTCCTCTTCAATATAGTTCCATGTGTGATGATTACATCCTCTTTTGGTTGTAGTATTTAATTTTACCTTCCTAGGTGAATGATCCATTATGTGATTGTGATGTTGTTCCCTATGGATGAAATTATATTGTTTAATAGCATTCTGATCCATCTAGCTGTCAAACTTCATCCCATGCATGCCTGTAATTTTTTTTCAATCACCCTCCTGTTTTGAATGGGTGAAGGTTACACAAGTAACCTATTTCAGAGCCTTCTCTAACATCACCAACCCAGAATCGACCATCCCTTGGAAGAAATATTTGAATATAATGAAATCATGGCTGGTGTGACCCAGCCTCATATGGAATGATATGTAGTCGAGATGATCAGGGAGGTCAAACTCATTGGGTATCTAACTCTGTGGCATATTGAATGGTTATTTTCTAAGCAATAAATGGAATAACTGAGGACCTTCTCATTTCAGACATAGTATTCTTTATTAATATGTTTTTTGAATCCTGGTTGACCATGCTCTGTTTATTTCTTTCAGTGGAGGGATAATTTTTTCTATTACTTGACAGTAGACACTGGTTTTTTCAGGGCCTTCCCAAGGGGTTGAATAGGAACTTCTAATGGTTTGAGAGTAATAGGGTTGTTTTCTTGAATACTAATCCTTTTTCCCTTTTTTGATGGAATGGGATGGGATTTAGCTCAGGTTGGTTGAATTATGACTTCCAAAATTTGTTTCATTTCCATAAGTTCATAGAATCGTCCTCGGTATTTTATCAACATCAGAGGTGTTTGAAGCTCATCTTGGATATTTTCATCACAAACATCAAGTAATTTCTCCGGTGAGAGAGGGATACTAAGTAAATAGTTTAACCTTTCTATTTGTCTACAAATTCAGTTACCCTCTCATTTACTCATTTATTTTATTTTTTCAAGTCAAAAATTATAATTTTCTTTAGAATATTATTGAACTGATAAAATAATTTATGAATAATATCTTCTCATCCAACAATATATCATTCTGGAAGGCCATTTTACAAAACAACGGTTGGGTAAATCAGAGTTTGTACAAAATATCTCATCTTGGTATCCTTATATTAATCCTGAGTGCCCATCATTATACCACATTGGGACAATATTTAATGATATGATATTCAATATCTCTATGTCATCAATGGTAGAGTAGGTAGCAATGTCTAAATTAGGAGGGGGAAAAGTTACATTCACCCATTTGGGATATGGATTATTCTCAGGAAACATATGTGTGTGAAATCATTTAATGGATTCCATTATAGAATCTAGGGACTCAATAGAATTGAAAATATTCATAGGTATTACTCTATGGTATGCCTCCTAACTATAGGTATTGTCTAGGGCTAAAAGAGCGGGCCCAATTTTCATTTACCACTAATCCTCAATCTATGTTACGACTGGATGATCTCCATAGTGGGGGAGATTATGTTTCTTTAATGGATGGAATTCATGATCATCATTGACCTCTTCAATTATGTATACCAACATTCTATATCTTGATCGAGTCTAATTTTATCATCCTGTGTAATTATAAAATATTTATTTTTCATATTTATTAATATTTATAATTTAGATTTTAATTTTTTAAATTAAAATGGAAACTATTTTTAATTTCATATATGACATGAAACATGAGTTTCTTACAAATATTTCCTTCCACGCAAGTCTAGATTATAAAAACAGTAATATATTATTAATATTATTATTCAATATGGAAGTTTTCTCACCGTTTAATGGAAACCATTATTTCAAAATAAATATTGACCCTATTATAATTTTATTTGAAAAATAAACCTCATTTATGAAATTTGAATATATATATATTATCTTAGGGTGAATATTTGGTATTTTTTTAGAAGTTTCATATGTTTATAAATAATAATAAATACTGAATTTTAATTGAAAACTATTTTTTCATCGATTTTTTTTATATAGTAAAATGATATTTTTTTCAATTGGTTTTAAAGAGTAATTAGATCATATTTATATCATATAATCTAATTTTGGTCATTTGAATCATTTTAATAGTGATTTTGGATATTATACATAGTAAATATTTGACCATTTATAATTTAAAACCTTGTTTCTTCGTCCCTCCTCATGGATTAATTTTAAATTAACTTATTCCATGTTTATTGTACGAATTAAGAAAAATGGATAACATGTTTTTAATCTGTATAATTTATAATTTATAATATGTTCAACATATTTTTCATCAAAAATATTATTTAATCTAATCAAAATTAATTTTATCGATTAAAGTAATAATGTGTTTAATTATTGTTTAAATTTTAGTCTCAAGATTTCAAATGAAAGAGACACTTCTAAAAAACCCATTTTATGGAAATTATTTGACCACATACCCTATCAGATATAATTGGGATCATTATTGTAGGCACATGGTGTAAGAGAGGCCACCCAATAGTTTTTACTATTATTATATTGACCAGAATAACAGTCCTATTCCACTGTAAAAAATGCACTCATCCTAAGCACAACTTATGACATTTAATGCCCGTTACATCATCCAAGAAAATCAAAAATAAGATCCAAAACATCAATCCCTTGACCCAAAAGGCCTCACTTTTGGCAGAAATGAATCCAAGGAATCTCGTTGGTTCAAACCAAAACGAGTTACATGAAAAATAGCTACTGTTCTTCAATGTGAATTTCTATTTTATTTATTTATCCACTCATTCTATTATTCTTATTACATTATTATTTAATAACATAAGTATATTAAATATAATGAAAATTTATTATTTTAAAGGTTTCAATAAACATTTACACACACTTCCATCAAATGGGTGATGAGATTATCGTTCGTGTGTATGGCGGAGTGTCGCCTCACGAAAGGATATCGTTCGTTTTTCATTTACCACCTCTCATGGTCAGTAATTATGATGGGAAATAATTTTTAATATTATATATAACTATATATATGTGATATTTTTTACATCTTTATTCTTCTGTAATTATTATATTACCCATACTTTCATGTTGTCCATTTTGTAGGAATACGATTACATTATTTAAGGATGTGTGGACTACCACCTCCACAATGTGGTGTGGTTAGTTCATGAATTTTATGGAATGTTTTAAGGATGAGAGTAGTAAAAATATTTGATATAAATATAAAATAGATGATATTCATCACATAATTTCTGTTATATTAATGTAATATATAATTTTCTTTATTACCCATTTCCCACACAAAAAATTGATAACGTCATTCATAGACATGTGGAATCCACCTCCTCAATGCGATGTGATATATTTTACAGCACGATTAGTCAATATATAATTATAAATGTTATAATAAAATTTTATTTATGATCTTATGATCATTATGGAGAGATAAATTTTACTTACATTCATTACAAAATGATTATTAAAAAATGGGAATGTTACTCAAGCATACGTATGGCCCACCATCTCCATAATTCTAATGTTGTTTTATGTTTCGTAACCAACATTCATGATAAGTTTTAAAACTATAAATGAGGTATAAATATGAAAATTATTTCTTTATTATTAATTTTAATGTTTTTTAATAATGACCCCTTTGACCATAGTTGACCTACCAATTTTTATTGACTCACAAACCGAATTTGGTCATAACACCTGACGTAATCATAATTGTATAAGTATTTTTATAAAAAAAATTAATAAGTAAAATAAAATGGATGATAAAGATTAGAAAAGTTCATAAGAAATTAAATAACTAACATACATTTATTATTCTGGAAGACAAACACACACGTGAAATGTCGGACTCAAGGTAATTGTTTTCCATTCAATATTATTTAATTGAGGCATATTTTGATGTTATTCACCCACCTTATTTTATTAGGTGTGATAAAACCCATTTTCTTTCTAATATAATGAATTTTATTATTTTTATGTTATTTAATGTTTTTTAAAAAATGTTATGGGGTTGATGATTCAATTTATTTTAATTTTGTATGGAACACATTGATTTAAGTTCTCATTTTTTTCCACCATGTCAATATTCATGATATTATTTTACATATTTATTTATATTAATTTAAAAATACATTTTTTAAATATTTAAATTCCTCTACACGCCTTCACGTTTTTAAATGAGATAGAAACCACACTTTTATTTTTTTGGTGTTTTGTTAATAAAAATTGGTTTTGAAAGTGGATGGATTGTTTCAATAACATGAAATGTTTTCTTATGAGTGTAAATGAAATATTATGAGTGAAATGTTGAAAATTAAATTATTTTTTTATGATTATATATTGTAACTCCTAAATTTGATGTGTGGTTACGTAAAAAACCAATGATGAGTAGTGGTTCCATGATAAACCAATGATAAGTGGTTACATGATAAACCAATGATGGGTGGGTTCATGATAGCCCTCTGAGCATTAGTATTAGAGAAAAGAAGAATTATAAGAAACATTACATTGTCATTAGTGGGATGGTATTTCTAGAAAAACTTATTGAACTTGCCATATTTGAGATTGATTTCATTTTGGGTATGGATTGGATTTCATATTATCATGATAAAGTATATTGTAAAGATAATAAAGTATAATTATATTAGTTTTTACCTTTGATAACTACTAAGAAGTTGATAAATTGATTAAATATGGTAGCTAATGATATCTATATCTTGTGTGTGAAAGGAAAAAAAGTTTTGATTAGTTACATCCTAGTAGTAGATGAATTTTTGGATGTTTTTCTTGATTATTTTCCTGGTGCTATTTTAGATTGGGAAGTCGAATTTACTATTTATTTAGATCCTGATGCTAAGACTATTTCTAAACCACCTTATCAAATGGATCGAGTATAACTTTTCAAACTGAAAAACGAGTTCTAATAATTTCATGAAAATTGTTTCTTTGGTCCTAGCCCTTCACCATGGGGTACTCTTATTTTATTTGGAAAAATGCAAGATGGTTCAATGAGAGTATTCATTTATTATAAGGCCTTTAATAACTTCACTATTATGAACATGTTTCATTTTCCACATATTGATGAATTTTTTAATCAGCTCCAAGGATCTTGGTGTTTTTCAAAGATTGATAAAATGTTTGGGTGACATCATCTGAAGGTAAAGGAGGATGACATTCTAATGATAGAATTTCATATGGGATATGGGTATTATGAGTTTCTAGTTATTCTATTTTGGTTATCTAATGAACCTGCTATATTTATAAATCTTATGAATAGTGTATTCCATCAATTTTTGGATTAGTTTTTGGCTATGTTTATATATGATTTTTTGGTATATTCTAAAATCCATGAATAACATGAAATGAACTTAAGGATTAATTTTAAAACCTTAAAATAAAATATAAAATAGTGATTGTTGAAAATGATGGATTTTTGGTTTCATAAAAGTTATTTTCTTAGTTTTGTATTTTAAATATGGCATAACTATTGAACCTTCTAAATAAATTTTATTGATAAGGTGCGAAGACATAATAATTTCACAGATATTCATACTTTTCTTGGATTTAAGGGTAATTACCAATTGTTTTTTGAATACTTTTCTAAGTTATCTTGACTACTGAGAAAGTCAACATAAAAGAGAGTTACATTTATCTGGATAGGATAATGTTATGTTTTTTTTAGGAATGGAAAATATGATTGGTAAATACCCCATTTTTGGCCGTTCAATTTTTTTTTTTTCATCTACATTGATACTAAATTAAAAGAACATGTTTGTGTCATGATTTAGAATGAAAACATAATTTCTCTTTCTTCACGTCACTTGAAATCACATGAGTTATGATACCCTACACATGATTTGGAATTCGCCTCTATTATGTTTACATTAAAAATTTGGGCGCATCATCTATTTGGAGTGAAATGTAAAATACAAACTGATCACAAATGTTTTAAGTATATATTCACTCAGTAAGAGTTGAACAGGAAGAAAAGGATATGGTTGTAACTAATATATGATTATGATATCATGATTCATTATCTTCTTGTAAAAGAAATCAATGTGTCCATTGCTTTGAGTCAAAAAAAATTCTATACTTACCATTTTACTTTTGGAATGTGAAATTTGTTTAATTATTTGATGAATTATATCCTACAAGATGCGGATATATACGCATCTTAAATTTTGTTTTAGGATTCAGTGATTTTAACATTGTTATAATGAATTAATATGGCTTAGAATTTGGATAAATATTTTCAAGAAAAGGTAAAATATATTAATAATGTTTATGTTTCATTATTTTAATGTTGATGAAGAAGGTGTTTTACAATTTTTAAAAATGATTATGAGTACCTTATGATTCATATTAGAAGAATATTATGTTGACTAAAGCTCATAGTTATCCATTATCGATTTATATTGGTAGCATTAAGATGTGAAGTGACCATTAGGAGTATTACTAGGGGGTGGAATAAAAATAGATATTTCTGAATTCTTCATGAACTATTTGAATTTTCAACAAGTTAAAGTGGAGTGACAGTTACTAAAGGATATTATTCAACCTTTTCCAGTGCAATATTGGAAATGGTATAAGATATAAATGGGATTTTTTGTATGATTTCTAATGATTTATCATGTTAATAATGTGAATTTGGTTATTTTTGATCAATAAAATAATTATTCCCATTTCCTCCTCATTTGAGATACAATGTATTTATATCATCTTTCTGACTATATAAAAAAGGTATTTTCATGTTACATGGAGTGTGTATTTCTATTGTTTTATACCATGATCCTAGTCTCACATATAATATTCTGAATGAACTCTAGATGTTATTGGGTACTAAATTAAATTTGATCACATCATTTCATCCTCAATATGTTGGATAGTTTGAGCGGGGGATTAATACATTTGATGATATGATCATTTCATTCTAAAATGAATACCAAGGATCTTTGGATCATCATATTTATTTGGTTATGTTTTATTATAAGAATAGTTTTCATTACATTATACATATATAACATTTTTATGTATTATATGGAAAGTGGTGTTGAACACTGGAATTTTTTGGATGATGTAAGAGAAAGAAAGTAGATGGGACCAGATTTGGTAAAATAAAAGGCAAGGAATGTTTAGTTGATTCAGAGACACATGAGGAAAGATCATAAAAGGGAAAAAATTATATAGATAATAGAAGGAAATATTTTCAGTTTAGCTAGGAGATTATATATTTCTATAATTCTCTTCATGGAAATGTGTGGCGTGTTTTTATAAGAAGGGAAATCCGAGTCCACACTTCATTGAACAATATAAAATCCTGGAAAAGGTAAATCAATTTCCCACTGAGTGTCCTTACCTACTAGTTTAGGTTATTGACCACAGAGAGAAAATATTGTCGAATAAGGAAATTCACCTGGTTAAACGTTTACAGACAAAATATAAGGATGAAGAGGAAACATGAGAATCTGAAAATTGTATGATGAAAAAATATTCCCACATATTTGATAATTGAATAAGACTGTGCGGATACAATTTCTAAAAGGGGGAAGAATGTAACATACCAGGTAATGATAGAATAACTCCTTTTCTTATTTATTATTATTTATGATTTAGATAATAACATATTAAATTTAAAGGGACTCTATTTTCAATAGAATATGTAAAATATGACATGGTTTTCATCAAAATCATGCATTGCATGCAAGACAGGGTTATTACGAACAGTAAAACACTATTGATATTATTATTTAATAAGGTAGTTCGGTCACCTTTTTATTTTAAAATTTAATTAAAACTAAATTTATAAACATTTTATATTTTTTATTAAAAATTAAACATCATGTTTGAAATCAAAATATCAAAATTAACATTGGGTGATTTTTTTTTGATTTTTTATATTTTGATGAATATTAAATGTAAATTAATTTTAATTAAAATTTTCTTTTTCTTCTAATTTTTTATATAGTAAAATTATATTTTATATTGGTTTTAAAGTAAAATATAAAATATTTATATCATTTTCTCCAATTTAGGTCATTGAAATCATTTTAAATGTTATTTTGGATATAAAAACATAATAAATTTTTAGAAAAATTTCTTTTTAAAAAAAATCACTTTAAAAACCTGCTTTGTCGTTCCTTATACAAGATTATTTTTATATTAATATAGGAAACTTCTGTTTTTGTAATTTGATAAAAATATTTACATATTACAAATATTAATAATTTATATGTTCTAATATAGTCGACATAGTTTTTTCCCAAAAATATAAGAGAAATAAATTAAAATTAATTAGTGTAGTTAAGGTAAAATATTTGTTTACTTAGTGGTCCAGTTTTAATCTTAAGAGTCCAAATGACATAAAAACATGTCAAAAAACCCATTGCATGGAAATTGTTATACCATATCTCCTCTTGGATATAATAGGGATCATTGTTGGAGGCACATTATGTTACGGAGACCTCCTAATATTTTTTAACTTTTTATATTGATAAGAATGATGATGTTCATCCTCCACTATAAAAAAGGAACTCACCTCGCCACATTCTCACATGTATTAATCCATTTTATAATCCAAAACAATCCAAAATAAGATCCTAAAATCCACTCTCTCACCCTAGATCCCTGAATTAAGGGATAAATCTTACCATATAATTTCATTACTGCAAATTAGAAAGATTTTCTTGAAATAGAGGTAATAGTTTTTAATGTGAATTTCTATTTTATTTCTTTTTCAAATAATTTAATTATTCTTATTACATGATTATATAATAAAATAAGTATCCTAAATATACTTATATTTTTTAATTTTAAGGGTTCTAAAAACACCATCACATACTTCCATAAAATGGGTAATGAAATTACTGTTCGTGTGTATGGAGGTCTACCGCCTCATGAAATAATGTCCATCATTTTTCTTTTAACACCAATCATAATGGGTATTTATGATGGAAAAAAAATTCATATTATATATATATAATATATTTTTGATTTATTCATTCTTTTTTAATTATTATATAATATATACATTTACTATTTTTATTTTGGGAGAATACGATAACATCAGTTGTGGACATGTGGTTACTGTCTTCTCAGAGCGACGTGATTTGTTCACTCTTTAAATAAAATTTATTAATGATGATTAAAATAAAAATATTTGATAAAAAAATATATATTATATTCAGGAATTAATTACCTTTTTTAAATATAATATATCATTTTCTTTATTACCCTTTTTAAAAACTAAAATGTGATAACTTCTTCTGTGGAAGTGTGGACTACAATCTCCTGGTTGTGATTTGATTCCTTTTAAATGATAATAATTTTATATATAAATATATATCATTAAATAAAATTTTATATATGATAAAATTATAATTATGGAAACATAAATTTCATTTACCTTCTTTTAATAATGATTAGTGAAATAGGGGAACGCTACTGATGTGTGTATAAGGACAACTGTCTCCATGATTGTAACATTGGTTAATTTTTCATAAATATAATTCATCATTTTTTTAAGTATAATTGATTTATAAATATGGAAATTATTTAATAATTCTAATTTTGGATGGGTTTCAATAATTACTCATTTCACTATAGTTGACCTACCAAAGTCATTTTTGACACTTCAACAGAATATGGTCAAAACACCGACATAACATTGATTTTTTAATTAGTTGTATACAATAATGTAATAAGTGAAATAAAATTAATGATAAATTGTGAAATTTTATAAAGTAATTAAACAATTCACATATGTTTATTATTTAGGAATATAAAGAAACACGTGAAAAAGTCAGACTCAGTGTAAGGGATTTTCTCTCAATATCATTTCATTGTGAAATATTTTGATGTTAAACACCAACCATCTTTAATGAGGTGTATATAGAGACCCTTTTACTTTTAAATTCATGAATTTATTTATTTTTATGTCATTTATTGTTTTGTTAAATGATATTCCTTCCATGGGATTATGATTCAATAAATTACAATGTGGTATGTAACATTTTAATTTAAAAATATATCTCTTTTACTCCATACCAATATTCATAATATTAATTTACATATTACTTATTTCAATATAAAATTATTATAATGTAAATTTTATTTCTATTTCATATGTGGATTCTTATACAACCCTTCTTATTTTTAAAAGAAAAAAGAAACCCCTCTTCTCCTTTTTTGGTATTTTTATTGAAAATGGGTTTTAAAAATAGATTTACTATTTTAATAACATGAAATTTTTTTCTTATGAGTTAAAATGGAATATTATAAGTATCATGATGAAAATTTAATTCTTTTTTTGTGTTATGATTATATAATTGTACTTGGAAATTTGAAGTGAAGTTACGTGATACACCAATGAAAGGAGGTTCCATGATAAACCCATGATGGGTTGTTCCATGATAAAATAATGAAAGATTAGTCCAAGATATCCCTCCAATTAATTGTGTATGGAATTTGGTCATATGGTTATTCCATTTGTAATAGTGACATATAAGGAATTCAACCACATGGTTATTCCACTTATAAGAGTGACATGTATAATTATATCCCAAGACACCTTCCTGTGTTTTATTTTCTTCTTATGGTTTTATAATAATATTTTGATTAAAAAGAGTAAAAAATTATATCATTTCAAATGAACGTTTTTTCTACTTCATAATGGTGAAAAGTATTACTTTATGATAATGTTTTCAGGGGATTCAATGTTTATCAATGGACTAATCGTTTTTTTTCTTTTTGTATCCCATAAAATTAATTTTATGCACATCTCATTTTTTTAAAAATTTTATTCTTAGGTTTAAAGGATGAGTAATGGATTGAAATAAGTCATGTTGAAGGTCATGATGTTTGTTGGTAAAAGAGATCATTCTTTATTGTAAATGCATTAGATTATGGTAATAATTGATACTGTTTGGATGTGTTGACTTTTTATTTTAGATTTCGTAATGTATTATTTATGGCCTAATTATCTAATGAAATAATCCTAAAATGATACAAAATGCGAAAGAATGAAATTTATTAACTAAAACATAAGATTAGGTAAGTTCTAAGGATTTTCCCTTATTATAATGCTAATATGAAGCTCTTAAGGTAGGATCAGTTGTTTCCTTATGTATGGAATACGGGATATTCATCTTAGGATGAAGGCGATACCCAATGGGAATGTTTCCCCTAAGTAGATCCTCTTTGAGTTGTATGATATTTTTTATATCATCTTTTTATTGTTCCAAATTCTCCTCTGTAGAAGTAACTTCATCTCTTCTAAGAGATGAGTGGGACATAACCAATTCTTTCACTTTATACATGGTAGTGATATTTGGATGAGGTGGCAATCAATATTCAGATCTGCCAGGTTTTTTATTCTTCTCTTATTACATCCTACCCCTCCTTATTTTCTTAATTCGATGACTAGGTTCTAATTTTCCTTAAGTGACTCCCCTAAGGTTCCAAAAGTTGGTAATAAATGGAAAGAGATTCAATGTGATTGGGGTATGATTATCCCTTTGAGAATAAAAAACTCATCCCAACATTTCATAACCAAAATAACACTACATTATGCGTGATAATAATGTAAAACAACTCAATTTAATTTCATTGATATCAATACCAAACTTTAATAGAGTACCAAAATGGAGGAAAACTATCATAAATGTACAAAGTCGATGAAAACCCAAAAAAACTCAAAGATTCCAAGACATAACTCTTGGATCCAACTCTAAATCCATTCCTAAGTATCACTAAGCACTTATATAGAAGTGAGATGATTTACCATTACCTATATCTTGATAAAAAATATATGCAAAAGCACCAATGTGCCAAATCAGGGGTGAGAAATGATGCTCGGTAGGTATTCCCCAAACGACTTCCCTACTCACATCATTAAGATAAAACATGCTACACATTCATATAAAAAATTTAAATTAAATAGTTTAAAATAGATTATCAAAAAACCGATACAATTTCTATGAAAAATAGTTTTCAAAACTCAAATGTGATTCCTTTGAAAGAAACCAACAAAATTTCCTAACCATTTCACAATCCAATTGGCACAACTCATTCCAATCCAAACATGCACACATCCATCCATGACTACTTGGGTGATAGTTCCATAATCATGAGCCATCTCTCATCAATGTACCAAATCATCAAAAGGTAACCAATATAAAATTTTAAATTACAAAATTGGGACCAAGAACCATGACATATTTCAACCAGGCCCTATATATAATATGAATGCACACCACCATGTATTCCTAAAAACCACGCTAATAAAATCATGCAAAAACCATTAAAATAAATCAATAATTTTATTTAAACAGAATTTAAAAATCATTATTCAATGAATCAAATATAGATTTATTTCAAAATCCACATTTTAATATAACTTATTAATGAAATTTTCACAACAATTCTACATTTCCACAAAAATCCACAAATAATCACTAAATAAGGCTTCTAACACACATTGGATAACAATTTCACAATCAATTTCAATGAAAATAATCAATTTTACACTAATAAGATGTGATCTAATAAGAGGAATTAAGAATAAATCCACCTACCTCATGAATTTGGCGGAAACGAAGAATGACAGGAAAACACCATCAAAACCCCAATGGAATATCAAAAAACCAGGCCTATATCTCTTAAAATAACAAAAAAAGGACAAATCTAATGATTATTGGTATCATCCTCTATAGATATATCCATAGTGGACTAGATCTAAGAAATTCAGATAGGGAGAAAAGTAGATCTATGAGAAAATATTAATTACTACCATAAACAAAGACTCTCCAATGGAATTGACCTTCAATGTAACAAGGACGTCCTTCGGATCTATTCCTATTTGATGAGGAATTGATTTGTAGACTTTTTGGGGAAGAAATATAATTTTATTGCAGAAATGGGAGAAAAAAATGGCTTAAAAGTTAATCTGAATCTAGATACACTTTTTTAGGATCTAGTTCTGAAATCGTGCACAATTAGTCTTACTATTAGGGAAATAGTGGCTAACCATGGGCCATTCTCTACCTCAAGGAGAACCTCAGATGGCTGGCCCACAAGGAAAGAATAACATCCACCAATTATGAAAAACCCTATGTACCACTTTTCATGGTTTCTCTGGGGTATGTGCACATTTTGGAAAAAAGGCACGCCTATCTGTGCCCATACCCAGAATCTTATGTTTCACCTTGCACAGTTTCTAGTAAGAGTTTCACAATTTTCAAAAATTGTGCACCAACCATAAACCTGTATAAAAGAACCAAATCATTCCAATAGTATTTAAAACCCACCCAAACATCACCCAAAAACATTACATACTTAAAATTCATAAGGAAATTATTAATTACCTGAAACATAATGTTCTGCATTATCCCCACCATTGGCCTTTCCATCCCAGTAATTTAGAAAACCATAATTTACCTAAAATAGTTCCAAACATTGCTCAACTATTTACTTCTCCCATTCCTAAGCCTCTTCTCAAATCTAACCATGATGCTAGAAGACCTACATTAGACCGATTCTTTTCCACTGCAACACTTTCTCTTTCCAATCCAAAATTCTTACTGACATGTTTAACACCAAATAATCTTTTTCTAGGTCAAAGTGAACCCATATAATCACAAAGTCTAGGATTTGGATTATACTTTATCAACTAAGATACATGAAACACATTATTTAACTATGGTGGAAGTCCAACTGGTATTCCACCTCACCAACCCATTAATGTATCTCAAAAGGGAATATGTATCAAGGATATAACATTACCTACTTCTTGAAATAATGATCTCCATTATTTGGAGAGATCCCTAAGATTACATTATCACTCACCTCAAATGAAAACAGTTGTCGATGAGGATATGCATATGATTTTTGATGAATCTGTGTCATTTCCATTCGTTTTCCTGATCTACTAAATATTTTCTATTCTCTCTTTGACAAGGCTCATCCCAAAAAGTGAAGTCTCACATGTTTCCATCCAAAAAAGTAGAGTATGAAATGGATTCCCATATAATACTTTAAAATGATCCATATGTATCATGTCCATCTAAATTTTTTTATGAGAGAAATACTCTAATGGTACATACTCCATCATGAGAAATCAAAATTCATTAATGAATCCCACAATATATCTTCAACATTTGTATCATCCTTTCAGGTTCATCATCTGTATCAAGATGAAACGCCATAATCAATGTCAAGTGAGTCCCAAAGGATTTATAAAAGGATTTATAGAAACCATACATAATCCTATGATCTATGTGTGACACTATTGAAACTAGCACGTCATGCCTCTTTACCAAATCTCAGATATAGTTTTTTGAAAAGTACTCCACCATATGAGATTAAATAATATGGATGAAATGGGATTATATTTTTTAGGAAATCCACTGTCGCCCATATTAAATACTGTTTCTGAACCATTCTTGGGAGTCCTGTTACAAAATACATAGTTTTTTCTCCCAATTCCAAATAGGGATATGAAAATACTACATCCTACTTTCTTTTTGATAATGATATACATTAACCTCCGACCATGTTAGGAATCTCAAAAAAAATTCATCCACCTTCTTTTTCATACCCACCCACCAAAACTATATATTCAATGCCGTATACATCTTCTAAATTCTTGGATGAAAAACCCATGTTCAATGGTGGTAAGCAAAAAGAATTTTTTCCCTAATAAGTAATAGGTACAACCATCTCATTTTTGAACCACAACATTGAACTTTCATCCCATACATCCCCCAATAGTATTTCCACGATTGATATTTGATCTAATCTCCAAACATTCTTAGTTGGATGTCTATACCTCATTAACATTCTTAACAAAATCATGAACAAAGGAAACTAGAAGGAAAACCAAAAATTCATCATTATCGTCACATTCCATTTTCATGTCGTCTATCACTAACATTAACCTCCACTAATCTGAAGCCTTTTTTCCAGCTGATCATATAAACTACAAATTAATGTGTCTGCCATTGTATTTCCTGTACCCAGTGTATAAAAAATTTCAATGTCAACAATTTGGTGATAATCCATTCACATTAATTGTCTCGGGTTTAACTTCCATTATGAGAGAAAATGTTTCAAGCTATTATGATTCATAAATTCTATAAATTTCTCACATAAGAGGCAAGGACATCAAGTCTGAAAAGTTTGGACTATGGAATCTAACTCCAAATAATGTGTTGGGTAGTGCATCTAATGAAACCACAACTCTCATGAACCATAAGCTAAAACATGGTCTCCATTATTGAGAACACATCCTAACCCATTTCCCAATGAATCACAATACACCATGTACCATTTTCATAATTACGACAATATCATTATAGGGGCTGATGTTAGAAGAACATTATGATCTTTAATATGCTAATGAAATACATAATTACATAGGAATGCAACATTATTATATGAAAATGTCATCATTTATAAATATAGTAATGATAAATCATCAACAAAATGTCGATAATAACCAGCTAGACCAAGGAAACTATGCATGTCTAAGACATTCTTTGGTGGTTCCCAAGAGATAATAGCTTCTATTTTTTTTGGATCCACAGAACTCTTATTTTAAAGATTTCATAGCCAATGAAACATGAATCTTATATTTAAATATCACACATTAATTTTTTGTAATATAACTAATGATCCATCATGATTCCCAAAATTGTCACCAAGTGTTGCTCATGTGCATCCCTTGTCCTCAAATACACCGATATGTCATCCAAAAACCCCACCACAAAAGAATCCAAATATATTTGAAATAATATATTCATCAATACCATAAATAATATTTGTGTATTTATAAGAACTAAAGGTATAAACATGTATTTATAAGGGAAATATCTACATCTAAAATCTATCTTTGGATTATCATTCTTGCAAACCAATAATTGTTTATATATTGATCGCAATTAAATATTAGAAAACCACTTAGTACCCTTCAATTAATATATCATATAATCAATGCGTGGAAGCTTGTATCTATTAATTACCGTAACTTGGTTATGTTTATGATAATTCACACACAACCAAATAGTTCCATCTTCTTTTTAGACTAACAGCATTGATGATGCACATGAAGACGTGCTGGGACAAAGGAACCCATTGTTTTCTAGCTATTGTAACTGCACATTGAATTTCATGAACCCTATTGGTTCAATTAGATAATTAGTAAGGGAGATAGGAAATTACAAGATATGATATCAATCCTAAACAATATTTCTCTTATGGGTGGAAAACATAAAAATTATCGATAAATACATCTATAAAATGATCCACAATTTCTATAAAATTGATATCCTTGATCTCTACCATCGATGTAAAAGTCAAAGCTGCCAACTGGTTTGAGATAGTTCCAAAATCTAGTTCCAACAATCCAATTTCACCTTCCTTTATATTCTAATATCCTCTAAATAGATTCTTGACTCCATCCTTAGTCATAAAACTAACCCTTCGGGTATAATAGTCGATGTGAGACTTGAACATAGTCAACCAATCTTGGCCCATGATTAGGTTATAGACATCTATCTCAAGAAAACAGATATCCCATGACATATATTCTCCAAAAAATAACTTATAGAACATTCTCTACACATCAAGGCTCAAAATTCTCTTTGAACAATAAGAGTTTGATGTTTCAAAACATAAGACATCATCTCAACATATAAATCCATTAAAAAAATACAATGAGAAGAAATAAATAAATGGGATGCACTCAAATAAAACAATTCTTGCATAAGTGTATAATTCAAAATAATATTACCTCTCACTATCGATTTTCTATATTGATAATCTACAATAACATTCTCAGCTCCATATAATTTTTTACTAACTATAATTTTTTCATTATTGCCCTGTTGCAGGTTACCTTATAGAAGAGTCATGGTATTCATGGAATTATTATGGATATCTCGGTTCTTATGAGAGGATTTATTCTACCACCCACATCCTATTTAAGCAGATGATGTTTTTGGCAAAAGCTAAGTGTCCCAAAAAACCAACCTCAAAGCACTGCAACAATATCATTAAATATTCCCATTTTATTACAATTTTGGCATGATCTTGGTGGTGTCATACGCTCTTGATTCATGTGGTCAAATGAACCACATTGAAAACATCGATCATTGATTTTCGGTAATGAGGGATGATTTACCAATCCAGTTTTTTGAATCTTATCCACAATCCCACATTAGAAATAGGTTTCCCACTTCCACTTCCTCTTATCATTAAAGTTATCACCATTTCCTATATGTATCAACATGCCCCAGCCACTTATAGCTGGTGAGATTTCCATTTCTACCACTTTGACTCTATTGAAAATATTTGTATAATCCTTAATACAAAGCACAAAAATCAATAAGATAATTTATTACCTCATCCCTGATTCAAAGATGCATGAACTAAAAGACACACAATCATCATACTCAGCTTAAAATCGTACAAAATTCATACATTTATCCTCACACTCTTTCGATGAAATATTTCTCTACCTCATGTAGAAGAATTCCTTCATTATTTAAATTCTAATTGTCTGAGGATCGAATTATTTGTTGAACAATCCTCAAAGAGTACCCCGTGTATGGAATTGGTTTAATTTTCCCTAAACTACAAAACCCCACCACTAGGATTCATGATATTCTAATATATAAATTACTAACATGACTTTTATCTCTGCTGGCCAACCAAGGAAAATGAAGATTTGATTCATCCTATTCATCCACAGCTCTACCTTATCGGGTTAGAAATCCACCTAAATTATGGGTGGATTACACATCTAGAATTTAATATAATGATCCTCTTTCCTTGATTAAACCCTTATGTTCCCTCTATCCATAGCCTGAAAATCCTGAAAATTACTCTGAACCAGCTATTGGTTCACAGGCGGCTCAGGTGAAACCACATTCACATTAGCTTTATCTTGATGTTTTCTATGACCCCTACCAGGTATTATTTTCTATAAACACAACAAACTCCATAATTTTCATTCTTAAGAAACTGAAGAATTAATAATTACAAATTCTTCCACATCATATATCCCAATATTTCTTTCCAAAATTTAACACTTTCTGTTTCAACCCATTTTAGAAAATCCCAACATGGTTTATATATTAAACACAATTTAAAAATTCCACAATTATTCCCTTTTTAAAAGATCACATTTTCAAACCATTTAACCACTTTTCAGAAATCAATATCCTTGCCCCCAATTAGTTAATTATCATTAAAAATGATATATGTACTCTTAGTGGGAAGTCATTTATGAATGCATGTCATGATTTTTTCCATGGATAAACTCATGAAAATGAGATTCCAATTCTTATATGTGTGTCCAAAACACTTGTGTAACTAACTCCCAAATAACCTATGGTTTATCATAAAATGGATAACTTCAATTTTTTATGATCTAAATTTTATGTCCAGAAAATCATACTCCATTTTATTATCCCAACTCCAAGACCAACTAGAATGATTTTCAACTCCAAAACTATGAAAAATAATTACCAAGTAAACTATTGAACAAGACTAATACCACTTTAATGTCAAGGAATGAACAAGATAATTCCACTTGTAACATCCTGCCCCACCTCATTGGCTTCAATCATGGAGGATGTTCTACTTGGACGTAAGCACCATCTCTATACTGTCAAAGGGTGGAAATAAATGCCAATGGCTTTAATGAAATTGGTGTATGATTCTCCCATTGATAATAAAACAACCCAAAAAGACATTCCATTACAAAACACCACTACATGATACATTAAAACAATTTAAAACATCTCAAATTAATTCCATTAATATCAAAACCAAACTACAATATAGTACCACATTGGAAGAAAACTAACTTTAAAGTACAATGTGGAAGACAAACCAACAAAACTCTAAGACTCTAAGACATAAATATATGGTATAAATCTAACTCCATGTCCTTATATCATGATGAACCACTAAATAAGTGTGATGATATACCGTTACCTTTATATTGATAGACAATATATGCAAAATCCCCAACATTCCATTGTAGGGGTGATTACTAAAGCTTTGTTGGATTTACCCAAATGACTTCCCTACTCACAACATGAGGAAAGAACAGGTTAGCACCTTTACATTATACAATATTTATCAATAAAATTATATAAAATAGTTTTAAACAAATTATCAAACAACTAGTAATATTTCTATCAAAATAGTTTTTCCAAATCAAATTTTTTTTCAATGGAATGAAACCAATAATTTTATCCAAACCATTTCACAATCCAATTATAAAAACCCATTCCAATCCACACATCCAGGAATCCACCCATGCATGCTTATGTGACAGTTCCATACTCATGAGTGTTCTATCATCAATATACCAAGTCATCACAAGGTATCCAATATCCTATGTTACATTACACATTTGGCACTGAGCACTAAGTCTTATTTCGACTAGGCCCCATATGCAATATGAACACACACCAAGTATGCCCCAAAACCATTCCAACACAATTATGCCAAAACTATTTGAATAATAATATATTTTCACTAATAAAATTTTTATAATTTTCTCCCATTAATAAAACCAGGATATATTTTTATGTCGTCATTTCAAAATCATTTATCAAAGCACTTTGAAAAACAATTCCACAATTCAATAGAAATCCACAAACTATCACTAAAGATTATTTCTACCATGAATATTACTACAATATAATAGTCGGATTCATTCTATACAATAAATATGAAACTAATCCATCATGTTCTAATAATAGAAGTCAAGTGTGAAGTTTTCTAACTCGGTAATTAAGGCAGAAACAAATAACGATAAGAAAATGCCCACAAAATTGGGTTGAATCTCCAAAAAACTGCTTTAAATATCTTCCCATAAAATCAATAAAGAAAAATATAACCTTTATTGGAATAAAAAAACCTAAATATATATGAAATACACTAGATATAAGAAAACAATAGATGGTATAAATTGGATCTAAGAACAACTATGAAAAACTACCATAAATGAAGACATACGTAGGGATTCGAGCTTCAAAACACCAAAGAATACCTTCGGATCACATACAATTTGATTGGGAAAAGTTAAGAATCCTTTAGTAGGAAGATATATCTAATTTGGTCCGAAATATATGAAAAATGATAGTTCAGATGTTATTTATGACCTAGATCAAATTTTTTAGGATCTAGTTTTAAAATTGTACAAGATTAGTCACACGAGTAGGCAAACTGTGTGCTAACTCTGAGCCACACTATTCCACAAGTATCACCTCGCGAAATGAAACAATATGGTTATAAAAACATGCACTAACTATAAAATATCCCTATTTCCCACTTTTCATGGGTTCTCTATGGTGACCATGTAGTTTGGATAAATTGTGCACCTAACAGTGCGCCTATCCAGAAGCCTCGGTTTCACCTTGCATGGTTTCATATATAAGTTTCACAGTTTCCAAAAATTGTTAACCAATCATGAACCTTTATAAATTCCTCTATAAACATTAGAAACCCCATCCTTACCCTCTCAATATTCACTTAAATACTTTACATACCTGAAAAGTATAAATAAAGGGTTACTTACCGGAAACCGGGGTCCACATCTCTAGTTCTACATATGTGAAGCCTTTCTTGGTTCATCTAGATAACCCTCTTCTCAAGTTATGTTTTCCATATTATTTCCCTCTATATTTTTATCCTGATCCATGTTATCTATTGGGTTTATAGTGAAAAGAGTAACTAGAGTGTATCGAGAAATTATAGTTTTCCATTTGCTCTCATTACAATAGGACAATTTTTTACTGAATGCATCACGGTACTTTTCATGACCCCTGGCCATATTGGACCTTTTTTAATTACACCCCCAATATGGTTTGATTGTAATTACCGTATTTTTCTCAGATCCTAGTCTATGTGTAGTGACCCTAAAAGAGTTTCCAATCATTTCTTTCAAATAGAACTAAAATATAAAATGTTTGTCTTATGGTGAGAGGAACGAATGAGATTTCAACCATTGATATTCACCACTAATTATGTATCATTTTTATTTTTTTTCATTTGTGATGATGATAGTGAAAATTCCACTATCTCTATGGGACAGGGGAAATTAAGGGAGTACATGGTCACTTTTTTATCATTCTATTGTGTAATTGATGATTTCAATTAAATAGATTATGACTCCTGGGATTGGAATAGTGACCTAAAATCCACCAAACCTATAGAACGAGCATGATCTAGAACCACATTTTATTTCAATGGGACACTATCGGGGTGTGATGAAACTAGTAATGGTGATTATGATAAATATGACCTTATCCCTCTAGGACGAGGTTGTTATGTATCTACTACTAATATGTCCTAAATCTAGGTTGGGATTGATTATCAGAGGGGTGGAGGGGTGGTAAATATTACCCAAACTTGGTGGGATGTGTTCACTCCAGGATGGCTGCTAAAGCAGTCGCTATTGTGACACGTTTTATTTGGATCATTTGTTCTTGTGTATGAGGTGGTTACAATGGAAGACCATGATGATATTCATTATTTATGGGATGTTGTTTGGTTGACCAAAACACCTAATTATACATATTAAATCAGTTCTCATTGTTTTAAGGGGCCTAGTTCAAAGGTCTATTGGAAATCCTCTCCCTCTATTCATGATTACCTTTAATTTATAAAATAATAAAATTTATTTATATTGACTACCTAGAATGTTCATTACCTAGTCCACTAAACATTATATAGTATATGATATTACAAGACTATGTATCTTTGGAACTCTACTGTTTTAGTTGTGTGGTGAAGTGAAACTCTTGATGCTTTTCCTATATGAAAATATAGATACCTGATGTGGCTTTTGCGATTTGTTGTATAAGAGTTGTAGTGTAATGGAAGAATGCATGTTGTAGATTAAAAATGTGATTTTCATATTTTAGTTCATGGGCCATGGAGATATTAGCAAGCCCAATATGATGACAATGTCTGTTTATGGTCATATGGTGACCCTCATATCCCTGGAAAGAGATATGTCTACCCCTCCATCGCTGACGAGTTTCCGATAAATTCAATCATAGTTAAGGAATACACTCTTTATCTATCTCATCTAGGATCCCATAGTTAAAAGTACTGAGGGACAGAACATGGTTGGGAGGTTATTTTTGGATTACTCTAAAAATATGTCAATGTAGTTTTTTTCTCTATCAGACATACATGCCTCTACCTAGTCAGACCATGAAGCTCGCTTCTTGGGGATGCCTGCTGGAGGTGGTGTAGGGTTACTGGTAGTTGATAGGAAAATATATACGATTAGCCTTGGTGATTCGATAACCTATCAATATGAAGGAGTCATATTTTTAATAACCAGTATTTAAGGATGTGTTTGGGAAAGGAGATGATTTCCTTGTCGGAGAGAGATATCACCGTGCAGAGGTTGGGAACAAAAGATGTTAGGAGTAGAGTCCCTGAGATCCATATCTTCACTACAATGAGGAGGACTATCAAGGTAATGAATGAATTTTTATTATTTTCAATAGTTGATGGAACCTTGAGGATTTTTTATATGTGACAAATAGCCAAACGAATACTATCATTAAGAAGGTCAGTGATTTGAGCCTCATTTTATGTCGTCACAGGAGAATTCCAACCAACCATTGGGGTTTTGTAGGTATATGATCATGCAGTATGATGGATTTTAGAATATGTTAATAACAATTTTGGTACTAAAATAATAGGATATATTTTTTATGATTATCCTATAGAATACTGGTTAGATTTTGTATTGTTGATAAGAGTATGTGCTTGCATATGAGTGGGTGGTTTTCAGAATATGTTGGCCAACACTAGCTAATGTGTGGATATGAACTTGGTCCAAATTTAAATTCCCCATAAAAATATGTCAACAGACCTTTATATAGGGTTAATGGATATGAGAATCCTCTAGTATTTCCTTTGAATTATGTTTGTGCAGCCATTTGTCGACAGAATTAGAGACATGAGATTGGATTTTTTTTTTCAGAAGCTAAAATATCCCAGGTAGCTTCACTAATAGAATTATGATCATTCATGAGGCATGAACCACTCTCACTTTTGAGCCATAGTTTTAATGATAATATTATCATTTTTCAGTTCCTTAGGTGTATGTTTTTGGTCTTTTCAATAGGAATATGAACCTATCTGGAGGAATGTTCAAATCTCACTGGCTGAGCCCCAATTGGAATGGGAAAATGAGCCCTATCAGCTGCCTTTAGGGAATGCTGCCAGTATTTGTTTACTATAAATTTGAACCTATATTGATGCATGTGATACTCTTACCTGGACATCCCTGGTTGGAATGGTAATATGACCCTAGTCTGGTGGCTCACCATTTAAAATAATATGTACATAATAATCTTAGATGGGAGTAGGATTGTATGCTTAATTTGGAACTAACAATTATACATACTAATCAGAGAGCTCTCCCACCATGGATATCAAGATTGGAATATATAAATTTCAGTGTCTCAGTACTAGTGTCAGAATATGCTATCAGAGTAATCCAGCTATTGTCAAAATGTAGTGACCTTTTAGCAATGTGTGTACAGTAACATAAACCATAAAATTTTATGTCTCCAATATATAATCAATTATATCAACTATTGAAGTAGGGATATAAGAATACATCTTTCCTATTTGTTCCATTAGAATATGAAATTGGAATTCATTCGTTGGATAATGAATATGTGCCTCCAAAATGATTTTTGTAGGAATATATGTTTACAGTTCATTTGAGTGAGTCAGGATATGGGCCTGCTTAGTGGCTACTTCTAGATTATGTGGATGGGATTATCTAGTAGAATAATAGATATCATCTCAATACACATTATCCACACATTTCTATGCCATATGTAACTTCCATGGGGACAATTCATGATTTCTTGAGGTGGAAGTGTATCTGATGGTTCCCTTAGAATGTGATTAAGGGGAACCAGCGAGATTCCGCTGGTGAGTGAGGTTGATAAGGGACCTCTTTAGAGGCCCCTAAACTAATATGTAGTTATAGTTGAATCCATGTAAAACCATTATCAAATATGGGAGGTTCATATTTTCGTGCTCCAGGTATAATATTACGAAGTGATTGAGAGTGTAAATAAGCACAACTAGTTACATGGTAGTTTTCTTTTGATGATGAAGAATTGTTGATTTTAGTATCTAGAGACACTAGTTTTTTGACGTGAAGGTAGAATTAAAACCATGTCCATGGTATTCCTAGACCATTACATTCACCACCTTAACCTAAATTTTTCTGATGAGTGTCGTCATTCTGTGACCTGTAGTGATTGCATCCATACTTGATTTTTCAGAACAATCAGTAGATAAAGACATGATATAGGGTCTTAGTGTTGTTTATGAGAGATGTATTCCAATCATGATGGCACCATGAAATATGTAAACTGTTCAATACATCCTAGAAGTAATGATACATGCTTTATCAGATATTAACAATTAATAGATGTGCCCTTTCATATTACTAATTTGACCATTTTTCTCATACAAAGCCATCATAGTGATAATGGACTTATTTTATGGGAATCTAGGTGACATGGGATTTCACATCGGGTGTTCCATTTTATTGTATGTAGGAGGCATGATACAAAATGATAGATGCATGGTCAAAATATCATTTTGTTGTTATTAGAGAGATTCACGTATGGTTCACCATTTCTATTTCGTGGAAATGGTTTTTGGGCCTAAATGATTGATTATGTGGGGTCAAAAATGATTAAAAATTCATCATGTTGGGTTCACCATTTTTTAATTTCATAGAAACATAAAATGGTAAACACATCCATACATCAGTACAGACCTACTTTCCAATGGATGGTGGTCAATTGGTGTTTTATAATGAACAACACATAAAAAATCACATTAGTCTACTTGATGGGAGGTTAGGCTCATCACACCATTTTGGGGGGAATTATTTCACGCTCTGAGACTCTATTATAGTTTTAAGATATGTTCGTGAATATTTTCCTAATCCAAATATTGGACCAATTACCCTACCAACATGATCAATTGTTGAATCATTCCATTTTTAATGGGGGTTCTATTAATGAGGGCATATGTCTCAATCTATGGTTATTAGTCCATTTTATAGTTATTTCTTTGAAATGGTTAGTTGAGATGTTTTTTTAATAATAATTTGGATGTATCATTTTTTTAGATTGAAGTGTAAAATATATATAATTTTTTTTGAAGTATAGAATCACTAAGAAAGAGTTGAACGTGTGGAAAAGAAGATGGTTTGAACTGGTAAAGGATTATGATTTCCTGATTCATTATATTCATTGAAATGAAAACATTGTGGCCAATTCCTTTTGTCAAAAATGTAATCCTATAAATACCATTTTATGATTGTAATGTGAAATTGTGATTAATTATTTGATGAATGTCAGCCTAGAATTTATGTATGTCTGGACATCCCTTATTTTGTTTTATGATTTACTGAATTTTACTCTGTTAGAAAGAATTAAGATGGCTCAAAATGTGGATGAATATTTTCAATAAAAGGTAGAATTTATTACTAATGGTATGTTTCTTACTTTTAATATTGATGACGAAGGTGTTTTATAAATTTTAAAAATCATTATATATGCCTTGTGATTCATAGTTGAGGAATTTTTTTTAAAAAATCTCATAGTTATCCATTTTAAATTTATTTATGCAATACTAATATGTGTAGCGACCTTTTGGAACATTAATAGTGGGATGGAATGAAGAGAGATATTTCCAAATTTATCATGAAGTTTTTGAAATGTCACAAAGTTAAAGTACAGTGATAGTTACTCAAGGAGATGCTTCAAACTTTTCCAATTTTATAGTGGTAATGGGAGAACATATCAATGGAATTCATGGATGGATTTAAAAATACTTCTCAAGTTAATAATATGATTTAGTTTATTGTTGATTGAATAACTAAATCTGCACATTTCCTTCCCATCTGAGATACAATGTATTTAGATCATCTTTTTCAACTATATTAAAAAGATATTGTTAGGTTAAATGGATTTCCTCTATCTATTGTATAAGACAATGACCCTACGCTCACATGTAATTTTTGTAATGAACATCAGAAGTCGTTGGATACTAAATTATATTTTTCTACATATTTTCATCCTAAATCTAATGGACAGTCTGAGTAGAAGATTCATGCCTTGGATGATATTCATTGTTCGTTCATAATGGATTAAGAGAGAATTTGGGATCAAAATATTTATTTGTTTGAGTTTTATTATAATAAAAGTATTCATTCCAGTATACAAAATATCATATTTCTAGAAAATATATGGAATGTGGTGTTGAACATTGTATTTTTAGGATAATTTAGGATAGAGGAAGCTGATGGGACCAGAGTTAGTAGAAGGAATTTTAGGGAATGTTCAGTTGATTTAAAAACACCTGAGGAAGGAACAAAGAAGGGAAAAAATTAAATGGATAATTGATGTCATGATCTTTCATTTGATGTATGTGATCATATCCTTCTATAAGTTTCTTCATGGAAAGTTGTGATGTGTTTTTGTAGGAAGGGGAATCTAGTTCCACAGTTCATTGGACCATATGAAATCTGGGAAAAGATGGATCAAATTCCGACTGAGTGTCATTTCCTACTAGTTTATCCCAGATTCTGAACATATTACATGTTACAATGTTAATGAATTGTGTACCATATTCTTCTAAAATTTTAATCATATAAGTGGTTTAGCTAGAAGACAATCTTTATTCTGAGAAACAACTACATAGGTTCATGACCTCATTTGAGAAAATGTTGTGGAATAAGGAAATTCACCATATTAAGGTTTTATGGAAAAAATATACGGTTGAATATGAAACATGAAAATCTAAAAATTATATGATGAAAAGATATCCCCACTTATTTGATTAGTGAATAAAATTGTGAGGATGCAATTTCTAAAAGGGGTAAGAATATAACAAACTGGGTAATGATAGAATAACTCTGTTCATATTTATTATTATTGATGATTTATATATTCTTCCATTAAATTTAAAGGTACTCTATTTTCCATATCATATATGAAACATGACATTAATTTCATCATAATCTTTTTTTCACGCATGATAGGGTTATAATAAACAATAATATATTATAAATATTATTATTTAATACGGCAATTTTGTCACCTTTTAATGTCAGGATTTCTTCAAAACTAGATTTTGAGAATTTGGTATTTTTTTATTTCAAAATAAATTTCATCTCTGAAATCATTATATCAAAATTTAATTTGGATGATTTTTTTGAATTTTTCTAAGATATTTCATATTTAGATGAATAGTAAATAATACGTTATTTTATTTGAAAAATAATATTTATTATATTTTATTTATATAGTTAAATTATATTTTTAATATTTTTTATAGTAAAATTGGGAATTTTATTTCATTTCATCAAATATAGGTCATTTAAATCATTATCATATTTATTTTGGATATAAAATATTCATAAATTTTTTTACATTTTCCCTTTAAACCATTCTTTTCCGTCTATTCTATAGGATTAATTTTAAATTAATTAAATAAATTATGTGGTTGGAATTTGTAAAAATTAATTCCATATTTAGAATAAGAATAATTTATAATGTATAATATTTTCAACATAGTGTTTGACCAAAAATATTGGTGAATGAAATTAAAATTCACTACTGCAGGTAAGGTAAAAATACTTTTACATAGTGGTGGAATTTTAATCATAAGAGTCCAAATGACCTAGACACGTGCCCAAAACCAAATGTATGGATATTATTAGATCATATCCCATCTTGGATCTAATTGGGGTCATTATTGGAGTAACATTATATAAGGGAGACTTCCCAATATCATTTAACATTTTTATATTGACAAGGAGCCCACTCCTCCTCCGCTATAAAAAAGGAACTCACCCTATCCACTTATTCACACCTCTTAATCTATTTTTATAATCCAAAACATTCCCATATAAGATCCTAAAATCATTCCTTTCACCTTAGATGCCTCCATTAGGGTATAAATCTTACGACGTAATCCCTTTGGTTAAAACTAAGAAGGATTTAACTGAGAAAGATGTAATGTTTTTTAATGTGAATTTATATTTCATTTATTTCATTACTATTTTCATTATTATTATTCTATTATTGTGTAATAACAAAATTATCCTATATAAAAATATATATTTTATGTTAAGTTTTCAAAAAAATCAGGACACACTTTCATCAAATGGGTAATGAAATTACATTTCATGTGTACGGAGGACTACCACCTCACAAAATGTTGTCGGTCATTTTTCTTTTGCTGCCTCTCATGGTTGGTAATTATGATGGAAACACTAATTTTATATTATATATATATATATATATGATATATATGATTAATTCAATCTTTTTTAATTATTATATAACATGCACATTCAAGATTTTAATTTTGTGGTAATACAATAACATCATTTGTGGAAGTGTGGACTTCCACCACCTCAAAGCGATGTGATTCGTTCACACTCTAAATGGAATATTTTGAGGATTATTTCAATGAAAATATTATATATATATATATAATATTATATTAATTATTTACGTACCACTTTTTAATATAATGTATGATTTTCTTTATTACTCTTTTCAAAAACAAGAAAATGATAATGTCTTTCATGGACGTGTGAACTACCACCTCTTGGATGTGATTTTATTCCTTTTACATGATAAGAATTATAAATATAAGAATATGTGGTTAAATAAAATGTTATTATTATATAATAATAATTATAGAAACATAAATGTTATTTACCTTCTTTTGATAATGATTAATTAAAAGGGGGGATGTTACTCATGCCTTTGTACGACCTACTATTTATATGATTATAACATTGGTTCATTTTTCATAAACATAATTTCTGATTTATTTTAAAAGTATAATTTATTTATAAATATGGAAATTGATTAATTATAATTATTTTTTATGGGTTTTAATAATGACCCATTTGACCGTAGTTGACCTAACAAAGTCAATTTCTATACTTAATCCTAATATAGTCAAAGCACCCGATATAAATTTTATTGTTTAAGGAGTTATATACAACAATGTAATATGTGAAGTAAAATTGATGATAAATTTAAAAAATTTATGATGCAAGTAATTAGTCAGCATAAGTTTATTATTCTAGAATATAAAGGCACACATGACAAGTCTGACTCAATGTAAGGGATTTTGTCTCAATCTATTCTCATTGATATGTATTTTGATGTTATAAACCAACATTACATAATGGGTTTATATAGAGCCCCATTTTCCATTATTATCATGAATTTATTTATTTTCATGTCTTTTAAGGTTTTGTTAAATGTTTTTCCTTCATGGGGGTGACAATTAAATATATTTCAATGTTGAATGGGATGATTCTATTTAAAAATATATCTCTTTTAATCCATTTCAATATTCATGATATTATTTTACATATTTATTTATATGAATATAAAATTATTAAAAATGAAATTTTATGTCTATTTTATTATTTTTCATTCTCTACAAGCCTTCATGTTTTTAAAAGAAAACGAAACCCCTGTTTTTCTTTTTTTTTGTATTTTGTTTTTGAAAATAGGTTTTGAAAACGGATTGACTATTTAAATAACTTAAATTGTTTTCTTATGAGAGAAAATGGAATATTATAGATTTCATGTTGAATATTTAAATCTTTTGTGTGTTATGATTATATAATGATACTTGGATATTTTACGGGTAGTTATGTGATAAACTAATTTTGGGGGGTTCATTGATAGACCCATGACAGGTGGTTCTGTGATAAACCAATGAAGGATGGGTCCATGATAGCCCTATAATGCATTAAGTATGGAATTCAGTCAAATGGCTATTACATTTCTAATAGTGACATGTATGGAAGTCAACCGCATGGTTATTCAATTTGTATGAGTGACAAGAATAATTATGTCCCAAGATACCTTTATGTTTTTTCATTTTTTCTATGGGTTTTATATTAATATTTTGACTTCAAAAAGGGTAATAAATAAGATTATTTTGAAAAGAAAAGTATTTCCAACTTTTTAAGGGTTAAAATTATTACATTATGATAAAGTTCTCATTAGTTTCAATGTTTATCAATTGAATAAGTGTTTCTTCCATTTTATATCTATTACTATGCATTTTATGCCCATCCATGTTTTTTAAAGTTATTCACATGACATAAGAATTAGTAATGGATTATAAGAATTCATTTTGAAATTATTGATGAGTTTTCACATAGATATAATTATTTTTTTCAAAAGTTTTATCTTATGGTAAAAATTGATACTGTTCAGAAGTGTCAACTTTGTATTTTATGGTTCCGTTATGAATGATTTATGGAATAATTCTCTAAAAGTATAAACCTTACATGATCCTCAATGTTAAAGAAAGAAATTTCTTGACTAAAACTTAAGATTAGGTAATTTTTATGGTTGTGTATATGTACTAATGCTCAGATGCTACACTTAGAGGAGGATCTATTATTTCCTTATTTTTGGGAAGAGGGGTATTCATCTTAGGATAAATAAAATAACTATGGGGAATGTTTCCCATAAGTGGATCCTCTTTGAGTTGTATGATATTTTTTATCTCTCCTTAATGCTTCACAAACTATTCCTCTATGGAAGGAACTTCATTTGTTCTAGGGTATGAGTGGGATATAATGACTTCTTTTATTTTATTCTTAGCAGTGTATTTTGGATGAGTTGGAAACTCAATATTCAGATGTTCAAGGTTTTTCATTCTTCCCTTCTCACATACTACCCCTCCTCATTGTCTTGAGTAATAGAGGAGGTGCTTCTTGGTCTTATGTGACTTCCCCAAGGCTGGTAATAAATGGAATGGGATTCAATAAAATTGGGGTAGTATTAGCCATTTGAGAATAAAAAAACCCTTCCAAACATTTCATAACCAAAGACCATTACATAATGAACGATAATAATGTTAAACCACTCAATTTTATTCCATTGGTATAAAAAATTAACTACATTAAAGTAACACAGCAGAAGACGACTAACATAAAAGTACACAGTGGAAGAAAAAACAACAAAACTCAAAGGCTCGCTGACATAACTCCATGATCAACTCTACCTCTATTCACATGTATCACTAAGCACCACTACAGAAGTCTAATAACTTAGCTTTAAATATATCGAAATAAAAAATAATAGTAAAATCACCATCTTTCCAAAGTAGGGGTCATAATAATACTCATTATGTTTTCCCCAAATAAAATCCTTACTAATGGCACTAGGATAAAACATTTTTTCACATTTAGATAAAAATAATTAATATAAAATAGGTTAAAATAGATTATCAGAAAACGAAAACTTTTTTTAACAAAATTTTTTTTCAAAACTGAATTTTTTTTTTCATGGAAATAAAACAAGAATTTGTTCTTAACCATTTCACAATCAAATTGTCATAACCTATTCCAATCCAAACATCCACACATCCCCTCATGCATTCATGGATGACAGTTCCATACTCATGATAATTCTCTCGTCTATCTACCAAGTCATCACAAGTTAACCAATATCCAGTCTTCCATTACACCATTGTCACCAAGCATCAAGTGATATTTCCACCAGGCCTTGTATGTAATATAAACGCACACCACAAAATATACCCAAAAACCATGACAAGAAAATCATTCTAAAAACAATTTACAAGATCAATCATTTTATTGTAACCCATATTAGAAAATCTTTTTCCATGAATCAGACAAATAACTATTTTAGAATCAATATTTCAATCTAATTTATCGATGCACTTTTCACAACAATTCCACAATTCAATAAAAAAACATAAACCATCACTAAATAAGGTTTCTACCATGAATTTACGAACATTTTCACAAATCAATTTGAATAAAATTAATCAATTTTAATTGAATCTAATAAGTTCTAATAATATGAGTCATTATTAAAGCCTCCTAAATTGGGAATTATGTTAGTAACACATATTTACTGAAAAATTCTATCAAAACCAAGTTGAATCTCTCAAAATTATCCTTATATCTCGTCACCAAAAATAATAATTGTGAAATATAACTGTTATTGTCATAAAACACCTTAGATATATCCATAGAAGACTATATATATGTAACTGAGATAGGAAAGAAAGTATATCTAACAAAAACAATGAAATAATACCATAAATAATGACTTAACATGTGAATCGGGCTTCAACGCACCATGGAGTGCCTATGGATAACTTCCAATTTGATGGGAAAAGGATTAACAACCTTTGGGAGGAAGAAATATCATTCTAGGGCCAAAATGGATGAAAAACAAGGTGATAAAAGTTAATCCCAATCTAAATACACTTTTTATGATCTAGTTTTTGAAGCATGCATAAACAGGCGTACTATTAGGAAATAGTGTCCAATTATGTGCCATCCTCTTCCTCACGGAGCCCCTCACATAGTTTCCCTATAAGGTTATAAAACAATGCAACTACTCTGAAAAACTCTTTCCCCACTTTACATGGTTTACCATAGGAAGATCCACGGTTTAGAAAAATGGTATGCCTAACCATGTGCCAACCTAGGAGCCTATGTTTCACCTTTCATTGATTCCTATATAGGTTTCATGGTTTCCACAAAATGTTCACCAATGATGAATCTGTATAAAATACCAAAAAAATCAAAACGTATTCCCAACCCTCCCAAATTTCAACAATATATTTTACATATATAAAAATCTTATGTAATGAGTTACTTACTTGAAACTTGGGGTTCTACATTCTCCCCACCATTGTCTATTCCATCCCCATAAAATAGAAATCCAGATTTTACATGAATGTGTTCATGACATTGCTCAATAATTTCCTTCCCAGATTCTCAAGTTTCTTCATGAATCGGACATTTCTACCACCAAACGCACACGAGACTAATGATTTTACAATGTAATAATTTCTATTTCCTATCCATAATTTGTATTGACATGCTTACCAATGAATCATATAGCTCTAGGTCAACGTGATCCCAGAGAATCACAAGGTTAGGATCAGGCCAATACATATTCAACTAGGATACATGAAACACATTATGAACTGTAATGAACTATCAATGAAAAGATAACTGATATGTCACCTCAACAACCCATTTAAGTATCTCAAAATGGACTATGTTTCGAGGAGATAAATTTACCTTCTTCTTGAAATGATGATTTACATTTATTTTAGATATCCTCAAGAATACATTACCACTCAACTTGATTGAAGAACTTTGTCAATGATGATCCGTATATGATTTTTGATGACCCTAATTTGTTTCAATCATTTTTCTTAATATAATAAATCTTCTCTACTCTTTCTTAGAGAGGGCTCGACCCAACCAATGAATTGTCACCTATTTCGATGCACCAAAGTAGATAACGACCGGGACACACATACAATACATCAAAATGAGCCATATAAATTGAGGAATTATAACTATTTTTATAATATAACTCTACCAATGGTACATACTCCTCCCATGAGCCACTAAAATTCATTGCACAAGCCCAAAACATGTCTCCCAACATTTTTATCATCCTTTATGATTTTTCATCATTATGAGAATGAAACACCGTACCAAATGTTAAGTGAGCCCCAAGGGGTTTCTAAATGGATTTCTAGAAATAATATGTATTCCACATATCTCTATCTGACACTATTGAAATTGTTACGTCATGCCTCTTTACCACTTATCAGATATAAATTTTTGAAAAGTCCTCCACAATATGAGATTCACGAATTAGGATAAAATGGGCTGACATTTTGAGTTGATTTATTATCACCCATATGATATAATATTTATGAACCATTCTTTAGATAGTTGTTACAAAATCCATAGCTATATACTCCCATTTCTAAACTGGGATAATTAAATAATGAAACATCCCTGCAAGTCAATGATGTTCTTCTTTAACCTCCGTTTAGGATAAACAACTAAAAAAATCATCCACCTTCATTTTCATACCTAACAAAAAATTGTTCTTTCAATGACTTAGTCATATTCTACCTTCATGGATGAAAACCCCATATTCAATGGTATTAAGCATAAATGAGTTTTTCTTGACAAGAAAAATATACAACCATCGGGTTTCTGAACCACATCCCTGAACTCCCATCCCACATCCAGCCCTCAAAAGTCTCCCCACCATTATTATTTTTACCACATCACCACACATTATTAATATGATGTATGTTCCTCTTTAACATTATTAACAAAATTAGAAAAAAAAGAAAAATTTAAAGAAAAATTCAACCTCACCTCGATATTCACATTCCTAGTGCAAGTAATTTATCACTAAAATCAACAACCACTAATCTAAATCCATTTTTTTCCAAATGATCATATGACACCCACATTAATGTATATTTTATTTTATTTCCTATAGCCAGTGTATAAATAAATAGAAATTCAAACATTTGGAGATTCTCCATCCATTTTTATTCTCTCCAGTTCATGTCCCTTTATGAGAAAATATGTTTCCAGCTCTTATGATTCATAAATACTGTAAATTTTTCACCAAAGAGGTAATGATATCTTGTCTTCAAAGAAAGGACTATAGAAGATAACTCCAAATCATGTATTGGGTAGTTATTCTACTAAAAACATAACTATCTTGAGCTATAATATAAAACACTATATCCTTCCTTAAGAACACATCGCTACCCACATCCTGAAAAATAATAGTACACCGACTACCCTTGTAAGGATTCTGAAAATATGAAAATAGGTGCTGATGTAAGGCAAGAATTAAACACATGGAAATACTTATCACATGCATCATTACATTTTAATGGAACATTATTCCTTATCAAAGTTGTCATTGGTGAAGATATACATGAGAAATCATGAATGAAATGTCATAAATAACCAGCTAGACCAAGGAATCTATTTATCTTGAAGATATTATTTGTAGGTTTCCTGTAGATAACTACCTCTATGTTTTCTAGATTAAAGGAAACTCCTCTATCAAAAATTACAAGGCCCTAAAAACATACCTCTTATATCCGAAAAGCACACTTTTATTTTTTGCAATAAAATTGACGATCCCTCAATATTCCCATTATTTTTTCTAAGTGTCGATCATGCTCAAACCTAGTCATTGAATACATCAATATTCCATCTAAAAAACCACCAAAAAAGAATCTAGATATCATTGGAATGTTTGATTCATCAATACCATAAAGACTATTGATTCATTCATAAGACTGTAAGGAATAACAACATATTCATAATGGCCATATCTGCTTCAGAAAGTTATCTTTGGAATATCCTTCTCTTGAACATGAAATTGGTGATATATTGATCCCAAGTAAATTGTAGAAAACCACTGAGCACCCATTAATTAATCAAAAATATCATAAATGTTCGGAATTTTTTACGTTTTATTTATGATAACTTGGTTATATTTAAGATAATTCTAAAAAAACTGAAGATTGTTATCTTCATTTTAGATAAAAAGTTTGGTGCTACCCATGGAGACTTCTAAGGATGAAGGAAAACATTGATTTCCAACTCTTCAAACTACACATTCAATTCCATTAACACTTTTGGTTTAATTTGATAAGTTTTTAGTGAGATATGATAGGAGTATAGAGAAGAAAAATCACCAACTAATCTTCTCTTTTGGGTGGAAATCCTAATAAAATATTGATAAATTCATCTAGAAACTGATCCAAAATTTCAAGAAAACTGTTATTCTGGATCTCTCCCACCAATGTAAAAGTTAAATATTTCAATTGGTATGAGGTTATTGCAACTTCTAGTTCTTAAAAACACGTTTTTACTATGTTTACATTTCAATATCATCTAAAGAGATTCTTGGTTCCATCCTTAGTCTTAAAACTGGCCCTTCAGGTATAAAAATCGATGTTAGCCTTAAACATAGTCAACTATGCCAGTCCCAGGATTATGTCATATACGTCCATCAAAATAAAAGGGAAATCCCATATCATATTTTCTATTTAAATAGTTATTGAACATGATCTCCACATGAAGGCTTATCATTCTCTTTGACTAATTTGAGTTTGATGTTTCAAAATAGAAGGAATCATCTCAGCATTTAAATCCAAACAATTAGCATAATGAAAATAAATAAATATATGGTTACACGCATATCTAAAAAATCTTTCATAAGTTTATAATTAAAATAATTAAACCTTTCATAATCTATAGTCATAATTGATCATCCACAATAACATTCACAACTCTATATAATTTCTTACTCACTACACTTTGTTTATTTTTTCCCTATTGAGAATTCCCTTACAGAGGAGTCATGGTATTCCTGGGATCACCATGGATATCCTGGTTATTCAGATGATAAGTATTATAATACCATCATCCCATCGAATAATACGATGTATGTGATACATGATAAGTATCTTGAACAACCAATCTCATAACACTACGATAATAGCATTGAAGATTCCCCATATGATTTCAATTACAGCATGATATTGGTGGTGTTGAAACTCTCATTTCATGTGGTCGAACGGACCACATTGAAAATATCCATAATTACTTTTGGGTCTTTGGGGATGCTTTACGAATCCATTTTATTGATTCTGAGCCATACTCCCACATTGGAAAAAGGTTTCCCTCTTCCTCTTGCTCCCAAAATTATAATTCCCAACATTTTCTATAGGTATAAATATTCCCCCTCCACCCGTGTCTCATCATATGTCTCTTTATTCCACCATCACTCTATTGAAAATATCTATATAATCTATAATATAGAGCACACAAATATTTTAGAGATTTTTAGGCCTCATCCCCGATTCAAAGATACATGAGTTCATGGACACACTAACAGAACCTTTTGATGAAAAGTGCACTAAATTCATAAATTTATCCTCATACTCTATCACTGAGATATGTTCCTACCTCATTAAAAAGAATTCTATTTTTATTTCAATTATGAATGTGTGAGGATAGAATTATTTTTGGAAAAATCCTTCAAAAACCCCCCATGAAAGCCCTTGGTCTAATTTAGCCTAATGTACAAAATCCCACAACTGTAATGAAATATCTTCCAACATATACATTACCAACATGAATTTTATCTGTTCTGTTTTCTTAAGGAAAATAAAGCTTCAATTCATACTATTCATCCACACCATTGACTTTTGTGGTTTCAAATACCCCTAAATGAAGGGTGGATTTTACTTTTGGAATAGAATAGAATGATCCACTTTCCTTCATTCTACCCTTATATTCCCTCTATCCATAGCCTAAAAAACATGGACAATACTATGAACCACCGATTATATCACCTTCAGCTTAGGTAAAACCACATTCTTAACAGCTAATTATAGTAGGTTTCTACAACACCTTATGGGTTTCATTTTCTATAAAAACAGTGACCTCCATAAGTTTCACTCTCTAGAAACTAAAGGACTAGTAATTTCAAATTCTACCATATCCTAGATCACACCATTACTTCCCGAATATAAAACATTCTATTTCAACCCTTTTTTTTGAAAACCCCACCATGATTTTGAAAATAAAACCATTTCCAAAATACCACATTCATTTCCAATTCATACTATCACATTTGAAATTTTTTTTAACACTTTTGAAAAATCATCATCATTGCCCAAAATCATAAATCATTACTTAAAATGAAATATATATATCCATAGGGAATTCTTTTCTAAATTCCTGTCATTCTATTCGCATTGGATAAACTCATGAAAATGATATTCATATTCCTACAAGTGTATCCAAAAAACTTATGTACCCAACTACTTGGTATCTTGATGTATTTCATAAAAAGGATATGTAGGTATTTTTATGCACAACATTTCAATTACTAAAAATCCTAATCCTTTTTATCATCCCAACTCCAAGACCCACTGGAATGATTGTCATCTCCAAAACTGATAAAAATTATTACAAAGTCAAATACCGACCAAGAATAATACCACTTTCACGTTAAGGACTAAACAAGATGATTCCACTTGTAACATCCTACCCCACATCATTGGCTTCTGTTGGGGGGGGGGATGTGCTACTTGGCATTAATTAACATCCCCAGGAAGCCAAAGGATATAATGAAATTCAAAGGTATTCAATAAAATTGGTGTACAATTTTTCCTTGGAGCATAAAACAACTCAACCAATCATTACATAACAAAACACCACTACATGAGGAATTATACCAATTCAAAACATCTTAATCAAATTCTGTTGATATAAAAACCAAACTACAACATAATACCATAGCCGAAGAAAACTAACATCATAGTACACAGTGGAAGACAAAACAAAAAACTCTAAGACTCAAAGACATAACTCTAAGGACCAACCCCAACTACATGTTCATGTATCATGATTAACCACTAAAGAAGTTTCATGATTTAGATTTACCTTTATATCGATATAAAATATAATCCAAATCACCAATGATGCAATGTAGGGGTGAGTAATGAAACTCAGTAGGTTTTCCCCAAATGAATTCCCTACTCACACAACTAGGATCAAACATGTTAGCACATTTATATTATAAAATATGTATAGAACAATTTATATAAAATAGTTTATAATATATTATCACAAAACCAAAGCTATTTATATAAGAATATTTTTACAAACCAAAATTCATTTCCATGGAAATTAAGAAAGAATTTTTTTTCCAAAACCATTTCACAATATAATCGGAATAAACCATTCCAATACGTGCATCCACACATCCACCCATACATTCCTAAGTGATATTTAAAAACTCATGACGGTTCTCTCATCAATCTACCAAGTAATCAAAAGGTCACCAATATCCTTATTCCATTACACTTTTGGCACTCAAAACCAAATTATATTTCAACCAGGCCCGATATGTAATATAAAAACACACCAAGTTGGCCTAAAAATCATTCCAATACAATCTTGCCAAAACCATTTCAATAAAAAAATTTATTTTATTGAAAACCATTTTTCCAAAACCTTTTCCATGAAACAAACCATGAACTATTTTACAATCATAATTTTAAAATCATTTATCAATGCTCTTTGTAAAACAATTCTACAATTCCATAAAAATCCTCAAACCATCACTAAAGAGGGTTTCTACCGTGATTTTCACAACTAATTTAACAGTACACATAAATCAATAAAATAAATTAGAAACCAATCCATCGTGTTCTAATAATAGGATTTGAGAGTGAAGCAACCTACCTTAGGAATTATAGAACAAATGAATAATTGCACCAAAATGCCCACAAAATTGGGTTGAATCTCCAAAAACCCGGCTTAGATCTCTTACCCTAACATTAATAAGGCAAAATATAAACTTGATCGGAATAAAACAAATTAGATATTTCTTTACCATACTAGATCTATGAAATCGAGAGAGGTTACAAAGTTGATCTAAGAAAAGCTATGAAAAACTAAAATAAATTTAGACTTCCCAAAGGAAATAATCATCAACACCCCAGAGAATGCCTCCAGGTTACATACAACTTGATGGGGAAAGGTTCATAAATATTTGGGAGGAATAAATGTCGAGTTAGAGATAAAATGGAGGAAAAAATAGGTAAAAAGTGAATCTAAATCTAGAACCACTTTTTTAGAATCTACTTTTGAAAATGTGCATGATTAGTTGCATAGTTAGGAAAATTGTGTGCTAACCATGGAGAAGCCTCTTCCTCAAGTATAACACACCCGATTAGTTTTCATGGTTAGAAAATGATGCACTGATATTGAAAATCCATATTTCCCACTTTACATGGTTTCTCCTAGGCGACGAAATATTTTGGATAAATTGTACGCCTAACTGTGAGCCTATCCATAAGCCTCTATTTTAGCTTGCACGGTTTCTTGTTAGAGTTTCATGGTTTCCAAAAATTGTGCCCCAACCATGAGACTTTATAAAATCCCATTAAAACATTCCAAATTTCATCCAAACCCTCTCAACCATCAACCAAATTCATTAAAAACTTAAAAAGAATAAATTAAGGGTAACTTACCTAAAATTGAGGGTGGTACGTCTCTATTTCAACATATGTGAAGCCTTCGTTGGGTTTTCTTGATCGACCTCCTCTCAATTAATTTCATTCATATTGTGTCCATCTATATTTTTTTCATTATCCATGTTATTTTTTGTGATTAGGGTGATGAAATTCAATTGGGTGTATCGAGCAATAGTAGTTTTCCCATTACTCTCACCGTGATAGGACAATTCTTTACTACCTACATCAAGGTCATTTTTTGTTACCCATGGCCATTTTGGACATTTTTTCCTTACAACCCCTATGGTGTTTGTTTTATTCACCATATGTTCCTCCCATATTAGTCTTTTTGAAGTGAAACTGAGGGATTCTCCAATCATGCTTGTCAAATCAGACTCAAATATAAAAGGTTCATCTTGTGGTGATAGTAATAAATGAGATTTTGACCATTTATATTCACCACCCATCCTTGAGAATATTGCATCATTAAATAGTTGTGATGATGATGAAAATGAATCTATCCCTATTAGAGAGGGAAAATTAGGTGAGGACATGGAAACATTTTGCTCTTTATATTCAGGAATTGATGATTATGATCAAGGAGTTTATGAATCTTAGGATGATGATAGGGTTGTGAATACAACCAACCCTATAGACTAGGGTTGATTTGGAACAACTAAAAAAATTTGGGACCCTCTCAGGGTGGGATGAACTGTGTGATGGTGATTATGATAATGATTTTGATGTACTTATGTAATGTTTTTGGTCAAAAACTACTAAAAATATGTTCAAAATCATCTCAGGGAATGATGATCTGAGGGGTGGAGGGGTGGTAAATATTCCCTTAACCTAGTGGGTTGGGTTCACTTCTAGATGTTTTCTATAGAAGCTAATATTATGACACAGTTTTTGGATCATTTATTATTTTGTATTAGGTTTGTAAAAGGGAATACCAAAATTGGAGTCATTTTTAATGGGAAGTTGGTGGTTCGACCAAAAATTTGACTTCCACATATGAAATTGGTTCCTATGGTTTTGGGGGGACCAGTTCAAAGGTCTATTGGAAATCTTATCCCTTCATTCATGATATAATTTAATCTATAAATAAGGAAAATTTAGCTATATTGACCAACTGGCATATTCATTGCCTTGTCCCATAAATTTTATTGAAGATATGATTATATAGGACTCCATATCATTGGATTTCTACAGTTCCAGGTTTGTAGTGAAGTTAAACTCTCTACACTTTCCCCATCTGCAAATATAGATACCTGATGAGGCTTCATCGATTAGTTTCATAAGAGTTGTGGTGAAATGTAAAAAATAATGTTGTGGATTAACATTGAGATTTTATTATTTCAGATCATGGTCCACGGAATAATAAGGAAAATAAACATATTTTGGAAAAGCACTCTTTAGCTATCTCATCTAGGATCCCATAGTCAAAAGTAGTGAGGGACCAGAACACGGTGAGGAGGTTATTTCTAGAAAAATATCAAAATATGTTATTTTCGGTTTCTTCTTCATCGGACTTACATGCCTCTACCTACTCAGACGATAGAGGACACTTCTCTAGGCCATATTCTGGACTTGGTGAAGGGTTTCTATAAGTTGATGGGGAAATATATATAGTTGGAATTATTGTCTTAAGAACCTTTCAATATAAAGTCTTCCTATTTTTATGAACCTATCTATATGGATGTGTCCGGGAAAGGGGATGATTTATTTGTCTAAGGGAGATATCATCATGGAGAGGTTAAGCATGATATATGTCAGGGGTAGAGTCCATGAGATCCATCTCCACACTACCAAGAAGAAAAAATCCAGGTAATGATTGCATTATTATTATTTTTAACAATTCATGGACCATTGAGGATTTATATCATATACATGGACGAGCCTAATGGACACATTCATTGTGAAGGTCAAGGATTTGAGCCACATTATGTGTCATGGATGGAGTATTTCATCCAGATTTTGGGGTTTTGTAGGGATATGAGCCTACAGTATGATGGATTTCATAACAAATTAATAACTCTTTGGAACTGAAATTATATAATTTCATTACTATGATTCTCCTATAGCAATCTAGTTAGATTTTATATTGTCGGTAATAGTATGATCTTGCCAATGGGTGGGAGGTTTTCAGAATATGTTGGTCAACATTGCATGAAGATTGGATATGAACACAATATATATATATGAATTCCCTATTAGAATATGTCTATAACCCTTATGAAAGGGTGGTGGGATATGGGACTCTTCCAGTATATCCTTCGAAGTATGATGGAGCTTTCATTTATCTTCAGAAGTAGGGATATGAGACTGGATTTTATGAGATGCTATAATATTCCAAGCAGCTACACTGATATGATTATCCTACCTAAGGAATCAACAAATCTCGAACGGTGATCCTCTATTGAAATTTGAATATTAAACTAATCCAGTTTCTTTGGAGTATGTCATCAGTCTTTGATAATAAGAATATGAACATGTCCTGAGGCATGTGACTCCCTCACTTTCTAAGCCCCATTTGGAAATAGAAAATGAGCCTAATCATGTGCCTTTGGGGTATGTCACTAGTAATTTTTAATAGAAATGTAATCCTATAATGAGGAATGTTCTGATCTCACTTTTTGATCCCATGTTGGAATAGGTATATGATCCTCATCTTTTACTTATTCATTTAACAGAATATGCCAATAATCCTCCTAGATGGGAGAAAGAATGTGTGATTAATATGGATTATACACAAGTTCATATTGATCAGAGTGTACTTCTTTCCTGGATATCGATATTAGAATATGTAAATTTCCATATATGAGTAATAGTTTCAGAATATTTTGACAGATTTCTTTAGTTGTCATCATAATGTAGTAAATATTTAGAAATGTGTATAAACGAATGTAAACCAACATGTTTTCTATCTCTAATATATACTGAATTCTATCTTCAAATTGAGAAGGGATATGAGAACACGTTTTTCCTACTAGTTTAATCAAAATATGATAATTTTATTCATTCATGGGATAAGGGATATGTACATCCCCCATTATTGATGTGGGAATATGTGTGTAGACTTGATTTTAGTGAGTCGGGATATGGACATGCTCGGTAGATTCACCTGTATTATTATGATGGGATTATTTAGTAGAATCATATATATGATCCCAATTCTAGTTATCCAAATATTTTTGTTCATGATGTGAATTATTTGGTGCCCATGCATGATTTCATAAGATGGCAATGTGTCAGGTGGTTCCCTTAAAAATCAAATAAAGTGAACCAATGGGATGACGCTGATGAAGGAGGTCGATAGGAGCCCTCCTCATAGGCCTCTGAACTAGAATTTAGTCCTAGTTGACTACATTATCAACTATTATCAGATATGGAAGTTTTTTATTTCCATGCTCTGGGTATAATCTCCCAACGTGATTGGAGATGGAAATAAGCACCACTTGTTTCACTGCTACTTTCTTTAGATAATGAAGACTTTTTGATTTTAATATCTAGAGACACTTGTATTTTGACTCTAGGTTTTTTTTCATCCATTTTTATGGAATTCCTAAACCATTACATTCTTTAAATAAAGCTAAATGTGTCTTATGAGTGAGGTCATTCTATGACTCACAGGGATTTCAGCCAAAGCTTGTTTTCTAGAACAGTCTATAGATCAAGACATGATATGAGGTCTGGGTGTTATTTGTGAGAGAAGTATCTATTGTATGGATGAAAACAAGGAACATGTCACCTGATCAATGCCTCATTTCAGGTATGATACATTCTCCAGCATTTATACACATGTAACACAATTTCCCTTACATATTCCCTATTTGACATTTTTTGTCATACAAAGTTATCATATTGATAATGGACTTATTTCATTGGAATCCCAGTTACAAGGGATCTGACATTGGGTGTTCCATTTTCATTCATGTTGGACGCACAAAATATAATGTCCTGATGCATGGTCAAAATATTTTTTTATCTGAGAGATTCATGTTGGGTTCACCATTTTTTCGTGGAAATATTATTGGGTGCTCGATGATCGATTGTGGGGGGATGAAAATGTTTCAAAATTATTCACATAGGGTTCACCATTATTTTCATTCATAGAAACTCCCATTTTTTCCACATACCTACCTTGGTATATACCATCATTCCAAAGGTAGGTGTTCAATTGTCATTTCAGAACCAACAACACTTAGGAACTCACGTTAGTCTAGATGATGGGAGGTCGGGCTCATCACACCCTTTTGGGTGGAATTTTTTTCATACTCTAGGACTCTCTTATAGATTTAAGATAAGTGCATGAATATCTTCTTTATCCCAATATTGGGCCTATTACCCTAAAAATGATCATCCGTTTAAATGTTACATATGTAATGGGGGTTCAATTAATTATACCAACTTTATGCATCAAATGTTATTCATCCATTTTCCAGTTATATTTTAAAAATGGGAATATGGTTAATTTTTTAATCCATATAACATGTACCCAATAATTTACTTCCATCCAAAGAAAAAATTTATGTCTCCAGGATGGGATTGAACATTTAGAAGGTTTCTTATGTATCCAGTTTATGATTAGAATCAAAACACACATAGTAATTTTGTGTCATGAAATTTAATGTCACAAAGAAAGAACGTATATTAGGGAACTTAGGCACTGATGTTGAGCTCAATCCTTGGGGAGGAGTCCTACATATTCCACTTATAAAACGATTCAGATTCATCATAGTTTTATGTTTTGTTATGACTTACCCCAAGGTGGATTCCATTGTATATGGATAGTTATAACATGTCACTGAATGGGGATTACGCATTGAGGTTTCACTTGATGGGAGTGACAAATGATGTGAATTATATAGTCATTAGAAATTTAAAATCTCATGTGATCCATTCATGGTGTGAGAAACATGTGATAAAATGTGACTATTAATAAGAATTATGTGTGATTATTTTCTATGGTGTACTTGTAAATTGAAAGAAAAATAGATTATAGGGTTACAATGTGTACTATAATTAGATTGGTGTTGTGATATTTATCATGTTAATTAAAACAACATGATGAGTATTTAATTGTTACAATCATGTTTAATATTTCTGATCATGATAGAAATAATTCTTTATCGATTTACAATTTAGTTATAGATTGGAGCATGCAATGAATAAGGCTAAATAAATAGAAAAAATGGTACTAAAATACAATTTATATTCAACCTACTTGCTGCCTAAATATGTAAAATCATGAAATAGTTTTAATATAAATGTAATTAGGATTTTGTGGTGTAATATAGATTTATAAGTAAAGATCATGTTGAGTTTTACACGTGGCTGTGACTATTTTTAAACCATGTCTACGGTGTATGATTGTCAAATAATGATGAAGGAAAGTAAATGGTTAGAGAGATGAAATAAATAAAATACAAAATGGAAATTTTTTTAGTTTTTTGAAAGATGAAATATTACATGGAATAAAGTTATTTGAAATGATATAAAAACTATATTGATTCGAATAATAATAGACTATTTTTTTGATGTTGATAATTCTTGGGATGTAATCATAATATTTGGATAATTTTGGTTTCTATTTTATGATTATGGTGAGATATATATGAATATATTTTAGTCATTTTTTCGTGAAATACTTATGGAATATAATTTCAATTGTGTGGTGCTGAAAGAGACAAATATTTTTCATGTGAATTAAACATTCTGTATTTTAAAGTGTATTAAAAAAATAATTGAATTTTCTAATAACATTTATGAAAATGTTTCTTCACTGAAGTTGATGTTGGGTATTGAATGATTGAATTAAGAAATTTTATATGGTTATTAATGTTAATTTGAATTATTTTGAAAATATTTCTTAAAACATGTTGTTAATATTATTTTTCTTAAAATTAAATTTAAATGGAATCTTATGTTCCAATAAAACAAGTTGTTTGTAATTTGGTTTTTTTATCATGTATATTTTTTATTATTTGAAATAAATATCTATAATAAATATGAAAAAATATTAATTAAATAGATGGAGTAATATTAATAATAATATATTGAGGAAAATAAAACTAATTGTTATGTATGTCTGTTTTGAAACATGGATAAATTGTATGATGGTAAAGCATGTTCTCATTTTGATGGGAAAGTTTAAAATACATTGGTTTTGTTTTTAAATATGATGAGTGATATTATAATTTTTTAATAAAAATGGAATGTTGATGAAAGAAGAAAGTGAATGGATTATTTTTTTTATCAGTTATGATAATGTGAGTTTAATTTCATTTATTTGAAATAGTCTTTATAAAAGTAGGGTTTTGTTTAGTTGTGATTACAAAAATTATCTAGAAGGTAATATTTTGTCTTGTTGTTTTAGGTGATAGATTGTTTTCATCATAATTTAAAATAATGGTGTCAAAGTGGTAAAAAAAAATTGGTAATATAAGGGATCAATTTTTGGTAAAAATGTGATTATTTGGATTGTTTTTTGGTATGAATCACCCATGGTAATTTTTCATTATAGAATGTGTTTTTTTATATTTTTTTATATAAAAGGTTATTGAAATTTATTTCTAGAAAATTTATAATTGTTATGTTATTCTTTCAATTATTTTAAAATGGAAAGTATATGATTTTCTTATAGAATAGGGTCTTTTTTGGTGAGGTTTAAGTGATTAAAAGTTTTAATTTGTATTGAAATATATTTAAGTGATTTTTATATAGAATACTATTTTTTTCAAAATAAATTCCTGTTTGGATAAAAATTATTGTATTTTTTGTTTATTTGGTATTAATTAATTCATTTTGTTTTTAAATTAAATTTAAAATGGATTAAATTTTTTTTAGTATTTGATGTTGATGCATAGGCCTTATTAAGGACATTTTTAATGAAAGAAATTTTTTTCCGGCAGCTCTATTTGTTTTACAAAAATATTTTGTCTCAATGTTTTTTTATTTGATTTTATATTGGTTTTCAAATATCATAATTATTTTGTGGCTAGTATTTTATTAAATTTATATCTTTTGGAATTAGTTTATTCTACATTGACCTTTTGAAATTAAATCACCATGTCATGTGTATAAATTTTTTTTGATTATGTCACGTCCCAACATACAAGTGGGTGAGCTCCCCATGCCCACCAATAATAGGTCGGGTCATAATGATGAGCATTGAGGTATTCACACAAACATTTGAGGAATTTCTTTTAGAAAATTCTACCACTAACCATCATACACCAATATCCATCATAGATTCATAAATTATTAAATGAATAGTAATGAGCGTGATCATATATAATAAATTTCATGATACAATTTGATCGATAAAATTTGACTGATATAATAACAACCATCAAAGTAAAAGTTCTGTTGATACAATGTAATAATTAGGTAAAACTAAAACCCTAGGTATAACCAATACATCCTGATAGTGACATATCAAACACTTATGGCCTAAGGGTAGGTACCATAATGATTTCCACTCATTTATATATCTATATCCACTACTATTTCTTGGACCCATGGTCTCCCTTCCTCTATGATCATCGAATTTGTATATAAACAAAAAATTGAAAATGCAAGTGTTCATGAATGGGTGAATGTAATAATACCTAGTGTATTCATCCTAAAAAGGGGCCCCACTATAAGAAAGAACTAGTTCCATCATGTATAAATGATAAAAAATGTGCAGAAGTCAGGTGTTCCGAACATTATCAATAACCTATATACAATTAGATTCAATACATATAATTCTATATACAAATTTGTTACAGAGTGCTCTTCAAAAAACGAGGCTTAATTATATAATATACAGATAATATATATAAATCACATATTCCATCATCCATTCCCAACACAGTAATTTATTCTATACGCACAAATATCTAAATACTAGATGAAATACATGTCTCCACCTGTCTGATTAGTGTTGATGGAAATATACATCTGTAACTATCTCTAAATTTCTAAAGGAAATAAACATCTATAGATGATAGAAAATGAATTTATAAGTATAGTTAGAGCATACATATCTGAATGTTGAATCAAATACACATCTCTTGGGATAAATATATTTATTGGAATAATAAGGAAAATAAACATATTTAAGAATGTAGTTTTTTATTTAATCCTCTATATTCGAAGATTTTTTTTGTAGGGTCGGTGATAGTGTCATGTGTATCATCATCTACATTTTCCATATATTATAATAATAAATGGGTACATCCACATAGGTTAATTTCTATCATCACATTCATATAATAAGGACACAAGATTAACTATACATTTCTGCCCATATCATATAAAATGTTCTCAAATTGGATATATGGGGGGAATTACCCACCTCTATTTATCATATACTAGAGATATTGGTGTAATTACCCACACCTAATTATAATATAGAAATATATGATTTGTATTATCCCTGAGAAATGGGTGAGGTGTTCAAGATACACAAGCATGTCATCATTAGTCTTGGAGAAATGGTAGAGCGACCACCTTAATATATGAATCATGTAAAAAAATGCACACTTAAATAGTACAGATTAATCATAAATTTCACAATTCAATATCTTTTTTCTCCTTGCATTATCCCAAAAAAGGTATTTTTGGGTCATAGGTGTCCAGAGGGTTGAGGAAAAGTTTTATGAACAAAATTGACTTCCACATGTTCCCCTATACATACGAGAGACTCTCGAATAGTAGAGGAATGGAAAATAGAAAAAATAAAGAGCCAACAGGATCTAAGCTCCACATTTCTTCACTATAGTCAGTATGAAATAATATAAGCCATGAAATTTTAAATTGATGGTTATCATTTTACTTATTGATCATGGACTGATTTTTCAATTTTGTAGCTGATGTGGCCACATGGGGACTCATTAGATCAAAATGATTATGTGACCCAGATTGTAAGGATATCACATATCCTTATGAATAATGTTTCCATATGGTATGTTTCCCAATCAAAATTATTGAATTTATTTCATGACCTATGATTGTTACTATGCATATGACATGTTAAGGTCCATATAGCACCATGTTTTCCATCTGATCATCAGATTATTTGATCATAAAAAAACCACCATTTTATTAGGGTTTATATTTTCAGCACACATTTGGGGAAACATTTTATTATTCAATTAATTTTTAGATAATCCAAGGGTTTACATTTGCGCATCACATGCTAATACCATCAACCAATGATGGCCCCATACCAAATCGAAAATGGGAAATTTCTAAGATGGAGATGCCTAACCATTAATAAATTATTACAAAACAAAAATCATGAAATTTAAATAAAAATAAATATTTTTTATCTTTAAAATTAGTCCTTAAAAATTTTAATTACTATATATTGTTATTATTCAGGGTAAAAATCTCTCAACCATATATCTTAATTCAGAATTTTTATCTACCTCAAATAAAACTCATTATATTCATAATAAAAATACATATTAAAGGTTATATTTATTTCTTTATGATTCTCCTATATTTTGTTGCAAGAAAAAATTATACAAAAAATATTATTACTTCATATCTCTATAATATCTCGAGAATTTCATGTGTAAATACAATAAACATGGTTTCATTTAGAATGATTATAGATATAGAACATAAAAAATTAATATTGGTCTAAAATTTTCATGTCTGATTCTCTAATATCTATAGTAATGTTTTGATAAATGAAACTTCTCTAAATATTTTCTTGAAATATTCTCATTGATTTTTGAAAATTCTAAAGTCATTTTTTATATCTCATTATCTATAATGACATCCTTGAGTTTCATTTTAAATTTCTTTTTTCAAGTTCTTTAATGAAGGTGACAGGATTTATGGACTACAAAATAATAAATAAGTATTAATTGGTTTAAATAACCTAACAGTTTGCATGGATCCATTGATCTTCCCTGAATCCTCCATCAATAGTCCTCGTCCTCTATAGAGAAAATGAGCTTAGGGTTATATAATGAAAATAAAATAGAAGGAAATATATATTCCAATTAAAAATATCATTTTAATGAAAAGTATTGTTATTATTATTCAACCCACTAAATTTATAAAATTTTTAAATTCCAAAAAAATAGCCAAAACTCTCACAAAAATGAAAATTACATTCTTTGAATCTGATTATGGGTCCAAATATTAATTCACAAATAAAATGAGTAAAAATAATATTTTCAGATTTAAAATTATTTATTAGATTTGAAAAAATATTTCTTTGAAATTGATGTTTCCCATAAGTGTAAACGTAATACTTTGTGAAGAAACCCACTATATTATATCCTTTATATATTAAAACATTTCCCCCTTGAAAATAAATAATCCATGGACAACTCAAACATCACATTCATCATACTATCATCCATAAATAAGTAATCCTCTAATAATTACTGATAGATAAATGGTAAATAAATAGTAGTTTTCTATTTCACTAAAAACCCACCAACTTTCATGAGAATTTCCATTGCAAAAAATTACATTATCTTAATAAACATTAAAAAATAACAACATTCAAAAAATCATGCCTATATAATGAAAGTTACATCTCCAAGCTCATCTAAATCAATACTTCCACATGATAAACTAATAGTACCCACTTATACGACATCTATATATTTCACTTAAATATTTAGGTTATCATCATTTAAATGTTTTTTCTATTCTCAAAACATTATTTCAATACTTGTGAAACATTAACATCCAGTATTTGGAAGAATCAAGATCCATACTCTTAAAGAAAGACCAAGGGTTTCTTGTGAAAATACATATCATCACAAATAATATTTTCATAAATATATATTTTTTCCTAAAGATACCACAACCCATATATCCCAGAGTGGGTGGTTTCTTTATAAAATTGGTAATATATACAATAAACTATGTCACAAAGGACTGAATTTTTTATTAGTCATGTTAAACCAAATTTATACCAAATTTCAACACAATAATATATTATTATTTTCAAGTAAAAAATTATTTCCTCTGGCATAACCGTGCATACTTAAGATAATCCCTATCCTGAAACCATGGGGAAATGAAACTATTGAAATGGTGAGCTTAGATTATCAATAAGGGTAGGAATATATCATAAGTTAAATAATACATTATTAATATGGTTGGAAACAAATTCTAATCGAATAAATAAATTTAAATAATTACATTAGATAAAAACATGTCCATGAGTGTAAAACCCTTTAAGGTAATCATGTGGACATCGATAAATAGTTTCATAATGTTGGAATGCATAATTCCGAACATCTAAAACATATCACCAATTCCTAATTACAACCCATCTATACTTGAAAGGCTTCATGACAATATATCTATATCATTAAATCCTCATTCCAATATTTTAGATAAATGGGTGATGTCTCAGCCAAATACCAAGGCCAGTTTGTCTCATGTGACCTACCAATAAATCGAAGGGCTATATCGGATGTTTCCCATCACTTATAAAGTCTAATAAATTCCTCATATGAGAGTATTAAACCATAATAAGCATAAAAATTTGTATTCAAAATCTATTATACAAAATGTTAATACTTTCCCTGATCAATAAAAATAATCGTAAACCATCCATTGTAATATAGAGAATGGAATTATGATAGTATATCTCCAGTCAAACTGATCATAAACCATCCAATGAAATAATAATAATAGTATCATTTCAATATATCCATTCCATATCATAAGTAAAATAAGGTTTTTCATTGATTAATAGAAGTATGATAAATTTTTCATTAAAAACATTCATGTAAAAAATACTCTTTTCACTTTAAAAAAAACTTTTAAAAACAAAAAATTCCCTTAATATTAGGAAATACCATTTATTTGAAATAAAACATGGAAAAATTTAAATTAATATGAAAATAAAATATAATTTATCATGGAGATAAATTATATTCTTCCTGTATAAGTTATAAAAAGCATTTCCTTCATGATCTTCTAAAAATGTTAAAAAAGTACCTCATTCAGAAAACGACAAGAATATACCTTTCATAAGTTTACATAAAAAGATTGGGTAAAAATTATTTAATAAATAAATTTTACAATTATTAAAATATTCATGATAATAATTTTAGAGAAAATGGTTTTGAAGAAAAATTATTTTCAACTAAAGAGAGAATTAATGTCATATTTTCTTAAAAAATATTCTTTATCATTTTAAGTACCAAAAAATTTAAAATGGTACTATGTAATTAAAATTTCCTGAATATTTATAGGGTAATAAAATATTTGGTTTTAGGAGAGTAATATCAAAAAACTTCCCTCATGGATTTTTAAACATAAACAAACCCGAATAATGTTGACACTGTAAAAATAAACCCTTATCTCTTGTTCGAATTCCTTCGTATGTGTTCCGACATCCTTTAAAATAATAATATATTTATTATATCTCTATTATAGAAAATTAATCATATATATCATACCATATATAACTTACTTATAATATTTATCACTCGTTTGTTAATAATTATTTGTTAAAATCACTGTTTTGGGTAATAACTACTTCATTCTTCATGTATGTTTTAGTTTGGTAGTATTTATATTTGTAGACTCTTCAAGTTTCCAAAATCGTTAAAAATTTAGTAATATATATAAATATAATATATATATATATATATATATATTAATATAAAAATGTTATATATTAAAAAATGAATTAAACCATTCATGGAGATGGTATGTCATATGTATGTATGAATGTTATTTTCCACTTTCAGATAGATAGAATGAAAGAGAGATAATAATAATTCATAATTACAAAATCATTATTATATAATATAAATCTTTTAAATTTATTAAATCCATCTTTATTATAGTCAATATAAAATATAAATTAAAAACAAATCACATCACTTCGTGGAGGTGGTAGTCTACACGTATACACAAGTGATGGTATCTTTTCAAAACAAATTAAGGTAAGAAGTTTTATATGATGTTATTATTAAAAAGGTAAAATTATTATATAATTATAATATATAAACATTAAACCCATCATAATTATCATCCCTAATATATAGTAATGAAAATTTCAATATATGGAAATGTGGGGATAGTAAGACGTTTATACGCATGAGAAAATACATTCACTTCCCAATTGATCGAATAGGGGATATATAATGGTGGTTTCATTATCATTATAACATTTCATTATATTTAGGATAATTATTTTACAATTTTATGGTAAATTATATATATTTATAGAAGATAAAATAATAAGTAAACATAAAGTGATTGGTTAAGGCGATTACCTCTTCTTTGGAATAACTCTTTTAGATCCCCTCTTAAGGATTTTATGGTATATTTTTTGTGATACCAAAAATAATATAATATTTTTATATATGTGTATAAGTTATTTTGGTATGTTATGGTTGATCAAGATGACTCAATGTGGTGTAAGGAAGATAAAATATATGTGTCCTTTTATGAGTTAGGGTAGGGGCATTCATTGAATTTCATAAATTATTAATGTAATATAAATAAATATTCAAGTCTAAATGGCCCCAAATTTATATTATTCTAAGATAAGATGATATTAAGTAAAATTTATCTAGTATAATATTATTTTGACATATTTTGGGTAATGTTTTTTACCTTACCTTTTATTTTTAACCACTTTTTAACCCCTTAGATAATTACCATAATATTAATGTTCCCTCCACATTAAGGGTTTATAATGTTACAATAATGTGGAAAAAAAATAATTAATTTACAATGTTTGATTTTTAAAACCATATCCCATTAATTTTTCCAAATATAATATTTTAATGAATTTTAAATCATTAACTAAAACATAATTTAATATGAAATATCATTAATGCCATTTTAACACTATTCATTTAATTTGTGGTTTAATACATTGGTACAAAGGTGAAATTAAAATATAATTCTTTAAAACCACCCTAATATTATATATATATATATATATCTATAAAATTTTGTTGAGACATTAAATTATTCAAGTTATATCACTGTTAATATTTTTAAAATCTTTTTGTTTTTTTCATATTAATTAAATAAATATTTTTTTATCACTTCACATACATTTTAGGTACTTATATCATTTATAAAAAATATAAATAAATTTATTTTATGAAACTAATTTCATTTATACTGTAATATACATTTACATTCATTCATAAATTAATTTTTTTCCTTTTGTGGAAATGTAATAGAAATTTAAAACCAAGAGAGTGACATTTTTTCACATTCTATTAATTAAATATTAATTATATCATTTTCCTTGAACAATATCCATTAAATAATTTCAATTAGATCCTAATATGATAAGGGATGAATTAAATTCATATAATAATAAATATGATGATTTTTTATTCTTTAACCAATATTAACTTGATTTAACTTTTACCAAGGTTACAAATTTTACCAAAGTTACTATTCATTTAGTCAAAAAATAAAATGCACCAAATTACTAAATTTGAACCTAACTATTATAAATATCTAAACCTATTTCTAAAATTGAATAATTTTAAGTGTTAGATATTAATTTTAAAATATGTATACAAAAAGTTATGTGACTACTTTTATAGAAAAATATAGTTTTTTAAAAGAATCATTTGTATGTATAAAATATTTTTTATATCAAATTCAATCATAAAATTGATTCCAATTAACAAAATAGGATATTAATAATATAAGATAAAATAATTTTACTTTTAAACCATTTTCAAAAAGTGGAACTTTGTAAATTCGTTAACCAAAAAACAATTTTTGATATAAATTTATATTCTACACTATATACTGAAAAATCAATCATTTTTATAAAATCCCAAAATAGGATTATTTAAACAATGATATTATTTTATTAATAATAATAATATATGTTCTAATAACTAATTATTATATTATATAAAATAAATTAATGAAAACATTTTTAGAGAAAATGTATTGTTGAAGCATAAAATAACATTCCTGTAAATTGGGAACATATTTCATAATAAATAATCTATAATTTCCCATTGAGTAGATACATTATTTTTTAATAATTAATTTAATACTATTCCTACCTTCCAATTTAATGGTTAGTCTATACTGGTCATATTTATATATATTAATATTTCAGGGTTCCTTTAGGCTTGGTGTTGTGTGTCGTATAAGCTATTGAACATTGTTTTTTTAATCATTGGGTGTTACATACTCATCCCTTATTAAATAAATTGAACCGTAATAATTTGAACATATTTTTTGGATGTCAATGGTTTTATATTTTATAATACCTTTTTGGAAAACCCACATGAGAAAAATGGTTAACAAAAAATTCTCTTAAAAATAGGGAATGTAAAGTACAACAATCACCTCAAAACTAGGCTTAAAAATAAGAATACATCTATGGGAAGAGAAAATATGGACATAAAAGATAAAACTAATTCCCATGGATTAATATATAGTGATTCATAACATGGTCATTATAATTTTAATCATCACAAAACTGTAAATATTTGATTGGGTAAAAGAACATTAATTTCTAAGTAAAAAACTAAAATTGGTTACATTTTTATTTCAAGGTAATTTTCCTAAATATTAAAGAATATTTTATTATCTATATAACCCCCTCTCTACTCTAAAAGTACTATATATATTAACATATCATAATCACAATCTTTTCATTATGTTCTACTTCGATCAATTTTCAGTTCATCTATTATACCATGGAATGGATATCTAAGATGATTTATTCCATGCCTGAAGCTCTTTTAATGAATCATAAAATCCATAAGCCATTCCATCAGCCTGAAAATATTTACCAAAACCAAAATGTTTATCACAAGTTATAAAATATGATAAATCATACTTTAATCTCAAAAAATAGTATCCAAATTTCTATTTAATCTATTCCATAAGTATTTAACTTTATCACTCAAAAATCTGTAAGATGAAAATATTAACATCCATAATTTTAAGAGTAAGGTAGTAAAATTACAAATTCAAATTATCATTAACACCTCAATAAGAAAATATTAATGTCACTTATAAATATCTTGATTAAATATTCTACTAGAACATCATAAAAATTGAATCACTATAAAAAGATAATTAAAAAATGAAAGCTTCCAAGAATTAACTCTCTATTTGATTAATAATATTATAGATTATAAAATATATATTATAAATCCAAAATTATAATGAACACCAACATGAATTTCTTGATAATACAATCACTAACCATTTTCAAGGTCACCTAATCACCCCTGTCATATTTTTTTTATGTCAATGTTCAATTTATCTTAACAAACTAGTATTAAAACAACATCAGAACACATTAAGAGTTATCATTCCCTTATTCATGTTTTACCCAAAAATACCAACTTACCACAAAACAATTATTTTTTTAATCTATACCATTCATCACATGATTTTAAATATTTATATAAAAACTATTTTACTACAATCCTTATACATTTTTTGATTATTACAAAAATCATATTGTTGATAAACAATTTAATCAACATAATTAATGAATCAAAATAAATAAGTAATTCAATCATTCCAGATTAGATTTAGTATTAGAATAAGCTTGACCTAGATCCATTTTCATATTAAGTTATATATTACATTGACACATGGTGAATTCATTTTTTTATTTCCCCTTCTCTTATAAGTTAAAGCACTACACATTGGTAGCTTCTTTCTTACCCTTGAAATCATGATCCTCATTCCTTTCTCTCCATAAATGAAGTAATCTCTTATTCATTTCAAGAAAGAAACAAGGTGTTTCTTTAAACAACTATCACATTTGGGGAAAACCTTCCTTCTCTTATTCCATTTATCTATTTTTTTGTTACTATTATTTTCTTATATTTATTTCTATCGAGGCCATCAGACTTGGATAATTATTTTTCTCTCTTGAAATAACATGATATTATATCCTCATATGATGATAGTTTTTGGAGACTATTTCCCTTCGAATCATTAGCTTATTACCATGAAATAAAATGGTCAATAATTTCCTTTGGATTATGTAATTAGTCCATGGCGTGCATTGAAAAAAAACTAACGTTAGTAGAAAACATAAAAACATCTACATATTCCTTTTTTCATTAAACTCATAAATTGTTTCTCCATATCTACTCATTGTTCATGACTAAAAAAAATTCAAGAAAATATACTTAAAATCCTTCCATTCTGTACTCATTATTCCCTCCATAACCTAAGTGTTAAGAATTAAGAACAACCTTTGATCTGCAACCCCTAATAGATTATAAATTTTCATGGAAGACATCTATCCATTTTTACTTCCCAATGTGAGAAATAATTTTTATAAGGAACGTATCCATTGCTCATTAACAAATGGATTTTTATTCCCATTAAATGATGGAGGTTCATAACTCATTAAGTAGACTACAATTTTTACAATGTGTTGTCGATCAACATGATTCTCTATATGGGAATGATTTTTTCTTGTAACCTGAGTCTTCTCCCAGATATAGATATAATTTTTTTAGCTCCATTTATTTTTATAGCCCAAACATCATTATCATTACCAGAAGGGAAGTCCATACATGGATTATTCTCATTGATATGATTTCTATACCTTCAATGACCCACCATTTAAAAATAAATACACACACTTTATTAGATCAAAAAAATATTAATGATAATTTATAATATATAATCTTGGTAAACTATTAACATAAATTAAAAAAATTATGCATAACCAATCTCAAAATCATAAATGTGGTTTCACTAAAAATGTTCTCATGCTTTATAATATGGTTAAGTTTCTGGATTTATCTTTTTCAAAATTTGGATTCCACGGTTTTTACTAAACTTGCTCTGATACCAACTTTCAAGACCCATAACCTAGTATCTCAGATTCATTGGTTATATTATTACATTGGTAAGTGATATAAGTTGTTTCATTCAAAATTTCTGAAGTGTTTATAAGTTTTATTAGACTAGTTACATACTTAATTCCCACATAATAATATAGTATTTACTTCAAGTACATCATTATTTAAACAAGATTAACCCTATATATCAATCATAATATACTTATAATAACCCTGGGAAAAATATAAAAAAGAAAGGGGTGAGATCATATTCTCAGAATTATTGTGTATACAGTAGTTGATAAAAAAGACATGAATAATTTGGAATGAAATAAATGATAATAAAATATTTAAATATAAACAATCACATGAGAGAAAAACTTATCAATGTTTATAATAACTATTAAATTAATCACATGGACATCAATAACTTATTACATAATGTTGGAATGCATGATGATGGAAATATGAAACATACTATCGAGGCCTCATGAAAATACATCTATACAAACAAGGCCTCATTCTAAGAAATATATCCCCGCAAATCCTTACGCCATGAAATATTACATAAATGTGTAAGGTTCAGACAAATACCCAATATAGATTGTCTGATGAGACCTGCAAATGCATCGAGCGACTATAGTGCACCCCACCACTCACTTACTAAGAGAATGCATCCAAATATGAAAGTGCTGAAATTAAATCAATATAAACATTCATATTAAAAAATTACCATATGAACTGTTAATTCCTTCACTGATCATTAAACATAATCATAAACCATCCAATATAATATGGAGAATGGAATGAAAATAATGCATCCCCAATCAAACTGAACATAAAAAAATCTAGTGAAATAATAAGGATGGTATCGTTCCAACATATCCTAGGTAGAATATATGTAAAATAAATTTTTTTATCCCTAATTAATATACATTACATAAAAATTTCATAGAAAATCATGACGAAAATAAACTTTTCATATTAAAAATTAATTTTTTTAAAAAAAAATTATACAATATCCAGGAAAATATTTTCATTGAAGATAAACTATGAAACCTTTTAAGAAGTTTTTAAATTAATGATTTTTAATGATGGTGGAAAAAAAATTCATGTTGTATTAGTTAAAAAAAATCCTTTCTTGCTATTACCAAAAGGATGAAAAGTTCCTCTATCAGGAATTGATATGAATATTCCATTCGAATAATTTTGTAAACAAATAAACCACAAGTAAAAATACATTTTATAAATAATTTTGAGAATTTTGAAAACATTCTTGAAAATATTTTGATAAAACATAGATATAGATGAAAATATTTTATCATTCAAAGAGACAAATATAGTCATCATTTTGTTAAAACAATTATCAATCATTTGAAGTTAAAAAGAGATAAGTGTTGTAAAATTACTTGAAATGTTCATCAATAAATAGTGGATAATAAAATATATCAATTTTATAAAAAAAATATAAATTAATTCCCCTATGGGAGAATTTTTTTTGAAGAGTTTTGTGCCTTGGTCAAAAAAACAAAGGCACTAATTATTGAATATTTAAAAAAGGAGAGTTACAATAGATGAAATGAGAAAAGTTTTTTACAATCATTATCATAACGTTGTAGAAAATGAAGCCGCAAAGTGTCCAACCAGGTCAGGTCCTGATTGACTCTTTTATTAGAAAGTGCATTAGAAACTATGTTGGCTTCTCAGAAGACATGCGTAGCAATGTAGTCGATCCCCATAAGTGAGTCAAATATCTTCCTCCATATAGTTGTGAGAATCCATGAAAGATGAGTTACACTATTCCAGATTTCTTTCATAATGATGGTTGAGTCTCTTTCAATCCATATTTTCACCCAACCTTTTTGAAGAGCGAAGGAAACAACATTGATTACGCCAATCATTTCTTCTTCAAGTGATGAAGTAATTCCACGACTACTAAAAAATAAACCATGAAAATTCCCATGATGATCTCTAAAAATAGTGTTTCATCCCACTAGACCTGGGTTACCATGGGATTCACCATTAACATTAAATTTTATCCACCCTGGCATCGAGGTTTTATAGAAAAATCGGGAGTTATCTTGGGAGGACTATAGATACCATCAATTCGAAGATTGTAATGTATCTCAAAATCACCTATAGAATTGTTGCAATGAGCCTTCTGGATCGAAGCTGCTTCCTGAATTTCAATGAGTATTCGTGCTTTACCATCATTTAAATTAAATGAGTATTTGTTGTAACGAATATTATTTCTATCATACCAAATCACATGAATATGTTCAGCAACTCCAAAGAGAAAAATATTTTTAATTTGCTGCGAGACATCTTGCTGAACACATCTCTTTAATTGCAAGCCAATAGAATCAGAGATCAGCCACCTGCAGTTAAAAATGTCAAAAATGTAGTTCCATAAAGCAGCGGAAGTAGCACAGGATAGAAACAGATGGTTGTTATCATTCCTGTGTTGATTACATAAGTGAAATTTAGAACATATAAGAATACTAAAAGATTGAAGACAATCCTCAGTGGGAATTCTGTTATGATCAATAAGCCAAATCAGAGTGAACCTCATTGGTTTAATCCAAGGATTATTAAAGTAAATTAACCATTCAAAGTTAGAATCCATTATTGAGAAATTATAAATGTAAAAAAATTTGAGTCGAGAATTCTATTTTGAGAAGGTTCCCAGGTGAGGAAATCCTCGGAGTTAGAGTATGGTTAATTATCAATAATATGAATAATGTTGTCAGGGAGTTCATCTCTATGAAAATAAAATATCTCCCGTATAGTGGGATCAATAATCTCAGAAGGAGAGTCAGGAGATAAGTGATAAATAAGGGGTGTACCAGTCCAGTTATCCATCCAAAATTTAATATTAGAATCAAAACTAACCATCCATCTAGTGTTTTTCATAATGCTATGGTAAGTCTTTCTAATGGAGGTCTATATTGAGGATGTAATATGATTTAAATTTCATTTTTTAAGTTTAGAATGAAATATTTTCTTTAAAAGGTGAATTGCATCAGAGTTTTTCTTTATTATTCTCTAAGTCGGCCTGGAGCACTTTTTTGAAAGGTTTTAGACTTTTCATAACAATACCACCGTTGTCAATGGGTTTACAACAAGTGGTCCAAGGAATGGTCATAAGTTTCCTTTAAATAATACTTCTTATCAAAATTATGTTCTTTATGTATGTGTTAATCCTTTTTAAAGTACCAATATGACACTTATAAATCATCAAATACTAAACCATTTTATAGACGTTGGTTGATTTAACAAGACAGATTCTTCCTGCCATGGAGTGGGATTTTCCTGTCCAAGAAGAAAATTGATTGATGATTTGATCCATAATTTTGATAAAGTAGGTTTCTTTGGGTCTTCCCCGAAAAATATGAACCCCTGTGTAAGTTAAAGGGAGGAAACCTTCCTTAACTCCAAAGTGGTTAATGATAACACTTTTTCTAGTCAAGGAGAAATTATTTCCCAAGAAAATAGAAGATTTATTCCGACATATAGCTTGACTAGTGATTTCTTCATAATGAGTTAAATCATCTTTAAGAACTTGTGTGTTCTTTTTCCCTCTTTTTAATAATAAGATAATATCATCAACATACATGAGGTGAGTAGGAACATTACACTTCATGGAATCCTGTATGGGTTTTAGCTTGTTCTGATTGACCAAGTGTGAGAGCAGTCTACTAAAGAAATCTTCATTAATAACAAATAGGATGGCCAAAAGGGGGTCACCCAGTCTGAAACCTTTGGTGCATTTAAAATAACCTTTTGGAGAGCCATTGATAAGAATGGAGATAGAAGTAGACATAAATATGGTTTTAATTCATTTAATGAAAATATCATTAAAACCAATGCTTTGATGAACATTGAAGATGAAACTCTAATCAATTGTGTCGAAGGATTTTCTAATGTCAATATTTATGGAAATATTAATTCCTCTAGTAGTTCTGTTAAGAATGTTATTGCATTCAAAGACAAGGAAAATTCAATCCTGAATTGATCTTCCTTTAATAAAACCGAATTGGTTCCAATAAACAATTCTGTTGCATATGGGAGTGATTCTATTAGCTAAAATCATAGATATTATCTTATAGATTGTATTAATAATGAAACTAGTCTGAAATTGATTAATATTAGAGGCATTATCATCCTTAGGAATCAGAGTAAGAAACTGAGCATTTATACCATGAGGGAGCACACCATTGGAGAAAAGGGGTCTAACAAGTTTACAAACATCCATGTGAATGGAATCCAAGTGATTTTGGAAAAACCCATTATTAAACCCATCAGGACCTGGAGCACTATCATGCTTTAAACTGAAGACTGTATTCTTTATTTCATGCTCCAGGGGAAAACTAACAAGATATGAATTGTCCTTTTCATCCACTAAATATGGTATAATATTATCTTTTAAGTCATTATTGAAATCAGGACCATTGAATATGTTGTGAAAATAGAATACCACATTATTAGATATGTCCTCATAAGAGTCGATGAGATTTCTATTATGCATAAGAGTGGTGAGAGGTCGAGTAGCCTTCTTTATTCTTTGTAGAGAGTTATAAAATTTATTGTTTCTATCCCCATCAGATAACCATTTTGTTTTAAATATTTAATTGTGCATGTTATCCTTTAGAGTAACAAGGGAATTGAATTTCATTGAAATTTCAATTTCTGATTTAGGATCCCAGGAAAATTCAAAGTTGGTATTATTGATTTGAGTTTGGACAAGCTCATTTTCTAGAGGATAAATATCTGTATCAATTTTTTTAATTTTGGTTCTACACCATCCATTAAGAGCTTGCTTTAGATGTTTGAGTTTAGTGATACAAGAAAATGCAACATGTTGATGTTTCATGGAGTCCCAAAATTCTTTGATGAAAGAAGTACAATCTGGTTCATCCGACCAAGAATTATTTAATCTAAATGGAAAAATGGGTTTAATATTTCTAGTAGACATATTGACAAGGATATGGTGATGATCCAAAGTCAACATAGTAAGGGTAGTGCTAGAAACCGTATCCCAACTGTCAAGGGCAGTGGAATTCACAAAAGCTCTATCCAGTTTGCTCACCACCACATTATTGTAATGCCTTTTGTACCAAGTACATTCAACACCACTAAGGTTAACCTCTAAAAGGATGTTGTCCTCAATAGAGGCTCTAAATTCACATGAGCCAATAACATAGTGGGAAGGACCTAATATCTCACTAGGAGAAATAATCACATTAAAATCCCTAATTACAATCCAAGGGTCGTGAATATTGTTCACCAACAAGGAAATATCATGCCAAAGGGTTCTACTCTCTTGATATCTACTCTTGGCATATATCATAGTGCAAAAGATTGCTTTCCATCAAAACTAAAATCACAAGTAAACAATATCTCTGATGTGTTGGCAATGTTCACATCTTTTAAGGATGAGTGATAGAAAATACATAAGGAGTCTATTGATGATCTATCTTTACATGCACCTAGGAATTTATATTTAAGGGAGCAGAGGTGCATAAAATTGGAAATAAATTTGATTTTTGGATCATAAAATAGAAAATAAAAAAGGCTTATGAGATGTTATAAATCCCTTAAAGACAGTGAGAGTGTCCGAGTTTGCAATACCCTGAATGTTCCAGAAAAAGAGCTTTATTTAGACTTATTTTTGGGGTTGGATCCTCTTCTTTATTTACCCAAGTCATTTTTCCTCTCGGATCTTCTAACATCTTTAATAATGATATATTGTAAAAGAAACCATTACATCATGTCTGGAATCCTTCTACATGTTTAAATAGCCAATACAATAAATATAGATTTAGTATACATCGATTATATAACCATAATAATATATATCATACAATATTTTAAATACTTATAATATTTTATGAGTTGTTTATTAAAAATTATTTATTACCATCACTAATTCAGGTAGTAATTACTATGTTTTTCATGTATATTTTTGTTTGATAGTTTTAGTAGTTATAATTTGATAATTTTCCATAATATCCAAAAATATTATAATGATATAATGAAAATATATATAAATTATATATATATTAATAGAAATCCAGTAAACTTAGAGATATAAATATTAATTAAACCATTCATAGAGACGGTAGGCTGTGAATTTTCATGATCATTGTTTTTCACTTTTCGATGAATATAATTTAAGAAAGTTAAATAGTAATTCACCAATAAAAAATAATTATTATATAATTATAATCATAAATATTTATAAAATCCGAAATTTTTACCATCCCATTAAAATATTAATGAATTTTGAATCACATCACATCATGGAGGTGGTAGTCCACACCTAATCACGAGTGACGTTGTCATTTACAAGCGGTTTGGAAGGTAAGAAGGTAGATATTATATTATAATTTCATAAGTATAATTATATTATAAATATATTATAGAACTATTAAAACAATCATAATTCACATTCCAGAAATTAGAGAATGGAAATTGAATTATTTCATTCTGTGGAGTTGATAAACTGTTTGTATGCTTGAGCGATAGTTTCAAATCCCATTTGATGGGAATGAAGGGGGATAATTGTGATTTTATAATTATGAAAAAAAATTATTTTATTTAGTATATTTATTTTTTCATTTGATGAAAAATAAAATATATTTATTGGAGTTAAAATTAGATATTAAACAAATAAAGGGATTGGTTTAGTTGATTACCTCTTCTTTGGAAGGACTCCTTTGGACCTCCTATTAAGGATCATATGGTTGGTATTTTAGGGATACTAGTACCTCTAAAATGTATTGAGGGGTGTTTATAAGGGATTTTGTATCTTATGGTTGGTATAAAATACTAAATTTTGTGTAGTAAAGATAAACAAGATGTGTCCTTTTATAATAGTGGGGAGGGTAATTCCGGGGATTTCATAAAATATTAAATTAATATAAATTAATTTTTTTGTTCAGGTTTCTCCAGATTGATAATATTATAAGGTAATATGGGAATGAGTTTAAATCCTCTAATAAAATAAAATTTTAAAATTTATGGGTATCTTTTCAGCCTTACCTTTTAATTTCAACCCCTCATAAACCATTCGTAAAATTACCGTAATATTAAATTTTTATATTCATTATGCGTTTATAGTGATGCTATAAAATATAAAACTACACATAAATGGAACATAGGTTATGTATAAAACATTATCTTATTCATTATTTATAATAAAAAATTCTTATGTATATTAAATAATTTAATAAATATTATTTATTATAAAATATCATTAATTCCATTTTTAACTCTATTCATTTAATTTGACTCTAAATACATTATTAGATTGGGTAAATTCAAATAAAATTATTCAAATACTCCGTATTATGTCATATATATCTATTAAATTCAACTAACATATTAAATTATTCAAATTATATCACATATAATATTTTTAAAATAATTTATTTCATTTTTAATTATTTAAATAAATATTGTATTAGCATTATACACCCATTTTAGGTAATTATATAATTATAAAAATTGTAAATATATTTATATATAAAAGTAATTTAATTGGCCTCAAAATAAAAATTCATACTCATTGATAACTTTCCTTCTATCCCAATGTGGACAAATAAGAGATATTTAAAACTAAAAGAATGGCATTTTCAAACATTCCTTGCTTTAAATATTAAATATGACATTTTAATTGAAAAATATCATATAAAAATATATATTTATATCCTAAGATGATGAGGGTAAAATTATAATTATCCAATAATAATTAGGAGAACAAATTATGTATTTATCACTTAATTTTAACCTAGATTAACTGGATTTACACTTTACTGAGGTTGTAAATTTTATGCCAGTTACTGTTCATATTGGCCAAAAAGAGAAGGGACCTATTTAAAAAAAATAACCGCTTATTTAAAAATATGGAATTTCCTTTTTCTCAATTCAATATCTATAAATGGAACATATTAATTTTAAAATATGTATGAAAAATGTGATAAACTTAGATTTTTTAAATACAATTTTTTAAATTACTTTTTATGTATCAAAATAATTTTATAAAAATTTATATAATAAAATTGATTATAATGAACATAGTTGGGTAATAAAAAAATAATATAACTAATTTTACTTTTAATCAATTCTAAAATAAAATGGAACATTTCATATTCTTGAAACAAAAATACATTTTTTTATAAAAACAGTATTTTTCACAATTCAATGGAAAATCAATCTTTCTAGAAATATCTCATAAATTCACCTGTGGATAATTATTATATGTTGATTTTCAAAATGAAATTATTTTTTATACAATTATATTTATATATTTTCCATAAGTTAATTTTAATACTTTATCACATAAAGTGATAAAAACATTTTGGAAGAAAATGTATTTCGAAAGCACAAAATAACATTTCAAAAAATAGGTTACATATTACCGTATAATTAATTATGGATTTTTCATTGAGTATGTCCTATATATATATATATCATAATTTATTTATTTTTATCCATTCCCACCAACTTAACATCTATGATATAACAGTCATATTTAAATAAAATTATTTCGTGGCTCATTTAGGCTCAATGTTGTGTGTCGTATATTCTATTGAACATTGTTTTACTTTAAAATATCATGGTGTTACATTTTCCCCATATAATTCAAGAATCGTCAATGTGTAATGATGATTGGATCAATTTAGACGCACAATCTCAATCTTTCTAAGGCTCAAAATCAAACCAACAATAGAATGAACATTCCACCTTCTCAAATCCATGATAGACGTCTTTTGAAATTTCACAACATCTCCAAAATATTTCAATGATATCCCAATATACCATTAAATAACCACTTTAAATAAACATTTTACACTAAAACCTAGATTCTAGGGTATCCATGGGTACACCTAAGAGCCTACATAGAAATAAAAATGAGTATTGTACATCTAAAATGAAACTATAGATCAAGGGCCCCCCAAAACTACGGAACGAATAAATTATAGGTGATAATGATTAAAAAGAAAATCCCATAAAATCACAAAATTTATTTCACCACTACATCTTTTCTTCAAAAAATATCTTAAATTTATGTCTCATCACTACATCTAATGAGATCATACATCAATATTATTATCATATCAATGAGACATCACCTAGATGTACTGAATAATCACATCACACAATGATTCTTTCATCACTCTAGAAGTCATATCCATCAACTAATATAAGCATCGGGAAATTATTCACATTCATTTCCCAGTATAGGAAAATAATCCTAGGGAAACACATTTTAATAGTATACTTAAGAAAATTTATTGTACCACATATCTTAAATATCATTAATGATAAAATATCAACCACCCTTATTCTATACTATTATCTGACTCACAAATTCTAACCACAATCATGCTACCATATCAGTCACTGTAATACTATAGAATCTATCCACAAATGAACTAGGATAGTTATAATTCATTTCTACTTGGAGAAATTCCTTGTCTTAACTCTACTATATATTTGATCTAGAGAGTAATGAAACTGATGATACCATTGAAGGACCTATGACCCATCTATTTACAATCCAATAACTAATATAACTTTTTGATTCCTAGTGTTTTCCCATATCCCAATCCAATATTCAATCGTAATTTATATGAGATACATCATAGTTCATCCACATATAAAGTCTCTTTTCCAGGAATGTCAGGATAAATAAAATGTTTACCCCTTTATAGATTTTTGTATTCATGTTATTTTTAATATCTCCTATTATAGAAATAAATATTTACTATTATATTAATTTCCAATATATATACAAGTTCCATATATAATTACACTATTTTAATGTGATTAGAAAGTTACAATTACATCAATAGGTAGAAAAATAGTTGGTGCAATCTCATTGGTATTTCATTTAGATTCCCACATAAGTCCATGAAGTCTCAAATATCACACAAGAAGGAATAAAAAATCCCACTTAACTTAGGGAATAACAAAAGGAATTTTTTTCAAAAAAAATCTATTAATTTATTATCTATATCCTTGGGTATCAATACTAAAATTTAAAAAAGACTATCAGAGTCTAATTCGGTCGTTAGAAATCCCATTATCTTGATCTATTTCATAACACACAATCATTTTTATCTATCTCAATTCATCATCAAATCAAATGAATCACAATGAAACATATCAGTCATAGAAATAACTAACAACTATATCATTGATAGTATCTCAACCTCATTATCATATAAAATAATGAACATTTCGAGAACATTGTCCCTAGTCTGACACATGCAGACTCTATGTGGATGCAGTAAACTCAATAATAAAATCAAAAAATGATAACCTAGATTTATATGATTTATGATCCCAACATTATTATCCTAGATCATTTAATAAGATCTTATTAATTTATCTTTAATATGATTCATTCTCAATAATATTTTAGAAACAACATCCTTCGCAAGTTCATCCATTGTTCCCCTATGTACTAGAGATCCTTAGTATGACACAATAAAGTATTTTCCAACCAAACTAAAATGTTCTTATATTTAAACATTATCATATTATCTAATATAAATCCCTCACATATCATCACAATAGTATGTTGACTCCCCAAACCCGCCTCTTGATGTTCTGGGGCTAGTGTCCATTGTTATGGTATCTACACAAATAAATAAAGGGAATCCTCCAAAAAACAATAAAAAAATATCATACACCAATATCTATTATATATTCATGTTGTATAAACTAATCAACAATGACCTTTTTCATATATTACAGAAGACGGGATATAATGTGGTTGATGCAATAAGAAGAATTAGAGTACATGGTTAGCTAATCAAATGTAATATTAATGTACTATTGAAACATTGAGTATAGTTGATACATCCCAAAATGTGATTTATAAAATATTTATATTCTAATGGTAGTTGGTATAATGATTTACACACCAATACATATCCACATCCACAACTACATCAAATCCCCATGGCCACCCATATTATATGATCAACTGAATAACATAGACATAATGAAAAAAATGTGAATGTGTACATATAGGGGTCAATATTAAAATACCTAGTATGATATTCGTATTTAGTTGACCAATATGAAGAGTTAGGTTGTTTAAAATTTCATAAATGATAAACAGGTTATAGATATATGACATCCTTAAATTCAAAATTAACATCTATAATCATAATCAAACATTTTCATGATACTTATAGGTTATTTCCATAAAACTCTCCAAATAACAAGTCTTACTTATACAATAAATTATCAAATATAGATTGATCACACTTCCCAGCATAGATTCCAAATCTAATAATTCACCTTAGGTGTAAAAATCCTGAGATGTTAGAGGAAATACATGTATCTTCCATTCTCAAAATTACATGATGAAATACACATCTCTACCTTATCTTAGAAATTCTAAATAACATACAGATATTTGTCCTGTTGAAATATACACATCAAAATATATCATTTTATACATGTCTAGATGTCGGAGGAAATAAACTCCTTTAGGATTAATTTTTTATAATTTGATAATGTAGGAAATACACATCTATATGGTTTCAACTGTATATTTTATCATCTTGAGGCCAAGAGTAATGGGTAAGTAGAGAGATAACAAAGAGATTCACATTTTCCACCTAAATCCATGTGTTATGGGAATGTTTTGTCAAACCCCATGAGAGTTACCATTTTTACATTCACATAACAAGGATAATATATGAACTAAACATCACCACCCATCCCATCTATATTCTTCTCATATTAGGGATACGATATATATTGGAAGATTTTCCCTTCCCCCAAAATCACCTTAAATATCCAACCTATCAATCATTGAATATTGGGTGAGTGGTTACTGATACATTCACATTTCATAATTAGTCTCCACCCAAATCAGTGGGTGATATAGGGTATAGTCATAATCATCTCACTCCAACCCTAGACAAATAGTTGGTTCCATGGAGATCCATCACCATATCTAGTCACCATAAATATTTTTCCTTTACAAGATAATCAGATCTCAATATACTGATCACAGATAATAAATATCTCCATCACAATCATGGGACTCTTATATCAGTCGTAAAAGGCTTCTTTCATGACAATCCTAACACTAAAATATTCATAAAAAAAACTTTCCTGAACACATAGGTAGTTAATGATAATTCAATAACATAAAAATATTTATATTTAATTACCCATCTAGACACATCACCTTACCAATGTATCATTTTCTTTTCTACAATACATGTTTGATTCATCAAAATTTTCTCATGGAATTTAATTATGTATCTGAATCACTACTATTCCACTAAAATCATCATCATAAATTTTCTACGACCCTATGATTTAAGTTCCACATTTCCATTCCTCATTCTCTCATTATTATTCACGGAACATTCATTACGGAGTTCCAGTCACTTTCATGATAGTGTATTATCCTGATAGAGAAAATTTATCAAGATTTATATATTGTCACTCTATTTCTGTTGTATAATCCAAATATGTTACCATTAATAACGCTTATTATTTAAACACTTTATTCCATTTTTATTGGTCACTATAATGTCATGTCATTAATTGATATAAATGATAGCCTTTTTTTCATCTGGAACTCTCTGAAGATTACAATCCAGAAAACACATTAATAGTACTCATCAGTTCTCACTAGTAATACATTTTTATTAATTTAATTAATTTCCATGTTCAAAATTCACCATCCATCACCATGTAACCCCTGATAATTCTTTTTCATTTCATAGCACTTACACATACCATGTACTTTCACTTTACTGTTCTCATCAAAACCTCCATCTTTTTCTCATTTACCAAATTTGTTACATCATAATTTATTTCACAGTAACCATAAGTGTCATTAACACATTATTTAAAGTTCAATGATATTATTAAATTAGTTATAATAATCCATCACAACCAATGCTTCCAATAAATTAATACAATCTTTCTTTCATATTATGAAAAAATGTATATTAATTATTTTTTTAACACTAAAATAATTTTATAATGATTTTTCTATCCCAAAAGGTATTTTAATAATGACCTATGATCATTGAAATAAAAAAAGGAGATAACCAATAATATATGAATATAGAGAAAGAAATTTGATACATGGAAACATCACACTAATCAAGAAGTTTCCATATTATTATTCATAGGGTTCTGAAAATGGTTTAACAAATGTATCAACGGACTTGGTGAATTATATGACGGGTCTATGGGAATTTCAGATGATGCATTTCCTTAAAATAAATTATTTTTCATTGAAATGAATTATGATATTGGGTTTATTTATAGTATAAATAATATTAATATTTTTTCAAGACTCAAGAGGAGGTTTGTGAGTGGGTGCTTGATCACCACTACTTTACGATGAGTCATGAGTTACCTAGGAAATTGGGGACTTGAGTCTTTATTTTAGGTTATTTGACTATAGATGATAAAAAAAAGTTAGAGTCATGATGATATTTTACTATTGTGAAACACCAAAGATACCCTTACATGTCCTTCATAATTAAGGGCTTCTTCTTATGAAACAGGAGTATACCGTTAAAAAGTGACCATGTTAAATTTATGGAAGTAGTGAAATCCTTGGTTTACCCTTAAGTAACTCTTAAGAATCATGAGATACTATTATGTTGTCAAGTAACTACCCTTACATGAGAAGTAACCTTTATGAATTTCCTTAAGTTTCCTTATGAAGTGTATAGAAATTAGACACTACCCTTATGCAGTGGATTGTTTAACCTTATGCAGCACACACACACACATATATATATATATACATGATATTAACCTTAAATAACCCATATGAATACCATCTTACCCTTATAAAACTCATGAAAATGTGAAGTTAACATTACACAACTCCTAAAATCCACAACGTATAACGTTTGGAGACACTTACCCTAACACTTTTTCAACACCATGCATAAGGGTTAAAATAATGTTAAAAATTATTTAATTCCTATTCGAAGGATATATAAATTAAAAGACATAATTTTTTATTTATTAATATAAAAATGATATGTTCCAATAAAAATCATAATTCAAATAAAACTAAACATAATATAAAATATCTTACCAAATGGAATAAAAAATCTCAATCATATGTTATGTATAACCCCAAAATAGGAATAAACCATCATGAACCCATATAGATATCTGTGATGTACTAGATTTACCCATATATCAAAATCATAATTATAGGTCATGACCTTCCAGTGCCCAACCTAGGCCAGTGAAAACTCAGGTGTTCCACTTCAAGGCCACCCTAAAAGGATAAGGGGTTGGAGAATAGCAACAAGAAGGAACAACATACATGGGAGTCCATATCCAAAAAAACCTATAATAAATAGATATATCCAACATGAAATAATAAAAAAACCATTCATATATACAAACAACTGAAATATATAAAATGCATTTGTCGGATATAAAATTGAAATTATAGTTTTACATTGGAATAATCGTAATAAAAATACATTTTATAAGGTCACCGAACGTTTAGGGAATAAGAAAAAGGAAAAATACATCACACAGGACGAACTCTATGATCTAGAACTAATATTAAATATCTCCACCAAGAGCCACTATACATCCCCCAGCATCAGCCCTACCCACTCCAATATTGAGTTATCATAACTCATTGAAGGAAAGATTCATTTCTAGTAACTTCGATGAAACGATCACATATCATCATTTGAAAGGGGTTGTACCTACTTCTAAAGGAGATTCACTCATTCCTCATCATGTGTTTGATTACAGACTCTGACTCTAGTATGGGGACTCGTACGTCATTGGAATCATGTGTGTAATAGCCACATGCATTAAATACATGATAAAGAGGACTTATACCAAGGTGTTATGAGAAAGTACCTGAACTACATATATCATTTGAGATACCCACAACCTATTTTGAATATGGATTTAAGGGAGTACAAGAGCTCTCTATCAACTACAAACTCCTCTCCCAAACTCTTTCCCTCTCTCTATAGTTCTTAGATCATATATCTACCCATGATTCCTTATAAATTGTATCTAAGGACAAAAAAGATTATACTATATCTATTAATGTGAAAAAACTCTTAGAATGGATTATTTAATTTTTTGATTCTGATTTTTTTTAGAATATAGAAAAAAAAACTAAAGGAAACATGATATACAACATGTAATTTATTAGAAACAGTGTATAGACCTATAGGCGTGTACTGTCACCATCATTTCATGTGGTGTCAAATAACATGACAGGACATCCTAATGGCATAGAGTGTTATTTGTATGGATTTGGTTGGTTTTTAGTATTGTATCCCATATACAAACATATATTATTGTCCCACATAGTTTAATACCAATATTCTTATAGAATCATAATCACCCCATAATATAAAATTACACATATCTTTGGAATAACAAATCCCCATAGTGAATGTGTAACGAAAAAAACCTTCATTCAAGTCAAATTACTCACCTCACCATTCTCATTTTCACAACCTCTATTGTAAATACCGCTACTGATTTCTAACCACCACTAACAACTCACTACCCAATATAATGTCTTCAATCACTAGAATCTTTCATGACATAATACAAAAATGGAATGCATCATGAATCTTACTTATAATTTATCCCCTATTACTCACCAATAGTTCTATCCAATTACCCAATGAATGGATTTATGTCCATTATAGTTTGGAATGACCCATGTTGAGGTTTATAAAAATCTAATTTCTCACTTATAAAGTATTTTTTACTGGTTTTCATAAATTCAATAATTATATCTCAATTATAGACCAAAACCAATAAACTATTAACCATCCAATTTGAATTTGAAAAATATTTTACATCAAATAATACATAATTAATATAGAAAAAAATATTTATAAGACACTTTTTTAGAAAGAAAACACATGTTTTTAATTCATCGTCCTTTAAAATTTATTCCATTGTCCTAAAATAAAATATATATAATCCTAAAATGGAACTAATTAAAGTTGTTGAATTAAATATTTCTAATTCATTAAAATATTCTTTGTGATATAATTTATCTTTCAAAATTTAAATAATCCTTGATTTTCACGTAATAATATATTTATCAAAATTTTGATAGTTAAATATTTTAGTTTCTTCATCATGATATCACCATGAGGGGTTGATAAACTCAATAATGTGAGGAGAATCCAAAATTTTTTACAATGAGTAAGAATGTAATAACTAAGTGTACGACCTCATGGTGTTTACTAAGTAGCTTCTAGGATCTTGCATTGATATGGAACTATTGATGAGTCTTCTATGAAGTGAAACCCATTAATTCAGAAAGAACAACCCCAAACATGCAAGAATTCACCAAAAATACATGGATCAATAGTATATCCAGAACACCAAATGTTTTAAAATAATTTTATGGTCGATATTTTTCTTCAAACACAACACTGAGCTTTGAAAAAATTGGGATATACTATAAAACAATTTATTAAATTGTGACTATTAAGGTGTAGACATTGAATTAACATGTATGTATTGGATTAACCACATTATCATATATATATATATATATTTATTTATTTATATTTATATTTATATAATGGTACTGATTAATGAAAATCTACTGATTAATTCATATTAAATATGCACTCAATTTTTATCAATGTCAAATTATTATTCAAAATATATATTTTCTTTAAAAATTGATATTATTACATTTTTTGAGAAAAAATTATAATTAATTTTTGAAACTATTACAATCTTTTATTGGAAAAATTGATCTCATTTTTGAAATCATCATGTCAAAATTATCATAGAGTGAATTTTTAAGATTTTCTTGAAAATATGGATTTTCTAGAGAATAGTGAAACATAATTATTATTATTTTAAATTATATTTATGTTTCCATCATTTCTTATGAACAATTTTTTTAAATGTTTTCAATGTCAAATCAATTCTAATGCGTTTTTAATAATCTAATTAATTTCATCGGAATAAATTTTATGAACGAATTTGGTATAAAAACATTTTTATACATAAAAAATGCATTTTATGAAAAATAATTTTTATCTTAGAGTAAATTTTTGGGATTTTTCTGAAAATATAGATTTTCAAGTGAATAGTGAATGATAATAATAATTATTTAAAACTATATTTATGTTTCCAAACTTTACAAAGATATAATTTTTTAAAAAAGATTTCATTGTAAAATTAGTTCTATAGTGTTTTTAAAAATCTAATTATGTTCATTTGAATAAATTTTATGAATGAATTTGGTATAAAAACATTTTTATACATAAAAAGGCATTTTATAAAAAACCATTTTTCTCTCCTTTTGAGATTTTAATTTTTTAATTAAATTATATGACTTATTCAGACTAAATTGTGTAAAATAAATTAAATAGTCTGAATAATTAGATAAAAATTTGGTAAATATGACCCATTTATTTTTAGTCATTATGAATATTAATCATAGAAAATTTTGTTACCACATTAAAGGTAAAATAGGTTAATTATTGTTAAATATAATGTTATTATGAGTAAAAAGTATCCCTAAAACATTAAATAATTTTATAATATGATTATATATTATCCAAAATCATCCAAGACTCTAATATATATCCCTTTTTGAAATTTGACCATGATTTTGACTTTATGATATTTTATTTAAAGAAAAGTAAAAATTGTCAATCTCTTGGATTTATTGACATGAAATTCTTGAAATTGGGACAATAATAATTTATGTTTGGTTATGAATGTTTTATTTTAATGAGAAATTATTTTTTACATTTAAATTTATATCTAATTTTTTTCTGATGAAATAATGGAATTAAATGATAATGCCACACAAACACAGTATTCAATAAATTAATTGATAAATAAAATAAAGGGTTCTAAAATTATTTATTGTAATATAATTTTAACCAAATATTGTGGTCCATGAATTTTTTGATAAATATAACATTTTAGTGAGGTATTAAATAACAATATTTAAATTTATTTTCTCTCATGTTCTTTCAATATCGAATTAAATGAATAATGTCAAAAATGACATTAATGATATTTTAGGAAAAATAATATTGTATTTAATTATTTAAATGACCCAAAATATTGAAAAAGGAAAAATACGATAAAAAATGGTTTAACATTTTATATTATTTCAATTTATTATCCAATTTTCTACTTAGAAGTAAAATTATATCCATTTAATATTGAAAAACACATTACTGTAGTTAAGGTTAAAATTGGATAACTGAGGGGTTCATCCAAAACATTATGATTAAAATGATTTCAAACCTATAATAATTTTATTAGATATTCATATTAACAACATATATTTCTTATATTATAATACAAGTCATTTTTTAAATGAAAAATTATAATATTTGGACACGTATTATATTATAATATTCCATGTATTTCTAAAAATGCCATAAATGATATTTTTTAATTAATATTGATTTTATAAATCATTTAAAATTCCTAAAAGACCTATATTTATAAAAAAAATATTGATATATTTTGGATAATATAAACAATGGTTCATTTATATTCCAATTTTATTATAGTAACTATGTTGACCCCTAAATTGTAAGAAATATATTTATTGTGGTAATCGTCAAAAGGGTTAACATAGTGGTAACACAAAAAGATAAAGGTAAAAACCTCACCCAAACAAGAAATTTTTTATTATATTTGAGGATTTATATTATTGATCATTTAAAATTTTAATTTTATTAATTTTTTTCTAGTTGAACATGAAAATTAACTTATATTAATTTAATACTATATAAAATTCAATGATTACCCCTCCCCTCATTATAAAATGGTACCCCATCACATCTTTTATTAGGACTTAAATAAAAAATTTGTTTCACCAAGGATTAAAAAATACCTTCCTTAAGTACCGAACCATATTGTATAGGTCTTATTTTAGGCATACATCCAAACTCATAGGGATTAAGGTGTAATGATAAGGAGGTTTTTTGAAGAATATATAGAGCCTTTTACTGAATTTTTGAGTTTTATTTCTTATTATACCACTTTAAAATGATATTAGACAATTATAAAATAATAAAAAGAATGTATTCTCTATACTAATATGTTATTATAATAATTTAATAATCTATATCCATCTTTTCTTCCATCAAACAGTATACACAAATGTCATTCGTATGTATAGAAAACTACCACCTCACGAACTGATGAAATTTTCATTCCACCACCACCTCTCACGACTTTTTATTATTATGGATTTAATATATATATATATATGATATTAATGAATTATTAATCATTTTAAATAAGTTATTTATAATTTATTTTAAATCATTCTAGTCAGTGTAAAATTATAATGTCTTTCATGTGTATGTGGGGACTACCACCTCTATAATGACCCATAATTGACATATATTGTTATTAGTTCAAAATTAAAGTACACTTATTACAAGATATAAAAAAACCATGAACGGACCGTATAGGTATAGTGTCTTTATAAACTGGGAAACATAAACAACTGGTTCATAAAGCAAATACATTGTCTCCCATTTATTGCATCATATCTAGAGTCCCTTTTGGCATATCCTACTTAATAACCTTCTTCATGACCTCGGGAAAGAAAACATACAAAAGGGTGATCTCAAATTCTCAATAAGGGTAAATAAAGGAAATATCATTTTCATAAGAACATAGCATTTTTGAAAATTATAACCTGCAAAAGAGATCATAATATCATATCATGGGATAAATCATAGTAGTGAAATGTAATCATAACACATGACATAAAACTTTTTGTCATACACACATAATCATAGAGAATCATTTCTTAGTAGTCAAGACTCATTGCCAAGACTATCTTAGCAGACAAAGTCTATTTCTGAACCGAGTTCACACCTCGTTTCAGTCCTATTTCACTGAACCGGATTAACCTCCCATTCCAGCCATATATATCTCATGAGATATAAATCATTACCCTATTCATTGGAGGGAGATATAGTTCCCACCGATCTCATAGTGAAACCATTCTTATGTGTTCCACAAAATCATAAATCATACATCATAGCATAACCCATGTCATAAAAATGGGATTCTTAAACATCATGTTATCATAACATAATCCATATAAGATAAAAGGACTTCATAAAAATAATTCCATCATAACATAATCAAATCAATGTAAAAATAGGGATAGGAATAGAACCCTATATTATCTTAGATGGAAAATAATTTTGATAAAACACTTGAACTCTATTCTTTAGGAAAATATCCTTTCTACTTCAAAAACATTTTTCCTTTATTAACGTGTAATATAATATTAATGTAAAAGAAGTTGATTAAAAATAAACTTGAAAACTTGTAACGAAAGCTTCACGGAAATAATTTTCTAAAAATCCATTCATGTCGTATATGTTAAAAAACATTTTTCTCGTACTTTGGCTGGAAAAGTCAAAAAACACCTCGTGCGAAAAACGAAAAAATATTCCTTTCATATCTTTTACTAAAAAATCACTGAAGTGTAAAATTGGTTTTAAAAAATTTTATTAGGATATAAATAATATTACATATTGAGGAAACATGGATGTGAATGATAAATATTCCCAAGTAAATTCTGAAGTATAAACAATCCCGGATAAAAATGAGAATGCAAGATTTTCCCTTACCATAGGTCCAGTTTTCTTCATACGTGTCCAAACCTCCTTTATAATGATTTAAATAATGTTATTGACTTATTCCAGATTCGTACTCATTGTTATGATATCATATATGGTCATATTCTTAGCTTCTTATTAGTAATATTTCATTGTTACTTGTTATTTGGGTGTTTATTGCTTTTTGTTCTTATGCGTGTTTTGACGAATAAATTATTATTATTATTTTTAGGTTATAGATACCTCATTTCCATAATTTTATTGGTGTAATATATATCATATTTATTCATTAAATTCATTTATAAAAATCATTATTCATTGAAGATCATGTAGAACGAGTCGCATCACATCGTGGAGACGGTAGGCCATACGTACGCACGAGCGATGATATCATTCCCATGATCATGAAATTTTATTTAAGTGTATATATACTATTTCAGAAACAATACCTCTTTACAATAATAATATATAGTTATTCTTTACACCATTATACCCATCCAAGTAAGGCTAGGGTGGAAAACAGATTACACCACAGCATGGAGACTATATTCCGTACATACGCACGCGCGGTGATTTCGTTTTCCGGAGGATGGATAGAAGGTGACATATGGTTGTTTCATATTTATAATAACATATCAGTATATTTTTAATACTTATGCTATTACTTCATAATGAAACAACTAAATAAGAAGAAGTATAAGGAGAAATAAATTTGAAAGAATCGGTAACGGACATTACCTCTTCTTTGAATCGCCTCTTCATAACCTCATCTTAGGGCACTAAAGATGGTATTTTAGGAATACCAAGACCTCTAGGAATTTTTTAGGGAAGTGTAGAAGAGAAATTGGTAGGGGTTGGCCGATATTGAATGCTCAAAGTGGTGTGAGGAGGAGAGGGAGGAGGTGCCCTTTTATAAGAGAGTAGAGGGGCACCTTAGGAGAACATAAAATATTATTTTAAATAAAGTCGTATTCGGTTTTTAATAGCTCCATATTGATTTATTTAGAATATATGGTGGGTATGGTTCGAATTACTATCAACATATAGGTTTTAGGAAAGTTTAGGATACTATTTTATCCTTATCATTTAGATTTAACTCTATGTTAAATAATTTAACTTTTACTGTTTCATTTTGTTTTCTTAAAATATATGGTTAATAAACATACTATAACAATCCAAACGAACACCAAGTGGTTCATTATTAATATATATATCCTTATCTAAGTCATTTTTCTGAACCATATATTTTTAGGAATAAAATAACAATTAATAATATCATATTTTTTTTAAAAACTAGTTTATGTCAATTTTGACACTATTTGGTACATGATTTTTGTGAAAATCATAACAGCATTATTAGTTATAAAAAATTTAATTAAATAAATAATAACATGTCATATTAACCTATAAAAGTATTGTAATTCATAAAAAGTCTAAAATTACATTTATTTGGGTATTTATAACATCAATTATGTTAATATTTCTTTAATAATGTAATTACTCAATCATCGTTGTGTCATAAATAATTTAATTTATAAAAAATATAAAAATATTAAATAAAATACCATTATTTGTGAAATATTTTTATCTTTATAATGAATATTTATAGTCGAATTTATCTTATTTATAACCCTATATTAAAAATGTTTTAGTTATTAAACTTTGATTTTAACTATTTTAACTCTTCTTTAAATAAAATAATATTAAATGTCCTAATCTAATCCAAGTTGACCTAAATGGTCATATATTATTCCTATGGTTTTTTTTGGTAGAATTAAACTTATCTAATATAATTAGGACATGTTTTTTGTTAATAATAATATCATTTTTACCCTTTATTACCCTATTTACTTTTAACCGTTGTAAAAAAAACTATAAAGTTACTATTCACCAAAAATTATTTTTATCTTATTGAAAAACATTTTAATACTTTATATTAATCGTGTCTCTTTGATTCTCTAAATTCCACTCAAAAAAGCGGTAAAATTATGTTTTAGGTAAATTTACAAATTTTCCTATGAGGTGGGTAAAAGACGGTGAAAAGTTCAATAAAATTTTTATATATCTAAAATTATTATAAAATGACACCAATGGATTACAATAAACTTATATAGGTATTATGTATCAATTTTTACCTAAAATAAATTTAAATAAAATAAATAATTATTTAAATAAAAAGTCTGTTTTTAAATAATAACCTAGTGTTTACACTATTCATCAAAAATGGAATATTTTCAGAAAAATACCAAAATTTCACCCTAGGATAATTTTGATATTCCGAATCCAAAAATGAAGACCATTTTGAAAGATAAAATTTATAAATTTTCAAAAAGTGGGAATTACTATTCATAATGGCAAGTTTTAATAATATTTTAATAGCATATCTTTGTTTAGTGAAACTCGGTATTGCATACAATGCAATATATCGAGGAAAGTTGCGATTGGGTGTAAGGAAATCCAAGATAGTGTTGTGTGTAGTGAATGATTCCTTTCATGAAGTATATAACATAAAATCAAAATATTTCTCATCAAAAATCTCGGGTGTTACATTCTATACCCCTTAAAATGAATTTCGCCCTCGAAATTCGTCACTTTGTAACAAACAGATGAGGATACCTCTCCCTCATCATGTCATCAAGCTACAGTGTAGCTTCTTCTAATTTTTGGTTCCCCCATAAAACATTCACCAAGTAAGTGGTCTTGTTCCATAGAACTTTTTTGCTACGATCCAGAATCTCTATAGTATGTTCTCCATAAGAAAGATCTTGCTCCATCGGTATAGCTTCTGAGCATAGTACATGTGATGGATCGGGTATGTACTTTCTCATGAGAGAGACATGGATCACATCTGGAACTTGAGAGAGATTCGATGGAAGCACCAATAGATAAGCTACCTTCCCAGCACGATCCAGTATTTCGAAAGGACAGATATACCTAGGCTTCAACTTTCCCTTCTTTCCAAATCTCATTACTCTCTTCCGAGGAGATATTCGTAAGAACACTTTATCACCCACATAAAACTCTAGGTCTTTTCTTCAGTTGTCAGAATTAGTTTTTTGTCGACTCTGAGATGCTCTTATGTGTTCTTGAACAGATATGACCTTTTCTGCCATCTCATCAACAAGATCAGGTCCAAATAGTTTTCTTTCCCCAACTTCATCCCAGCAAGTTAGAGTACTGCATTCCTTTCCATAGAGAGCTTCATAAGGATCCATCTGAATACTGGAGTGAAATATATTATTATAAGAATATTCCACCAAAGGTAGGTGTTGATCCCAACCACCTTTGAAATCCATAGAGCAAGCTCTTAACATATCTTCTAGAGTTTGAATTGTTCTATCAGACTGACTGTATGTCTGAGGATGATAAGTAGTGCTGAAACTCAACTCTGTATCAAGAGTATGCTGAAGACTTCACCAAAACATTGAGTTAAACCTCGGATCCCGATCAGATATAATAGAAAGTGGTACTCCATGAAATCTTACCACTTCTTTTACATATATCCTAGCAAGATGATCCAGAGAGAAATCTTCTCTAATAGCAATGAAGTGTGCTGACTTCGTAAAACAATCAACTATGACCCAGATAGCATTATTGCCTTTTGATGTTTTAGGAAGTCTGGTGACAAAGTCCATAGTGATGTTTTCCCATTTCCATTAAGGTATGGGAAATGGTAGTAACATCCCCTTAGACGTTTATCTCTCAGTTTTAACTTGCTGACAAACCAAGCATCGAGAGACATATTCAGCAACATTCCTTTTCATGCCATCCTACCAGAAGTACTCTTTCAGGTCCCTATACATATTCGTGCTTCCAGGATGAATAGAGAATGAAGAACTATGAGCCTCATCCAGCAGCTTCTTCTTTAATTCTAGGATGGTAGGAACACAAACCCGATTCCTGAACCTTATTATCCCATCACAATCAAGGTTGAATTCGGGAACATTTCTCACAATCTTTTATAAATCTACATCTTCTTTCTGTGCCTCTTTTATCTTCACATGTATATATGGTTGAACATTCATTTGATAAAGATAAGATTTTCCCCTTCCATTATATTTCCAAGATCCATCCTTTCTAAATCCATAAATATTGGATCCTTTGTGATCCTCATCATGGATAAGCTAGCATGGTCTTGTCGACTTAATGCATCTGCCACCTTTTTTGCTTTCCCAGAGTGATAATGAATTGAGCAGTTGTAATCCTTAATCAGCTCCATCCATCTTCTTTGGTGCATATTCATCTCCTTTTGTGTGAAAATATACTTTAAAATTTTATGATCAGTATAAATATCACACCTTTCACCATAAAGATAATGCCTCCATATTTTTAATGCAAAGATTACTACAGCTAACTCCAAATCATGAGTTGGGTAATTTTGCTCATGGATTTTCAACTGTCGTGAGGCATAATCTATCACCATATCATTTTTCATGAGAACACAACCCAATCCTTTCTAGGATGCATCACTATAGATCACAATCCTTTCTCCACTACAAGGCAGTGTGAGCACAGGTGCACTGGATAACCTTGTTTTGAACTCCTTGAAATTCTATTCACACTCCTCTATCCAAGAGAACTTAACTCCTTTTCGAGTCAACCTGGTGAGTGGATTAGATAATCGTGAAAAATCATTCACAAAACATCGATAATATCCATCCAAACCAAGAAAACATTGGATCTCAGTTACTTTTGTTGGTCTCGTCCATCTTTTGATAACCTCTGTTTTTGCTGGATCCACATATATCCCTTCTTTTGAGATTATGTGACCCAAAAATGAAACATTTTGAATCCAAAATTCAAAATTTGTAAATTTTTCATAAAGCTTCTCCTTTCTCAGAATCATCAATACAATTCTCAAGTGATCTTCATGTTCTTCCTTTCTCTTTGAATATAAAATAATATCGTCTATAAAGACTACCACAAACTAATCAAGATAGTCTCTAAAGACTCTATTCATTAGATCCATGATGATATCAGGGGCATTTGTAAGACCAAATGGCATCACTATAAATTCATAGTGTCCATACCTTGTACGGAAAGCCGTCTTTGGTATATCCTCCCTTTTGACCCTTAATTGATGATACCCTGAATGAAGATCAATCTTGTAAAAGTATTGAGCTCTGTGTAGTTGGTCAAATATTTCATCAATTCATGGAAGAATATATTTGTTCTTAATAGTGATCTTGTTATGTTATCGATAATCAATGCGGAGTCTCATTGATCCATCTTTCTTCTTAACAAACAGAACAGGTCCTCCCCAAGGTGACGCACTAGGGCGTATGAATCTTTTATCAATATTCTCTTGGAGTTTCTTCTTCAATTCCTGCAACTCAATTGGGGCCATTCTATAAGGTGTCTTTCAAATAGTCATAGCACTAGGTACGAGTTCTATTGAAAATTCAACTTCACGATTTGGTGGAAGACTCGGAAATTCCTTCTAAAAGACATCATCAAACTCCATTAAAATGGTAATATTCTGAATCATGAGTATCTCGCCAACCATTTGAGATAAATAACCTTCATTTATTGGAATCAAGACCCACATGATGGATGAAATTTCCTTTGGAATGTTATGTTCATCCTTGTATCGATAGACGATCATAGATTGATCTGGAATATGAAATGTGACTTCCCTTCTTTGGAAATTGTAATGAGCTCTATATAAAGAAAGCTAATCCAAGCCAAGAATCACATCAAATTCCACTATAGGAAGGATCACATGATTTTCTGGAAGCACTTTCCCACAATCTTCAATCGGAGAAGAATTGTACACTTTTGATGCAACTGTTGTGCCATTAGGGGTTGTCACAGCTAACTCAACATTTAATTGTTGAGGTAATACAGTGATAACCTTAGAAAATTATTCATAAATAAAAGAGTGGGTGGATCCAGAATCAAATAAAAAGTTTTCTACTTTAGTGTGGATGGTAGGTGTACCTTTCACCACTTCGTTATCGTACTCCACATCGCTGATAGAAATTGCATGTGACATTCCTTTTTCTTTAGCCTTAAGAGTTTATGGATGTCGATCATCATAAAAACCCCTTGGATTAGGGTATTGATTAGAATAATTCCCCATTTCCTTGCACATGTAACATTGAAGTGTAGGAGGTGCACTTTGTGTAGCCTTTTCATTGTTCGCATCACTAGACATCGTCTTCCCATTATTGCGGCATTCAAATGTCCGATGACCTTCCTTTCAACATTTGAAATATTTACTTGTCCCTTTAAGAAAACTCCCTCCATGTTTCTTTCCACACATTGAGCATAAGGGAAAACTCATATTCTTTTCAGTATGATCTTTATATTTTCCTTTGAATTCCATTTTCCTCTTCTTATCAAATGCATATGACTAATGGGTTACTACAATCTCCATCTGAACCTTGAGAGCACATCGAATGATTTCTGCATAGTTATTGAAGTCCCTTATGGCTAACTCCCTTCAAAGACTTGGTTTTAAGCCACTAAAGAATCGATCGATCTTACTCTCAGGTTGGATAATAATACCAGATGCGTACCTTCAAAGTTTTGTGAAATTTGATTCGTAGGTACCAACTGATTCATCATCCTTTTTCTTCAGTTCAAGAAACTCCTTCTCTATCTTTGTTCAAAGAATACGAGGGAAGTACTTATTGAAAAATAAGTTCTTGAACTCATCCCATTCCATGGACTCAATTTCATATCTTGGCCTCATATTCTTGATAAGATTACACCATTGATCAGCTTCACATTCAAAACGATAAACTACTAAGATGAAATTATCATGTTCAGAACATTGAAGAACTGAAAATATCTTTTTAGTGGTACTGATCCATTGTTCATCCACTAATGGATCAGTAAACCCGTTGAATGAGGGTGGACGCTGCCTCATAAAGGATTCAAGAGAATGGTTCTCCTTCCTTTTCTCCTTTGGAAGTCATGCATGATTCATAGCTTGAGAAATTTGTGTGAGCATGGCAATAATATTTTTCATTCCAGCTCCCATAACGTTTGGTTGCTCATGGGGACAATCATTGCATTGCCCGTCGCATTCCGCATTAACACGGTTCCTTCGGGTTCCAGCCATTGACTAAAACCCAGAAGAATAGTGTGAGCAACACTAATTATAATAGGAAAACCAAATAATCAATAATAAAATTTTACACTTAAGGTCTTATCATAGGTTATTCATGGACATTTCTAAAACACTAAGATTGTGTACTATGCTTAGTCTTATCCTTAGGGTTCTTACTAAGGATTTCACATCCTAGTTTCCAAAGGATGATTATACCTTTCCTCTGATAACAACTATAACGACCCATAATTTACATACATTGTTATTACTATAAATTTAAAGCACACTTATGACAACATATAACAAAACCATGAAATGACCGTATTGGTATAGTGTCTTTAGAAACTGGGAAACATAAACAACTGGTTCATAAAGCATCTACATTGTCTCCCATTTATTTAATCATATCTAGAGTCCCTTTTGGAATATCCTAATTAATAACCTTCTTCATGACCTGGGGAATGAAAACATAAAAAAGGGTGATCTCAAATGCTCATTAAGGGTAAATAAAGGAAATATCATATTCATAAGAACATAGCATTTTCGAAAATCATAACCTGCAAAAGATATCATAATATCATATCATGGGATAAATCATAGTAGTGAAAGGTAATAATAACAAAAAACATGAAACATTGTGGAATACACACATAATCATAGAGAATCATTTCTTAGTAGTCATGACTCTTTTCCAAGACTATCTTAGCGGACAAAGTCCATTTCTGAACAGAGTTCACTCCTCGTTTCAAGCCAGTTTCACTTAACCGGATTAACCTGACGTTCCACCCATGTCTATCTCATGAGATATAAATCATTACCCAATGCATTGGATGGAGATATAGGTCCCACCCATCTTATAATGAAACCATTCTTATGTGTGCCACAAAATCATAAATCATACATCATAGCATAACCCATGTAATAAAAATGGGATTCTTAAACATCGTGCCATTATAACATAATCCATATAAGATAAAAGTAATTCATGAAAATAATTCCATCATAAAATAATCTAATAAATGTAAAAATAGGGATATAAACACAACCCTATATTATCTTAGATGGGAAATAATTTGGATAAAACACTTGATCTCCATTCTTGAGGAAAATATCATTTCTACTTCAAAAACATTTTTCCTTCCTTAACATGTCATATAATATTAAACTAAAAGATATTGATTAAAAATAAACTTGAAAACTTTTAAAGGAATCTTCATGGAAATAATGTTTTAAAAATTCACTCATACCGTATAAGTTAAAAAAACATTCTTCTCGTACTTTGGCCGGAAAAGTCAAAAAGCACCTCGTACGAAAAATGACAAAAGATTTCTTTCATATATTTTACTAAAAACTCACCGAAGGCTAAAATTGGATTTAAAAAATTGTAGGAGGATATAAATAATATTATGTATTGATGAAACATGGATGTGGATGATAAATATTCCCCAGTAAATTCTGAAGTATAAACAATCTTGGATAAAAATGAGATTACGAGATTTTCCCTTACCTTAGGTCCAATTTGCTTCGTACGTGTCCGAACCTCCTGTATAATTATTTAAATAATGTTATTTACTTATTCCAGAATCTTACTCACTATTATGATATCATATATGGTCATATTATGAGCTTCTTATTAGTAATATTTCATTGTTACTTGTTATTTGGGTGTTTATTTCTTTTTGTTCTTATGCGTGTTTTGCTGAATAATTTTTTTTTCTTATTTTTAGGTTATAGATATATCATTTACAGGATGGTATTAGTGTTATATATATCATATTTATTCATTCAATTCATTTATATAATCATTATTCATTTAAGATCATGTAGAACGAGTCGCATCACATCGTGGAGACGGTAGGTCGTACGTACGCACGAGCGATGATATCATTCCCATGACCTGGAATTGTATTGAAGTGTATTTATACTATTTCATAATCAATATATCTTTACAATAATAATATATAGTTATTATTTAAATCATTATACCCATCCAAGTATGGTGGTGGTGGAAAACAGATTAAACCACAATGAGGAGACGGTATTCCATACGTACGCACGCATGGTGATTTCATTTTCCATAAGATGGATAGGAGGTGAAATAGGGTTGTTTCATATTTATAATAACATATCAGTATATGAGTGATACTGATTTTATTACTTCATAACGAAACAACTAAATAAGAATAAGTAGAAGAATAAATAAAGTTGAAAGACTCGGTAACGAACATTACCTCTTCTTTGAAGCGCCTCTTCTTAACCTTCTCTTAGGGCACTAAAGATGGTCTTTGAAGAAGACCAGGACCTCTAGGATGTTTCTAGGGAAGTGTAGAAGATAAATTGGTGGGGGTGGCCGATCATGAAGGCTAAAAGTTATGTGAGGGGGAGAGGAAGGAGGTTCCCTTTTATAAGGGAGGAGAGGGGAACCTTAGGAAAGCATAAAATATTATTGTATAATAAAGTCAAATTCGGTTTTTAATAGCTCCAAATTGATTTATTTAGATTCTAAGGTGTGGATGGGTCGAAATCCTCTCAACCAATAGGTTTTAGATAAGTTTAGGTTAATATTGTTTCCTTATCATTTAGATTTAACTCTATGTTTAATAATTTACCTTTTACTGTGTCTTTTTGTTTTCTTACACTATATGGTTAATAAACTTACTATAAAAAGCCAAGGGAAACCCAAGTGGTTAATTATTAATATATATATCCATATCTAAGACATTTGGACAAACCATAGATTTTTAGGAATAAAAAAACAATTAATAATATAATATTTTTTTAAAACTATTTTATGTCAATTTTGACACTCTTGGGTACATGATTTTTGTGAAAATCATAACAGCATGATTAGTTCGAAAAAAGATAATTAAATCAATAAAAACATGTCATATTAACCTATTAAATTATTTGAATTCATAAAAAGTCTTAAATTACATTTATTTGGGTATTTATAACATCAATTATGTTAATATTTCGTTAATAAGGTAATTACTCCATCATCGTTGTGTCATAAATAAATTATTTATTTAAAGTCTAAAAATTATAAATAAAATAAAATTATGTTGGAAATATTTTTATATTTATAATGAATATTTATAGATAAATTTATCTTAATTATCACCCTATATTGAAAATATTTTAGTTATTAAACATTGATTTTAACTAATTTAACTCTTCTTTAAATAAAATAATATTAAATGTCCTAATCTAATACAAGTGGACGTAAATGGAAATTTTTTATTCCTAACATTGTTTTTGGTCGAATTAAACTTATCCAATAGAATTAGGACATTTTTTAGGGTAATAATAATATCATTTTTACCCTTAATTACCCTATTTACTTTTAACCGTGGTAAAAAAAAATAAAAAGTTACTATTCACCAAAAATTATTTTTATCTTATTGAACCAAATTTTACTCCTTGATATTAATCGTGTCTCTCGGATTTTCTAAATTCCACTCACTGAAGTGGTAAAATTATGTTTTATGTAAATTTGCAAATTCTCCTAGGAGGTGGGTAAAAGACGGTGAAAAGTTCAATAAAATTTTTATATATCTAAAATTATTATAAAATGAATTAAATGGTTTAAATTGAACTTATATAGGTATTATGTATCAATTTTGACTTAAAATAAATTTAAATAAAATAAATAATTATTTAAATAAAAATTTGGGTTTTAAATATAACCTAGTGTTTTCACTATTCATCAAAAATTGAAAGATTTCAGAAAAATACCAAAATTTCACCCTAGGCTAATTTCGATATTCCAAATCCAAAAATGAATCCCATTTTGAAAGATAAAATTTATAAAATTTCAAAAAGTAGTTATTACTATTCATAACAGCACGTTTTAATAATATTTTAATAGCATATCGTTGTTTAGTTAAACTCGGTATTGCGTACAACACAAGCTATCGAGAAAGGTCGCGATTTCATGTAAGTAAAGCCAAGCTAGTGTTGTGTGTAGTGAAAGAATCCTTTGATGATGTATATAACATAAAAACAAAATATTTCTCATAAAAATCTTGGGTGTTACAACCTCCACAAAGTGATGTGATTAATTTTTCATACAACATAAATTGGATGATATATATATATATATATGTGTGTGTGTGTATTAAAATAAATAATATTTTATTAATGATATAATAAACATTATACTATTACAAAACTGTACATGCAATATTTTCATCATGATCATTGAAAAATGGAAACGTTATTAATCCATACATACTGCCTACGATTTCCATGATTGTAATACAGTTATTTTTTCCTAATCATATTTAATTGATGGATTTAAATGTTCAATTTATATATAATTTTATTTGTTATTTAATAATAATTATTCTGTAGATGGGGGAATAATGTTTAATGTGACAATTTGCAACCTACAAAGTCATTTTTGACATATGAGCATAATATCATCAAAATATATGACATGAAAATGATTGATTAAGTAATCATATAAAACATGGTATAAAATAAAATAAAAGTAATAATTAACTTGAGAATGTTTTTTTTGAAATTATATAATTAACATTTATTTTTATTCATAAATATATAAAGCATACATTACGATTCATACCTGAGGTAAGAGATTTTCTTCTAAAAATTGTATTTTTTTAATTTTTCTTACTTCTCTTTTTCATCCATGTTCATATTTTTTAAGAAAATAATGAATGTATATATATAAACCAAAAAAAATTGTAAATAAAATTTTTACATCTCTTCTGACTTCCAGTAAAATGTTTTTAAAAGTAATGTTTTTACCTAATGTTTTAACTTTCTTTACAAAAAGGTTAAATAAAAGTTCTATTCAAATATATATTCAATCCAAATACTTTCGAGCGGCCAAAAATATTATTTAAAGTTTTTATTCCAATACAATATTTAATTTTTTTCAAACAAAACTCTCCTTCTATTTTCCTTTTTTTAAAATAAATTTTTAAATGCAAAGTGTGTTTTTATATACAAAAATGATTTCAATTTATGTTCTAAAGTGTTTCCAACGGTTTAATGATAAAATATTCAATAATAATTTTTTTATTCATTATATAGTACATGATAATTATACATTATAATGGGTGAGAAAGAAAATGATTTTATAATGGGTGATTTCAATAGATTTTGTACAACGAGTGAACCTGATATAGCATATTTGATGGGTTCACCAAAACAGTGATTGAATTTATTGGGTAATGTTTATTGTATTTAAAATATAGAAGGGGGAATTATTCAGGGAGGATTCACATATGGATTTTATTGGGTTCTAGTTATTTATGGAATGTGTTAATCATATAATTCTATACATTTCTAAAAAATGTTTTAATTTACCTTCTATGTGTTTTAAACATTTTCTTTGAGAAAAAATATTACTTGTCATGTGTATATGAATTATTTTCTATTAATAAACAATATTATGATAAATGTGAAAATATTTGGGTTTTAGTATTTTTCCCTAGACTAATGGAAATTTTATTTTTTTTATTTCCCATATAGAGATTTTTGAGCTCATCCCATGTTTTTAATTGTTTAATGGGTTTTAAGAATGAGCTTAAACAATTGTTAAGATGTAATATTGGAAACAAAAAGATGGGTATTTTTGTAATAAAACTCAATTAAATTCTTGGGTATTATTATTTAATATTTTATCATAATTATATAAACCATTAAATGTAAAATATCCTTAAGAATGAAAGAAAAATAATTAATGACTAAAAACTCAAGATTATGTAACATTTTATTGATGGGGGATTATAGTTGGTATTAGGGGAGGGTTTATATGACATTATATATTATGATGTTTTCATGAGAATTTATTTTACGAGTTATTGAAACCATCATGATATTATGAGTTTAATATTAAAAATGTAAAATTATTATACATCCATTTATGTGTCTTAATTTATCGGATTTTAATGTGATTAATGAAAATATATGTTACATTTTATCAGGTTAAGGTATATGTGACTATTTAACCTAAAGACGTGTATGTATCTAGAATAAGAATGGTCTGATGGGGATAGGGCATAAAATCCTTTTTATCTTGTTAAGGAGGTTCCATAATTAAGTCATCCATGTCAAGTCTACAATTTTTTTTGAACTAGAGGTGCATTCATGGCCTGAATAGTTGATTACAGGGGGTTCAACAGTGTGAAATTAGAGGAATCAGATACAAGGTCATTGAAGATATCCAACCACTTTATTCATGGAGCCAAAAACATCCAATGGCTATTACTTCCATGATTTAGAGACCAACATTCCAAGTAATTTTCTGATTTGGTATTATGGCTAATGAAACATAAGTCTCACATTGGTTGAGTGGATGCGAACTCTGGCTCATCACACCCTTTTGGGAGAAAATATCTCAAATTTTGAGAATCACTTATTAATTTATGTCATATTCATATGTTCACAAATCCTTGGTTCCTTCCAAATCATGTGTCGACAGACTACCCTTAGGAAATGCCTGATTATGAATACACATGGTTGCAAAATCATCCTTATGTATCTGAGGTTCTCCATTGATTGAGGGATCTATATGTTTATGAGGTTCTCTATCAATGATTACCTTTTTGGGAAAGATAAGAGATTCCTTGGTCAATTGATGGAATGATTCTAGTCTTGAGTTATATGATGGGGCTCTCACGAGTTTATCATTATCCAGGGAGAATGAAGCTATTTCAATGTATGGACTGAACCCATAAATGGGGAGTCATATGTACCATTATAAGAGGAATTAGAACCCATGTAGTTCGGTGTCACTTTACAAGACACATCACCTTTTAATATCGTGTGACAAGGACCTGACCTTGTAGTTTAAAATCATGTGGCGAGGAAATCTGGGTGAAATGGATCCTGGACAAGGATGAGGTGGGACTTAAACCAAGATACCTTGGAAACCTGGGAGATATGTGGTTTCCTTGGCGAATATGACCCTCTAAGGAATGTGGCCTGGATATCATTAGTGTGTATTTGAGTGTCAGATTTAGACAACTAAGAGTCTTCTTATGTGGCCAAATTAGTTGGGAATAAGATCTCTTGTATTTCGGTTTGATATAGACTTACACTTTATTAGATACCCATTATAGGGGTCATGATTAGTGGTTATGCATGGAAGCTTCCCATTTTCAGGGATGTGATCGGTTCTTATAACTTATAAGAGGCCAATATGAAGATGAATTTGGGGATTAAATCTATGCGAAAGGTGCATTCATTAGGTCCATGTTGATGTCATGATTTCTGCAAACCTCTAAGCCCATGTGTGTCAAGCTTGGTTTGTGAAACAAGAGAAGGTAGTGGAACTAAATATCACATGTCCCACTCCATTTGTGGATGGACAGTGTTGAAGCCCAAAGGGAGAGAAAAAGAGGGTGTTGAACATGTATTTCTTATCTCTTTTTTCATATCCATCATAGTCATATTTGGTTATATATCTAGATATATCATGGGTGAAGGCAAGGAGGATCAAGAGATCTAGATCCCATAAGAAATTCTAGGTGTTTTCCTAGGTGGGTGTTCCATAAAATTGGTTTTAAAAAATGATAGAGTATTTAAAACCGGCACTTATCAAAGGGAAAGGCCAGAGGTTCCTCTAAATCCCTAGTACAGTATGTCTAATGTCTGTAACATGAGGTTAGAATATATTTTTCCATGGGAATATAAACTTGTGGGAATTCTAAGGGACCACTTCTCAGTGGAGATTACCCAGAATACAACTTCCCTTGTGTATGTAAACTCACAAGGAAATGATGATGTGCCTAATAGTTTTATCAAATTTGTTTTGTGTATTTCGAAGTGACCATGGTTTGATTACATTACACTAGATTATAGAGGGTCCATCATAAGAACTAATCATACGTCCGAAGGGAGTGATAGGAGTATGTGAGTTGAACACCCTAAGACACCCCTTGTCACATATCATTGTTTTATTTAGTATGGGCTTCCCTCCACGTAGTGTGGTGCTTAATGGGTAATAGGGTTGTCTACATACCATTGTGGTATGTAGAACTAAGATTCCTCTGTATAGTTTTTTCTGACATGAGGACAAGTTCCATCAGTATTTCATAGTGCTATAAAGAATCAAATACTTCCTGTGTAGTGATTTTCTATGTGGGGAATGGTTCCACCTATGTAGAATGGTGCTATATGGGATCAAGTTCTTCCCATGTAGTTATTTTCTACCTAGGGCAGGGTTCCACCGGTATAGATTTTTACTATACGGGTTTCCTGGTTATAAAGGGTCCATTGGTTTTGTTCCTTACAGGGAATATTCCAACAAAGGGTGTTGAGTTCATAGACTACCAATTCTTTATTTTATCCACCATAATTCTATTCTAATGGGTTTTAAATGTGGGAAATTATTTAAGGATTCATATATTTGTAGATATTTCAATCTCTATATTTTCTCGATCTATTGATTCCTTGATCCGTCGATCCCCCTTTTTGGTTCCCCTCAGGTTCTATTTATAGAGAAATAGAAGAAATAGACATCGGCTTGGTCAGTCATCTACAAAGTGGTTGCGAGACCTATATTGCATAATCCAATGGTAAATACTACTCACATTGATGACATAATCATCGAGGGTATGGGGTACTCATCTACAGGGGTGAGAATCACCCCCTCGTCCTATGATCAACTTTGTTTTATTCTCATGTAGATAATGGTATTGATTTTCCAATGAACTGTTTTTAGTTCATGGGAGGGAATCATTTTTAGGGATCATATCTTTCCCTTATTTCCATATAAGATTTTTTTTCATTTTTTGGGGCTATTATCATCGTCTTCTTTCAACGAACTACTTAGTTCGTGGATGCCCCTGTGAAGCAGATCTCCTTGTAAAACATCGATCTGCGAAAGACTTATACTTCATAGCCTCACATCTTCCTTTTTCCATTTTCACTCCTTCACACATTTTACCAAAAATTATTTTTCCATTTCCAAATCAATTGGATTACTTCCATTTCCCTAGAAAAATTTTCATGACCCAAAAAATTTCCTCTATCAGAATGTGTTTTGATCTAAACAAAGAACGGGTTATTCTGATGTAGAATGTGGTCCTCACATGAATCGGTTTTCAATGTGTGGGTGGACCCATGGTAGGGTAACACTCCTATATATATGGGTACCATGTAATTTTTTCTTTTACCATGTTTCTCATAAAATTAGATGCTCTTGTGGATCACTCTCAAATTCCCTCTGTCCGCGAGATGAATCCTTTTCAGATTCCTTCACTCGAGAACTGAGACTTTACATCTACAAACTATGAGTTCATTATTCGTCATAGTGGGTTGCTTCCCATGGTTTTCTTGTTCAACAAAATATTTACTCAATGTACAAATATTTATGGCGAAGCGCTTTCCGAACTTCTGTGAACTGTTGATTTTTGTATGGTGCCTTCACAGACTATCAGTTATTTAGGATTCTCAATTTTCTATTTTTTAAGCTAAATATTTTGTAGGATCTTTCATTGCATATTGGGATGGACCCTTAAAATGATTTTTTTTTAATATTTTTTCCCTCTCATCTTCTAATGATAATAGGAAGGAAATGATACACTCTATTGAACACAAGATACTTTTCATCCCAATTCATCAGTCATTAGTTGAACTTATTATCATAGGCTAATAAGGATATCCAATTTCAGATAGATTGACTATTTATGGATTTCGTCTACCATCTTACTTGTGGATTCTAGCACTATGTCTGTCCAACTAGATGACAACATGGATAATTTATAATAGTAATATTCCTTGGGACCTAATTTAATCAAAGGGGTGATTCATATAGAAAAGCTACACTACTGGGTAGTTTTTGACATATAACCCTCAGTCACTAGAGGGACTTCTGCAGAGATTGGAAAAAAGGGTTCATTAAAACAATAATATCATGTTTAAGGCTTTATTGACTGAACAAAAAGGAAGGTTATTGAAATAGGAACTTTTCCATGGGGCTCATTCATTTTGGACTGGGGTGCCCTTTCGGTGTTCACCAAAGCTGTGAGTAATTTGGAACTAAGTTGAAGGTCAAGGGTAAATACAAAGAAGATTTGGATTCCCAAACATATACTTATTGAAACCAATCACTCCTCCCACAGATTCGTAGAAAGTGGATCCCAGACACTAATAAATTTCATTGGGTTCATGGGGAGGCCTACATCAGCCTTAGGGATGTTCGTAAAATTTCAGTATTTCCCATAGTCGGAGGCATGTTCTAAAAATATCTACCACCTCCTTCATCTTGGGATAACAAGGATATGACTTCTCCTCATGCCAAGAAACATATCAACAAGATAAAAAATAATTTAAAATATTACTAAACCATTTCCTAAGTAAGGCATTTCATTTTCTGACTTCATTAACATCTTTTCTATGCAAAGAGGAATGAAGTATCATGTACGGAGACTGAGGACCTTCAAGACCATTGAATCCAAAAGGTGAACGAGTTCCTATTAGACTATCTTGCCGGAGAGGAAATTCAACAAATAGATATGGACGCTTTTCCCTGGTGATGAATGGTTTTTTATATTTGCGTCCTTTATATCCATGTTTCTTAAGAAGTTGGATTTTATCAGTGTGTGATTCTAGCACTAGAGTCTGAGTCACAAACTTCATATGTGAGGCTACACATTTATCAATACTCACTAGATTTTGGGTATTAATATCAGTCTGTACCTTTATGGAATAAGCAGTTTTATACAAATGTAATTGAATGAGTGGGATGAGCAAGGTGAGTAGGGAATGATGAAATGAATCAATTGTCAGGACAGCTTTACTTATAATCACTACTCTTCCACCACTAGCGTTTTGGTGAATGTTAAATAAGAGGAATTCATTAATAGAGGACACCTTTTTCCTTGAGTGAGGGTTTCTTAATTGCTATAATTTATGGGGAACATATTTTCGTGGGATTCGTGCCTTGTATATTTTTCCATTAATTCTACTATGTCAAGATGAGGTTCCATTCCACTATTAATTGTGAATTCCAGGAGATACACATAATGATAGCTCATAAAAATTGGCTATTGTTTACCTAGGAAGACACCCAATGCAGGATTATGCTTTATAATTTTTTGGGCTTCTATCCTATACTCATAAAAAGATATGATGATATTTAGATTTATTGATATCTATGTGGTCAAATGGAAAATTTAGTTTCTATTGTTGAGGCCCTCAAAGATTATAAGGATAAAGGGGAACAAAATAAATCCATTGGAGATTCTAGGCTTCGGATGAGTCCAAAAATATATATTATTTATAAACCCCCAAAAAAGGATTTCAGAGCCTGGGGTTCAACCTCTCATGCAATTGGTGTTTCAATTGAAGTTCAAATGTCCATCCCTTATTTTTCCACCATTCCATTAGCTTTCATGCAATTGGATTTTTTATGGTATGGACAATCCTCCCACAATTAGTCCCTTCGTGCTCTGTGCTGATTCCTTCATGAGAAAGAGGTTTCTCTTACTGGGTTTGGATATGTGTTAGTGCATGTGGACATTTCCTATGATTATAACCATGAAAATGTGAATCTCTACCTTCAGGATCTCGAAACCTTGGTTCTTGATCGGCAGAATCATTGTAAATATTCATGTCAAGTACTTTCCATGGTAAAGTTAGAAATTAATGAGGATGATGATGAGGATGGTCACACCTCTAGGGGTGATGATATTTTTTATTATCCCAATGTAACTACAGTAGGGTAGATTTTTTTTCTTATACCCAGAACCACACAAGAATCCATCCCATGAGGGTTTAGAGTGTAATAGGCACCTAGGGAGTGATTACGGTTAATGGATCCAGCTTCGCTTCCTTGAACAGATCCTCTAGCATTATCCATACCCATTCCAGCTACATTACTGGAGGCCTTGAAGGTCTAGAAAACAATAAATGCATGTTCATCTATTGATGATATTTAGGATATGCTTCATGAAGATCCCTTTGAGCTTACGGGATTTTGGGATCCATTTCCCCTACATGAATTTATGATCATGAACATCCCTGTGAGGAAGCTATATGTTATGAAGATATAGAGACATGTATCTATTCTTACATGGACTAATCTTATTGGCCTAATCAAGTATCATATACTGAAGTAATCATAGAGCTCGAAGATACCGACAGAGAGGTAGTTATATTTTTTGCCCACAACCCAAACAATTCATTATCATTGAGACACTAAACGCCAATTCCCTATTCTTATATGATTCTAAAAAAATCATGAGACAAAATTCATTCTCTGGAATACCCCCCCCATGGTACTCCAGCTAGGTAATGTGTTTCTTCATAATTGGGGGTCATTTTGGAGGGTTCTCTTGTAGCCACATAGCATATAGAGGTAGTCCTTATGGATCTTACCAGATCATTTCAACCTCCAATCCTAAATGTTGTTCTACCATAGGGGAATCCCTATAGCATACCACTAAATTTCAATAAGAATCACATATTTCATTACCTAAAATAGTGGGGATTACAGGAAACTAATGTATCCTCCCTATGAGGTTTTCATACTATGTTCCTCCATTTGTTGACCAATCACTATAAACAAATCTTGGTGTAGCCAGATAAGAAACTAGAAGGAGATTATCCAGAAATCCAAGGATCATTCTTCTTCTAAGGATTGGGAGATACCAATAGCAGTTGCAGTTGAATATTCCACGGATACCAGACTAATTGTGGCTATTGAGGGCACCCCTATCCCTCTAGGGGAATTTTTTAGGATCAAATATCCATTGTCCAAATAGTGAGGTGTTCATTGGAGGTCAAAACATTAATAGAGTGTGTTGATATTTTCCTTGTAGATATGGACGGGAAAACATTACTGGTGGCAGCTAAACTGGATGGGTAACCCCAATTATTAAATAATGTCAAGGAGATTTCGAGCCCCGAGGGATCAACTATTCCAAACCCAATGACTTCTTCCCTTATAGTGGGATCATATTCATGAGTCACATCTCATATTGGTCATAATGATCCCACTCTTCTAGAGGATATAACCACAGAGGTGGTGGTGGTTCCATATCTTGTTGGATTAGAATTGGCTAATGTTTCTGATTCTGTGATGGATATTCTTATGGGTATAGTTTATGTTAGCGATTTTATGGAATCCACCAACTCGGTTGAGCATGGCCCAAATCCATTGTTATATTTGGATGACCCTAATGGTCAATCTTATGTTAAGGATTAAACATCCACATTTTTGGGTGGTGATGACATAATGAAGTCTAAGGACATTAATGTTCCGATAAGTGGCAGTTGATTTTCTACCTTCCTCAGCCGCCTATTTTATGTTCTAGATTTAGATAACCACTTATTTCACTCTTTTAATTTTAGAATCACAACCAAAAGAAATTATGGTTGTTTTTTATGCTTCGATCCCACCATTTATTGGTACTATAAAAGAAGCGGTTATTGATTGGTTTGGTCGCACCATTGTTTTTGAATCAAGACCCTCCCTAGTGACGTTAATTCCTTAATAATTTTACCCCCTATGAGTGATTCTGAAACAAACTAATATGGCATGTTCATACATCATCCCAGTTTCCAAAAATTACATAGAAACATTTCGAAGTTATTTTTCTAAACCCTCTAACAAACAGTCCAGTGAAGCAGACAAAATTTCGCCGCATGTTTTTAGTTCTTGTGTATGGAGGGTTCAATTATCATCATATTTATGATATTTTTAATCATGTGGTCCTGGCTACTAAATTTACTAAAATACTCCATTATTTTCTTTATAATACATAGTTTACAAATCATCTTTCCATAGAGAGTAATATTCTTCACGACAAACCATCAAACATGTTTGGATGATCATGAAGAGACATGGAGAACTGGTAGAAAAGAGGAATTTACTGGAGTGGTTTTATCATGAAATGGAATGGATAAATAAAAAACTAGATTGAATTAATCTATATGTGACATGCACCAAGGTTTCGGTCGATGAAGGGAAGCAGTTAGGGAGGATGAGGAAAAAGACAGGATTTGATGCTACTGAGAAAGTGGAGGAGTTGTGTGTCAGTGCATCTACTGTGACTATATCCTTATCAGAGCTTCACTGCGCCATATAATAATAAAACCATGTGCTAATAAAACAATATGAATAAACTTAGATACTATTTTAAATGCCATGACTCTCTCATATGTAAGGGCTCCAGGTTGTGGATGCACCTCCATCTTTCATTTAATGTATCGAAAACATTTCTTATCTCCAACATGTCTATATAATTTCATGAACATGCAATCAATTATAATTTACTCCATTATGAATGGTAATATGAATAAAATATTAATTTTAATCATGACCCTAGAGAACCAAATTAAAATAATTTGACAATTCTCTAATTTCTTTTGAGCCGATAGACTCAACAGGTGTAGTTTGACATTTTCTAGGGTTATGTTGAAAACCGTATGAACATTAGGACTTTTCTATAGTCACACTAGTATTATCCTAAGTCCCTTGTATGGTGGGATTAGTGGGTATAAAATTTTATTTTTCTTATACCACCATTTTTGGGTTTTCAAATTAAAAAAATTTGTGTCTTTTTGATTTTTTGTTTGCTTTATATTATTACCAAACCATGTAGAGAATAGGTCTAGCAGGCCTTTACCCAACATCTTTCCAAGATAGAATTTTCATTTTTTATACCTTGTGAGTTTTGTGTATATTTTTATATAATTTTTATAATTTTTTGAACCATATAGTCCTTATAGATATCTTAGGTCGAATATCTTTGACAATGAATTGAGGGGAAGGCACCCAAAATATTTTATTTGCCGAGAGTGTCTTAAAATATTTTAGGAATGGGTGTGGGATTTCTTTTAACCCCAGTGTTATTATTTCTTAATATGATACATCATATGGGTAGTGATTCAATTGGGTGTATGGAGGTAAAAAAACCCTAACATGAGGAAGAATTTACCTCTAGTTGAAGGGCCTTTTCTTTTGTGGGATTCATATGCAGAGCCACCAATGCATTTTTTGAATAGTAAAAAAAAGTTGTCCCTAATACATCGGCCCTCCATTTCTGATGGCCAAGTTATTTTATGGGAAATTGTGATTTTTTTTATTTTGTAAAGACAATGAAAGGTGTCTTAGGAGTGATGTATAAATACTATGAGGGAATCTGTATCATCTTTAGATAGGAAACCACTCCTGTCGAAATTTGAATTTTGTAAAGCTGGTCGATGCACAACATAGTTTATCATCGTACAATTAGGAATTTTTTAGTGCTGTTAAATGACATATTGATCATATTTTCAAAATTTACCACTCTTATCCAACTAAATGGGTAAAATATTCATTTCATTCAAGGTAATGTAATCTGGAATGCTCTATCATATTCAGGCATGAAGGGTAAGGAAGAGAGTGTACTGTAATATGGGGGTTCTGATTCCAAGGGGTGATATGGGATATAAACATCATTAGGTGTATAAAGGTAGGTTTAACCTCTTCATAGGATTGGTTTTACTCTATTTTAAAGACTATTTTTTTGGGAAACATACATTGATCCATCGGGGCATATTGTGCATAGTCAAACAGAGGATTCCTTAGGAAACTGGCCCTCCATCTCTGATGGTCAGGTATGGGTATGAAGACTCAGAACATTCCAGACCGAGATTATGGCCTATGAAAGGAGGGTTCCTTATCATGAAAAGATCATTTTAAGTTTTAGTTTCCTAAGAAATGGATAGAGATATTTCTTTTATGTAGGGGTGGGGGAGTTTCCTACACAGGTTAATCACATGTATAGAGAAGGGACATTTTTTTATGCAACATGGTAGATGATTATGTTGATAAATATGTACTTCAAGATGAAAGAATTATCATGGTACCATGTAGTTTATCATCATACATCCAGGATGGGGGAATCATAATTTATATTCATGTTTCAAGTATGAAGTAACAATGTTCCAATGGGAGGGGCCTGGTGCGGCTACTAAGACCTTCCTTGAATGAGGACCTAAGAGGCCCATCATTATATCAACCACTTAAAAAGGAATCTTAGGAAAATGGTCTAGAAGGTATAATATACTTGTGGTTGGGCCCAAAGGAAAAATGTTTTGATGCGTCTACATATCCCATATGGGCGGGAATCAAGTCAGGCATAGTTCAAAAGAAAACTCCCGGCATAGTCTAGGTCCACACATGGGGAGAATGTAATTTTTAAATATGTGATGGCTGGACTTGGATATATAATCCAAGTTTCACTACATATCCTATGTGTATGGGAATCATTCCATTCATTGTTCTTAAGGATCTATATAGTTTAACATCATTTGGTGATGATGTTTTTTCATACAGTTTAATGTCACGCAGTTAGGTAAATTTCAATGCTGTTTATCAACATAACCTTAATAATATTTCCATGTAGTTTATCATCATGTGGTTTGGGTATGTTCTGATTATAACCATGAATAACATATAGACCAATGAGGCTATGATGTTCTGGAATTATCTTGATGCAAAGGATGAAGAATGTTTAAACCATGATCCTTGGTATTCTTGGATCTGGATGGATGATACATGTCATGGAACCCATTGGGGCATACAGTGGAATACAAATCCTCTCAAAAAGAAGAATTTTCTCCTGGTTTAGAGGCATTTTGGGGAAACATTTGAAGATACACTGAGGAATATTATGCATAGTCAAACATAGGGTTTCATAGGAAATTATCCTTTCACTTCTAATGTCCATAGAAGGATTGTAAAGATACAAACTTGCATGGGGCATGGAGTATGATAGATGGAAGGGAAGTGTCTGGATATGAAAGAATAATCCAAACCATAATTGGTTAGGAAGTATTAATCACCCTAAATATATCCAAATCATAAGTAGGGATAATTTTGATTCACTAACAGATCCCTAATGTGGAATCCAAACATGAAACGTTCAGTATAGATCTATATTTGCGTATATAAGATAAGTGAAACATTTTATTGTGGTGACTGGGCCCACGATGTAGGACTGGGGCATTGATAAAATTTTTCATGGAAATGATGATCACGCCTCACTTAGTTTATAAATACTTTCATGCTTTGATCATATTCATACATATTATGGCTTATTTTTTCCTCGATGAGGTGCTACATATTGGAAATGATTGGGAGTCCACTGCATCGATGTGGCATGAATGCAATGCAGGTTTTTTTAATGAGTTTCATAGCTGGGACCAGAACATGGGATCTTGAAGTTAATTCAAGTCCCATAGAATGAAAATCATGTCACACATAGTTCTTATAAATTTCTCTATGTAGAACTGGTTTATACAAAGGGGGTTATTTTGTGATGTTTTGTTATTGAAAAACCTAGATATAAAATTCAGTTTTACCCTATATATTCTTGTGTGGGAAGAAATCCAACCACACATAGGTATTTATAGGAATTCTCCCTGTGTATCTGTATCCCATATGCAAGAAGGTGGAATCGTTCACTTCGAGGGTGGCTATATAAGGATGTAAATTCAAAGTGTTGTTATGTATCATTCATGAATAAGAACCAATCCATTCATAGATGTGGAAGTTCCATACACTAGTCTAACCCATATACAGGGGGAAGGAGGAATATTTAACGATTCTTTTAAGGTTTCTGGACCAAGATGTAAAATCCCCAAAAAAATTATTTATCCTAAAATAATATGAATAAAATTATATGTAGTTCGTGAAGTGGATTACAACATGTATTTGGATCTCATGTGGGAATAGGGGAAATTTCATTTTTCATCCACATATATCCATCTCATGTGTGGTGCATTATTGATTAAATAATTTCATTTAGTTTAATTTGATTTGATCAGAACATTTGAATCACAGTTTAATTTCATATCACAGGGATGGAATCCATAAACATTAATTTCATGTGGTTAGGACTTCGACCATGTATTTTATCTTCATATGGTTGGAATGATTTATCACTCATCTTGAATTCAAGGGTAATATTATATTCATTAGTTTAACATAATGAAATAAGGAAAATTCTCATGTCTTTTAACATCATGAAGTTAGGATGAGTATTCTATGTAGTTTAGAATCATGTGGTTAGGATGCGTATTCCATGTAGTTTAACATCTTGTGGTTAGGATGAGTATTTCATGAAGTTTAATATTTTGTGATTAATATGAGGATTACATGAAGTTTATCATCTTATAGTTAGGATGAGGAATCCCTTCAGTATATTTTCATGCTCTTAGGAAGAGGATTCCCTGCAGTGTAACATCATGTACTTAGGATGAGTATTTTGTTAAATTTTTCATCAAGCTCCTAGGAAGAGGATTCCATGTAGTTTAACATCATGTGGTTAGGAAAATTATTTTCATATGATCACACAAAATATTACAATATGAACTTGTAATTGGTGGGTGTCATAGTGATATATCAATCCATTGAAATCATAAAATACGCTCCATTAGAGTATAAATTATGTATGGAATATAGTCCCTTCCATTTGGACTCCAACATTGGAGGCTTCTTTCTGAGTATTATCATGGTCCTAAGAACTAACACTACTTCTACTTTGTAGAAATACTAGAGTCTAACCTTTTTTTTAAGGCTTATAAAATATTTTTTTTATAAATCTCCAAATGATGCAAGGTATCCAATCTATTTCCATAATGTTTACCTAGTACATATAGTTGTTTCTACGATTTATCATCCTTGGTTAGGTGATCACTGATGGAAATGCAGAGCGAGGAATTTTAAAATTCAACGGGAAGGACCTCCTCCCTCTCATATACTAATGAGTATATGTTTTTTGTAGTTGGAGTGCAGGTCATGCTTCAATAAGCCCAGAGAGCATCGCGGAGATTGTCTATCCATGCTTTCTTATCCTTATCCACCATCTTTTAGATTATATATGATAGGATATTGATGAAATATTTTATCTTCTCATTATTCACCACATGATATTGGGTAAATAGTTTTTCTTGATACCATACTCTATGAATAATGTCTCTAACATAGTAGAATATAAATTGGGGTCATTATCTATCAGAATGGTGTGGGGGAGACCAAATCTAGTGATAATGATGGATTTCAAAAACTGATAATGTTTCTTTCCCTGACTTCTTTTAGGGGTACAAATTTTTCCCATTTGGAAAATAATTTAGTTGATGTGAGGATAACATAAATTTCTTAGTCGTAGCATGAGGTTATGGTCCCACAAGGTCCAGTCCCCATAATACTCATATCCATGCGTATTTGATTGTGTGAAGTAACTCTAGGGGTCTATGGATGAAATTTTCATGAACATTATTGTAATGACACTTATTTATGAATTTATTTTATTCCTATGTTAGAGTGGGATAACAGTATCCAAATCCTCAAATTTGATGGGAAATCATGGATCTCATTGGTGATCCCAACAAGCTCTAGAATGCACTTAAATCATGATGTAGATTGACTCTTATACACCATTTCATCTGAAAAGGACCCCATGAATGCCCTTTTTATATAGTTATTTTTTATGATTAGTGTCATCATAGAGAAAAACATTAATTGCTCGTCATTGGATTTGTTCTCTTTCGACTATATGTGGTGGGATCTCTCCCTTTTGGAGGTATTTCACAATGGGAATCATCTATTTGGTGGTATGACCATATAGCTCATGTGTGGGGTTGATGTCATTGATTTCCTTCATGTTAGCCTGAATGAAGGATGATACTATTTGATGGTGTGCAATATGGTTGATCGCCCGTCCCAATCTGGATCTTCCAATGTCATGGATGCATTTGAAAATGAATCATCTTGAAAATTATATGATTAGGGTGCATGATTTAATATCATCTCTATATGTAATTCATCCATCCATCCTTATATATTATCAATCAAATGGTATTAGCCCTTCTTTTTTGATGGCATAGTCATCATTAACTTTCATGATGACCAGTTTTGAATCACCTTTAAACTTAAATTATCTTACATATACTTTAATTTTTAGGTCTATACATTAAATAAGATCTTAATATTATACATCATTGTTTGTGGACCCCTTCGACAACACAAATGAGTAGGGGCAGACCACCTTTTCTAAATTTATGAGTGTGATCCCTAACCCTTCTTTTTTGAGTTCGGGGTGTTCTATCCTCATTCCCGTCAGGCTTATGGATGCACCGTCAAAATTAATTCCCATGAATAGAGATATTACATTATACATAAAATCTCTTCATTGGGTAATTCATCATCAAATTATGTCATTTCATCCAATGTGTACTTTGGTAGGATACCTACTTATACATGGCCCTGTATGCATTTTTGAGGCACGAACCATACGTCAAACTATTGTAAGATTACCTCCCACCATGACGGATGTTCATTAAGTATTGGACGGTTGAAAGTTTACTTGAGTGGGTTTCTATGGGATACCAAGTGAGCCTTGTGATGTTGTAGGTAGTGCCTCAATTTTTGGACAGTGATGATTAGCGCCAAAAAAATCTTCTCAATACATGAGCAATGAGTCTCAGCACCAATCATCGTTTGAATGAGATAGTATAGGTTGTTTTTTCTACTATTATTGTTATTTTTTCCTAGAAATGTGGTTAGGTATTTCCCAAATGTAGACACATATTAGATTATTGGTATTCCTTTAATGACCATCATTAACACTGGCATACTTAAAAGATACTTCTTGATACTATTGAATTATTCTGTAAATTCACCATTCCATCAGTATTCAGCCACTTTTTATATCATCCATGTAATGAGAAATAATTTTCTTGTTTGGATACCTATGTAGTGTCGAATTTAGTCCAAGTGTCCATGAATTCCTCTCAACTCGGTGAGGTTGAGAGGAGGTGACATCCCAAGGATAACCTTTCCCTTATTATGATCGAATTAGATTCCACGATAGCACTAGGTAGAGATGATTCCATAAGGGGAACTACGCATTAGGGTTTCCCCTCATCATCGTCTCCTTCATCCTAGGTTGTAACGGTGGCCCTCCTTGTGCTCAGTGAGATCCGATGTTGAATCCTATATTGATGTGGCGTCGACGACTTCGTGGTCTCGGTTGTCTTGGACTTTGTAGCATTGATGCCCTCTCATTTACTGATTCATTCCTCTCTGGATAAGGTCTCCCATGGTCATGTGGTTTTAGTTCATGGTTTAGATCCAGAGGCTTGAGGAGTCCACCTTTTCTCCAGTGTGTGCGGTGGGTGATTCGTTGTGGTCTATGTGTGCAAACTGGTTGGCAGTGATGATATTTGGGAATCGGGACTACCTTCTGGTGTACTGAAATATCCATTTGATTCTCAGTTCATAGCAAGCATTCTTTATGGTTTATTATAGGGATATTTTTTTTCATTTATTTTTATCTGTATTTTTATGGAAGGAATACAATGATAGTTTTTTTGAATTGATTTTGATTTTGGCATTGGTGGTCCATGGATCACGAGATTCTGCTACCGTTTTTCTTCAAGAAGCTACTATATATGAGGTTCAGGGAAAAGAGGTTTCACTATTTCATGGATTTTTGGAATATAATTCTTAACAGGGTATGACTTTTTCCATCAATATCAGGCTCGTGTTCTTTGGCACGGGATAGCTAGTCATGAAGCAATGAGAGAATGGAAGCTGGACTTAATGTTTTTTGTTGTTGGGAGTAGCTTCTCTCTTGTAGTGAGGGTTTTTTTATCTTTAGTTTTGGTCCATTGGGGTTTGGATTTTTTATGTATTGATGTCATGATGGTTTTCCCCTCATCCCTTAAAATGAGTTCTATTTTAATTAAAAATTAATTTTCAGTCTTAGATTCCACAATGGTGTATGATGAAGCCTAGGAGCTTCCCTGAGGTAATGTCAAAAGTACATTTTAAAGGGTTCATTTTTAGACTATGTTGTCTTAATTTATCAGATATGGTTTCAAGATATGATAGGTGGTTAGAGTTTTGTAACTATTTAAACGACAGGTCATCAACATAGAATTCGAAAAATATTTCCATGAATGGATTGATGATTTGATGCATAGGATGTTAATATGTGGGGTTAGAATTATTCAATCCAAAGAGAAATAGCAGATAAAAAACACTCACTGGGGCCATGAAGGTAGTATATTTTCATTTTCCTCATCCATTGTGATTTGATTGTATCCAAAATAGCCATATATGAAGGAATGGCATGTGTTTGTTGCATTAATCAATAGTTTTGTAATTGGGACAAGGAAATAATCTTTCTAGAAGTGACTATTGAGATCTCTTAAATCAATGAAAATTATGATATTTCCATTCAAATTTTTGATAGGAAAAACATTAGCCATCTAGATGGTATATTGAACCTTCCAAATGATGTTGGATTTGATGATCATGTAAACATAATCCTCTATCATGGTGGAATGTGTTGGCTGCATCCTTTTGGATACTTGTTTATAGACCCAATGATCTTATGGAAAGCATAAGGGGTGAGTGGACACTTTAGGATCAAGGACATAAATTTATATGTCACTCCAGGAGTATAAATCTTGATTTTTCTAAGGAATGAGGTGTATACATCTTTCTTTTTAGAGAACATGGCTACGCTAGTTAGGGTTTGTCGTGGATATTTTTCTGTATCAATAATTATTTCCCTAAGATCATTAATGATGGTATAAATTATTTCCACGAATGCTAGAGGAAAAACCCCAAATTAATTATTAATTTTACACTTCTTTACTCTTATTATTCCTCATCTTCTTCTGATGGAGAAACAATTCTTGAGATGAGCTCTCCATAGTTAGTAGAATAGTTGGGATATTGGTATTCATAGGATGAAGTTACTTCTTCTGACCCGAATAATAGTGGGGGAGCTTATGGAGAGGATGGATTGAGGGATAAAAATGTGTGTTCTTCCTCTTCTATCTCATAAGGTAAGAGAGGGATTTAATGGGACTCAAACAATCGATTTTTGGTGTTTCTATCTGAGAATTTATCATCATCTTGTTGTTTAATAGGTTTTTCAACAATGTTAGATTTGTTGGTCATGAAAAAATCGTAAATATTTTTGAGTATGTTTCTGAGTTTGGACACACACTCAACCTGGTTTACTGAAACTACATATTCTTCACTGAGCTATTTAAAGCGGTTAGCTGGGAAAATCTAAAAACTATTTTGGGTGGTGACCCAATCAAAACCATAGACCTAGGGTAACTTAAATATCTACTCATATAATCTTGCATTGATTTAGTGTGAGAAAAATTATTCAAATGGAACCTTATCAGTGTACAACGTCCCATTTTTTCCTTAGTAAAATATTTGACACATTTTTGGTACGATGAAGGAATCATTACTTGCTGATGCAACCAAGGCCTTCCAAGGAGAATGTTGAAGGTCATGTTTTGTCTAACCACTAGATATTATAAATAATCTATGAGGTACCCAAACTATGTTTTTAGATTCATTTGGACTAATTGTTTCTTCTTATTATTTTCATAACCCAGTAGGGTTGTGGCCAAGGGTTCTAGGTTATCCTTATTTCCCCCCAGTTGAAAAAAATTTCACAATGGGATGAAACTAACTCTAGAGCCATTATAAATGAAAACCCTTAGAACATAAATAACATTTATCATTTTAGACACATATAATGGTTTATTTTGTCCTCACATAACCGCATATTCATATTGATCCATGAAGAATATAACGACATGAAATTATACTGGATTTGTCCCCGTTTGATATAATTTACTGGTGGATAGTTCATCTTCAAACTCCCAAGCGCATAGAAAAGCTTTTATATGTGCTTTTCAAAGGTATTTAAATAGATTTAGGGCATCCAAGATTGATATGTTGGCTAGGAATAGGGATAACTATTTCAGGATGTCATACTTATGGTCTGAAGATAGGCGCTTCCCAGCACGGGGATGCTCTTCCATATGTGATTTAGGGGATTTCTCATTTGATGTAGACGAATTTTCCTCCCATGAAAGGATCTGGGGGTGCTTCATTTCTTTGAATATTGGTATAGGAAGGCCTTCCTAAATTCCAATGGTGGTTATACACATGTTTCTCTTCTGATGGATATTACAGAATGATCAATCTAGAGTGTCTTTTGGCTGGTGCAGGGGACTTTTCATGATCCTTCTAGGTTCACTGAAGGGATCTTCCATGAGTATGTATAATGTTGAAAGTTTGACCAAGGGTGCAGCCATATGTCTGGTTTCTTCCTAGGTCACATCTTCCCTGATATCCTTGGTTTCTACGAGATCTTTATCCAGATACCCAATTAGGGGTGGGGAATTTGGGTCCGTAGACACACTATTCATAAAAAGAGTTCCATTAGGTGAATGACATTAAAAGATCAAAATATAAATTCTTCGTCTGATGATGAATTTTCCCTATTTACTAATTCGGTTGATTCCATTTAGTGGTGAGGTACCGTAATTTTAGATCTAATGGAATAAATTTTTGAGAGGATCAAGGTTGACTTTGGCCGTGATTTGAGTTCAACTTCTTTCACTTACGCCCTACCATTTTGTAAAAGTGATTCTTGGACAGTCAACTTTTGGAGGGTTGTGGGGCTGAGGATATTGGTTGTTTTGCAGATGGGGAAGGTGGGGGGATGGATGGTTGTGTCAATTGTTCGTGGATAATACCATGAGCATGGATGAATGTTTTATGAGTCATCTAAAAATTTAATTTCAGATCAATTATGATAATGACTTCTGACCACTCTTCTCCCTAATCAGTATTGGCAGTAAAAACATATGCCAGTATTGTTGGTGGTGGTCCTAGTTTTACTTCCACAGAATCAATCATTCATTTCAAGAGATCCTTGAATATGAAATATTCGTGAATGGTGTCTCCTATTATCAATTGAAAGAGACTATAATTGGTCCGGTCATCATGTTTGACATCTTCATCTCTCATTTTCTATAGTAGAAAAAATTAATTATAGTTCATAAGAGATATAAAATAGAAGTAGAGTTGATTATCTCAGAATGAGTAAGTTTTATTCCTTAATTTGTTGAAATGATTTCTCATGGTTTCCCTCTTCTCATCATTTCGAGTTTAAGGCTGTTGTTGTTTCCCGTGGGAAGAATATACAATATGGTACTAGCCACGAAGCGGGGGAAGTGCAGGGGAAAGCATAAGCATCATGAAGGTCACTTCATCTTTTCCCAATAATCTTCCTCAAACTGGTGGGGATATGTAAGACATAATCTTAGGCCATTTTACATAGTATTTTATACTTTATGAAATGAATGAAAAATCTCTAAACCCACATGTATATATCACTAGGATGAGTGGTGTTCTCACCTCATCACATAGGTTATCAATGTCCAATGAAATAACTTAATCATAGGATAGCATCCTGTTCAAATAGTAGGTTAGCTCATTTCATATGGAAATGAAGTTTGAGACTCTATCATTACCTCACTGCTTGTAGTTCACGATGTCATTGAAATTCTTCTTTGGCAATGTTTGGCTGAACATGAAAATGAACTATCACGAAAGATCATCTCATCTTGTTGTTGACTAAGCTGGAAAATAGGTGTACCATGCAATGGATGAACCTTGTAGAGTCTTCATTACGCATCCGAGTTTCACTAAATCTTATTTCTCTACAGTTACTATAATAGGATTATAACAGGATGTATAATGCTTCATATTTTGTTTGGGGTGACCTCATCCATCGAATATTGGGAATATGGGGTTCCTAAAATTTGGTTGTGACAGATTATTATGTACACATTCAGGCTAAGGTCTTTGTTATGGATGTTCTGAAGTGTGTCTTTCTTCCATAGTTTTCTTTGAATCAACCAATTACTCGATTGTATTAATGAGACACTGACATGTTTCTTCTTGAACCTGATCTTGGATGGGAACAATAAGGGAAATATTGGACATATAAGTTCTACTGGTATTTGATATTGATGTTCGATTAGAGGCATCATTAGGGGAATTTCCTATACCCATTTCAGTTGTTTCATTAATAAGAGGAAATCTCGATATCTGTCAACAAACGAGTCCTTGTCGGTCGATGGCCCAAGGCCCATATTGGGAGGAGGTCATGGCATTTCTTCATTTTTCGGGATAAACACTTTTTTTGGAGTTACACCCCCTAGGATCATACATTAAGGATCGTCCTGAGAATCATCATTGATAAGATGGATTCCTCAGATAAACTCAACATTGATGTGCCTCAATTCTTTCGTTTCTTACTCTTACTAATAAAATATTTCCCCAGTCATAAGGGACCCAATTTCAGAAGGATGAGGCGGAAGATCATGAGAGATATTTCTTTTTTTCTTCACTATATTAGGTTTTTTTTGATGGGGTGATAAAATATTTACTTGGGGAACACTCAAATTCAGGATGAACCACTAGTTTAGAGTACACAGACCTTCATTCTCTGTGTGGATAGGATTTATAATGGAACTGTTGATAACAATATTTCATGCACTCATTTTAGTGTGTTTTATTATTTTGATTTTTTAATTTATTTGAATATCCATTCCAATTTGTGATAAATTTTATTCATTTTATTTGTTATTGTATAAAACAAGGAATCTTTGAAATGGGGAAGAAAAAGAGGTGGAAAATGGATCTAAAAGAGTCTTCACACCACAGGAAAAGTGAAGTAGTGGAAAAATGGATTTTTTTTGGATGTTTGAAGATGAAAAACTAAATAGAACATCATCACATGTCATGTAGTTCAATTACACATCATGACTTCATTGGAGGGGAAGGACACCAGTGAAACTAGTAGTGAAGTTGATGCACGTTGTGAAATACCATTACATGTTGTGTAACAAAATTACATGAAATGAACTTTTTGAATATTTGTTTATAGTTAAAAAATACGACAAGACTCATGGGATCATAAGATTTTAGGATTACATGCCATGGGTACTGATTTAACACCATAAAAATTAGTTAATGATTCAAATCCTCATATGGGATTTTCGAATATTCAAAATACATGGAGGAAAACGTTGATCAAGATTACATGACGTGTAATCACATTACACATCGTGAAACCTATTAGGAAGAACCAATTTTAAGCCTATTAATAGAGGACATAACTGCTACTATAAAAATAATTCCGTAGAGAGATTGATGAGGGACACCTACCAGGAGACATTCCCATCTATTGTCTCCACTCTCTTTAGGATTTTTTATTAATTATTTTTCTACACCCACTCATTGTTATCATGAGCGCGTGGTTTCTTTATGTCAATGAATTCATGATGAAGGGGGATTGAATGTATAAGGTATTTTTTATTTTAATGAAATTAGTGTTAGGATTTCATATTATTTCTTCAATTATATATGTTCCCCGATTCTTCTTGTATGGCCATTGGGAGTGGGGTTGGGGAATGGGTTTATTTCATTTTTTCATTTCGCATGAAATTTACCAAGGATTTTTAAATTCATTTTATTAATGTGATATCTAGGGTTTAAAATTCTACCATTATTATTGGTTTTTTCCTTTACTCATATTTAAATTAGGCTTTGGGTTACCCATCTTTGAAATAAGAAGTATCTTATAAGAGAGAGGAGAGATTTAGATATAGATTATATTGAATGACCATTTTACTCTCTAGGACCTCATTCCAATAATTCATGATTTTTATTTAATTATTTTAAACATTTTCATCTAATGAAATTAGATTAATTATATTTTATTTAATTATTATTTTCTCCAACCCTCACATTATGGTTTAGACATTGTACTTTCGTATCCTATACTACCATATAGTTTAGTGTTTTGGTTGGTTCATGTTTTCAATTCTAAATTCGGTAACCCGTTGGGAATTGACGACTCCCACAGGGATATCAACTATCATCTCCCTTAACATCTTCATTTGTATCTTTTTTAGTGTGTCTTGTAGGATTTACATCCATGTAATTTACTAATTCATAAAAAATTATGGGTGGCATACCAACTACTGAATTATATGGTTATTTACACCCTTTATTGGATATTCTCTTTCTATTCTCGGATCCTCTTATATCCTCTTGGAAAATGATATCTTGAAGGGAAACTTTGTACAAACTCTTTGTACACCAACCTTCTAAGGGGAATAAGTCATGAGATGAGATGTAATGAGAGACCTATATATTTTTCATCTTCCCAAAATGGGAAATTAAATATTTCCACTGGATTACTGATTGAGGTAAAAATCCCCCCTTCCCTTTGGGTTGGGTTTGCTCTTATTCTCTTGTTATTATGCCTCCATCTAGATTTACTGGACTTATAGGGACATTATTTGTTAAAACTTTATACATCCAAATGTGATGTGGATGATCCCATATTACGGTTGTTCCTTATGCTATTTATATGTTCTTGATCTCATGCATTCCCATTTGAGTATGTGCCGGATATGGTGCCAGATCTTCATATGAATTGATTGTTTTCAAGGACATCAAGACTACTTAATAATTATCCTCTCTTAATTGGGGAGCCTACTAAATTTTCTTGGTTTCCTAGTTCAAGAGTTTTTTAAGGCTTTCACCCATTGGTCTTATCACTTCTATGATGTACTAAAGATATATACTTATTGAGAATGTCACCCTTCCAAAACAAAAATTTCAATTGATCATCATCTTGGGATAATGGAATTACATGATGTTAATTGTAGTGGGTTCTAATGAATGTGGAGTGGGATAAAATATAATGCCCCATCCTCTACCCATCCCGAGATATGAACATATGACTTGGAGTCACTGATAAATAGATGTAATTTATGAAGCATATGGAGGAAAGTTAGTTTAAGATCGTTCTTCTACCTATCTATTTGTCATTGAAGTGTAGATGGAATGGTTTATTTGTTGATCTAATGAAAAATATATTGAAATATTTTTACATGTAATATGTACCCTTCATAGAGAAATAATTTTTCTTTCAATTGGAAGATATTTCTCTAGATATTGAGATGAATATTATGATTTCTTCTTCCGAAAACTCTCTTGGTATGTCAAACTAAGAAGTGGATGTGTGATAAAACATAACTTGTATGCCATCCTTGGATAATTGTATTATCCCAAGAAAAGTATAATTTTATTCTTCCTATAGGGACTCTAATAATTTATCTTCCCAAATTTAATACTTCTTGATGACTTGGTCACAAGTATCATGGATAGTAGGTGTCTCATTAACTTGCGAATGGCCTAGAGTTGGCTCAGAAGATGAGTGTAGTCCCAGTTCATCTCCTAGTTGAGAAAGAATGTATCTTTTTATTGAATGTTTTTTTGATATGTTTGACCCCATCCATCTAGGTGCCTCAATATATGATGGATTTGTTATATTTGATTTGGAAAGTGGATGACCATCCTCCTGATATGTAACATGACTACACGGAAGAACTTCATAGTTAATGCTATAGTGGTGAGAAATACCATCATAATTTTTCGTCCGACTTCTTGGAGAATGTTTGTATAATATACCACATGGAGGAACTTCAGGGTGTTTGAGAGGAGGGTGTGGACCTTCTTGATTAACTGAGATACCACTACATGGAGTGTCTTCGCATTTGATTCTATCATGTAGAGGACTACCATCATGTCTTGATGTATGACTACGGGGATAATATCTGATGTGTATACCCGAGGGAGGACCATCATAGTAGAAAATAGTGAGTGGATGGACTTATATCAATTCAATATTCTGTTCACAAGGATGGATACCAAAATTCTCTTTAGGATAAAGGATCTCAAGATAGATCATTGGTTTTATATGAAGTAATCACTCATGGTCCATGCTCCGAGTAGGAACTTTAGAGAAGCTTGTAAAAATATTGTTGGGAGGACCATCGCAACTAAAACTGAAAAATTATTAATTAGGTAATGGATTAGAAGGACCCTTATTCTCTATTGATAAGTGTTTGATGGAATCAAGAACTACATCTTTCTGGAGAGAAGGGTCATGAATATTATTTTCATATTCCATCTTTGGTTGGTGTGATTTATTTTTGGGCGCTCTATTTTGGAAAACTGGGGTTGTTTTATATGGATGAAGGGCCTTATATACGGGTTCATGTTCGAGTGACCCATTCAATGATATTTGGGGTATTCTAAAGATAATTTTATGTTTTGAAAGGGATATATGGATTCCTTGGAGTGGCTATCATGGTTGACCAGTTTCCCACATTTGAAATTGGTATTTGTGCCCAATTCTATTGTACATTTATAATGTAATATGGATGATGACCCTCCTTGATGGGAGTAGGGATGTTGGTATACTCCATAGTGCCCATCCTATTATGTGGGTGAGTCACCTCACTTGGGGAGGTGGGATTCTAGGCCTCACTCCATAAAATTTTCGTGGATGTGATTACATCTTGATAGGTCTACATGATATGGTTAGGAATTAACATCTGATCCTCCAATACTTCAAATTTGTATTGAGATTTTTGTTTACCTGGAACATGGATAAATTACCATTATGATGTTAGAGAAGGATTTTGTGCATCCTCTGGTCCTCCATATTTTTCATGCGGGAACTAAGAGTTCTCCCGTGTATGAGAAGAGGAAAGCATCTTCCAATAGTTTATAGTTGGAATACACTAGCTATTTTCTCTAGTTTCCACCATATTTAACAAGTGGGATTCATATTCTTGATTAAGAATTTTTGTTTTCTCTTTTACTATGTATTTTGATCGAAGGATTGATATGAATCTACAAGAATTTGACTCTTCATGTATTTGGTTGCCACCTTATTTTACATGTGGGATTCATATTCATGAGAATAGATTATCATTTTCTACCTTGTCACCTTATCTAGAAGGTAGGTTTGATATGTATTTTCCTTAATTTGACTCTGATTGTATTTGTGTGCCACCAAATTTGACTGGTGGGATTCATGTTCATGATTAGGGATTTACATTTTCTCATTTTTCTTTGTATTTGGATGGTGGGCATGATATGAATCTATAAGAATTTTACTTTTCTTTTATTTGAGTTCCACCATATTTGACTGGAGGGAATCATTTTCCTAATCATGGATTTCCATTTTCTTATTTCCTGCTATATTTGGATGTTGATTTTGATATGTGGTGACATGAATTTTCACCTGTTCATGTCCAGATCCCATCATATTTGGTTGATATGATTCAATTTCATTAATAGGGGTTTTCATGTGCCTATAAATTGTCACCCTATTTGCACAGCGGGTCTGGCGAGCATTGGTGGAAATTTATTCTTGTCCGTATTGTGCCACCGTATTTACATGGTGCGCTTCATAAGAGGGAGTAAGAATATACATCTACTCATAAAACATGGCCTTATTTTCATAGAGAATTTATTCCTCAGGAATTAGGGTGATGACATATTCCTAATAATGCAATCACCACTTTATTAATGTCCCTACGAGGGATCTGGGTCTGTTGGACTTCATAAGGATACCTTGGGGTTATTTCCTCTTCAGAGTGATGACACCGGACAACAATGTGTGGTGGTGATGATCTCTATAATTGTCCCATGGGTGGGACCCCTGTTCTACAATGATAAAATCATTTTTGGGTTGTTGACCTTCACTGGTTGGATGGATTATAGGTAATCATATCCTAGAGGGAATAAATTTCTTCATACATGGTGGGGAGTGTACAATTTTGATGGTACTCTCTAACCAGTGCATTTGAAATCTAACGTTGAAGATATGGGCTGGGTGATGTAGACACGTGCTTTGTCGAGGACCCGGATGGCTCCGCGGTCACTGGTGCTTGTGTCTGAGAAAAATATCAAGATTTAATTGGATTAGAGAAATATTTGTGCATTTCATCTAATATGGATGAATAGTTTATACAAAAAAAACCCCATAAAATTATCATATCACGGTCACATGAATAATTGATGATCTAATATGTCCCTCTTCCACTATGGATGTGAAAGTGTTCAGATGCAAGGTAACACGACCACCATGGTTGAGGATTCATGTTAGGTTCACCATTTTTTTCACACAAGGATGTGTATATATATAGAATGTGAATTCTATAATGGGGACTGGGAAGTATAATTTTTTATTATGGAGAAAGAGGTTCCACATTTAATTCATTCATGTTGGGTGTACCATTTTGTTTGAACCAAACGCACATTTGTGGCCTAAACATTTTATTGTGGGGTGTTTAATGGTGTACAATCGCTGACGTCGAATACATGGTCTTTGATGGTATCCAATAGGATTATTTGTGGACCCAGAAACATCCAATGATTCTTATATCCATGATTCATGGACCTACATTCCCAAGGTAGGTGATCAATGGGTAACATGGCCTACAATACTTAAGTGATCACATTGGTCAAGAGGATTGGAAATCAAGATCATTAAACCATTTGGGGGGAATAATCACCTATTCTAGGACTATCATATTTATTTAATTCATATTCACAGGTTCACGAATCCTTGGATCATTCCCAATCATTTTTTCAGGGATTACCCTTAGAAACATATTGATGATGAATACACATTGGTTCATAATCATCTATATGTATCAGAGATTCTCCATTGATAGAGGTATCTATATGTATCTGAGGTTCTCTATCAATGTTTGCCTTAAGTGGATAGATTAGAGATTCCTTTTTCATCTATTGGGATAATATTTTCATGATCTATATGATGGGGTATTGTAGATTTTATCATCATCAAGGGGGGGTAGAGGCTATTTTAATGTCAGGATCAAACAAATAAGATGGACTTCTTACGTAACCTCAATAGAGGAATTAGAACCCACATAGTTCGGTGTCACTTTTCTGGACACATCACCTTTTAATGTCATTTATGTTGACCAGACCATGTAGATTAATGTCGTGTGACAATGAAATCTAGGTGAAAGGGTGTGTGGCCATAGATGGTGTGGGGTTTACACTGAGGCGACCCGTGATCCACTGAAGTGATGTGGTATCCTAGGTGAAGATGAAACTATTAAGAATATAGGTAAGATATCATTAGGATTTATTTGGTTTTCATATTTGGACCTCTATAAGGATTCCTACATATGTTAGTTAGTTAGGAATCAAATCACACATAATTTGGTTTGATAAGAACTTACTATTTTGAGGAGGCCCATCAAAGGGGTCATGATTGGGGTTTATGCATGGGAGATACCCATTTGAGGGGATGTGATTAGTGATTTTACCTTCTAGGAGGCCCATTTGATGTTGATTTTCGGGCTTACATCTATGAAGAGGGACTATTCTTTGGGACCATGAAGATGTCATTACCATTTTCAACCTCTAATCCTATGTGAGTTATGCTCAGTGTGAGAAACAATATGAGGTAGTGGATGTGAAGATCGCATGTGCCACTTCATCTACGGATAGACAGTGAAAAAGCACAATGGGAGAGAGATATAGGAAGTTTAATGTACATACAACATTTTTTTATATTCTATAAATTAATATTTGGTGATCTATCTAAATATTTCCTTGGTGAAATCAAGGGGGAGAAAGAGTTCTTCCTCCCATAAGAAAGGATTGGGGATTACCTCCATGGTGGTGCCCTCAAATTTGGTCTTGGGTAAGAGGGAGCATTTGACACTAGCCAATATTGAAGGAAAATAATAGAGGATCCTCTCAATCCCAAGAAAGTTGATGTTCATGTGGGTACCGCAAGGTTAGAATCAGTGTTACAACAGGAATGTAAACTTGGGGGAATTCCAAGGGTTCGCTATCTTTGGATATTACCCACATGATTCCACTTACCACATTTATGTAAACTCAAAAGGGAACTCTTTTATAAATAATCATTTTACCATTAGTGTTTGGTGGCTATGGAGGAGGCCTTTTCTTGAGTTCATTAGATTGGTTCTTTGAGGGACCATCATTAGAATTGATGTTACGACCGAAGGGAGTGATTGGAGATTGAGATCGAAACACCCTAATATACCCCATATCGTGTAGCACTATTTTATGTGGGATGAGATTCCCTCCATGTAGAGTGGTGCTTCATGGGAAATAGGGTTTTCCGCATATCGTTGTGCGATGCATACCAGAGTTCGTTCCATATAGCGTTTTTCTATGTGGCATCAAGTTCCATCTATATAGCATGGCGCTATGTGGGATCGAGTTCCTCCCCAATAATGATTTGTTATACATGGAAGGGTTTCAACTATGTGACATGGTTCCATAAGGGATCGAGTTCTTCCCATGTAGTGCTTTTCTATCCGATCCATGGTTCCACTCCCATATATTTTGGTTGTGTGGTCCACCTTGTTGCAAAGGGAGATTTGTTTATGCACCTTGTGGCCAATATGCCTATAAAAGGTGTTGAGTTTGTGGACTTCCAATTAGTTTATTTTATCCTCCATAATGATATGTGGTGGGTTTTTACTTGCGGGAAATCGTCGAAGGATTCTGACGTTTCTGGATTTTTTGATCTCTCTATTCTATTGATCATGTGATTCATTCATCAATTGATCCCACATTTCAGTACCCCTTGGGTTCTAATTATATAGAAATGGAAGAACTACACACTGGAATGGTTTTTCATCTATGATTATGTCAATATCCCTCTTTAAGCTCGTAGAAAATAATCGACCTGTGGATAACAGAGTCAGTGGGGGCATGAGTTCATCATCTGTGGATGATAGATTAACCACCTTAGTCTCGCGAACAACTTTGTTTCATTCATGGGGAGCCGACGATACTTATTTTCCGACAAACTATTTTTACATCAGGATAGAGTATCATTTGCTGGGAGGATATCTTCGCCTTGTTTCCAAAATTTATTTTGATTCATCTATGGGGGATGTCAACCTCATCTATTTCTTGCGAACTACTTAGTTCGCATACAATTTATGAAGAGGGTCACCATGTGATGTGGGGATCTGCGAAGGATTTATACTTTGTATCCTCAGTTTTGGATTTTCCATTTTTTATCATTCCAGTATTTTTCCTTCAATTATTTTTCCATACATATCATTTGCAATGTTTTTAGGACCCAATAGTGACCCTTCAACTTAACATGATGTAATATTTGTGGAAAATGAATTTAAACATTTTGGATATAATTTTATAGTTATTTATAACCTTTAAACATTATAAGATCTTTTATATTGAGTTATTATGGGATATTATGATTTTGGAACATCTTTTTTATCATATAGATTACCATGGTATTGAAAAATTATTTTTGATTAATTGTTTATTATTACTCTGGAAGAATATCACTAAAATTTTGGGGAACATTTTATGATATTATGGGATTTTATTTTAGGAATTGAGGTTGAGTTATCATTTCGAAACATATATTATTTTGATGTGGTTTTATGGTGATTCAGGTCATTTTTGAGATTATATGATTAGGTAATATTATTTTTTTGGTATATGAATTTATGATTGGAAAATGTTGTTTAAAGATAAATTCTAAATTAATATCATAATAATATGTGATAAAATCCTTCTTAATTTTTTCAAACTTGTTTCGGTATACATTGAAAATTTTTAAGGTTATTTATTTATCCAATGATTTAATAATACTATGGTTTTTATATTCTTTAGTGATTAATGTTTTATTTCTTTATATAAAGGTTTATTCTTTTAAGGAATGATCTTACCTTGTGATGACTATTTTGGAATGGGTTAATGACTAATGATAGGAAGAATACATTTATATCCTTTTATTGAATATGTGGTTTGTTATAGGTTGATTTTAGGATCTATACCAGAAAAATTCATCTTGAAAAGTCATCAGTTGGATCAAAATATGAGATTATGGAAGAAACTGATTAAAGAATGAAATGATAATTGTTATGTTAGTATATTCCATTAATTTAATTTTTTATATGTTTAAGTAATTCCTAAACTATATGAAAATGATCCTTAAACAAAAAAATTATGCTATTACTTTTGTTTCCTATGAATAAATGTTCATTTTCACACCTCTTTGGTTTACAGTTTTGTGGAGGTTAATTTTCTCATGATAATTTGGATTTTTGTGATTGGTGATAATTATCACTAACCATTATTGTTTCTTAGTTACATTTTCCTCAATGTTGATATTTTAACTTCCCACTAATTTTCTCCCATTTATAAACCTTTTGAACTATTATATCAGATGACCTTTGACCTTAATTCTTCTTATTTTCAAGAGGAAGTTATATTAACCCTTTTATGATGCCATAAATCAACAAAGGTATTTTGAAATTTCAAACCCCAGTTTACTGAGCTCGAGTAGAAAATGTGTGAAAAATAAATTAGGGGTTGAATATAATACCCCATGTTTTTAAAATATTTCTATGCTTATCATACATATCTTGTAACATCGAACACTAAGTGAATTGGGATATGCTACAGAAATATTATTATTTAAATGTGATCACTATAAACTAGCCATTGAATTGGTGGATATGAATAAGGTAAAAAACTATGAAATATATATACAGATATCAATAAATGAAAAGTAACTGATTAGTTTATAGAGAATAATCACTGAATTTTTAGTAAAATCATTATATTCGTCCAAATTAACATTTTGTTGAAAAATGGTTTTTATTTTTTTCTGAGTAAATATTATAATTTGTTAATGAAACTATCAGATATTTCAGTTGAACAAACAAGTGAAAATTTTAAATTAATCATTAAATATTTAATTTCAATTGAATTTTTTGATTTTTATGATAATATTTTTTTCCCGTGAATATATAAAAATAGTTAATTTTTTAGAAAATTATGTTTGATTAAATCAATTAATAACTAAAATTTTATTAAAAATAGTTTCAATTTACCATTAGTTACCTTATATTATTAATAATAAAAATAATCTTATTTAAATCAATTTTATTGTTTCATTAGGTATTAAAAAATTTATACTTATAAATTCGTTTTTCTTAAAAACTATTTTCATTTTTTTTGTTTAATTTTAAATTAAATTTCTAAACCTGTATGAATTGGATATTTAAAATTAGTTTAAATATTTGTAATAATGAGTTATAAATTTGGTAAATATTTTCATTTTATTTTTGTTTCTTTGGGAAGAGTAATCATAATAAATATTGTTACCACGATAAAGGTAAATGGAATAATTAAAGTTAAAAATATTGTGATACGATTTAAAAAAAAGTATTCCAAAAAAATAAATTAAATTTATTGGATGAATATATTTCATCCATAATCATCATAACATTGAGTATATAACCTTATTTTGAAGTTTGATCATAATTTTGACCTTTATAATATTTTTGTAATGAAAATTCCAAAATGACATTCCATTTGTTTTATTATCATCAAATTTTTAACATAGGGATAAAAATAAGTTATATTCAAATATAAATGATTATTTTAACTATAATTTATTTTTTTCATGATAATTTATTTATAATTTTTAGTGATGAAATAATTACATTATATTTATAAACAATGTTGATAAAATATTTATATAATTAATATAAAAATAAAGTAAATGATTCTAAAAATATTAAAAGTAATATAATTTGATTAAGTTATTGTGTTGCATAAATTTTATAGATAAAAATAACATTGTATGGATTTATTAGTGTATTATATTAAAATTTCACTTATTGGATATTTTATTCAATGTTAAATTAAATGAATAATTTCAAAATTAACAATTGTATTTCATAAAGGATAATCATTCTTAAATTATTTAAAAGATATAAAATATTTTAAAATAAAATTTATGTAGATAAATGGTTGGAAATTTCATTCCTTATTCATTTAGGATCCAATTTTCAAATTATAAGAAAAATTATTACTCTTTCATATAGAAAAATCATTATCGAAATTATGGATAAAATTGGTTGACCAAGGGGTTAATCCTAAAGATAAGATTTAAAAAGATTTAAAAGCATATAAAAATTTATTGTATCATTATGTTAACACCGTATATTACTTATTGTTTATTCTATTTCATTTTTAGATCATTTTACAATAATTCGATACATATTATATTGTAATATTTCTTATATTTACAGAAAAGACAAAATTGATATTTTATAATAAATAATAATTTATTAAATTATTTAAAATTAATAAAAATATTATGTTTTTCCAATTTATTTTTATATTTTTAAAATATAATACATTATCTATTTATTAGAAAATTATCTATTTATAGTAAATATCATGACCACTAAAGTGTATAAAACATTGTTATCATTGTAATCATCAAAATGGTTAATATAGGGTTAGAACCAAAAGATAATAATGAAAAAATTTCCAAAACTATTAAAATTTATATTTTATTTGAGTATTTATATTCAAACTCATATTATCAAAAATATTTATTAATTTTGAGCCATTTAATCTTGAGCATTGTTTTTTTAATTTAATACTTTGGGGAATTCTAAGAATGACCCTCCCCTGAATATAAAAGGGCACCTTATATCCTCCTTTCATCACAATTAAAAAAATTGTTTGAATTAAGAAATAAATACCAAATACCATATGTAAATTCCTTCCCACATTCTAGACATATCAATTCCCATATAAATACATCCCTATAGGGCTTATGGTGTCAACTAATGGTGGTTTCCTAAAGAATAGGTTTTACTTTTTTCCTAATGGTATAGTTTAATTTCATAATCAACCACATTAATTTATCATTCAAAAATTATTAAATAATAATAATGATTAAATATAATTATATTTAATTATATTAGTTTTATAATATATATCTATCTCCTCTTCCATCAAATGGGAACAACAAACTTCATTCATGTGTTTGGAAAACTATCGCCTCGCGAACCGATTTAATTCATTCTCCATCATCATCTCCAGAAAATATTAACAATGATGGATTTAATGTACATATATTTTATTCTATAAATATTTACCTTCCTATTTAATTAATATATCATCTATTTTATTACAATTCCATTCACTTAAAAATGATAATTTAATTCATGCATACGTGTGGACTACCACCTCCTTGAAGCGATGTGATCTATTTTTATTGACCACGAAAATTGGATGATATATATAAGTTTATTTAAAAATAATAATATGGTATTAACGATATAATTATAATTATGGAAATATAAAATAATTTTTACCATTTTTCCATCATGATAGTTGAGAAATAGAAATGTTGGTCATCTCTACGCATGGCCTACTGTCTCCATGATTATAACATATATCATTTTGCATAAGCATATTTCATAGTTGGTTTTAAATTTATAATTTATATATATATAAATGATAATTCGGTCTTGATTATGATTCTGGAGATAGTATAATAATGAACCCTTTGACCATAGTCAACCTACTAAAATCATTTTTTGTACATGTGCCAAACATCATCAAAATTTATGATATGAACATAATTGTTTAGGTAATTGTATATAACATGGAATAAATAAAATGAAATAAACAATGAAATTGAAATATGATTTTATGCATTTAAAAAATTAACATAAGTTTTTTATTCCAAAAGATACTAAACATATGTGATTAGTGAGACTCGTGGTATGGGGCATTCTTTTAAAAATCATCTTTTAAATTTTCCCTTCCAACTCATTTTCTTCCATGTATAGATTTTTAAAAATTCATTACAAATTTAATTATATATACATTAAAAAATTATAAATTAAATTTTTATGAATCCTTTTACATTATTTCAATTGTTTTTAAAATTAATCTTTATATGGAATGTTTTTATTTTCATTAAAAAAAAGAAAAATGGAATGTTCAATTTTAACTTATACATCATCAATGGCTTTTACCATCAACACAAATATTATTTGAAGTTTCAATACCTTTACAATATTTCATGTTCTACTCAAGGAGAACCCATCCACTTTTTTAATGGTATTTTGGTTTTAAAATGGGTTTTCAAAAGGAATGATTCTATCGATAATATAAAATTTTATATATTTGAGTATAAAATAGTTTTAAAGGGTTTTAAGTAAAAAAGATACAGTTATTAAAATTTATTAAACATCATATAGTACATTAAATTTATAGATGGAGATGTGTGACCCTAAAATATCTTAAATTATGGGTGAGTCTGACACATCTTATAAGGTGGGTTACACTAATATAGAGTATATGATGGCTGAGCCTAGATAGTGCTCCAATGCATTGGGTAATGTTCTATGACTTTATAGAAAAGGAAGACCTTAAATTGAGAGGTTTATCTTATATATTTAAATTGTATCCAGTTATATCTAACATTTGTTATGAATATAAATCACTAAGTTTACAAAAAATGTTTTTATTTTTTTTCTTTGTGTTTTAAACATTTTATTTTAGTAAAAAGTGTTTTTCACGTGGAAACGATTTATTTCATAGACTCAAATCGTATTTTGATAATGTAAAAAATTTATGGGATTTATAATTTTTCAATTGATTAATAGACTTATTTTTTTTATTTCTCATACTGATCATTGTGTTCTCATCACCTATTTTTAAATTTTTTTTACAATTTATAAGGAGTGGGAATAAGTAAAAAACATAATATATGAAAAGAAAACCTTTTTATACTAGTTTAAATGATCACATAAAGAAATTAGTATCTATATTTAAGTGTTTGTACAAATTATATAAAACTATTAACCATAAATATCCTTAAGAATGAAATAAAGCGAATTGTTGACTAAAAACTCTAGATTATGTAATGTTTTAAAGAAGGTTCCTTACAATACCGGAAAAAAATAGATTTACTAGCTCACAAGTTACCACAATAATGATATATCATCATAATTCAATTCCGATCACCTATAGTTATGAGAGAGATTAAGACTAATCTAATAAAAGAAAAAATGGAATCTTGAATTGATATAAAAATTATGTGATGGTGGTTAAACATGGACGGTTATAATTTGAAATGGTTGTGAAATTATTTTTTGTCAATTTTTCATTGTGACCCTCTCAATCCTCCTTATCATAACTAGTATGATATAGTTTTCCATGTTTTATTTGGTTAGGTATGCACAACATAATAGTGATATTAAATTATAAAATAAACAAAATTCAAAACACATACTCCCTGTTAAGATTCTCATTCAAGAAACCATATTTAAAAGTATTATTTAAAGTATTCAATGGGAAAAATTAAAAAATGTTTGGGTCGCAAATACTATAGAATTTAGAAATATCTATATGATCATGGAACACAATAACATATCAAAATATTCATCTTATTTCCAATTCTATTTATTGTCCGTACAATAACATTCCATGAAGTAAAACCTTGATGCTTTGGTGTAAACTTGTATATAGTTCATTGGTAAGATCACCCACCATGGGAGAACCATATACCCCACCTTTATTGATTTCATAATAAGACTGTAGAATAATACAATCCATTATCAACAACCAATATTTTTCATCGCACCCATGATAATTCAATACTAATTAAATAAAAACACTAGAATTAAATACTCTTTAAGGTATGTGTTCACCTCAATTCATAATCACCAAAAAATAGTTTACGCATCAATATCCCTAACACCAAGAATAATTAAATCAATAATTCAAAACAAGAATCTCTTCTCCACCACAAGTATTTTTTACTCAACTACACCTCTAAAACCATGTAAGTGGTGAAATAGTGAATCATGAGAAACCACTGACCACCATAAACATCCATGAAACCAACCATTAGATTTTTGTCACCTATTTATCCATAAAATGAATTGAACAGTCTCAACCCATTAAATGACCCAATACTATTGGTCTTACTCCCCATTAGAACACCTTCCAATACTCCACTGACCAAAAACCTCAACACAGAGAAAAACACATCACTATTCAGATATAGTCACCACATGATGCATGTAAATTCCTAGATAGATGTTATATTTTTATAAAAATAATCGATATAAAAAATTATAATTTTTTTAAAAATATATTTAATCATAACTACTATAAAATAACCTATATTACAAAAACTATATCAGCACAATAGAAAATACATTTTCTAAAACATGATGTATAATTATTTAACAATATTTATATAATAACTTGGACAAAAAGGTAATAATTTTAAAATTTCATAGTTAAAATAAAATATATATATTACATATATTATGTGAAAAAAAAACCGCATCCAATTTATGAATTTATTATCCCATACTTCTAGTAGATGATTTAGCTCATTCCTATCATATCTGAGTGGATTATCAAAAAGATACAAATTCAAAAAATTGTTAACCACTCACTCTTGTTATTATACAATATAAATAAATGGGAATGTGATAACAAAACATAACCTTTAAAAAGATATGATTTTCCTAGTTGTAATATTTTATACATAAATATCAACACATAATACCCACATTTGACTCCTCCTTTGTAGCCACTCAAATTTTACGTGTATTAATAATGTATATTTTATGGATTAACGTTGAGACCAGGAGCTAAGAAAATGTGAGATTCTGAGGCTCGGTGTGCCAAAAATAAATACATAAAATACAAAAAGTATATTAAATATAAAGAACATGTAGTTTTCTTAAAAAAGTGGAAGAACATCTAAATGGTGGATTGAATGAGAAATCGGATGGCACCATTGCGTTCATAATGTGGGTTTTACCATATAAGTGATATAATCCTCGAACTCGTTGTGTGTTTGGATTCCGGTGCAGTCATGGGAGAATTTATAAAATAATTAAATTTAATTATTTTAATTATACACATGACCTAGTGACCTCTATCTAAACACACTTATAGGGAAATTTTTAGCACCAAATTCATAACCTTTCAAATAATTGGAGATTCTTTGGGGAATATCGATGGATATTTCATTAGTAGATGAGAACCTGATTGAATATTGATGAAAAGTGTGACACGAAATTAGTGGATCTCGCCAATGTTCATGGTGTAACTCCATTATTCATCAGTGATCAATCCAAAACGAGGTTGGATGTTTTTTTTGACTGGATTCCATCCCCGTTTTTTATTCCTTTGATGAAAATGGACCTATCAATGAACAGACTGATCCACATATTTTGTGTATTGCGAGATGGGTTCATGTGATTCATGAATTGGGAGAATTTCATTATGATTATTTTTTATCTCTTAATTTTTCATTATAATACCTGAAAATCATTGGTGAAATGAACATCTAACAATTTCTATTCCTTAGGATTTTATTTGTGATTTTCTCACCCAAATTATTTATTCATATTGGGCATTCTTCATTGCCTTGTATTTATAAATTGACTGAGAAAATGAGCCTTCCATGCCCATTTCTTGGTGTAATGATTCCATATTTTAGATCCAGTATTTTCATGACACATAGGTGGTGTGATGATGGATGAAATGACAGATTTTAAGGTTATGGGTACCCAGTTTTGAGTTCATCTGCACATAATGATGAATGACCTAAAACCCAATTTTATGAATGGATGTATGGTTCAAACCCCAATGTTCGACAATGGAAAGACTCGTCCAATGGTTTTTCATTGTTTCCAAATAGGATTTGGGCCAAAAAATTGATGAAGGAGTATCCAAAAATATAGGTTCTAGGTCTAGAATTAAGGAGAAATATCATAGTACACAATATATACAATGATGCAATAGGCTGTGTGGAACTCTTTCATCAGTGGCTAGGGTTTCAGGAGGGAGTTAAGTATCTCATGACATCGTACCTTTTCACAGAATATGGGGTGACCCTTTTTTGACTCGACATGTAATTCGGATGGTTCACATACATGTCTTGATGTACACATCTATTGGCATACAATATACCTTAAATAGACACAACCAAACTAGGAATATTGGGGCTAAGTCTTCTATAGGAACATAAGAAGACGTACACGGGAAGTTGCTTGCTATGCACTATTACAGGAAAATGGGCATGGGCACAGACATAATCCATTTACACGTATAGGAATAGTGATCAGTGGGACCTGGTGTTTAACCCTATTATAGGATGGGTACTCCCTTGATGTTGTCTCAGAGCCTTTTTCCTATGTTTCTTTGACAAGATGGGAAATTTTATATTCTTTATATTGATTCTCCAAGTGTTAGTATAGAATCACCTCATACACATAGGACAATTATCCCTTCAAGATGAGATATAGGATATTGGAGTTTGAATCCTTTTGTGAGGCCCCAAGTGGGATCTTATATCATATTCTTTCCATTGGTGGAGTTCTTGGTATCGTTGTGACCCACACTACATGGGCACTGATCCAATACATAGCAGGTTATTCCATATTGAGTTGTTTGTATACTCTATGGCCTTGGGTGTGATCCTCATAAATGTATTGTATCTCTTCAAACTTCTTGGGTGTACTTTCTATGACTAGACCTGATAAGTATGACCTCTCAGACAGACGTCATCAGTGATATCTGACTCACATAGAGTGTTCCCTAGATGGTTTATATGGGAAATATTTTGAGATATAATCCTAGGATATTATTATTGTTATGCCTTATTTTTAGAATATCTATCTATTTTGAGTTTATCTAAATATTCTTATTATAGGAATTGTAGACATATTTCTATGTTGAGATTAATTTTATTCTCTTTTTGTATTCATTATGGTTTTGGGGTGTCCTACAGGGTATTTTTATACTCACCATTTAACGGGAATTACCCAAACATGTAGAGTCTTGTGGAGATGACCAACCATTCTATAGATCCCTTAACATTTTAGGACTAGGAAGTGCTTAGTGAGATGGGACATATTGTGATGTGTTCTTGTGGTATCTTTATAGTTGTTCATATCTTTACTTTTAGGTTGGACTATTTTCAGAATCCTTGTGGTGGGATTGTATTTGTCCCAGTTTACTTTCCTATATTTCTTGTTGTACTCTATTTGCGGTATTTAGATATATGCATGCATGGTTCTTCAGTTTTTTTTTCATTTCACTGTTGTTTGGTTTGGGAGATATGTGTGTTTATAGAGGTACTTAGGATAAGTCCTCCATTTTTTAGGGATATACCTACTCAGCGCTAGTCTCCAGCCTCTGGCCTATTAGTGTCAGGATTGGGGAGTTGAATCGTGGGACCATTTTCGATGGGTCGTGATAGAGTTTTATTTGGTTAGTATCGATAAACCTTTAGACCAAAGTCTATGGGTTTGGTTTAGGAAAATAATGTTATGTTTTTCGAGTTCATCTTTCAAGCCAATGAATCCAGTGTTGGTTCAACAACCAGGGTACATATACCCCAGGACTTTGGTCACCTTCTTTTCAACTCATTACATGAGAAAATTGGTAGTATAGAGAATAATGGTGCATGAATCATTTAGGAATGTATTGTGATTCCATTTCCATCTTGATTCATCTCTCCAAGTATACTCATTGAACATCATATATCTTTTCAGAATCAGGATTACTCTGAGATGTATTCCATACCGGGTTCAGTATTAGGATCATGATTATGATATCCTCTATGATGAGGCATCATTATATAGACTAGTTCTAGATTTGATACCTTTATATTGTTCATCGGCTATACCACCACTAGTTTAATAGATTTTGGTACCCATAGTAATCACAGATGAGGTGTGAAAGCTTATATAACTTCATGAGTTTTTGTGACATATATTTCTTAGGATCCTAGGTGATCCCAATTGACAGGTGCTAAGGAAATTCATGAGGTGGTGGAATGAGTTTTATGTATAGTGATGACTCTATAATAGTAGATGGTGGTCATTGCAGCAAGGCTTCTCCATGAACCGATAGGACGATGGTGGGGGTAGGGAACCTATCTTATGATGAGGTGACTCTGGTACGGTCAAAGTTTGAGTTTCCTTTTAAAGATGAGTTCTCTCCAGATATTCTAGTGGTTGTACATATCCATAATTTTTCGCAACTCTAGCAGGGATGTATCATAGTAGTTGGGTATTCATCGAGGTTCACCAACCACTATAGGTACTCAATTGATGTTTTTTGTGATTAGTTCCTTAGGGATCAGACCTATTATCAAGGAATACAATGATTCATTTGGTCTATTTTTATCCCTCTATTTAATCATTCTAATGAGGGGGTTCTAGAAAAAGCATTGGTGGTTGGGAGTTTCTTGGTTATGTTGACAAAAATAGTGGTTATCAGTAGTGGGACCAGAAGAGCAGAGACCTTGGAAAAAGGGAACTGATATCAGTCTCAGGGACTTGGAAATGTGAGATGTTTCCGGATGAGGTCCCAAGATAGAGGGTCTATAGTTCAACGATCACAATATGAGTCCAATCATTTTAAATAGAGGTGGTGCTACTCTTGTGAAGATAGGGAACATCATTTTCGATATTTCCTAACCCACACTATAGTAGAGAAGGACTATTTGATAGGCCTCCTAGATAAATGTAGAGATATGAGTAGATAGGTCCATATAAAATAATACATGGATGATGAAATGGGAGAGAAACTAGTGGTGATAGACTCTTGGATTTGTTACCACCACCACCCTAGGTGGTCCATGCCGGGCTCAGGGAGATGGGGATAGGTGTTCGGGCAGCTGTAGGTAGTCAAGGATTATGACCTAGAGCCTATGGAAATGATACAAGGTATGGTTTGTTTCTTTTCTACCTAATTTATAGTAATAAATGACACCGGTGCTAGTAATTCCTTTATTTACAACTATCCAGTTCAAGACATGGATATTCCAGTTGGGCCCTTGGCTTGACAGTTGTTCTTGGAGACTTCTAATGGACATGACTCAGTGTCTACAAATTTGTCCCAACAGTGTTACCTAACTCTTTGAGGTGATATTTTCTTCGGAAACATCTTTATAATAGTGATGAGGACTTACTACATCATCTTTTGTATGGACTTGTTATCTATAGTTCATTCCTATGTCGACTGTTTCAAGTGCAGGATGTGGTGTGTCTATAGTTATGGGAATATGTTTTTCCTTTTTGAGTTAATAGAAAACTCATGTTGAATATGATTGACTCATGAAAATGTGGGTGCATTTGATTACTCATCAGTTGGATAGAATGGTCCATGGTGTAGTGAATGTTACGAGTTTCTAGTTTCTTACAGTGGTGGAAGAGTGTGAGGAAGTATTCCATGAGGATTTTATAGGTTTACTTACCCAATAAGAGATATACTTTTGTATTTATATACCCCTCGGGATGAATTTGATATATGTTCCATCATATCAGATGACTCTTGTAGAGATTAATGAGCTGAGGGTGCAGTTTGAGGACTTGTAGAGGAGTGGATTTGAAAGACCTATGTTTTCCCCTGGGTAGCCCCATTTTTGTTCTCCAAGGAGGTGGAAGGGTTCTTGAAGTCATGTGTGGAAAATAGGTTCTTTAAACAAGTGACTATGGGTAATATTTATACACTAACTATGATCTATGACCTTTTAGATCAGCTGAGAGGGGAATGATGGTTCTCGAAGGTCAACCTCATGTTAGGCTATCACGAATTGCAAGTACAAGCTGTTGATATTCTGAAGAAGGAATTTATATGTGAATATGGTCACTATTAGTATATGGTGATTACCTTTGGTGAGATGAACAACCCAATAGTGTTTATTGGACTCATGAATCAGATATTTCATCCATTCTTAAACAAGTTCATGGTGGTCCTCAAAGACGATATCCTTGTGTACTCATCGGCTGATCAAAAGCATGTGAGACACTTGAGGGTGGTTGAGGATGTGCTCTGAGAGAACCTAATTTATGGGAAACTCTTGAAAATCTTATTTTGGATATAAGAGGTTGAATTTGTGAGACATTTTATCTTAGTAGATGGGGTTGTAATGGAAATGGCCATGGTTGAGGCAGTGTTATCTTGGGAGCCACACAAGAGTGTTTCGAAGGTGCCGATCTTCCATGGGCCGGAAAGAAATTACTAGAGATTCATACCTAATTTCTCTGAAATATTAACTCCCATGACAGATTTGACCTGAATGGGGAAACCTTTCAAGTGGATAGAGTGGTTCCAATAGGCTTTTCATATATTGATCCAGAAATTGATGAGCGCTCCCGTCATGAGATTGCTAGAGGAGGGTGTCATGTATGTATTGTTCTGTGATGCAGTGGGAATTGGACATGGTTGTATTCTGATGAAAATTTAGGTGGTGAATTCCTATGTTTCACATAAATTTTTACTACATGATAAAAACTATGTAACCCTTGATTTTGGATTTATAGTGGTAATCTTCACATGAAATATGTGTTGACACAACCTGATGGACGAGCAGTTTATCAGGTATTACAATCACTAGAGTATTCATTATATCGTATCTCAGAAAGATCTTAACTTGATACAGAGGTAATGACTACTTTTCCTCCAATATTATGACTACAATATTATCTATTTTCATGGGAAGGGGAACGAGGTAGCATATTCTCTTAGTAAGATATCTTTTTTTTGTTGAGTGAGGCATCAGAGTTGTTGGCCTCGTTGTTGTTATACTTTATAGTTGGAGATGGATAGATTCACCTGAAACTTATTGTTGTTACCCCAAAACCTTTACAATGGGGCATGGAGGCATAGCTTGTAGATACTGATTGTGATACCGTACATACTGATATATCCACTACATATATGATCCAAATGGATTTTATGAAGGTGGGGAGCATGTATTTTTTTCAATGGATGTACGATGGTACCAGTGATGTTATGGGAGGAGGCTCTAAGAGAGTTTCATACATATCCTTTGGTGGTACATCCAGGTGTGGAAGAGATATACTGGGACCTACGATGTTAGTTTTGGTGGAATATGATGAACAAGGGATTTGCAATGTCTGTCCATCAATGCCTTACTTGTCATCAAATGATGGTTGAGCACCAATTTTGAACTGATTTAGCTCACCCCCTTGAGGTTTCTGAGTGAATGTGGGATTATATATCAATAGACATAATTATTTTCTTACCATGTATGTCTAGGGGACACGATTCCATATAGGTGATCATATATTGACTCGACATGTCATCCCACATCATAGCTATTTGAGAGCATAGTTCTCTAGAGATGATGGGATGTCTCTACATGGAGGAGATTGTTCAAATCCATGGTGTTCCATCGATGATCATTTCTTATCATGATTCTCGTTTCACATATATTCTATGGAAGGGATTCCAAGAGACATTTGGGACATAGTTATGCTTGAGAATAGGTTTTCAACCACAGACTAATTGCAAGACATAGTGGAAAATTTAGGTTTTAGAGGGATTGATGTGGGATTTCTTGTTAGACTTTCGTTGCAGCTACGAGGATCACCTACCTTTGGTGAAGTTTTTTTTATGAAAACAACATATATTCCACCATTATTATGGAACCATTTGAGGCTTTGTATGAGATACCACGTAGGCCACCACCTTGGTAGACTGACCCAGGAGAGTCAGAACTTATGGGATGAGAGTTAGTGTAAGCTACTATTAAGAAGGTGAATATCATATATGAGTGGATGGTGATTTCACAGAGATATTAATGGTCTTATGCGGACATAATATAGAGGCCTTTGGTGATTTATGGGGGATGAAACATGTTCTTATGGGTTTCATGTTAATGTGGATTTTTTAGATTTGGTTGGTGAATCAATCTATCTCTGAGATTCATTATCCCTTTTCAGATGTTTCATAGGGTTTTCTAGGTGGAATACCTCATTGATTTACCATTGTAGTTAGTCTGAGTACACAAAACAATCCACATGTTTTAGATGAGTAAGTATGTGCATGTCCCATTACATTTTATTGACTAGGCCAAGCTAGAAATTTAGGATATAGATACATTTGTTGAGTACCATATGGGAATCAGGGATCAATAGGTGACTTTCCATCATGGCATAGTGATTACTTCTTTGTGTTCTTGGCAGTTACAAAGGAATCTCCAAGAGAGAACATTAGAATGCGAGGCTCAAAACTGTGCTCAGTAACAACATCTATTTATGTAGCCACTCGTTTTGGATTTCTGGGGATGTAAATCCCCAAGGTGGATAGAATGTAGTTACATGGATTTTACATGTATTATGTTTGAATATTGTAAGGATTATTTTTGATTCAAGGTGACGAGATAGGGTATAATTTTGAGGCCGGGTGTGCCAATAATAAATATTTGAAATATATTATATATATTAAATAACATGCATGAAAATTTTCCTAGAAAAATGGAATAGCATCTATACAATGGCCTCATTCCTAATTCTAAGGGAACATTTGTGTTCAAAATATGGGTTTTTACCATAGGCACGATATAATTCTAGAACGCACTAGGATTTTGGATTGAGGTGTGGTCCTGGGAGAAATTTTAAAGTAAATTAATTTAATATTTTTTTATTATACACCCAACATAATAACCTATAAACACTTATTTAGAATTTTTTGGGATAGTTGCATAACCCTACAAATCGTTGGAGATCCATTGCAAAGCATTGGTGGAGATTCCATTGGTTAATGATGATGAGATCAAATATTGATTACTAGTGCTGAGGATCTCACCAATGATCATGGAATATCTATCTTCCTCATCAGTGATCAATCCAAAAAAACATAGGATGAATTTTTGTTGGATTGATTCCCCAATTTTGATTCCTTTGACAAACATGGATTTTTTAAAGAATATATTTGTCTATGGATAGTGTGTATTATGGGGTGGGATTTTTTTATTTGGGAATTGGGATAATTTCTTATTTATTATCTATTTTCTCTTCAATCATAATTCTAACACTAGTGAATTTTGGTTGACACAATCATTGATTGAGGTCTGTTCCCCATGATTTTTTCAGGTGCTTTTCTTCCCAAAAATCGTCATTCATTGTGGGTGTTCTGCAATGGACCATGGTTTGAAAACCACTGATAAATTGATAATTGTGAAAACTTTTTTGGAATAAACTATTTGATATTGTAGACCATATCTTAGAAATACATGATAGTGGTGCGATGATGGAAGATTCGGCAGAATGGATGGTTTTGGTTACCCGATTTCGTGTTCTTCAGTGTAAGATGATGAATGCCATATGAGACTATTTTCAAAATGAATTCAAAGAGAGAATCACAGTGTTCAATGATGTAAAAGCTCTATTCATAGTTTTCATAGATTTATGAATGGATCAAGTTCGAAAAATGGCTAGAGGGGTTGCTAGAAACATGGGTTCTAGATATATAATTCTAGAGAAATCATGCAGTACATAGTGTGTACAGTAGATCTATACACCATGTAGGAACCATCCAATGTATTATAGGGTTTGGAGAGGGGCTTAAGTATCAATAGTCATGTGACATTTTCAAATGGCATGTGGTACCCCTTTTTCGGCCTGCTGTGTACTTCGGAGGGTACACAGACATGTCTTGAGTTACATAGACAAGAAAACGATGTGTACCCCTACAAAGACACAGCCATGTCATGCATACATGGGTTAATAAATGTAATGGAACATGGGATGAAGTACATAGTCAGCCACATGACATATACTATTACATAGACATGCTCATGGACATGGACGAATTCCATTTAAATCAGCGGGACTTGAGGTTGAAGGGACATGACGTATACCCCTACTATACATCGTGTACTCCCTTGATGTTGTATTGGAGAACATTTCCTATGTATCTTGGAAATTTTTCATTTTGGTTCACTCCCCATATCCATTATATGAAGTTTATTATGGAATAATCTCCTACACATATGAAATTGATCTCAATAGTAGTACTTCTAGGACAGAGTTGTTAGAATCCTTCTGTGAGTCCTCATGTGAGATTCTCTATTATCCTCTTTCACTAGGTGGATTTATTTATATTTTCTTGAAAAACACTATATGATCATTGATCCTCTAAATATCATTTTATTCAAGATTGGGTTATTTTTATACACCTTTGTATTAGGTTTGGTCTTCGTCTGTGAATCGTATCTCTTCAGACTTTTAGTGTATACTTCTAAGACGAGACCTGAGGAGCCCAACCCCTCAAAAGGATATCATTAGGGATATCTGACTCATGGAGTCTTTTCTTCTATATGAGTGTAATGTGAAAACATTCAATCTAGAATCCTAGTATAATATAACAGTTATGACATACTTTTAGATTGTGCGTCATTGTTTAATATATCTGGATATTCTTGTTGTATTTTTTGCAGGCATATACCTAAGTATATATACTGTTTATTCCCTTGTTGTGTATTTTTTGGTTTTGAGGGGTACTATTGGGTATTTTTATACTCACACCTAGATGTGATTTTCCCGCATATGTTGTGTATTGTGAAAATGATCAACCTTTAAACAGAGTCCTAGAAAAACTTGAACAAGACGGTTCTTAGTGAGACAAGACATATCATTATGCGTTCATATGGTATCTTGATAGCAATCCCTTTGTTTACAATTATTTTGGACATGTTTTCAGACTCTTCATGGGGGGATTTTATATTTTCATGTTTACTTTACTTTACTTATTTTCATACTCTATTAATGGGATTTCGATGCATGAATGAATTTTTGTTTCTTTTCTTTTACATTTCATCTTTTTTTGAGATTAGTGATGTGTACGTGTTTGTAAGTACATAGTAAATGGCCTCCCATGCTAGTGATATTCATACTCTGTTCTATTCACTATCCCTTAGTCTATTTGAGGTGGTCTTGGGGAGTTGAAGAACGATCCCTTTTAGGATGGGTCATGAATTCATTGTTGATCATGAAAATTATATTCCAAAAGAAGATATCAATTGAAAATAACATTTTAAATATTTCCTAAATTTTATAACGTATAAAATAAGTTACATTTACACACATATAATATAATTCCCTTCTTCAATGTTGTTAGTGATTGTTCTTTTAGAACCTGTGGAAAATTTATTATAAGAATAAAATAAAATTGAAATTTATTATAATATATAAGCATTAAGATAATCAAAAATAATACCAACACTACTTTAGATTCATCTTTCATGTCACCATGTATGGATCATAATTAATATGAAATATTTTAATTTAAAAAAAACAACATTTAATGACCTTTTATATATAAAAATATAATTTAAATTTTTATTTAATAAAAAAAAGTATACTATAATGGAGTATATTTTTCAAACCTCTCAAGGTAAGTAATAATGAAACACTTAATTCCATCATATGAAAATCATTGAGAAACATATTTTGATCCTTTTATGTAATGAATTGTCCTCATTATAGTCAAAATAATTTATGCGTCCATGAATCCATACATAGATATAATACAATATTTAATACAAAGTGTGTAAAGATATCTAAAAACATAGGTATTATGTTACATAAAATTGATATAATTTAATTAAATATAATAATCTACTTAAATGGACAAAAATTAGATATCTATGAGGCATAACATATCTTCCACCTTAAGATCAAATAGATATTTCATAAAAATCATTAGTTGATAATCATTCCGAAAAATATCATTATTCATTTATAGCACATAAATATCCAAAAACATAAATGCATATGCGGCCAATTTATAAATTCTTTTATAATAAGTACTATATGATGTCTAAGGTGTCATAACAAATATTTTCTTTCTATAAATAATTTTTTACACTAATGGTATTCCTATATTATATATATTTTTAAAAAATATTAAATAAATAATATTACTTATGAATATCTTGGTGTAAAATTTTTTACAATTATACATGGATAAATTAAAAACATTAGACCCACAATCCAACAAAAAAACCTCATAGATATGGAATACTGCTCTAGTTGATGCATATATAATATCATGTATCGTTATCCTAATCTGATCTATCTCCATCTACCTAAGATGTAATGTATCCCTAATATAATTTATGATCTAATATTATATAATATAATACTGGATATACATAGAATATAACTTATTGTATATGAAAATTTATGGAGGAGGAGTTGTAGGAGTGGGATATATAGGATGAAACTATTTTTTCATGTCTACAAACATCAAAAATTTTCATGATGTAATAGTATCCTCCATAATCTCACCCATATACCAAATATTATCCTCTAAAAGGTTTATTTTCCCGTACATACTTCCTACCTCAAATTAGTACCAAGATGAACATATAGTTTTCTAATAGATATGCACATCCTCCTTTCCTAATGAAATAGCCTAAATATCCTCCCTAACCTTGGGTGTAAAGGTAAAATATGTGTTATTCACATCAAGGTTTACCTCTAAGTAATATATTAATGTTTTATTAGAGTTAAAAAATATAGCGTTTAAAAATAAAATATATTTATTCATGTAATCTTATTAGTTGAAGTCATCGACTCTTTTGTATGATGTTTCCTCATTTTATAATTGAATCCTTTTCTTTTTTACATGGCTTGTTGGGAGTAAAGAGGGTAAATATCTATATATATTAGAAACTCATCTCTCATTTTTTCAAAATTCTCATCCATATTTTTTCTACGAGTAACGGATACCCTCTACAAGATAGATACTGAGAACATATATTATTTTCATGGAACTCGCGATGATATCTCCTCAACTCTTTCTAATAATGTACAAAAAAATCCTCCATATGATTTTTTTAGTGATTATGATAAAATAACATAAAAGAATTGAAATATCACATACTAGAAATGATTCTTCAACACTAATTTCAATCAAAGTCCTCCATGTATCATTATCTAAAAAAATATAGGATCTATAAGTTTTAATTTTGACTTTCTTTAAAAATAAAATTTAACGTCAATGTTAACAGAACATCTCTCCAACTACTTACAATAAAAGAAAATAATATCCTCTTAACTTATTTATTATTAGGTAAATCATATATCATAATATTGTGAGATGAAAAAAATTCCCATATTACTAAAAACATGTTATGACAAAAAAAATATTTAATAAATGAGATTACCAAAATGGTATATTATAGTTTAGATAGTTCCATCTTGTCCACACTTCTCAAATAAAAAAACCAAATGCTTATTTTTTCCAGATTTAAAGGACAAAAAAATAAAAATAAAAATTATTTGAATTTAGACTTATATTATTAACATTACCATCAACATTGATAAGTGTCATCTACTCTTTTTATGAGAAAGTGATAATTTTGGTTTCTGTGTGATATAAGGTTTACCAACCCTAGAATCCTTCTCCTTCCCTATGGAAGTAGGATACCCCAATATAGATGAATTGGGAGTCTCCTCTATAGAAATATGTGGATGTTCCCACTAGAAGATCATGATCAATCATCTATTTTATTTCACATGTTATCACAAATTATGTTATTAAAAAAATTAGTAAAAGATGATATAAATTAAACTATTCACAAATAAAATTGAATAATAATTTTAAAATGGTACAATAAAAACAAAACTAAAAATAGATTTTACCATATCTATTAATATAGTTAAATAAAAATATAAAAAAATACATACAGAAATTATGATACATTAAATAAAATAGATAGAAGGAAAAAACATAATTAACATTTAAAATGATAATAATATAATAAAACATTAATATTTATATTAAATTTGATTACAGGTACTAAAAAATTAATTTTATTGATTAAAATATAAGACATAAACAAATAATACAATGAGAAATTATATTTCTCATATTTGGAAAAATTTGAATGGTTGACAATGAATTACATATATAATACCTATAATATTACAATATTTTTGAAAGATTTATTTTAAATATTATTTATTCATGATTGTACTATATGAAATAAAACATTTTGATATCATGGTCATCGATATCCTCTAATAATATTTCCAAGGATGTTTGGGTCTCAAGTAATTCATCATCATCATCAAATTCTTCATCAACAGAATACTATTTTTCCCCTAGAAAATGATAGACCACTAAACATTTGATGGATCACTAATATAGAAAATATCCATGTCATCTCATGATAAAATGGTAATCTATGTATCAAAAACAATTCAGATATACTAGGTTGTTAATTAGTTATGTTTAACACTACTTTTACCAACATCTCATTTATAATTAAACACAAGAACTCAAAATTTATGGTAATCCATATTAATATATATTCAGTAACTGCATAATATGAACTTCACATAGATATTGTATTTTTTTCTTCTTCACTATAAATTATTTATTTAGTGAACAATAATACACAACAATTTTTAACTACAATTTTATTTTTTCAATATTTCTAATTACTATTTCTCATCACAATCTAATTTTAGTCCTTTCAGGCCTCAAGAGACTCTCTCATTTTTCAAAGGCAAGTGGCCTCTCAATCACCTGGGGTGGTGATGGTACTATTTTTTTAGATGGGAGAATGGGATGTGGGAGTATCCCTTAAGGGTCCTTATTTCCATGTTTGAGACACTACTACATTTTTAAATCGTTCTCATGAATCCTACCAAATAACCATACTAGTTTCCCAGAAAATATTTATTGACCAAAAATATACATTTAGAAACACATTGAATGAGGGTGTTATATTATCTCTCATTTGATCTAATTATTTGGTTAATCTATAATTTGGATCTATATAAAAGGTCACTATATAATTTTTCACCATCCAAAGATGAATTGGGATCCTACAAAAGAAAGAGTGAGGTGTTATAGAGTTAATATTTCACCTATGAAATGGGATCCATACATATCCTTGTAAATACAATAATAAAACAAGTTTTCCTATATCAAGACATAGATGAATTTTCAGTTTCAAACACTTAAGGACTCCGTAGGGGTAAAATTATAAATTTAACCTAGTAGTATACCTCAAAAAAATTTATGGTATAATTGATTTTGTGGCATGGATTTTTTTATCGGGCTGAGTTGTTATGGGATTAAGATCAAAGGGGCACCTCACAAACAAATATGAAATATATAAATGTTATTTCTAAACTAAATAGGAATACTTTTGATAAAATGATTGTATAATTTTAATAGAGTGTTTCATAGTAAAACCAACACCATGATTGAGTTCGTAATATGGGTTTTATCCAATGAGTAATGTAATTTTTTTATCAAGATTCTTTATAGTTTACATTTTTGATAATATTTTGAGGAATATTAATTAAATAAATAATTATATTATTTAATTAATACTTTAACATAGAATAACTCTTTTTAAAAACCATATTGTAAAATATATAGTGTTATCTAAAATACCGTGATAAATTTAGAGAGGGGAAAACATAATAGAATCCATGGTGTAGGACCAAACATGATTCAATTCAATGATAAATTTTCTTGTAAATACGCCAACAACATCAATTAAGATTCATTATTCCCCAAAGTTCAATCCACCCTTTAAGAAATGAATTATTAATTTTGGATTTTATTCCATCATCTAAGATTTCTAATCATTAATTAATGCCTCATATTGGATTCCCTTTTCAAATGGATATAACAATTTATAGATTCTATTTGGATTAGAATAAATCATTGTGCAATTTTTTATCTCATCCTTCATTTTTTATAACTTTGATAGATGGTTGGGGTCACAACATACATCCTTGATATTTAGTTTATTTATTTTTATTACATCCAAAATTATTTATGCATTCACCATTGGCCTATAGTTAGGCCAAATATTCTACATTATTAGTATGACTCAAAATTTGATAAAAAACATAGACCATGTGTGATAATGAGAATTAAAAAATGGAAGCTTTGTAAATCCGAATTATTCTTTATAATTGGAGGAACATAATGATATAGATATTCATTTTCATCCTTATTAGTGATATATAAAGACAATAATATCTGTGAGTGTTTAAATATTGGGGTTTTCCAAAATTAAGGGAATGAGATTAAAAAAACTGATGTTACACCCATTATCAAGGCCTTAAATGAAGGTTTAAATGTGATTGGAGGAGGAATCAATGAAGAAAATGTGATTTTAGGTGAGAATATGAATCTTGTATCGGATAAATGATAGCACAACATACAGTTTTGGGGAAAAAATGTCATGAATCTTGGTTGATGCGGGGGAAAGGTTTTTGATCTAAGTTAAATATCCTATGTCAAGTTTCTTAACCCACATTTTGTAAACCCCAAGTAGACCATCATGTAGTATACCAATAATAGATTCCCAGGAAGCTATTTTACCTCACACACCATGTGAGTAAAAACAACACATTGTGTATGTATGGAAACATATCACGAAAAATAGAGTCATACATCAACTATCCCACCTATCTTGACAAACCATGTAGTCTATCCTACACATTGTGTAAAGGTTATTTATTTTCTGTTGGTTTTCAAGTACATGACCAAGAAATTATACAGGGGATACCTATGATGTATCCTATAGCACACATTTTGTACTCCTTCAATATTTGGTGACCTTTCATATTTCATTAATTAAAACTCAAATGATGATAAGTAAAAAAACCATTATGAGTGATTTTTTCACGTATAATTTTATGATGTCAATTTAAAGATATTAGAAATGATATGTGAAGGGATGTAAGTTGGTCTCTCTTTTTAGCAATGGTTATCTAATATTGTTCAAGAATGATTTTCAAAGCATTTCTAGGGCCAGTACACCCATTGGAAGGGGAAATTATATTTGGTCATGGTATCATTATTTATACGTATATATAGGGTCATTATTATCCCACACATAATTGGGATATAGTCCTATATGTGTATAGTCATTAATTCCATGTCCTAGAGGATATGAATATTATTTTCCACTACCTTGGGTTATTATTCACCATATAGATAATGAACCCATCATCAAGGGGTACTCCCCCACTTCTATTCTAGAGGGGTTATGTAGATTTATATTATTGATATTTTCAGAGGCTAGATTAGTGCTATGGTATTGGATTATTGTAAAATTTTTAATACATGCTCGACTAAGTAGACTTCTAGTGAGGTGTGCATCTAATATTTAGGGAGTCATACTCCCTCATAAAATTAGAATGTTTTAGTAATGAGGGCCACCTATGTTTATGGATCTATATAGTGATTTTATTGAAGTTATTATTTTTATTATAGAAATATGCTGTACTTGGGATCCCTTGTAACACCATTGGGATTCATTCTTGTTTTAGTGCATAGTAGGAGATTAGCTTTGAGATTTGTGGTCTATTAAGTATTTCAACATTCTTTGTTTACTATTGTGGTATAACTATCAAGGGTTAGAGAAGTGATGTTCCAAACCTTTCTTGAATCCTTTTGAATTTTTTATGAAATTAATATCTAGATTAAGCATTTTGGTTCACATCTTGAAAACTCTTTTGGACCAGGATCTTTGATCTGACTTGGTATTCTGATTCTTCCCTAACATCTTTCTTCAGGTCATTGTTCATACCAAGATTTTGAGCTAATTTGATTCTTTTTTTTTTGGGCGGTGGTTGGTAAATACTAGAGTGTCGTTTTATAATCACCCCTATATGAGACATTTTCCCACACGTGTTGTGCCAATGAAGATGACACATAGGTTTGGAGATGGTCAGCAAATACATAGAGCTGGTATGGATTTTTTGAAGAAAACATATAGTGATTCTTGGAATCAAATCATGGAGTGTGGTGATTCATGAAAATAGTGCTGACTATTGTGGATAGAGATACCCAGAAGTACATGTAGTGTAGAAAGTATTCCTTCTACATTATGTTGTGAGGACTTGTTAGATGTATTTTCTCCCAAGTATTTACCTTGCTGTATGTACTTATCGATGATGTATCATATATACACTATATATAGTTCAGTTGATCATTTATATATATCCTAATATATATTTGGTAATCTTATGTATTAGATATATGTATATAATTCGTGTTTATATATTATAAGGCCTCCCATATTTTGAGATATGAAATCTTAGTGTTAGTTACCATCCCCAGGCCTATTAGAGGAGGGATTAGGGTGAATCTCATAGCTTATTGATAGTTTGATTGGGGATATGGTGTGTTTGGTTGTGTTAAGATGGTATTTCATCGGGTTTTCTTAGGTATTAAATTAATTGTGGGAACTCATGTAAATATTGGTTTGGTAATATTAGGGAAATAATTTTAATGGGATATTAGGTTTTTTTATTCTTTTAATGACACCATTGTAGGTGTGGTGGTCAGTGTATCCTATCACCAAGCTATGATAATCTATTAATCTCCCCACAACACTAATATATCTGTACATGGTATAAGTATGTTGGTACATTATCAATATAGAAATTAGTTCTGTCTAGTTCCTTCATATTTCAAATCTTCTAAATATTCTCTAATTCATATGGGTTCAACCTATCGAATAAATATTGATACTCACAAATAGACAACTTTCATATTGAGGTGGGGTTAGAAAGATCATATTATTTTATTTTGTCCTCTATTTATTGATTAGTGGGTTGTGAGGCATCATTTTATGATACTTAGTTAAGATACATTCTTTCCACATGATATGAGACTATTTTTCTACACTTTATGCTTGATATATATATATATATCTTGTTGATCAGACTGTATTTATCATAGAGTTAGATGAGACAACTCCTATGATGGATATTTTGTGTTTCTTATAATGTTAGATGCCTGATGGGATTGTGAGCACCATTACACTTAATAATAAGTGGTTTGGTGGGTGTATATGAATTTTACTTCTATCATGCTCTGGATTTATAGTGAATAGATGTGGATTATTGTATCAAGATTCATATATGTCATGGTGACCCATTATCATCAATTTGTTTCCAAAAAAAATCCTACTGGGTCTATTGTAACCCGATCTAGAGTTTGATCATTGGACTCTGATGTTAGTTTTATCTAAGGATATTGAACCCTTTATAGGGTAGTGTGGTGGTGAAATTGTGTTGATCGAGGATCACAAACCTCATGATGTGTTCCCTCCACATTGTTTTATGGGGGTGTTAATTGAGATTGATTTTTTCATAAAATACTCTAAGGGAGTGGTTATGAAGCCGTGGTTTGGTTTATATAAATTATATCTTTTCCTAGTTAATATCATGTGTCGAGTTCTGACAGACAGATCTTCCATATAAATCTTTTGATGGATGTCGATGATCAATCAGAAGTGGGTGTATTTTTTTGAATTTATTTATTTTTATTCTTCATCGTCCCTCATACTAGTCAATGATGACTTGATCTAATAATTATGCACCATATCCTTGTGTTTTGGATATTCCAGTGGAACCGATAGCTAGAACCTGGTTAGTTAGAGAGTTTCCTATAATGGTGAACTTCATTCCCTCACCACTTTTGGTGGATTGAGTTAGTCCTCATTTCTTATAAGAATAGTGGTAATTCCCACTACCCAAAGGATTGGTTATATTTTAATTGTCCTATGTTTCTATTTTTGATTGGATTGCAGATATGGGTACTTGTTCACCTATAAGAGAGACTTCTTCTGGTGTGGTGAGAAGGTCCAACCCATTGGTAATTATAACCTACTGCCATTCTAGGGTATGGTGTGGAATAGTGATATAAGTTGGTAGATAATGATTTCTTTCATTGATTGTGTAACAATTTATGGATTTTTTCATATGTTAACCCATGTTTGACCCATTTCAAAAGATTGATGTATACCTCACCATTTATCCTAAGGATTTTGTTTGAATATTATGGAGAAGGATGATGAGTTATCCTAGGTTATTTGTGGGAAAGTGGACTAAACCCTTTCGTAAATTTGATTTTTGACTAGCAGGTTGAGAGACTGATAGATTTTCTCTTATATTTCCATAAGAGTGTCAAATATGTAGTAAATTCTCATAGTATAGAATTTTAATTAGTGGGGTAATGTTTATCTTCATTATTTTGAAGCCATAACTGTTGGTGGGATCATATTATTTTAGTATAAGAGTTATGGTAGATTCTTATAACACATGAATTTGTGACCAATCATTGGAGGATGTGAATGAGTAGCTAGCTTAAAAGGGGTAAGTTCATACATGGATTAATATGTGGGTGTGTGTATACATGTGTGTGTATCACATTTGATCAAAATTTGTAACCCGACACTCTTCCATTTTCAGATTTAGGTATACAGTTGTGATGTTGACTTAGTGGTCTAGTTTGATGAGTAATTCTCATGAAATGAACCTAAAGGTATTATTGATGGCGGGGAGAACATCCACCGCATTCTCAAATATATAGTGGATTTTCCTTAGTGCTCATGGTGGAAACTGATATATACAATTGGAATAAGGATATCTCTAGTGAAACACAACCCTCTATAAGCTATGTTCTATAGATATTTTTGGGTGTTTCCATCACAAGGAAATTTTGATATTCAGTGTAGGAATAGTTTTTCTTAGGAGGTTGTGGATTTGGATCACATAGATATATTTTATCCTAGGTTATAGAGCTAAAAATAATGTTCTTCTAAATGGTTATGATCATTCTCTTTTGATTATGGTGGATTGGGCCACCCAATTTCTATTAGTGTGATGTTGCGTTATTGAGTGTGTGTTTTTTCACATGTGGCTCTATTCGACAGCTTTCATAAAAGATATGAGAAAACACACCCATTCTATCTTTCAAAATGGGTGTGTGCCTATTGGATTTAATTTTATGGATGGATTGATTCTTGTTAATTTGTTTATACGATTTTTAGCTATGGTTCATGTTAATAATATGCCACAAGCCAGTGTTAGTGGTTCCATGTTACTCTTTGGTAAGATATGGTAGTTAAATGTTATAGGTTTAAAGGATCATATAGCTTAGAAATTCATCGATTATTAGTGTGTGACCCTCATGAAGAAATTTCTTTTGGCCAGGATATGTTTCTATCATATGAAAACTGTTGATAATTCTTCTTAAAATTTGGGAGTGAGGCTCTCCTATCAGTTGTAACCATTTAAATGGACCCTTTTATTGTATGGTTGTTGATATTTTTGGTATTTTTTCATAACAAATAGAGAAACAACATCGAATTAGATAGGTTTTGGGTGTTTTCCTGGGAATTAATTTCTTAAAGGGGATTCATGTTTCCACTAAATTATTTCATTGAGATTGATGGAACCAGTATCTTTGTGAAAGAAATAAGATGTTTCCTTCCATGGAAGTTTTGGGCCAAGTTCCCTTATATCTCAGACATTTACTAGTTAATTATGATTGGGAAGTGGTGGAATATTTCCATATTGATATATTTTATGATATACCAATTAGTATATCTTTGTTTGTTTTCCATTTTGAGGTTGAGTTTGGAATGCATGTTTTACCTTAGGAATGATGTCAATTTTTTTTCCATTGGGTTCCAAAATAGTTCATAATCATGTGAAAGTTTAAGGAATATTAAATAAATAAATAATTAAATTGATTAATAAATATTTTAACATATCGACCCTCTATTTAAAACATTAATAAAAAAATTATAGGGTTATCTACACAACCCAAATATATTTAGTTTGGGAAAACTATTATAGAATCCATGTTCTAGGATCAAATATAATTTGAAGCATTTATGGAAGCTTCCATAGAAAAACCAATTTTGTATATGTATATTCATTCATAACCCATAATTGATATGATTTGGAGGTAATAATTTTTTTATTGATTATTTTTTTCTATGTTTTGAGATTTATAAGAATAATTTTATATCTTGTATTTGTTTCACTTTTCTCATGGATCTGTCAACATTTGGATGTCTATTTTCCTTTTAATAATTCACTTGATTTATTTTTTATCTAATTCATTGATTCCATGACTATGATTACTAGTTGGGATTTCAATTTGAATAAATGATATTATCATTATTTTTTTGTTTTCTCTTGTTGACCTATATTTATGCTAGATATTTGATGTTATTGGTTTGATTTGTTATGAAATTGAATCCCTAAATCTTGTGAAATTATTCGATTTCAACAACATAGGATTTAGAAGGAATAGAAATTCTCAAATGGTGGTAGAGAGTGAATGTAACTAGGTGTTTGTTATTCCTAATCATTGATGTATAGTGATATGAACTTATGTGGGGGTCAAAGGATTTCATTTTTCCACTAATGGAATTTTAATATATATATATTATTTTTTCCAATTTTTATACTCCAAGGAATCATTTATAGAGACTATACCAACGTTTACATAAACTATTGGTTGTATAAGTGTGGAGATATCCCAATAAAAATGATTTCCTACAATCCATTTTTATAGGTCACGTAGATTTCTATTTATCCAATGAATTTATTTTATGGTTGGTATGCATGTTATACAAATTATTTGTTAAACCATTGGTATATACTTCCATCACTAAGGAAGCTAGAGGTACCACCCATCTTGTCCTAGAATCAACACACACTACAAACAATGGCACCAGCATTCCAAAAAATTGCCCACCAATATAAGAAAATATAAAAAAATAATTCATTAAACCAATTACCATACACATTTAAAACATCACATGTATTGTTTATTTTAAATTTGATCAGTTGATAACTGCAATAAAAACATATTACACGTATGAAATGAAATTATGTTATAAAAAATTATCTGTCATAAATATTAGTAAGAAATGTAGTGGATCAATATCTCTCCCATAAACACAATTATTATCAATGTCACACTAATGTATTCTTCACCATCATCATCACCATAACTGTGATCATCAACGTCATCATCAATATCCTCATAAGTATCACCATCTCCATCACCAAAACCACCATCATAATTTGTATCATCATTTCCATCACCATGAAAATTAGCATCCCAGCCACCACTAGGAATATTAACACCATCACCCGGTGCATTGTATAATGAAAACATCATCAATATGCATGTATCAAAACACACAATTGTATTATATGTAAGTGATGGATATAATACTACCATAATATTCACAAATTTATTAATGAAATTTGAAAATTCATTAACGTTAATTCGTGTATTTTATTTATTTTTTGCCTCTGTATGACCCCTTTCTACCTCTATATAAGAAAATTCCTACTCGATCATTCCCAAACATTTAGATATTCCAGATGTGGAATAATATCTAGTGTATATAATACCCTTCCTTAATAAAAACTATACACTCCAATTATTATCATATCCTAATATCTAGTGCAAATAAACTATTTTGTTCGAAATAGATATTAAAATTTTAAAAAAATAAAATTAAAACATACAATATTTTGTTATGTTTGTTCGTTTGCAACACATTCATATTTATTATTTTGGATAAAAAATTATCAAGTTACTTGACCTTTAATGTTTAATACATTTCGATGTAATGAAATTGAATGTATAAAATCAGAAATCAATAATACAATATTTTTGAAAAATAAATGTCATTGTAACCAATATTTAACTAAGAATAAGCAATACCAATTGAACTATATTTCATTGAAAAGTATTGTATGATCCCCAACTATGTGAAACATGATTAAATATAATCAAAATGAAAAAATTTGGATTTTTTTGGAGAATTTATATTCAAAGTGGGGGTTTTTTTATTGTATTAGCTGCACTTCATTTTTTATTGGTCTGAATAATTTTTTAATAATTTGGTTTGAGTAATAAGTTTTAATGTAAATTCGACACTTATACATAAAATTTATCTTTTTTTGTTAAATTTGATTATAAATCATAGTTTTAATCTTAAATAAGGTGGTATTAGTTTAGTTTGTTTCATTTATACTGTATTAAGTTAAATTTGGTTCAATTTTGGTTTAATCACTATAGTTTCCTTCTAATTTGTTTAGTTTATTTTTTAGTATGGTTTATGTTGAATAAAGTTAGATCGTTTCATGTCAATTTTGTTCAGGTTAGGTAAATTTAATTTATTTCACATTAGATTGGGATTTTAGGTTTTGGATAGGTCTATTCATGCCAATTTTATCCTATTTGGTTCAATTGACGTTGATTTTGTTTTTTAAGTTAAATTCTATATAATTTACATCAATTTAGTTTAGATCCATTTACTATATTCATTTCAGTTGGTTAAAGATCAATTGGGTTTAGTTTGGTATAATTCTTATTACTGAGGTTTCAATTATTAAAATTTCATATAGTATGATGTACTTTTTTTATCTATTTTAATTGTGTAAGGTTATTTAGAGTGGGGTTTGGTTTAGTTTAGATATGTATATTCTATTTCAATTTGACTTGTTTTGGGTCAAACTGGGCATGTTCATTAAAATTCATTTTGTTTGTATTCAGTTTTGTTTATTTTATTTTATTTCATGTTGTGGTGATACAATTTTAATTTTTTTGTTCCATTTTGGTTTCATGTTGTCTCATATTATTTATATTTGTATTATTCAGTTAATTATATATCAACTCATATTAAATCATGCTAGGATAGTAAAATTTTATTTTATTTATTAAGGTCTATTTTTGTGTTGATTAATTTATTTAATTATTGTTTGATTCATCTTTTTTTCTTCAATTCATATCAATTATTTTTTTTGGTTTGATTCATTTTTGTTTGATGTAGTTTGGGATATGTAGAGTTTGGACAAGTAGGTATCATTCCATTAAATTATGTCTTGTTAAATAAGGTCTTTTCAGTTCAATTCAGTTCGATTGAGTTCATTTCAATTCAATAAATTCAAATCGATTTGGTTTATATTTTTTTCTTCACATCAAAATAAATTGGTTTCAGTTGTTATAGTTTAGGACAAGCCAAGTCAAATTTTAATAGGTGTAATATATTCTATGTGGTTAAGTTTGATTTAGTTTTATTTGATCCTTTTTTTTGTAATTTCAATTCATTCTATTTAATAAGGTTCACTCATGCCGATTATTTTTATTTAGTTTCATTTAGTTTAATTTCATATATATCAATTGGATTTAATTTTCATTTAGTCGACTGTGTTGGGGTCTAGTATGGACTTCAAATTTATACCCTTTTGTTCTATTGGGTTTTGGTAGATTCTATTGGGTTTGTTTTAATTCCAATTTACTCAATTAAATTTACTTCCATTTAGAAATTTTTTATTTTATTTGATTACAATCAGGTGATTCCATTTTTTTATTTAATTTCATTAATTTTAGTTTCATATGTTTATATTCGGTTCTATTTAGTTTAATTGATTTATGTTCAAGTGCAGTGGGTTAGTGTTAATAATGTTTGTTTTTGTTCAGTTTGGTTTATATCATATTAATTTAGATGAAATTGAGTTAGGTGGAATATCGTTAGTTTGGTTTTGGTCAATCTTGTCAATTTAGTTCAATTTAGATCTATTGGTTTTGTTTTATTTCATAAAAATAATAAAATCCCTTGACAAGGGTAAAAACTCACCAAGTAGTACATCAATCTGTACAGAATTAATTTAGGTTGAGTTCATATTTACAAATTGTGATTTTATATTCTAAAGGAATGAGTTTAAGATATTAGAAAATGTTGAGATGAATTTTCAATTCTCCCTTTGATTCTAGGACATCAGAAACCATGTTTTTATCACACTATGTATGATGACCAATAGTATTGGAATCTAACAAGATTCTGTCGTTCTTAATGGTGTATATCCAATTCAAATTTTTTTTTTAGTTTAATTTTAGTAATGTTGGGTTCATTTAATTATTTTTCCAATTATAGTTCAATTAAATATGACATATAAATGTGATAATTTATAAATATACCATGTGTAACACCCAACCCATTTATTACGTTACGATCATTTGTTTTCTATTAATACATAATTAAATGAAAATTTATAGGATAAATACATGTTTTCTCTCATATTCTAGAATTAGAGGCTACTGAAATATTTGGAGATACTTCATAGCATCCTTTTCCTAATTTATTGTTAGAGGACTCCAAAAAATTATTTAATAAAAAATCTAAAATGGAAATCATATTAATTTTCAATCAAATCCCAAAAATTTAATTAATATATTAATCTCATCAATCTTCCATTGATAAAGAGTTTCTGGATATTGTGTCTCTGGACACTCATTCAGGACAGCTAGAGCCTAAAAATTTGTTCCAAATCTATAAACTTATACATTATATAACTCATGATTATAATTATCTCTATATATTAATTCACTTTTTCGTATTGTCCTAGCAACCTCACCATCAGTAAAATTACAAAAAAGTGGGTACCAAAATATTAATTAATATAAATACAATAATAAAATTATATTAAATATAGTTAATTTTCTTACCCATGTTTGATCCCTAATAAATATAATTTATTTAATTTTCATGGTGTCTCTAGGAGACTGGATAGACGGAAATGATTTCATAGTATTTTTCAAGCATTAATGTAAAACATCTTCATTATCTCCATGATTTTCCAATAAATTGTTTATCCTCATTGTACTCAACCATCATATTCGTGTTTTAGTTTGAAAACCCATGAATACATATTCACCCATGTCTCTTTATAGTGAAAGATCCATTTATGAATGAATAGAATAAAATTATTAAATTAATGCATTATATGATGAAAATAAATTATGTTCACAAAATTTAATGGGGTTTTACACATATAATTGATCCATGTTAATCAATGGGTCTTTTTGGATCCCTAGTTTATTAAGGAAGTATGACCTATGATGTACCATTTGGTTCTAATGTCAACTCATGATGAACGGTAAGCTCTGGCGGTTTAGAAGGTGTTGGATAAAAAGCTAAAGGACCATGAACATAAAATCCTATATATAAATAAGTAGTAGTAAATGGATTTTCCAAATAAGTATATTGAAAAGGATAATATGGATGAAGATTTGGATCCATCATTAGATAAGGAAAATGTATATTAGGAAGATGAGATGTAAATGGTGGTGTAAGGTCCCATGTTCTTTCAGACTAGATTTTTGAGAAGAAATTTGAGTTTTCGATATCAGAAGCTTGTATGGGGTAAAATAGTAATTTTACCATCGTAGTTGATCATTGAATATTTTTCTGACCATTCAGTAGGTTCCCAAATAGGTTTTTTACCCTAGTATAATAGTTTGGTATAATTCCAAGAAATTTGAATTTCATCTAAGTATTTAATGTTAAATGTTTAATTAAATAAATATCAAATTACTCCAAAAGGGCCAGTTGGTCTTATATTTTGTATGGAGTGTTAGAATGAGATTCTATCATAGTTGTTTAGTCTAGAATGGGGAGTTTTTTTAGTCACGGAATAAACTCAGGTCGGGCGTTGGGGCCGATCAGGGCCCCCTGTTTCTTTTCTTTTCTTTTCTTTTCAATTTCCTTTCTTTTTTCTTCTTTTTCATTATTTTAATTTTCTTTTATTCCATTCTATTTAGAACTCTCACACACTCTACATAAGGCTCTGCTACATTACATGACCGAGAGAGGAAAATGGTGAGGGAGAGATAGAAGGGTAGAGAGAAGAATATAGGTATGGTTGCAGAGTCTAGGATGCGCTGAATCATCGTGCGATAACTGTGGACAGTGGAAATGGGAAAAACCATGGAATATTCCACCCAAAGGTAGTACATTCGTAGATTTTTGCTATAAAAACCCATATATTAATTTTTTTTTAAGTTTTAATTTACTTATTTGATTTCTTATATCCCATTGTGTCCCGATCTACTAGATTTGGGGTGAAACCAGTGCTTTGGTGAAATTTGAGGGTTTCTCATTTAGGGAAACTGATCTATAGAGAATGTGGTTCAGAGAGACTCATTGTATGTAATTCCTTTATTTGAAAGATTAATTTCTATATGTAGACGTCATATATGGGGTATAGATTATATGTAATGTTACACAGACTTGCACCCCAGTACCCAACCAAGCTACCCATGTGATGGTCATATGGTCGTTTATAGTACACGACTGTACCCCTTATAAGTTGAACACTGTGTAGAAGTACACATTTAAGAATTATACATCTCCAATTGAGGTGAGGGACATGGGAAGGTACCTCATGGAGGGTACACATCGTGTACAATCTATTACACAATGTCCTTGGTCTATTACATGCCAAGTACATGTAGAAGTACATGCCCATGTGGGTCCTTGAGGGTTAACTCTATATATGGTCATTACATGTCGGGTACTCTTCTTTTGGTACCCTTTGAGTTTATTTTCTTATTTTATTCCATTGAGTCATATTTTAACATATTATGAGTCTATTATGAGTATCTTTTCAGGTAGATCATTATAGTAAAACACTTATGGTGTATTGAGGACTCCGAGTTGGCATATCAAATTTTTACTAAGAGGAGAGGTTCTTCATATGGTAATCTTATCCATCATTAAGAGTGATAATTTATTTGAGATGAGCCATGAGCTGTCTCTCATGACCATTACCTTAATAGATTTTCCCTTGAGGATTTATCCCTTGTGAGATATTCCCTTCTATACTAAGAGGTTGGGAGAGAAATTATTTCTAAGGGCCCCTTGTAGGATTCCACTGCTTACATTTATACCTAAAGTATCCCTTATAGGATGAATCTATATTTTTCATGTTACCAAGGATCTCCAATGGGATGAAATTTCTTACATGATGACCTACAGAATCCAACGTAGGACCCCCCATACCAGTATGTTGTTATGAGGATCCCATGTATGATACCTATACATTCCTTCCATGTTGTGAGGGTCCCATGTGGGATGCCCCTTCCTATATATTATTCTGAGGATCCCTTGTAGGATGAATCTATCAAATTTTCATTCAAGAATTAATGTTGGATTTATCCATTTTCTTTCTTATCTAAGGATCCCATGTAGGATTACTTCACTTATATTTAGACCTCGATGATTCCAAGTATAATTACTCTACAATGTTTGACATGAGGGACCCAGTGGGTTCCGATTGTTTGACCAGCCCAGATTAATACCTCATGTTCGGGTATAGATGGAAGAGGGAGTCACCTTAAAAATCGTTCCAAACTTGTAATCTCAAGGGGCTATGATTTTTGTGTCATGTTTAGTCATTCAACCACCCTCTCTCTTTTGTTTATATCTTTTACCTACATATTGAAGATACAGAAATGGTTACCATAGGTTCATCCTAGTTGGTGTTTTTTAAGCGTGACGTGAGGCATCTATGTTTCCCTTTGGGATGCTTGGATATTCTTTCCTAAGATCTGGCTTAAGATCCATGTTAATTTTTTATATTCACTTGCATTTCCATAGGTACTACCTGGGACCGGTCTATTGAGCTTTAATGTATTTTGATTACTATATTATTGGGATATTAAAATTTTATTAATGGTATTTGGTTATTGAGACTATAAATATGATATACAGAAATGGATTACCTAGTAAAGATACTCATGGATGACTATGCTCTCCTGAGGGACAAGAATGATTTTTCTCTCTTCAAGTTGTTATATGATGAGTATGATTTTGCTCTCATTGGATCATGGGTTAACTGAGTATTATTACACTCTCTACAAGCTAGGGTTGTTGGTGGATTATTATGATCTCCTTTAATTATGGTATATAAAGGATGATTATACTCTCCTTGACCTATGGCTTTTGGAAGATGGATTTTCTCTCCCCAATTTTTCATTTGATGATATCTCTAGTTGTTTTCTCAAGGATTTAGATTATGATCCATTTTATTATTAGGATGGCTTAGCGTGGTATCTCACACCCATGATCGAAATTCTAATTTGGATGTTGAGGGGTGGGCCTGGCATCTCAATAGTGGGATCTCATAGAGGTATCCTAAGGGTTATATCCTTAGGGGACATCTAAGTCATAATGTCATAACCTCCTACAAACTGGTACCTATGGATCAATCATTTGACTGGATTTTCATGGCTTGAGTAGTACGAAATATATATAAGTGGCCATTTATAGGTTTTCTAAATGTACATCCCTCGAATCCATTGTTACAGTGATTGGAGGTCAGTACATCTAAGTCTAGGGTTAGGACGAGTATCCCCCAGTGGTGGTGTTGCTAATTCGAAGACATTTTCAACCAATAACTGAAGGAAGTATATATTTATTGGGATTACAGGACTTGAGAACAAATTAAATACACACTACTCGAATGGAAGGACATCCATCTCAATTCCCTTGCATAGGGTTTCCATGCGATTGGGATTATGGACTCATGGATTGGTTGATAATTGGTTTCATGTTTTTTGATTCACTAACTCATGAATATTCATATTTATGTATGTTTTTAAAGGTATGGGACTACAAATGTATACGTATAAAGATATTGACATCCATGGTTGCACTAGCTAGTTGGCTAGGATCATGGACCCGGGGTTGGACTTTGGTTTCACATTTATTGGTATTATATGTCTTTTCAAGTGTGTATCATCTAGGGTGAGTAGTTTTCTTTTTCATACACTTATAGAAGCATACTTTATAAGATCATCTTTAGTGTGGGCTATTAAGATTTTTTCTCACCCCTACATGTGCACCTCTGTGTATGTTTATACTTTATGTCTGTATTTAGGTTGAGTACTAATTTGTGGTGGATATGGATAAGTCCCAAGGTTTCATGTTCAAGAGGATTTGCTCGTGTGGGTTCTTCTGATTAGACGGGTGCAGTTCAACAGTGTCGGGAGACAGGTTGTGTGGTTTATATTAGAGTTAGTATTACAGCCCTATACATTTATTATAGTGTCTTTTATATTCTTATATTTTGCATGGTCAGCCCAATGTGTGACCATTGTTGTATGTGTAACAGAGTTGTTTTGTATTTTGTAGCATTTCTCATTTATTATTTAATCATGTTATATTTGAGATTGTTTACTACTTAAACAATATAATTATTTTGTTTTGTGTATTATACTTATATATTTATTTTGTTTTCCAAATCTTATTTGAGGAAATAGTCCCCCCGCTATTACACCCTAGACCCTTACTGCTAGTCAACAACCTTTGGAATATAGGAAGCCCACTTGAGGATTTATAACCAACCGACTTGGGGAACCATTTAAGCGGAATCAGGACCAGGTCATTAAATAGTGGTATAAAAGTTTTTCTTTTTCTACACATTACACTTTGTAATATGGTAGAAATTATTATTAGGAATGTGTCTGAACCAGTTAAGGACATCAGACCGGTGCATTTGGAACACTTGTTCTGAAAGGAATTGCTAGTTTTTGGGGTTATGGGTTTGTTTTTTGAATCTATGATGTTGAAGTTTTATATGATTTTACCTTTAGTAACTCACATTTTGTGTGGATGTTATTGTTTATTATGGATCTATGGATCTTTTCCAATTGGCAAGATACTATGGATGGGTTTTGAATATTGTCCATAAAATCCAAGTCGTTTCTCATGCTTCATAATTGGCACATATTTTTCACATCATATAGGAATTATAGTGTGTTATTTTCTAATGAATAAGGCATATTTGATTGGTCCTACCTACTTGTGTACATATTTCCTTCTGATGGAAAGTTACATGGATCTACGTTTAGGTGTTTCTATTGTGGCTGGTGAATCTATCCTCAAGTATAGGAGGTGCAGTGACCCTTATAGGTCGATATGGCCCATGATTCCTTTATTTTGTACCCCTTGTGGGGTGTTTTTTCTCAGGTCATGCGTATCTAGTAATATCACTAATTATGATGTTGATGGATACTAAGACCATTCTTATAAACTAAACCTCTATGGGGATTTTCTTATATGGATTTCTGATGATTTTTAGTTGAATCTCTCTTCAACAACGGTATCATGGCCTCTAGGGATAAGTTTATTATAATGATTCTTGGTGATTATTGGGCCCTTGTAAGTTATATTTCCAGTTTTGACCCCAGTAGCTCATTTTGATATTTACAATCATTTGTGAGGTTTTATATTTTGGGCTAGGTTGTTAGACCTCATGACCAAGTTAATGTTATGAGTCCCAGAGACCTCTAGTTTCACTCAGACCCAAATAGGTTGACACACATTTCTTTATGGAAACATGTGTGATATGTTGGACCAAATTTTTAAATGCATCTCTCGGTTTTGAGCTATGTTTTATGCTCATTTTGAGATCATGGAAGGGTAGGTGATTCTGTTTTTTTTTGTAATAGGAATATCGATGCCTTCAAATTTTTATAAGAATAATGGGTTCTTTGGTATCAATACTAGCATCGACAGAAATGAAAATTCAGTTTCTTGGCCTAGAAAATAATTGTTTCCTCTCTTGTTAATGTATTCACAGTGTAGGTAGACACTCGTGACCGAAACAATGCTAAGATGGGTGGTCGTGGATTAAATTCTGACATAGGTGAGGTGATCAATTTTGGAGAGGACTTCCAAGGGAAATTCAAGATTAATTAAACTAATTTTATTTTTAGCATGGTTAGCTTAGCCTTGTGATGGACGACTCACTAGATTACAATTCAGGTGATAATTTTATAAACTAGTTGTTCATAGTGACATTATATTGTAAGTTGGTGAGTGGTCGTTCGAAAGCTGAGGACCAATTTATTCAATGTATTACATTGAATGGTTTTCTAAGGGTTGTGGTTAAATGAATAATGTGCCTCCATGTTAGAGGATTCATAAAGAATGAATGGGGTACCGTAAGATGTTTCACTCGTGGGTAAATCTCTGTCATGTATTGACAGGATGCTGAGTGTGGGTATAGAGAGATGTTCACTCCTTATAGTGGAATATTTGTGTACTCTTGGTTAAATAAGATCATGCTCTATTCAAATTAATCTTGATTATTCTAATAGATAATCATAGCTACACTAAGATTCTTTTCCTTTAAATGTATTTCTAGGGATAATGAGGAAACATGTTGTGGTTGTACTCAATTTGTGGTATAAGGTAAGTCATATGGTTGGGAGTGCGCTATTGGAAGGTTGAGGGTGGTGACTCCCATTTCCATTTAATATCTGGTTATTTATGAGCCATTAATCTTAGAGTATGCTTTTTAGATGACGATAAGTGTTTACCTAAGGTGGGGAGTACCGAATCTGTTGTAGTTAAATATCTTCAATGTAGGAGGTAGCTGTTGGAAATATAAGATTGGTATTTGGAAGGTAAATATTAATTTATTATGAATATTCATGGGTATAGAGGATTTTTTGTAGTCTTACCACTATGGATTGTCAGGGATTATAAATTTTATGGTGGGGATATTGTATGGTCATGTGTATTACAGGACTAAATTTTTTAGCAAAAAATTGTATTTTTTATATATAATGCTTGTAAGGTGAAAAATAGAATTTTTCTCCTTGTAGAAGATCTTCAATTATTTATTTAACCACTATGTTGGCCCCTTAATAGAGTGTATACCATCGAACATGAGTTTGGTGGAATTCAAAGATGCTCAAATTTTAGCAGAATAACTAATATATAATATCTAATTAAATAAATATAAAGTTATTAATGTAGGATTGCTCGGTCATATATTTTAAACTAAGTGTTAGATTGAGATTATGTCTCCACTATTGAGTCCATAATGGGGTGTTCATCCTAGGCAAGGTATAAACACAAGTTGATCATAGGGGCTAGGTGGTCCCTCCTTTTTCTTTTCTTTTTTTCTTTTCTTTTTCTTCCTTTTCATTCTTTTCATTTTATATTCTACCTTTGCATTCTGGAATCTCACAAACTCCCATTTTGGATCTCTATATTCACATGATCTAGACAATAAAAGGGAGAGATAAGAGATATATGGAGAGGGAGACAGATAATGGTACCATAATGGAGCTCGGGACATGCCGGATCGTTGTGTGAAAACTATAGACCACAAAAACAGGAAAAGCTTCGACGGATTACACCCAATGGTAGTCCGTTTTTAGATTTTTTTCATAAATATAATTAAATTAATAATTTTTATGTTTTAATCCCCGGATATTTTTTCTTATGTCTCTTTGTGGGATGATCAATTTTTTAGGGTGAAAATGAGGATTTCAGGGTGATTTGAAGGAATTATGTTAAGGTAAACCCATCTGGAGATTTTTTTTATGGATACATGTCGTGTGTTCATCATATTTGAGGAAGATGAAATTTTTATACACACATCATGTATGTGATGTACATTCCATATAATGGTAATCAACCATGTAGCTGAGTACCCATCCAATAGAAATACATGTCCACATAAAGTGGGGAACATGGGAAGGTACCCCATGTAGGTTACAAACATTATACACATATCACACGTTGTGTACTTGGGATTTCACACACCAAAGATAGGCGGACATACACACACATGTGAGGCCCTGAGGTTTTATGTTATGTATTGTATTTACATTTTGTGTACTCCTCTTTTGGTACCCTTTGAGTTTTTTTCCTTTTTTATGCCCCATGGTCATATTTGGACATTGGTTGAGTCCATTATGAGTATCAGTTTACATTAATCATGATAGTGAAACCCTTGTGGTGTTTTGAGGACTCCTATGTGTAATTTTTTGATTTTTATAAGTGGATAGGATTTTCCTATGGTAATATTATCCAACATATCCAAAAAGTAAGACTTTATCAGTGATGATCCATGAGCTATCTCCCATAACTGTTGCATTTGTATCTTTTCCCTTAAGGATGGAATCCTTATGAGATGTCCCATTATGGCCAAATAGGTTGTGTGACCAATTATTTTTGGGGATCCATTGTATAATTAATCTACAAATTTTTCAACCCAGACGATCTTATGTAGGATGCCTCTAGCTTCTTAAGTGTTTCCATGGACCCCCTATAGGGTTTCTTTACTTACATGATGACCTAAGTAATATCAGGTTGGATCCCTCATACCTATATATCATTTTGATCATCCCGTGTTGTATTCATCTACCTTTGTACCATATTGTGAGGTTCCCATGTCGATTGTCCCTTCCTATGTAATGTTCTGAAGATCAATTACAGGATTCCACAATCGACTTTTAATTCAACAATCCCTAGAAGGATTCCCCATTTTACCTTTTTTGCTATGGATCCCATGTATTATTCCATTTATTATGTTTGACCCTAAATTATCCTATATAAGATGCCTCTTTAGTTTTTTACTTGAGATACCCTGTGGGGTTTCATTATTTGACCGACCCTGAGTGAGTGTGTTGGGTTTGGGTTGAGATGGTATCAGGTGTCACCTAAGAACATGTATTAAACATGTAATCCCATGGGGCTATGACAATAGTGTCGGTTTAGGAGTTCTCCCACCATTACTCTTTTTTTATATCTTTCACATTTTAATTATTGATACAATGATAATTATAGAGTTGATTCATGGTTGGTCACTATTGAGGCTGATGCGAGGTGTCTTTATTTCCCATTGGGATTCCTTGACATTCTATCCTTGGATTCATCTTCTAATCCATGTTATTTATTTATATTCACTTCTATACCCCGAGGTACAACCTAGGACTTGGATGTTGAGCTTGTATGAATTCTTATTGTTATATTATTGGTATGTCCAAATGTTCTCCCTAGTATCTGACTATTGTGCCTATGACTTTGATATATGGGCTCGATGTCCCTAGTAATGATACTCATGGATGATTATGCTCTCTCATGTGATAAGGATGATTACTCTCTCCCTATGTTTCTATTTGACGAGGATGATTACAATCTCCATGGATTTCGGGTTAAATGTGGATGATTACACTCTCCTTGACATGGGGTTTTAGTTGGATGATTATGCTCTCCTTGACTTTTGTTCTATAGATTATGATAATGCTCTCATCGGACTGTGGATTTTGTTGGATGACTTCGCTCTTCTCGATTATTCATATGATGAGATCTATGGATTTTCTATCTAGTATTAGGCTTAGTATCCGTTTTTGTATCAAGTTTTTTGAGCATATAATATCACACCTATGACTGACATTCTAATTTGGATGTTGAGGGGTGTGAATGGAATCTCATCCATATTCTTTCCTATAGATTGCATAAGGTCCAGACCATTAGGGTTCATCTAAATGAGAATGTCCTGACAACCTACTGACCAGGACCTGGGGATCAGATATTGCATTAGTTTTTCTTGTCTTAAGTAGTATGGAGTCTTTCTAAATGACCATTTACAATACTTCAAGATTTAGTTCCTTGGAATCCATTTTTATAGTGATTGGAGGTGAGTATGGGTGAACCCGGGGTTTGGACGTGTATCCCCCAATGGTAACATATCTTTCTCAGAGACATTTTCTTGTGCTAGTCATAGCAGTTATATGTTAATTGGGATTATGAACATATATTTTGACATAATTATACAGATATTGGCTGGTGAAAAATCCATCTCAATTTCCTTGCACATGATGTTAAGGTGATAAGGATTATAGAACCAAGGATTGACTACGATTTGGTATCATGTTATTTGATTCACTTATGAATATTCATATTTATGTATATATATATGTATGGTAATATATATGTATATGTATATAGATATGAATATCAGTGGTTCATCTTTCCCAGTTGGTTGGGATTATAGACAAATGGATCAACTGTGGTTTCATGTTTATTGGTTTTATTTATCTTTCCATTTAGGTCTCATCTAGGATGGGTGGTTTGATTTTTCCTATAGTTATAGCATCATAATTTGTTGGTTCTCTATTAGGGTGGCCTACTGAGATTATTTCTCACCTTTTCACGTGAACCTAATTGTACTTATAGACTTTATGTCTAATTTTCAAGTTGAGCATAGTTTCATGGTGGATATGGTTGAGGCCCAGAGATTCATATTCTAGCATATCTACTTGTATAGATTCTTATGATAGGGAATCTATAGTTTTACAGTGTTTTGAGAATAGGTATGGGGTCTATCTCGAGGATCATAATAAATCCATGTACTTTTATTTAAGTTTATTTGGTATTCTTATATTATGTATGGTCATACAAGTAGGTGGATAGTGTTGCTTTTATGACATATCTATTAATAACATTTTATATGTTTTCATTTATTATTACATCATGTTCTATTTAATTTTATTTTCAACATCCTCCCTCAATTTCTATAACATTATGTTTGATACTTAGTTATATATATTGTTTTCATACTCTTATACAAGGTAACTGACTCCCCACTATGACACACTAGTCCCTTGATAAAATTCAGCAGCCTCTGGTGTACTAGGTGGTGCTCTTGAAACATCAAAACCAAACTGTTCATAGCACCATTTATGTGGAATTCAGGTCGGGGTGTTGTAGGTGGCGGTATTATAGGAAACCTAAATATCCATATTCCCTCAAAAAAGACTATGGGATAATAAATTATACTATATGGTATAATCGATGAAGGGTGTGCGTGTAATCAGGTATAAACGGTGTTGTGTGTAGCTCTTGTACTACCCTTTCCCCCAACTCGAATCACAAGATTGCGCACTTCTACCACTAAGTTGTTTTGAGAATAATTGTCTCATGGATGAGGGTTCTTGATTAAAATTTAAAAATATATTAATGGAATGAAATAATATGTTATTGATATACATATTTGAAATATTATGCTCACAATAGGCACCATAGGCAGAATTCCCATCACTCAGATGTAGTGATTATTATCAAATATTATCTTGTTTCATATCACTTCAATTATTTTCATTTCCCACATTAGAAAATTATTATTATTATTATTATTTTAAATTACTATCAAATTTTTAATAAAAAAAACTTAAATAAGTGTAACACTCCTAGTATTTATGAATTGTTTTTCAACAAAAATTAAAATTCATTGATGTATTCCTTTGCATGCTACACTATATTAAGCTTGTGCTACATGCAACAATGAGTATAGCTTTTAGTATATGCAAAACTTAGTTTTGATTATGTTAAATATGATACAATGTTTAGATTGTGTTACATGAAACACTATGTTTATATCATGTTATACAAAATATTGAGTCCCTTGGATAGTGTGTTTTATATTCGAGACATAGATTTATTGAACTACAATATACTATCAATATTATTATTATTAACATATTATTATAGTTATCACAAGAAATTTGAATGGAAGGTATGAAAATGATTAAATAAATTATGAAAATATTATCTTTACATGACTATAAAATTAATTTTTTGGTGACTAATTAGTTATAAATGAAACTAAGAACTCATTAAAAATAAACAAATTCATTTTATGAATAATATATTTTCTATGTAAAAACACATTTTATCTCAATAAATTAAACAAATAAATTTTAATGAAAAATTTTAATGAAAAATAAATATTATATATTCTTTAAATTATTTAACATTCATATTATGTGTCTTCTAGATAATTTATAAAAATAAATCAACTTCTATGTATAAAAATAGGTATTTTTCTTAAAGGTAGTTTTACAGCCATTTAATGGTGCACTTATTTCAAAGAATATTTTGGACCCTTTTGTAAATTATATTTTAAAAAATTAACTTCAACTATTATATAATAATGTGAAAATTTTATTTGGTTTATTTGTTGGTATTTTCTGAGATGTTTAATTTTTTGATAAATAGTGAAAAATACTAAATTTTAATTGAAAACTGACTTTTCTTATAATTTATTTATATAGATAAGTTTCCTTTTAAATTTTTTAAAAAGAATAATTCGTTAACTAATAAATTAATAAATCCAATTTATGATTTTAATCAATTTCACATTTAAATTTTACCAAAAACATTTCATCATTTTAAACATTTTCACTTAAAGACACTTTTTTCATTCTCTCTATAGGATTAAATTTAAATTAATTTGTACCACTTATATGATTGTAATTTTGAACAATGGATTACATGTTTGGATTAAGAATTATTTATAATTCATAAAAAATACATTAAATTTTTGACCAAATTTATTATTGGAAACAGTTAAAATTAATTATAGAGATTTAGAGAAGAACAAGTTTAATTAGGGGAAAACATTAAACATAATGGAAAAATGGCCTATAATATTTAGAAAAAACATTTTATTGATATATTTATACCATGTACTATATTTAATCTAAAATGATTCATTATTTTTGCCAAATTATGTATAAAAGACCTTCTAATAGTTTTTACATTTTGGTATTTACTATAATATCAATCCTCCTCCACTGTAAAACGACACTCAATATGCTCACTTATGCACACCTCTCAAGCCTTTTGGATAAAAAAACCATTCCTAATTTAACTAAAAACCCCCACTACCCCCCCCCCCCAATCATATAATCATTAAATGTTTTATAAAACCAAATAAGTAATTCTTTTGGTGCAAACAAAAAGGACATAACCGAAGAAAGGTTAACACTCATCAACGAAAGATTTTGTTTTATTTCTTCTGAAAACCCCATTAATGATTTTAATATCATTATTAAATAATAACCTAAATATCTAAAATATACTAATATTTTTTTATGTTAAGGGTAATACCTAAATCTTTACATACTTCCATCAAATTGGATACACAATCATTGTTCGTGTGTACGACAGACTACAGCCTCACTAATCGATGTTGTTCGTTCATCTATTATAACACTTCAAGTATGCTAATAAAGATGTATTTATAAATTTTATATGATATTTATTATATTTATAATGTTTTTATTCTTATTTAATTATTATATAACACATTCATTAATGATTTCAATTTTTTGGGAATATAATAATGTTGTTCATGTGTATGACTGACTACAGCCTCGCCAAGAGATGTGATCCATCCATGCTTTACATGAATATATTAAGGATGGGTTTAATATAAATATGTTTTATATATGAAATAATATTTATATTTTAATGATAATATATATATTTATTTTTATATATTTCTTTCATTTATTTCAATATGACAATAAAATTGAAACAACATTCATGTGTACATACAACATACCATCTCCATGAATGGTGTATTTTATTTCCAATATCAGTCATTCATATATTTTTATAAATTACTATAAACTAAATATATATCATAATTATATAATATCATAAATTCTTTAAATAAGGTAACTGATATTTAAGAAGGAGGACCAATAATAACTAGTCAAACTTATACGAAAAACAAAACAGTTATTACCCGAAATGTAACTTTAACATGGAATTTTTAATAAATTGGTAATAAATGGTAAAAATAAAATCATATATGGTATTATAAAAATATATTTGGTTCTTTAATAAATTTATAATAATATTATAATTAGAATACATTAGGATATAATTATTACAAAGGCTGTCATAACTTAATGTAAGGGGATTTCTAATCTCACATTTATTTCTGTGAGACTTATACCAGATTCACCACTCATTAATTTAATGTGGTTTATATAAATACTTATGGAATTTTATATCATGAATATCATTTATTTAATGATTTTTAGTGTTTCAATCGATTTAATTCTTTCAAGGAGCTGATGAATCAAATGTTACTCATGTGGTAAGGCATTTTCATCTCACTTTTATTTATCATGAGATAGAATACATGTTCACCACCTATTTCTTGTATGTGGTGTATATAATCACCATGGATTTATTTTATAATTATTTTAATAATAATGATCATGATTTAATTATCCATTTTAGGATATCTCTTTCATGTGGTTTTTGGTTAAAACATTACCAAAGAAGTAAGGGAATTTCATCTATATTTTCCTAATTTGAGAAAAATGTTGTATTGTTCTCCTATATTCTTTTAAGATGTGTTTATAACTAGACATTGAAATATTATATCATGAATATAATTTTTTCAAGATTTTTATGTTTCATGTAGTGTTATTTTTTCAGGGGGATTATGATTCAAAGTTAACAAAGTTGTAAGATTTTATTTATACAATCTCAACATTTATCAAGATTGTTTCTGATTATGCTTCCATTGATGAAATAATATGATCCATCAGTAAAGAATTATCATGAATTTTATTTTACTATAGTTATTTTTGATATCATTAATTAACGGTACCATCTTACCATAGTTTGGTAATTAAGATAATTAAGGGATTGTTTTTATAAAAATTTGATTTTATTTTTCTCTCCAGTCTGAAATCTATTTTATTCAAAAAATGTGTTTTCTATTTTAAAAAATGTTTTTAAATGATATTTTATGTTTTTTAAAAGAAATTAACTTGAATTTTTTTGTTTTAATAACTATTTAACAATTTTTCAAATTTTTCTATATAATTTTTCAATGTTATTTTCAATGAAAGTGGTTTTCAAAATTTCTAATGTTTTATAAAAGTTTTTTTTCAAAGAGGAAAGGGTACTTTCTTCAAGAATTGTTTTAAATGGTCTTTAAAAATTATTTTCTATCTAATATGAAATCCATTTATGTTACCTATTCTTTACTAGGGTTTTTATCCCAGGATTCCAATCACATTCTTTCTCTGAATGGGTTATAGTTTGATGGCATTATATTTTGGAAGACACGTTTCACATCCATGGGTTTTACCATAATTAAATAACTATTAATCCGACTTCATTGAACTGGTTATGATATAATTATTATGAAACCTATCTTTTTTCCAAAGTTTATGATATGAATAAAGGTTAATAAAAAAATTAATTTCATGGAATCTATATGATTAATATTTATGATCTTGTGATACACATATGTACAATTTCAATACATGATGAGTGGGACGTATATATCCCTCAAAAACATTAAGTATTAATGGATTAATCATGAGTATATGTGTTTTTCATGAACCTGATTCCATGTTCTCTATTTTATTCATAAAAATGATTAAATGTTCACAATGATATATGTGAATCTGATTATATATTCACAACGTTATGTGTGAACGTGATTACATGCTCATAATGTTATGCAAGAACCTGATTACATGTTCACAATATTATATGTGAACCTAGTTACATGTTCACAATGTTATTCATGGAATTATATTTCATTTCCATCATGATATGTGTAGAATTTTTTTCATTTCTATAAGTTTGTGAGAGGACCCAATTTCAAATTCTTTACATAATCAGGTGACCTGTTTTTGTTTATACATGTTCATAATTTTATAAGATGATTTATATTCCAAATGTCTACATATTATGCTAGTGTTATACTCTCGTGACACATGTTCTTTAATTTCCTAATTATTCATGTATTATGAATTATAAATATTTATACCATTACTCATTATTATGATCTTTCAAATATAGGGTATAATCTTGAAATGTTATACTATTGTTCACATACCCTTATGTCCATGTTTTTCCTTAATATCTCCTTTATTTACCCTTATTGATCATCTAAGATCACCCTTTATTATGTTTCATTTCCCTAGGTTTTAAAGAAAGGTTTTAAGTAGGAGTGATAAATGTGAAGATATTTGTGGTAAACATTAAAGATATTTAAAAAAGATAGAATATTGTATTCCTAGTTTCCAAATACACAAAACCATTGTGGTCCATGGACATGTGTTCATGTAATATTATGAATTTTAATTGAAAATATAGTAATATCTATGTTTGAGAAGCCTGCGTTGTTATAGTTAGTATCAAATGAAATGTTTAGCCACCATTTGGAAAAATTGATGAGACCACAATATTGATATCCCTAGGGATATTTATAAGTATATGTATAGGGATGTCTCTAAGGATAAGTAAATGGATGAGTAAACGTATAGGAAAATGTCCTAAATTTGTTGTATATTATAGAGAAGGTGGTTTCCTAGTAATACATCATTGTCTGGATACTACAAGTGGATATGGATTATTCAAAACTGTAATTATGGGTAACAACCTAGAAAAATCCATATTGATCTTTAATTTATTCAGAACAAGTTCACAAAAGTAGGACTTACTTCACAATCTTCCCATGGATATGTTTTTGTATAAGATAAGAGCATACATTAGGAATAAAATGGAAATATCATGGAAAAAATCAGTAAGGTTTTACAAGTAATGGTAATATTATTGATGATGAAGAGACTAAAAATAGAATTTGAAAGTAAATAGGTATTAAAAAATGTGACGAGGAAGACTAAGTTATGTATTGAGGATTAGTTGGAATAATTTGATTTTTTATTTATTGAAATAAATAAAATATGTTATATGAATATATATAATGATTTTTTGTATAATTTTTTCATTAATGATTTTGAAAAAAATGTTAAATGGTACTTATGGACTAAAAAATTGGTTTAATGGAAATGTTATATTTTTATTAAGGAAAGTTAACCCATAATGTGTTCCAAAAGATGAGAAAATTGTGTTTTGTTTAGATAATGAGATGCTTGTTTTTTATAATGAAAATTTGATAGTATTGATGACCTTAGAACTGAATGATTTTTTGAAAAAACCAGTTTATGATACCATTGATGGAGTTTATAAAATTATTCGATCTATGGAATATATTCAATAATTTATAGTTTTATTCACGTAATGAGGAAGAATGGATGTAATCATTAAGGTCCTATGGTAATTCAGGTTATTACCATGTTTTAAGATATTATATGAAAAAGGTATAAATATGTTGGGTATGTAAAAATCATGAGATACTTTATGATATATGGGGGGTTAATATTAATTTGAATTAAGTGACCTTATTTATTTTTGCTTTGTATTCTAATCTATTGTAAGGGTCATAAGGTTAACCATTTGTGGAATGTATTATGTTGAAATTTGGATTTTTGTACATATTAATGTATTATTTATCCATTTGAATATTTATGCATATTGGATAATATATTATAAACATTTTTATTTGATGATAAAAGAAGATATATGGAATTAAAATCATTCTATTTATGGATATTATGATTCCTTAGTGCTAGAGGAATTAAAAATTCATGTTCATTTTAGGAGTAAGAGATCAAGTCGAAATTGGTTATGAAAAAACAAAATGTTGAGATTGTCTATATGAAATGGAATGAAATCAATTAAGTGTATCTTATGTAAAAATTATTCAACATTAGTAAAAGGATATTGAAATAAAAAAAATTCATGTTTTCAACATGTTTGAAGATACTAACGACCTCTCCATGTCTAACAATGTTATATTTTTATGGGCACTAACCTTCTCTGGATCAACCCGCTTTATTATGATTAGTGTTTTTTATCACTCTATATAATTACATACACTTATCTTCCATGTCCAAATCATCAATTTTCATCTACGCTCTCCTATGTGGAAACCTAGTTTTTAGTTACTTTGGTTAACTATTATATTTCACACTTTCATTTTTTAAAGTAATATTTACAGTTCATTTTTATGATGTTGATTTATAAGATATTAAATTTCAAGTATTAAACATATAATGAGCTGGATGAATTTCTTGGGAAAAACACATTTTAAGGGGGTTATAATGTAAAACCCTTAGTTTTTATGAATTTTTTTTATAAATAAAAATTATTTTATATATTTCATTTCACGCTACACCAAGTTAACATTGTGTTACACAGAACACTAAGTTTAACTTTTGGTACACACAACATTAATTTTTTGGTATCCAGTTAGATACAAATGAATGTAAAAAAATTGAAAATAATGAAATTCCTTTTATAAATAACTATTTTTTTAAAAAAAAACCCGTTATATTTTAATAAAATAAACAATCAAATTTTTATGAATTATTTTAATGAAATAAATATATTATATATTCAATCAACTATTTAACATTCATAATAGGTGTTTTCAATACAAGAGATAAGAATCAATCCGATTTTACGCATAAAAAGATGTATTTTTCTAAAATATAGTATTACTGTCGTTTAATGGAACAAAAATTTTAAAAAATTATAAATTATGTTTGAAGAAATATTATATATTTTTAAAATTGTAATTTAAAAATTATATTTGGGTGATTTTTTAGTATTTTTATGAGAATAATGTTTATTATTAATAGTGAAAAATACAGAATTTTAATTTGAAAATGACATTGCATATGATTTATTTATATAAATAAATTATATTATAATATGGTTTTAAAGTATATTTATTTTAATTATACTATAATAAATCCAATTTATTTCATTTTAATAAATTCCATTTTGAAATTTGATATGAAAACATTCTAACATTCTGAACATTTTAATTTAAACCTCATTGTTTCATCCCGTCTATGGGATTAATTTCAAATTAACTTCTTATAATTTTTGTGATTTGAATTTTGAAAAATGAATTAAATGTTTGATATCATAAAAATTTACAGTTTATAACTATTTAATGTGAATTTTTGAACAAAATTATTAGTGGAAATATTTATAATTAATTACAAAAATAAAATGAAAAATGAGCTTACTAAGGGACTAAAATTTAAACATAATAAAAATAATGAAATAGATAATTTTATGAAACCAATTTTATGGAAATATTTAGAACATATCACATATTATTTAAAATAATTGTTCATTTTGGCAGGCACAATAAGTAAAGGAGACCACCCAATAGTGTTTACCTTTTTATATATAAAAATGCCACTCCTCCACCACTATGAATGGGAACTCACCCCCGCACTTATAAACACTGATCAAGACATTTTTACCACCTAAAACCTTCACAAATAAACTCCCAAATTATCTCTATTAGTTATTGAAGCATTCCATTAAAGAAAAATTCAACTATATAATTTAGTAGGTGCAAACCAAAAGGATATACCTAAAGAAAAGTAACGTTCATCAATGAGATTTTTTATTTCTCCCTCAAACCCCATAAAATTTTTATATCATGTCTATATAATGAATTTATTACTTTATATATAATGTGATGTTTTTTTTATAATGTTACTACAAAAAAATCACACAATTTCATCAAATGGAATATGAAATCATTGTTCATGTGTTTGGCAGACTATCCCATTGCGAACTGTTGTCATTCGTTATTTGATTACCACATTTCAAGGTTAAGAATAATGATTGATTTATAAGTTATATAAAATAAATATTATATTTATAATTTATTTAAGCTTCTAGATTTATAATATAACACATAACTATTTACGTTACATTTTTTGGTTATATGATAATGTCATTCATGTGTACGGTGGACTACCTCTTCGTGAAGTGATTTGATTCATTCACGCTTTACATGGAATGTATTAAGGATGGTTTTAAAAGAAATATGTGTTATATATTAAATATAAATTATAATTAAATGATTATATATATATATGTGTGTGATTTAATAATATTTCATTCAATATAATAAGAAAATGAAAATAGTGTTCATACATACATACAGCTTACTATCTCTATGAACGATTTATATAAATTCTTATTTATATATTTTACATAGCATATATATTATTATAAATATGAAAATAATGGATATATATTATATTAATATCATGGTTTTAATTTTTAATATAATTAAATCATGATCTAATAAATAGGACCATGAATAACAAGGTAAAAAATATACGAGATACAAAGCTCTTATTAGGTGAAATGTAACATTTACATAGAATTATTAATAAACATGTAATAAAATGATATGATAAAATTATATACAGTATTATATAGATGAATTTTTTCTTTAATGGATGTTTTATAGACATATATTTATTATATGGGAGGGATGAATGAGTACAATAGATGTCAATACTTAATGTGATGGGATATCTAGTCTCAATTTTATTTCCACAAGACTTATTCCATATTCACCACTACTTTATTTTCTGTGGTTTATATACTTCTCTAAGACATTTTATATTATGAATTTAATTTAATTAATGTTATTAAAATTTTCAATTGATTTTATTCTTTATCGTAGCTCATTATTATAGAGTTACTCAAGTAGTAATAGATTTCTATCTCACTTTTATTTTCCTTGAGACACAGACCATGTTCTCCACCAATTTCTTATATGTGGTGTGTACAATACCTATGGATATATTTTTATTATTATTCTATTGATAATTATTGGGATTTAAATATTCATTTTATAATCATTATTTCATGTGTTTTATGGTTTAAACATTCCCAATGTGGTAAGATAATTTTGTCTCAAATTTTCTTCCTTGAGACATATGTTATGTTGAGCACCTATATTATTTTAAGAGATCTATATAAAGACACATTCACATGTTATATATTGAATATAATTTTTTTCATTATATATTATGATTATTTTAATGTTATTATTTAATTTTTATTATGATTAAAATTTAGAGAAGTGGTAATAGTTTATTGCTACAATCTCATCTTTTATTGTGGTTGTTTATTATTATGCTTCCATTGATGAAATCCTATGACCCATCTCTCAATAATTATCATAAATTTTATATTCCTATAGTTATTCATGATATCGTCATGTAATGGTACCATTTTTTACTCTTTTTTATTTATAAAAATTAAGAATGTTATTTCAAAAAATGTACACTATTTTTCTCTTTGGTCAGATATCTGTTTTATTCAAAAAATAATATTTTATAAAAATGTTTTCAAACTTTCTGAAAATGATATTTTAAACTTATTTTAAAGGAAAATGAATTTTAAATTTTTTTTATTTTTTAAAAAATTATTTGAAATGTTTTTCAAAGCGTCTTGTATAAATTTTATTGGTTATTTTCAAATAAAATGGTTTTCAAAATGTCTAATTTTTTGAAAATTTATTTTTTCAAAGTGGAAATGATATTTTACTTATGAAATTAATTAAATGATCATTAAAAATTATTTTCATTGTAATATGAATTTTTATATATAACTTATTTCTTACTAGGGTTGTGATGGTTGAACTAGGATTTTTAAAGCAGATGAAATTCCATAAAAATAGAATATAGGTTATTACTGGATGGGAAATTTTAAAAACTAGGATTCATAATGGAATATTGAGAGTTAGATCACATCAAGTTGATTTTTATGATATTTTTTAAGACCCAAGTACTTTCTTGGTTGTCTCTAAGAGTTTTGGGATCGTTGGATTGGGAAAATCAGATTTTAATGGACCTGTAGAGAGAACCTATTTGTATGAAACTATATATTCCATAACACAAAAACGTGTAACTTATTATAGGTGGAAAGAAGCTATTGAATGGGTTGAACATGGTTTTTCAAACCATCTTCCTCACCCACATGGTTAGTGGTTTGGGAGGTACCTTAAAACAATTCACTTCATGATTGGTGCTCAGTTTCTAAAACATGTCAGCCAGGCCATGCAGTGTGCCTAGGTTCCCAGTAAAAGGGCACACAGATGGAAAACAATTTGATAAACTGTGTGGTCTAAACTACGATATGAGACTATATTTATGAATTTAAATTAATTAAAATAAATAAAATAAAAATAAAAAGGTATTTTATGAGTTCCCCCCCCCACTTTCCTAGGTCGCATGACGCACACACACCCTCTCCTACTGGGCCATGTTCAAGGCTCCTCCATAGTATCCCCTCCAATATTTTATCCATCTGGATTTCTCATGGTTTCCTAATAGAATATTCATGGTAAGACCATATTCTGTATCTCCTACCCTTTTTTGGATGATATTATGTCTCCACATCACCCCTCATGATTCGGCCTGAACCCTAGGATGGGGTTTAATCTAGATTTTTTGTTTCCTTTCAGTATTATGGTGGGAGATGGATTCCTTAGGACTCATAGTTTCGTGTTCTATAATCTGCCACTGAGGGCAAGGATGATTGTTTTGATTTGTCTCCTCTTCTTCCTTTTGGGTAAGTTCATACACTCACTGTTGGTTTTCCCCAATTTATTTTGGGTCCTTTTATGATTTAGGGACCCTGGTTTTTTTCCTTTTAGAGTGTTGGAGACTCAGTAAAGACTTGCACTCAAATACATAGGTATGAATATATATATATATATATATATATATTCTGTTTATTTCCACATGGATAGTAAAACACGTGATTGGATTAAAGGATATATATATATATGTAATGATTGTGTGTGTGATTGTGGGCAGTTTAGATTTTTTTCTACCAATTGTCACAAGTGTTGAAGAACTGGATTTGTCTTCTTTTGTGGTAATATCCCTATCATTGACACTTTTTATTTAATAAATCTTTTATATGCTTCTTTAAATAAGTTATTTATGGGTTTCCAATATAAATATAACTACAAATCTTGAATGAAATGCTTAAATTTGATAAATCATTTGTTGATGAACAATTTCATGATTTTCTAAAAAACACTCGATGGTGGTTCCCTATCTTCCAACAAAAAGTACTAATAATTGTTATATCATTCTTAGTTATGGTTTAGGTTTTTCATTTGTCTTATTTTTGGGGTTTATGTATGTAATGTTCATGCATGTCCCCTCTAATGTTATTAATTGTTGTTTCCCACATGAGTTGAATGGTGACTTGGCCATGTGGTTGTTTTAAGCATAAAATAATCTTTATATCTATGGTTTCCCACATGAGTTTTGTTTAAGTATATTCGATAAGATAGATTTTTATTCTTGAATCACCCCATGGGTTTTCTTATTAAATGGAACTTGATGAGAGTATTTCCTTGTAAACCCATAGGTTTTCCTCTTTCTGTATGTCATGGGATGTAAAACATGTAATTTTTTTATCAATTGAATTTTTAATTAAATGGATTTAATTGGAAGGGATGAGTGTCCATTCCCCTTGGCCCTTATTATTTAATTTCATAATTAATCATTAATAGGATTTGTACGACTATGCCCATCTGAGGTAGATAAAAATATTCCTTGTGGTTGTTTATTTAATTTTGAGAAGCTTGATGTACTGAATATCCCTTATCAGTAATTGTAATCTATTCCTTGATAATGTGCCGATGCCTTAGACTCCCTTTTTGGTGAGGTGTACATGTGATGTTCTTGGTGTTGACCAAGGAATATTAGATCATTATGATTATATTATATTTAATAAATTGTTTCAAGTGCTTAGTCTAGATAATGACTTGTAAAGGAATGCCCATGTGAGTTATATTTAGGGAAAGCCTTTTGAGTTTTCCAATGCCTTAAGTTAACCTTTTGCGGTGAGATGTTTATGAATTGTTCTTGGTGTCGACCGTAATAGGTTGAATAATTATGACTAAATGATATTTGGATTGATATAAAATTTCAATGGTTCTAACCTCATCATGATAAATGAAATTTCATAAATTATTATTGAGATTATTAAATGGTTAAGAACCATGGGTGAAACGTGGATTCATATTATAATTCCAATGAAGGACTCAATTTACGTAAACCATGATTATTCCAAGGGTGATTATAATGACCCATATTTTATATAAATTGATAATACTTCAAATTTTAAGAATATTAATTACAAAATATAATAAATCCATGAAATGATAGTAAAGGTATAGTTTCTTTAGAAAATGTGAAACAAAAACAACTGGTTCATAAGAAATATTCATAGTCACCCACTTATTTCACCATAACTTGTCACGACCCGTCCTCGGGGCTTGTGCCATGACTACCCCAAGCCTGCCTTCCATAGGCCAGGGGCTGGAGACTAGCACTAAGGAGTAATTCCTGGTAAATAGGGAAGGCATTTCCTTTGTAAAGTAAACAAACACCACAGAGCAAGCAAGAAGTAGAAGTAAACACTAAGTAAAAACTGAGTACAACAGTAAGTGCGTAAAAGTAAGTGGGTCAGTATACAAACCCAAACTGAAAGTAAAGTACAACTGGAAGGAAAAACAGCAACTGTAAAGTAAAGCCGCAACGTCGAGCTGTCCACTAGAAATCCCACCTAAAGGGTGGGTACAGATAGCCTCCAATGCTCCTCAGGTCCAGCCGACCGCTCCGAGTACGTTTCGCACAGTGGTCCACCTCCAGGTATCGTCCTGCTCCGCAAGCCACAACCATGATCATCGCTGTCCGTCGTCTGCAACCAACACAATGTAGTGCTGGAATATCTCGTGAAGGGGTGAGTATAAGATACTCAGTAGGGACCCCGAGACCCTCGAAGGTCTCCCCAAATCCCCAAAGGATAATCCACAAAGGAAAGATGCAATCACGAAGTAACATCTGACACTACTTAGGTATATGCCCAAATATATACCTAAGTCATCAATTCTCGTTTGGCTCCAACATCCGAGCACAAGTACAACCCAGTCCACACAGGAAAGAAAAACATAAATCCCTACAGGATAGCACAACACAATCCACATAGGAAAGAAAAACAGGATTCAGCTCACACAGGTATACTTCTTCGTATGACGACAGAGACAATCAGATATATCCACTGATTCATCTATGCCATCGGACCCACAAAGGATCGATAGGTACTAACCCACACAGTGACCCACAAAGGATCTAACCCACACAGGATCGATAGGTAAATAACCCCCGCAAAGACCCACACAGGATCGAACCCACACAGGATCTGTAGGCGCTGGCTCACACAGAACCATTGAGCGCTGACCCACAGAGGATCGGACCCACACAGGATTGGTAGCACTGATCCACGTAGGATCGCTGAGTGCTGTAGTCGTCGCCGTCGAATCCACTGAGGATCTCTGTACAGTCGTCTTCGTCGTCACAGTGGCAAACACGGCCATCTCTTGGGTTCCCGAACACAGCAAGCTCATTTGGGAGGGTCTGCTCCACGAGCCGGGAAGCTGATACATCAACTGACACAATGTCCGGAGTTGATGTATCCCAAAGTTCCATATCATCAACAAGAACTCAGCGTCACAGACGGCGCGTCAATCGGACGCCCGGTCTGGAAGTTATTGGCTTTTTTGTCCCAGGGGCCTGGTTGGTTTTTAAGTCAAAACCAACCCGACCGTACTCTGCCTGCGTCCAAACCTCGAGCGGTGAAATACAAAAGATCCGTCTCACTAAGAGGAATCCAACAAAGTGGACGGCACGTCAATCGGACGTCCGGAGCTCAAGTTATGAGCGTTTCCGATCCGAGGGCCCGGTTGGTTTCGTGTACGAACCAACTTGGCTGAACAAAAAGTATTCTGAAACCTTGAATACGATATACCGAAACGACCGTCTCGATCTAAGGATTACATCGCAACTGACGGTGCGTCGAGAGGAATCACATAGCACACGTTATGGGCGTCCGACCGGAAGAGATTCGGTATTAAGGGGTTCGGGCCCGGTCCGACCCGGCCCGATACCCCCAGGGTCGGCCCGAACCAGGTCAACCCGAACTGGGTCCGGGTCCGGCCCGCTGGGGCGCGGCCCGGCCTGGTCGGCATGGCGCGGCGTGGCCTGGGCGCGCTGGCCGAGCCGTTGAGGGGGGGGGGGAACCTGCCACTTGTCCTTTGTAACCACGACCCCCATTATGGGGGGCCACTTGAGCTGGCCGTCGGGGGTTCATAACCCCCGACTTCTCCAAGACTGGCCGGCCCGCTTGGCCTTCCGGCCGGCTTCCACCGCCACGGGATCGGCGACAGCCGGTCCCCCCCTGCTCCGACACCGGCGGCCCGGAACCGGTCGTGGCCTTGGTTCGTCGAGCACGGCGCGTCGGCGCCGCGCCCCTTCGCCGCGACCCCGCTCCGGTCGCGGTGTCTTCGGGTTTCTCCGACGCGGCGCGACGGCGTCGCGACCTTGTTCGGTTTCACGGCACGGCGCGACGACGCCACGCATTCCTTGCCGTATGATCCCGCGCGGTGCGACGGCACCGCACCATTCCTGTTCCAATCCATATTAGAAACAACAACATGGATAAGGGAGGAGGGTCAGCCTTGTTTGTGCAGTCCGGACCTCTCTCGTTAATCGATATCAATTGGCCATATTTCACGAAGAACGTCAAGGTAGTAATCACGCAAAAAATAAATAAATCTCATACCTTGATAACGAGATGAACGAAGGTTCGTCGTGGAAAAGATCATCGCAGAAGAAGACTCCATAAGCGTCATCGGCGTCATAGAGAAGAGAGTCGTTAGCGTCGTGGTACATGACGTCGCGTCGTCGATCTCTGAGGATGGCATCTCTCGCCGGCTGCAGAGAGGGAAGAAGACGGTACGACGAACACCCCTTTGTGGTGACGATGTTCTTCGTCGAAGGCTCGGCATTCTTCACGTTCTTCGAAGAGGAAGAATATGAACTTCAAGACATAGAGTTTTCTACTCCCCAATCCCCTTACACTACAAGCCAACCTAATAAAATAGGATCCCTCTCATTTTATTATCTTAAGTCATGCATTTCAAAATTACAAATTTCAAATACATAACTCAACTAATTAAATTAAAGAGTTGACATTGAATAAATGTGGGGAGAGGAAAGGTTACAAATTAAATGGGATGTTTTAAGGGTTACACGCTTAAGAGGGATATTAGAGGTGTTAGGGAATATGAGAAGATGGGGGCTCGTGTGGGCCCCAACGCCCTCATAACCTCACATGGGAAGTTGGGTGGTTGTGGGCCCCACCAAAAACTTCCCATGAGAAAATTAAACTACCATAAATAAAATTAATTTGCACATAAGTTATTTTACCTAACATTTAATTCCCTAATTTTTAACAAATCCTCCCGAGAAAACGCAACTCCAATAAAAGTTTTCCTAAGCAATTACCAGCGTTGCGGTTTCATTGGTTCCCTCAGATTTCAATTCCGAGCACTGGTTCAAAAGTTAGGAAATCCCGCTCGTTCGTTCACTGAATGTACCCGAGCTAAACTTCGGATAGAAATTCCGAGCACACCGGGCCTCAGAATCATGTGCCGTCAGAAGCTGTGTTCTTGTAATATCCCAAACAAAATTAAGAAAAAATTTCCCTTGAATTTTAAGAGTCTTTAAATTACTCCCACCTTTGAGATTTATGTCCCCGTAAAGATACATCATAAACAAGGGAAACAAATGTGGGTACTAAGCACACATTTGAGCCTCCCGCTCCCAAAGTGTTCTTCTGGAGATTCATGTGCTGCCATCTGATGCGCACTAGAGGAATCGACCATCCACGTTGGACCCTCTCCTGTCGATCCTCGATCTCCACCGGGACCTCCGCAAAAGTCGTCCAATCATCAAATTCTAGCTCCCCATGGTCAATGATATGCGTCGGGTCGTGCACGTATCTCCTCAGCTGAGATACATGGAAGACGTCGTGCACCCGGTGCAACTGAGGTGGTAGAGCCAGGCGATAAGCTACCTCTCCAATCCTGCTGAGAACCTGGAATGGTCTGATGAAGCATGGAGACAAATTTCCACCTCGTCCAAATCTTCATAAACCACGTCGAGGTGAGACACGCAAGAAGACATGGTCGCCATCCTCAAACTCTAGTGGCCTCCGCCTCCTGTCAGCATAAGACTACTTCTGGCTCTGAGTTGTCCTCATCTGCTCCTGGATGATCTGGACCTTCTATGTCGTGGCCTGGCCCATCTCAAGTCCCACAAGTGCTGACTCCCCCGGGTCTGTCTAGCACAAAGGAGATCTACAAGGTCGGCCGTACAACGCCTCGTATGGTGTCATCCCGATGGTGGAGTGGTAGTTGTTGTTGTACGCAAACTCCACCAAGGGTAGGTGGTCCTCCCAGCTGTGACCAAAGTTGAGGACACATGCGCGGAGCATGTCCTCGAGAGTCTGAATGGTCATCTCCGTCTGACCATCCGTCTGAGGGTGAAAGGCAGTGCTCAGACGTAGCTGCTTCACGAACACCTCCTGCAACCCCTTCCAAATCCGTGAAGTAAAGCGAGCATCTCGATCGGAGATGATAGATGATGGCACACTGTGAAGCCATATAATCTCCTGAACGTAGAGACACCCCAATCTCTCCACTGAGCCCTTCTCTCTGATGGGTAAGAAGTGTGCCGACTTGGTGAGTCGGTCGACAATCACCCAAATGGAGTCGTGACCTCTGGAAGTGCATGGAAGTCCAGTCGCGAAGTCCATATATATCTCGTCCCACTTCCACTCCGGGACCTCTAAGGGATGTACCAAGCCTGCTAGTACCTGGTTCCCTGCCTTCACCTGCTGGAAGGTGAGGCATCGAGAAACGAACTCTGCCACAGCCTTCATCATGCCCGGCCACCAGTGCAATCGTCTGAGATCCTGGTATATCTTCGCCACTCCATGATGTACCGCCAAAGGAGAAGTTTGAAACTCTCTCAGAACCTCCCCCCGTAAGGCAACTGGTACCAAGGTACGTCCTCTGAAAAGGACGTTGTGCTCTGCTCCAAAGGAGAAACCATCAGGTGCCTGTCCTGAGGATATATGTGCACTCCGTGTCTCACAGTCAGCGTCCCCATGTTGTGCCTCTCTGACGCACTGCAGTAGTGGAGGGGTGATTGTGAGAGACTGAAGGAAGGCTGCTCCATCTCTATCCACGCCTCTAGGGGTGTTGGTCAATCTCTATCTCAGCTCTTGGAAGCTCTGCTAACATCTGTCTGACCACATGAAGGTTTTCCCCTTCCTCCTTAACGTTCTGCAAAGATGCAAAGATTTCTCCTTTGCCGAAAAGGGAAATCCTGTCTCATCCCCTGGATGAACCACGTTCCTTGCATAATACAGTCAATCCCATCATGATTAGTTAATTCATGGCACGGATGATGTCGTAAGTCCCCGACGCTGCTACCAAGAGATCCAACCGTTACTCTCTCCTCCAAGGGATGAGTCACACTGTTGGCATCAGTGTGTGGTCACTGGGTCTCCTCCAGTAAGAATCTCTCAAGTGAGGGTCAATTCAATAGTTTTTAACCAGCACCTCTTAGTATTAACAAACAAAAGACAAGAAATCAAACGTCACTATTGCAAGCGTCTTTTATTACTTCAACTCAAAGTACAAGGACACATGGAAACACAAACAACGAAGTTAGAGGCATAATGGGCAAAGGCCTCTATGCCTGGAGCTAGATCTGCACTTGTCCACCCACTTCCAGAGCTCCATGATCGTAAGCTTCAGCTTCCAGAAGCTGTGCTCTCCCCTGAGGTCAGGGTGGACCTCCTGGTGGTGGTGGTGGTGGTAGAGCCTCAAAGTGTCTCCCACCACCTGCTACTCGGCCAGCTTCTCTTCCTCGTCCACCTGCTCCCTGCGGACCGCCACGGTCGAACCTCTGCCTCTGCCTAGGTGGTTCCTCAACCGTCTGTTTCTCTTATGCATAGTAGGTCGGGCATTCACGAGCCATGTGTCCCTGCCCGCCGCATGCATAGAACTGTCTTCCACTCGTAAGACTAGTTCTGTTGCATGTTCCCCGCACCTCCGAGCTAGTATCATGTGGTCGTCTACCCGATGTTCTAGCCCGCTTGGACCTCTGCGACATCTGTCTACTGCCGTCTACAGAAGAATCCGCCACGTGTCGCCCTGCGGTAGGTCTCGCCGCTGGTGTAGACTCACCAAGAAATCTCTCGATGAGATGGGATTGCACCAGTACTCCTTCCTGAGTCGGAATGCTGAGGGAGATCAGTGATGCCCTGATCTCGTGTCTCAATCCATGCTCAAAGGTCCGAGCTCAGAAGAATGGGTCATGTACCATGTCTGTTGAGTAGCGTGAGAGATTGGTAAATCTCGCTGAGTACTGGGCGACTGTCAAGATGCCCTGCCGCAGCTGAAGAAGCTCCTGGATGCGCACCGCATGGAGGGTGGCTGGGACGAACTATGAGCAGAAGAGGCTCTCAAAGTCTGTCTAGAGGAGAGATGCCTCATCGTGCACCTGGAGCATAAAGCTCCACCATCGGCCCGCTGTCGCGTGCAGTAGGCTTCCTGCGAGGATCACCATGAGGTCTGCTGGTTTCCTCAGTAACAGGAAAACTCTCACCACCGCCTCCAGCCAGTCCTCGGCTTCCTGGGGGTCCGTCTCCCCGCGGAACCTAGGTAGTCGCTGGCGCTGGAACTCTTGCAGTGCACTAAGGCAACGTGCATCGTCGGCGGCTAGGGTTGGAAGCATTGGTGGCTCATCGGGTAGAGGTACCGCCGGTGCCTCAGCTGTCAAAGGTCCCTGTACCGAGGCCTCGTCGCTCGGTGGGCTATCGTCACGGTCAACTCTCGGAACCCAAGCTGGCTGCCGTCGTGGGGCCATCTTGAAAAAGAAAAAGGTGTGACACTGTCAGAACAGTATACCTGGTTAGCTGACACAATGTAATCACAATGAAAACTTGAATCAAACATGCAATCAATGTTTTCGTGCATTAAGTCGGAAATCAGAAGTCAGGGTCCTGGTGTACGGATGCGTCAGCCACCGTACCAACACTGGACTGATAACCACCCCAATACGCTTAACACTATTTCTTCACATAGAAAAAGATCAGAGTCCCAAGTTCTGTGGTAGAACTGAACTCCTCTGATACAAATTTGTCACGACCCATCCTCAGGGCCCGTTCCGTGAATACCCCAAGCCCACCTTCCGTAGGCCAGGGGCTGGCGACTAGCAGCAAGCCGTAATACCCAGTAAAAAGGGAATGCATTGCCTTTGTAAAGTAAACAAACACCACATAGATAGCAAGAAGTAGAAGTAAACACTAAGTAAAAACTGAGTACAAAAGTAAGTGAGAAAAAGTAAGTGGGCCAGTATACAAACCCAAACTGAAAGTAAAGTACAACTGGAAGGGAAAACAGCAACTGTAAAGTAAAGTCGCAACGTCAATCTATCCACTAGATATCCAACCTGAAGGGTGGGTACAGATAGCCTCCACTGCTCCTTAGGTCTAGCCGACCTCTCCGAGTACGTTCCGCCCAGTGGTCCACCTCCAGGTACTGTCCTGCTCCGCAAGCCACAACCACGATCAGCGATGTCCGTCATCTGCAACCAACACAACATAGTGCGGGCATAGCCCGTGCAGGGGTGAGTATAAGCTACTCAGTAGGGACCCCGAGACCCCCGAAGGTCTCCCCAAATCCACAAAGTATAATCCACAGAGGAAAGATGCAATCACGAAGTAACATCCGACACTGCTTAGGTATATGCCCATACATATACCTAAGTCATCAATTCTCGTTCGGCTCCAACATCCGTGCCCAAGTACAACCCAGTCCACACAGGAAACCAAAACATAAATCCACACAGGATAGCACAACACTATCCACATATGAAATAAAAATAGGATTCAACTCACACAGGTATACTTCTTCATATGACGACAAAGATGATCAGATATATCCACTGATTCATCTATGTCGTCGGACCCACAAAGGATCGATAGGTACTAACCCCCGCAATGACCCACAAAGTATCTGACCCACACAGGATCGATAGAAAACTAACCCCCGCAAAAACCCACACAGGATTGGACCCACACAGGATCTGTATGCGCTGGCTCACACAGAACCGCTGAGCGCTGACCCACACAGGATCGGACCCACACGGGATTGGTAGCACTGATCCATGTAGGATCGATGAGTGCTGTAGTCGTCGCCGTCGAATCCACTGAGGATCTCTGTACAGTCGTCGTCATTGTCATAGTGGCAAACGCAGCCAGCTCTAGGGTTCCCACACATAGCATGCTCATTCGGTAGGGTCCGATCCACGAGCTGAGAGGCTGATACATCAACTGACACAAGGTCCGGAGTTGATGTATCCAAAAGTTCCGTATCGTCAAAAGGAACTCAGCGTCACAGACGACGCGTCAATCGGATGCACGGTCTTAAAGTTATGGGCTTTTTCATCCCAGGGGCCCGGTTGGTTTTTAAGTCAAAACCAACCTGACCGTACTCCTTCTGCGTCCAAACCTCAGGCGGAGTAAGCCAAAAGATCCATCTCACTAAGAGGAATCCATCAAAGTCGATGGCACATCAATCGGACGTCCGGAGCTCACGTTATGAGCGTTTCTGCTATGAGGGCCCGGTTGGTTTCGTGTACGAACCAACTCGGCCGAGCCCAATGTATTCCTAAAACTTGAGTGCGATATACCGAAACGAATGTCTCGATCTATGGATCGCATCGCAACTGACGGTGCATTGATCGGAGACCCATAGCACAAGTTATGGGTGTCTGACCGGAAGAGATTTGGTATTAAGGGGTTTGGGCCCGGTCCGACCCGGCCCGATACCCCCAGGGTCGGCCTGAACCGGGTCGACCCGAACTGGGTCCGGGTACGGCCCATCCGGTGCGGCGCGCCCTGGCCCAGCCTGGGTGTGCTGGCCAGGCGCTCTGCCAAATGGCCGAGCCGTTGAGGGGTGGGTCGCATTCCCCCTGTCCTTTGTAACCGCGGCCCCCATTATGGGGGGCCGCTTGAGCTGGTCGTCGGTGGTTCGTAACCCCCGGCTTCTCCAAGACCGGCCGGCCCGCTTTTCCGTCTGGCTTCCGCCGCCATGGGACCGGCGACGGCCGGTCCCCCCTGCTCCGACATCGGCGGCCCGGAATCAGCCGCCGGTCTCCCTACTCCGCCGCCGCCCAGAACCGGCCGCGGCCTTGGTTCGTCCGGCGCGGCACGTTGGCATCGTGCCCCTTCGTCGCGGCCCCGCTCCAGCCATGGTGTCTTCGGGTTTCTCCGACGCTGCGCGACGGCGTCGCGACCTTGTTCGGTTTCACGGCGTGGCGCGACGGCGCCGCGCATTCCTTGCCGTATGATCCCGCGCGGTGTGACGGCACCGCGCCATTCCCGTTCCAATCCATATTAGAAACAACAAACATGGATAAGGGAGGAGGGTCGGCCGTGTTTGTGCGGTCCGGACCCCTCTCGTTAATCGATAGAAATTGGCCATATTTCACGAAGAACGTCAAGCTAGTAATCACGAACAAAATAAATAAATCCCCTACCTTGATAACGAGATGAACGGAGGTTCATCGCGGAAAAGATCGTCGCGGAAGAAGACTCCGTAAGCATCTTCGGCGTCACATAGAAGAGAGTTGTCGGCGTCGCGATACATGACATCGCGTCATCGATCTCTGAGGATGGCGTCTCTCACCGGCTGCGGAGAGGGAAGAATACGGTACGACGAACTCCCCTTTGTGGTGACGGAGTTCTTCGTCGAAGGCTCAACGTTCTTCGTGTTCTTCGATGAGGAAGAAGATGAACTTCAAAACATAGAGTTTTCTTCTCCCCAATCCCCTTACACCACAAGCCAACCTAATAAAATAGGATCCCTCTCATTTTATTATCTTAAGTCATGCCTTTCAAAATTAAAAATTTCAAATTCATAACTCACTTAATTAAATTAAAGAGTTGGCAGTGAATAAATGTGGGGAGAGGAAAGGTTACAAATTAAATGGGAAGTTTTAAGGGTTACACACTTAAGATGGAGATTAGAGGAGTTAGGGAATATGAGAATATGGGGGTTCGTGTGGGCCCCACCGCCCTCATATCCTCACATGGGAAGTATGGTGGTTGTGGGCCCCACCAACAACTTCCCATGAGAGAATTAAACTACCATGGATAAAATAAATTTGCACACAATTTATTTTACCTAACATTTAATTCCCAAATTTTTAACAAATCCTCCCGAGCAAACGCAACTCCAGTAAAGGTCTTCCTAAGAAAGTACCAGCGATGCGGTTTCATCGGTGCCCTCGGATTTCGATTCCGAGCACCGGTTAAAAAGTTAGGAAATCCCGCTCGTTCGTTCACTGAACGTACCCGAGCTAAACTTCATATAGAAATTCCGGGAACACCGGGCCACGGAATCATGTGCCGTCAGAAACTGTGTTCTTGTAAAATCCAAAAGAAAATTAAGAAACAATTTCCCTTGAATTTTACGGGTCTTTACATAACTATACGCATTTTTTGAGATATCATTATTAATACCTTTCTTTATGACCTCAGGAAAAGAAAAATATAAACAGATGAGCTCAGATTCTTATTAAGGGTAAATAAGGGAGATATGAATCATATCATCATCATAAGACATAATAAAATAACATTTAAAAATGTTATCCTGCACATGAAAGATCATGATATAATTCCATGGGATAAATCATGAATTTTCATAAGAATCAATGAACATATTCCCAAAATTTATAACTTAATACATGTATTTTTTTGGAAAACACATAGTTAAATAAAATAATTTGGTATTAGTTAAGTCTCATTTTCAAGACAACCATAGCGGACAAAGTCCATTATTGAGCCATGTTTACTCCTCATTCCTGTGCTATTTTACTGAACCAGGATCATTTCTCGTTCCATCCATGTCTATATCAGGGGATATAAATCATTACCCAATGTATTGGAGAGAGATATAGGTCCCACCCCTCTCATAATGAAATCATTTTCATGTGTTCTAGAAAAACATAAATTATTCATCATAACGCAATGAATAAATTGGGATTCTTTAAACATCATTTCACCACAACGTAACCCGTGTAAAACAAATGGATTTCATAGATAAGATCCATTTTAAAATTAATAAAATAATAGGAACAATAAGGATATTATACTTGAAACAAAACTCTATTAAATAATTCCATATTACATGGAAAATAACGTTTTTGTAACACTAAAAATTAATCCTTAATGAAAATATCCTTTCTTTTTAAAAAATGTTACCTTTTCTCAAAATCCAATGCCATTTTAGAAGAAAAGAATTTTTTTGAAAATAAAAATGAAATAATTTAGATTAATATTCAATGAAAAATGGATTGATGATGCCGTAAAAATATGTTTATTCCCTATAAGTAAAAAATAGTCTCCTCTTAATTTTTATGGAAAATTAAAAAAGTACATCATATCGAATAATGATAAAAGATTTCATTCCTAAAATTTAATAAATATTCACTAATGAGTAAAATTTAAATTAATAAAATTTAGAAGATTGAAAATAATTTTACATATTTAGGAAACATGTACATGGATGATAAATATACCCCAGTAACTACTTACATATTAAAAATCTCAGATAATAAAGAGACTAAAAAATTAACTATTACCTTAGATATGATTACATTTTTATGTATCTGAACCTCAGGTATAATAATTTAAATAATTTAATTAACTTATTTAATAATAATATTAATTTTTATAATATAATATATGACAATATTATCATATTTTTGTAAACAACATTTCATTATTACTTGTTGTTCATGTATTAACTACATTGTTTTCTTATGCATGTTTTTGATAATAAGTTCTGGTTCTATTTCATAGGTAAAATTTATATCATTAAAAATGGTATTGACATAATATATATCATATTTATTCATTCTTTACATTTATATAATCATGATTTAACAAATATCATGTAGAATGAATTTCATAACATCGTAGATAGGGAAGGTCATATGTACACCCGAGCGACGATATTATTCTCATAATTGGTGAATTGTATTAAATTGTATGGTTTGTAATATTACAGAATTAAAATAATGTTATAATAATCATATATAATTATTATTTCAATCATTATACCAATCCATGTAATCTGGTGGTGAAAAAAAATTACACCACATCGTAGAGACGGTAAGCTGTACGTACGCACACATGGTGATTTTGTTGTTCAAAGGATTGATCGAAGGTGGAATATGGTTATTTAATTATTATAATAAAATATTAGAATATATATGATACTAGAGTTGTTACATTATAATTAAAAATATCATGAAGAGAAAGTAAAAGATGAAAGATTTTTGAATGAATCGGTAGAGGATATTAGCTCTTCCTCAACGTGCTACCTTTAAATATCCTCTTATAGAACTAGATTTGGTATTTGAAGAACACCAAAACCTATAGAATGTTACCAGAAAAGTTTATAATGGAAAATTGCAGGTTATGGTTGAGCTTGAAGTCTCAATGTGAATTGAAGTGGTGAGGGAGGATGTTCCCTTTTATAATTGATGTGAGGGAACTTTTGGGATCTCCAAAAAAATTAATTTATATTAAAATTAAAACCCATACAGTAACCTTGAAAATGTCCCAAATTCAAATATGATATGAGAACGGGTTTTAATATTATTAACCAATAAATTTTAGTTGCGTTTTTATGTCAATTTCAATATTATCACTTTAATTAGCACATAGTTATTCTATTTAATATTAATCAGGATACAAAATATTTCAATATTAATAGTGTAAAATATTTACTTATTTAAGGTGAATTAGACCATAAATATAAAATTTAGAACATTTTAAATTGTATGAAAATTATAATATCTTTTTATAAATTCTTTTTTTAATAATTTAATAAAACATTATTTTTATCAATAATCAATAGTGACACTTTTCAAACTATCCAAATCATTGATTTATAAAAATATTAAGATAAGAGGTTAACCTTGATGAAACTATTTTATTATATTACTAAAAGGTAAATTTCATCTATAAAAATCATTATACTTATTAGTTATCCCAAATTATATTTATTTTAATATTTTTAATAACATTTATTTGTTATCTCTATTTATAAAATACTTACTACCTGAATTTTGTGTAATTATTTAATATATTTATTTATTTTATCAAAATTAAGTATAAAATGTTATGATGAAGATAAATCTAATATATTTTATAATAATATTTTTAGTTGAATTCATCTTCTGGAAAATCCTTCCTTTAAAATGTTATACTTAATAAATTATGAATGTGACAAATTTAAAATCACATTAAATAAAATTATATAAGTGTCACACTCTATTATATAAGGAAAAAAAGGTCACTAACTTGACCCTTAGATGGTTATGGTAAAGCTATACTCATCCAGTAATACTTGGCGAAGTGTTTAGGTCCTTGGATGGTTATTATAATTTTAATAAAAAAATTATTGATTTCCCCAAAATTAATTAATTTTTACAGCATCAAAGTATAAGCCTTTAAGGTAATAATTTATTTCTGAATAATTAAAAATAAGTTATCTTTGAAAATAAAATCATTTTCAATTTCAAAATCATATTTATAATCGAATTTACCTTCTATATAACTTTATATAAAAAATGATATAGTTATCAAAATTCGAGTAAGACATGATTAATTTTTATTTAAATATATTAAATTAAATGTCATAATCTCATCCAAGTGGAATTAGTGAGATATAATTTAGACCCATAGATAATTTAGGTCAAAAAAATCATCCAATTATATTAATTAAAGTTTTAGGGAAATTTGATAATAGAATTATTACCCTTAATAACCAAATTTACACTTTTAACGTATTAATAAAAATAACTGCAGTTAATATTTATAATGAAAATAAAAAAAAATATATTTACATAATTTGGACCTACTAATTAAATAAAATAAAATAAATTTTTAAAATTCAAAATATAGATATTTTAGTAATTAATTTAATATTATTCTCATTTTTAGAAAGAGAGAATGAGTTTTTAAAAGTTAAAACATTGCATAAGATTGAAATGTTTTTACATCTGAATTCAATGTAAAATTTATGCTAATGAAATAAATTAAATTGAATGATAAAAAAATATTATATTTATAAATTAAAACCATTTAATTTATATTTTAATCATACAAATTAATTGGATGAAATAAGTTTTTTTCCATTTAAAGTTTCTGTATTTTTACTATTCCTCGAAATTTGATTGTTGTCAGAAAAATATTAAAAATTCATCCAAAGTAATTTTTTATATCCCCATTATAAAAAAAGACTTTTTTTTCAAATAAAATTTATTAAGGTTTCAAAATATTAATTTAAAAAGGGTTCACCATTAAAAGATGGTAAAATTTCCCTTTTAAAAATATAGGTTTTTATACATCAAAAATGGTTTATTCATACCCTATGAAAAATATATCTATTATACAAATTTTAAAACTGTTTTATTAAGTATATAAAATATATATTCAATTAATTTCATTTAATAATAGTAATTTACTCACTTTATTAATACAAAAACAAAAATATATAATTGATATATATTTTTCATAAATAATTGGTATTGAATGACTTCACCATATATTTTCATCAGATAGTTATATTTATTCCCACTAACTTAACTACTAGGATAAAATGATCATTTTATACTAAGTTCGCCTTCTATTTCATTTATAATCATTATTGTGTGCAATGCATGATATTAAATAATTAAAGTTATTTAGTGAAAATATTTAATAAAAACATCTGGGTGTTACATTCTGCCCCCCTAAAACTAAATTGCACCCTCTAAGTTCATAACATGGATAAAAATAAATTAGTCTATCTCTCCCTCATAATATCTTCTTGTTCCCATATTACTTCCTAAAATTGGTGGTTTCTCTACAAAACATTAACCCAGTGAGTGGTCTTGTTTCAAAGAACTTTTGCGCTATAATCTAGAATATCTATTGGTTGTTCTTCATAAGAAATATCTTTCTCCAGTGGTATAACGTTTGAGTTTAGTATATGTGAAGGATCTGGTATTTACTTTCTCAGGAGAGATACATGGATCACATAATGAACTTGAGAGAGATTCTATGGAAGTGTAAATCAGTTAGTTGTCTTCCCAATGTGTTCAGTAATTTCAAATTGACTGATATACCAAGGGCTCAGATTCATCGTATTTCCCAATATAATTACACTCTTCTAGGGAGATATTCATAGAAAAACCATTTCCTCATCTTAAATCTCTAGTTCTTTTCTTCTATATTAAAAAAAGTGACTATGAGCGGCTCTTATGTGTTGTTGAATAGATATAACCTTCTATGTTATTTTATCTACTAGATCAGGTCCAAATAGCTTTCCTTCTTCAACTTCATCCTAGAAAGTTGGAGTGTTGCACTTCTTTCCATAGAGGGCTTCATAAGGATCCATCTGAATAGTGTGTGAAAGTTATTGTTGGAATAAAATTCCAAACAAGGTAGGTATTGATCCCAATAACACTTGAAATCCATAGAGAAAACTCTCAACGTGTCTTCTAGAGTTTGAATTTTCCTTATAGACTGACCTCCTATCTAAGGATGATAATTATTTCTAAGACATAACTCTGCATCTAGATAATTCTAAAGGAGTTTCTAGAACATTTAGGTAAACCAAGGATCCCGATAAGATATAATGGAAGGTGGTACTCTATGAAATCTTACCACATCATTTATATATATCTTGGAAAACTTATCATGTGAGAAATCATCTCTAATAGTAATGAAGTGTGCTGAATTTGTAACGAGATCAACTATAGCCCATATAAAATAAAGGAACTTATATCCTTTAGGACGTTTGAAAAAAATTATATAGTGATGTTTTCTCATTTCCATTTTGGTATGGGTAATGGTTATAACACCCCGTTAGACTTCGGTCTCTCATCCTTAACAATCTGACAAACCAAGAACCAATAGACATATTCTGTAACATCTCTTTTCGTGTCATCCCACCAGAAATACTCATTCTTGTATCTATACTTGATTGTGATTCCATGATTAATATAGAATGAATAATTATGTGCCTCATACAATATATCATCCTTAAATTATGGGATGGGATCAACCCAGATCCGGTTTATAAACCATGTTATTCCATCACAATCATGGTTGAATTCAGGAACATTTCTCACCTTCTTTTGTATCTCTACATCTGCATTCTGCGCCTCCTTAATCATCACTTGTATATATTGTTGAACATTCATTTGATAAAGATAATATTTCTCCCCTTACATTAAAATTTCAATATCCATGCTTTGAAAATCCCTAAAAATTTGATCGTATTTTATCCTCATCATGGACAGGCTAGCATGGTCTTTTCAACTCAAAGCATGTTCCACTATGTTCACTTTCCCATGGTGGTAATGTATTGAGAAGTTTTAATCTTTAATCAATTACAACAATCATCTTTGGAACAGATTAAACTCATTCTCTGTGAAAATGTACTTTAAAATTTTATGATCTGTATAAATATCACACCTTTCACCATAAATATAATTCCTCCATATCTTTAGTGTAATGATTACCGCAGTTAACTCCAAATCATGAGAGGGGTAATTTTTATCATGTATTTTCAATTAATGTGAATCATAATCTATCACCATATCATTTTTCATGAGAACACATCCCAACCCCTTTTTGGACGCATCATTGTAGATCACATCCCTTTCTCCACAACCAGGCAGTGTGAGCATAGGTGAACTGGATAACCTTGTTTTGAACTCTTTGAAATTCTCTTCACATTCATTTATCCACACATAATTAACTCATTTTAAAGTCCACTTGATGAGTGGATTATAAAATCATAGAAAATATATCACAAAATGTTGTTAACATCAAAAAATCATAGAAAACTTCAGATCTCATTTTTTATTGTTAGTCTTAGCCAAATTTTAATAACTTCTATTTTGCGGGATATATAAATATCCCCACTTTGGCAATTATGTGACCAAAAAAATGAATATTTATGAAACCAAACTTCTCACTTGTTAAATTTTTTATAATGCTTATTTTTTCTCATGGTCTTCGGTATAGTTATCAAGTGAACTTCATGTTATTCCTTTCCCATTGAATAGACAAGTATATCATCTATGAATGATTCCAAAAACTGATCAAGATAGCCTCTAAATAATCGATTCATTAGATTCATGAATATTGTGGGGGAATTAATAAGACCAAAGGTCATCATATAAATTCAGTTTCCACACCTTGTAGAGAATGAGGTCTTTGGTATATCCTCCTTTTTGACCCTTAATTGATGATATACTAAAAAAATAATAATCTATGAAAAGTATTTTTCTCCACATATTTTGTAAAATAAGTCATAAATGCGAGTAATATGATATTCGTTCTTGATAGTGATTTTGTTAAATTAACAATAATCAATATAGATTTTCATTTATCTATCATTCATTATAACAAATAGAACAGGTGCACCCCAATGTGACACAATAGGGTGTATGAATCCATTTTCAATATTATCTTGGAGTTTCTTTTTCAATCCATGCAACTCAGTTGGGGGCATTCGCTAAGGTGTCTTCGAAATAGGAACAACACCTGTAATGTCTTCTATTGAAAACTCAACTTCACAATTTGGTGGAAGACCTGTTAATTCTTATAGAGATGCATCATAAAAGACTCGTACAATAATTTTATTATTAAATATGAGTTTCTCCCCAGCCATTTTATACAGATAATCTTCATTTATAGGGATAAAGACCCATAAGGTGGAAGAAATTTATACTGGAAGGTCATACTCAACCTTACATCGATAGATGATCAGAGATTGATCTGGAATATAAAATGTGGCATCCCTTACATGGAAATTTATATGAGATTCATATATCGAAAACCAATCAATGCCAAGAATCACATAAATTTATATTATAGGAAGGATAACTATAGTTTTACGAATTACATTCCCAAAAACATCAACAAGGGAATAATTATAAACTTTTGATGTTATAGTTGTTCCCTTGGGAGATGTCACAACTAACCCAAAATCTTGTTGATGAGGTAATATGGTGACACCATGAGAAAAATCATCAGAAATAAAATAATGGGTGGATACAGAATCAAATAAAAAATTCGCTATGTTAGAGTGGATTGTATGTATACCTTTCACCACTCCATTATCGTACTTCACATCACTAACAGTGATTTCATGTGACTTTCCTTTCTCATTTTCATTAAGAGTTTTCTGACATCAAGCATCATCAATAACCCTTGGGGTACGACATTGATTAGAATAATTCTCAATTTCCTTTCACTTATAACATTGAATTGTAGGAGGTGAATTTAATGTATCCATTTCTCTATTCACATCATTAGAAAAAAATTTCCCATCACTATGGAATTCAACTTCTTGATGACCTTTATTTCCACACATAAAACATTTACTGGTCCCTTTAAGACACTTTCTTCATGTTCAATTCCACACATTGAGCATAAGAGAAAACTCGTCTTATTTTTAATGTGGCCTTAAATTTTTTCCTTTAATTCCATTTCTCTCTTGTTATCAAACTCGTAGGATTGGTGGGTTAGTCCAATCTCCATCTCAACCTTGAGTTCACATGAAACAGTTTCTTAGTACCTATTTATGTCCCTTGTTTCTAATTCTAGTTGGAGATGTGGTTTTATATCACAAAATAATCGATCAATTTTTCTTTCAGGTTGGATAATAATTTCAGAAGCTTTCCTTGAAAGTCTTGTAAAATTTTCATCATAGGTACCAATGAATTCATCTTACTTTTTATTAAGTACAAAGAAATACTTCTCCATAATTGTTCAAAGAATATGAGAAAGGTACTTATTAAAAAATAAGTTCTTGAACTCACCTCATTCAATGGATTCAAATTCATCTATTTGGCTCCTATTATTGATAAGGTTACACTGTTGATGATGATATACTTCAAAACCATATACTAATAAGATGAATTTCTCATGTTCTAAACATTGGAGACCAAAAAATATCATTTTATTGGTAATGGTCCATTTTTATTCTACTAATGGTTCATTAGACCAGCTGAAAGAAGGTGGACACTACCTCATGAAGTACTTGACTGATTTTTGTTCCCTCCATTTCTCATTTGGAATTCATGCATGATTTATAGAATGAAAAAGTTGTGTGAGCATAGCTATAATACTTTTTTATAGCTCCCATAAAATTTAGTTTCTTAGGAGGACAATCATTGCATTTCCCGTCACATTCAGCATTAATATTTTTCCTTCGGGATCCATCCATTGATTAAAACCAAGAATTATAGTGTGAGAAACATTAATAATATTGGCAAAACCACATAATCAATAATAAAGTTTCAATTTTAGAAATTTAATGTTTTATCAAATATTAGTCATGACCGTTTATAAAAATCTATTATTGTAACTTATACTTTTACATATCCTTTGGGTTTTTACTATTGTTTTCTCATCCTATATTATAAAGGATAACTATACTTTTTCTCTGATACCAACTATAATGACCCATACTATACAAACATTGATATTAATTAAAAATTGTATAATATTTATTACAAAATATAAAAAATCCACTATAGGCCCGTATAGGTATTGTGTCTTTAGAAACTGGGAAACATAAACAACTGGTTCATAAAAAATATTCATTATCTCGTACTTATTTTACCATAACTAGACTCCTTTATGACCTATCTTACCAAATACTATTCTTCATGACCTAGGGAAAAGAAATATATGAAAGGGTGAGCTCAAAATCTCATTAAGGGTAAACAAGGGAGATATCAATCATATGATAATTATAAGACATTATAATATAACATTTTTAAAATCGTATCCTACAAATTAAAGATCGTGATATCATTCCATGAGAAAAATCTGGAAGATAATAAGAATCAGTGATTGTAATCCCAAAATTTATAACCAAAGACATGATGTTTTTGGAATACACATATACATATAAAATCATTTCATATTATTCAAGGATCATTTCCAAAACAATCATAGCAGACAAAGTCCATTGCTGAACTGAGTTCACTCCTCATTCCAGAACTATTTTACTGAATCGATATCATTTACCATTATAGCCATGTATATTTCAGGAGATAAAAAATCATTACACAATGCATTGGAGAGAGATATAAGTCCCAACCATCGCATAATGAAATCATTCTTATGTGTTCCACAAAAACATAAATCATTCATCATATCCTAAGGAATAAAATCAGATTTTTTAAACATCATTCCACAATAACATAATCTATTTCAAAAAAATGGATTTCATAGGTATAATTTTATCATAAAAATAATAAAATCATAAGAAAATAAGGATATTATTCTTGAAACATAGTCCTATTAAATAATTTCATCTTATATGGAAAATAATTTTTATATAAAACTTGAAATTAATTCTTGAGGATAATATCCTTTCATCTTCAAAAATATTTTCTTTTCTCAAAATTCTATGCAATTATATAAGAAAATTATTTTTTTGAAAATAAAAAAGAAATAATTTAGAGTAATATTCATATAAATAAGGAATCATGAAGACATAAAAATCCATTCATGCCACATAATTTAAAAAAACATTATCCTCGTGCTTTTATGCAAAAGTCAAAAAGTACTTTGTATCGAATAACAACAAAAGATTCCATTCATAACTTTTAATAGAATTTACCAATTTGTATAATTGACTTAAAATTTTTTATATTAATAGATATAATATTACATATTTTAGAAAAATGGACATGGATGATAAATATACCCTAGTAAATACTTAAAAAATAAACAATCTCAGATAATAATGAGTTGTGAAATTATCCTTTACCTTAGGTCCGTTTTGTTTTGTATGTATCCAATACTACTCTATAGTGATTTAAATAATTTCATTGACTTATTTTAGATTTATAGTTATATTTATTATATCATATATGATCATATTATCTTCCATTTGTTAAGAACATTTCCTTATTACTTGTTATTCTGATATTAACTGCTTCATTTGTTGATGCATTTTTCGTTGAATAAGTTATAGTTATCCTTCTTAGGTCATAGTTATATAATTAAAAACTGAAATTGACATAATAGATACCATATTTATTCATTCATATATTTATATAATGATTCTTTAATTAATATCATGTAGAATGAATCATATCCCATCATGGAGATGGTATGTCGTACGTACACACGAGCAATGATATCATAACCATAATTGTTGAATGGTATTTAATTGGATGGTGTATAATATTTCACAATTAATTTCATGTTATAATAATCATATATATTTATTTTTTATATCATTATACACATTCCAGTAAAGAGGTGTTGAAACACAGATTACACAACGGCGTGGAGACGGTAAGCCGTACGTACGCACACATGGTGATTTCATTTATCGTATGATGATTAGGAGGTGGAATATGGTTGTTTAAAAATTATAATAAAATATCATTATATAATAAAATCTGGATTTGTTACTTTATAATTAAAAAAACATGCATAGGAATTAGAATAATAATTAAGTTTGAAAGAAATGGTAGAGGAGATTACCTCTTCTTCAACATGCTTCCTCTAAATCTCCTCTTAGAGCACTAGAGATGATCATTAAAGAAGAAGAAAACCTCTAGAATGTAACTAGTGAAGTTGAGAAGGGAAATATGTTGGGGATGGACGATCATGAAGGATCAATGTGAAGTGAATATGTGAGGGAGGAGGTGCCTTTATAATTGAGGTGAGGGGTACTTTTGGGATATCCAAAAATGTTAATTTATAATAAACTCAAAACCAATAGAAAAACCTCAAAAATGTCACAATTTTGAATATTAGATGAGATAGGTTTTTAATATCATCAAAAAAAATTATATTAGTTTTTATGTCAATTTGAACATTATCATTTAAATTAACACTTAGTTATTCTATTTAATTTTAATTAAGATTACAAATATTTCAATATTAAAAGGGATAAATATTTAATTATTTGATATCAATTAGACCATAAATAAATAATTTATAATATTTTATACCATATCATAATTAATGTAATTTTTTTAAAATGTTTTATGATTTTTTAAACAGTTTAATAAAAAATTATTTTCATCATTAATCAATTGTGTCAGTTTTGACACTATTTAATTCATTGATTTTTAAATATATTATGATAACAAGTCAACTTCTAAAAAAACTATTTTATTATATTCCTTAGAGGTAAATTTCATCCAAAAATTCATTATACATATTAATTGTCCCAAATTATATTTATTTTTATATTTGTAATAACATATATTTGTTAACACTATTAATAAAATATTTACTACATTAATTTTGTGTGATTAGTTAATATACATATTTGATGAATAAAAATAATAAAATAAAATATTATGATGAATATAAATCTACTAGTTTTTAGAATAATATTTTACATCTAATTTATCTTCTAGAAAATCCAACATTTAAAATGTTGTATTTATTAAATATGAATGTGACAACATTATCATAACTTTAAACAAAATAATATAAGTGTCACAATCTCTTCTATAGTGCTCTAAATAGTCACTAACTCAACACTTGGATGGTTATAGTCGAGATATAATCGACTAGTAAGATTTTTTCATGTCTTTTTATCCTTTGATGGTTATTATAATTTTAATAAAAATTGTTTTATTGATTTCACATCAATTAATTAATTTGAACATCATTAATGTATAAGACATTAAGGTAATTAATTATTTCATAAAAACATAAAATAAATTACGTTTAAAAATAAAAACATCTTATATTTAAAATGACTATATATTATATAATTTATCTTCTATATAACCTTATATAAAAAATGATATATTTATTAAAATTTGTGTAAGGAATATAAATTTTTTCATTAAATAAAAAAAATTAAATGTCTTAATCTTATCAAAGTGGCTTCCAAATGACACCATATTGACACATGGATTATTTAGTTAGAAATGAACAAATCAAATTATATTAATAAAAGTGTTCATGTAATTTTATAACGGCATTCTTACCCCTAATTACCAGATTTATGCTTTTACCATATTAATAAATACTAATGAAGTTACTATTTATAATGCCCAAAAATAAAATTAATATATTTACATAATTTGGAATTACTGATTACAAATAAATAATGTATTTTTAAAAATTCAAAACATAGAATTTTTAGTAATTAATTTAAAATTATTCTTTTTGTCATAAAGAGAGAACTAGTTTTTAAAAGTTAAAACATTACAGAAGATTGAAATGTTTTTAAATCTGAATTCAATGTAAAATTAATGATAATTACATAATTATATTTAATGAAAAAAATATAATAAATATTCTAATTTAACCATATAATTTATTTTGATGAAAAAATTTGTTTCCAATTAAATTTTAATATATTTTTACTATTCATTGAAATTTGAAACTAATCAGAAAAACATTAATAATTCATCCAAATTAAATTTTTATATCCCACATCCAAGGAATGAGTTTTTTGTCATAAATATTTATGAAGGGGTCAAAATCGTTATTTAAAAATGGATCTCTGTTAAAAGGTGGTAAAATTTCCCTTTTAAAAATATAGGTTTTTATACATCGAATAGGGTTTATTCATAGCCTGTGTATTCTTTTTCATGAATATCAAAAAATATTTTATTATTTATATAACACATTAATTTCATTACTTTCATTTTCTAATAGTAACTCAATAAATTTTATAATATAAAAATATAATTATATAATTGATTTATATTTTGTATAAATAATTGGTAGCGGATGACTTCACAATATATTTTTATAAGTTAGTTATATTTATTTCCACTAACCTAAAAACTAGGTTTAAATGGTCATTTTATACAAAGGGAATCTTGGGGTTCATTTAAACTCATGACTGTGTGCAGTCAAAGCTATTGAAGAATTAAAAATATTTATATAAAATATTTCATAAAACTTTCTAGGTGTTACAGTGATACATGGGTCCAATTGAAGGATTCCATGGAAGGACTCTTTAGGATTGACATATAAGTAGAGTGATACATGGATTCATATTATAATGTCATGGATGGACTCGTAGGGGATTTTGAATGTGTATGCCTAGTGATACTTGGATCATATAGGGAATGCCTAGGATGGACTCATGGGAATTGATTATTATAACATGGGTGATACTTGGGGATTCCTTAATGGACTGCCATGTAGAGAATAGGTCGCTGATCCATTATAACACACCTAGAGAGATACTAGGATCTTGATAGGTTCTCTAGGGACGGGCTTCTCGGGTGTTGGTTTATATTAAATCAAGAGTGATTTGTGGATTCCAACTTAGGAATGAAAAGGATGGGCTCATGTTCTAAATTGATTAAAGAATAAAATGATTAATATGACATGTCTTCCATGCCAAAGAACAATATTAGATTTTTTTTCTTCTCATTCTTATAGATGGCCTAGTTAGGCATTTTTTTTATTTCATTATGGGGGCGTCGGGCTATGCATTGGTCCTTGAGACTTATTAATTCAATTGGTTGAGTTGTCTATTCAACTCAGTTATAATAACATATGTATGACTATTAAATCTAAGACTTCTTACTGAAATGAAATTGAATAATCATATTTGGGTATTAGTCTAAACCTTTACTTTATAGGATGTTTACTTTTGAGTACTTCCTTACGTGTTATATATCATCTTGCACACTATTAAATTTAGATAGCGTATATTTTATTGGGATCAACACCATGATTATAGGACTACTGAGATATATATCTCACATATTGCTTGGGTACCATTGGTACTTGAGTAGACCTAATTTTTTTCAGGTCAATAATCCTTTTTTCGGTGTTTTTTTCTTGTACATTAGGAGTTAAGAGCCTAGTACTGAGTAGGAGCTCAGTATAATCATGGGGAACGTTTTGGGGCTTTTTAGTTATTCTCTTACATTAGTCCTATATTGTATTGAAATGTAATCATGCTGTATGTTTTTCATATTATCTTATTTATATCAAGAATTATTTGTATAAATTTTTTGTTGGACATTTTCTGTTCTCAATTCATATTACATCCTTATTCTACTTCATTATCATTTCTTATTACCAGATCTTCTATTGCATTCATTTTTAATATCTATTACTATAGCTCATCTTGGAGTATGTGTTGTAATATATCCCCACTAAACTACCTTTACACCCTTTATTTTAGTCTGAATCCTCTAGCATATAGGGAGACACGCTTGAGGTAATGGGGTGACCGCTCTGATTACTAGTTTAGTGGTAAGTTGTTCTGGTACATTAAAAAGTGGTATTAGAGGATCTTTTTCCTTTTGTATTACTCTTTTGGGTTGGTATAAAAGACACTAAGAATTTTTCGATGCATAGTTATTATCCATTCATGGGATATGTCATCCCACATTTGGGAAATGACCAAGTGGATAAGACTAGTAATTATTGTTTACACTATTCAATGTTATACCTGATGTGATTTCACCTTGAGAGAATTTTTTATTTCCATGGCTTATGGATTTATGGAAATTTATAGAATATTACCCTTATCCTATAATGGAAAGAAAGTGACATGACATGATTCATATTAGGCACATAAAAAATTTCACAAGCCATGAATATTCCATACCATGTAGTTGCATTAATAGGTTGCCTCTAAAGTATTATTGTGTGCCTTGAGTGATTTCATGCTTAGTTTTGTACATGTTTAGTTAATCTTTTTGCATTCCCCTTTATTTATCATTTCTTTCATGTTGTGTAACATGCTTTTGTGATTATATTCCATGCCTTTGTAATTTTTATAGCATTCCAGTTTATATATATATAAATGGTGGCATGGGATCGAATTTTTTGGTTGCAATTAATGCAGGAGCCGTTTTTCAATTATAAGGTATGTAAGCGCCTTATGATTGGAAAAAGGGTAACCCGTACACTCAAACCAAATTTTGGTTCTTTAAAATTTATTATATACCTTTTTGAAATGAAAAAGGCCACTAAAGATAAATTTTAACATGGAATTATTTTGATTAATGGGAGCCAAATCCCAACCAGCAGGTGTATGTGTGCCTTATGGATTGGTTGATGGCCACCCATATGACATAGCCATATTATAATAATTGTATGTTTGGGGATGATTATAAATATAAAATTTGATGAATTTTAAACATATGTGGACTGTTTGATATAAAAATGAACATCTAGGCCCAAGTAGATTAGTTGGAGAATGCTTTTATAAGATAAATCGTTGTGGATTTTATACTTTCTATAGTTGAACAACTGATATTGGGTTGCTTTTTGAAGAATATCTACTGGTTTAATAGGACCTTCATAGGTCATATTATGAGTTAAATTTAATTTATATTCTAAATTTAATTATTATGGTGGAATGTCGATGAATTTATAATGTCAAAAAATTAATTCAATGATACTTTCCTATTTTTTTTCTTTGAGATACTAGCTAAATCAAGTAACAATGTGCCTTTTTTGTTGAATGGTACTTGTGGTTTTCTTTAAAAAATGTTCAAACGTTAAAATTTTGAATTGAATTGATTAAATGGATAAAAGTGAAACATGGAGTTGTGTCCTTCTTTGAGACCCTTGTGCAAAAAAAAATTGTTCAATGGTATTATGTGTAATAGAGGTGTGAGTTTTTATCTATATCATGATATCTTTAGAAATGTATTAAATAAAATTGTTCTTGAGCCTAGTGAAATGTATGTTGTGTTTCCTAGAGATAGGTTCTATGCTTATGCTTAGTTAGAAGCTAGCCCAAGGTTTGTAGAACCCTTAGAGCTTGATGTCTTTCTTTCTGTTGTGAGATTTCGGACAATTGGCCTTGTTTGGATGTTTTTGTGCCTTGTAGGATGTTTAGTATTAAAAGGAAACATTTATTCGGATGGGTGGTCATTTCATCTTGACTCATGATATGATAATGATCATCGAGGAATTCTTGGGTTAGTAGAGTATACATTCCTTGATCATGGTCAATGGATTAGAAGTTCGGGTGAACCACTCTTTTCATTAGGTATGGATGACTCGGTATGTCGTCTTGTGACTTAATGGTGGTATAAGATGATTTTAATTTGAGCCAGTTTCAATGTGAGACATCTAATGATTAATTTTATAGGGTGTAAAACCTATGGATTGTACTCAGTATGTGTCATTTTCTCTTGTAAAATCATGGTAGTATGTGTTGGTATACATGGTACCCTTCGATTGTTAAATGATGTAACGATCTGGATGGGTTCAGTCATGTCATAGAGATTTGAGTGGTTGAGTGTGTTATCGGCACAACTATATAGTAGAGTGACCTAAATATTTGAAAAATCAAGTTCATCCCACTAATATGATAGACAATCTCGGATTTTGGTGTTTTGACATGTGGTTTAGGATCATTTGAGATTATATTCCAAATGCACTTTTGTAGTTATCATGGTTTATGGAATATCACAAGTGTGTTTAAGGTGAATATGGGTATAGGGTTTTGGTGAGAGACTAGTTCATACTTTCTTTCAATAGCTTTCAAAGTACATAGGTGGGGAGATTCACATCGGTTTTGTTAAATCCTTCCATCTGAGTAGAAGGAACACAGTTAAGGGAAACCATTGAGATTGTAACTTCTCTTTTTGAATGCCTTTGAGGAATGCATGTTTGAGTCAAGTACATGCCTTCCTGTCAGTATGCTGTTTTGTGGTTCATATATTTTTTTTCTATTGATCTTATAGATCCTCTTAGTTTTCTTTCTTAGTCTTGCTCATGTACCCTATCAGGATGTTTTCCATGATGCATTAAGAGATATTTTGTTATATGCAGTAATAAAATTAGAATGTCATTGGGATGGTTGGTAATATCTATAAAATTATCACTCTAATGCATGGGTTTTGTTGGGGATTAGTAATCCATGAGTGATACTTGGGTTCCAGATTAGGAATGCCTTAGACAGACTCTTGGACACCTATCGCATCCCTTGACGTGACCATCAGGTGGGTGCTGCTCTAGGCTCAGTCAATGTTCTTATGTGGAAATTTTGGACTCATACCAACGTCACACCTATCACATGGGGTATGGGCCTCTTATCCAATGGGTTGACTCTAAGGTTATCCCAGACATGTTTTCAGGATTATATGTAATTCATTAAGGGTAATATTTCTAGTGGGATATAATTGGCATAAATCTTCAATTTGTTTGAGGCACAACAGTTTTAAATGGCCAAATGTTGGTTTGGTCATGAATGGTAACCAGAATTCAAGTGTGATGTTCAGTGAAATTATTATTGTAAATGAATTTTTTTTAATGGTGTCATTTCGATTTTATTGAAACAATGATGGGATCACCGTTTAAACCCTTAGGTGTGTGATTTGTAAGGATATTCCAGATGTGGAGAATTTTTTGATTATGAACTAGCCTCTTTCTAATGTTTAAATCCAATGATGGGGATCACCTATGGCTAGATGTTTTAAAAAATATATGGTGATGAGATCATGTATTTGGTTATGGGGGATCAGGTAGGTGCCTCTTTAGTGTTTCATTTGGTAATCAAGGTTTGGTTATGATTTTGATGGAGGAAGTGTTCTGCGATTAAGATGTACATTGAGGTGTTTTGGGATTTTGGAAATGCAACACAGTCATTTGAACGAAACATTATGACCCTTTTAGGTTGGGTGATGTCTTCGTTGTTTCTATAAGGATTCTCATGTAAAATATGTTCTAAGGTGGGGAATTTGTAAGAACCCATGTTTTTTAACCATATAAAAATCTATTGGAATTTGAATTTTGTTGATTAATGGACATGCTATTTTTTAAAAAATGGGATTCAGAATTGAATTATGTGTGTTGGATCACTTCATGGTCAAGGTTTTTGTCTTGGGTGAAGAAAAGTACATTACCTAGTCACTCGATGAGTTTTGGGAGGGTTGAACTAGAAAAACTATGTTTTAAAGGACCTGCAAAAGGTGCACGGTTTGTCTGAAACCATGCTGCCCATTTCAAGAAACTATATAGATTATTTTACAGGTGGACAAAATTTAATACATGTGTTGCGCACTAGTTTTCAAACCAAGAAACTCGCCTGCATGGTTAGTGGTTTGAGTAGTACCTAAACACTATTCATCACACTGTTGGAACATGGTTTATAAACCATTCAGTATAAGTTGTGTGGGGTTTCTAGGTTCCTAGAAAAGGGGTCTATAGGTGGTGCACAGTTTTATAAACCATGCATACTAAACTATTCTACGAATACCTATTTTAAAAGTTAAATTAATTAAATTAAATTACAATAAATTAAGAATGTAACTTAGCGGTTCCTCCCCCTTACCAGGGTCATGCGACGCATGTACCCCCTTGCTCCTTGTCCATGCACAAGGCTCCTCCATGGCCTACACTCTGATCATAATTTTTTCTATATTTCTATTAGTTCCCCACTCAAATATACATGGTAATACCCTTTTCCTTATATCCAACCATTTTTGGCTGAGATTAGGTCTCCCCATCACCCCTCACGGTTTGGACAGAACCCTAGGGTGGGGTTTAATACTGATTTTTTGTTTTCATTTGGTATCAGTGTGTGATATGGATTCCTTGAGACTCTTGGGTTTGTGTTCCAACATTCACCACCAAAGGTGAGGTGGATGGGTTCAATTTGAATTGTATTCATTGTTTTGGGTAAGTTCCAACACCGTCTGTTTCTTTCTGCCAATTTATTTTGGGTCCTTTAGTGATTTATGGTACCTGGTTTTTTCTTATAGAGTGTTTTTGACTCTTTGGATACTTGTGCTCACAAACATTTATATATATATATATATCATAATTTTATGTATTCTCTCATGGAGAGGAGAATTAATTCTTGGATTAAAGGTTATATATGTATAATAATGTGTTTGTGTATGAGTGCATAGTTGTTTCAAGTGGTTGCCACCAAATCTAAAAAGTGTCGAAGTGTTGGATTTGTCTTCTTTTGAGGTATCATCCTAGTCAATTAACCTTTATATTTAGGAATTATTTAATTTATTATTTAAATAAGTTGAATTATTATTATTTTCTATTAATGGAACTAAAAATCTTGAATTAAATTCTTTAATTTGATAAAAGATTTGTTGATGAACTATGCATTATTTTTATAATAAAACCCCTCAATTGAGGAGCACAATCATCAAAACAAAACATAATGATAGTTTTTATATCATAATTATTTATAGTTTGATTTTTTTCATATTTCATCCTATTGGTGTTGATATAAGGCATGTTAGTTCATGGCCCCTTTGATTTTTTTCAATAATCTTACCCACATGAGTAAAATGATGACATGGCCATGTGGTTGTTGTTAAGAATGTAATTCTTGTTATACCTCTTGTTACCCATGTGAGTTATGTTTAAGTCTATGTCATGAGATATATTGTTAATATTAAACCACCCAATGGATTTTCTTATTAAATGGAACTTAAATGGATTTTGGAGGTAGTGACCCTTTTGTGTGCCTTTTACACCTTGTCACAAGATCTTAATCATTTAATTTTGTTATAAGTTGAATTGTGAATTAAATGGATTTATTGGGAAGGTATGAGTGACCATGACCCCCAGACCTTAATATTTCTTTACCTGATTAAGCATGAATTTTCTTTGTATATATATGCCCATTTGAGATAGATAAACTTATAAAATGTAGTAGTTTATTTGTTCTTGAGAATCTGGATATACAATAATTTCCCATGTGAGTAATTATGATCCAAGCCTTGATAGCATTCCCATTCCATATCCTCTTTTTAGGTGAGGTGTACGTGTGATGTTCTTAGTTTTGACTGGGGAATATTAAATCATTCTGATTAAATGATATTGAATAACATGTTTTGAATTCTTATTCATGAGATAGAATTCTAAATAAATTTCCACATGAGTTAAATTAATGGTAAGACATCATAGTTGGCCAATTCCTTGAGTTACCCATTTGAGGTGAGATGTTAATGAATTTTTCTTAGTGTTGACCTCAAAACATAAAATCATTTTAATTAAATGATTTTTGTATTGATATAATATTTTAATGGTCTTCACTTTGGAATGACAAATGAAATTGATTGAATGATTGTTGAGATGATTAAATGGTTAATATATTTCGGTGGCATGTAGATTCATATTAAAATGGCACTGAAAGAGTCAATTTCAATGAACCACGTTTATGAAAAGGGTGATACTTATATCTAAATAAAGGATTCCATGGATATAATATTGAGGGTTAACTTATAAGCCTAGAAAAACATGGATTCAAATTTGAATTCCATGGATGGACTCATAGGGGCTTTTGACTGTTATATGTTGAGTGATACATGGATCTTAGGAAATGCCAAGGATGGACCTAAGTGGCTTAGATATTATACCACACCTAGAGCGATACCAGGTTCCTAATAAGTTCTCCATGGATGGGATTTTTGGGTGTTGGTTCACATTAAAATTGGAGCAATACATGGATTCTAACCTAGGAATTCCAATGAAGAGCTAAGTTTATGAATTAATTGATGAATAAAATGATTAATATGACACATATTCCAAGCCAATGAAAAATCTTGTAATAGGTCTTGATTATTTTTATTGATTTCTTGGTTAGGAATCATTGATTATTTCTTTACAACAGACGACAAGATATGTGTTGGGTCATGAGACTTATTAATTCAATGGGTTGAGTTGTATTTAGAACTCGATTAGAATGAAAAAGGTATAACTACTAAATCAGAGACTACTTACTCAATGAAAATTTAATAGTATTATCTTAGTATAAGTGGAAACCTATACTTTATATGATATTTATTTTTAGTAATTCCATAATTTTTATATATCTTATTACACACTACTAGATTTACATAGCACATTTTAGATTGGGCTTGACACTGTGGGTGCTGGCTTACTGATATTTATATCTCACACCCTGCTCAAATACCGTTGGTACCAAAGTAGACCTACTTGTTTGCAGGGCTATGAACATTTTCTTTTGTTTTTTTACTTGAACATGAGGATTTTTGAGCGTAAGACTGAGATGGGGATCAAGATGTTCCTGGGTATCACCATTGGGATTTTTAGTTATTTCTTTAATTGAGTCCTATATGGTATTGAAATTTAATCATGTCGTATATTTTCATTTTATCTTATGTAAATCAAGATTTCATTGTATAAATTTGGTTTTTACCATTTTATATTTTTAGTTGACATTAAATCCTTCATCCACTACTTTATAAATTATTATTACTATGTCTTCTATTGATTTATTTTTATTATCTGTTACAGTTGTTCAACTATGATTATGAGGGTATAATGTGCCCACAAAACTACCTTTATAGCCTTCATGCTAGTTTGTAGCCTCCGACATATAGGGAGACATGATTGAGGTCATGTGGTGACCATTCCAATTACCAGTTTGGTTGTACATTGCACCAAGAATTTACATATGATCTAAGGATACCATCCATATTCTATCTCTGAATGTGAATTTTTTGGATGGAATGGTATTTATGAAAAATCGTTTCTCATCCATGGGTTTTACCAAGAATAAATTCTCATGAAAAAAACTTCTTTTCATGGGTTATGAAATAAAAATTATGAAACCTGTCTACCTTCCATAGGTTTTGATATGATGAAATGTTTATGAGACCCATTTCATTTGATGGGTTATTATATGATGAAAATTTATGATCTGGTTCTACACAGATGTGTGCTTTCATTGTGTAATGGGTGGGGCTATATCACCCTCAAATGAATTGGGTAATGATGGAAAACTCATGAGTAAATATGTTATCTGTGAACCTGATTACATGTCACAATTTTATTCAGGAACATGATTACATGTTCACATTGTTATGTAAGATGTAGACTATATGTTCACAATGTTATGCTTGAAACTAAATACTTGTTCACAATGTTATGTCTAAACCTAGTTAAATGTTCAAAATTTTATGTGTGGACCTAATTACATGTTCACAGTGTTATGTGTGGGCATATCCTTCATGACCAAAATGATACGTGTGGACCTGGTTTCATGTCAATGAGTGTATGAAGGGGTCATATTTCATATCCTTAACATAATGAAGGAATCTTTTTTGTATTTATAAATTTCAAAAATCTTATAAGAAGATATGTATGCCATAAGTATATGTATCATGCCAAATTTATGCTCTCTTGAATCATATTCTTTTATTTTCTTATAATTCATGTCTTATGAACTACCAATACTTATTTCATGACTCATTATTATGACCTTTTATATGTAGGGTATGATTTTCAAATGTTATTCTCATTTTCTCAAAACCTTATGTTCATGTAATGATTACATATATTCTTTATTTACCCATACGGTGCATATGAGCTCACCTTTTCTTATGTTTCCTTTTACCTAAGTTAAAAAGAATGGTTTTAAGTTGGATTACTAAATGGGATGATGCTTTTTGGAGACTTTTATTATCATTATCCAAGTTTGAATATTGTGTTTCATGTTTCCAAAGACACTAAACTATTACGGTACTCGGGAATGAGTTTTGGTAATGTAATTAATATTCATTGAAAAAGATGTAATATCCTTGTATGAGAATCCTTGTCCACTATTAGAAGAGTTGACATAAATTAATTATTTGATACAAATTTTAATATCAAACCAAGTATATTAAATAAAAATATATAATCACATCATATTTAGTGGAATGAATATTAAGACATAAAATATGTGTCATAGAAAAATAAACACATTCTAATTATCATATTAAACATGGGTATCATGTGGTGTTATTATTATATCATAAATTAAATCCAATTCTATTTTGTTTAGGTCATTTGGTTCATGTTTTTTTATTTTATTCAGTCATTTGGCCATTTTTTGGTTAGTTCATTTGGTTCAAAATTTCGGTTAGGGCATTTGTCCTTTTTAGGTTAGATCGTTTTTTTCATTTTTTGGGTTTGGTAATATTTATTTTTATTTTTTTATTTTCCATTCTAATTTGATTAATATTTTTTGGTTGAATATATCATAATTTTTTCTCATTGGATTATTTCAGTTTTCTACAGTTTTTTATGTTCTAATATGGTTCAATTTGATATTATAAAATGCAACTCAAAGAAAATTTTACCCACTTAAAATTCAAAATGAAATTTATGCTCATGTTGGATAAAAAAGTTGAAACTAATGTTAGAGAAATTTTAAAACATCCAACTAAAAAACATAATTATTGATATTGAAAATAGCTGGGAACTCATGTGGATGATTCAATAAATTACTCACCACAACTTCAGGTTAACAATCAAGTATGAAAATTAGAATACTTGAATCATCATAAGTAATAAATTAATCTAGGATAATGGTGGAATTTATGGTGTTAATTTCATCCACACCATCATCAAATTTATGTATCGGGATTACTTCAATAATGACCCTCAATTTATATCTCAGATGATATTTTAGATAAAAAAATTATGTCTTCAGTGATTCCAAAATATATGTCACATCTATAGTAACATTTTTAGTCATGTCAATAACTAAAAATCCATAGTCATAATTAAATGTTACATATCATCATTGAATAAAACAAGTTTCATTTCATCCTAGTTACTTGACCATGAGATTAATAGCCCAATATTAGTATTTTATTAATATTTATTTAATAAGATATATTTTTATAGCGAGGTATGCAGTCTGATGTACCGGAATAACATTCTATCATAATTTCTACCATAACATTGTTATGTTTCGTTGTTGTGTTGACTACTTGATCAATGATAATAAATTTGTTTCCATTGATCATAATTGATTTGGATTCGAAAACCAGAGAATTAGAAACCATATATAATGCTCTTATTTCATCAGGGGTAGATTTAATAGGTAAAATCAATACGTTAAATATAACAAAATATTTATTTATTTATTTTTGTCTTATTTCACTAATACTAATAACTTTTATTTCAATCAATTATGTTAGTATTTTCTTAGAAAATAATATCTTCTTCTCAATGGTAATGAATGATTGTTTTTATTTATAATTTTTTTATAGTCCCTTTATAAAAGAAAAAATAGTTCAACAGATATTTAAAATTACATGGGATGAGGTAACATGTACATATTCAGTTTAACTACTTCATATAGTCCTCAAAAATAATAATTGTTAAACAATATTTTGTGATGTTCCATCTCCCACTCTTCAATGCATAATTTAGTCAATTTATATGATCTATAAATTCCCCCTATTTGAGTAAGTAATGGAATACTAGGTTCAATTTTTTCAAACTACTCTTATTAGTTTATCATTTTCTGGTTATGTCTCATAGTCACGTCATAAAAATACATTGAACATGATTCCATATATTCTTGATCCATGTAACCTTTCACAATTGAACCTTTAGGATGAATCCTATTCCAAATATAACACTTCAAATTGTAAATAATTATTTTAGTTGGATACATACAATGAAATGAAACAGGACCCATAAGAAGTATTTTAGATGGAATTTGTATAGTTAGATGCAGTATGAATGTGAAAATGATGGGGGAAAAGTTTCTCAAAGTCGGAAAAAATTAATGGTTAATCTTCCTATATTTTTTACAAAACATACATAGAAAATTTTTTGGCATAAATATCTCTATAAAAAAGGCACAATCGAATCATAGATACCATTAAATTATACAATAGTAGATGATATAATGCTATTGGGGTCAACCTAATAAGAAAGATGTCATAATCATGATTCATGAGAGAATTCAACATCAACTCTCTTCTGTTGACCCATTTTGAAATGCTTCTTGAATAACCATCATTAACTCGATATTCTTCAGCAATTATAGAAATTTAAATTTTTATAATGGTATGATAACATAAGAAAAATGTGTAACTTTTTATTTATATTCACTGATACACACTGGATGAAATTATGGTCAGATTCCCCAATCACCTAAGTCACACCAATATTATAAATCATCTTTTTTCCTTTCCATTGAAATTTAGAATAATTGAAATAAAAAATTCACATATATTTTTTCAATATGTGTTATATAAAAACAATGACATTGGCTGGACAATAATGAATCTCAATGAAGATACATTTTTTCAAAATTGTAGTTGGATCGAGTACACAAATTTTTCATATTTCTAGATTTCATTTTAATTTTCCCAAATGAAATTAATTAATCATGAACATTCTTGACATATTATTAGATTTATTTTTGTTCTCAATTGTATTTTCAAACCTATAATGATTATTCATATATTGATGATCTATTACAATGAATCATTGATTTCCTATAAAAAACTAAGATTAAATTCAAGTATTTTAGATTGTTTATTCTTCATAAAAATAGGACAAGAAATATTTCTCTTTTTTCTCCATCCAAGAACCATTTCATAATAAGGAAAATAATTTTTCATCCACATAAGAACATCATGAATCTGAAATATGTCCTCCAAATAATCATCATATATTCACAAACCACCATTCCAGTGATACTTCAACTCTTTTATTAAAGACGGAATGTAAGAATATATAAAATTTATAGGGCCAAAAGGTATAGATATAATTATACTCAATGAAATGATTTTTTTCTTTCAAACTCAACCACATAAAATGTTATAAATGTGTATGAAACCCAGACATGTTTTGTGAAAAGTATGAAACTGATAAAATATATTAAAACCATCAAATAATTGAACTAAACTCACATTACTCACCTCATTGAAAAATATGGATACAAAGCCTCAGATTTATTCGATGCTAATTCATCTCATATATGAACAAACTCTTCGTTATCCTTACTTCTATATGTGTCATGTCAAGGCATATTTGATATGTCATCAAAGAAGATAATTTTTTAATGTATGTAAATCTTTATAAAGTGAAAAATAAATTCAATGGATTACAAGATAGAGTTACATTAACATTTTTCTTCTATAGAGATATTACAATTATTATACAATCAATTAGACTATCAATTTCCTCTCATAATAAGATTCAATCTTTTGAAAAAGAAAGAATATTTTTTTTGAAAATCTATGTTTTCTAATTGTCTTTCATTCCATATATTTTTTGGAGGGAATATTTGAATCACCTAAAATAAATTCCTTCAAAAATTTAAGAATATAATCAGTGTTAGTATTATAAATTCTACACATGGTTTTCCTGTGAAACATTCGTATTAAAAATTATTACTTTTTCATTTTACCTCAATGGTGATATATTGGAGTCAAGGTAGAATCCTTAAATATTTTTTTACCCTATCAACATCATCATTATAATTATATACATCATGTGTACTCATATAATTATCTTCATTCATTGGCATACTTTCTTTCACATGATGAAAAATAAAAAAATCGTTCATAAAATAAAATCTCTAATCGAGTCTTCTAACATAGGTCATGATCATTTTGAGACTATCTTTTCTCCCCACTGTGATACAAGACAAAATAGTTTGTTTGAAAGCAAATTTGTTTAATAATTTCTATGTTCTTAAGTACATAACTAATTTATTAACAAAATTATAACATGTAAAGTGTATAATATCACTATCTATAGAATCATTAAATGAAAAATCTAAAAAATTATCTTACTTATTTTAAAATCGGTTGAAATTGGATCAGTTTTATAAAGCTAACTTAGATAAATTTTTAGTTAAAAAAATATATGTATAGTTGTAAACTCATTGAAATAAGATGTAAGTCAAATAAAAAATATATTTTAAAAAAATACTTGTTCACCTTATTTAAATCACTTTCAAAAACAGTGAAATTATATTGAAATAAAATCCATTTTATATCACTCTCCATTTTTGTGGATAAATAAGAATTTCTACATATTTGAATAAATAATTATAAAAAAACAACTTATTTTTTCAAGAAAACTATGATTTGAGAAAGAAAATTGTATATTTAAATCATTTAAATTATATGTTAGTCACTTATATCCTTAATTTTGTAACTCCATCCCTTAAGATAACAAAAGACCATATATATAAAATCATAATTTTGAAATCCAATATATCAATGGTTAATAACAATACATCATCCCATAAAAATTTATTTTTATAGAATAAATACCAAACTAGTTCCTATGAGATTTGTAATATAAGAAATTTAAATTCATATTAGAAAAACCATGGTATATATAGTTGTCTAAATCTCACAAGATATTAACACAACATGGACTTAGTTGAGGTTGTTAAAAACTATAATATATATGTAGTATAATAAATAAGTGTTTAGAATGGAATAGGTAATTAAAAATCATACTAAAAAGGCATAGGGCATAACAAAAACATCTTTTTAGACATACCAAAACAAAGGAAATCCTCCATTATATAAATTTTTTCATATATATTTAACATAATTTAAGAAATATGTTCACGTAACCATTAAAATTCATCCATATAAAGTTTTCAAACACCATAAAATTTAATATAAAGGAAAACATATTAAACATATATGGATTTAATTTGTGGTAAAAAGTGTATTCCGGGGAAAAACTAATTTATAGTTAAAAAATAATACCTTAGAAAAATAGTTCGGATAAAAATTTAATTAAATCATATTTATTGAATAAATCAAATATACTTTCAATAATTTATGAAAAAAAGAACAATTTATATATTCAAAATATATACTTTATTTTAAATCCGTACATGGTTGAGACATAGAATGGATAATTTCAAAGAAAAAGTATTAAAAATTTAATTAAATATTTACCTCATATATCAAAAAAAATAATATAATTAAATTATATTTATTTAAAAATATATATTAACAAAATTAAAAATAAGTACATCATGTACCATTATATTTATTATGAAATAATATAACAAATATAATCAAAATGAAACCTCATTTAATGAATTGGGAATAACCCTCACATAATAGAATCTATGTTAGTTTTTTATACCAATAAATTATAAAAATGATGCTTGTAGGAATAGATGATAGCTTTTAAACTCAAAACTTTTTTGTTCAATTAGAACAGGATCAGAATACAAAATGATGAGAGATGGTTGGGGGTGGGAAATAACACTACTTGTAGGGTCGAATCGGGATGTCAGTGAAATGGTAAGAGGAGAGTTCATGTGGATGGGGTTTTAATTTGAGGGATATAACAATGGTTTTTAAATTCATTCTTATAGTCTACCATATTACTAATTGTTTTTCTAAAACAGTGGTACAACCTCCTCTATACCAACATTTTATTTACACTGTTGGTATAGCCTTATCAAAAAAAAGGTTATATCAATGGTTTCATTAAACCATTGTCATGTATCTGTTATTATATATCAAATTTACAATAGTGTTTCATGATCAAAGTACATATATTGATATTCAGTGGTATTACACCTATTATTTGGGACCTTAGATAAAGGCTCAGATGTGACTAGAGGTGGAATCGGTAAAGACGTCATAATTTTGAGTGTAAAAATGAATATGTTTTGGTATATGTGACAACATATAAAATAATTCAAAAGAAAATATGTTGTGTATCATATTTGATATAGTGGATAGTGTTTTGGTATGAGTTAAATGTCATATTTTAGTGGTCTTAACCTGCACGTTTTGTGCAACTAGATAACCAGCATGGGGTGTATTTTTATTTTACACCTAGGTGATTGTATAGCCTCACACACAATGTGGGTTTGGACAACACTCCTTTTATATAAGTAATCGTGACATAATAAGTAGAGGAACATGTAATGTAGCACTATTAGCCTGAAACACCATGTAGTCGATCATTCAAACCATATATAGGTTCCTCGCATTCCATTTTGTTTTCTAGTATATTTCTTATCTTCTACATAGGGGTCACACCCCATGTATTCTATAGTACATTCCATGTACTCCTTCTAAATATGGTGAAATTTTATATGTTCCTTATCATTATTTGGTTAAATGAAAATAAATATCCCATTCTAATGGATTTTTACTGTATAAATTAATGGTTTATTTTTTTGTACATCATATATGTGACATGAGCTGAGGCAAGTGGGTTCCTCTTTCTAACTATGTTTAGCTGAAAAGGGATGGGAATGATTATTGAAGCATTTATAAGGTCGGTAGTCCACTAATTATTGCATTTATATCAGGGTATGGGCCCCCATTTACTATATATAGATAGTTTTATTACTTCTTCACACACACCTAGGGTGTGTTGTTATATCTATGGACTTGGTACTCCATAGACTTATATCTCATGTGGGGATAGATCCTCCACCTATTGTTGGTACTCCCTCAACAAGTAATTCACCCATCAGTGATGCAAAATCATCTAAATTTATTCTATGTAGGATACAAAGATTTCTTGTATGGATAGTTTCAATGGAGGGTTTGATTTTATGGTACTGGTTGACCAGCTATTGTTTGGTACTCCCTTGACTAGGGACTCAATTTTTGAGATGTGGTTCCATTATTTAAGGTGTCGTTCTCCCTTATCTGATGAGAATAATTCAGCAATAACACCCCCCATCATGGATCCTAGCATTAACATGATTTATTGAATTATATGTAGTGTAGAATTTTATGGCACATGGGATCCCTTGACACATTGAGGGTTTTTCATCAATATGTAGTGCACATCTAGTGATCAACATCATGTTTTATTGTCTATTTATTATTTTGAGCTTCTTACCAAATTCCATATTTTTTTATTTTCTAATTACACTTTTAAAGGGTAAGTGTAGACCCTCACAAAACCACCAGATTCAACACATAAATATAATTACAGCTTACAACATTCAAATTTATATCAAAACACTGCATATAACCCTGATTTGTACCACCATTTCTGCCTTCCACAAAATACAACATTCAAAATTAAATAACCTTCCATCATTCACGCGCCTACCTTGAAATCACAAATATCACGCCAGTCATCAAGCCGTCATCATTATGACTAGAAAAAATATCCACCTCAAGTTTCATAAACATTGATTCGGTCACCAGTCACAGCTCTATAGACACCCATCCGCTTGAACGAACACATACCAATGTATCCTTTAAAGCAAACAAACCCAACTGACCTAGGAGGGTGCGAAGAACTTGGAAACCAGAGCAGAGCACAACTGAAGGGGCCTCCCTCAAGCCGAACAGCGAAGCCATCACCATTAACCAACCAGGACCTTCGAATATAAAGTATCCCCGAGAGCACATGGGATTCCACCCTATAATATTCCTCGAAGAGAGAGAGGTGGAGACCAGGTGACAGAGCAAAGAAACATGTGGTTAAACTCCTTGATGGAAAAAAACTTCAAGACCCAAAAAGAAACCCTAGAATTAATGAAGAAAACACTAAAAGTGATAACCAGTGGCATGGAAACCCTAAAATAAATCCAGGATTGAAACCCTAAAATAACCCAAATAAATGAAGAAGCAAGTGAGGAGGCCACCAAGAGGAAAATATAAGAACCAGAGAGAACAAACTAGGAGAGAAGACCCAACGTGCGAGAAACCAAGAGGGAGAGGTGGATAATAGAATCCAAATAAAGGTGAGGCCAGATATACGTAGGATTAGAAAGGCTAGGCACCTCCAAGAATGGAGAGAAACAATAAGAGTGAGAGGAGAATCTGAGAGCCTGAAGGCAGACACCAAGCGAGTGAGGGGCCATTCGAGGGTTCTGATCTTCTTTGTTTGTTTATGTGGTATGACTATCTAGGGGTTAGAGAAATTATGGTTGGAGATTTTATTATGTTATTGTGAATTATTTCTATATGGAATATCTATATTACTCTTTTTAGTTTCTCCCCTGGTATTGTTCAGTACTAAGATCTTTGAGATGACCTTGTGTTCTGATTCTGCACTAACAACATCCTCTGGTTCACTACTCATATCAAGAGTTTGAGTAAAATTATTTCTTTTTTTTAGTTTAAGAAATCCTATTTGGTATGTTTATAAAAACCACTACATGGGACATTTTCCCATATGTGTTGTGTTTATGAAGATATTTCATAACATAAAAGATAGTTTTTATATACTATGAAATGCCTTTTTTGGGGAAATGACTTGTGATTGTTGGAAACACACTATATATCATAGTGATTTGTGATAGTGGTTTTGATTTTTGGTGATGGGTAGTGACCCAGGAATAGATGTATTGTATAGTATATTCTCAAGGCTTTATATTTTATTAGATTTTTTGATGTATTTTCTCCTGTGTATTTAGATTGGGAGATGAAATTGTTTATGTTTTTAAATTAATAAAAAATATACAGTTAGTTTGATCATTTATATATATCCAAATAGTGTTTTTATTCTATGTATTAGATAAATGAATATCTTCCATGTTGATATAGGTTAAGTTATCCTATATTGATATATATGAATACTCAAATCTTGTCACCTTCCCCTGGCCAATTAAAGGTGGGTTTGGGGTGGTCCTCCCAACTTACCAAACGTTTGGGCAGGGTCTTAGTGGGTGGATTCATATAATAGATAATCATATCCCACATAGTTAGGCTCAATTTGACAATACACATTATATATATTTATATCATGAAAAAAGGACCATAGTGATTCATTTTAATGTTCTATAACCTTGAATACTTCCAATTATTTTAAAGTCATGGGATGTGGAATGATAAGTCAAAGGTATATAGAAATGGTTTGGTGTGGGACATACATATAGAGTAGACGTTTTGGGTCTAACAAAACATATAATTTAGGGGAAGCAATTTTAGGAACTAAGAGGATAATAATGAATCAATTCAAATAAAGATACCCAATCTAAATAAACACAAGTATTTATCTATTTTACAAGAATAATCATTCCTTTTAACAAAAATTCACACAATCTAGATATTGAAAGGTTTAGTGTCTTCAAAGATTAGATATATAAAAAACTTACTCTACCAGACTCATCTTCATTTTGTTAATAAATTTTCAACCATAAACCCCCTTATAAATATCTCACATGTAATAGCCATCTTCATATCCTAAGGAAATAAAACATAATAAATGGTGGAGCTAGGATTCATTATAAAGCAAACATAAGAGATAACAAATTATGATAATAAGTGAGTGAATGATATGTATGTGGATATGATATTATAATCAATATCCATGAATATAACATTATGAAAACATAACTAGGTAAAACATGGGTCATAATATATGATCAATAATAATATAAGTTCAATTTAAAACTTAATAATAAGGCGCAAATATGATCATAGGAATTATAACACAGTAGATCATGAATAACAAACTATTTCCCAAAGTGGATTAGGTATCACTCACATGTCTCCCAGGGTGGATAATTCTTTGCTAATCTACTTCCCATTGGTGGATCAGGTTTCACTAACCTATTTTCCTTAGTGTATCGAGCATCTCAATTAATTTCACCTTATCTCATGATATTTAAAACTTTACCCAATATATTAGAGTGATATATATAGCATGAATGTCACTAAAGGAAAACCATAGATATGTGTCCCAAAATATGTCAATAATTTCACATATCATGAAAACACATGGTATGAAATGGTTTTCATTCTTCACATCATAGAAAACCTATGTTAGCAAAATTAGTTTTTTCAATATTTCAAGATGTTTTCACCAAAATTAACCTCAATAATTTAAATGGTTAATTCCCAAAACTAAATAACCAAAAAATAATTTTTGAAAGAACATTTACTAGATGATTCATAAAAAATAATAGCCTATTATATAAATACTTTAGATAAATATGGTTAATTATAATGAAATTGTAATAGAGGTTTAAGAAAACACTTTTATCCTTACCATAAAATATGGAGTTATAGTCAACTTGAAAATACTTTTTCAGTAAGGTCACTTTCCATAAATTGAAAAGAAGAAATTTAGAAATAAATATTTGGAACGAAATATAAAAAATTTATCCATGAAATATATTAAGGCTTCATGAAATGTGGTTATAAAATGATTTGAAAACTTTTACTTTTAAAAAAGAATATTTATTAAAGGAGCCTTCAAAAATACATAAAGGCTTTAAAATGTGGGGTGGGAGCTTAAAAAGACTTACTTTTGAACATGAAACTTCAATAATAAGTCATTCAAATGAAATAATGGTTATCGGGAAAAATATGAAGTTGGAGATAAACCATTTTATTTGTAAAAGATAAGAAAATATTTTAAAATACCTCTTTTGAAAACCCATATAATAAATAGAGAAAAAAAATATGTTTGATAAATGAGATTTTAAATATTAATTTCACATGAGATAACATATAATTTTGTTTCTTAATGTAAATAGATCATTGGTTGGAATGGAAAATATAGAAAATGAGGGGAAATCGTCATTAAATAGGATGATAATTATTCTCTAAAATGATATTCAATTTATGGGGAAGAAATTCATAGAGGATGATGATTTGAATAAAATGTGTCATTTTTCATAGATAGGAATAAAAATTAACATGAAATAAATTTTAGGATGGAAGAAATAAAACATGGAAGAGAGTAGTTCAATGAGAAGAATTCTAACGCAATGAAAGGAGTTGAGTAAACAATAAACATAATGTCCTAGGTATCTTTCAAAAAAAAATTAAACAAATAATGTGATATAAATTATAAAAACTACATGAATTACAAGGATATGGTAAAAAATCCCTTAATAATTAATCATACCATATAAAATATGTCATGGTTCATGATAAGAATAATATCTCAATAAATTAAATTTGAGAGAAAGAACCCTCTTACAATAATTCCTAAATTCCACTAATTTGAATGAATATCATGTATAAAAAAATTATAATCACCTATTTAATAACATTATTCTTATATATAAACGTTTATAAACATTATATATAATTATTCTCTACATATATATTAGTTATTTATCATCAATTTTAATTATCTGGTGTGAGTAATCAAGATCATTTATTTTATTTTCGTAATAGGGGGTTTTTCTTAATTTTTATCCCAAGGTTCATAATTCAAATATTATACTTGGTAATTTAATTTTTTTATGGAATTTTATTATGTTATGGTATTATTAAATATGATTTTTTATCATTTTTTATATTAAATATGCTATATCCATGTTTTGGCATTCTTTAACAAACGAAATATGGTATCATAATTAGTGAGTCTGATATTAATGTTAACACTAAAGATAAAAAGTCAATTAATTATTTAAGTATTTATATAATATATCATCAATATTTACTTTTGGTATAGACATCTGTGAAGTTATTTTCAGCATTGTTTGACTAGGTGGCTAGACTGATCCAAACATTAATATTAAACAATTAGTGGTTGATTATGACTAAAAAATGGATTATTTTGGATTAATATAATTATTATTGAAGAATAAATATATTTTTTAAAATATTTTATGGTTTTGAATAAAAATTTAAAATCTTTTAATAAATAATGATGAAACTAAATGAAAATTGAGATATGTTACTTCATGGAGGTTGCAATCCCCACAACGCACAGTAAACATTTCCATTTACTGAAGAATTAGAGGTAGATAAGGTCTATTATTTATTTTTATCTTTATAATTATAATTACATTATATGTTTAATTTTTAATCCTTGATTTCATTTTTATAATCATCAAAGTTATGTGGTGGTGAAAAAATGGATGTTGTCTCTTTGTGGAGGTGATAATCCACACAAAACATAAATAATGGTTTCATTTTTCATAATAGAAAGGGACAAATGTAATTAATAGTTATTCCCATTGAATAGTAAAATTTAGTATGCAAAATACATATTTCATTATATAGGAATTATAAAATTATATTTAGAAATATAGGAAAGAAATGAAAATAGTTTTGGGAAAAAGAGTTATCATGTTGAGGTTTGGGGATTTCCCTTGGAAGAATCCTTGGAAATTGAGGTCTTAAGACAACATATTTTAAATAGGGACTCAATTAAAATAAATTTTATTATAAATTATGTTTATTGGGTATAGTTTTAGGTGAAAACCAAATTCATTGAGAGTTTATGAATAGTTGTGAGGTGACCCTTTTATATGTGGCGATAATGGTATTTCTGTATTTATAACCACTTAATATAAAGGGAGAACTTGGATAAAATGTCACTCGGCCCCAAAAATAGACAATAATAGATTTTGGGGTGATATTTTTTCTATAATCCCAAAACCATTCATTTGAACATTTGTTCTTAAGTCCTTTATTTTTATAATTTTTTACATTTATGGTTTTCAGTTTTTCTATTGTAACAAATATTTACCTAGGTAATTTTCATTTAATTCCTAAAATTATAAAATCACTAATTACTAAATTTGAACACAATTATCATAAATATTAAATCAATTTTATCATATATAATTATATGTGTTGTAAAAATCAATTTTAAAACAAGTTCATTTAACGCATAGAACCCTATTTTTAGAAAAAGTATACTTTTAAGCTTAAAATGCATGAAAATGATAAAATTATCAAGGTATATTATTTCCATGATATAATTTGGTTTATTTTAAGAAACTTAAAATTTTTGTGGATTTAAAATAAATCCAAACCCTAATTTTTGAAAAATAATATTAATTAGATGAAAAACTAAATCATTTTATTTTATTGAAAAATATTTATTATGCTGGTAAAAATATGTTTGAATAACTCCTAATTGTATTTAGAAATGAATATGTTTACTCTCTAGTACATCTTTTATCATGAAAAATGGTTTGTATTTTTCTAAATCGCACTTATTTATAATGTCTTAAACACCACATTTTTTGTAAATTCCATATTTTTTTTCTATTCATTTAAAAAAATTAATTTTAGATAGTTATTAAATATTCACCTTTGGATAATATTGATATATGTAATTAAAAAATAAATTAAATTTTAAAAAAATCAATTTCAAAAATTTCTAAATTTTTCATTAAAATAAAAATTCAAAATATAAAAGAATAAAATTTTATAAAAAAATATGTTTTTAAATATTGAGTGTTTTAAATATAATTTCATGTGAATTTATCATTTAATGAACATTACGATATTATTTAATATATTCTAATATCATACGTTATTATAATTATTATTTAAAATTCATTGATATAATTTATTAACACTTTAAATAGATATATGTGAAAGAATAATTACATAATATTAATTATTTATCCTCTTAACATATAAAATTTTATTTGATTACTATACCTTTTTATAAAATAAAATTTATTGATATTATAATTTCTTATTAATATCCATCTAAAATTCCATAACTCATTTTGGTTTAGTGTTTCTTCTCGAAGAAGTTATTGAACATAGTTTTAATGTAAAAAATATATATTCCAAATTCTATGGGGTTACATTCATCCCCTCCCCAAATAAATTACTTCCTCAATATTTTAATTATCATTTTCCAATAAAAATGATGAAGGTTTTCTAAAATATTAATATGTACTATGGTATAATTTATAGAGATATTTAAACTTTAAAAACATGAAAATATATGTTTCTTATTTAAATAGGATTAACCCTAATATTTTTGTTTTCCTCCTACCATTTGAGATAAGATTCCATCATTAATCAGTATCAAGACCCACATTATTTAAATTCTTTCAATATGGTGTTCAAAATTATCCTTTCATTGATAGACTACCATTGGTTGATATGAAATGTGATCTCTTAATTCCAAATAATATTCCTTTATATTGAAAGAACCAATCCATTAAATTTATATAAAGTAAGGGTAATATGATTTATATAAATCACTTTCATATAAACCTAAACATGAGATAAATTAATCTTTTCAATTTATTATTTTTATTTCTAATTCAATAACTACCCATCAAGGTGATGGTTTTTTATAATTAGTAAGTGTTCATGGTAAAAATGAGTGGGTTATACATGATACAAATACAACACAAACTATTATTGAGTGGATGATCGATGTTCCTTAATCCACATCATTTTCAAAACTCATATCAGTAGTTGTGGTTCAATAAGATGTCTCTTGTTCCCTTGGTCTAATAAATTTCTAAAGCCTATTATCATTGTCATCCCTTTTATTGGGTTAGTGACTTTGATAATTCAAATTCCTATTCTTTTTATAAATTCCCCTGGGTGTATCTTCCCACATTTTGGACATGTAGGAAATTGAATTTTATTTCATTAATAATATTTTTCACCTGAAATTCCATGAGAGTCCATATTTCTCTTATTTAGTGTGTTTGGGAACTCTACTATGTTCATATCATTAATCATGATTCTTGAAATCTATATTTTTATTATCACATGGTTTCTAATTCTAGATCATATCCCATTAGATTGCATATTGGGAAAATATCCACATTTTCCATGAAAATAATCATTAATTTGATTCCTTCAAGCTTCAAGCATTGATAAAATAAAAATTTCATAAATGGAAACAAGAAGAATTTACATCATAAAAGAATTATCGAAAATTATCTCCTGATAATTAAAACTTGGAATGTCTTAACATTGTAAACTGTTAAATTAAATTTCAGTTTAACCTAAATCACTCTCAGTTTAATCTATATTTCTTTAGGATGGGTTTTATCTTACTTATAATCCTAAATAATTAACATAATAAATACTTCATAAATCCTTTTAAAGATAATTTGATTATCCAAAGCATATCCCACACGAGTTTCAAACTATGAGTTTAGTTAGACCACTTTTTTATGAACCAAGTAACAATTGTTTTAATAACCAACATCCCCTTATTTATGATTATTACCCCATATTAAATCTATTATAGAGCATTCATCCACTTATATTATCGGGATAGGGATATTTTTTCAATAAAAATGCACAATCTCTACTTTACCAAATATCATGATTTTATCCTATATTAAGACTTATCACTTAACCTTATCCCAAATGTTTTCACTAAAGTTATCTAAACTTGTCCCCAAAATAACTAAACCCTCTTTTGATACCAACTAAATATACTCTCTATATATAAATACATAGATTCATTTTTTAAAATAAATAATCTTTCCATCTCAAAAATAGTCTCCCATTCCATAGAATCTAATGTCTATTATCATCAAATATTACTACATAAACAAATTATTCTAAAACTCTAATGAATAATTATTCATAACCTCTAAAATATAAAACCTCATATAAACAAGTCACATATAATACCCATACTCATATACTAGGGAATGAAAATATACAAAATGGGTTAGCATAGATGATCAGTAAGAGAAACATAAGAGATTGACAATGGTGAACATAAGATAAGAAATATATGTATATTGGTATGATATCATAATCAATATCCATGAACATAAAATTAGTAATTAATACCTGTATATAACATGGAGCATAAAATATTATCAATCCTTACATAATTAAATTTCAAAAAATAAAAATATGGATCAAAAATGAGAATAGAACTTATAACATAGTGGATCCGAAATCAAAACCTATTTCCCATAGTGATTTAGTCTTAAATAACACAATTACCTCGGTGTATGGGAATTCACTCATCTATTCCCATAGTGGATCAGTCTTTACTCACATATTTCCATGGGTGGATCGACCATAAAAAATAGTTTCCCATTATATGAATTTGATGAGTGGGCCCAAAATTATATATCCATCTAACGCATTGGGACATGTTTTAGACTATTGAGACATCATGTATGGGATTAGGGAGTGAACCCAATCCATTATGGGACTATGTCAACTATGTGATGTTGACTCGGTAGTAATCCTTTACTTACTTTCATGTCATTCTTTATATTGTTTCAAAATTTCCGATGTTTCCATGATCTTTTCATACCATTCTCTTTATGTTGTTATCCAATTGATTACTCATATTCCTTCTCTTTTGTAATATCATGTTATACCTTTGAATCACATGTTATGTTTTCTTTCCATGTATATTCTTATATTTGTTGCTTTAGCACACCCCTTTATTTCATGAATTCTCCAAGTTATCCTATGTATATTTAGGATATTGAATGGATTTTAGTAGCTCACTATATAGAATAAAAAAATACTTCTATATTTTAGTGTCATTTAATGTATAATAAACCAATTCTTCCAAATACACTAGTAATTTTTTATCCTTCTTTGTATTAATGTATATTAATACTAAAAAGCATTTAATAATATGTGTAAAAAGACTCGAGTTTCAATATTTTTTATTATAGAAAATGTTTAGTTAAAAATTGGATACTACGATGAGAAAACCTTAGTGATAACTCTACAGATAATTATAAGGATGAGTTTAGGGATAAACCTAAGTATAGAAAAACATTCAAGAATCTTGGCGAAGTATAGAGATATTTATTTCTAAGAAATTACATCCATGTATGGATACTACAAGAGGATATAATTTTGGAACAAATGTACCTATGCGTAATAACTCTATAAATGGTGTGTTGGGATTGACTCAAGAATTACCTAGCACATGTCAATGTGTCTTGCTATGAACATGGTTTCACACCCATGGGATATTTGTTTTGTAAATTCTCAAACTCTTTACGAACAATTGTAAAGGGAACAAAAATGTCGAAATATTTTATATTAGGAAATAAATCATGGAAAACTTTTATTTAAACCTATAAATTCATAAGTTAAAGAATTTATTTAATTTATGATTTATCTATTTAATGTTCTTTGTTTCCCATATATGAGTATAATAGTAAAAAAAATCATCTATAATATATCCATTTGTCAATTTATTGATTGAAATATGGGAAACCGAGTTAACAACCCTTGTGAGGGGAAATGTGATGATTTCCACAATGATATTTCTAACCCAATGAAAGAAGGATTTTGGAACTTCATGATAATAATTTCTCATATAACATAAGTTATGAACCAAAACCTGAATTAGGAGGAATTCTTGAATCCCCCAAAGAAAGAACACGTTTTAATTGAGACCCTTATGTTACTAAGGCCACCAACATTCAATGTATATTATAATATATTATTTTTGGAAAAACAGATTAACTCTATTGAAAAGGAATTTTATATCATTCGATTATATGATCAAGGGAATATTCTACTGGTTGTTTATCATTTGAAGGGAGAAGTATATCAATGGTGGATATTGGTAAAAAATATAAATTCCAAGGAAGAGATCAAAAATATAGGGTGGAAGGAATTCTAGATAAAAAATTTTGAAATATATTTTCATTGAACGCAGTGAATTAAAATAGAGAGGGTTTTCATAATCCTCAATCAAAAGGATGATGAATCCATTGGGATGTATGAATAAAATTTGATAAGAATTTCAAGATATGTCTCTATCTTTATCTTCTCCCATGAAATTAATGATGACTAATTATTTGGTGGGCTAAAGACAAGTCTTCAAAAATATTTTTCCATTAGAGATATCAAAATATATGAGTAAATTTTTTGATGTTTACTCAATGTTGAAATGGATATCAGGTAATCTCAATGTTCTCAAAGAGATAAGAAGCATAAAATAGAGTTTAACTCTAGTGGTTTGAAGGAAAAATATAATGTAGTAATGAAATTACGACATCTCTCTTGTAAAGAGTGTGTGATAAAGCATTCTAGAAATTGTATCAAGGTAACCAGGAAGCTATTTATGTGTGGAGAAGTAGGGTATAAAGATAATGATTTTCTATAGTATAAACCAACAAATACGATGGAAGAAATGAATACTTCAATTAATCCTAGTCCTATATTCCAATGTTAAAAATATAAGGAACAATGATATTATGAAAAATAGTGAACTAAGCCAATGGTTTTCAATGACAACTAATTACAACAACCATAAAGTCCTAGAGAGAAAGGGTGATCTTATTCCATCACAACTACATAGGTGGATCCTGATAGGTATGATAGTTATTAATACAATAATAGAGAACATACTTTTTTATTATGGTTCTATGATTTCTTCCATATCATTAAATTTTTGTATTACTATCCACGAATCACCCCAAAACATAGATATTGAGTTATCAAGGAAGAGGATGAATGATTAAATTTTTTCTTCCCAAGCATATAACTCATACCATATCCATATTTCTAAATCAAACTTCCCTAAAATCCCATTGATGATTAATTTATAGTTATTTTATAAAATTATGGCCATGAATTGGGTTTACTTATATAGATCGAACAAAAAAATAATAAGATAAGGAAATCACCCACCAAATCACGAATCATCCTCTGACTCTATATAAGTTCATGGAGGAGGATGAATCTTCTATGGTATCATCAACTAAAGAACATCAATTTTTTACCTCTGAGAAAACAGTAAATTTTCTCAAATTATTGAGACTATAGAAAAGATCATGGATTAAGACATTAATATTGTGAGTAATTATAACAATGTATTTCCCTAAAGATTTTTTTGGTCTACCACCACATCATGTGGCATAATTTTCAATCAATATTATACCTATATATTTTAATATATATAGGAATCCATATAGAATGTCCATTTTTGAACATAAGGGGCTAAAAAATTAACTACAAGAGAATCCAGATAATCTTTCCATACACCCAAGTGATTCATAGTGTGGTGCATTGGTTCTCTTCATTAAGAAGAATTATGGGATAATGCACCTATCTATTTATTTTCATCAACTCAAAAAATAATGAAAAAAACATGTATCCCCTACCATAGATAGATGATTTTTTGATCATATCATGGAGCCTAGTGTTTCTCTAAGGAGCAACTTTGATCAAGATTCAATCAATTATAGTTGAATAAATAAGATATTCCCAAAACTAATTTCATAAAAGTTATGGTAACTATGAGTAAAAATTGATTCTCTTTAGACTCTCTAATAATTGGTAAATTTTTAGGTACTTAAGGACTATAATCTTTAGATAATACATTGATAAATTTGTGGTATTCTATATAGATGATATTCTAATTTACCCCAAAATCACGGATGGTCATGAGGATCATTTTAATACTATTATAAAGTACTTTTTAAAGGATAATTTGTAAGAAAATTACGTAAAATATGTGTTTTAGATAAAAAAACTATCATTATTGGGGAATATTATCACCAGTAAAGGGATGTCATAGACCCCTCTAAGATAAAGGCAATTGAGGACTGTCCTAGACCTATATCTGGAATGGATATTTTTAGTATCATTAGACTAGTTGGGTATTTTCGATTATTTTTTAGGAACTTATCATGAATTTTAAACCAACTAACCAAACTAACATAGAAGGTAGTAAAGTTTTTCTAGTCAATTGAATTTGAAGATGACTTCAATAAGTCAAAAAAGGATTATCATTATGCCAGTACGCATTCTTCCCTCATGTGGGGGAAATTTTTTAGAATACAAAGATGATTAAATGATGTTTCTTGGGATGATTACTAATGAATAATGATAATTAAATAGACTATTCATCAATTATGTTGAATTTTCATGATTACAACTATCCAAATCATGATCTGGAGTTAGTTGTAGTGATCTTTTCACTGAGGAACTGGAAACAATATCTCTATGGAGATAATTTGGAAATATATATGGATCACAAGAGCCTAAAATATATATTAACATAGAATTAACTTAACATGTACCAGTGAAGATGGTTAGATCTAATCAAGGACTACGATTTCTCAATCCATTACATTCTGAGGAAAGAAAAAAAGTGTAAGATTCCCTAAGAAGAAAGGATTCATACTTTTTATCATTGATGGGAAATAATAAGGATCCAATATTTTATGAATTTTAAAGAATGGATATGGGAGTAATAAAATGGTGTTTATCCTACCTTAGTCAAATAATTTGTCATCCATCCAACCATGAGAGCATTACGGATCCCATAACTAGGATAACGTGTTATAGAAAAAAATGGTAGTGAAGAGGGAGAATTTGGATTACGTGCATAGCTCATCCTTCTCTATTCATCCAGGAATAACTAAGATGTATAGAGATATGAAGAAAAAATTTGGGGGGGGGGGAATAACATGAAGATGGATATTGTGAAACTTGCATCTCGATGCTTGGTATTCCAACAAGTCAAAACTAAATGACATAATTTTAAGTGTGTTATGAAATCATAGTCCATACCAGTATTGAAATGGAAAAACATAACTATGGATATTGTTGTAGGACTCACCAAAATACCTAAAGGTAATAATTTCATATGGGTGGTAGTAAATTGTCTTACAAAGGAGGATCATTTGATTTTAGTCTGAAGGTTAAGGGCGCAGTGGAAGCACGTGGGTGGATGTGCCCACTTGGATTTTTTTCATTAACAATGATCAATCCGGGATCAATACGACGATAAATGCCAGTCTCCACGGATCGAATCACAGAAATGGAAAATGAAAAGGAAAGTCTCAGAATGACAAAGTAGGATTTTTACAGGTTGAATATAATTAATTTAATCAATTGAAAAGAAGTACATTTTGGTGTTCTTTCTTCATTTATATTCTTTATCACGTTCTGATGTGATTTGTCATTGTGTCGTATAAGCCAAGTGTATACTTCCTCTAGCGGTGATCCACGCATGCACCTCGTATCTCTAGACTTTGCTAAAGGATTATCCAGGTGCTAGCATGGAGAAACCTTTTTTTGCGTTGAACTCCTTAGATAATCTTGATCCGATGGAAGAGGATCTCTCTCGGTCTTGAGAGCGTTCTTGGAGGAAGAGTTTCTTTCATCCTTGAAAGAATCCTCTAGAGTTTTTGTGCACAATGATTCTCTTAGGTTAAGAAAAGAGTTGGGGTTGTGAGGATATTTATAATCGGGTTTGAGGTTGTAGAGTTATGACAATAAATAAACACATTACGCGTTTTATTTATTTCATTAAATCTCTTTTGAAAACCCCATGTCGAGTCATTAATTACATGACATGTGCCCACACTGATTATAATAAATATAATTTAATAAAATGATATTTCTTCAAAATCCCGATAGGAAAAACTACATGGTGTGTATTAATAAATACAAGGTGTGTACTTGTTTTTCATTGAAAACTACATGTATTGTATATTCAATGTACACGGCGAGTATATCTTGTTTTCATATATTCATTTCCTTTTCAAAATGAAAACTACACGGCGTGTACATTTAATAATACACGGCGTGTACTTGTTTTCAAAATAAAACTACATGGAGTGTAATTATGGATACACAGTGTGTACTTGTTTTATTTTATTCTTCCTCCAACATTAAAACGATTTTAGGATTCCTTGAATAATTAATAAACCAAGTACAGGAGTAATCTTTATTCTACATGAGATACTTGAATACACTTAGTGTGTGACCCTATAGGCCTCTTTCTCATTAGCATTAGGCGGTCTTGCTAAAGTCCAAGATTACTGTCTAGCAATGGGTGAAGGCACCCAAGAGAAAGAAGTTGATGTCGCATTGACGTATCACCTCATACGAATTCATACTGTGTAATTTAATCCCTTTGTCTCAATATCTCATCTAGCTGGTTTCGTGGCAGTGTCCTAAACTTATACGCTTGATCTTTCTTTCTTTGACTACCTAAAATAAACTCGTCATTTACACCATGGCCAGGGAATTTAATGTGACAGTTCTATTTCAATAAAAGGGCTGAGATATCAACATCCACAAATGGAAGGGACAAATCCTTCCCCGACTTATCCATTAACAACATGTCGTTCGTGACACACCCAATGTACCCTACTTCTCAAAAACTGTATGCATGACGGTTTTCTTCATTAAATCTAAGTGTGTGAGTCATGACATGACTTAATTATAATCTTCCAGTCTAAGTACCTTTACACACGCTCATAGATAGCAATGTTCGATGACACCAAGACATGCGGAATTGCTACTGGCGGGTCTGTTCCCATAATCTCCCATCTTGGAGATTACCAAGTGCGAACTCCATGAGAGTGAGTCTCATCTTCTTATGATTACTCACACATGACGGTTTGTATATTACGTGTCTTATTATAGTATGTCATCCAACCGTAGAACTTTATTTAAGAATATTGATATTTCATTTCAAGGTTCTCATTATAGCAGGGATCTTCCATGACCTTATCAATGAAACAATATTCCAAGACATTATTATATTATATTCATGCAGAATAATGAACAATATATAATAAGTGAACATTCATGTAATCAAAGTACAAAACAGTTGTTTCTCAGGACACCAAGCCTTACAAACTCCCACTTGGACTAGAACCATCTTCCTATGACTTTTAGTCCGCTAGACCTCACATGATGATCATGTTTATGCTGAGTTAAGGATTTAGTCAAGGGTTCCACCACGTTGTCTTCTGTGGAAATATTTCTCACTCCAACTTCACCTCTCGGATAAAAATACCTCAAGAGATGATACTTCTGAAGTATGTTCATTGTACACTGATGTGACCCTGGCTCTTTTGCAAGTGCCACTACTGCAATATTATCACAATAGAGTGTGATATGATCTTTATTGCTCGGTACTACATCCAGCTCTTGGATGGAGCTTCGCATCCATACTGCTTCTTTCGCGGCCTCAAAAGCTGTGATATACTCAGACGTTACTGTAGAATATGCCACCATACGTTTCTTTGAGCTCTTCCAGCTCACTGCACCTTCATTCAAACTACAGATGTATCCAGTATATGACTTCATGTCATCTTGATCAGTCTAGAAACTAGCATCTTCATGTCCTCTGATGACTACTTCCTCATCTCCTCCATAAAACAGTAAAATATCCTTAGTATGCCTTAGATACTTAAAGATAGTATTGATTTCCATCCAATGGAAGTCTCCTGGATCATCTTGAAATCATCCTATCACACTTAATGTGTAAGAAACATCTAGCCTCGTACATAGCATAGCATACACGAGTGACCCAATTTCGGATGCGTAAGGGATCCTTGCCATTCTATTTCCTTCCTCATGTGTCTGAGGACACATTATCTTGGAAAGAGGAATGCCATGTGACACTAGCAACAATCACCTCTTGGACTGTTCTATACTGAATCTCTTCAGTATCTTTTCAATTTATTTATTTTGACATAGGCCCAGTATTCTCTTGGATCTATCACGATGGATCTTGATCCCAAGATAATATGCTTCCTCACCCAAGTCTTTCATGTAGAAGCATTTATGCAACCATGCCTTAACTGACTATAATACAGGTACTTCCTTTCCAATTGGTAATATGTCATCAACATATAAAATTAGGAAAATGAATGTACTTTAACTAAAACACTTATAGACACAAGGATCATATTCATTCTTAACAAATCCAAATTCTGTTACAGCTTCCTCAAAATGAATGTTCCATGACCTGGATACTTTCTTTAATCCATAAATGGATTTCTGCAACTTGCATACCTTCTTGGCATAATTTGGAGTCACAAACCCTTCAGGTTGTGTCATGTAGACATCTTCCAGGAGGTTCCCTTTATAGAAAGCTATTTTGACATCAATTTTCCAAATTTCATAGTCATGGTAAGAGGAAATGTCCAATAGGATTCTAATGGATTTCAGCATCGCAATTGGTAAAAAGGTTTCATCATATTCAATTCCATGACGATGTCTTAAACCTTTTGCAACCAGTCGTGCCTTATAGGTGCTGACTTGCGCCTCCGTGTCCAGTTTGTTTTTTAATACCCATTTATTATCAATAGACTTTACATCAACTGGAGGATCTACAAAAATCCAGACTTAGTTTTGGTACATGGAATCCATTTCAGAATTCATGGCTTCTTGGCACTTGGAAACGTTTGTGCCTTCAACTGCTTCCTTGTAGGTAAAAGGGTCATCATTGTAAACAAATAATGATTCACCATCCTTGGTGACAAGAAAACCATATCGTTCTGGTTCTTTCACCTATCTCGTGGTCCTACGCAGTTCTTGTGTCTCTGGAATAGATTTTTCTTCCATGGGGATTTGTGGAATCTGTTCTTGTACCAAATTTTGTGTATCTTGAGCCTCGACTTCATCGAATTCTATCTCACTCCCACTATCTCTTTTGGAGATGTGCTCCCTATCAAGGAATATGGTGTGTCTTTCCACTATAACCTTTTTGTCCGAGGGTCTGTATAGGTAATATCCCATTGTTTCCTTGGGATATCCTATAAAGATACACTTTTTGCCTTGGGGTGCAAGTTTGTTACCTGAAGAGGCCTTAACAAATTCCTTGCTACCCCACACATGTAAATTCGATAACATGGCTTTGCATCCACTCCATAACTCGTATGGAATACCATTTATCGATTTAGATGGTACTTGGTTTAGTATGTGTGCTGATGTTTGTAATGAATATCCCCAAAAGGATAATGGAAGACTCGCATGACTCATCATTGATCTCACCATTAACAACAGGGTGTGGTTCCTCTTTCACTTACACCATTACACTAAGGAATGTATGGAGGAGTGAGTTGAGATAGAATCCCAAACTCCCGTAAGAAATCAATGAAGTCATGATTAAGATATTCCCCTCCTCTGTCTGAGTAGATTTTCTTAATCTTCTTGCCAAGCTGGTTCTCAACTTTATTCTTTTATTCTTTGAACCGATCAAAAGAATCTGACTTATACCTCATTAAGTATGTATATCCATATCTACTAAAATCATCAGTAAAAGTTATGAAGTACGACAACCAACCCCTTGCTTCAACTAGAAATAGTCCACACACATCTGTGTGAACTGATTCTAGAATCTCTTTTGCCCTTTCACCTTTCTCACTAAATAGGTCTTTGGTCATTTTTCCTTGTAGACACGCATGACATACACCAAATAGTTTTAGTTCGAAAGAATCTAAATACCCATCTTCATGTAATTTTGTGAAACGTTTCTCATTGACATGAACTAACCGGTGAGGCCAATGTTGGGTGTGGTATGAGTCAGGTGAATTAACTTTGTCATCGATTTCCATTACTTGGTTTGTTTAGTCTAACACATAAAGGCCGTTATATAAATGTGCCCTACGAAAACAAATGTTATCTTTATAAAAGTAGAAACATCAACTTCCAAACATGAAGATGAATCCATCGGTATCTAATCGGAATACTGAAATAATTTTTTTGGTTACAGAGGGTACATAACAACAACCTTTCAAAACCAAGACCATCCCAGTAAGAAATGTCTGGTGGTAGTTCCCGACAGCTACAGTAGCAAGTCTGGCTCTGTTGGCTGCTCGTAGATCTACCTCCCCTCAATCATTCTTTTTGAATCTACTTGGTTCCTATATTTGGATACATATTTCAGCACCACAAGTAGTATCTAGTACCAAATTAGTAGAAACAGATAGATTTCATTCAATAACAAACACACTTGAAGCATCCCCTTGCTTCCTTGGCTGGGTGCAATTTTTCTCTCAGTGGCCCTTCTTGCCACATGTGAAACAAACAGCATCTTGTTCCTTTGCCTCCCCTTTGATCTTCCTTTTATTGGAAGGCCTTGAAGAAGCTTTGGGATTAAAGATCTTAGCCTTCCCATTCCTTTTATTCACCATAAGGACAGAAGGTTCTTCACGCTTCATGTCATTATCTACTTTGTGAATAAGGATAAGAATATCAGATAGAGACTTCTCAATGTTGTTCATGTTGAAGTTCACAACAAGGTTTGAAAAGTTCTGGGGAAGTGATGCTAGAAGGAGATCATTACCCAGTTCTTTGGGGAGTTTAAGCCCTAGAACATCCAAGCGCTCAATTTATCCAATGAGCATGACTACATGAGGCCCAGGTGGGGTACCCTCTCCAAGCTTGCTATGAAATAGAGCATTGGAAATCTCAAACCTTTCATGTCTTTCTCTCTCTTGGTATAGACCACGGAGGTACTCAATCATGCTGCAAGAATCCATTTCTTCATGAGACTTCATGAGATCACTAGACATTGATGACAACATCAAAAATTGAACGTCGAGTGCATCGCTCAAAATGATGACCATAGACCAGGAAATCTTCATCACTCGCCCCTAGGGCAGGAGAATCAGGAAGTGAGGACTCCAGCATGTAAAACTTTCATTCATGGTATTGGATAACCCGAAGGCGCCTAAACCATTCCTGAATGTTACTGCCAGTGAGGATATTTTCTTTATCCATAATTTATTGCAGAGAAAATATGGATGATGAGTTTGTCATTTCCATTCTACAAATTTATATAGCAGATTTATCAGTACCTTTTGAATACATTTTATGAAAAATAATAAATGAATTTATTAATTCTCCCACTATTTTATAAAGTCCCAATGGCCCTCAGTATTGAACTCAAAATGTCCAGTTTCTTTGACATTCTAGTGGAAAGGATCCATATTCCCCTTCGCATAACCCCAACAAGGGTTGTTCAAGCTATTTGAAGGTATTTAGGTAGGCATGTCTTTTCCAACTATGAGCTTACAGTTCCTTGATCTGTTGAGTGGACTCCCTAATCCTGAAATCATGACTTGGATTTCCTTTACACTTGCCTCCAATATTACATCAAGTCTAGCAAGGGCTACTCCTCTTGATATAATATGGTTAAGTAAACCTAAAACCTTTCGTAAGGGATTCCTTTATAAATGTAAGTGTCCCAACAAGGGTTGGTAAAACACATAGTTTTATTGAGTCTTGCCCTTAATCAAGTAACGGATGGCTTAGTCTGACTTAATATGGTATTTGCATGATTTTATTCTTTATTTGTAGTTTTGCATTATCACATGCTTATTAATATTAAGTGATTCTTGCTTAAGTGAATAACCATGTTCTGATAATGTTTACGCATAGTCTGGTTTTTATTTTATTCCATCTTTGCCTGATTGTTCATTTTATTTATTTGATCGCGACAACACATACATAATAAACCATGAAATCAGACAGAAATAAAATAAGATGGCATGATTATGAGCTTCTATTGGTTAGCTTATATAGAGGTTTTGATAAGCTGACCTTGACCTAGGGAAAACACCTTGAACTTGATGGTTCATGTTTTGCAGCTCCCACATGTCCACCTTTGTATCTTATTAGGTTGGTTTCGCCTCAGCTTCGGATTTCGAACCGTATTCTCTGGCTTGAGAGATCCTCCATTAAACGGGGTTTACATTAAAGAAACCATGGGCACGCAGGCCCTATATTTTATTGGAAGAAGACTCGCAGGCCAACAAATTTAAATGAAACAAATTTAGATGAAACCATACACACATAAAAGGGTTCTTTGGTCTAGCACATGATCATCCATAGCATGCAACGACATTTACGCATATTTAGAATTCAAATTATTTTAATAGTTCTATTATTTAAGATAATTCACGCTTGAAATTAATTAATTATGATCTTATAATTAATCAATTTTTTATCTTAAATTCCTTTCTAAATTTCCTTGAGATTCTTCTCATCCATATTCCTTGTACAGGTCTTTTTACTTTTGGAGGAAACCTGGTGAAATTTCTAGAAAGTACACGGCGTGTAGTTTATATTTACACGACATGTATTTTTTTCACCCTTTATCCAAAGTACATGACGGGGGATTTGGCGTTTTTTCTCTAGTTTGTAAATTTTGCAGTACACGACGTGTAGATAAATCATACACAGCGTGTAATTCCTGGTTACGTGGTAACTGGCCTGAAGATCCCCTATACGTGGAATGTTGATTCTCCTTTGTACACGGTTTCAGTTGGGCCAGATCGGACTACATGGCGTGTTTCTCCAACATACACGTTGTGTATTCCAGTTTTCCATGCATCGTTCATTTCTGGTCAACATGGGGTAATAAATACATAGGAATACTCAATCCACACAGCGTGGATTGGCGGACCAGTTCCGGTTCGTTGAACCTAAGTACACGGCGTGTATTTTTCATTACACGTCGTGTATTCCCGTGTTGTACAGACAGAAAGAGCGACTCCTACGGATGAGTTCCTCATTTTTATTTTAATCAAAAATTAAAATTAAAAGGTCATTTCTGTGATATGAATCAAGAAAGGAAGGAGGAAGAATAGATCTCGTTTATTCAGATTTATAGAACGATTTATTTTGAATCAAATATAAATGCGTAAATTATCGATGAAAATTAAATAACTATAATCAATGTTGTAAACTCCCTATGATACCATTAAAAAGTTTCAGACGCAGCGTAAGTGCGTGGGTGGATGTGCCCACATGGCTTTTTTTCATTAACAATGATCAATCCTGGATCAATACGACGATAAACTCCATTCTCCATGGATCGAATCACAAAAATGGATAAAGAAAAGGAAAGTCTCGGAACCACAAAGTAGGATCATTACATGTTGATTATAATTAATTTAATCAATTGAAAAGAAGTACCTTTTATGTTATTTCATCATTGATATTCTTGATCACGTTCTGATGTGATTCGTCATTGCGTCGCAGAAGCCAAGTGTAGACTTCTTCTAGCGGTGATCCACAGGTGCACCTCGTATCTCTGGACGTCGCCAAAGGAGTCTCCAAGTGCTACCGTGTAGAATCCTTTGCTTGCATTTTCTTCCTTTGATCATCTTGATCCGATGGAAGAGGATCTCTCTTGGTCTTGAGTGTGTTCTTGGAGGAAGAGGTTCTTTCGTCCTTGAAATAATTCTCTAGAGTTGTTGTGCACAATGATTCTCTTATGTTAGGAAAAGATTTGGGGTTGTGAGGATATTTATAATCAGGTTTGAGGTTATAGAGTTATGACAATAAATACACGCATTACACGTTTTATTTATTTCATTAACTCCCTTTTGAAAACCCCATGTCAAGTCAATAATTCCTTGACATGTTCCCACACTGATTATAATAAATATCATTTAATAAAATGATATTTCCTCAAAATCCTGACTCGAAAAACTACACGGCATGTACTTGTTTTTCATTGAAAACTACACTTTGTGTACATTAAATGTACACGGCGTGTATATCTTGTTTTTATTTATTCATTTCCTTTCCAAAATGAACACTACATGGCATGTACATTTAATAATACATGGCATGTACTTGTTTTCAAAATAAAACTACACGGCGTGTAATTATTGATACACGGTGTGTACTTGTTTTATTTTATTCTTCCTCCAACATTAAAATGATTTTAGGCTTCCTTGAATAATTATTAAACCATGTACGGGATTAATCTTTATTCTACTTGAGATACTTGAATACACTTAGTGTGTGACCCTCTAGGCCTCCTTCTCATTGGCATTAGGCGGTCTTTCTTAAAGTCCAAGATTACTGTCTAGCAATGGGTGAAGGCACCCAAGAAAAAGATGTTGACGCCGCATTGACATATCACCTCATACGAATGATTGCTGTGTAATTTAATCCCTTTGTCTCAATATCTCATCAAGAAGGTTTCATGGAAGTGTCGTAAACCTATATGCTTGATCCGTCGTTCTTCGACTACCTGAAATAAACTCGTCGTTTACACCATGGCCATGGAATTTAATGCGACAGTATTATTTCAATCAAATGGAAGAGATATCAACTTCCATAAATGGAAGGTACAAATCCTTCTGTGACTTATCCATTAACAACATGTCATTCGTGAAGAACCCAATGTACCCTACTTCCCGCCAACTGTCTGCGTGACGGTTTTTGTCAGTAAATCTAAGTGTGTGAGTCATGACATGAGTTAATGATAATCTTCCAGTCTAAGTACCATTACACACGCTCGTAAATAGCAATGTCCGATGACACCAAGACATGTGGAATTGCTACTGGCGGGTATGTTCTCATAATCTCCCATCTTGGAGATTACCAAGTGCGAACTCCATGAGAGAGAGTCTCTTTTTCTTATGAGTACTCGCACATGACAGTCTGTATACTACGTGTCCTAACATAGTTTGGCATCCAACTGTAGAACTTTATTTAAGAATATTGTTGTAGCATTTCTAGGTTCTCATCATAGCAGGGATCTGCCATGACATTATCAATGCAACAATATTCCATGACAATATTATATTATAGTCATGTAGAACAATGAACAATATATAATAAGTGCACATTCATGTAATCAAAGTACAAAACAGTTGGTTCTCAAGACACCAAACCTTACACTGTCACGGATTAATTATCACTTGACCAACTCACTATGATTTACATAATGGAAGTTATAATATTTCATTGAGTGTCAGCCTCAACAATATCTAATTGAGATCTGAGCTTTACCTTATGGTTTTAGGGAATCCTTAAACACGAATTGGATACATAACTCATATTAAACACTTCTTATCACCCTAATATGGATGGTCAATCTGATAGAACCATCCAAACATCAGAGGATATTTTCAGATATTTTTCAATGGCTTTCTGAGGTTGTTGAGATCATCCCCTTCCCCTAGTAGAGTTCCCATAAAACAACATATTTTATACTAGAATTAAAATAGAACCTTTTGAATATTTTTATAGTAAGTGGTGTCATAATCCAACACATTGGGATGAAGTCAAATAACAGAGGCTAATTGGACCTGATCTTGTCCAAGAGGTCATCGAGAAAGTTAAAACCATTCCTTATCACATGAAATTTTTTCAATGGAAATAGAGAAGTTATGCATAAAATCATCGATGAGACCTAGAGTTTGAATTAATATAGAATATGTTCCTCCATATTTCAGTATGGATGAAATTCATGAGGTTTGGGATGAAGGTAAATCTTATTCCTAGAAACATTGACCCATTTGGGATCCTTGATCGCATCAGAGCAGTGTCTAATCGAGTAGCACTTCCACCTAACATATCTCAAGTACATGATATGTTCTATTTATCTCTCTTGAGGAAGTAAATACCATATGCCTCACACGTAATGAATCTAGTGTTGGTAAATTTTGGGAAATAACATTCCTATGAGGACCAGATATTGAGGATCATAGGTCATATAGACAATGATCTACGAAACTAGACAACTCAACTAGTCAAAGTGCTATGGTGAAAACCCATATTCGGGGTAGCAACAAAGGAGCTAGAAGAGGTAATGAAGTGGAAGTACCCCCAATTATTTTAATAATAGTATGTGATATAAAATTTCAAAGGTGAAATTATTTAAGGTGGGGAAAATGTAACACCCTTAGTTTTTAAACGGAAAACTATGGTCGAGAGAGTATGTGACACGTAACACTGAACACAAATGAATCATTATTATTTATAAAATAATGTTATAACCTAGCTATTATATTATAAGGCATGAATAGGATTAACTAATTTAGGAAATGTATATAAATGTTTGACTAAATTTATAAATTCTTTGGAAATAAGCGCTAAATTTTTTATTAAATACATTTATTCAATAAATATATATTTTCCTCAAAATTGATTTTTACTAATTTCTTTGAGAAAATATTAAAATTAATTTTTGAAAATCATATAAATTTCATTTTATAAAACGAAAATAATTTTTTAAATTAGTATATTTATATTAACTAGTGGTTAAATTTTTGGTTTTTTAAGAAATATTGTCTTTTCAGTGAATAGTTAAAAATATAGATTTTTTGTAGAACATTCCTTTATTTTTAATACATCAATTTATTTAAAATTACAATTATTATATTAAATTGATTTAAAAATAAAATATTTATTATTATCTTTATTTCGTAAAATTAATTACATTTGAATCATATTTATACTGTATTTTAATATAAATTTAATTTTTACTCATAAAAATATGTTTTTTCTGAAACTATTTTAAAATGAAAAATGTATCTCCATTTAAACTAATTAAAAAACCAATAATGGGGAATTATTTATATTAAATTAATATGTAATATATCTATAAATATTAATTTCAGTTAATGTATCTTTTATTAATTTTCATGTATAAATTATAAGTTTATCTTTTTCTTGAAAATGCATTTCATGAAAACTAATTTATTTTTTCACATCTATGGGATTTATTTCAAATTAAATTATACAAATTATAAAAATTGAAATTGATAAAATGGATTAAATATTTATTACCACAATATTATATCTTATATAATAAGGTTAAGTAATTTTTTGTTCATAAGGACTAGTAAAAATTGTAAATACACTAGTTATAGTTGTGAAAAATTAAAATGAATAAAGGAGGAAAACATTGTGGAAAATTAAATAAAATGTTTAAAACATGTTTATTTTAAATTATTGTGGTGTATTTTGGACTTATATCTCCTATAAGACTTTATTTTATAATCTTGTAGGCACGTTACATGAGAGTGACTTCCCATTATTGAATATTTTTGTGTATTTATAAGAATGTCACTCATCCAACCTAATAAAATGGAACCCCTCCCCTATCTTATTCACACATATCAAGCCATTTGGGTCAACCAAACCCAAAAAAATTCCAATAATCCTTATTCATATTATAGATATTATAGTCACCCTAGAAACCATCTTGAGGGTCTTTAATATGAGATCCAAGAGAGGTTTTTCTATGTGAAGGTAGTCATCATCACTGAGCTCCTTTTTTTTCTTTTTCTTTTCTACCACGAATTATGTTTTATAAATTTCAGTATAAAAACACAAATATATAATATATACTAATATTTTATTATATATATGTAATAATATTCATTCTTCTCATCTTCTATCAAATGGGAAACCAAACTTTCGATCGTGTGTACAGCGAACTATCGCCTCACAAACCGACACAATTATTTTTCCATTATCACCTCTCATGAATATTCATAATGATGAATTTAATTATTATATATGATAATAATGAAATATTAACCATTATTGTATATTAATATATCATATATTATATTACCCTATCATCTATTGAAAATAATAATGTTGTTCCTGTGTAAGGCGGACTACCGCCTTGCGAAGCGATGTGATTCGTTTATCTTATCACGACATAAAATGGATGGTATATGTAAGTATTTTATTGAAATAATATCATATTAATGATATAATTTTCATTTTGAAAATATAAAATTACACTTACCTTCTTTCCATCATGATGTAAAAAAATGGAAACATTATTCATGTGTATGTGTGGCATGCCATCTCCTTGATTGTAATGTAGTTAATTTTTCATAAACATACTTCATGATTTGTTTAAAATTTTGAATTTATTTATAAAAAGGATAATTATGTCATTATTATTATTCTATATATTAATAATTAACATTATATATGTTCATTTTCAACTTATCAAAGTGATTTTGGACATGTGATCTAAACATCATCGGAATGTATGACCTGAACTTAAATGATTAAGTAATTTAATATGGAAAGTTATTAAATAAATTAAAAAGAATAATAATATTGAAAAGTTTCTTCTGAGTGAAAATAATTAACATTAGTTTATTATTCTAGATGATAAATAATGCACATGGTATATTGGGATCGAGGTAATGGATCTCTCTAAACTATCCTTTTCATCGGGATATGGATACCCTCTCTCTAAATCACTTTATCTCTTTTATTGATGATATATAATGCTAATAAATTATTTATATATATATATATCAAAAATATATAAATAACTTATTATCCCTTCATTTTATGGCATAATATATGTCGTATTACCACTTATCAAATTTTTTCCCTAAGAAGCTTCTTTTGATTATGTTATGAGAAAAGATTATAGAACCCATTTTTTTCCATAAGTAATTCTTATGTTTTTTCCCTATGATTTATTTCCTTATGTGACACTAAAATTCATGAACATATCTTGAATGTGATGGGTGGCAACAGAATTAAATTTCCCTCTACTTCATTTTGTAATGTTTTAGTCTCATGAGACATCATGTATGGGATTAGGGAGTGAACCTAATATATTATGGGACTATTTCCACCATTTCATATTGTCTCAGAAGTAAGACTTGATTTATTTTAGTGTCATGATTTATGTTGTTTCTAAATATCCAATGTTTTTATGAACTTCTGGTACTATTATCTTTATTTTATGCACCAATTGATACTCAAGTTCCATTTATTTTATAATATCATGTTATACATTTGGCTCACACATTATGTTTCCTTACTATGTTTTTTCCTTACTAGTATCAATATACCACCCCTTTATTTCATATATTTTCGATGTTATCCTATAGAAATTTAGGTGCACAAATGGATTTTAAGAGCTCTCTATGGATTTTAAAATAATGGTGTCGTGTTTTAGTATCATTTTATATATTATGAACCTATTACTTCAATGAAACTTGGCCATTTCGATCCTTGTTTTTCATTAATGGATATTTATGATAGGAATCATGTAATATTTATTTTAAATAATTTGGTTACTATACAGGTAAAGTGAATGCATCAGAGCAAGGGGGATAGAAACATATGGATTCAGAAATATAAGAACAACATTTTATCACAATATAAAGGTGTAAGATAAGTATTCATATTGGTCATACTAAGAGTTTGAAATGGAAATTTATAATTGGGATAAATTATCACATATCCCTAATTCCATGTTTGGTTTCTACATTTAATGCATGGATCAGTTTGGATTAGATTTTTCAACTTTATGAACTTTATATATGTTTTTTACTTGGTATATTATGTATTCACATCCCATATAGTAGTTTTTTCTTCTATGGTTATACTCCATGGTGAATTATTACACCATAAGAGAGTGCATATGCTTTCTGGAATGGACATCCATTGACCCCAATGGTATTTCCAAAAATAATGTGGGATAACCCTTTAATTTCAATTAATTATAAAAAAGGAAAACACTTCCCACAAATCTTTATATTAACCCCTAATGAAAAAACTAGATTTTGTAAATTATGAGGTGTGTTTGAGGTGTTGTTGATACTTGACTTGATACCATTTTTGAAATTATTACATGATCATTAGAAAATGGTTTCAGAGACCACTTTATGGGTTCATGAGAATGTGACATGATATTGTCCTTGATGTATGATCTTTGATATATGTGTACTTTTTTTATACATTTTGCTCATAATTTGGTTTAATTTAATAAGTTTTTATTTACAAAATGTTCTTTTATTGGATAATTAATGGATTTTGGGCAATTCTTTGTTTAATTTTTTATTCATCAAATATTTTATTTCAAATGGTTGTTTCTTTTGCTAACATTTTAAATGTTTATTTAATTTAATTAGTATATGTTTTTTGAACCTTCACATAGGGTGATTTTGGTGATTTTGGTTTATTGTATTTAAATATTGATGGTTGATTATTTCATTTTGAATATTTTTTATGGAATGTAATATTATAAGATATTTAAAAATTCATGATTTATATTGTTACACAATTAAATTTTTTAATTTTATTTTATTTAATTTATAATTATTATAAATTATTGTAACACGTTTTCAAATTATCTTATGACCTCATTACTTTTAAACACATATATTTTCAAGAACTGAATTTAAGGCTTACCATTACCATCATAAGTCATTCACGATGAACATAAGGCTTTGATTTTCTGTAAATTTTTTGACCAAACGAGAGGAAGTCAAAGACGAGTTAAGGATCCAGGGATTCCAGGAAAGGTAGATTGAAAACTATTGATATCATATTTTACTAAGAAATCATTGGAACGCAAGATCGTAAAAAAGAACTTGAATCTAAGAACATAGTAATTAATGGTGGGGCTTAACGTGTAAGAAAGACTCTATGATTTACGTGCATGAAAATCGACATAAGGTTGTTAATGAGGCATGTTGCTGATCAAATGGTGGAATATGAAATTTTTTGTGATTATGTGATTGGATTAATTATAAAGGGGGTGTGAAATGTTATAATGTTTATTCTAATATGGATCTAAGTAACCTATGTGTATATTGAATATGATCCAAAATTGATGCTTTCGGTCTTATGAAAAGGAATTATAGTCAATAAATCTCATTGATTTTGTTGATGTAAACTAAAATCAAATGGAATCATGATTCCGATTCTCAATAACAAAGCTCTAACCAATATTGGCACATGAGTGTGTCATTTATTGGAATAATTTATTTCTATTTAACGCAGGTATGATGTGAGGCTATTGATATCAAAGTCTTGATAATATCAATAAGCTACAAAATTATGATGGTTAAATTATGTATAATTTTAGGATCTAGTTGAATAAATAAAGGAATTGTAATGATATCAATTTCTATGAATTTATTGAAAAATATGTCTTCAAAAAATTCACCCAATTAATTTACTTATTAAAGTAGACATAGGAAAGGCTAGAAGAGTTATATAGAGGCCTCTCTTGTTTGATTAAGGGTGTTCGTGTCAAGAATTAATGAAGTCATCATTGTCAAGAATTATAAAATATATGATTAATTGATGAATCTAGTAGAATAATTTGAGATATAGATACAAATGGTCTTTTTTTATAAACATCATTGTTCAATCCTAAGAAACATTGTTTCTCATTATCATTAAGATTTTCCTAGACACAGTTTGAAGTGAAAACAATCTTATTAAGACTAATTATTTAAGAATGTGGTAGTGTATATCCTGAATAAAGAATGTAAAATTAGGGTTTTAATCTGTTAAGGATGATAGACTACTAATGAAGAGTGTAAGTTTTCACTGCTGAAACATATATTTTCCTCAAATGAGACATTTTATGTTTTAAAATTATAATAAGTTTTTCATAAAATCTATAAAGAAACATGGAATATTAATTATTATGGTATTATAATAGGAAACACTTTTAGATTAATCCATATTGAGTTTAATCATTCAAACATGGTATTGTCATCATTCAGTTACAAGAGCTAATATATAGTCACTAAATTAGAATTAGGTGAAGCTAAAGAACAATAGGGTTTATTCCACATTGATGATGTTGGTGGTTGTTTTGTATTTTGAATAATATAATCATTAATAGTTAAATAAGGTTATAATATTTACACATTAACTACCACTCCTCCCTGAGGAATATCCCTATCTAAATTTATTTTCACTCAAAAAATGCAGATGCCTATTCTTCTTCCAGTGTGATTCTGATCCTACATTCAAGGAGGGATAACTTAAAATTCTATTTTTAAGAGTTGTATCTCATATCCTTCTAGAAATTTAATGTCAAGATGATCATCATTATTTTCCCTCACATTTTTTATAATGTGATGGTGAAGTAGATATGTGGAAACGTAAAAAAATAGTGTCAATTTTCAACACTTCTTGTATTATTTTATTTTTCCTCTTGCTCATCCATTTCCCTTTGTAGAATTTGATGAGTGATGGTATTCTAACATGATGAACACACCAGAATCATTTTTTCTTATGAGACATCCATGATATAATGAAACTATTTGGTGATTCTTGTTTCATTATGAAACATAAATCTTGTATTAGGATAGTTTCTATAATTTTTGAGATTGTTGGTTAAGGTGTGATAGGTGTGTGAGCTTAGGAATTGACCATGAACTAAGTGATATTGAGTATTAATGATTGAATAATAATTTGATATGTGATAGTAAATAAAAGGCATAAAATTATGGAACTTGTTTTTTTCTTAATTATTTTCATTTCTCTTTTATTGTCTTGGTTATTTATTCACTCTTGATTTCATCTCAAGCTTCCATATCTTCCTTTATGTTTTTTTATTACTTCCTAAATGGATAAATGAAAATATAGAGGAATCACCAGGATAAACACACAACCTCTTTGAGACCAACCCCAAGGTTATCCACTTTACTATTTATTGGGTGATTATAAATGCATTATTAATAGGTCAAATGACAATGATATTATAAATTGGTGTTGTTGACCATGAGGAAAGTTCAACTTAGTGGTTCTCTAATTTTTATTAAATTACTTTGTTCAAATATGATGGAATCATAAATTATTCAAACATTGTCACTTTTTGAATCCTCTAAAGTGTAGATGATTATAAAATCATTTTAAGGATTCTAAAGCTAGACACAATAAATGATAGTTAATGAACATACTAAGACAAATTTGACAGGTGTTGAGATGTTGATGAATTTCTTTGAATATCCCAATTTATCTCAATAGAACCATAAGAAAAAGGAATCACTCCAGTAAGCAATATAAAAATACTATGTGAAGAAAATGGGTAACAAGTTGAAGATTAATCACAAAGGAGAGAGAAAGTTGGTGATGCCCGCATTTGAGCTTTATTTTCACCATGATGTGAATCTAGAGTTTTGGAATTCACATTTTGGGACTTTTTTTTGGGGGTGTAAAGAGATGGGACATGTATAATTGTAATAACCTAATCATATTTTTTACGATAATTTATTTTCTAGTACTTGATTAGATATATGATTTTGTAGAGATTTTTCTTTTTAATATTGAAAGTTTCAAAAGATCATATTAGCATTAGAACCCTTATCATTTGGCTTTGAGGACACCACACCTGAAGTGGTTTTTTTAGGAGAGGATTTAGGATTCTCACTACCTCACTCCAAACATAGAAACACTCCAAGGAGAACTTAATATTCTTAGTAAACAAAAAAGTATCCAAATTTAGGGATTCATTATATTCATAGATGATTATTTTCATTTATTTATCTCTACTTATTATGAATATTATATTGATGTTGTTTCTCCCAAAGTAAGTTCTAATGAGTGAGTAAAAAAATTTAGATTTCATGGAGGGCCAAGAAATAACTAAAAATATATATGTTGAGGAACTTCTGAAGATCCTAGGATTTATAGAAAATTTGATTAAAGTTTCTATCAAAAAATAAATAAATGGAGCCACATAAAAGGTATGAATTTTTGAAAAATAAGTACTCCAAAATATTTTTTTTCATATCCATTGTACTCTAATTTTATTGATCATTATGATTTTTTTTCAAATTGGGTGAAGTTATTTTTGACATTATTTTTTACATGTAATGTTTAGAAGAGATTGATCAATAGGTAGAGGTTCTAGAAAAATTTTATTTAGCTACATTACATCATAAAGGACCAAAGAAATAAGAAGATGGATGAATAAATTCTATTTTATTGATTAATAAGACCTTAGAGAACAATATATGTAGGTAGAACCAACAAAACAATGTGAAAGGAAACACGTAAAGAATAAGCATATGTGCTAGTTTTTATGAAATAAGACACATTCATTCTATTTTCTTTTTTTCATTTGATTAAACTTATCTTAATAAATAGTTCTTTTTTACTTTATAGAAAATAAAGAGGCAGTTCATCCAAAAAAATATAAATGACAATATTTATATGAATCTTACTCAACTAGTGAATTGATAGTTCTAACCTGTATCACTAAACATTTTTTAGTTTCAATTCATATTAATTTCTACTCAAAAGTGTGTGGAGGGGTAAATTTCAATATTTTTCCTTCTCCTCTTTTATTGGATTGATGAAACTATTAGTGTGATGAAAATTAGTGACATGAATGATTGTAGATTTTTTTATTAAAAATTAATGTTATTTTCAACATAAATCATTTGTGTTCACACTAGTATATATTATCTTACATTCTTAATTGATTTTAGGATTGAAATTTTGGGTGTTAGTTCTACTCAAATACTTTTATTAAAAATTATTCTGGATGTAGAATTGAATCATTATCTTAGAACCCAATAAAATATTGAAATTAAAAGTGTATATAATTTATTTATTCATCTCTAACATTATTCATTTTTTAGGTATCTTGAAAGTATTGTTTTATTTTCAAAAATATTAATAACATGTTCATTTTCATTTTTTCTTTTAACTATTAATGAGAATATTACACAAATTTTTGGTGGTAAATTTGTTTTTATTTTAATATACTAAGAGGATCTTTATTCTGAGGAGACTTTGAATCCACTTCCATTAAATATAAAACTCCAACTACTTTCTATTTCGAACAATAAATTCTAGAGTCTTCTATTAATTTGTTTCTCTTCTAAGAGTTAAAATTTATGTAGCTAGTCATTAAAATAATAAAAAAGGGAAATTATATTTATTTAAGTTAAATAATAAAGCTTCCATTGTCATGAAAGTATATTTTCAAATTATATATTTAAAATTTTGTTCGTCTAACAACATTTCTTTTTGTTTAGATGAAATTAATGACTACAAGATAATATTTAAGTGTTTTTTATTGTGAAAATTAATTTAAAAACATTTTCTATTTGATGATACTAATTTCATGATCATGTTTTTTTTTTGAAATAATCGATTTCATTAATGTTCATGTACCCTTTATGAAAATAATTTTTTTAATTCATTTTTTTACTTGAATCACTACTGAAAATTATGATTTTATATTTAATTTCAAAGTAGTAACTAGTGTAAATCCATGTTAATGCATTGAATTCAATGATTTTATATGATTTGTTGTAAAATCATTTTTAACATTTCATGTACCCCATGAACTAAATTCTCACTTCTAAAATTTCTAAAATCTAGTTCAGCTAAACTATTTTTAATTGTTATTCCACATTGTGATTCAACATTTATGCTAATGTTGGGTTTATGTGAGGGGGGAGTATTTTAGAATGATAAAATATATTTCAATTTTTTTAACATCAATAAGCCCTTAATTTTTTATAAAATTATACTATTTTCAAGGATTTACTTAACACTTTCTGTTCGTGAAAATTTTTACTAATGTTGGATGCTATTTTCCATTTGAGGTAGTTTAATTACTATCACCCAATGCATTTCATTTCATTTATCCTTTTATTTATTTTTTCAAAAAAAAAATAATTCTGTAAAATTTTAGTATAATTTCATACAATAATGATTGAATTTTAACCTTTTGATTCATATTAAACTCATAATATATGATTTTAAATGGGCTATAAAATAAAAATAATAATCTATTTCTAAATTTTCATTATTTATTATTTTGATGATGGATGAGTTAATTATTATTTATTTTATTTATTATTATTACCCATCCTTTATGTTATGTTTACTTATTCTCTTTCAAATTATGTGTACCTAATCACTTGGTGCTAAAGGTATGTCCAGAAGTTCTAGTTGGATATAAATTGAAGTGTGTTTAAGTATTATCAAAATTTTCAATTGCAATAATTTTTTTAAAATAGGAAACCATGTTTTCACTAAAACCATATAATTTTAAGTTGTAAATTTCCTTTAATAGTGGAAATATTCTATGGGATAAAATAATTTTAAAACCAATTCTTTGAGGTACTTCAATTTTTTATTTTTTTTATTTTCTTTATTCCACAGAATTTGATTAATGGATTACTTGATAAAAAGAAAATCTACATGTGGGATAATTTTATATGGAAATTTTCGGTACATTTTAATTTATCCTTAAGTTAAATTTAATGAGTTTTTATTTCCAATAATTTATTTTACTAGAAAATTAATGAATTTAGGGTAATCTATTGTTGACTGTTTTATTAATTAAATATTATCTTGTAAATTTCTTTTTGTAATTTTTTTACAGTTTATCTATTTTAATTTTTATATATTTTAATATAATTTATTCTAGATGATATTGAGGATTTTGGGTTATTGGAATTTATTTTTTGAAGTATCATGGTTTTATTTTGAATATTTTTTATAGAATACAATATTTTGAGAAGTCTGAAAAATCCTGACATGTTTTGTTAAGTAGTTTATTTTGTTTATTTTTACTTTATTTAATTTTAAAATTCTTATCAATTATCACATTCCTTTTTAAAATTATCAAATAAATTCATTACATTACCTTTTTTTGTTTTTATGAATGGAATATAAGGTTTCCAAGCCACATCATAAGAATTTCATAGTAACCATAAGGCTTTGATCCAGTATTAAGTTTTTAACCAATTGAGGGGAAGTTGAAGTTGAGTTATGGATATAGGGATATTGAACAAGGTAAATTTCAACCTATTGAAATCAAAATTCACTACGTAAACATCATGATCAAAAACCAAGTGAAGCAATCCTGTAATTCAGTACACGATAATAAAAGTCGGGGGCCTATAAAGAAGAATGATTGAAAGCTCACCAATGAAAAATTTTTACTAAATATTGAATATGATGAATGTTTCTAACAAAATAGTTGATTATGATTACTATTCTGATTTTTTACATGGATTAGTAATAAATAAGGTCTCAAATTTTATGGTTTTTGATTTACTGATTTTTCGGTGACTGAATTTATGACCCTTTTTTGTTGATATGGAGACACATTCGTCTATGTGATTATTCAATTGAATTCTAATTATTTATGTAAAAAAATTTAATCACAAATTATTAGAAAATTTTCACTATTAGATTTATCTAAGGTGTGGTTGATTACCCGAGCCTCAAAAGGATTCCAAAACATGACATAAGGATTGATTTTTAAGGTACCTAATTTATAAGATTTGGAAGTGGCTGGGAGAAATTAATTAATTTCATTAAAGATACCAATTCAACTCAATTGGACCAAAATAGAATGGAAATAATCCCTTAAAAAATAGAAAGAAACTTTTTGAAAAAATGAGAAAAATGGATAAAATGATTAAAAGAAGAAAGAGGAAGCTACAGCTTTCAATAATTGAACAATATTTCTCTCTCTATGCCAATATAGGGTTTCATAATCCTTAATTTTTGACTCATTTGAGGGATGGAATAATAAATGACATATATAATTTAAGTGGTTTGATGAATATTAGAATATATATTATTTCTTAATTCTGAATCTGATAATTTTTTCTATTGATTTATCTAATGATTGGCCAAAACCTGAATATTTCATATTAGCATTAGTACCCAAATCCATTAATTTGGGGGACACCAAACCTAAATAGTATTATTTTGAGTAGAGGCTATATTATTTTTATTACCACACTCTTAAACTAGAATCACTCCTATGAGAACTTTTTATTCTTGAAGAATAGCAAGATAACAAAATTCTGAAATTTGGTCACAATATAGAATAATCCTTTATTTTATTTCTATTTGATCATAATGAGATTGGTTTTTATGTTGTTTCTCTCTATATAGGTTCTGATGATTCTATTAAACTTTTGGATTTACTATAGATCCTTGAAAGAACTAAAAACAAACCTCCTGGGGAAATTTTAGAGCTTAAGGATTTGACTAAAAATTTGTGTAAGGGGATATCAAAAATAATTAAATTATAGCCAAAACTAAGATGGAAATTATTAAATAAGAACTATTTCATGCTAATTTATTTTCTTCTATACTATCCTTACATTTTATCAATTATTATGAGTTAATTTCCACCTAGTTAAAACTGATTTTAAATCTATGTTTTTCTTTTTAAGTTTAAAAGTGGTTGACCATGAGGCTGATGTTCCTCAAAAAAATTATTTCCCTACCTTGCATCATAAATAAAAAATTAAACATGAATTGGGGGTCAATAAATTCTATTTTAGTAATGAATATGACCTCTAAGTGAAATATATTGTTGATGAATCTACAAACCATTGTATAAGGAAATACACTAAAAGTAGTATATGTGTTGGTTTTTATGTAAGAAGTCACATCCTCCATCGAATTGGGGTGAATAAAGGATATTCTAGTTGTGGATAGTTTAAATATAGAACCCCTTCAAGGGTTTCCCAAATATTATCATGTTTTTTAATATTTTTTTACTTTATTTTTTATTGTTCGTTTTTTAATAAATTACTCTTACATTCTAAATAGAAAAAAAGAGGAAATGTAGCACTAAAATCTAAATGAAATAATTTAAATTATTCTTATTCAAATAATGAATTGATGTTTTTACCTTCTCTCGCTAAATGTTTAAAATTTTATATGATAATTACATCCAAAAAAAAGTGTGGGGGAGGGATACATTTTGATCTTTTTTCGGCTCCACTTTTTTGGGCTTTGATGGAACTATTACCAAGTTACAAATTAGTGACATACATGATTTTTATTTGTGTTATTCGAAATCAAATATATTTTCAACTCAAATCATTCATGTTCACTCTGATATATATTATGTGATATATTGAATTGATTTTGGGCATAATTTTTTTTTATTAGTGCTTCTCAGATATTTTTATCGAAAATCAGTTTTGACATAGAATTGAAACCATATCCTAGAACCATTTAACTTTTATTAATTGAATATTTTTTTTACTTTATTTATTTGTTAATAATCGAATTATTAATTAAGCTATATTGGAAAATATTTTTTCTTCCTAAAAAGAATAAATACATATACATTTTTATTTTAATTTTGATGTTTTAATTTGAAAATTACAGAATCTGTTGGATGTAGATCTGTATAGAATTGAAAACACTAAGAGGAGCTTCATTCTGAATATTATTGGAATCTACTACCCATAAAATATAATATTTAGTCACTTTATATTTTTAACATTACATTATATAGTAATATATTAATTTCTTAATCTTTTAGGATCTACAATGTGAGTATAAGTGGGAAATTTAAAAAAAGAAAAATAGGTTATATAATTAATTGAATTTATAGAATAGGGCTTCCACATTTATCGGAAAATTTACGGAAATTGTGCATTTAAAAAATTTTCATCATTAAAAACAGGTTTCATTTTTTGGTTAAAACTAATAATTTAAGGGTGATTTTAATGTTTCATTAACTATATATATTAATTTAAAATTTTATACTTTTTATACTACTTTTTTATATAATTATTTTGTAAAATTATGTCTTGTATTCAAGTTTTTCTTCCATTTATGAAAATAATTTTTTCATTCATTTTTTTCGTACGCCTGGGTTAAATATTTTATTTATATATTAAACATTCAATTAATAACCAGTTTAAATTTTTGTGAATGATCTAAATGTTTTAATTATTAATGATTTTTTCGAACATTATTTTTTAGCTTTCTAATACACTTGGAACTTGATTTTCACTACTAAAATTTCCAAAATCGATTTGAGCTAAAAAATTTAATTATTATTCTTCCTTGCAATTAAAATTTGGAGAAAATTTTGGGTTTGAAGTGTGTGGGGGTATATTCTACAATGCTGAATTGTATTTTAATTATGTTCACATTGAAAAAAACCTTTAAATTTTAAAAAACTGACATGTTTTGAAGGATCACATTAGTACATTTAGTGGGTGTTTTTTTCTAAAAATTAAAGGCTATTTTTTCAATTTAAAAAAATTAATTACTATTACCCTATGGATTTATTTATTTTCTTTATTTTATTTTCCTTTTTAGAAAATTTTCTTTCAGTAAAATTTTGGGATTATTTATTATAATGATCATGGACTTTGATCCTTTTGATTCGAATAAGACTCATGATATTTGAATCCAAATGGTATTTGAAATGGAAATACTAATCAATGTTGAACTTTTAAATTTTATTATTTTATTAATATAACGATTAATTATTCATTCTCATAATTATTATTCTTACCCATGCATTCATATATGGCTATTTATTCTCTTTTAAAATATGTGTGTTTTTCAACTAGAAGTAAATAGAATCATAGAACTTCCAGTTTGATGAAAATTTAAGTGTGTTTAAATTTTATCCAAATTTTCAATTTCAATCATTTTAGTAAGACAAGAAATAAACTTTTCACAAAAACAATTTTATTTTACGAGGGAAATAAAATTTACTACTTGAGATAGTCCATTGGGAAAATAATACTCCAAACCAATTCATTGAGGACCATAAATTTTTTATTTCATGAAATTTATTCATTACATTTTATTTGAATAATGTATTTAATGAGAAAGAGAAAAATATTATGTGTGGGGGATTTTATGTATCATTTTTGGGAAAAAATTCCACATCATCTTGTTTAATTTAATGAGTTCACATTTTCCAAATGTGATTTTATTGGATAATTAATAAATTTTGGGTATTATGTAGGTAAATATTTTAATAATTAAATATGTTAATGGAAAAGATTTTATGAGAAAAATGATTAAATTTTATTTATTTTAATTTTTATAAATTTTAAGAAAATTTATTTTGGTTGATTTTTATGATTTTATGTTTTTCAATTTTAACTTTCAAAGGTCAACGGTTTAATATAGAATATTTTTTTAGGATAATAATATTATAAAAATTTATAAATTATTTTGTTACATAAGTAATTATATTCATCTTGATTTTAATTAATTACATATTTCTAAAAAAAATTATCATAGGATTTTTTCAAATTATCACATGTCTGCATTACATTTCCAATTTTTTGTTTTTAAAAAGTTATGTTAATTCTTCCAGGACACATCATAAGGCTTTCATGATGATAGTAAGTAAAAATCCATTGTAATTTTGTTCTCTATGGGTAGATGTCATTTTCAAGTCAAGGATGTAGGGATACTAACCAATGAAGATTAAAACCTATTGAAATCACAATTCACTATGAAATCCTCATGATCCAAACTCGTATAAAGAGAACTAAGAACTGAAAATATGGTAATCATAGCTTTTTCATACAGGGGAATACTAATTCCGAGCTCGTTGAGGAAGAAAATTGAACAACGTTTGGTGAAGATACCTATTGTTGATTGAATGAAATATTCTCAACACTTTTGTGATTTTTTTAGATAAAAGATATAGGGGGTAAAATTTTATTGTTACCGATTTAAAGAAAAATTAAAGGAAGCCCAATGCATATCTTGAAAAAAAAAACCCTAACATCCAAGCTTTTTTAAATGAATTCTACTCAATAAAGTTGGTTTAATTCATTGATCGAAACAAAAATTAGATAAAATCATGATTCTTATTCTCAGAATGAGAAATATAACCAAGATCAACACCTGGGTGTATTGTTGATTGGATTAAACTATTTCTATTTAGAGTAAGTATAATGAATGGTTTTTTATGTTGAATCCTATAGAATATTAATAATATGATGACTTATTATCATTGAATTATCATTATTTGTGTGTTTATTTTGAATAAAATAAGGGGCCTCGATTCTCTCTATTGAAACATATTCATTGAAAAACATGATTTCACACAACGTGATTGAAAAATTTACTGATTGAATTAGTCAAAGGCATAGAAAGAAGAGTTATACAGAATCCTTGAAATCTTGATCTGGGGTTTCATTGTCAAGAATTAGTTTTAGTCCCTGATATTAGGTCTTTTAAAATTTATGATTAACTAATGAATGTGATTATAGAAGATGATATGAATATATTAATAGCCGAGTTATGTGATAAATCCAATTTGAACCAAAGTGTCATCATCTCCCTTACCACACCTAAATTTTTATGAAGACTATAGAGGGATCATCGTAACTAAACATAACCTAGAAATAATATATTGTGAGACTGATTATGTCGAAAAAAAATATTGGATAATGTGTTGTAATGTGATGAAAATAAAAAAAATTACATCTTGGATTCGACTATGATAAAGATGATATTCCCCTAAATTAGTGAGGAATTTAACACTGTTGACATGTGGATTACCCACAACATGGAAATTTAATATTTTAACATAAAAGAGGTTCCTTATCAATGATAAAAAATTAGCTATCATTATGAAAACTAGATTAAATCTGGAAAAAATTCTAGATTCTTCTTTCTTAACCTAAATCCACCCCATAAAGGGTTATCGACATTCAGATACAAGAGCTCAGCTGGGGTCACCAGAGTGGAACTGAGTGAAGCAGAAGAAGAAAGAAATTCATTCTAGGTGGGTGATCCTGCTAGTTATTTTTTCTTGTGAATATTTTCATATTTCATCTCTAAATAATATGGATAGAACATGAGTATTCACTACTAATACTCTCTAAGGACTCTCTTTTTGTATCTTTAATTTATGTAAATAAAAATCTGTGTTATTTTTTCTAAGCCTTCTCGAACCTCCATTTATAATTGTATAACATGCAATACTAGTTTTAGGAGTTGAATATAGAATCTTCTAAGAGTAAAAATATCAATTTGGTCATCATTATTCTTCATAACTCTTATAATATAGTGATGGAGAAATGGAGATGTAATAGTATACTCACATGTATTATCAATTTTCTACACTTATTCCCATTTTTACATTTTTAGGTTCCACATTAATTTTAATTAGTGGAGTGAAATGATTCATGGTTTTGTGACATTATGACCCTAGTTTAATAATAATAGATTATGATACTTCATTGCTAGAATGAAATTGATTAGTTATTTTTGTTTTATTCTTGAAGTGTGATCTTTTATTTGGAGATTTTACTACTTAAAAGTTCCCTATTTATGGTGAGGGACGTGTGTAATTTGAGTCAGCAACCATGCACTGAGTGATATTTAATGTTCATGGTTTAGTATTAATTGGATATTTGATATGTATTAGAAGGTATATCCTTCTATAAATAGTTTTTTTCTTATTAATGTTTATTTTTATTTTCTTATTGTTTTTCTTTTTCCTCTATTTCTATCACCTTATTCTGTCATGTATGATTCCATTAAATTCCTTATCCTTATTTAATATATATAAATACATTATTCTCTATGTTAAACACACCACTTCCTTGGGATCAACCTTGGGGGTTATGAACTATGTTATTTATTAAGAGATTATAAATATACCTTTGATAGTTTGAATGATGTGGTTATCATATGAACAAGGGAACTAATAGATAAATAATCATGGAAAAAATAATTACGGAAGAATCATGAGTTATCATGGGTAGTTATATATTCATCTTTCATTCTTTATAATTCCCATGAGTATATCTATGGTGTCTGGGTATCATGCATTATACTAGTCATTTCTAGGTAGGAACTGGTAGAATTGTATATCATATTATATGATTTATTGTGTCTTTTTTATGATTCTGTTGAGATCAATTAGAGTTACATGTTAACAAAAACATTAACACTAAATAAATTTCAATTTCTTATATATTTATTGTTAATGAATATGTCAATATGAATTCACAATTGAATCCTTGATTAAAATATTTTTTTGTTTTACATGGATAACCAGATTAATCATCCAATTAGGATTTTATTTATGGTATGTGTTATATTCCTTAAAATTATATTAAAATAATGTTTTTAGGTATTTGAATTCATGTTCAATAAATACTAATAAAATAAACAGTTCTAGTTGTTTTTATTTTTTTGAAAATAATGTCTTTTGATTAAAAAATAACTAAAGGGGTGGAGAAAATGAGAGGTTATAGATAATATTTTATTGCAATCATAAATATTGGGTTATAAATAAATATAAGGAATTGATGTTTTCTATAATTTATTGTATATTATTTAATCAAAATGACCATCATCTAATAAGTAAGAAAGACCATATAAACTTGGTCTACCAGATCAACCCTATGATTGATCTCTAAGTCCTAAAGGTACCTTCCAAGTTACTTCATTCTTTTTGTGGGGTTCCTTTAATGGGACCAATGAATTATGATTTCATGAAAAACATTTAGTTTCATTATCCTCTATTATTCCAGGGTGAGTCCACTCTTCAAAAAAAAGTACTAGATCATTTGAAACCACCATATCATTGAGAGTATTGAGACTCTAAAGAAACATTGGGTTTGGTAATCTATCTTTATGATATAAGGGTCAACTCAATAGTGGTGGGTTTTCATGCTTGATAGGAATAATGACAAGGGCCTCACATGGAAAATATTCTAACATCATTTGTTGGATAAATTATACAATTACACCTTATATTAGGTAAAATTGAAGGAGTTTATAATCCCCCAATAAGGATCAATAGTCATTATATAAAACATAGAAAAGTTAACAAATTTATGTAACATTTATCTATACTTGGGTTTGGATGAGTAAGATGGTCTTTAAAGTGTTATTAAAAACTCACATAATTCTACTGAAAATATCAATATTCTCTAAGCTTCCCAAGAAGATCACTCTCAGTTAAAAAAGGCATAAAGGCAGTCTATGTGTGGGTATATCACTACAGGGATAAGTATTATCTGATTACTCATATAATATCTAAAATTTATAGTGGTAAGAGGTGATCAAGGGTTCATATCATCAAAATTTAAGGAAGTGGAGTTCCAATCTCCCCTAGTTCTGAGGGACCCCCAGTTTAGTATAACAACCTCATCAAAAATAAACCATAATAATTATAATAATAGTAATAATTTTACATTATTACATTCTCAATATATTTTTGGAATACATTTTTATATTATAATATAATTACTTAATAACAAAGTGGATACTTCCACACATTTTAAAATTTTTACCACAAAAATAGGTTATTAAATTTAAACCCATGTTTCATTCATGACACATTATCTTTATTTTAGTTGATTCACCATTGTGGAATTATAAACCATGCTATAGTCTCTACACATATTAATATCCAATAAAAAACATTTAAAAATATGGTATGAGAGAAAAAATCTAATTAAAGGATATATAAATAATATAATCCTATTAGACCAGTCAAAAATATAAAAAAAACATAAACATATTTTCTTCACAATGGACATTGAGCATATAAATAAATCATAACCACATGTGAAAATAAATTCATGGCATGTCTTAACTATTTCATAGAAACCTTTCAATAGGATTAACTTAACTGGTTATCTCTGGAATTTTGTCATCAAAGACTAAATCATTAACCAATACACTAGAGATATATATATCAAGATCACTCATGTTCATATATATTTCCCAAGAACAATATCTTGATCAAAATATTTTTATGATTACACTTTTTTATCATAAATCTCCTGAAAAATACATTTGATCCTATAAGAAAAATCACTTTCCATTTTTACATAAAAATAAAGAGTAATATCCTTTTTCTTTATAGAACACTTAAAAAAATGAAAAATTACCAAAATGATGGGAATATTATCTTATAACACACTAACATTTTAATATATCATTACCTTTAAATAATACAATGTTTTTTATGTCCATTTCCTCACGCAACACAAAATTTAAATCAATCTTTGATATCTCTAAATAAAATAAAAATATTTAAGTATGAGTGTTAAAAAATTGAAGTTGAAAAAGTATGAATGTAATAGAGTAACACTTTATGAAATATATTAATAAATAAAATAAATTTTACTTTTAATATGAATAAAAATAAATTATATTACCAAAAAATGACTAATAAGATCATTTATATTTTAGAAAAATATTTTTCTAAAATTTTTATTTTTATGAGAAATGTATTTATATTTCAAAAATTATATGATTGATGAGATTAAAATATATATGATAGGAATAATGGTTTAATGATCATTTAATGATTAAAATATAGGTAATATTAATGATAATGATTTATAATTTAAAAAACTAATTTTCTATAAAATAGTTTTTCACAATATTTTATGATTATTAATAAATTGAATTTATAAATTTTTGAATTCGAATTCGAAAAAAAAAAGTTTATAATTTTTTGGATTGAGAATAATAATATTATCCTAATATTATTTTATGGAATTTTTCTAAAATAATTTTTTTAGGTGAATACTAAAAAAATGTTGATTTTAGTAAACAATATCGCTTTTATGACATTATCATAACACAAGAATGAATTAATTGTTTTATTGAATTATTAAATTATATATATATATATATTATTAAAATAGGTCTTTTAAAATTTATATTGTTTTATAAAACCCATGTATTTCCCTTTAGAGACATAATAAATATTTTATTCTAAATTTTGTATTATATATATATATATAATGTTTTAATATTAAAGGTAATTTTATCTTATTAAGAAATTGAATTTTATTAAATCGACATTAAAATTATGTTCATAACCCCAAAAAAATTAATATGGGGTGTTAATATATTTATTTAAAATATATTTAGTCAAAAAAATAGTTACCAATCTAAAAAGAAATAACATGTTTAAAGCAAAAACATAGGAATAGATGAGTTCCAACAAGTTTAAAATATGTATATGGAAATACCATTTTAAGTGTTTATCTACCCAAAAACGACCAAAAATCCAATATTTATTAATTTTTGATAATTTTACCATTTAATTATGTATTTATATCATTTAAAATTAATGGTTATTCTCAATTGTACCCTTTTCTTCACTAATAAAAGGGGACACTTCCATCCCTTCATGCCACACCCATTCTTTTGAATTACTTCCTAAAACGCTTCCATTTTTCTCCTCATATAATCCTCTATCAATTTTAAAATACTTTATTCAAAATTATTCATATTAATCCTACATTTACATTGGTATTTTGAATAGAAATTTCAAGGTACCCAAAATGTTAAGCGCTTGCAAAGAATGAATCTGGAATAATTTAAGGGTTTCATCACAAATTTTTCTTATTTGAGAAACATTTTATTATATGCACCTATTTCCATTTAAATTATTTTTATAGTTCCTATTGGACATATAATATCACGAATTATCTTCATCCATGGTATTTTAACTCCATCTTCAATCTCTCTTCAAGTTACCCCTCTTATTCTTACATTACAATTAACGTTAGTGTTTTTGAAAACTCAATTCTCATTCAATGTGTTATCATTGTTTTTATTAAACGTATTTAATATAAGTGTGTAATGTTTTTAACATCGATTATTTTATGTGTCAATTTATATTTTTATATGGTTTTATATATCTACCATATTAAACCTTTCGAACTTTCAGTTCATGAAATATGAAATCCTTAAGGGATTATTTAAATTAAATTTCTTTTCTTTATGTTGCTATGTTATTCCTTGATCATCATTCTTATATGGTTTTTAAAAAAAAATTATATTTCTTAACATAGTTAATGTTTTTTATTTGGGTAAAATATTTTTTGTTACTGAAATATTCTTTATTGATGAATTTTATTTCGCCTAAATGTTTAGCATTTTAAGTGAAAAGGAATCATCTCCTTGAAAGATGGTCATTACTCTATTTCTATGTTCATTATTCCCTAAATGTTTTTTACAATCTTATTTCGAAACTAAAATATTTTTTCCCTCATGGGATATCCATATTTAGCATATAATATTTTAAAATTAATGTTTCATTACCACGTTTATGAAGTGGGTTTTCAAAAAATGTATTTGAACATATCCAAAAGGCTTTTCATACTTTCAAAATAATATGTTTTATCTTATATTCCACATTATTTTTATAACTTTTATATCATTAAAAGAATATTTTATTTAGAACTATTAATAATAAGGTTTTTAAAATTATATTCTTACCATCAATATTTTTTTAATGTAATTTTTTCTTCAAATTTTGAAATGTTTTTGTGAAAAATTTTGTATTTTCACTTCTATTTACCATCATGAGTTTATATTTCATTAAGTGATGTTTATATCACCATATATTTGTTATTATGATATAATTACATTTTGAAAATTATATTTTTGATAAAATATTATTTCTTCAGTTAATTTTATGTGACTTTTTTAATGGTTTAATAAAACCATTATTTTTCTTAGGTTCTGTATGATTTGATAAATGTTTTTTTCAATTGAAAAACATATGTGAGGATGTTTGATGGGTAGGGTCCTATATAGTCCTCAAATTCATTATTTAAAGTTTTCAATAAAATAATGAAATGGTATATTTCATTAATTTGATGGATGACTATTTTTTTCACATCCATTTTTGTGAATAAGAAGTGGGAAGCTTTACCCATGTTTTTTTTGTCAATAAGGTATGGAAATATTTGTTCAAAAAAAATTTGTGTGAATAAGATGGTAATTTGTTTTCGTAAGTTAGTTTTTTAAATTATTTTAAGAAATCATTGTTTAATTTTTTTTCATAAATGATATGTGAGAAGTTTTCTTCACATGCTTTTTGAATCAATGAGATGCATGAATATTTGTTGACAAGTTGTTGTCTGAATGTGATGTAGAAATATTTGTTCATTAGATTTTTTATTATTTCTGTTTGTGCCATAATAATTTTTTTACTACTATTCAATAATGTGACATATTTCAATATGCCTATGATTATTCTCCATGACTTATGTAAAATGTCACATGATTCCACACACACATTACATGATAAATTATTGGTCATTTAAGATTGCAGATCCTTCTATCATGATGTATCGAAAAATCATATTATTTCTTGATATTTTTAATATGAAATTTCACACCCAATCAAGTTCTCTCATATTCATATGATATAAACATTGATGAAATATTGATATGTTTCCCTTACTGAGAATTTGATGTTACTCCTGTTCTTATGGTTTAGTTCCCCAGGTTATACATATGATTGTAAACTAGGAGGTGTCTTAAAGTTGATCCAGTGCAGTTCGATTGTGGAGAAATGATCAAAAGTTTTTTAAAATAATTTTCCAATGTAAGTGGTACTTAGATATAGTAAACCCTTTATTATTTGTATTTTGATATGTTTTTCTAGTTTTAATGTTTATCCTATGATAATTTAATTAAATAGAGATACATTTATCTAACATTGTATCAAAACTATTCTTTAAGGAAAGTGTTATAATCAACATATATAGGACTATAGGCATGGGTATTCTCAAATACGCATTGAACACCCAGGAAAATATATATATCAATACGGATAGTGAATAAATAATATTATAGTGGGAAAGGGGGATAATGTTTTAAATGTTAAAAAACATTAATTTTCTACTTTTCTAAAGAAATTCAAAATGACCAGTATAGAAAAACATAAAAATATTTAAATTTAAAAAAATAACCATTATAAAATATAATTTAAAATCTCTCTAATAATTCATTTTTAGTACTAATAAAAACATATATAAGACATTTTATATGCAAGATAATTATTTTGAATGGGAAACTATAAAATAATGTTTTAAATAAAATTACTTTAGCTTGATTCCTACCACACATTGTACATACTATAACTCTTGAATAATAAAATTATTTTAATTATTTACATGATAAAAACACTTTTTATTGTTTATTATTTTATTATTCCTATTATTTCTTTTAGTACCATGTTTTATTTTGGTTACTAAATTCATAAAGTTTATGTTGTACATTTTGAGGTCATTCGGTCCTTAACCTTTAGAACTTCTTAGGGAGGATGAAAAAAATGAAAATGAGAGATGGTTATATAATAATAATCAGGCCATAATTATTATTTTGACATGTTAAATATAATTTTAAAAACATTCATGAAAGTTGATGATGAAAAATGAGTTATATCATTCCTGAAAGAGGTAGTCTTTAAATACTCATGAGTAATGTTCTGATATTTATAGTGGATGAGAAGGGAAAAAATAATAGAAATTTTTACCATTTTAAAAAAATAATATTATTATATATATCATATTTATCCATTAAATACATCCTTATGACCTACCATGTGATTCCGTAATGAAAAATTAATTACATCACTTCATGGAACTGGTAGTTGGCATAAACACACAAGTAATGTTATCATTTTCTAGCCGATGTTTGGTTAAGAAGGTAGATAATATTTTATCTTCATGAAATAATAATTATGAAATAAAAATAATATATATCCATTAAATATATCTTTATAACTAGCTATTTTAGGTAGTTATGAAAACCCAAATACATCTCTTCATAGAGGCGATTGTCTGCATGTACACATGAGAAATATTTCTATTTTAAAATGGATGGAAAGAAGGTATGAAATAGTTTTTTCATAAGCCTAATAAAAACGTAGTATGTTATAGATTCTAATTTAATTACATTAGGATGGTAATAATATATATTACTAAGGTAGAATATGAAATAGACTTGAAAGTAGTTAGAGATGACTTATAGTTCCTCCTTGAATATCTTTATTTAGTTCGCACATTAAGACTTAGAGGATTTGAATTTTGGGAATAAAGGGACAAGTAAGACATGTGTAGGGGAGTTTTATAGGTATATAGGCATATTTTGTTCAATATTAGGTTATAAAAGTGTGTGAATAAGAGAAGAGATCAGGATCCCGTTTATAAGAGATAGGAGTGGAGTCTATATAAATTCTAAGAACGTTAAAATATAATTAAAATATTATTAATGAAAATTGGATCCAATTTAGTTAAATTTTAAATATAAGAATATTTAAAGTATAAATACACTCAACTGACAAACTTAATGATGGTGTCTTTAGATATTTAAAGCATTATCACTTAGTTTAACCTCATTCATTAACCATTTTAACATCTTCCACATTGATAAACTTTTGTCATATTAACTATTAATTTTAAATAATTATGAAAATTACAAAATTTCAAAATTGTAAAATATTTAACATAAATATGGATTCCTTTTTCAAATATTCACTTTGATGAGGTTGAAAAAATTAATTGTAAAGTAAGTATGCATAATGCAGTGAAAACCAGTTTTGAGAAAAAAAGATCTTTTTAAGAATAAAAATGAATTTTTAAAAAATCATATATAATGTTCATTAAAATAGAATTAATTGTACTATTATTTATAATAGGATACTTATTTGAAATTAAAATATAAATAAAATTTAATATAAAATTTTCAATACATGATTAAAAGAGGAGAATATAAAATAATTTTTAATGGAATAAAAACATTATATTGATTTCTGAAATGTAAAACATGAATTTATAAGTTCAATATAATATATTTAAATATGATATATTAATTATTTGATTTTTTTTTCTAGATAAATGGTTTCATAATATTTTAATTAGTTATTATGATAATGTTATAAAAGTGACAATATTTTCAAAATCGGTATTTTTAATTACTCACCCAAAAATCAACTATTTCAGAAAAATAAAAAAAATATCTTAAAATTATTTTAACATAATGATTCCAAAAATAAATTTTATTTTATAAATTTTGATTTACAAAATTATGAAATTTAACTTTAGAATACAACCATGTAATACAAGGAGATAAATTTTTAGTTAACTAAAACTATTTATTTTTCAATTGATATTTTTTATAAAATTATTTATAAGACTACGATGAATGTGAATCTATAAAACGAATACTTATAAATAATAAATTTATATTATTACCAAGGTTTTCATATTATTACCACTTAAATAAATTAAATCCTCAAAAATTTATTCATTACCTAGCAAGTGAGGATATTTTCCTCCCCTTTCATTATAAAATTCTAGTTTTTCTTCTTACAGCATATGAATCTTACATAAAACCTTAAATAGGTGAGTCGTCTTGTTCCACAATAAATAATTTCTATTATCTAGAATCTGAACTGGATCTTCCTTATAATATATATTTTCTTCTAAATATAGGCTCAAAACATGATATCAATCAAATATATATTTCTTTAACTATAAATAATGAAACAAAAAAATTACCAATGATAAACTCATAAGTAGGGCCACTCGATATGCAACTAATCCCATATTTCATAAATTCATATTGATCAATAAATGATGTGATTAATTCACGTTTCTTACTAAAATTAATTGTAGATTTCCATTGAGATGTGTTATAAAATACATGATCTCTTATCTAAAATGAAATATATTTCTTATCTAAATAACTCTTCATCAAAATTTTAGATTCCCTCACATGGTGTTAAATCATATTTAACTTCTGAACCATCTCTTAAAATTTTAGATTCCCTCACATGGTGTTAAATCATCTTTAACTTCTTAACCATCTCTTCTACCAATTCTAGTCCAAATAAATTTATCACTGACATCATCCCAACATTCTATATTTTGAAACTTCTTTACCAATAATACCTCAAATGGTTCCATATTTAGAGTGCAATGGAATTTGTAAATATAAAAATATTCTACTAAGGAGATTCTTGACCCCAACTTCCATGATAATCCAATGAGAAATCCTATATATTATCATCAAAATTCTAAAATTTTTACCCTAAACATCTTTCATATAGAAGAAGAAAAGTTTTAATGAAATTTTATTCAGTGCCTAATTACTTATAAAGGCCTTTAAAAAAATTTAATATTAAAATGATATCAAAATTAGATACAATAAAGAAAGGGGATCACTGTAACATCTATATCCCTTCAATATAAAGTCTAAAGGTCTAATCCAAAGGTATAATATATCAAATAAGAATAAATTGTGCATATTTATTCATTAAATAAATAATAACTCAAGGAAAATTTCTAACTTGTGATTTATTTTTTAATCCCACCATGAAAACCATAGATATATTCTCTCATTTCTCTTCTATAACTAGGAAAGGATAATAAATCCCCTTTGTTAGTTTTCATTAAAATTTAACTTGTTTAAAATTCAATTATTTAATGGTAAAATCAGTAATATATTTTTTATTCCATAGCCTAAAATAATACTCTTGAAAGGTCTTTATTCATATAGTGTTGCCTTGATGAAAAAAATGGAGAGTTGTCAGCATCACTCAATAATCATTTCTTCAACTGAAAATAATTTAGTACACTTAACCTTTTTCTAAAACTTATAACATATACTTTTCTAATATTTACCTCAAGTTACTTACCGTTCATAACCAATTATATATTTTATTTATATCCACAATTTTCTTTCTAAGAATGTTAAATTATTTAAGAAAATGATAACTATACTGACACCTGAACCAAAAGTGAATGAGTTTAATCATATACAATTGGTTTCAAAAATTTATTGGACCTTTGACTAATGGATCATGTTCCAAACATAACATAGTTAATGATACATTATATTTCTTACTCAAGGATTTAAATTCTATGTTTACATTACTTGTATGATATTGAATTTTTCATTAATAATCCATTATCTTTTCTAACCATATTTTATACCTCATGTTCATCTATTTTTACTTAATATATAATTTATAATTTTAGGATAAGTATATATTTCAAATTTATCACCATATATATGATTATTCTAAATTTTTAAAGAATAAACTACTACATCTAAATATAGGTCATTCATAGGATAATTTTTCCCATGGGAATTTAATTGACATGATGTATACGACATTACCTGATTATTGTAGATCAAAACACAACCAAGTCCTTTTAATGAATCATACATATGAAAAAAAATTCATATCATGATGGAAAATGTTGAAATTGTGCATTAAACAATATTATTTTTAATTCCTAAAAAAATCATACACACTAGTTCCAATATATTTAATTCCATTTCATGTTAATTTGGTTAGTGGATTTTCTAAATGAGAAACTTTATCAAAAAACCATTGTTAATTTCCCATTGGTCCAAGAAAACATCAAATATCAGTGACATTGGTATGTATTGAAAATTATTCCACCACTTTATTATTATCAATATCAATTTTCACTCATTAATTAGTTTCAAAATTTATAACAGGAGAAATATTCATCGATCAAAATTCATATTTGCTAAATTATTAATATAAATTATTTTCTTCCAAGGTCTATGGAACAATAATTAGATTTTTTAATAATCATAATAATGATTAGAATATACAATAATTTCATTTGTATATACTTCCAAAATAATTATCAAGGTACTCATGAAATACACTCTTTATAAGATCCCTAAATAAAGTGGGTGTGTTTTCAACCCAAAAGGCATAATAAATAACTCAGAATGACTATAAATAGTTTGAAATTGTTTCATTGGAATATTTATATCTTCCACCATTAGATGATGACATCTAGACATAAGATTAATCTTTAAAAATAATTAAATCTCTAGAGCTAAAAAACAAGTCATTAATATGAATTAAAGGATACTTTTTCATAACAATTATGTTATTGAGTTCTATATAATCAACGTGAATCCTCATGAAACCATATATACATTTAACAAACAAAACATGATCACCCAGAGGTATTGTTATAGGAGGAAAGATACTCTAATCAAGTAACTCTTGTCATATATTTTTCAACACTATAAAATCTATTAAATCCATTAAATAATGAGGTTTTGAAATTTTATTAGAATCGAGTGCTGATTAAATGATATCTCCAAACTCTTGATTGGTAATAACACCAAAAAAACTCATGAATCTTTTATACATATTAATTTACCACTAGAACATCACTAATTCAAATAGTTCCTTTCTTTTGAATGATATGTGTATGATAACATTCCAACCTATCTTTAATCGGTTTCTAATATTCTTGATATGTTTTGAAAGTTATTAACTCATTCATATATAAAAAATAAGACTCATTCTAAAAATTGAATATAAGATTCTTGTCTTTATAATCAAGAATAGCATGATAAACTAAAATAAAATACATAACCAATTAATGACAAACTCTATAGGTAATGAAATAGTTTTTCAGAAAAAACTATTCTATAAATTATAATATGAAGATTATGATAAATAATTGTTTATTTAATACTTCCCCAATTAATTTTTACCAAAATATAGTCCTCTATTTCTTGAGGTTATACTTCCATATTAGTTGAAATTTTTAATGAAATAAAATAATTCATAGATCCAAAATCTAACAAAAAACTTTCATAATTTGATTATATAAGTATCATACTTTCCACCACTTCATTTTAAGGTTTAAAATCCACTATATTAGTAGAAAAATAATTTCCCACAGCTTTATACTTTTAATTTTGATGATTCCTTCCATGGGTAACTACATTCAGACATAAATTTTTCTAATAACTCAACTCATTATAATTAAAACTTTTCCCTATGGACCCATTAAATATTTCCTAATTTTTTACAAGATTATAACTATTTTCCATAAAATAATAAGTTAAATTACTGAACGTACCACACAAGTAACACTTTATTAAACCTTTCAAACATTCCTTAAAATCTATTTTACCACATTTGAAATATGTTGGAGATTTACCTCCATATATTATTAGTGACTTCTTATCATTTTTTTTCTACCTTAACTACTTCTTATTCTTGTCTTTAAAAGTTTCCTAAGTGTAGGTAAACTCTACCTCAACATTCCCTTCCTGTATAATTAATTCCTCATAGATTTTAAATTCACTAGAGGGAAAGGCTCTTCGTAAACCTGATTTTAGACATTTATAAAAACTATCAATTTTACATTCATAGTCCAAAATGAAATCTAGTTTATTCCTTGATAGACTAGTAAAATTTTCTTCATAAGATGAAAACTGGACCCCTTTACATTTTTCCAGTTATGGAAATTTTTTTATCATTCTAATTCAAAGAAATATATAAAAATATTAATAAAAAAATATACGTAATCCAAATCCACTTCATAGTTTCGATTTCATTTTTATCTTATATATTATAAGTAAAATATCCTCACTAATAATATTCTCTTTCGAAATGATATACTATAAGAGTTAACTTTTAGTGTTATTTACAACCCATAAATTCATATATCCTTTCAGAGGGTTTTATTTTGTGAAATGATCTACCATATTTATTTTCCTCTATGTAGATTTAAATTGACCTCTTTCATGATTTCTATCATTTATTTCCTATAATTATTGAGTTAACACAACCATAAACTACTCAACTCTAAATCTAACCATTTTGAGTTACTGATTTTGAATGATATTTTCCTCTTAATTCATCTCTACCTCACTTACCTTATTTTCTCTATGGAAAACCATTCCCGATAGACATGAATTATAATAATTCACTAGGAAATCCTAAAAACACCTATCATTATAACCATAAATTATAATCACTTAAATGTTTCTTTTAAAATCATCATAACCTATGAATTTATCTAAACCTTTCTCTGATTCCAACTATAATAGACCCATCAAAACCAAACCATATTGATGAGTTCAATAGAGAAGATTTCACATTCTTTCATTTATAAGATCTTTTAGGTTTAGATTTTTAATGAATTAAAAAACCATTACATAACAAAGTATAATCTTTCATATTGTGTACATGTTTTCCACTAAAACATCTTCTTAAATTTACACCTATATTTCATTTAAATCTCTTCTTTTTCATTTTAAACAACTCACCACAATGAAAAATTAGAATTTTTATAGTTCTGAAACATCCTTAGATTATTAGTAAAACATTTAAAAATATGGTATTATCATAGAGGTCTCAGTAAGGGATATAAAAATAAAGGAAATCCCATAATCTAGTAAAAAACAAGAAAAATATAAAATTTTATAATTTTTTCCAATAAACATTGAGTACATAAACAAATCATAACACCTCATTATAATAAAACTGTAAAAAAATAATATTTTTAAATCCAATAGAAATAATACAAAAACAATTAATAAATATTGAGTAATAATATTTATAACCTTTCTTAACTCTTTTATGAAACCCCTTCAATAGGTGTAAGCTACCTGGTTATCTCTAACATTTTTTCTTCAATGAAAAAATCATTACTCAATGCATTAGAGAGTTATATCATGTGCAAACCTGATATTATATATAATTCCTATGATCTATATAATTATAAAAATAAAATCATGAGGTTAAAGTACTTTTCCTTTCACATAAAAATAATGAGAAATATAATTTTCTTTCGAGAAATCTCAGAAAATAATAAATTCTTAGAAGAATAGGAATAAGATATTACATCAAAATCCATAAAAAATTATATGCATGTTGATAATAAATAATGTCTTTGATTTTAGGAAAATTCATTCCTGTCATAAATGTTGAAAATATTTTTCTAAAACTTTTCTATAGAAATTCAAAATAAACCATACAATAAATAATTAAAATAATATATTTTTAACCACTTTTAAAGAAATAAAAATATAATTGAAAATAAAATTAATAATTCATATTAATTATAAATAAAAACATTTAAAATAACATGGACATATAAGAAAATTGTTTTGATATGAAAACATTTAAACAAGGTTTTAAATAAAAACTCTTAGCTTGAGTCACGTATTACCTTGTAAATTATCTAAATCAAAAAATAATTAAATTATATTAATTATTTTAAAGATCAATAATGTTTTTCATTTTCATTAAATTACTATAATTCTTTTTATTCTATTCATTTACATGTTCTATTATAGTTACTAAATCAGATAAGTTTACATTGTACATTTTGAGGTTGTTCGGTCTTTAGCATTTAAAACACCACTGTTAGGTTGAACAAAGTCAAACAGATAGTGGTTATATATTTTTAATAATTTAATAAGTATTATTTGTATACATTTAATTTACTTATTAATCTATACATGTAATTTTTTTATGAAAAATGTGATAAATAATTTTTATAAGTGGTAGTCCACACATAGCATGAGTGAAATTTTTCATTTTTCTAATAGATGTAAACAAACAATAAGCTAAAGGAATGAAATTAAATAATCATAATAATACTATAAATATATAATTTATTCATTAATTCAGTCCTTATAACCATATGTGTGAGTCGATAAGAATAAAATAATTGCATCACATCATGAAGGTGGGAGTCGGCACATACGTTGGAGCAATGTTATCATTTTCCAATGGATAAAAGGGTTAGAATATAGATAATATTTTATATTTATAAATAATTAATTAATTTATAAATATCACATATATATTTATGAAATCAATATTTATAACCTTCCTTGGGAGTTAGTGATGAAAAATGAAATACATCGCTTCATTGAGGTGGTTGTCGACATGTATGCTTGAGTGATGTTTCCATTTTTCATTACATAGAAATGAGGTTTAAAATAGTTTTTACATCACTATAATAAAATTATATTATATTAATAATAATTATGTCCTCATATTGGTATGGTTATAATGTATATGAATGATGTAGAATAAGAAAAAAATTAAAAGAATTTGATTAAGACTTATACCTTCTCCTTTAATAACTTCCTTTATATTACAAATTAACCCTATGAGATTAAATGTTTTTGAATAATAAGACCCATATAAAGTGAGGAGGATATTTTTGGATGTATTTGGATGTATTGTAGAAGTTATAATATTTCCAATGTGTCTTAATAAGTGAGGATGGGTGGATCTCTTCTATAAGTGATAGGAGTGTCGCCCTTATAAATATTAAGAACCTTAAAATATAATAAATTTATTTCTCATAAAAGTTGGTTCAAATTTTGTCCAATTTTGATGATATGTTAATTCAATGTCTAAAACCACTCAACCAAACAAATTAAAAATCTTATTTTGAGGTATTTGAATCATTATCTTTTAGTTTGACCCCAAGTTATCCCTTTTAAAATATATCATATGAAAAACATTCACCATAGTAACCATTCATTTTGGATAAAGGTTAAATAAAAATAATTAAAATTTTATAAAATTATAATCCCAAATTTGGAGTCTGTTTTCTAATATTCAATTTATGCAATTCATATAAAGTTATTTTTGAACAAGTATGTGTAACACAAAAAAAACAATCATTATAAAAATTCACATTTTATGTCTAAAATGTCTTTATAACTAGATATTTTATAGTGTTGATTTACATGGAATTAATTTTATTTTTTTAATAAAATGATACATATTTTCATATTATAAACATATAGTAAACTTGTGAATACATTATTAAAATAGAATATTTTAAAAAAATATTTCAATAAAAACATTACTTGATTTCCAAAATGTCAAATGTGAATTTATATGTTAAAAATTATATATTTAAATGAATTATATTTCTTATAAAAAATATTAATTTTTTAAAAAATATTTCATAATAATTCAAGTAATTCTTATTATAATTCTAAAAAAGTTAATGTATTTATAAAATTGGTATTTTTCACTATCCGCCCAAAAAATAAACTATTTTAGAAAAATCACAAAAACTACATTAAAAATATTTTATATACTGAAAAAAAAATGAAGTAAATTTTATCAACTTAAATTATAAAAAAATTGAAATTAAACACTTAAATAAAACCATATAATACATGAAAAAAAAATTTTGTTAAATAAAACTATTCTGTTTTCAATAAATAATTTATATGAAATCATTTATAAAACTATAATGAATATTAATCAATAAAATAAATTATTATAAATAATTAAATTGACTTATATCATGGATTACTTTAGTTTTTAAATGAATTGCCACTACTTTGGGTTCACATGTAGTATCATACCAAATTAAACATTTATAGAGAATAAGTAACACTCATATGGGATGTTTGGCCATCTCTAGAAGGTCTCTAATTAAAATGTGTTAAAAATAAAAAAAATTTACCTCATCCAACCTAGGTATGATATATAGAATAATATTATCATTCAATCGGTGGTTTTCAGGAACAGCATAAGAGATTGGGTAAGCCAGGTCAGTGGGGAAATCAGGGATGGTTAGTTATTTAGAAAAATCATATGTATGGGTTTATACATTGGGGTTTTCCTGACCGTTCATAAGAGGTCTATATTGAAAACTAGTCCATTTTTAGGAATGAAGTGGGGACTTATATTATTAAATTAAAAATTATTGTATCATTTATTTTATCATGTTTCTTATTTGATATTTTTATTCACATTATTTTATTTTTAAGCTTCTATTTTCTCATATTTTTCTAAAAGTTTAGCTACCACCTGCCAATATAAGCCTTGATATGCCTCTACGGATGACAATAGATCACATTAGGATGTTTTAATCTGATTTCCCAATAGTGTTTTCATTCATAAATCCTTTTAATATTATGGTTTTTAACATGGACCATTAAGAAATCATTCTAGGGATGGATTGGTTGACACAATTTCAAAAATGCATTGTTTAATATGCTAGGAGGGTATCATTATCATCTCCATCATATGTTTAGTACAAAAATAATCAAGAATGACAGTATGAAGGAATTTTATTTAGACCTAATCAGGGAAAAGTAGGATAAATCACAGCTAAAATGAATAGTCATATCCATGGAGAAGTTTTAGAAAAAGTTTAGTAAGTTTTACCTCTGGTGGTGGATCTTTACCCTGATGTGTTCCTATAAGACTTATAAAAGATGCCTTCAGAGTGAGAGGTGGAGTATACTCTTGATCTCCGACCTCATACAAAACTTATATCAATTCCCCTATATATTATGTATCCAACTTATTTGAGAGAGTTTAAGATATAGTTATAGGATCTTGAGTCAAAAGTATAGATTAGGATGAACACTTATCCTTAGGGTTTCTAGGTTATTTTTATTAAGAAATCCAACAGAAGTCTATTACATTGTATGGAATATCATTAATTGAATCAGGATACAATTAACACCCACTATCATCTACCTATTACTGATTATTTTTTGTTCAAATTAAATAGAAAATGTGTTCCTAAAAATATGACCTTCAGTCACGCTATCTACAATTAAGGGTCAAATTAGAAGATATACCCGAAACAAATTTCTGAAGTCAGTATGAAAGTATCATGTTTTTTTAATTTATCTTTGACAAAATAATTATTCTTTTTTTCTAATCTATTTAATGAACAAGATATTTTTATCACACCCTTGATTCTTTCATTGTGGTCTTTATCGATAATACCATAGTTTATTCTAAATCATGGGGTGAGTATGCACAAAGTCATGGTGTTGTCTTGGAGACTTTTCAAGAAAATTAATTTTACACCATGTTATTTAAATCCTCATTCTAGATCAGATAATTAAAGTTTCATAAGCATGTGTTCATAGAAGCTAGTATCTCTGTAGACCCTAAAAGGATGAAACTATCATGTTCTTGAATGTACCCTCCTATATCTTCAAGAATGTAATCATTCTCAGGATCATGAGGTAATATCACCACTTTGTTTATAACATTTATATAATATTCAATCTTATGAATAATTGAATGGAGAAGGGGGTCAGATTTGTGTGTTCATAATACTGTGAAGTGGTATTACAGAAACTGAAGATAAAGTTGACCTCATCTTTTATTCTTCTACTACATAAACCAAGGGAGGGGTTAGATTTTATTATCATTCCTCGTTAGTTGGCCTCAGATTAATCCTTATACTAGATCACCATGTTGTAGAATACTGTTTAGAGAATCTATGATGTCATGAATGGAATTCCCTTATCCATGATATGAAATTTCCCATCGTTATGTATAGTTTAATGTATTTGATGAATTATAAATTTATTAAATTATTTATATTGTTTATGTGACAGAATAGACTGAAATACATCTTAGGAAATATCATTGGGTGGAATATATTTATTAATTTAACATTGACATATGGTATTCTCATGGTAAGGTAAATGTCATTGTTGATTCCCTTACTAGTAAATTCCCTCCTCAAAAGGTAAAAGAGGCTAAAGAGGAATATTGACTATTGTCACTTGTGTATAATATCTCACTATATATAAGGAGTAATGGAGAGTGATAAATTTTAATCACAGTGACAATTTATCTCCAATATTATAGTGTGAGGGACTCCCAAACTTTTTATCCTGATTAAACCATAATTTGATAGAGACTTACTGGAAGGGGGTCCTCAATACTAGGTTTCGAGAATTTCATTTCTTTTTGTATTCCTTTGAAATTAACAATTTACCCAAGAGTATAAGAGGTTTGGTGATGAAGGATTACAATTAATATAGATGGATTGAACATCTAGTTATCATGATGTGTTTTTATATTTATCTTCATATATAGTAGACTAATATGAAGAATGATATTTCAGGATTCATTGTTAAATTCATTACCTTTCCGTAGGTAAAGGAAAATGATAAAATTCATATAGGTATTCGTCAACCAAAGAATTTTTTATTCTATAAATGGTATGAATAAATGATTTATTTCAGGACTAGTATACTTAGATAAATTAAAGGGAAGGATGTTGTATGTTTAAGAGTGTGTAAATAACCAAGAAATTGTAATTTTTCTATTAAAAAATCATACATAGTAGATGAAATTAGGAAACAATATGTTATAGATATGGTAAATCGTCATGGGGTGCATACTAATATCATTTAAGATAGGTATTAAAGGTCCAGAATTTGGTTCTCTCAAATACTTCATCGTGCTTTAGGGTGTCATGTAAAATTTTGTGCTATATTCTATCCTTAAATTGATGGCCAATACGAGTATACAATATGAATATTAAAGGATATTCCTCTATCATGCATTCTCGACATTGGTGGATCATGGGAATTTTTCATTTCATTATTGGAATTATCCTATAACAATACCTACAAATCATCTATTTATATGGACTAATAAGAGGAATTACATAGGTTACTATGTCAATCACCTCCCAATTGGATAGAGATAGGATAATCTTCAATAACCATGACTAGTCTTATCGAAAAGATAATAATGTAGGTAAATATAATTGATAAATGTATCAAGACTTCTCTAATCCAGAAAATTACTATGTTGAAAATCCAAGATAACCCTTGGAATTAAAATTTTGTGATCATGTGTTTCTCTATGTTTCATTGGGATTAGGTCACTAGTGGATGGGAAACTAAGGGAAGTTAACCCTGAAATATGTCAATACTTTCAAAATACATGGAAATGTTTGGGAAGTATCTTATTAACTATCATAAATTCCATGATTCAGTTTCTTTAAAAACAATATTCTTTCTTATCAATTAAGAATGAATGTATGTGAACCCTCTCATATAGTCTCATACAATGATGTTAATATAGAATTTGATTCTTCATATCCAAGGTATCATGTTTGTATCATTCATTTGAGTTATAAAATGTTTTGAGGCAAGGTGATTGACCTATTTTTAGTTATTTGGAAATATAAAAATATCTAATAAAAATATTTTGAGTGGGAATCCAATATAAAGATCTAATAGTAGAACCATTCTCTATAAGAATCCAGTGGATGATTCTTGGGAACAAGAAACCTGATGGTGGGGGATTGTAAAGGCTATAACATGAATGGGTTAATTTTATATTAATTTGTGTCTTTTGATAAAATTTGTTGATGTATTTTGATTCTTAAAGGAGTGGGAGGGGGTTAGAGACCATTTTAATATAATAAACCGGGGTGGGACAGTTCTTCATATCAATAAAATTCCCATATAAATTTCATTGGAGGTCTACTAGAATTATTGGGGGTTAGAAGACGCCAATTCCTTTACCACCAAAACTCTGGTGTATTTCTACCAATGTTCTATTATAAACATATGGATTTTATTTATGTCTCCAAATATGTAATCTTTAACTTTAGCACATGAAATATCAATCAATCACCCCCATATATGGATTTCATATTTTATTGGCTTCTACCCTCATACTTTTGAATCCTATAGTCAATCTTCTTAATATTAACTAATTCATCATTTAAACTTGATCGTAGCATATATAATCAATTTATATGGCTCCTCTCTAATGGGTTAAGATCATGGATCCCTATTATTCTTCAACTGCCTTTATATTCATCCCTATAAATAGTGTAGTTTTTTATTATCAAAATTATAAGACTCCAATAATTCATCTTTTTTATTATATTCCCTCCAATTTGATTATGGTGGAAAATTTTATTTTGTGATATACTCCTCAGGCCTTGATTCCCCTTCTAAAATTTCATCTCCCATGTCAGGAGTTCTCAATCCCCAATTCTTCATTGGAATTAATTTGGACCTATTCCTTAAGTGGAAGTTAAATTTTCTTCCTCAGTTCTCGAAGAGATTCTTTTTAATTGATATGGTAGGATTACTCGTCTTCCCACTCATACTTATCAAGGTAAAGGTTGGCATGGGATAAGTGTGTTAAATTGAACAAGAACATATTTTATAATAAATGATTTATTAGTAAATATTTCATATAATTTGAAATATATTTGGTATTTTTTTCTTTTTTTATAATTTATAAGATTTCCGTAGATATGTTTGTAATATAATGGTATTATTGAAATATTGTAAATGTTCATTCCTTATAATGCCTTAATATTACCATTTTGGTTAAAATAATACCCTAATTATTTTATATTTCTATTATTTAATGTTTTTTAGGCATACCTATTTTTTTATTGTTTTTCTTAAATATATTTCTATATTGTAATTGTAGTTCATTATGGCCATTGAAAGTGGTATTTTGATTACATATTTCTAAATTATGTATATATTTAAATGAATCAAGATGGATAGGGTGTGCTCATAATGCCCTAAATTTGTATACAACCTCTCATGTTTCCAATGATGGGTTAGGCCCTAACCTGGTATACACATTTTTATATCCCATGGATGGGATTATGCTCTGACTTGGTATACATATTGTAACACCATATTTTTTTAAAAGGAAACACTATGTTTGATAGTGTACATGATACACCACATTTGGCTTAAATGAATAACAAGGTATTATTATTTAAATATTATCATTATAACCTAGCTATTAGAATGGATGGTATGCATAGTATTAAATAAATTATTAAAATATTGTTTTCGTAGAAATATATAATTACTTATTTAGTGACCAATTAGTTATAAATGAGAATAAACCCCATTTTTAAAAATAAAAGGACATATTTTTCATGGAAAAAAACTATTAAATGTGAAGAAATATGTTCATAAAATAATAAAATCTCTCTTATTGGGTTATATTAATGAAATGCATATATATATATATATATAATATTCAATATAATTTCTAAAATTCATCTTATATGCTTTATATACATGATATAAGATCAAAATAAATTCTATGAATAAAAGGGGTATTTTCAAAAACGGACATTTTACCGCCTTTTGATTGTGATTCCATATTGAATATAGTTTTTTCAATTTTAAAAATTTTATTCAACCAAATAAACTGATTATTTAGAGTTGGAGAAACAGATTTTACTTCAGATTAATTTTTTTTATCTTTTAGAGAACTTGCATATTTTGATGAGTAGTGATTGATACCAAATATTAGTTCAATATTGTTTTCACAGTAAATTTATTTATATAGTTAAATTATGTTTTTAGTAAATTTTAAGCTATAATTAAATAATTTTTTTATCGTTTAATCCAATTTAGATCATTTTAGTCAAATTCACAGTGATGTTGGATGCAAAACATTGTGAACGTGTGAACATTTTTTACTTTAAAAACCCATTTTCTTAATCTTTCAACGAGATTAATTCTAAATTAATTTTAGCCACTTTAGTATTTTGAATCTTGAAAAGTGAAAAAACATGGTATTAATAAGTATTATATTTATTAACTAATATTATCAACATAATCTTTGAATAAAATATGAATAGTTACTTTAGTAATTATATTAATTACAACGGTTAAGGGTATATCTAGTAATTAAGGGTAGAAATTATAATATAAATTAACCTAATAATTTTCATATTTTCATTGGATGAGTTTTTTAAGACCTAAAATAAAAAATTTACCAAACTATAACATTTTTAATGTAATTGGATGAATTTAAGACATTTATGCTATTATATTCAAAGAAATATCTATTTTTCACACTTTTGTTTTTAACAAGTAAAATATTTTTAATATGAGGTTATAAATAAGATAAATTATACTATAAATTTTAATTTAAAATATGAAATAGTTATCTTTATAATAATATTTTATTTGTAATTTTTAGGAAATAAATAATTAAATTAAATTGTGACATAGTGATGATGCAGTAATTGTTTCACTAATGGAAGAATCAAATAAATGATATCAAAAATATTAAAAGAAATTTAATTTTATATAATTTATGTCATCCACTAAATTTATGGATTGCTTTGAAATTATATTTATTATTAAATAGAATTTTTTAGATGTTATAAATTTGTTATAATATTTTAAAAAAACCATGTTGGGAATACTGTCAAAATTGACGCAATTGATATCTTAAAATTGATATTTTTTTAAAAAAATGATATAAAAATTATAAAAATATAAAACTTAGCTAAATTATTTTTATAATTCCTAAAATTTAATAAATGACTCATTTATTGGTCTTTTTTCAAGTTATGTTAATTATATTAACCCTCGAAGTGTAAATTACATAGTAACATAGTATGAGTTAAAAGGGTAAAATAAGGGTCAAAATAAAAAAATTATGATTCAAAAAATGATAACAATTTGTCTAATTTTTTTTGGATTAATTTATTTATACCAATAATCATCATATATTATAAATTAATCACTTTTGAATCTTTTATAAAATAAAATAAATTTATATTAATTTAATAGTTTGAGGAATTTGAAGAGTGTCCCTCCCATCTCTAATAAAAGGTCACCCATTTGTAACTATTCTTCACACTTCAAAAACCATTTTGGGTCACACAATATATACCCCAATACCTTACTATAATCTCTACCCATATTATAGAGTCATTATTATAGGCATAATGCCCTTCATATTGGTTTTAATGTGTTAATCAAAGGAGATCGACTGAATAAGAGGTATCATTGTAAATTAAGTGTTTCTATTTTATTTCTTCTTCTTATTCCGTAAAATATTATTCATCCATGATGATATAATTATTATATTATTACAAATAAATTAAGAAGTTATTATATTAATATAATAAATTAAATACATATCCACTTCTATGAAATGGGAAATGAATTAATCATTTGGGTGTACATGTGAAATATCATCATCATCATGTAAATTTTTATTAAAAGAAAAAAGAAAAAAAGAACACAACGGTACACAAAGAATCCTCTGACCTCCTACCCCCGAAGCTGGGAGCTGAGGAGGTCTGAAATAGATAAGACCTATGGAATCCTCTCTTATGATGTTGACCCCCTTAGTCTTCAAGCTATCAATAGTATGAAAAAATACATCCTTTGGGCCCAAAATGAACTGAGATGTCGGGTGGTCATCAACCTTGTTTCCCTCCCGCTAAGTGTGAACCACTTTGATGTTGATGGAAAGTAATCATCGATAGTTCCTGATGATATAGGTGGTCGATCAGGGAGAGACACCATGATAAATAAGGGAATTTTGCATCAGTGATGAGTTATTTTCCGCTTCCATGATGATCATATTTCTATAGCTGAATAAGGAGAGCCAGTAAAATAGTGTCAGGGACACATATTGTAAAGATGATCCATGAACTAGACTTGATTTAAAGGTCAAATACACTGTCCCATTGCTATCACACACAACCCCCCATCCATACATTATACCTTGACCACAAGAATCATTGGTGTTTAGTTTTAACCCTCTAGCTAGAGCGCTCCAACAAACCCAGCTACCCTTATTCCCACTGATCGTGGGTGCCTCCAGGGTCCTTTCTTGAAACCATAAGAGAGATGGAGCTTCCCTATAGTTGAGAACCACCTTATCCAAGTCTCTTAAAAGATTTTTCATCCAGACAATTATAGCTCGAGGTGATGTGTTTATACCCTCCTGTCACTCTGTGTTCCTCGCCATCCAAAGGTAATAACTTCCCATATGAAAAACCATTGTACGTGCCAATCTTTCTGAACCACTATTTCCAAGCCAATGCTGCCAAACATCTAGAAATGAGAGACCATCCATGATAGGATTTAAGATTGTAGTTGATCCCTCAAAATTGGTTCAAACCTCGAACGCCCATTCTCTTTCGAAAAACAGGTGATCTGTGCATTCCTCACTATGAGTTTTGAAACAAAAAAATCTTGAAGCCATGTTAACCCCCCTCCTCTTGACATTCTCATCAGTCGGGATAGCTTTGTTCCAAATTCTCCAGGTGAATAAATTAAATTGTGTATGAATATCTTTAACCCATAGAACCTTATCCCAATAGTCAATATTTTCTAGAATATGTGCCCTGGAAACCCGCCGAACTTCTTTGATCATGAAGGACCCCGAGGAGGATGGGTTGAAGACACAAATGTTCGTGTCAGAAATCTGTTTAATGTGGTTGAAAATAATTTGTTACTCCCTTTTCAGGACCTCTATGATAAAGGATGGAAAGAAACTCGCCTCGCTGAAGGTTATTTTGGTCCCATGGCACCCTGGAAAGCTGATGATAGTGCCACACCAGTTTTGGAGCCAAAATGATATCTATCTTCTCTCAAAAATCTAGCAAGAGTGCAGACAGAGGATGGAAAAAATGACCAATCACCGAGAAAATGGACGATGCATGGCCCTCTGCTGGAGCCTGGTTCCCCAAGGAATGGATGTAGACGATCTTCCCCTATACAGTTCAGTGATCCATGACACCCCAAGCTAATCCTGCATGCATGCAGTTAACAGTGTCTTCTAGGATACAGATATTAATACCTCCTTCACGAACTAGCCTTGCCATCTTGCTCCATGAGGTTCATTGTTTCTTTCCAATAGAGAGGGGTCCCAGATGAATCTATATCTAAAATATATTTGGGAATAAAAGAAAATAAATTCTTGTCAAAATTTAATATAACATGTTATGTTTAAGGATGGATTATTGTATTTGGTATCAGAGAAGGTTTTAGACAACATTCGACATTAGAATTTCTTTTTAAGAGATATGGTTATCAACATGGGTTTATAAATTTAAGGTTGAAAATAATTTTAATGTCTTATAAACCCTTTTGAGGCTTTATGTAATGAAATTTTACGGTGACTAATAGTATTTTTAGGGACATTCATTTTTTGAGATAATTATGGGTTATTACTTTTTGGGAAGTTAAAAAAAAATTTGATAAACATTGAGTTTAAGATATGTTATTGATATTTTCTAGGACATTAACAAATTTTTGGAATGTTATATGAATTATATATTTTTAGAAAAAATAAAATATATAGGATGGTTGATAACCAATTGAGTCAGGAAAGGCCGATAATTTCAAACCCACGACCAATGGGCAACAAGGGTACATCACCTACCACTGGCCTACGTGATGTCTCGGTTTTTTATGAATTTTTATTTTTAGTTAAACATGTTGGTGGAATAATAATGTGTTTATTTTGGGAATAAAATATTTATCATATTGTAAAAATATTTGGGGATTAAGTGATGAATGTTCTTTCGTAATACATTTGTAATTTGGAAATCCTATATAATCAAGGTAAGTAGAATAATATGGTATTATATTTAAGGAATGAATGATGGATTATATTTTTAAAGAATCTATGATTTTATTGTCTACTTATTCCTATTTAGGTTATTTAGTGAAATAATTATTATATATTTTAGATTACATTATTTATGAAATTACATTTTTTGGTATTAGGCATTAAGAGTGAATGACGTTACATAGAGATAAATGTTAAAATATGTCATGGAAGACTATGTTATCAATTACTTTTTAATTTTAGGTTTTAATATTAGATTGGAATATTTTATGAATTTTAAGGAAAATTGTTTCTAAAATGGTCAATGTGGAACTTTGGTTATTACTATTGAATTTTTGATATTAATGTGGTTTTACAATATTTAAAGGTTTATCCTTTTGGGGGAATTTCCATATCATATCTGAAATATTTTGGTTTTGGTTAATGTTTCAAGATAGTAGGAATATATAGTTAATATTTTTTTTGATTATGTGATTAATTCCCTTTAAGATTATTCTAGCACTTTAGGATTGAAAAATTCATCTACTATACTCATTATTTGGATAAAAAGTCAATATTGTGGTGGAATTTTATTAATGGGTAAAACAATAATTGTTAAGTAAGTATATATTTTTTTTTCATAGTCTACAATTTCCTAAAAGGAACCCTAGTAGGTATTATATTTGGTGACCATCATACATCCCTTTCTTTCTTTTAATGTGGATGTTTTGATAATCATTTTTCTAATGTGGGATTTCAATATAGGTATTTTGAAATGTCAATCCCCTAGTTTTTCATCCTGAGTTCAAATTTAAAGGGTTAATTTTATTAAAGGAGGAACAATTTAAAATCTCTAGTTTCTAAAAGGAAACTCTATGTTCGATAGCATACATGATACACCGCATAATGCTTAAAAGAACTATATATTATTATTTAAATGTTATCCCTATAACCAGAAATTATAATGGATGATATGAAAAGTGATACCTGAATTATGAAAATATAGTTTATGCATGTATATATAATTAAATATTTAGTGATTAATTAATTATAAATAAAAATAAAAACCTTTCTTAAAATAAATGGAAATGTTTTTCTAAAAAACCTATTTCATTGTGAAGAAGTTTGTTCATAAGATAATCAAACTACACTAGTTGGGTTATATTAATGATATATATATATATAATTCAATCTAATTTTTATAATTAATCCTATATGTTTTCTATACATGATATAAGAACAACTTCAGTTTTATGCATAAAGGGGGTACTTTTCAAAATAGGCAGTTTTACTGCCTTTTAATAGAGAACCCATTTCGAATCTAGTTTTTATGACATTAATAAGTTGTATTTTATTAAATAATTTTATTATTTATAATATTATGTTCAAATTTTATTTTTTTTTTAATTTTTTGTATTTTTCTGAGAACTTTCATCTTTTGATGAATAGTTAATAATACAAAATATTAGTTCAAAGTTTCATTTTCATAAAATTTATTTATATAGTTAAATTATGTTTTAAATAGATTTAAAGTATAATTAAATATATTTTTTATCGTTTTATCTAATTTAGTTCATTATGATGAATTTGACATTGAAATTGTACATAAAAACTTTGTGATCTTTTCAATGTTTTAACGCTAAAAACGCATTTTCTTGATTCCGTCAATGGGATTAGTTTTAAATTAATTTTATCCACTTCTATGTTTTAAAATTATAGAAACATACATACATGGTTTTAATCATTATGATATTTATTATCTAATAGGATAAATGTAATTTTTGAAAAATAATATGAATAATAACTTTGATAATTATTTTTATTACCATGGTTAAGGGTAAATAAGGTAATTCAGCATAAAAGTAATATTATAAATTACTCTTATATTTAGTATAATATAATAGAATCAATTTTTTATACCTAAAATCATTATTTTCCTGAAATATTACCTTTTTAATCCACTTGGATGACTCTAAGACATTTGTAAAAAAAATTCAAAGAAAAGTCAATTTTCCCACACATTTGTTGTTAAAAAGAAAAATATTTTTATTATGATGTTATAGAGAAGATAATTTTGAAAATAAATATTAATTTAAAATATAAAATATTTATTTTCATCTTTATATTTTATTTTTTATTTTCAAAAAATAAATAATTAAATTAATTGGTGACAAAGTGATGATGTAGTAATTTCTCCATTAATGGAAGAATCAAATAAATGATATTAAAAATATTAAAATAAATAAAATTTGATATAATATATGTCATACAATAATTTTATGGAACACATTAACATGTTAGGGATTATTTAAATGATTATATTCTAATATATCATGTTTTATGGTATTTTTAAAAAGACATGTAATGAATACTATAAAAATTGACAAAACTGATATCTTAAAATAAATAATATTTTAATAAATGATATAAAAACACTAAAAACCAAAAATTTGGCCAAATATTTTTTTAATACCCATAATCTCATTAATGAATCATTTATTGGTCTTTTTTATGTTATTATATTTATATTAACCCTTGGAGTGTAAATCACATGACAACATAGTAAGAGTTAAAAGCATAAAATAAGGGTTAATATAATAAATGTAAGGATTTAAAAAATAGTCAAAACATGTCTAATTATTTTTTATTGAATTTATTTCGACTCATTATCATCTTATATTATAATTAAAAAACTTTTTACCCTTTTAATATAAAAATAATTTATATTAATTTAATACTATGAGGTTCCCCTCTCCAATAAAAGGGAACACATTCTTCTCTGTTATTCACACCTCAAATCCTTTTTTATTTAGCCAATATCTTCCCAGATACCTTTTTAGAATCTCTACCCACATTATAGATTCATTGTTCTAGTGATAACATCATCTATAGAGGTGTTACAGTGTTAATCATAGGAGATCGTTGGAAGAATAGGTGTTGTTTTTAATTAAGTGTTTCTATTTTAGTTATTCTTCCTCTTCCTTAAAATATTATTAATCCATGATTATATAATAAATCCAGTATCCCCAATATAATGTTATTTTACTATGTTAATATCATTACCTCAATCCATATACACTTCCATCAAATGGTAAATGAATTAATCATTTTTGCGTACGTGTGAACTATCACTTCTACAAATAGATATAATTTGGTTTCCTTTACTGTCACTCAAAAAAATTATTATGAAATAATTAATGTTAATATAAGATATAAATGTAATTTTTATCATTATAAGAGAATAATATATCAATTATATTCATAATTTCTAGGCACATGAAAATGATAATTTCATTCATGCATATGTTTCAACTATCTTTTGCACGAAGCGATGTGATTCATTTTTCAACATCACATCACATGGATGATATATATTAGTATATTTTAATGATTAATGTGATATTAATGATATTATTATATTTCATTAAAGATAAAATAATACATACCTTTTTTCAATAATGATCTTTCAAAACTGAAAACGTTACTCATACGTACGTACATCTTACTGTCTCCATGATTTTAATGTAGTTCATTTTTCATATCTATGGTTAATTAATGGATTTAAAAGCATGATTGATATATAATAATTCTTATTTCATAAATATTCTTATGAATCTAATTTATTAAATTCTTATTTAACTGTATTCTACTTTCTGAATTCATTTTGGACTAATGTAATGAATAGCATCAAAACTTCCGATGTGAACATAAATAATTATATAATTGTTATATCATTGTAATAAGTGACATAAAAGGAATAATAAAACATAAAAGAAGGTTCTCAATAAATTTTAAATTAACGTTATTTTATTATTCTAAAATATAAGAACATATATGACTAAGCATACTCAAGGTAAGGGACTCATTAAATAAAACATCATTTTAAATTGTTTACGGATTTATTCTTCTGAATCCTTCTCATCCATGTCCATGATTTCAAAATAGTTTTGACTTTGTTATTCATAATTAATTTAATGATTTAAAATATCAATTTCATTTAAATGTTTCAAATAGGAATGCGACATTTTGATTAAAAATTCTATTTTATAAATGTTTCGAATGGGGTTTAGAAATTTATTTATTATTTAAATAATCTAGAATGTTTTTTAATATATACAACATGAACAAAATTTTTTTTTTTCATGAAACCTTAATGATTTAATGTTTACTTTTTATGTTTTTAATTTTATTTATAAAGAAAATAGTTTCTTTATTATGTGCACAGTTTTTTTATTTTAATGTTTTTTTACATTAAAAGGGTATTTTTGATATCTAGAAGAGTTTTACAGATAGTTTTAAATGATTTTTCAAGGGTTTTACTAATTATTTGGTACTTATAGATTATATACGAAGGATTTAGCTTCATTATAGATCATGGTTTAGACTAATATAGATTATAAGAAGGGTTGAGCCCTAATATTGCTCATGATGGAATATTGATCCTAATATAGCTTATATGAAGGGTTATACCCATTATAGCTCTCAAATGCATTGGGTTCCCAAGAGGTTAAAGTTGACTATATGGTTTTCCCATTTTTAAGGTTTTTTATAATAGTGATATGGTAATTTTTTCTCAAAGAACCTCTGTGATTTATCTATGCTTCTAATGAGTTTTTAGGAAAAGGTTTTTAATGGGTATTCATGTTTTCATCGAACAAACGATTTACTTTCTCTACAAACTTAACTGAGAATTCCTGGCTCATACCAATTTTTAAAATGTTTTTCATTAGTCTTAAGACCGATAAGGACAAAGAATATTTCATGATGAAATTATTTAATATTTGAGTTGAAAATAAATCATGTATTCTTATAAATATGTATCCTTTTGTGGAAAAAATGGATACTGAGTATAAGTATCCACTTGTAATGTATGGATTTACTATGTACTATTTTTCCCTAATTCTCAAAAACTCTAGACCTGAAATCTATCTAGGAATGAAAGAATATAAATTCTTAATAAAAAATAAGTATAATAAGTTATGTTTAAATATGGTTCCATACACATATTTCCTTGGATGGGATGGGATTCATGATTTCCCAACCTCTATCCTAGAATTGAAACCAATGTAATATCAAATAATTTAAATAAATGTAATGAATTTACCTGTACAAGGATATTTCATTTCTTTTTATTAATAATTTACATTAAATTCAATAAATCATGTTTTTTTCATTGTATTTATTCTAACATATCTATATATTTTTTCCTAAATTCACTTGAGTTTATTATAGGTAATATAGTTGTGGGGTGGTGATCACCTACTGAGTTAAGATACCCATTACCTATATTTTTTTAGAAAAGTGATGACATGAATGAGTTTCCCAATTCATGTCATCAAAGGAATTTATTAAATTAAAAAAGTTGCAATACAAGACATAAGGAGTAATGTGTTTACACCAGCGGGGAATTGAGGGGGGTACAAGGATAATAAAACAAAGAACAAAACCAGTAGCAAATATAAGAACCTTAAAAATGAAGAGGGATATTCCACCCAAGATCAGTCATCAAAGACCTTCCCATCAAGAGCTAAAAAAATGCTCCAGCCAGGGCATATGTCAGCATCCTCAACAAAAAACACAACTAATCAGTATATCAGATTCTGATAAAACTAAAGTAGAAATAGAAGCAGGATGCAAAGTATAGTCTATCCCTTCAACATTTCCTAAGAGCATACAGGTCACAATATCATCGAAGCAAGTAGGAAAAGCATCTAATTGTCAGATAACACTCCGAAGTAGCAATCAGTCTAAAAACCAAGAATCCAGTGCAGACCAGCTAAACCAACCCAGAAAATATAGATCATAGAGTCAGCATAAAACAAGATCCAAATACATATCAATAGCCCCACCCATATGAGCTCCATGAAAATCAGGATATGCATTAAAAAATCAAGGAAAACAGATTAAATCAGTAATTGTATACCATGCAGCAGATCATCGTTTCATGCATTTAAAAGAAGCAAGGATAAGGTGGATAATTAAAGAAACAGAATAGTTCTCTGATCAAGAGTGCCAAGAATTAAGATATTGCACTAAGAAGAAAAAAAAAGAAATCAAAAAGTCCTCAGATTCACAGATAGTAGCAAGCTTCAAACAGAGCAATCAGCATATCTCAGAAACAGATGAAACCACAAAACAATCTTTAAGTCAAAAAAGTTATCCAACATCAGGCTACAACAAAAGAGGGAAGAATAGTCTACATAAACAAAGGGCCAAGATAAAATAAAGATAAATTAAATAGATTTTGTGAACTCCTTCATTATATTTTCATTGAAAATGTTTGGTTTAATGGCTAGATAAGTGGCCTTAGAAATCTACCCTTTTTTTAATGATTTACATATGATTTGATCTCTAAGCTTCTCTGAACCCATTCCCTATATGTTCTTATATGGGACACTTGAAAAACTTATTGTTTTTTAATCATGTAAAGGGAAAGCACTAGATCATTAAACCTAGAACCTTATATATTCTGGGGAATGATCACTAATTTTCATCACTTTCTATATGTGGTATGGGGAGGATTCCTAGTTTTTTTCTTAAGAGTTTAACATGGTATTTTTCACCCGTGAGATTTCTTGTTTTATTAATAAATCTAAATTTGGTTGGGGCATTCTATTTAAAGTGATTTTGTGTTTACTTATTACACATTTATATACTTTATGCATTCTTTTAGACCTAGTTGTATATTTATACACATTTTATTCTAGTGAATATATTTTATGGTGAATAGGTACACCCTTGGGGAGTACTTATACTCCAAGAAGGGACATCCATCCACCCTATGGGTCTTGACAAATTTTTTTAGTGTAACATCGCATTTAATTTATTCTAGTTTCCATAGAGGAAATAATCCCCCACTAATCACTATCTTAACCCCTAGAATTTATGTTAGCCTCTGAAAATTAAGAGGTATGCTCCAGGTGTATTGGAGACTTGAAAAAATATTGTTTTGGTAAAAGAGAGATGATCCCAAAAAGATACAAGTTAAAAATTGTATGATTGGATATATTAAACCCATATTAATTTATTCTTCTTTAAATAAAAATAAGAAAAGTTATACTTGGGGATATTATGATTAGTATATTCCATTAATAACTTAGTAAACAAATTATTCCTCTAACACTTAAATACATATACTATAATAGCTGGTTCAATGTTATGATTCAAATAATTCCTCTCATGAGTATAACATTTTAAAGATACTTATGTCACTATATATTGATCATATATAATACCACATCCTAGGATCACTAACAATTTATCCCAATAAACTACATACTATTAAACTAAATATTGTAAATAAATATAGAAGTCATAGTCAGTCTCCTCTTCAGTTCTAAAAAAACTACTTCACTCTATTTTAACAAGAAAAATAGACTCTCTTATTAGATAATTTTTTAATCGACATAGATAATATTGAAAATTCATGGGTAAAAGGACAGTTATATCCTACAAGTCCCAGAATACTATTGATTTTAATATATTATTTATGGAAATGTCCCATGAAATAACAACCTCCACCTTCAGTGGATCAAAATAAATTCAACATTAGAGATCACATTCCCAAAAAAATATTACTTATTTGATCTAAAAATAGAATTCGGAAAGTTTAAATAAATATGTTGTTATTTCAATATCTAGAAAACAATTCATAGATGACTCCTAAAATTATAATAATGTTTTGAATATACAATAATGTCACTCATAATAAAAAAAATAATTAATTCCATAAATGGATGAAATAGAATATATATTCTATCTAAAAATATCATGGGAGTGTTATGGGTGTGACTAAGTACTCATAATGACCATATCAACACCTAAAATCCAAATTTGGAGCAATTTCTTGCATCACTCTGAGCTTATGATTTCTAGAGCATAGATATATCTTTGAAAATCACTTACACATTTTCAATATTTAAAATGATCGATTTATTTAAGTAAATGTTTAGTGATTTTTTATTTTTACCAAATTTAGATTCCAATATTATAAATATGACCAATGGTTTTCATTGTATTTATTACAGAGAAGAGCTGGTGAACCCCAAGTATAAGTTCTTGGTCTAACAAACCCATTCTCCATAAACTCCACTAATATATTTTTTTCCCACTCAATTTGGTAAAAGGCGTACAATGTGGGGGAATTGAAATTGGATCTATTCTAGAAAATAAATTAATAGAGAATTCAACCTCCTATCTAGAAGGTATTACAAAAATAATAATCTAAAAATATGACTCAAACAAGGTTCACCATTTGAAGTTAAACCCATTTCTCTTTTTCCTTAACTATTTAAATACCAAGTCTCACTAACTCAATGGTAATAGATCCCAATTTTCTCAAATAAATTCATTTCATTACTAATTATAATCCCGACTCTCAAATAATTCTATATTGAATACCCACTAGAGATAAGATTGAGACTCTCCTCTAGTTGAAATTAATATGATTTTGGACCCATATCAGTCAGTATATGCTCAAAATCACTTTGAAAGATTTCATATCAAGAGTGAATAATTTGAAAAAATGTCCATAAGTACCTACCATAATGTAAAAAGTTGGGAACTTATTAATACTCTCCACTCCATTTCTTAAGGGTGTATCAATTCTCATAAAATTTGAAGATAATTTTGCTTCCATGTTTGAAATATATATTAATTTCTCATATATAAAGTACATATAATATCTTATACAATGTAAAGTACAGGTCAAAGTATATGATATTAAAATAGTGACTTTAATAAAAGAAGGATCCTCATTATTATCAGTTATAGCTTTCATGGAATCATATATCTAGCTTTTACCCTTATATTCAATGTATAGTTAGATTCCTTTCATATATGAAGGTATAGATAACTTCTCGCTTTGATTGCCTCACTAACTTCTCTAGACCAATCTACCTAAATTTTGGAAACAAACTCCTTCCATATAACTCCCTCATTGGATATGTGATGCCTAAGTCTATTGGGGACATTGACTAATATTCTATGAGATATTATTCTATAAAATTATTTGTATATGGTCACACTGGCCACATAAGTGACACTAATTTGTTTCAAAATTATAGTTTTTTTAGAATTAATAAAATTCCCACATATATAGCATTGAAAAATATTTATTATTGGCCTTAGAGTAGAAGGAAAACTACCACCTTGACCTCCCTGTAACTTTTCACCCCTTCTTATTCCTTACCTAATACTCTTATTTCCATTGGAATATCCCTTATTGGTTCTACAACCTGTAAATAAACTACCAAATTCCACAGTGTAACACCCCAATATTTCTTGAATTCTTATTTAAAATAAATTTAATATTAATATTTTGTGTTAAATGTATCACTAAATTTTTCTTTCATTAAATGAAACACTAATTTTTTCATGTGTTACATACAACACTATGTTTATCTTTCATTACATGTGACACCCAGTTTAAATGAAATGTATCATATTATTAAAATATTGTTATATAATTGTTATCCCCTATCCATTAGAATGGTTTGTATGAATAGGATTTACAAACTTATTAAAATATATGGTTTTCACATGTATATATAATGAATTATCTTTTAACCCATATATTATAAATTATCTTCAAAAGTATTCAAAAGTAAAGGAAATGTTTTTCTGAAAAAAAACTATTTTTATGAAAACAAACATGTTTTACCACAATAAATTAAACAGACTAATTTTGGTGAATGATTTTAATGAAGTGTATATATTATATATTCATTAAACATATTATCATTAAAATTATGTGTTTTCTAGAGAAAAGATAACAATAAGTCCAATTTTGTGATTAAAACTGTATTTTTTCTAAAAAGATGGTTTTTAGCCTTTAGGTACACTTATTTTAAAACTAAATTTTGAAAGTTTCAGAAAGTTTATTTTTAAAATAATTTTAATATTCAAAATAATCACATAAAAATTATCTTACGGTGAATTTATGGGATTTTCATAAATTTTTTATTTTTATGAATAATGAAATTTACTGAATTATAATTGAGAATTGTCTTTTGTTTAATTTATTTTTAATTTTAGATTATAATTAAATTTGTTTTTAAATTAAAATTTAATCAATAATACATAAATAAATAAAATCAAGTCAATTGGAATCAATTTCATCTTTAAATTTTATATAAAAACATTATAAACTTTTGTATATTTTCTATTTAAAAAACGTGTGTTCTCATCGCATCTGCAAGATTTTTTTAAATAAAATTTTGAGACATCTATGAATGGAATTTAAATAAAATTATTTCATATTGATAATAAAAAATATATATATTATCTATTATGGTCAACTTTATTTTTTACAAAAATTAATAGTAAAAATAATTATCAGTGGTTAGGGTAAAAATGAGTTTATCATGGGTTAAACTATAAATATAAGGGTTAAAAATAAACTAAAACATGTGAAACACCCATGTTTTGTCCATATTTTTACCATATTACTTCTAGGATCAATAATCATTCATTATAATATTCTTGTGACATAAAAAATTGTTTTTGGAATTCTTTCTTCTAAAAAAATTATAAGTGTGCCACTCTTGTAACACACTGAGATTTTAGGAGATATATTCTTTCTAATTTCATTGATGTATTGAGTTGTATGCTACACCAAGGTTAGCATGAACTATATTAAACAATTTATTAGATTTCATTATATGAAATAATATACTTGGCTGGTGTTTCACACAATTTCATGTTCTTTTGATAGAATTGATTACATGGAACACTGAGTATAGATTTTATTCACTGTATAAATGAACCATGTTTGGATTATGTTATACTCAAAACCAAAGGAACCCACGAAAATATAACCCATGAATAGTATTAACCACATTTTGAATTTTATATAACATTATCATTCATCATACACATGATATGAGAACAAAATTAATTTTTCGGATAAAAGAATTATTTTTAAAAAAATGCAGTTTTACCATCTTTTGATGGAGCACACATTTCAAATCTAGTTTTTAACACTTTTATAAGTTATATTAGACAATATAAACTTCTTATTTGGAATTGGGACATAAAAAATTTACTTTGGATATTTATTTGATATTTTTCTGATAACTTTCATATTTTGATGAATAGTTAAAATACGCTAAATTTTAATTGAATGAAATTTTTTTCATTGAAATAATTTTTATGGTTAAAATATATTACTGAGTGGTTTTAATTTATAAATATAATATATTTTTATTATTTAATACAATTTAATTCATTGACATTAATTTTACATTGAATTCAAATGTAAAAATATTTCAATCTTTTGTAATGTTTTAAACACAAACACTTTTTTCCAACAATATGATTAATATTAAATTAATTACTACAGCTACTGTGTTTTGAATTTGGAAAAAATATATTCCATATTTAGAATCTGAAAGTTCAAATTTTTTAAATAGGTACTTTTTTATTTTCCGACATTATGAATAGTAACATCAGTAATTATTTTATTTAACATGGTTAAAGGGTAAATCTGGTAAATAAGGATAAAAAATAACATTATAATAATATTAGAATACTCTAACACATGACCTAATTCAATTGGATAGAAAATTTCTAACTGTGGACATACTTGGGTTGATTTTGAGACCCAATGGATTCACTTGGATGTGAAAATGACATTTTATAATAATTAATTTAATGTAAATATAATTATAACCAAAACATATATCTTTTATTAAATTGATTTTAATATGAGGTTATATAATATATATCTATGTATATAAATATTCATTGGTAATTTAATAAAATTTCCCACATCATGGTATTTTATTTCAAATTCTTATACATTAGACAAATATATTTATTTATGACACAATTATGACGTAATGATAACCTTATTAATGAAATATTCAAATAAATGAATTTATAAATATTAAAGTAAATTTAATTTGGTGATTTTGATATCTCCCACGAATTTTCAGGATGATATTCACAAATTATCTTGTATTTACATCCTTTTTCTGAAGTAATTAGTTTTTTATGATTTTTTTTAAAAAGTCAAGTATGAATAGTGTCCAAAATTTACACAATTCATTCGTAAAACAAAAAATAGTTTGTTAAATGATATTAAATTACTAAAAAACTAATATTCATCCAAATGGTTAACATAATTAAATTTATGTCATAAATAACTTTTTTGTTGTTCATTTGACAAGATATGGTAATTATATTAACCCACAATGTGTAAATAACTTGATATCACCGTATGATTAGAAAGGGTAAAATAAGGGTAAAACCAAAAGGATAAGGATAAAACAATATTCAACACTATTCAAAAAATTATTGGATGAAGGTTATTCGAACCAAAATCATATTATATTATAATTAAATATGTTTTGGACTATTTTAAGTCGATGTTTAATTTATAATAAATTGATATTTTGGAACATTCTTAAAGTTCCCCTCTCCTCTCTTATAAAAGGGAACATCCTCCCTATCCTCTTACCTTAATTTTGAGTCTTCAATCTCAACCAAACCCTTCCAATTTCTCTTATAAACTTACCTAGTTACATTCTAGAGGTTCTGGTCTTCTCCAAATACCAACTCTAGTGCCCTAGGAGGAAATTTAAAGGAGGCATGTCAAGGAAGAGGTAATCTTTTCTACCGATTATTTCAAATTTATTTCTTCTTCTACTTCCTCTTATTTATTTCTTTCATTATAAATTAAAAACATAATTATCAGTCATATAATTATATGTTTTAATAAATATAAAACAACACTAATTCACCTTTAATCCATCCTATGAAAAACGAAATCACCAAGCGTGTGTACGTATGGATTACCGTCTCCACGTCGTGGTGTAATATTTTTTCACCACAACCTTAATTAGATGGGTATAATGGTTGAAATAATAACTATATATGAATATTATAACATTATACTAATTTTTATATATTATAAACCATCCACTTCAAAACTATTCAACAACTATTGGAACGATATCGTTTCCCATGCGTACGTACGGCTTACCGTCTCCACAACACGATGAGATTCATTCTACATGTTAACCATTCAAGAATGATTATAAAGTATATATAATTAATAATCATGAAACATATGACAAAATAATTCTACTATATTTATGTATATATATTTTTCATTTACTTACTTCCATTCAATTTAATAAGTAAAAGAAAACTGCATTCATGTGTATGTACGACCTACTATCTCCATGAATGGTGTATTCCATTCCATTTATAGATCTATTATATATATTAATATACTGAATATATATGATATATAAATCATGTTTTAAATTCTATAATTAAGTACATTATGATCTAAGTAATCATATAAATAATTACATGTCCAAACACGTATGATACATAAAACCATTATTACCCAAAACGTTGCTTTAACCTGGAATTGTCAAATGAATAGTTAATATAAAATCATATGTAAATAATATATGATATCATAAAAATTATTATGGTTCTTTTACAAGTTAATAATATTTTTAAACACTCTATACACTATTTTCAGACACATACCTAAGAAATTGGGCCTAAATTCAGAAATAACTTTTCCAATCTCATTTTATCTGAGATTGTTTATTCTTAAGTATCTAATAGGTATATATTTATCATCCATGTCCATGTTTTCTAAAAATATTCTCATAAATTGTTTAATATTCTCCCATGTATGTTTAAATTCATTTTTACTAATATTTACTTTTACTACAAGGTTTGGAAGGAATCTTTATTTTGTTTTCAATACGAGGTACTTCGGACTTTTCAAGAAAAAGTAGGAGGAGAATGTGTTTTTTAATTTATACAGCATGAACTGATTTTTACGCTTTCATAAAGCATTATTTCCATGAATATTCCTTTATAATGTTCCATGTTTATTTTCAATTAACTTCATTTCATTTAAAATCACATGAGATTTTGAGAAATGAAAATATTTTTAAAGACAAAAGGATATTTTCCTCACGAACTAAGTCTAAGTGTTTTATCAAAATTATTTTCCATATAAGATGACAAAGGGTTATGAATCTATCCATATAATTACGTTGATTTGATTATTTTGTGATGGAAATATTTTTATAAAATCCATTTATCTTATGTATATTATGTTATGATGGCATGATGTTTCAGAATCCCATTTTATTACATGGGTTATGCTATGATGTATGATTTATGTTTTTGTGGCACACATAAGAATAGTTTAATTATGAGATGGGTGGGACCTATATATCCCTCCAATTAATTGGTTAAAAATTTATATCTCATGAGATATACATGATTGGAACGGAAGGTAAATCCTGTTTAGTAATACTTTGTTGGAACAACATGTAAACCCGGTTCAGAAATGGACTTTTTCCACTTTGATGGTCTTGGTAGAAATGTCTTGGATACTATGGAAATCATAATATGTGCTTATTATTTTTTAACAATTAAATGTTTTATGAAAAATAAATTCTTCTTGGTTAACATTCCTTTATAATCCATGCCTTACGTACTACCAAGATTTATGTCATTTCTCTAGATTTTGATGATTAAACTTTATGTCCATGTTTTTACATTCAAATGTTTATGGTTTGTTTTATGTTCTCCATGATTACCCTTACTGAGAATTTGAGCTCACCCTTTCTATGTTTGCTTTTTCCTAGTATATAAAGAAATTTTTTAGGTAGGAAAACAAAAGAGGAAGATATTTATTGGATATGTTAAAGATCTTTCACAATAGTTAGAAGATTATGTTCTGATTTTCCAAACACGCTAAATTAATATGGTACTTGGGAATTTGTTTGTGTCATGTATTAAGTATTTCGGAAAATAAATTTAATATCCATGCCCATAAATCTTTTTTCTCTATATTTGGTATCAGAGAAAAGTTTTAGTTATCTGTTGGAAACTAGGATGAGAAAACATTAGGGAGATCTCTATAGATATTTCAAAGGTATGCCTAGGGACGTCCCTAAGGTTAAGTATAAGTATAGGCTACAGTTCAAAAATTATGGTTACGATCATGAATAAACTTTAATTAAACCAAAGATGTTAGATATTGAAGGTACTCCCCATTGACTATGTTGTTTTCCTAGTATGATTTTTCCCTCTCACACTATTCGTTTTGGGTTTTAGACAATGGATGGAACCCGAAAGAACCATTTTAATGATCAATTCATTGGAAAATTCAATGATTGTCCTATTGAACAACCAAATGTTATGTGATATGGAATGAAAAATCTTATTTCTATACTTACACAAGCTATGAATCATTCTAGACACCCAAATGAGCAGATAAGGGTACAACATTCTTTTGTGTCCTTCATGAGCCAACACCCGCCTTCTTTAAGTGGGTACTCAGATTCACTTGTTTCTGAACAATGGATCAGTACCATTGAAAAGATATTTACCATCTGTAGTTGTTTAGAAAATGAAAAGGTCATTTGGGTTGTCTATTATTTAGAAATTGAAGCATACCAGGGGTGGACTCTAATTAAGAATACAAAATAGTAAGGTAAAATTGAATCCATGGGATGGGATGAGTTCAAAAAATTATTTTTTAATAAGTATTTCCCTGGTATTCTTTAAAAAATGAAGTAAAAGGAGTTCCTTGAGCTTAAGAAAAAGGATGATGAATACTTTGGTACATATGAGGAAAACATTACAAAACATGTAAGGTATTCTTCTATATTTATCATCCAACATGAAAGTAAAGTTGATTGATTCTTTAGTGGATTAAAACCAAGTCTTAAAAGGGAATTAGATATAAGAGACTTCAGTAGATATGGAGATATTGTGTGTTGTTCTTTCAAGGTAGAATTGGATGTTGGTGATACATATCCATCTCATGGTTTTGAGAAGGAACGAAAGATGGAGTTCAAGGGAAAATATAAAAACAATAGTGAAAAGAAGATAAATTTTTCCTTATACTCAAAGTGTAGAAATATGTATAGTGGAGATTGTCTTAAAGGTACTAGAAAATGTTTAATGTGTTGAGAAGAAGTTCATCGAGCAGTTGAGTGCTAAAGTAATGTGAAAAAGGTTTCTAATTATATTAATGGATAAAAGGCTACAGAGAATGCACCACCAACACTTTAATGCTATAAGTGCAAGAAAATGGGTCATTATGCTAACCAATTCCCTAATCGAAGGGTTAATGATGATTTACATCAACAACCTCTTAAGAAAAAAGAAAAAGGGAAGTCACATGCGATCACTATTGGAGATGTTGAGTATGAAAATGAAGTAGTGGAATGAATAAGTGTTTATGAAATGGTTTTTCAATATAGTGTTATTGAATCTCATTTATACTATTATGGAATATTGGAATATCTATATATTGTTCTATTGCGGGTTTCCATAATTATATGGTACGAGTAACCAAGAAAAGTTATTGAAATATTATATTAAAGTAGATGATATGTGAATAATGAAGGGATAAAGATAAAATAATATGTTTGATAGTATTAATGAGCTCATGATTGATAAAAGTAAAAAGTGATATCATGGTTTGAATATATAGAATTTTTGGTATATTTGGTGTTTGGAAAGAGTTAATTTTGATAAAATGCATGTTGTCACTACGTATCTATGGTAATTTATGTTATTATGATATTTGAAGAGAATTTATGATTAATGTATTTTGGAATGTGACTGCTAAGAACTACCAAATGAGATATGGGAGATAAATGTTAAGTCAATTTAGTTCACCTCCCTCTAATGTTTTATATTTTCACTTTTTGGAAGGATTTTAATGTTATCCATTTATGGATAGTATAATATATATTCTAGTTTAATTTTGTTAGATTAATGTATTATCTCACAATAGGTAGACTTAGGCATATTTAATAATCTATTCTAACATTTTTGTTGGGACATATGGAATGACTTTCCATTTTATTGTATAATCTGCTAACACTTCAAGAATGAAAAATTCACCTTCATTTCATTAAATAAGAGATGATGTGAAAATTGTTCAGGGAATGACCAACGGTGATATTACATTGAAATCAAGTAAGTATTTCTCCTTATCCAAAAATTCTTCAAATTTAGGGAAATGATCTTGAAAACCAAAAATGATATCCTAGTACCCCCTTATCTGATGAATCAGATGGTCCCTTAAATCATCATAGATTTATGGCTTTCTAGTAGTTAAATTTCTTGAAACCTTTTTCTCTGTCACTTTCCATGAGAACTTTTTGGTTAGATTTCTCTTCTATATCCATGTTTTCACTTCCCACCTATATTATCCAATGTGGAAACACAGTGATGAGTTTCATTGGGTAACCGTTAAATTTATAACTTTATTTTTTAAAATTATATCTTAGTATCCCTTTTTATGATGTGGGTTTCCATGAAAGATACTTCATGTTGAAAATCATTTATAACCCCGATGAATTTTGAGGGTGAAAAAGATTTTACTATGGTAAAATGTAACACCCTAAGATTTTATAAGACATAATCTTTTTAATTTCATTTATGTCTTGTGTTTTACATTACACCATGATTAGCTTGTGTTATATGAAATAATTGCATGGCTTGTGTTACATGGAATAGTGACCTTCCTCAATAACTTGCACGGTATGCAATACCGAGTTTCACTGAATGATGATATATTATTGAAATATTATATAAACTAAACATTATGAGTAGTATAAACCACATTTTTTATTTTATATAACAATATCATTCATCATACACATGATATGCGAACAAAATCTTTTTTTCAGATAAAACAAGTATTTTTCAAAAAAAATGTAGTTTTACCACATTTTGATGGGAATCCATTTTAAATATATTTTTTGACACTTTTATAAGTTATATTTGACAAGATAAACTTTCTCTTTGGAATCATTACATAAATATTTACTTTGGATAAATTTTTTATATTTTTCTAATAACATTTATATTTTGAGGAATAGTGAAAATACGCAAACTTTTAATTGAATAAAAAAAATTTAATTGAAATAATTATATGGAAAAAATATATTAGTAAATGGTTTTAAAGTATAAATAGAATATATTTTTATATTTTAATACAATATAAGTTATTGACATTAATTTTACATTGAATTCATATGTAAAAACATTTCAATCTTTTGCAATGTTTTAAAAAAACCTATTTTCTCAACAATGGGGTTAATTTTAAATAAATTACTAAAAATTCTGTGTTTTGAATTTGGAAAAAAGGATTCCATATTTAGAATCATAAGGTTCATATTCATTAAAAATATACTTTTTATTTTCAGACATTATGAATAGTAACTTCATGAATTATTTTATTTACCATTATTAAATGGTAAATCTGGTAAATAAGTGTAAAAAATAATATTATTGTTGGTTGGAGTGGACAATCAAGAGTTGGGGGTGAATTGTTTTCCAATTAAAATTTATGTTAAAAATAATTTCTATTAAATTCCCCCAATTTATAAAACAAGTTAAACTGTAGTGAATTTGTAAAACCGTAAAGGTTCAATTAGATTCTCAAAAGATTGATTAGTTCTCAGTTAATCTAATAAGAAGATTAAATTAGCTTTTAAAACTAACCTACTGGTTTACAATAGATAGAAACACTTTCTAGAATAACTATCAAAGTAACTTTAAAACAGATTTGTATTTCAAAGTAATAAGCAGCGGAATATAAATTAGATACTGTATAGTTTGAACTTAAACTAAAAATGCACAGCAGATATAACCAAGAGGTTCATTCTCAAGCCGAGAATTAGTCCTCTCAAATTTATATATAAATTTTATCCATACCCTAGATTGGGGTTAACAATTGTGCAAGATTATCCAGGACACGCAGGGACCTCTACCACTGTTCTTCGTGGGTAAAAGAAATAAAGACCAGGCCTCACAAGGACCTCTTCCACAGTTGTAGTGGGTAAAAAGTGTAAGGAGTTTTGGTGTGAGGATTGTGATATCCTCCAGTTCAGCACAAGAGACAGTGTGTGTGTAAAATAAACAGGATACACACACTGCTCGAAAATAGATAATAAATCACTTAGAGGTAGTATATGAATGTTAAGAAAGCTCTATTGATTGGTAGTGCAGTTATGGACTCGTTGGATTTAGCAAAAATGCTTCTGACTCCTTCTCTGGATTTTCTGTTGAAAAACAGAGTGTCGTGGATCAGCTTTTGTTTCTTCAGGAGAGAAGATGTTCTCTTTACTCCAGAGTAATTCGTGTGTTCTTCAGTAATGTAGGATTTCATGTATGGAACTTATTTGATGATCGTGAAATGTTTTCTTCACAATTGTGCTCAGGATTGTTCTTCGGTTCAGTACATAGCTCGCGTATATTTTAGTATGGGTGTCGAGACATGTCAAGCGCATGTGTGTCCTCTACTGCAGCTCAATCTTCTTTATATTCCACGAGCTCTGGTAATAGGAATTATTTCATTTTCATAGGTACGAGGTACAGTTTCCTGATAGACCAACAAGTATCATTAAATAACATTAATTGCATTAAAAACATCAAATATGACCGTTAGTATTATTTAAATAATATTGACAAAAAGGGTAAGAAACGTTGTCACAGTAGTTATACAAATGGTGTCTCTTTGAACCGGTGTCTCCTTCAGGGTATGTGCTTCACGGTGTGTCCATGTCACGGTGTCTAGCTCATGGTGTCTGAGTCACAGTGTCTGACTCATGGTGTGTCATTCACAGTGTCTGGGTCAGGGTGTGTCCTTCACGGTGTCTGGGTCACGGTGTGTCCTTCACGGTGTGTCCTTCATGGTGTATGGGTCACAGTGTATCCTTCACGGTGTCTGGGTCACGGTGTGTCCTTCACGGTGTCTGGGTCACGGTGTGTCCTTCACGGTGTCTGGGTCACGGTGTGTCCTTCACGGTGTCTTGATACTTAGACAATTAACTATATTCAAACTTAATTCATAATATGCAGAATATGAATTAAGCTTAACCATTATCAATTATGATAACTTGAAACATAAATAAAAGGGTTTGATAAGATAAGGAAGAGTTGTGATCATGAAAAAGATTTTTAAATAATTAAGAGAGTAATTTAGAGTAATAAAAACATGATGTGTAATTATTATTGAGATTTGTGATCATTAAAACATGATTAATACAGGAGAGTCCAAAAATCTCCCCCTTTTTGATGATCACAAATCATGTATTGTCAAAGTACAAATGAAATTCAACATTAGAGAATATAACATATAGAATAATAACAAATAAAATACTAAGAGATAATAACTCTAGATAATAAGAGAATAACTAACTCTTCTCACGTTTTCTCCCCCTTTTGGGATTATCAAAAAGTAGAGAGAATGGAGTGAAACAATGCATTTTTCATTAAAAAGTTTCAGAATAAAACATACAAGAGAAATACAAACAGTAAACAACAAAAGACATCCCATCAAAAATTAAGAAACATTGGTTGGCATCATGGATTGGCTTTCTCTTTGCCTTTATCAACAAGAGATGAAGCTGATGTAGAAGAAGGCATGGAGGTAGTAGACAAAGATGGTAAAGGTAGACCTTACAATATAAAGGTTTCCAAATTAGAAGCTGTACAAGATCTAGTCTGTGGTTGATCAAGAATGACTGGTCTGATCTGAGAAAGGGCTTGGATGACTGACAAAGCAGTTGAGGCTAGGGTAGGTAGACCAAGTCTAAGGGGTGCAGCAGCTGGAGCAATGATAGCATTACTCTGCACATGAAGATACTGCTTCGAAAGATTGATGAAATCAGTAATGATTTCTCCACCATATTTCATATCATTTACAAAATCATCCTTATTCTCCATGAATTTGTCCAACAATCTGGTGAACTCTGTAAGCTTCTGAACGTGATCTTTAAAAGCTTGAGTTACTAGAAGGATTTTCAGGTTTTCCACAAGCTACATAAAGTGATTTGTCATGTAACTTTTAGAGCAAATCCGGGTGAGATAAAAGTCTATCTTCTTGGTAATCTCTTGTTGAGCATCATTGGCAATCTTGGAATGAATTCTAACCAGGTCCAAAGGTCGATCACTGTTCTTAACCACTTCTGAAAAAGGAGACAGATCCATGCCATTGAAAGCATTCTGAATTTCTTCCATCTTTATGGATCTAAGCACAGAATCATCCATCAAGGGAATAGAAGTCTGACCAGAGGGAGGAGAAGCCTTGACAGCTTCAGTTAGAACTTTGAGTTGTTTCAAAACATTTTTCATACATCCAGTGTACTCATCTGTGAGCTTATTTAGATTTTCTACAAGCTCTCTCATACGTTGCAACATCTTTGTGTGTCTTGTTCCAATATTTTCATCAAAAGATAACAGATAAGGATGCACTTGAGACACAATCTCTCTAGAATGGTTGGAAACATCTGGTTCAGGAGAAGCAGCAACAGGTGCAGGAGCATAGACCGGAGCATGATCTGATCTTGAAGACAGTTCTCTTTGAAGATTTTTCATCATATCTTTAAAATTTTCATCATCATCACTAAGAAACTTATTTTCAACTCTGACTTTTTTTATTTCACGGATCATCCTAGGTTGAATATTCATAATAATATTTTCCAAAAGAATCGATGCATCTTGTTGACTTAGTTGAGTCACTGGATGAGTTTGAGAGGATATAATCTTCTCAACTCCAACCAAGATAGTCTCTCCAAATACTTTCAAATCATCCTTAGTTACAAATGATTGTTTCTCGGGTAAGACAGTAGATGAAGGTAGTGGTACAGGTTCTGATGCAGATTCTGGTTGTGGTTTAGAATTAGTTTCAGTTTCAGATTCAGATTGAGGTTAAGGTTGAGGCTCTGGTTCTAGTTCTGGGTGAGCTACTGACTTCAGTTGAAACAAATGACAGAGATCTATACTAGTTTCACTCACTTATTGTGATTCACTCACATCATAGAAGCTTAAAAATTCATACCGAGTATACACATAACTTGTAAAAGTTGGTTGATAGGTTTCAGCAGATCAAACATCATCAATCTCAAGGTTGTGAGGTTCCCCCCCTCAAAATGTGCTTCAATTTTAGATTCTTGAGGCTCAGGAATTGGGTTAAGATCCATAGGATCAGCTCTAATTTCTTCAGAAAATTCATGCCTTTCCAGCTGAAAGGAAATTTCCATCCTCTCTTCAGCAGAGGGTATGTACTCAGGAACCGACTGTTCCACTGGTTGTGCTTCCAGACTTTATTCTTTTTCAACAGCGAGATCCTCTCGATTAAAATTTTCCCTAGAAGGGATTTCTCCTAGATCAGCTTCTTCCATGACAGGGAGTTCTTCTACACCACAAGGCTCTTCCATGGCTTGCTGCTCTAAAACAAGAATAAACAAATCTCTTGCAGCCTCAAACTGAATTTCCTGATCAACATCATCTCTATAAGTAGGAGATTCTTCCTATTCAAGAACAGCAGGAGATTCTTCTTCTCTAAAAACATCAAGAACTTCTTCTCTAAGAGGTATTTCGGCAGGAACATCAGCAGGGACAGTAGTCCTTCCTTTCTCAACAGGAGCTGCATCCTCTTGGTGTATTTCAGCCTCTTCTTCTTCTTCTTCCTCTTCTGAGTACTCATCCACTTGATCTGGTTCCAAAACAGGGTCAGTTAGGTTCATTGGCCTTCTTGGATAATCAACAGGATTATACTTCTTAGAGATTTGATCATTATCCTCAACCCAATGCTTCTTCCTGGGGTTCCAATTAATCTTCATACTTTTGATGATAGTCTTGGATAAACAGAAATCAAAATCCTCTAGCTTTTCTTCATTATGTCCAACCACTCCCTTGGAAACTAACATGTCCAAAATCATCCTTGAGTAAAAAAAAGAAGTGGATTTGGAAGTGACCTTAATCAGTTCACACATGTGTTGAATGACATTATTTCATAGGTTGATCTTATGTACATTCCTTATTAGATGAATTAGAAACACATCCTGATACTTCATCACAGAAAAGTCTCCTTTTCTTAGACTAATCATATTATGAACAAATATGAACACCAGTATTGTCTCCCCATTCAATTCAACTGCAATGGCCCTTCACTAGGTGCCATTTCCAGTCAGGATCTCTTGTGCATTTTCCAGATCAAATATGTCAGTTGTTAGAGGAGGCTCTCTCTGGTAATAATCACAAATACTTTCATGAGGAATTGTCAGGCATGCATCCCATAGCCTCAAAGAGAATGAACACTTTTTTCCATTGATCCAGCTTATCACTATAAAACATTCTCCAACATCAAAGGAAAACTTTACATATTGGTACAATTGTGATACCAACCTCGGTTAAATTGGTCTATCTTGTCTGGAGAACCATTCGAGCCATCCTTGTTCTCTTAATATTTTCAGGACCAAAGACTTTTTAGACAGAATCCACTCAGGGAAAATCTCTTTTTCAGGTACTACAGTATGGCTTACTAGATTCAAATTTAGAGGTCCTTCGGGTGTTATCCTCGGTGCGTTTTTCTTGTTTCTTCGTGTGGTGCTTCTCAGATGAGGGTGAAGATGGATGCTTCATCCTAGGAATCCAATGAAGATTCAAGCGAGAGAGAAGGAGAGAATGTTTTCAAGGTAAATAGGGTTCGAGAGAGTGAGCAGGAGAGAGCTCGGGTAAGGAACCAAGTGAAAACCCTTATGTTTTATCATTTGGGAATGTCAAGCATCATAAAAACAAAAACACAGGAAAGTAAATAGTGGTGAAATTAAAATTACCGTGATGCGGGTTAAAATAAATATATAATGAATCTTCATAGTGAGACCATGAATAGGAGTTACGGTGCGATGAGAAACAGTCGTCACGGTGAGACACTTGGTGGTCGTCACGGTGAGACAGTGACCATTCTGTGTAGTCACGGTGATAAAGTGAGTAAACTGTTCTGTCACGATGAGACAGTTAGGTGACAGACCGTGAACACAAGGTGTTAACTGTGAGACCGTAAACATGAAACAGTAATTGAGAAACAGTGAACATGAAACCGTAATGTAATATATTAAACAGTAAGACCAGTTAGATATCTATTTATGATTAATCATACCAAGATCATGTATGATGTAGTCTAATCTCTCAAAATTTAATGGTTTAGTGAATATATCAGCAAGTTGATATTCAGTACCAATGAATTATAAAGTGATATCACCTTTTTGGTAATGATCCCTCAAAAAGCGATGTCTTACATCAATATGCTTTGTCCTAGAATGTGAAACATGATTCTTTGAAATGTTAATAGAACTAGTGCTCTCACAATTTATTGGTACATGTCTGAATTGATATCCATAGTCTATTAAAGTGGTTTTCATCTACAGAATCTGTTCACAACAATTGTCAGTAGCTATGTATTTATCTTCTGCAGTAGATAATGCAACAGAATTTTTTTTCTAACTACACCATGAAACTAGTGACTTTCCTAAAAAGTGACATGTTCTAGAGGTGCTTTTTCTATCTAACTTACATCCAGAAAAATCAGCATCATAATAATTAACGAGGTCAAATGATTTTCCTTTTGGATAGAATAGTCCTAAATTGGGAGTATGCTTGAGGTATTTGAAAATTCTCTTTACACATTTAAATGTGACTCTTTAGGGTTTTCTTGAAAACGAGCACACAAACACACACTAAACATAATATCCGGATGACTATAAGTCAAGTAGATTAGACATCCAATAATTCCTCTATAAGTGGTTTGATCAATAGATTTTCCATCTTCATCGAGATCCAACATATAGGTGGTACTCATGTGAGTGTCACTACTTTTATTGCTATCCATTCCAAAACGTTTTAAAATATCTCTAGTATATTTACTTTGAGTTAAAATAATTCCATCATTGTTTTAAAAGATTTGAAATCCAAGAAGGAATTTAAGTTCACCCATTAAAGTCATTTCAAATTCATTTTGCATCATTTTAGTAAAATCAGTACATAAAGAAGTTTTTGAAGATCCAAATATAATATCTTCTTCATAAATTTGTACAAATATAACATCTTTAGAAATTCATTTTATAAAAAGAGTAGGATCAGCTATTCCTTTTGTAAAACATTTAGAAATTATAAAAGTACTTAATCTGTCATACCAAGATCTTGGAGCTTGTTTTAAACCATATAAAGCTTTTGATAATTTGAAAATATGATTCGAAAAATGAGTGTTTGTAAATCCAGGTGGTTGTTCAACAAAAACATCCTCAGCTATATACCCATTTAAGAATGCACTCTTGACATCCATTTGATATGGTTTGAAATTTAGATGTGCAGAATAAGCAAGTAAGATACTAATGGCTTCTATTCTGGCTACTGGAGCAAAATTATCCTCATAGTCAATTCCTTCCTCCTGACTATAGCCTTGTGCAACTAACCTAGCTTTGTTTCTAACTATATTTCCAGATTCATCTACTTTATTTCTAAACACCCATTTAGTGCCTATGGTGAAAGTGTCCTTAGGCCTTTCTACTAGTTTCTAAACATTATTTATTTCAAATTGATTGAGTTATTATTTCATAGAAATTACCCAAACTTCATCATTAATAGCATCATCAATGTTTTTAGGTTCAAGCTGTGACAAGAAGGCTTGATGTTCAACCCGATTTCTAAGAGAAGATCTAGTTTGTGTCACTCTATCAAGATTACCAACAACAGCATCTAAAGGATGATTCTTTAGAATCCTAGTTGATCTAGTAAAGGTATGTATAGAAATTTCAGGTTCATCTATAGGTTCGGGTTCAACAGAAGCAGATTCTATCATATGTCTAGAACATGATGTTTTTACAGCAGGTTCATTGATTTTATCATTAAGGTTCAGAACAGATAAATCTTCTTCAAGATTTTCAAGAGATGACTTAGGTTCATGTGGATCAGTTTCATCAAATTTGATGTGAACAGATTCTTCCACACACTTGGTTCTCTTATTGAAAACTCTATAGGCTTTTCTAGTTATAGATTATCCTTATAAGATTCCTTCATCACTCTTAGAATAAAACTTGTCCAGATTATCCTTTGTATTTAGAATAAAGACTTTACAACCAAAGACTCTAAAGTAGTTTACTTTAGGTTTTCTATTATTCCATATTTTATAAGGGGTCTTTTTGAGAACAGGTCTAACTAAGACTCTATTGATGATATAACACGTTGTATTTACACCTTCAACCCAAAAATAAATAGGCAGGTCATACTCATTTAGCATAGTTCTTGTTGTTTCTTGAAGGGTTCCATTTTTTCTTTCTATTTCACCATTCTACTGAGGTTTCCTAGGAGCATAAAAGTTGTGACTATATCCATTGTGTGAGCAATAAGATTCAAATTCTTGATTTTCAAACTCACGACCATGATCAATTCTTAGGGTTTTAATCTTAATTCCACTAAGGTTTTCTACATACTTGGATTATTTAACAAAGTAAGAGAAAGATTCACTTTTGTGAGCCAATAAGTATACCCAGGTATATCTAGAAAATTCATCCACTAATACATAGACATAGTGCTTCCCATTTATTCTAGAAACACTATATGGTCCAAACAAGTTCATGTGAACCAACTCGAGAGGTTGAGAAGTTGAGACTTCTTTCTTTGATTTGAAAGAGATTTTGTGTTTTTTCCCTTTTCACAGGGATTACAGACTTTGTCATTTGGAAACTCTAGTTTGGGTAGGTCTCTAACTAAGTTCTTTATAGTTAGTTTTCTAAGTGAGTGTATATTGTAGTTTCCCAATCTCGTATTCCATAACCAAGACTCTTTATGAAAATCATTTAAACAAGTAACATTTTTCTTAGCTAAAGAATTTAAATCAACTGCATTAACATTTTCATTTCTTAAAGCAGAAAATATTAAAACATTTTTAGAATTAAAAACATTACAAGAATCATTTTAAAATTTAACATTAAATCCATCATCACATAATTGAGATATACTTAACAAGTTATATTTCAATCCATCAACAAATAAAACATTATAAATTAAAAATGAGTTAGTGTTACCAATTTGGCCTCGGCTGATGATTTTTCCCTTAGAATTATCACCAAATGTGACATGGCCTCCATCATCCGTGATTAGGCTCTTGAAGCATGAGTAATCTCCAGACATGTTCATTGATCATCCACAGTCCAAATACTGTGTCTTCTTGTGGGAACTCTTCAAACAGGTTTCCTACAAAACAGATTTAGATTGGAAATGACTTTTGTACCTAGATCTTCTTTGGTCTAGATAGGTTAGAAATAAATGATTTTAGTACCCAAATTTTCCTTATGGGTCTCATATATTTTACAGAATCAAAATATTTTGAAATATAAACTCTATTTTATCTATAACCATGTGAATAACTAACTGAAGCATATTAATTTCCAGAACTGGAACAAGCAGAATTTTGTCCAGATTTAGGAATAAATCGATTTTTGGTAAACTGTCTCTATCCAGGTTGGTATCGCAAATGATTAGTGTACTTTGTTGCAACATGCTTTCCTAGAATTTGAGTTAGAGTGTCTTTTCCATTTGTGAATTTATCTAGGTCCTTTCTAAGTTTCTCATTATACATTTTCAATTCTGTATTTTCCTTTAATAGTTGAGCATTATTTTATTTTTCTATATCAAGGGAGGATTTAACATTTGCAGTGAGAGAATGTTGTTTCTTTAATGACTTATATTTGTCCTTATGTTCATTGCATTTTTTCTCCAGCATGTTACAGTATTCAGATAATTCAGCTTTAGACATATCTTCATAATCAGAATCAGATTCAGCATCAACTCCAGAATAATAGGAATTTAAAATAGGAGTATCTAAGGATACCTCAGATGTGTTGGTTATGAAACACATGTTGGCATTATTCTTTTCAGAATCATAAATTTCAGATTCACTTGTACTGTCTTCTGAAGCACTCCAAGTAGCTTTCATAGCTTTCTTGTACTTCTTGTCCTTATAATCATGTTTCTTTTTGAATTTTAATTTTGTACAGTCATCCATGATGTGTCATTTCCTTTTTAATTCATAGTAGACTATATCATATTTCTTATCAGACTTCTTCCAATCCATTTTCTAGTGACTTTTGTTGTCATATTTACCTTTTTAGTTTGTTTTTCTGAATAATTTTTTCTTCCTATAGAATTTCATAAACCTCTTGGCTATCTTTTCCATTTCAGCATCACTGTCAGAGTCTAAACTTTCACTTGTTGAACTTTCAGTTTGTATTTGAACTTTGTCTTTGTCTTTTCTCTTTGAAGCAGTAGACTTAAATGCCACGAATTTTCTCTTGGGTTCATCATCTTCTTCCTTATTCACCTTGAGTTCTTTCTCATACATCATAAGTTTACCGATAATCTCTTTGACAGGAAGAGCTCCAATGTCACGTGATTATCTGATTGAAACAAAAGTGTCTATCCATCTATCTAGAAAACATCTCAGTATCCTCCTGATTTGTTCCTTTTCTAGAACAGCCTTTCCATGTACACTCATTGTGTTGACTATCTCATTGAACCTGAGATACATATCAGAAATATGTTCATCAGTTTTCATTTTAAAATTATCATATTTAGTATTATAAGTATTTAATCTCATTTCTTTAACATTAGTTGTTCCCTCATGAGAAAAACCTAAAGTATCCCAAATTTCATAAGTTGTTTTACAAGAATATATTCTATTGAATTCCCCATCTTCTAATGCACAATACAACGCATTCATAGCTTTACATATATTATTGTAATCTACTTTAGTAGGTTCATCCCACGTTGTTCATTCAATTTTTGGAATTTTATATTGAGATTTTATAGCAGTCCAGATATCAAAACCCATGCTTTCTAAATGAATTTTTTTCTTAAGTTTCCATTGAGCATAGTTTGTACCATTTAAGAGAGGTGGAATGTTAGTAGCAGCACCTTCTAGTCTATTGTCCACGACTAGATTTTAAAAAATATATCAAAGAGATAAAATTTAGAACTAACAGAAATTTACGATCTTTAAAGATGCAACTAAAATCATAGTTGAATAGAGTGTTTTGAAAACTTTTATTAATAAAAACAACCTCTAATACCAAATGTTGGTCGGAGTGGACACTCAAGAGGGGGTGAATTGAGTTCCAATTAAAATTTCTGTTAAAAATATTTTCTATTAAATTCCCCCAATTTATAAAACATGTTAAACTTTAGTGAATTTTTAAAACTGTAAAGGTTCAATTAGATTCTCAAAAGATTGATTATTTCTTAGTTAATATAATCATAAGATTAAATTAGCTTTTGAAACTAACCTACTGATTTAAAATAGATACAAACACTTTCTAGATTAACTATCAAAGTAACTTTAAAACAGATTTTTATTTCAAAGTAATAAGCAGCGGAATATAAATTAGATACTGTATAGTTTCAACTTAAACTAAAAATGCATAGCAGATATAACCAAGAGGTTCAGTCTCCAGCTGAGACTTAGTCCTCTCAAATTTATATATAAATTTGATCCACATCCTAGATCGGGGTTTACAACAGTACAAGACTGTCCAGGCCACGCAGGGACCTCTACCACTATTCTTCATGGGAAACAAAAATAAAGACCAGGCCTCACAAGTACTTCTTCAATAGTTTTCGTGGGTAAACAAGAGTAAGGAGTTTTTGTGTGAGAATTGTGATATCCTCCAGTTCAACATATAAGATAGTGTGTGTGTAAAAAAAACAGGATACACGCACTACTCAAAAATAGATAATAAATCACTTATAGATAGTATATTAAAGTTAAGAAATCTCTATTTATTGGTAGTGCAGCTCTGGTCTCGTTGGATTCAGCATAAATGCTTCAGAGTCCTTCTCTGGTTTTTCTGTTGAAAAACAGAGTGTCGTGGTTCATCTTTTGTTTCTCCAGGAGAGAAGATGTTCTCTTGACTCCAGAGTACTTCATGTGTTCTTCAGTAATATAGGATTGCATGTATGGAACTTCTTTGAGTATCATGCAATTTGTTATTCACAGTTGTGCTCAGGATTGTTCTTCGGTTCAGTACAGAGCTTGCGTGTATTGTAGTATGGGTGTCGAGACGTGTCAAGCACGATTGTGTCCTCTACTGCAGCTCAATCTTATTTATATTCCACGATCTCTGGTAATAGGAATGATTTCATTTCCATAGGTACAAGGTATGGTTTCCTCACAGACCAACAAGTATCATTAAATAACATTAATTGCATTAAAAACATCAAATATGACCGTTAATATTATTAAAATAATATTGACAAAATGGTTAAGAAACGGTGTCACAGTAGTTGTGCAAACGGTGTCTCCTTGAATCGTCGTCTCCTTCACGGTATGTGCTTCACGGTGTGTCCATGTCACGGTGTATAGCTCACGGTGTCTGATTCATGGTGTCTGACTCATGGTGTGTCATTCACGGTGTCTGCGTCACGGTGTCTGGGTCACGGTGTGTCCTTCACGGTGACTGGGTCACGGTGTGTCCTTCAGGGTGTCTGGGACATGATGTGTCCTTCACGGTGTCTGGGTCACGGTGTTTCTTTCATGGTTTCTGGGTCACGGTGTGTCTTTCACAGTGTCTGGGTCACTGTGTGTCCTTCACGGTGTCTTGATACTTAGACAATTAAATGTATTCAAACTTAAACAGTAATATGCAGAATATGAATTAAGCTTAAAAATTATCATGTAAGAGAACATGAAACATAAATACAAGGGTTTGAAAAGATAAGTAAGTGTTGTGATCATTCAAAATATTTGTAAATAATAAATATATTAATTGACAATAATTAAAACATGATGTGTAATTATTATTGAGATTTGTGATCATTGAAACATGATTAATACAGGAGAGTCCAACAATTATAATAATATTATACTACCCTAACACATTCTCTAATCCTATTGGATGAGATATTTATATCCATGGTCATCCTTGGGTCGATTTTGGGGCACCATAGATTCACATGGATATGAAAATGAAATTTTATAATAATTAATTTAAAGTAATGATAATTATAACCTAAACATATATCTTGTATTAAATTGATTTTAATATGGGGTTATACAATACATATATATGTCTATAAATATTCATTGTAAATATAAAAAGATAACCTACATCATGGTATTTTATTTATAATTTTTAGACATCATAAAAATATATTTTTTTATAACACAATTATAATGTAGTTATTACCTTATTAATGAAATATTCAAATAAATGAATTTATAAATATTAAAACGATTGTAATTTGGTTATTTTAATGTCATCCACTAATTTTATGGATGATATTGACATATTATATTTGATTTAATTCCTTATTTTTGAAGGAATCAGGTTGTTATGAATTTTTAAAAAAGTCAACTATGAATAGTGTCCTAAATTGACACAATTCCTAACTTAAAATATAAAATAGTTTATTGTATGATATTAAATTCTTAAGAGTCAAATATTCAGAAAAATTATTATTATATGTAAAAATATGTCATAAATAAATTGGACCATTTTAAGTAAATAACATTATATCACGGTAAGATTAAAAAGGATAAAAAAAGGGTTAAACCAAAAAAATAAGGATAAAAAATATTTAAAACTTGTCAAAAAATTATTGAATTATGATTATTTGAACCAAAATCATCTTGTCTTATAATTAAAAAAATTGGACCATTTTAAGTCGAAATTGAATTTATAATATATTAATATTTTGGAACTTTCCAAAAGTGCCCCCCTCCTCCCTTACAAATGGGAACCTCTTCCCTCTCATATTCACTCGATTTTGAGCCTTAAAGCTCGGAAAACCCCTTCCCATTTCTTGTATATGCTTCCCGAGTTAAATTTTATATTTTCTAGTATTCTCAAAATACCAACTCTAGTGACCTAAGAGAAAATTTAAAGGAGGCACGTCGAGGAAGAGGTGATCTCTTCTACAGATTCTTTAAAATTTATTTATTCGTCTAAATCCCCTTATTTAATATTTTAATTATAAATTAATAACATAAGTATAACTCATATATTTATATGTTATTATAAATACTAAACAACCCTATTTCACCTCTTATCCAACCTATGAAAAATGAAATCATCGCGCATGCGTATGTATGAATTACCATCTCCACGTCATGGTGTAATCTATTTTTCACCACCACCTTACATGGATGGGTATAATGGTGGGAATAATAACTGCATAGGATTAATATAAATGATACTAATTCTAAGATATTATAAACCATCCACTTCAATACTGTCCAACAACTATGGGAATGATATCGTCGCTCCTGCGTACGTATAGCTTACCGTCTCCACGACGCAGCGAGATTCATTCTCTAAGTTAACCATTAAAAATTGATTATAAATTATATATAATAAATAATCATGAAATATATTACATAATAATTATACTGTATTTCTATTCATATGTATTTCATTTACTTACTTCCATTCAATTTAATAATGAAATGAAAGCAGCATTCATGTGTACGTACGGCCTGTTGTCTCAATGAACGGTGTATTCCATTCCATTTATAGATCTATTATATATATTTATATACTAAATATATTTGATATATAAATCATGTTTTAAATTATTTAAGTAAGAAAATCATGATCTAAGTATTATTAAAGAGAATAACACGTCCAAACACGTATGTCAAATGAAACGATTATTACCGAAAACGTTGCATTAAAATGGAATTGACAAACGAATTAGTAATATAAAGTCATATGTGAATCATATAAGAAATCATATATATTATTATGGTTATGTTACAAGTTAATAATATGTTTAAACCCACTATACAAGAGTTTCAAATACATACAGAAGAAATCGGACTTAAGGTAAAGGATAACTTTTCCAATCTCGTTTTATCCGAGATTGTTTATTTGTATGTAACTACTAGTTATATATTTATCATCAATGTCCATGTTTTCTAAAATTATTATCATAAAATGTTTAATATTATTCAATGTAGGTTTAATTTCATTAGAACCCATTTTGAATTTTAGTACATGGTTTGTAATGAATCTTTCTTTTGTTTACCATACAAGGTACTTTTTTCCTTTTCCAGCAAAAGTACGAGGAGAATGTTTTTTTAACTTATACGGCATGAATGGATTTTTACGATTTCATAAATAATTGTTTCCATAATGAATCCTTTAAAAATTATAATTTTATTTTTAGTTAACATCATTTCTTTTATAATTGCATGACATTTTGAGAAAATAAAAAAAAATTGAAGAAGAAAGGACATTTTCCTCAAGAACTAATTTCAAGTGTTTTATCAAAATTATTTTCCATCAAAGATGAAATAAGGTTATGTTTTTATCACTACTATTAATTATATTTTATTATGTTATGATGTAATTATTTTTATGAAATCCTTTTATCTTATATAGATTATGTTATGATGGCATAATGTTTAAGAATGCCATTTTATTACATGGGTTATGTTATGATGTATGATTTATGTTTTTAGGGCATAGATAATAATGGTTTTATTTTGAGATGGGTGGAACTTATATCTCACTTCAATAGATTGGTTAAAAATTTATATCTCATTATATAGACATGACTGGAATAGCAGGTAAATCTGGTTCAGTAAAACATGGATGGAACAACAAGTAAACTCGGTTCAATAATGGAATTTGTCCACTATGGTGGTCTTGGAAACAATGCCTTGGATACTATGGAAATCAAAATATGGGATTATTAGTTTTCTACAATTACATGTTATATGCTAATGGTATTCTATCGTTTTTAATGTTCCTTTATGATCTATTCCTTACGTACTTCCATGATTTATGTCCTTGGTCAAGATTTTGATGTTTAATCTTTATGTTCATGTTTTTATGTTCAATTGTTTATGGTTTGTTTTATGTTCTCCATGTTTACACTTACTGGTCATTTAAACTCACCATTTCTATGTTTTCTTTTCACCGTGATATAAAGTATGGTTTTAGGTAGGAAAACAAAAGAGGAATACCTTTATGGGAGATGTTGAAGATCATTCACCATGATTAGAAGATTATGTTTTGAGTTTCAAAGACACTAAACTAATACGATCTTTGGGAATTTTTTTGTGTCATGTATTATGTATTCCTCAAAAGAAATGTAATTTCCATATACGTCAAGCTTGGGTCCCTACAACTCGCATCACTTATAAAAATCCACCAATTATCCTTTCTTATTCGCACCATAAAACCATTTTCAGTCAGAAAATCTCTACCCAAATCACTTTAGAAATTCCATCATATCATCTTAGAATAATTATTTTTTACATAAATCTGGCCTAGGAAGGCTTGTGGTTCAAACTAAAGTAGGATGTCTGAAGAAGAGGTCACGTTCACAAATGAGTTTTTTTTATTCTTCCTCCATCTCTTTTAACTATTATCATAACATGATGATATAATAAAATAAGTATTTTCCACGTACTTAGATGTTTTTATTTTAATGTAATTACCTACAAACATCTTCACTTCCATCAAATGGGTTGCGAAAACATCATTCGTGTGCATGGAGGACTACCACCTCATGAACTGATGTCATTCATTTCTTCATTACCACATCCTACGGTAGTAAATAATGATGGATTTATTGTATATATATTATATTTATGACATTATTACTCTTTTTTAATTATTATATCACACAAATGTTAATTATTTCCATTTTGGAATATAATAATCACTTGTGTGTATGGAGGACTACCTCCTTGTGAAGTGATATGATTGATTAACGATCTACATGGAATGTAATAAGGATAATTTTAATAAAAATACATGATATATATGACATAAAATGATTTTTTAATGATAAAAAATCATTTACCTTTCTTTCTTTCAATACCCAGAGAAAATGGAAATAGAGTTCATTCGTACATACGTCCTACCGTCTCTATTAACAGTGTATTTATATTTCTATCTATATACTTTATTAATTACTATACATACCAATATAATGAATAGATATGATATTTATAACATGATTAAAATTTTGTAGATTATCATACCATGATCAATGTAATAGGAAAGAAAATAAAAAATCAAAACATATAAAAAAATAAATTGGTTATTACTCAGAATGAGATTTTAACAAGGATTTGTTAAAAAAACATGTAATAAACTATCATAATTAAATCATATATTTTATAATATATATAATTATGGTTCCGTGATAGATTTATAATATAAATATATTTATTATAAAGGAGGATCGAATGATTATGAATGAATTTGAGACATACGGTAACAGATTTCAAATCTCTCTTTTATTTCTAGGAGATATATAAAAATTTAGCACTTGTTTCTTTTATGTTGTGCATATAAAACACCTTGGACACATTATATCATGAATTAAATTATTTTTATGATATTTATTATTTAATTTTATTTTATACTTTATTGGGTATATTATTCAAAATATAACCAAAGCTGTAAGGGATTTTTTTCTCAATTTTCATTCTTTAAAATGTATGTTATGTTATGAACGTATATTCTTTCATGAGGTTTATATACAGACCCATTGAATTGTAATATCATGAATATATTTATACTCAAAATCTTCTAAATTTTATTTTTAGATATTCCTTATTGAGGATTATGATTCCTTGATACCAAAGTGGTAATGATTTTATTTTATGATCTCATAGTTTATCATGATTTTTTATAATTGTGTATTATGATCCAACTCTCAAGAAACTCATGAATTTTATACTCATATTTTTATTAATGATATATTAAATTAATATTAACATTTTACACACTTTGGAACTTAAAATAATTAATTAAATTTTTTTATTAAAATCCAACTTTATTTCTCTCTTTGATCGGGATTTTTTTTCTTCTAAAACCATGTTTTCTAAAAAATAATTTTTTTTATTGTTCAAATATTATTTTAAAAATAACTTTTTATGTATTTTTTAGTTATTAAAAAAATTCAAAGGATTATTCATGTCATTTTAAAAATATTTCTAGTTTGGATTTTACCAAAAATGTTAATAGAATCTTTATTGTAGCATGTATAGCATGAACGAAACTTCCCATAATCATGAACATTATTTTCTTTGAAGTTTACTTTGTATATTATAAAGTTTAATTTATAATAAATGGATTTTCAAAAAATATATATGTCTTGAAAAAAAATTCAAAGCGGGTTGGATATTTTCTACATGAAATGTTTTCAATCATTTTTAAAGATTCCTTTATAAAATTACAATGTTATTTTTAATGAAATAGATTTTCAAAATGTTTATGTTTTAAAAATATGACATTCCATGTAAATGTTTTACCACAAGAAATGTTTTGAATGATAATTTAAGGTCATTTTTCATCTAATATTTCATTTTTTGATGTTACATATGCATTACTGGGGATATGAACCAAGCACACCATACTTATTCATTCTCTAAATAGTTTATTATAACAAGATTTTTATGAACCCTTTTTTTATTCCACATGATATAAAATGATATAATTCTTATGAAAATGGCCTCTTTTCATGGGTTATGCTATGATGAAATGATATAATTATTATGAAACAAATATCTTTTTCATAGGTTAGGATACGATGAAATGTTTATGAGATCCATTTAATTTAATGGGTTATGATATGATGAATGATTTATGACCTTGTAGAACACATATATATGTTGATTATTATTTGATGGGCGGGACCTAAGTCTTCCTCCATTGAATTGGGTAATTATATATGTTTTATGATCTCAAAGGCTACATGGGTGGTTCTCTCAATCATGAAACTGAGGGTAAACTGGTGGTTATCCCATTCCTGAAAAATAGGGCACACATGTAGTTAGCCCAAACCTGAAGTAGGTAAACGGGTGGTTTGTCATACCTAACATGCTATGAATATCTTGGTGGTCAGTCGTGACATAATATATTCTATGATTATGTGTATACAATAATTATACATCTTTTTCCAATATTATTTTATCATGACTCAAGTTCTGTAACACTTTTGTGATTCATGTCTCATAAACTTACATTCCTTATTCCATTACTGCAGATTTTGATCATTGATATGCTGGGTAAGGTTTTAAAATGTTATGATACAAAAACCATTTACTATACAATTTAGATTATCCATATATACCATCTCTTTATTTAATGGGAATGTTATATTTTATGAAAAATACATGATTAATGGAATATAACCCTAAATATATTCTAATGGTTGACAAAATGGTTCTCAGTTTGGATAAATAGATGATAAATATGGATAATATAAATTTTATTGTATTGATGACCTCAAAACTGATAAAGGATTTTGGAAAAGGTTATTTATATTATCATTGAAGGATTTTCTATCATTATTGGATCTATGGAATATGTTCAATAATCAAGGGTTTAATTCAAGTAATTTTTCAGGTTTTCATTTACGTTTTATGGTAATTTTGGTTATTACCAAGCATAAGGAGAATATATGGCCACCATATTCACATATTTGTCATGTGACCATTAATATATTCTTAATAATATTTTGGGGATTAATGTTAATTTTATTTTGGTAAATGTTGTGACATTATTTATAAATTTTGAATTTTGGAAGGGTTATAAGGTCAACCATTTGTGGAATGGTTTAAGTTTAACTTCAGATGAGGTTTTAGAGATTAATAAATTATTTCAAAATATTAATATTTTTTCATAACTTGTTCTAAACATTATATTTTGATAATAAGTAGTGATCAAAGGAATATATTATCATGCTATTATGGTTCCTACAAATCGTTAAAAATGAATTTTAGGCTTTGGGGAAAAAAATTGATATTCATTTCATGAAGTGATGAATTGGTAATTCATCAAATAATAATATTAAATAGTTCTTATAAAATAGAAACAAATAAAATATGTATATTTCCTTATATTTTTAGATAGTAAAATTGTTCCTCGAATCTAAGAAAAGAATGTTGAAATAAAATTAAATCTTAGTACCTTTATTTTTTATAACTGATACTCTTTTAAAACATCACATATTTTTGTTTTTGTGGCCCTTAAATATATATTGATCATCCAAATTATATTTATAAATGTTATCTATCACTCTTTATCAAAATTATGGAGTTAGTTTTTGATTTCATGTCCCTTTTTCCACTTCCCACTTATGTTCTCTTATTAAGAAATTTAGTATGTGTTATTCTATATGACTTCCGGACATCCAATTCTCTTTTTAAATAGGATGTTTATTAACCCTTTTTACCATTTAGGTTTCTATAATGGAATTTTCTAATGTTAAACCTTTAATGGATGAGATGAATTTCATGTTTGAAATTCATTTTAAAGGGGGTAGAATGTAGCACCCCGAGATTTTGTTAATTTTTTTTGCAAATAAATTTAAGCTTTTTAATATTTTATTTTATATAAAAATCTAATTTTATCTTTTCTTATGCACAAAATTGAGTTTTTCTTTCATTACATGGAATACCGAGTTTACCTTGATTACTTACAATACTCGGTTTGAAAAAAACATGTCATATTATTAAAATTATATTATATGATAGTTATAAATTAGTCATTAGAATAAGGTTTACAAATAAAATTAAATATATTATTAAAATATTTGTTTTACTAATGTAGTTATAACTAATTATTTTTTGAATAATTAATTAAAAATTAAAATAAACGAAATCTTTTTCGGAAAATAAATTTTTATGCAAAGAAAACTTCTTACCATAATAAATTCAAAAATACACTTTTAGGAATTATTTTAATAAATTTTATGTATTACATATTAAATAAACTATTTAAAATTCATCTTATGTTTTTTTAAATAAGGGATAAGAATAAATCCATTTCTATGATTAAAACTATATTCTTTTAAAATATAGTTTCTTCACATTTTGGCCCACTTATTATAAAATTAGTTTTTTAAAATTTTAAAAACATAATATGGAACAATATATTTCATTTTTTAAATCATCATATCAAAATTATCTTTGGGATAGTTTTTTTGATTTTTTGAAAATTTTCATTTTTTGATAAATTCTGAAATCTACTGAATTTAATTGAAAACTTCATTTTTGTTTAATTTATTTATAAAATGAAATTATATTTTAATTTAATTATAAAGTTAAATTGGAACAGTTATAGATCCCTTAATCCCATTTTTTTTGTTAAAAATTTTATATTCAATTTCGATATAAAAACATTAAAAAATTTAAACATTTTCTCTTTAAAAACATATGTTCTCTACATGTGTGTTGGTATCTTAAAACTAAATTCCTAAAATTAAGATAGTGAAATTTTAAAAAATAGATTCATAATTTTTTGTAATAATAATTTATATTATCTAATCATACCAATTTAATTTTTGATCAAAATTAATTGTAAAAATGCTAAAATTTATTTACCGTCATTAAGGTAAACCGGGTTTACCGGGGGTTAAACTAAAAAGATAAATGTTTAAAATTACCTAAACCTTATAAAAAAATACATTGGATGTCCATATTTTGACCTTATATCATCTATTATAGATAATAGTTCATAATTAAATCCTTCTGACATGAAAAAAAATGTGGGTGGGATTCTTTCTTTCAAAAAAATACAAGTGCATCAGTCTCCTCTCTTATGGATGGCCTCCAATTCTCCCCTATAATTCAAACCTTAAAACCCTTTCATTACAGACCATACATGATAAAATCACTATAAAAATTCAATAATATAATCCTAGAATCCTTATTTTAAACATAAATCCAACATATGAAGTCTTTTGGTGTAAATTTAAGGAGGGATACCCGAAGAAGATTTACCTTTCACTAATGAGTGTTTTTATTTTATTTATTCCTTCACATACTTAAATTATTATTATTGCATTATGATATAAAAATATTTTTATATTATATATTCTTTTATATTTTAATTTTTTGTTCATTACCAAAAACCATCTCCACTTCTATCAAATGAGTTATGAAATCATCGTTCGTCTGTACGTCAGACTACCACATTGCAAACCAATGTCATTCGTTTTCCATTACAACCTCTCACGGTTGTAAAAAATGATGAATTTATTTTTTATATATTATTTTTACGATATTACTATTATTATTAAATTATTATATCATACATACCTTCATTCTTTCCATTTTTTATAATATTATAATGTCACTCATGTGTACGACAGACTACCGCCGTACAAAGCGATCTGATTCATTCACGCTTTAAATAGGAGTTTATAGAAATTTTTAATGAAAATATATGATATTTACGACATAAAAATTATTCTTTAATGATAATATATCATTTTTTTTACTTTATTTCAATACATATATGAAATTGAAATTGTGTTCATGTATATGTATGGCCTACCTTATCCATGAACGATGTATTTCATTTTCTATATCTAACTTTTATATATTAATATAAGTACCTGTATAATGAATATATATATATGAGATTTATATCATTGTTAAAATTATATAGATATGGAACCATGATCAAAATAAGATGATCAAAATGAAAAATCAGAACATATATGAAAACCAAAGCGGTTATTACTCAAAACAATATTTTAACAAGGAATTGTAAATAAACCGGTAATAAATGGTCATAATTAAACCATGTATGGTATTATATAAAAAATTATTGTTTTATAATAGATTTAAAATAAACTTCTTTTTATTATAAAGGTTTTTTGAATGTGTATGATGGATGTTGAGACTTATGGTAAGGGATCCTATATCCCTCTTTTATTTATGGGATACATATAAAAATTAACCACTAATATCTTTTTTTCCGTTTATATACTTCCCATTTTACATGTTATATCACAAATCCAATTATTTTAATTATATTTAAAGTTATATTTTATGTTATTATTTATTTTGGATTACTATTTGAATGATTACCAAAGCAATAAGGTATTTTTTTCTCAATTTACATTCTTTTAGTATTAGGTTATATTATACACCAATATTCTTTTATTAAGTGTATATAAAACCCCTTTAAAATTTAATATCATGAATTTATTTTTCATCATTATATTTTAAGTTATATTTTTTGTTATTAATCTTGGGGATTATGAGTCATTGATAACAAAGTGGTAATCATTTTATGATAAAATATCATTATTTATCAGGATTATTTATAATTATGTCATATTCTCCATATCTCAAGAACATTATGAATTTTAATTTCATGTGGTTAATCATGATATTTTAATGTAACAGTTCCATTTTTCCACTCAATAGTACTTAAAATAATAAATAATGTTTTTTTATGAAAATTTGACTTTACTTCACTCTTTGGTTGGCAATCAGTTTTTATTAAAAACAATGTCTTCTAAAAATGTTTTACAGAATTTGTTATTATTCTCATGGGATTTTTTAAATAAAATTCTACCATTGTTTAAATTTTTATAAAAAAATTAAAGGAATATTTGTTTCAATTTCCAAACAATTCATGTTTTACAAGTATTGAAAATTCGAAGGAAATATTTGTTATAACCTGTACAATATGAATGAAAATTTTCATTGTACTGAAAATTATTTTCTTTAAATATTACTAAATAAATTTTCAATTTTATTGTCAAACAAAATGATTTTCAAAATGATTATTTTAAAGGTTTTTTTTCAAATTGAAAAATATATATTCCACAAAAAATGTTTTAAATTATCATTAAATATTCCTTTATAATTTTTCTGGGTTATTAATAAAAGAATTGATTTTCAAATGATTTTAGGTTTTTAGAAAATTATTTTAAAAGAAAAGTTATTTTCCATATGAAAATTTTTAATTGATTTTAAAAATAATTTTTTATTTAAGATGAGATTTATTTATGTTATATATGTATTATAGGGGATATAGATCATGTATCAAACTTCTATTATTTTACAAAATGGTTTATTATGAAAATATGATTCTGAAACCAAATTCACTACCACATGTTATATTGTGATATCATTCTTCTAAAACCTGAATCTTTTTCACAGGTTATGCTATGATGAAATTATGAAATGATTAATAAACCTTTCTCTTTTATAAAGGTCGTGATATAATCAAATTTTTATAAAACCCATTTCATTCCATGGGTTATGGAATGATGAATGTTGTATGATCTTTTGGCACAGATATTTATGATTTTCATTATATGATGGGTGGGGCCAATATCTCACTCTAATTAATGTGGTAATAAAAAAAATTTACGATCTCAATGGTTACACTGGTGGTTATCCCAATCCCTAAAAGGATGCCACAAGGGCGGTTAGACCAAGCCTAAAACTATGGTACACTACTAGGTAGCCCAAGCCCGAAGTAGGTACACAGGTTGTTAGCCAAATCCTAACATGTTATGAATTTCATGCTAGGAAACCTTAAAAAAATATTTTTCTATGATTATGTGTATTCCATAATTATATGTCTTATGTAAATGTTATATGCTCATGGATAATTTTCTTTTATTCCCATGTGATTCATCTATCATGAACTACTAATCTTTATGTCATGAATCGTGATTATTTTCTTTGATAGGTAGGATGTGGTTTTCAAATTTTATGATCATGATCCAATACCCTTATGTTTATTTTATTCATATGTATCTCTATTTTTTACCCTTTCTAGGCATTTCATCTCAACCTTTCTTATGTTTCCTTTCACCAAGTTACGAGGAAAGGTTTTAAGTAGGGTATGTAAGGAATAGTACTAAAGGTGATGGTATTTATGGTATATATTGAAGAACATTAATAAATTTGTAATATTTTGTTCAATGTTCCCAAAGGAACTAAACTAATATGTTCCTTATTTTTTTATGTAAAATGATTATTATTCATCTAAAAAGATATAATATACATGTATGAGAATCCTGGTTCATTATACACACTTCCTTTAGAATCGATATCAGATTGCATTTTCTACTTTATAACTTCTAATATTATATAAATATTAAATATAATCACCATGGTTATCAAAATATTCCTCAACCCCATCTCAATCTACATGGATTTATATTCCTGGTAAGCACTTAGATTTGTTGAAAATTAGAGTGGGTCATCAATTCTAGAATTACATTCCATCGTCGACATCATTCCCAATGGAATAGATCCCCTTAACCTTATTTGCCTCTACTGTCATATCCCATAATTGATACCAGTTCCGTTGACCATAATGGTGTCCATACAAACCTAATTTTTCTCTGTTTTCTCAATACTATCAAATTAACAATGGATTTTATCCTCCCTTGCCTCGTTATTTGAGTTAAAATATCCCCAAGGAAATTTAGGGTGGTGGAACTGAATGTCCCTAGTTACTTCTATAACTATGGGTTCTCATCATCATACTTCCTATCTTGGTTTTTGAAGTAATTGATATGTCCCATAAATAAAAATATGTAAAATTAGTGATCAATCTATCCAAACATGTCCATCAACTCCTTAATGTATATTAAAAAGAGGATGATATGGTGTCATCCTCAATATTTAATTGGATAACTATATTATATATCCTTCCATGAATGGAAAATATAAAATTCATACCAATGATGTAATAGTAAGGTAATAACTCCATCCCACTCTTTTATTTTCCTTTTATAAATTCATTTCATTTTATATAATACATTTTTTATTCTTTTAAAACATAATTAAATTATAAGCATGAAAAAATTAACTAATAATAATAATAAAAGGAATTTATAAATCAATTAAATCATTAAAAAACTTTATATTATCCAACTCATCACCAATAAATATGTAAACAGAAATTTTTTATTAATAATTTTTTAGTTAAAATAAATATTTAATTAATAACAATAGTAAAATAATAAATCGTATCTAAAAACCCAATATATTATGTTATAAACTTCTTACTTCCTATAGATGCAATTCATGATGAATAACTCTAATTTAAAATCGATATAGGTTCAGGAATACACATTATAACTCAAGATTCCACCATAATTATGTTAGTTGGAAATATTTTAGTGTTACTTCTAGAATATAGATGATCTTAACTCTGTATTAATCTCTATCATACTACTCTATGTGATTTATTATATAATTTTATAACAACCTCGACCTAGTGTACCCATATAGTACCCAAATCAGGTCACTAAAACACCTCAACTCAACTTCCTAATCACCAAAGGATGGAATAGATATTCATAGCTAATATATAGTTATATATATAACTATATGGGAAGTGGTTATACCTCTATATAAATAAACTATGTCATCAGTGGATCTTGTTAGAAAACTTTAATGACCATAAAAAACATTGAAACAAATGGTAAATAGATTCTTTCTATTTAAGGGACATAACCTATACATTGGGATACCAATTGAACTTGGAAAATTTTACATGAATAAATTTATATGTAAATTATACTTTTTAACATACAATATATAACACCTATATAATAAATAAATCAAATATAACAAAAAAATAATTGTATCATCCTAAACCGACCTATCTCCCCTCAACCTCACCCAGATCAGGTCAGAGTGTTACTATGCCTTAGGTGCATCCCCCTGATCAAGAATTTCTAGTAATAGATGATAATGGTTGAGAAAAAACCATTAGGGGATGGTTACCCTCATAAAAAATATAACACTGATGTTAAGGGATTACTAAAAATCTGTCATGAAGTATTCATGCATCGGACATAGCCAACATGTAGATAAATAAACTAATGAGTTGAAAATATACAACCTTGAGATATATGATTCATGATAAAACATATTTATAAAATTAAAATTTTAAAAAAATATAAAAATAAAAACAACAAGGTGACCCTGAAATGAGAAGATAAGGCTTCCCAAGAATATATCCCAATGGATCCCAATTGACCCATTTAAGCAACCGCATCTCTAGGAGTCATCCCATCATCAGGGATCCTATATCATGATTATGTTACATCATAGTAGTGGATAATTCTTCCTCATACATTTATTATATAAAAAATATATATATTCAAAAATTTAGGTGAATATGGGTGAGTATGTGACCCAGTAGTATTTCCCCAATGATTCTCTTTAATCCCATGTATGTGAAAAAAAATTTAAGTTTCAATGAGTTTTATAAAACATGACTTAAAACAAGATATTTTATAAAAACACCATAATACAAGAAATCATTAAAATAATAATTAGAATAAGTATCAATAATAAAATAACTTCAATGTATCATAATTATAATCAAATTATAACTATTAATCTCTAAGATAACACACACTCGAAACAACAACCAAGCCCAATGGATTTCTAAACCGTGAGTTGAATCCAATATTGGGTATCACCAACTCACAAGAGGAATGAGTACCCTAAATCCTAAACTTTATATCCCAAAAACCCCATACTCACGTTGGATTTTCCAACATATCAAATTTTCATTTATAACTATCTCCCCACACCCAAGTGGAGGATTAACATGACTAATGTCTAATCCCTCAAAAAAGCAACAATATTTCCCATAGAAAAAAGAAAACTATGTGTAACTGAATGAAAAAATATAATAACCCCAAATTTATGAAACTCAAAGCTCAACCCATTATAATTCAACAACATATAGCTTAATGAAACCATTTAACAATTGCCTAAAACAATAAGGTATCAACCACACACCACACACCTACTGAAAAATCAGTGCCATAAATTATTAAAAAACATAAATATAAAAAACAAGAATTATTACCAAATAATTCTCAGAAACCTAATACAAAAATTCAACCACAATTAATTCCCCCCATGAAACATTTTTCTGGAAAAAACACAAACATAAAAATATACACTTTATGTTTACTCAAAAACACACAAACTAAAATCATTGATTTTTAAAAACCCAAATCACATTATTTTTAAATCATTATAAGTTCATAAAATAACTTTATTAAAAAAATTACATTCAATATACAATCATTCTTCCTATCTATCATAAAAGTGGAGACACCTACCTCACATCTAATGATACTGTAAAGATAAACAATGAAAATGGAAATCCATTTTCTACATAGGGTTTTCAGATACCTAGAATCAAAATATCTAAATTAAAATAAACATTCGGCTCTAGAATTACCCAAAACCTTCCTAGTAAGGGTTTACCAAAATAAGCATCAAGAATAATCGGAGTGGAGTGTATCTCAAGGGCCATACCTTTGATGTTCACATTAAAACCACCAAGAATCAAGATAGATAATATTTTTCAGGAGGAAATAATCAAAGATCACCTTAAAATTGGCCTACGGTTAGGAGGTATGAGTGATAGGGGAAATAGTTGTGAAATACCCATAATTAAGTGAAAATGACGGTTACAGGAGGGATTTTCTATGGTTCCATGATTATAATGAATAGTATAGGGAAGTTATATAATGACCATACTATAACCTATTTTCACTCCCTCTTGAGCCTATATGGTCTTGGGAACCTATATAGTAATCATTTAGTAGCTACATAGCACTCATCTCCCTTTGCATAGTCCCCTTGCATGGTCCTAGTGACCATGCATTGGCTTTGCAGTCCCCATAAAGTTTCCAAAATCAACTTCTTTCAATTCCAAATTCCTACAACCACTTCACCATCCTTCCCCACACTTCTCAGGTCCCAAAATACACTTCTCATAATTTTTTAATTCTATTATAATCCACCCTTTCCTTTTCTCCCAAAACCTAAGCCTCACAATTATATTCCACCCTTTCCTTCTCTCCCAAAACCCAATGCTTGAACCACTTCGTAAATCAAATCCTTAAAATACATGTATGAAAACACACTCTATCTTTATGATTTTTATTCCCAAAAATATGGTCAGAAAATATATTCAACAACTACTATCTAATGAATTCAACCCATTTGAGTGTGTCCCTCCATCAAGAATCTTCCTTCCAAACACAAAACATTAATATTGTGTAGTATCATTACGCCCTTGTATGTAAAATATTACAAGAAAAGTATCGATTCACACCAAATGATGGTGATTTCCCACCATATAGAGATAAAATCTCTGGAATATGAATCCATGTAGACTTCTCCAAACCAAAAATATTTGGTATTGCACAAATGTGATATATAATGAATAGTGTTTACTTTTAACTATATTTAACACTTCTTGGACCACCCAGAAAAAAAACAAGATTAATTTCCTAACAAGTTATCAATTCTTCAGAGCATGTTACCTATTAAACTCCACCTGAAATAAATATAGGTATCCCAAAATTTAAACCATGAATACTCTATAACCCAATTTATGGACATGATTGCATCTTATAATTTCCTCACTAAACCTAGAAATTCAAAAATGACCCTCTATATACACTAACTATATTTTTTCTCCATCCGAATTTGACCCATCCAATAACAACCCATCTCTTTATTACACATTAATCCCTGATTTGTTACATGAAAGTACACATGATACAACCCAAAATATCAATAAGTATAGTGAATTTTAGAATTAGGGACATATCATAATATCTCAAACATGGGATTTAACAAAATTATTTAAATCTTTATTAACATTATTCTAAAATTTCCATGGATTTTAAAATTGCATGGGATAACCAAGGGACAAACATAAGAAAAGTGTGAGGTATAAATCCTAGTAAGGGAATAAACATGGAATGAGGTGATACATGTTAGAGAATTTTCATTTTAATTGTTCCTAAAAAATAGTATTAATCATAAACCTGAACAATGATACAAGATATAGAATGATAATCATAACATTGGAAATGTGGCAACAACTTAAAACACTACATCATAAAAATAGGTTAGGGAAATTCCTGCAAGAACTCATGGTGGAAAATGTACCGTAAAGGAACCAAGATCACTCCAAGTCCCAAAATGACATATCATGATACTATAGATTATGAAATTCATTGGAGCACTATATATATCGTGGCGCACACATCACATCCATTTCATTCTCCTGCTTAAGTGTGCCACAGAGATCATAAAACAAGGATTCATTCATCATGACATTTTATTCCATGATTAAGGCATGTGGAATAAATACATGTAAGTCCTATGTCGAAGAAGTATAATTCTACATATCTTAATACCCTTCATAGTAAATAGGTATGTTATTCACTATACAATTTTTTGTCATGGAAAATGATGGTGAAATTTCAACAGCATACCAACGTTACATAAACATTCATAAAATGGGTTTATGAGAAAAAGGGTTATCCCATCATTTGGACATAAATTTAACAGTTAGGGGGATATTGAATAAAATATATCATATATGTAAATGAAGAAAAAGGACCTATGGTAAATAATATAGTTGAATAAATATGATTAAGGAAAAGATCCCTTACTAAATTTCGGCATGGTAACGGGTGTGCATAAAGGATCATGGGAGGGATTAATTAGAGATAAAGAGTATCTCATCATATAGAATTATAATTTAAAGTACTGGGGATATGTAAGAACACATACCAAAATTAAAAAATATAAAATTCTAGACATAACATAAAATAGGTGCTTGAATTGAAATGAGAAGAGAGAAATATGTTACTAAATTTTGACATGGTAACGGGTTTACATGAAGGATCGTGGGAGGGATAAATGATAGTGAAAGGCAACTATCATTATATATAAATTTAATGAATAGTAATTATGATATGTAAGAACATATACCAAGATGAACAAATTGAAATTGAGATACATAACATAAAAGAGGAGCTTGAATTGAAATGAGAAGAGACAAATCTCTTACTTTAGTGTGTGACTCCAAATGATTGGGATAGGCTTCTTGAGAGATTGGGGCACCTTGTAAGGATTCTATAGAGTGGAGATCAATGTATATATATTCTCCAAGGATTTTGCGATAAAAAAATGGGACCTTGGGTGGGTTTATATGGGAAAGGAGGGGGTTTCTTTATTATTTAGGTTTTGGACTCTACAAATAAAATAACCCAAACCACAAACCAACCCATGATTTTTTCTCAAGGTTTATTTAAAATGAGACATATATAAATTATTTTATATGTTAAGGGGATTAAATAAATAAAATAATTCCCATGATTATGTGGATTTGAGTCATGCTCTTAAAGAAATTATTTCAAACCCTAAAAATATATTAATTGTTTTAGATGATTCATAAAGGCTTTATAAAATTAATGAAATTAACATGAAATCGAATTATTTTAATGTGAAATTATTGATATGGTATTTTATACCTTTTATAATATTTATTTCATCACTTTTAGGTCACTGGGATGGAAATATACACAAAGTATATTTATACGGTATTTAATTTTTACCCAAAAATTTGATTGTCATAGAATATTAGTAAAAATTAACCACTGGATAATTTCAACATTCTGATTCAAAAAATAATTATCATTTAATCTAAATAATTTTCTAAATATTGGTATTTTCACTTTTAGAATTAAACCAAAATTTATATGAAATACTGATTTTTTTGATAATAACAGATTTTGAACCCTTATAAAAATTACAATTAACATCATAAAAATTATAGGAACCATAATATTTAATAAAAATTATTTAATAATAATATTTTATTAAAATATTATTTATTTCAAAAATCCATTATTTCATCAAAATATGTTCTTTAATTGAATTTTAATATTACCCAAAAAATACTATTTGTGTAATCTTCTGTAAAAGTAAAAACCATTTATAATGTAATAATATGAGCATTAAAATATATTAATTATTCTATAAAAAATTGTATATATACTCATATTGATTGAGTATTGATACATATCCCTTTAATACCCTAGTAAACTCTATATGGGTAAGGTGTGTGATGGTGATATTTTTATGGGGTGGTTCGGCGAACATGGTTTGGGCCGTGATCTCGATGGGCTAGAACTTCTTCCATAAATAGTTATTATCATACTTAAGTTTCTGAAAATCATATTGGTATTTATCAAGTAAATCCTAGAGATGTTATCCCCCTTGGAATCTCCAATAAATCAGATTCATATGATATGATCCTACTGGTTGAGGCTATAAATTTCTTTATTTGTGTCAATTGGATTTGTTAAAACCCTATATTTACACTAATCATGTGATCACTAGTCAATGGATATATTATCAAAGTTAATGATTCTTAATGGTCAATTAAATACTATATGATATAATAAAACCACATTAAGTGCATTTGTTTTCTATAACCATATTACTTAATAATAAATTTAAACAACTCTACTACAAAATTAGCCTTTAACAGCACTAAAAATTGTCTTTATGAGTGCTAGAGAAGTGATGACTACCAGAGCGAGATTAAAATCCCAACTCATTTATAATCACAAAAAAGGAACTGATAAAGGGTTAATTTAGCATCCCTTTTAAAATCTTTCTTAGATGGGAACTTTATCAGTGCTTTTTTAGGCTGATATAGGGAAATATTGTAGTATGCTGCAACAACACACTGCAGCACGGAACAGAGTTTTGAAAAAACACACCATAGCACCAAAGAAACCAAGAAATAAGAAAAATCAAGTATGAATACGTAATTTAAATTAAATAAAATTTATAAAAAAAATAAAATAAAAAACTATTTTATAAACATTTCAAACAATTGTTTATACAATTACATTAGTACAAATTATTACATACAATCACAAATAACAGTCTTCCATTTAATTTGATTCTAACACCTACTATGCATCCATATAATAAAAATTCTAATTTTGGTAATAATAAAAAGAAAAAAAATTATATAAATTGTTCATTTTAAACTAATCATTAAGTCATACCCGAAACATTGTGTCTCAGATAGAGTTGTGGTTAATTATTTCACATCACACCATTTATTGTTCATCCTCAATCATTATCTCTATGAAAATTACCTAATAAATTATAAGATAAAAAATTATTAGTAAATTAATTAAACAATAGTACATAGAATGATGAGAAAAAAATCTAGGCTTGTTAACTAACTTTTGTTGATGTGATGCGTGTTTTAAACTAAAATGAAACTTATATATCGAAAAGATGTACTTGGAGTCGTATTTCTCACATCATATGCCAGATATTAGTGTTTCTGATTTATAAAAATCTTAAGTGACTTATCAATAATTTTCTTAAATTAATAAAATAATCTAAATGTGTTTTCTTATTTTTTAGAATGTCAATTGTCTTTTTTACTAAAATGTCATTTTAAACTGGAAACACGCACTTTGACTCATAATGGTCACATCATGTATTGATTTGATGTGATATTTATTACTACATATATCCAAAGTCTTATTAATTGTTTTCCAAACTTATTATGACAATTTGATTGTATTTTCTTGGTTTTCACTGAGTGACACTTTTTGAAATAAAATGTCGATTTTAAACCGATAACAGACACCTTGAGTCATACTTGGCACATCATGTATCAATTTGAGGTTTGGTTGATTCCTACACCATAAAAATAAATTATGAATTGTGTAATAAAGTATAATAATAATATTAATGTGTTTTCCTCGTTTTTAGAAGGTCAATTGTATTTTTTACTAAAATTGATGTCAATTTTAAACAAAAAGGCATACTTTGAGTCATACTAGTCACACTGTGCATCAGACTAAGGTGTGGCTGATTCTTATATGTCAAAAATTACTTATGAATCATTATCCTAAATTGTAAAAACAATATAAATTTTTTTATTAGTTTGGAGTTGGGAAGTTTTTCTTTTTTACTAAAATTGATGTAAATTTTATATAAAAATATGCACTTGGAGTTATACCAATCACAAAATGCATCAGATTGAGATTCAACTAATTATTTTATGTCCCAAATAGATTATGTATCATTTTAAAAATGTATCAAAATAATACGAATGTGTTTTATATGTTTTGAGTATGTCACTTTTCTTTTTTGCAAATATCTCATTTTAAACCAGAAACTCGCACTTTAACTAATACTGATAACATCATGTATATGTTTGATGTGAGTCTAATTCCTACACATAAAAAATAAATTATGAATTGATTTACTAAATTATCAAAAAAAAATACAAGTCCAATATCTAGGTTTTCAGTGACTAAAATATTTTGAACAAAACTATTGATTTAAAACTGATAACGGGCACATTGAGTCATAACATGAATATCATGTATCAAATTAAGGTGAGAATGATTCCTAAACATCAAAAAATTACTTTTGGATCGTTTCCCTAACTTATCAAAACAAAATGAGCATATTTTATTGGTTTTTAGTAGGTCATATGTCCTTTTTTACAAAACATCATGTCAATTTTATATAAAAAAGACGTACTTGGAGTCATATCGATCACACTATGCATAGAATTGAGGTGAAACTTATTCTTACACATATAAAATGACTTATGGATCATTTCCCTAAATTACACTACAAATTTGAATGTGTTTCCTTAGTTCTGAGTGTGTCACATATTTTTTTACTAAAATTTCATTTTAAACTGGAATCACACACTTTGTCTTGTACCGATCACATCATGTTTCGGTTTGATGTGAGAATGATTCATACACATCACAAATGAGTTATGAATTGATTTACTAAATTATCATGAAATAAAAGCACATTTTATTTTTTTCTTAGTGAGTGACATTATTTGAACTAAACTATCAATTTTAAACTAATAACGAACACATTGAATAACATGAGTCGTACCATGCGTCTAATTTAGGTGTGACTGATTCTTACAAATACCAAAATACTTGTGAATAATTTCCGAATTAATCAAAACAATCAGAATATATTTTCTCAGTTTTGAGTATTTCAGTTCCCTTTTTACTAAAATTAATATTATTTTTAAATAAAATAATCACTTGGGGGCATACAAGTCACATCGTGTGTCGGATTGAGGTGTGGTTTATTCATACTTATCTGAAAGTCTCAAAAAAATCCTAACTTCTATTGTTTCCACATTTCCATTGTTTTTATATATTGTACTTCCAACACTTCATATATATTTACTCGATGTTATTAGTCAAAAAACCATTCTCATTATTTAAATCAAGAAGTTCATAAGAAGCTCATGTTGGTGAGAAGTCACCACAATGGGCACACGATCTTACTCTACTATTCTATCTTTCAACAACAATTTTTTTTTGCTGACAACATCGAATCAATATGCAGCATTAGTAGTTTGATAAATAAAGGAAATAAAAATGGATAATGTGATAACATTAGCAGAAAAAATTATTTTACCTCTTTTGTGGCATATTGTAGATGGTTGAAAGAAAAATATGATCTCCCAAAAGATCTATGAAAAAAACAAAATAATTATTAGATAAAAATGATATGAAAATTAACTTATAAATAGTGGATAAAATAATGAAAATTTTAAATAAGTAATTAGTAGTAATTCACCTTTTTTGGATGGTTGTATGCATTCTTATTGCATTTAGTTATTTTAATTATGTTAGTTGTAGGCTCAAAGTCCAATGCTTCACGAGCATGAGTATCTTAGAACAAACCACCTCAACTAAAATAAAATAATGAACCTATAAAAGAAAATAGTTTTTATATGAATAATACTGAAAAGAAATAAAGTAAACGTAAGTATGGAAAAATACATTAATTCTATGGAAAATTATTTTACTATGAAAACATTGTTGAGTATAGGGATATTCTGATGGTAAAGAATGAATATGATAAAAAAACCCAAATAGATCTCTCTAAAAAATTAATCAACAATTGTGGAGGGTGAAGGGAATATAATATGCCTTTGATTGAAGCCTTGAATCGTATGATTGAAAGTCGATATGTCATATTTGGGTTCAAAAAATATTCACTTTGTACAATAAATTAATAAATACAAAAAAAAGATATTCATTATATATGGTGAAAGTTATAAATAATTTAATAAGGGAAACTCAACATTTGATTGTTTCAATGAATTTCACTATGCTTTAAAGAAAATTGGTAGTTTAATTTAAGAATGTAATTACTCTAATATGGTATGTGTTATCCTGTGAATTCATGCAAAGGTGAAAGTTATAATCAATTTTCTTCCTCATCAACTCATCTTCAGAATAGTTATCATTATATTTTGTTGTTTGGAACTCATCCTACATCTCTTGTGAACATGAACCAATGTATATTTAAATACTCAAAGATGTAGTCATCCATATGACGACTATAGATCAGATTTGTGCAGGTGACATAAAAGAGTTTAGGGATGAGTCCAAAGAAAAAAATTGGAATAATAAATATTTGGGAGATCAAACTTATGATGTTGATAGTTGTACTCCATTTCATTCTCTTAAGGGTGTAATGCCTCCAATTTGTGATAATTATATGGATGGTAATCATAGCTTCATTAGGGTGGAACAAAAATTCAATGTTAAATAATGATATGAATTTAGATGGGTTTGAGTAAAAAATACATAGTGTTTATTGGATGTGTGATGAAAGAAATGAATTAATTTTTATGAATAATTAATGAGTGGGTTATCATTTCAAATATGGCTATATTTTTACAGATTTAATGAAAACTAGACAACCCATTTTTTTAATTTGGGGTCAATAAAAATTTTTGTTAATTGTGTTTGTAAGAAGAAATTTATCTCTGTAGTGAAAAAATGATCATATTAGATAATTCGAAAATTAAATACTGATGTAAAAAAGGCTGGGTGGATATGTTTTTATGATGATAAAATAAAATTGATAGATAGTTTTTACTAATTAGAAAGTGTATATTATTAATAATTAAAATAATGATGACACATCATAGGAAATTAATGTTGAATTGAGAAGTATAGGGGGAGAACTTAGGGATGAGGTAGACTCAAAAGAAGACATTAATGGTGAAGAAAATTAATAGGGATTGTAAACAATAAGAAATACAAGTAAGGATGAAATTAATGACTAAAATTTAATATGTGATCCGACGGTTTTGGGTGAAAACCCGAAGGAGTACTACACTACATGAAACCTCATTTTTTCCCAAGTAGAGCCCAAATCATTTGAAAAGGATAAAAGGAATGATAATTGGATCAAATATATGCATTAAGATGTTGATTCAAATAAGAAAAATGTGACATGGGAAATTGTTAAAAGGATGGAAGACAAAAATGTTATCATAACCAACTGGGTGTTTAGTAATAAACTCATTAACTATGGAAAAGTAGATAAGATTAAATAATGGATAGTGTTATAGGGTAACTCCAAGATCAAAGGAATTTATGTTTATGATAAATTTACTCTAATATCCGAGTTGGAAGCTATTTCAATTTTCAAGGCATGTTTAATGAAAATGTAGTTAAAATTATTCCAAATGGATGTCAGATCATTGTTCCTTAATTGAGTTCTTATGGGGGGGTAATACAATGGGAAACTGAATAAGTATATTATAGATGAAAATGAGAGAAAGGTGTTCTAGTTAAATAGTTTTTTATATAAGATAAATAAATCACTATGGAACTAGTATTTATGGTTGGATCAATACCTAAGAAATCGTGGTTTTTTGCGAGGTAGAGTTGATCACAACCTCTACATCAAGAAGGAGAATGAAAAAAGGATTTTGGTACTCTTATATCCCAAAGACATAATATTTTAGGATTATAAAAAGAACAATGCAATTTTTTTTGGATCATATGAGCTAAGATATTGAGATTCCTATGATTAGTGAAACATTTTCCATGGTTTATAAGCGAATTGGGGAAATAATATCACCATGATTTTTCAATAAAAAAATGAAAAATAGGTTCACAAGTTATTTTTAATAGAATATTACAAAACAATCCCAACATAAACCACTATATAGATGAATATTTAAAAATTTGATGATTGAAAAATGGTAGATATCAAGGAATATAGTTGTTTGGTTCCTAATATACCTCACAACAACATGACCCAACACTGGGTTTGATATATTTCAAGTCACATAGTGCTAATGTTGTCCATTTGAAAGCCACATGCTATCAGGGAAGATGATACATCAATATATCTAAAAACAATGAATTTGGGGTTATTTTTTATAGGATAGTGCAAATGGAGTAATTGGGATACATGGATATGGGATGAGTAGATTAAGTGGATAACCAAGGGAAAGTCGAGATGTCAAAATACCTAGATTTTTCTTGATATTTGGTTTCCTTCAACCCTTGAATATCTCAAGACTTGGATTTGAGTCATGGAATAGTTGGAGCTTTCATTCTATCCTATATTCGAGCCAGGATTTGATAATGAGCAGTGATGTTTGTAGGTGGCTTCTACATAGAGCTTTAGATATCATGTATTGGTTCATGTTGGTTTGAGTTCTTAAAATTGATTGTGACACTTTTATAAGTGCTTCCAAAAAAACATTGATAAAGATACCTTTTATCAGTGCTTTGTTAAGAAGTGTTGATAAGGGAGTCTTTATCAGCTCTAATAAAAAGAGAGATTTATCACCACTAAAAAGACTGATAAAATCCATCTTTATTAGTGCTCAAAAATATTTGGTAACTACTTAAAATACTATTTTAAAAATTAATAATTTTTTTTTAAAATTATAATTATTATATAAAATTATAATTTTTATAATAATTTTTTTTCAAAAATAATAATTTTATAATTCTTTGAATATATTATTATTTTTTATAATTATAAAAAAATTAGAAATTAATGTTTATATCCTGATAAATATTTATATAATTATATATCTATTTATATTTAATAAATATATATAAATATAAATATAGTAAATATATTCATTATTTAAAAAAAATATTATATTTTTATAATTATTTAAATATATATAATTATTTATTGGTAATTATATAAATAATTTTTAATCAAATAATAATTATTTATTTATAATTATAAATGTACAAATAAAGTAAATATACATTTATAAATATATTTATTTATAAATATTTTTATTTATAAATATTTTTTTACAACCATTATTAACAAATATTTAATCTTAAGTGCAGACATGTTAAAAATGAGTAAAATTGAATAATTAAAAATGAGTAAACTTTAAATATTAAAAAATTGGATATGTTAGATTAATTAAATAAAAATAATTAAAAAACGGATACATATTAAAATAAAGATGAAAACCTGTTAAAAATATTAAAACATAGTAAGTAAATAAATATATAATAAATAATATAAATTGATTAGATTCCCAAAAAAAATATTTATGTGTGTGTTGTATATAAAAATGCATTGATTACTTATATGTGTAATGAATATATTATGTTTGATCAATGCCAAATTGAAAAATAAAATAACATTAAATTCTATCCATTACACGATATAATTAGTCCGTATTTTTAATTCATATTAATTTTTAATTATAATAAATTATTCATTAAATATATAACTATTTAATGTAAAGCATAAATATTTTGTATTATATAAATCATAATTATATATATTCATATATATCTATATATTTAATGTATACAATTTATTAACATTATCAATAATTATTTAATTAATAAAATGTTTAATATTTTTCTCAATTTAATTTTTTTTTATTTATTTAAGTTTCATTTTACATACATCATTATATTTAATATAAAATATTTACAATTATTTATAATTTCTATGTAGTATAATCAATTTATTCATTTTTATTAATAATTATTTAATTAATAAAAGTTTTGATTGTTTTAATAAATTCATTTTTATTTTTTATTTATTTAATTATTTAATTTTATTTGAACATTATCAGCGCTAAAATGTGTTGATAAAGGATTCCTTTATGAGAGCTAAAAATAAAGCACTCATAAAGAGTGGCCATTATTGGCACTAAAAATAAAGCACTGCGAAATAGAATCCTTTATCAGTGATAAAACTAATGTGCTGGAAAAGGGTGCCTTTTATTAGGGATAGATAAAAGTGAAAATAAATGTCACCCTTTTTTAGTACTTTTTTTAGTGCTGATAAAGGGCACCATTATCAATTCTTTTTCTAGTGCTGATAAAGGTCATCGTTCTTAAAGGCCAATTTTGTTGTATTGTAAATTATAAAGGAATGTTTATTTATAATAATTAGGGTCATTAAAAATCATCCCCCCTTAAGAAATTTCTCCCATGAATTTTTCTTTTCCTAAACTAAAATAGATGAGAATTACTCTATTTCATCACATCCTCTGGTTCCCACATTGCTTATTCAAACTTGTGGTTTCTCCAAAACACTTTGATAAGGTGCATTGTCTTATTTGGTAGATATTTTTCTCTACGATCTATGAAATTCATTGGCTAATCTTAATAGGAAATATCATTGTCCAACAGTAACACCTCTAGATCAAGTTCCTGTGAGGGGTTTGGTACATAATTCCTCAAGAGGGATATATGGAATACATCGTGTACATGAGATATGTTCGGTGTATGTTCTAGTCGATAAGCCACTTCTCTTATGTGATCAACGATCTAAATGGGATCAATGTATTTTGGACTAATAATTTCCTTCTTCTAAAATCTCATCAATTACTTCCATGGAGATATTTGGAGGAAAACCATGTCTTTAACATCAAACTATAGGACTCATCAATGATTGTTAACATAGCTCTTTTATTGACTGTGTCCATCCTTGATTTGTTGTTTAATGGTGTTAACCTTTTCCACCATTTCCTCGATACCTATAATTTTTCATTCCCCATGTTCATCCCAGAATGTAGGTGTTTCCTTCAATTCCCATAAAGATATTCATAGGGATCCACTACTGGAAATTGGCTCTAACCCAACAGTTCTATACCCACGGTTTAGAACAACCGTGGGGATAGGTCATTTTTCTAATCCAATGTCTACGGTTTGTTAAAAATCGTGGGAATAAACCCACCCACACTCGGGCTTTTCCTCCCCCTCCCCTTCGACGAGCCCTAATCTCCACTCCCATCCCCCTCCCCTCCCATCCCCGCCTCGGCCTCCGCCTCGACATCCCGGCCTCAGCATCCCAGCCCCCCGCCTATCGACTTCCGCCTCGCTCCCTCCGCATTCACCTGCCGGCCCCCGCTTCCCTCCCTCCGCGTCCGCCTCCCTCCCTCCACCCCAACTTCCCAACCTGCGCCTCTCGGTCCCCGCCTTCATGCCTCTGCGTTCATCTTAGTGTTCGCGTCCGTCGTCTGCTCCACCTTCGGTAACCGCGACACAGTAATCGCAGGTATAAACCTATGTAAATTTTTAGGTTTTCATAGAACATCTAAATCCCACATTTCAAACTCTACGCCGTCGACATATTCTATATTCCAGTGTTGGTAACCCCGTCAACTGTCTAGGATTTGAAGTTTAATTTTTTTTATCCATCTCCACTACTGATCAATTCGGCTGCGTCCCACAGCTTCGTTTCCTCCATGTACTATACCTAATTCGGACAATCAAACTTGAAACCTCCATATAAGGTATGTTTTCATTATGTCGTTGACGTATTAAGCCTACTGACCTCTTTGATTTAATTGTAGTTAAACACTATTCAGTGAAGCAGTAATACTATACATTTGAACACAAGCATTCTTCTCTATATATCTATTTAAATTGTTCTCCAGAAATTGTGGACCATGGGTCCTTTTTATTTGTACTTATATTATCATTATTTTCTCACATCCATCACTTTTTATCAAACCAAATGTTTACTATCTTCAATTATTTTATCATCGCAGTTCATTGAATCTCCAATGTTATTGTTAATTTAGGCGACTAGAAAACATTTCTACATTTATGTAGTCATGTTTCAATGATGGGATTTCAGTATACAAAAGGGAACAATTTACTTCTCCTACAGTTTTATTGATTTTTGAAACTGTGTTTTTTTCGCAACATTCGTCAATTACTCTTGCCTAACCTTTGTGAAACATTCTTCATTTATGAAGCCCTATTTTCTTTTAGGAAACACCAGATGACCAGGTTCAAATATTTAGGCCTACTCGCTGCTCGTGATTTGGTAGGCTCCTGAAACTTTGTTTTAAATTATATATATATATAGGAAATACATAATTCTTCATTCAGAACTTTTTTTTTATTTTCTCTACTTTAATACCTTATCTACTAATTCTGTGTAATTAGTAATTTTTTGTACTTTACATTTTTACTTTCCTTCGCATCACTACAACTAAGATATTAAATTTCTTCGTATGCAAATGTGGTATCCAGTGCATTAATGATATCTATACATTCATCCATTGACCACCTGAAATTCAGTCTCCTACAAAAGTAACGGTAAGCCCGATAAAGCCCTCTGCTCCTTTATCCTGCATTATCTAATGTAATATATACTAATATGAATTGACATTGTACACAGGCTGTCCTTTGTTCAACAACTGCAGTCCCTTCCTCAAGGTATGTTATCTAAGTCCATTAGGATATCTATGCATTCAAATGATTGTACTATTACGGAGTCAACTTATTGAAACCTGTATTATTTACAAATTCTGCTAATGCTCTACAACATGTTGGACCAGAATCAGTGTATTTATTTCAATTTGCAAACTTGAATTTTGTCTCAATCTGTTCTACATGTCTCAGCATCTGTTATTATCAACATGTAAATTTCATTTTATAAACATTCACTTAAAAATAACCTATTCATTTCTATTTAACATTATTTCATCATAATTATATCTAATTTCAGTGTTCTATAAGTATTTTCATTCATTGTGTGCACCTTGTCTTTAGCTACGTTTCTGTGTCTTTTTTTTATCATGTCCTTTTTTACATACAAATCTGCAACATGGAGGATTTTTTGGATGAAATAACTATTATTTTAACTCTTCTAGGTTTTTACCTCTATCATTACATTCCCAGCTTCTGTATATTGTATAGTACCATAAAATTCTATTTCATTGCAACGCCATGCTTGAATTGTATCTCTCAATTGTACTGATCAATGATCAGATGGGTCACAATTTGATGTAATTATATGCCTCAAATACACTACACTACCAGAATTTTATCCTTTTGATGATAAATCAATTCATAGTTTACAAATATTAACATTACTTTTCATGAGGTATATTGAACTATTCTAAGAAACTACTCTACAATCAATCAACATGTAGAACGGCTGGATCATTTTAGACATGGAGAACTGCTAGATCATTTCAGCAACAACATAATCAGAAATGGAATTACTAGCATGGTACTTCTATTATTTTAACTTTTAAATTCTTCTACCAGAATTTTAGACTTTATGTTGTTACAAAATTCACCAATTTTTTCTGCAGAAAATTCATTCTATGTATACATCTTTTTATGTGTCATTGGCACACGATTTTACAGTTTAACCTTCAATATGTCAAATACTCAGGTATTCGACTGTTATCTTAAATGAGTACTAAATTAATTCCTTTAACATTAAAAAATGCAATACTTCAGTGGAGATAGTGTATTATATGTATTTCAAACAAACTGTCTATTTTTCAGGGTGCATTCCATTGTATCTGTCATCATCAGATAGGTTCTGAACTCACTTTTGGAGTCTTCTAAGCATGTATCAAAAATTTTGGGGGGCAAGGTACATGAATTTGACACCTAGATCACTTCAAATAAGCCATGATATTCACTGTTTTATAATATTTCAGCATGCACATACATATTCTAGAATGTCTTTACAGATTCCCCATAGTTTTCTCCAAGGTGATGGATGAGACGATATTATTTCAAAAATTTATGTTGCCATTGATTTCATAATATTCTTTCACATACTGTCTTTATTGAAAGATTTCAGCATAGAAAAAACTAATTCTAGCAAATACAATCAGATTCCAGCATTAAATCCCCAAGATAATAGATTTAACAATACATCTGGACAGATTCTAGCTTGCGGCCTTCAAGGTAATAGATTTAAACACCTATGTCACTAAAATTATTCCTCAAATCCTCAATGCGTCTTCTTTTGATGAAAACATAGTGAAACTCCCCCTTGGATTGAATTTCCCCTAAATCAATACACTCATCAGTTTAAACAATATAGAGCAAGTGGGTAGGGGGTATCTCCAATATCCTCATTCTGTGTTATGTGGTTGATCCTTGTGAACCAAACCCTTCCATTATTTTTCCAGGTTTTTCATTGATGTGAAACACTTGGACAAACCTCCTCATTGCATGAATTGGAATTAACCCCTTTTGTAATGACCAGCTCACTTGTAAATAATTCTTCCTTTGAAGCATGATATTTTGAGTTTTTTCATCCCTCTTTCCCCTTGTAAGAAATGCTCCATCATTCTTCCATTTATGCTTCATAGTGGTATGGTTGAAATGTCATAGACATGTCACTGTGGTAACATCATTCTATATGGATTTCTTAAATTACCCATGGATTTGTACTGCATACTTCTTGATGCTAGAACAAAACTCTTCTTGTTATTTTCTATTGTTTGAGGCTTCTCTCTCACTACATGGAACTCTTCCTGCAGCTTAGTGACCCTCAAATCCTTCACCTTTAGTAGTTCTTCTAAATTCTCAATGGGAGAATTATTTTTAGCATGAACTGCCATCATCTGCTCTTCACACTGTTTTCTAAGGACAACTATGGTGACTTCATGTTGTTTCTTAATTTTCATGCTTACTTTATATAAGCTCTTGTACAAGGTCCTTTTCCAATCATTTACCTTTTGAATAACTCTGTTTTTCTTAACTTTTGATTTTCTAACTTTTAGATACTTATATTCTACTCATGAACCTATTCAACATTTAAATTAGTAAATAAAACATTCAACACTCAAAACACATTCGGATTTACATCAACTGGAGTAAGAAGAATTACTAAATTTCAGCCTTCCACATCAACCTCGTTAATTTCTACTTCACCTTTTGGAATTTCTTCCTAGTATGTGATTCTCTAGGAGAATCCGTAGCATCTATTGATTTAATTTATAGATTCACATTCCAAACTCCTTCATGTTTTTGGTTCATGTTTTAGAATAAAAACATTCAGATACTTCTCCATCAATCATAGAAAAAATCCATCTTCCATACTTAGCATGAACCATGAACTATTTTCAAACATTCATGATGATTGTTACGTTAAATGGTCAGTATAAAATCGAGAAACCTAAAATAATTTCAAGCAGATAAACCTAATTTATCACTTTGTTGTGACACAAACATATTATCTTCCTATATATCACATAAGAAACTGTTAATCTTATGTCTCACTATGAGAATTTATTCCATGTTTTTAAGATCTTTTATCATCTAGTAAAGTCTTATGAACTTTTTCAAGGTTGTCTCATTTAGATTCCATTGATTCTTCTACTTCCGGCGATCGGTACTTTATCTTTTGGATAAACAATATCTTTTGTCTACGAGTCATCTTTTGAAAATGTATCTTCATTCTTTATTCACTTCAACATATCTTCCAAATGTGCACCTTTCTTCATCTATCATCTTTTTGATTCACTTCAGATTAGAATCAATAACTCATCTTGTAAATTTAGGACAATAAATTCTATAATGCTTCAACCGCTATGATGGGTTGAGTACTATAATTGATTACTCATCATCTAGGTGGGTTTAATATGAGTGTGTTGAGAAATTAGTTTCTTTTGATGTCGATAATTATTACCTTGCACTTTAAATTAAAATGCAATAAAAGAGTGAGGTGTTACAAAAAGGAAACTTATAAACACATCGGCTACTGTACATATATTTCCAAATTCTACCAAGTACTTGAAATCATATTTCCCAAGAAAAGTCTTCATAAATTCCGAAGTCCAAATAGTCCTCAATATGGTTTCTGAGTCGACCAAAAAATGCATCATCAAAGGATTTTTTTCATCATTTTCATGTTTGATACAATGAGGTTCACTGATATAGTCATAGAGTTGATGTTTGTGGTATTCATGTTAGAGGCTTATTTAGAAGTAATGAACATGAAATTTTTTGTAGGTATTACTGGAAGATGAAGGTTTCACACCATGGTGGTAATGAACACACTATTTTAGAATAGACATAACAGACCTGTAGGTTAAAAATTTCTATCGTTCAGAAAGAATATCAGTGAATTAAATTGGTGATCATGAATCGATATTTGGAAGGTGACATGGTGATTCTATAGATATAAGAAATAGATATATTTCTCTTTCAAAAGAAGGAATAAATCTCTTGGAATATACCAATAGAAATAGATCTCAAAGATACAAAGAGAGAACTAAGGATTTCCATATGTGGGATGGAAAGTCAGAGAAAGGAGATCTATGAGGTATTCTTATTGGAGTTTCATTGAGTTCATCATTAGATGAATGTGGAGCAGAATTGATACACCTATGTGGGTGTAAATTCATTCATTGTTAGTGACGAGTAGGACAACAACAAGCATGGAGAAAGAGAGAACTAAGGATTTCCATATGTGGGATGGAAAGTTAGAGAAAGGAGATCTAGGAGGTATTCTTATTGGAGATTCATTGAGTTCATCATTAGATGAACGTGGAGAAGAATTGATACACCTATGTTGGTGTAAATTCATTCTTTGATAGTCAAGAGTCGGACAACAAGAAGCATTGAGTTATTGAGTAGTTTGAGTGTGTGAGAGTAGCGTGTTGTTTATTTTCATGTCTAGAATGATGGATTCTGCTGCTTTCCAATTTCCCAATTGAGCCAGTGCATTTAGAAGGGCATTATAAGTCTTGATACATTGAGTAAACCCTTTCATGACCATTTCATCATAAATTTTGGCAGCGTTAACTGTATACCCACTGCATCCAGACACAAATCAAAATTCTTCCCACAATTAGTTTTAGATCCTCTATAAAAACCAGAATTTTGGTGAATGTCTGCATATTCTATATTCATATTCAACATATTATTAGCTATATTTTTCTTCACTTTTTTTAGTAGTTTCTATATTCAAGTTAGTACACTCCAAATTTCCATAATCTGGATGGTCACTTGAGTTTGCTAAAAACATGGTCTTATTGTTTTGATTTTTATTTTTTGACATAGTAGAAATTCCATTGTATTTTTTCTTTTCATTTGGGATAGATCCTCACTGATTTCCATGATCCTTGACAAAAATGATCTTTTATTAGTCATTCATGTTCATTATATGTGGAAAAACTAATAGTTGTCCCCTAAATTTAACCTCAATCTGGAGAAAAAAGGATAAAGGAAGGCAAGATGTTGAGGCTGATCCCTCCAATGGTGTTTGCAAGGAATGAAAAGATGAGGATAAAATGGGTTTGAATTCTCAAGCACCTGATTGTCAACTTTCAGACATTGTTCAGGATGTTCTTGATGTCTTTAAACATCAAGAGCATCCTGATTCTGAAAAGATTGAGATTTCTCATTCAATCATGGAAGGAGTTTCAGTTTCGGAGAACTAGAAGATTAGTAAAGCTAAGAAGGTGAATAATGAATTTCTAAAACAAGATGTTGATGAATCTCTCCATGTGAATTCTAGAAAGATAGATGTTGATGAATCTCTCTGTGTGCATTCTAGTAAGATCACCAATGTGGTGGAATCGTTGCGTTGGAAAGAACGAAAAGGGAAAAAAATCATTGTGGACCATGATGGCTTTTCCACCCCAATCCCTAGGAAGGCTAGGAAGCATAAAGAGAATGCCAGCCATGAGAGAACCATTTTCACAAGATCTTTTGCGGCTAAAAGCTCTACCCTTGAGATTCCTCCACAACCATTTCCTTCTGAACCTCTGCCTGAATACTCGCAATCCTCTGACAATGTTGCCGTAGATTTTTGCGAAGTTTAGCTCTTTGCCAGATTTATTTCTGCTACTGGATGTTCTTAATTGGGCCTGCGGCTATAGATCCTTCCTGGTTTTTGGGTTTTTAAACAAGCTCTTTATATGATGCATTCTTCTGCACTGATCTGTTTTTGTATCTGGATTATTTCTGGGCAGTCATGATCATTTTGAGGATTTATACCTACTACAAAGGTCTCCTATTTTTTATCTGGATATTATGGCTTGGATTATTTGTTTCTGCACAGTTAACTCCTATTCTTTCTTGGAACTGGTTCTGATCTAGTCAGATGAATTCTGATTGAGTATGAGAACTTTTGGATCAACTCAGTACATATCTCTCTCATTTTGATTCAGTCTGGGGTCTTTACTGCTTTACTTCTTTGTTCTTCATATGATCTGCCAGAACCTCTTTCTAAATAATGTTCCTGATATGAAGGTATCCTATCATGCATTCTTGTTTATCTTCATGCTTGGTTGCTGAATTTACATGGAGTTATCTATCTGATTTTCCTCCAAATAGATCACCTGACTTTGATGGAAATTTGTGCTGAATCTTTCCTGCATTCTGGTTATATCTACTGACTCTTCATACTGGTTATGCTCTGATAAAAGAAATGACTCTGGTAATCCTGTTTTCTTTTGTTCTGAAATATTATATCTTTCGTGAATCACACTTTTCTTCTTTGATCTATGGAGGTGCTTGATATCTATCTGAAAATGGAACATGTCTCGGCGATGCTGATTGCTTTCTAATCAAGGGAGGCTCCCAGTTTTTTGATGAAGAGTTCAGGATGGAATTGAATATCTTGAAGGATGACTGTAATGTGAACCTGCTGAAACATTAGGAAGAGCTTGGGTGATGGAATAGAGTCTCAAATGGAAGTAACACAGCTGTGATCACATAATGCAGGTATGAAATTTTTCTACAGGTTTTCTTTGTCATTTACTTGTATTCTCTTTAATTCCCTGCTGGTGTTATTTCATTACACCTCGAGCCTGTACTACATACTTTTTGTTTTTTAATAAATTCCTTTGGGGGCATGAACTGGGAAACCAGTTCATGTCATCAACCTTTTAAAAAAATTATTGATAATGTAAGTCAGTTTTGTTCTGGGAACTCCTGTGTGACATGATTTTTCCTCCATTTTCTTTTGATTCCAACACCAACGGGAATATTGAATTTGGATTAGTAACAACCTTGTCTTCTTCTTTTCATCATTTTAAGATATGCATCATTTTGGAATGCTGGAATTTTATCACTTTTTCTCCATCCAAGTTGGAATTTTTAATTTTCCCACCACCATGATTGAAATCCATCTATTTTGTATTCTGGTCTCCAGTGTTTTTAAGTGCAGGATGGTAGTAATAGGTGCAGGATTCTAGGAAGCTAGAAGATGCAGAGGTGCAGGATGGTAAGGTACAATCTGTTCTGGGGTAAAATGTTTATACCCACGGTTTATTAAACCGTGGGTAATTCTGGCGCTGGAAAACTGTATACCCACGGTTACCAAACAGTGGGTATAGTGTGCAAATTGTGTAGTTTGGACGCTGGAAAACTGTATACCCATGGTTACCAAACCGTGGGTATAGATATATACCCACGGTTTGGTGAACCGTGGGTAATATGAATTTTTCTTGGGCTATGCCCACGGTTTTGTATGAACCGTGGGTATAGAGCTATTGTGACGCCACTCTAGCCCACGGTTCATGAAACCGTGGGTATAGCCTATACCCACGGTTTCATGGGCTATACCCACGGTTCTACACCGTGGGTATAGGTGATATTTCCAGTAGTGATCTATTTGGATACTTGAGTGGAAACTATTATTTTAAGAGAATTCAACCAAAGGAAAATATTCATCTCATCCTCATTTGATGTTTAATGAGAATACTATCAAAATATCCTCATGTTTTTGGATAAGGTACATAGATTGGACATGAGTTTAAGGTTGATATGATGTGATAAAGTTCAACTCAGTGTTTAGTTCATGTTGAAGACTTTTCCTGAACATGGACGTGAAACATGGATCTCGATCAGATATAATCGACAGTGGTACTCCATGCAGCCTCACCACCTCTCTAATGTATATTCATGCAAGTTAATAAAATTAGTAATCTACTTGAATTGTAATGAAGGGATATGTCCTTATTAGATGATCCAAAACAACCCATATAGAATTTTTTCCCCTAGATGTCTTTATAAGTCTGATGACAAAGTCTAAGGTGGTGTTTTCCCATTTCCATGTTGGTATGTGTAATGGATGCATCATCCCATTAAACTTCTACCTTTAATCCTTCACGTAATTATATACTCGTCACTTTGATGCATATTTAGTGATCTCGTTATTCATTATGTCCCATAACTAGTTCTCTCTAAGATATCAATAAATATTTTTTGCTTCCTAGGTGAATAGAGAAATTTAAATTATTTCCATCATCCAATAGTTCCTTCTTTAACTCCAGATTTTAGAGTATATGTAGTCATGACCCAAGTATCACAACTCCTTCTTTTTTAACATTGAACTTTGAGGATTTCTATTTTCATATAATTTTCACTTTCTTCTAAATTCCCACATCATCTATTTCAGAATCTCCTAACCTCACTAGTAGGAATAATTGAGCAACAATTTTTGAAATGATTGATGATGTTTCTTCCATTATGATTCCCATGTCCGTCATTTATAAATATAGGAAGACTGGATCCCCTTAAATTAACATTAATGATATTATTGTAGGATTCTTCCAACTTAGAGCATCTTCCACATTGTTCCCTTTCCCATGATGGTAGTGAATTAAGAAGTCATAGCCCTTGATCATCTATAACCATCTTTAATGGAACATATTCATCTCTTTCTGTGTGAATATATAATTATTGATTTTTTTGATCCATATATATTTCGTACTTCTCCTCAAAGAGATAATGTTTCCATATTTTCAAAGTGAATATCACTACATCCAACTCCAGATCAGGCGTTGGGTAGTTTTGTTCATCAAATTTCATCAACCTTGAACCATAGGCCGTGACTTTTCAATTCTTCATTAACACACATCACAATCCCTTCTTCGAAGAATCATTTAATACCACAAAACGTTCTCTACTTGTAGGTTGTGTGAGTATAAGGGAAGTGATAATCCATCTTTTTAGTTCCATGAGGACATCTTTAAAATCATCATTCCAAGAAAACATGACACCCTTCTGAGTTATCTTGGTATGAGGGTTTGAAAATCATGGAAATTTTCTTAGAAGTAAATAATATTTACTTGAAAACCCAAGGAAACTCTAGATATCTTTCACAGATGTTGGTCTCAGCCATCCTTTATTTGATTCTATCTTTGAAGGATCCACATATATCCCATTTTTTGTTTTGATATGCCCCAAGAATGAGACTTCCTACAACCAAAACTCACATTTGTTGTACTTTGAATTAATCTTCTCCTTTCTCGTGGTCTTTATCATAGTGCTCATATTCTTCTCATGATCTTCCTTGGTTTTAGAGTATAGTAGAATATCATCTATAATGACTACCACAAATTTTCTAATGTAATCCCTAAAGGCACTATTCATCAAGTCAATGAAGATTTTTGGGGAATTAGTGAGCCTAAAAGGCATCACTATGAACTCATAGTTCCCATACCTTATAGAAAAAGTAGTATTGAGTACTTTCTCCTTCTTCACCCTAACATGGTAATATCCTGGCTGTAGATCCACCTTGGAGAAGTGTTGTGCTCCACATAGATAATAGAACAATTCATAAATCTATGGTAGGGGATACTTGTTGTTTATCATGATTTTTTTGATCTCACAATAATTAATTAAGAGGACCAGTGACCCATCATTCTTCTTGTTGAAGAGAACCAGTGCACTCTTTGGTGAAGCACTTGATTGTATGAACCATTTATCCAGATTCTCTTATAGTTGTTTCTTCATATCTTTAAGTTCCACAACAACCATTCTATATGGATTCTTGGATAATGGATATTCCCCAAGTATGAACTTGATTGAAAATACAATCTCTTGGCTAAGAGGAAGATCATGAAATTCCTCCAGAAATAAATCAGTGTATTCCTTCACAACATGCATGTCTTCGAAGATATTTCCTTCATTATACTCAATTATTTGAGATAGATTCACTTTCTTATAGGTTAATAATATTTATTCTTAAGATTTTGGTTCTAAAGATGATTCATACTCCTCCAGTACTTGTATAAAATTGAAGGATGATTCAAAATATGGAGAATCATTTCCTTTCTCGTAGTAATTTATGCTTGATTAATAGAGCGAAAATCAATCATTGATTTAATCTTGATCAAATTCTTCCAATGGATGTATGAAAAGGTTTTCTAGTAATTTCATCCCACAAATTATGATAGGAGAGGATTTTTATACTTCAGATGTAATAATTTCCCCATTTGAATTCTGGACCGAAAACTCTACTTCCATGCTTTGTGGTGGTGTTTGGATAGTTATAATAAACATTAATGATATGAAGTAATGTGTATAACAGGAATAAAAAATTATGTTATCTATTATTGGATGGATAACTAGCATACATGTCAACACTTCATTTTTAGGATACACCTTCGTTGTTGTGGTTGAAAAAGATCACCCTTGTAGCCTTGGAGGTCGTTGGTTTTCTCTGAAAACCTTTGTCTTAGTTCATTGGTTTTCAAAGTGACACGGTTCCTTATAGTTGAAGAAATGAACAATGCACTGACGGATGACTGGTTCATTCCTTTACTCTTTCGCTTTATCAAGTTCCTTCTATCAACAATATTTAGCTATGTTCTCTTCCTTCTCACACCCAAATCATTTCCTTGTCCGCCAATAAGAAATTTCCAAGGTTCTTCTTTCCATTCCTTTTACAAGTGGGATGCGGTAATTTCATAGCACTATTATATTTCTCAATCAGATCACCATAATTAATCTCAACATAATGCTTCATATCCCCATGATAACTATGATATTTTCCAATTTCCATTTTGACGTTGAGGGAACATCATACCATTTACTTATATCTATCAAAGTCATGGATTTTAAGGTATTCTTGTAGACTAGGTGTTATCCCACAAAATAAGTAGTCAACCTTGAATTAGTGGGTAAAGAAAAAGTCAGAGGTACATCATGAAAGTATTGTGATGTTTTCTTTATATGCCCTGATGGGTTCATCATATTTCTTCTTGAGGCCAAGGAAATATATTTCCATTTTAAGGCAAAGAGTGTGAGGAAAATATTTATCAAAAAACATTTTCGGTAAATCCTTCCACTCCTTTGATTCAATCTCCTCCCCAGGCTTCATAATCTTGATCAATGACTACCACTTATCTACTTCTCCCTCCATATTATAAACACCCAGTAGAAATGTCTCTTGTTAGGAACATTGAAGGGTGGAAAAGATCATCTAAATGGATTTGTTCCATTATTCAATGATTAAGGGATCAGATGATCAATTGAATGTTGGAGGCCTCTATCGCATAATGGTCTCAATTGCAGCTCGTTCTCTTTTAAGGTCTTTTGTACACTCTTCTATATCTAGGTTTATATTCATAATGTGAGTTAGTTGAGAGAGTATCGTCACAAATTTTATGATTCCTAATCCAATTGGGTTGGGCATCTTATTGGGGCAGTCATCGTATTTCACATTGCATCGATTGTTTACTTGATTACTCCTATTTTTTGCCATTAGATAGAATAAAGGTAGAATTGGGGGTGAGAATTTTTAATCTATTAAACCCAAAAAGGGGGAATCTAATTACATAAAAGGGATAACTTATAATTTACACGTATTTCCTTAATTGAGGAATTTTTATGCTTTAATATATGTTATAAGGATCTATTTCCAAACATATACTCTAATGGGTAATTTTTTTTGTTCCCTTGATAAAGTATTATAATGAGTTTATGAATTTACCAAAACATATCCCCAGGGAGTTTCAAACCAGGTGCACAGTAAGGCTCGTTGTCGTGTACTAGGTTACACCAAGTTAGGACCCACACACCTTATCAGTGTTTTTACCCCAAGGTAAATCTAAGGCAGAACCATGTCCACTTGTAATATCCAGATGGGGATGTATTTTCTTTATTAACCACTTACCCTATACTTACCAAAATTTAGGGATGTTTTTTGTACTTATTCTTATCCCTAAGGCTTTTCTTTATATTTTTCTAATCCTAATCCCAAAAATAACGAAACTTTTTTCTCTGATATCAACTATTACAACCCTTTTCTTTATTAAACCTTATTTCATGATTTATTACATGAAATTACACATAATACAAAACGAAATTTTGATAAGTATAGTGTCTTCAGGAATTAGGTACATAGCTAAACATCTTGAAAATGGGATACAATATCATTATTGAAAACATCCTTAATAGGCTTCTAAAAGTATCATGAATTTGAAAACTACATTCGATAACCTAGGGAAAAAAATAAAAAATGAGAGAGATATAATGCTTAGTAAGTGAATAAACATGGAATAAAGTGATACATGTTAGACAATAGGCATTTCAATAGGGAAAAAAGAGTATAAATCATAGAAACGAACAATGAAAAATGATGTATTATGATAATCATAAAATAGGAAATGTGGAAACAACTTAAAACGCTGCATCATAAACATAGGTCAATGATAAACTACCAAGAAATCATGGTGGAAAAAGTTCCATAAAGTAATTAGGTCCACTAACTATCCCAAAATGGTGTATCATGACACTAAACATTACCCAATGCCTTATATAACTATATAATACTTGGTTCTCCCATAACATTCATTTCATTCCCATGCTTATGTGTTCCACATAATCATAAAACAAGGATTCATTCATCAACATATTTCTTTTCCATGATTAAGGAGGGTGAAATATATTCATTTAAGTACCAAGTAAAATATTTATAAGTTTATAAATGTGAATAACATTGATATAAAATTGGTATGGTATTCACTACATAATTAATTTTTCATGAAAAATCACAATGCAATTTCAACATCATAACGGCATCGCTTAAAAATTCATAAAATTGGTGGATGATAAAAACTGTGGAACCCTAAGTTTTTGTGAACTAATTTGTGTTCAATAATTTAATTTTCATTGAGGTATTTTATTTCACTAATTAAAACATTCCATCAACATGACACTAACTTAGAAAGTGTTACACGACACCAACTTGGATTGTGTTACACACAACACTGACTTGGCATCTGTTAAACACAACACCAATTGTAAAAGGGAATATAATAAGACAATACATTAAAATATATATAATATATTAAATAAATATGACATCTTATATCACTTTAATGAAAACCAAAACTATATATTTTTTTTTACATGCTAGGGAGACTTTCTTAGATAGCTTACACTACACACAATACTAAATATTTCAAGATAATGATATGTTATTAAAACATGATTATTTAATATAATAATATATGACCATTATTTTTAATTAGATATTATTAATAATATTAAATAATTTTTGAAAATTTATTCTATATAAAATATAATATGAATTCATAGGTTTCCAATTAATTATAAATGAATATGAATGTCGATTGAAAATAAAAGAAAATATTATTTTTTTATAGTCACAAAGATATTTCACCCTATTAAATTAAATTATATACAATTAGTGATTGATATTAATATAATATATATTTTATATATTCCATCAAATTTTTTTGATTTTAAATCAATATATTTGATATAAATAACATAAGAACAAACCCAATTTCATGTTCAAAAACATATATTTTTATAAATATTGTTTTATCGCCGTTTAATGAAGAACCCATTTTAAATCCCAATTTTGGAAACTTTAAATAATTAATATATAAAAATAAACATTAATTTTTTAATAGAAACATAAAAATTAGCTTAGGATAATTTTTTTGTAGTTCTCTCTATGGTTTTTTTTAATGAATAGTTAAAAATATGGAATTTTAGTTCAAAACTGTTTTTTCATCTAAATTATTTATAAGGATGAATTATATTTTAAACTGGTTTCAAAGATTAATTATATATTATTTTTATCCATTAATACAATATTTTTCATTACTATAAATTTCACATTGAAATTGGGTATAAAAACTTTTAAAACTTTTGAATGTTTTTACATTAAAAACTCGTAGTGTTAACCTGACTACGGGATTAATTTTAAAGTAAATTCTGCCACATATGTGATTAGAAATTGGAAAAATTGATTCCATATTTTGAATAATAATAATTTCTATTTTATAATAATTTCAACTTACTTTTTTGAAAAAATGATTAGTGAAAGTGGTTAAAATCCATTACATCGATTAAGGTTAAATTAAGCTTAATAAGGGACTTAACCATAACATTATTAACCAAAATGACCTATAATGTTATCAAAACAAAATTTATTGACATATTTAGACCCTATAATCCATTTTATATTATATTTATCATTATTGGATCCACCTTAAAAATTAAAAATGTGGGTCAAATTTTCTCTTTAAATATTTACAAGAGTGTCACTCCTCCTTCCGAACAAAATGCCACCACCTATCCCTCTTCTTCACAAATATAAACCAACATAGGATAGGTAAATATATTTCCAATAGACTTACCAAAATCCCTAACTTCCTCCTTTAATCCTCCATTTGGTCATAAATTCTTCCAAGGACTCCTTTTGACACAATCCAAAAGGAGTTACCTGTTTAAGAGGTAACACCTTCTCTCATGCTCCTTCATTTAATTTTTCTCATCTTCCCAATCCTATCTATTTATTATATTATTGTATAAAAAATATTATACTCAATGTATTTTTATGTTTTTATGCTAATTTTTAGACCTACACTTACACAAACCTCCTTCTAATGGGTAACAAACATATTATTTACGTGTATGAAGAACTACTGCCTCACAAAAAGATGATTGTTCTTTTTTCCATTACCTCCTCTCATGGTGGAAATTATGATTGAAAATGTATTTATATATATTTATATATATTATATTTTATATTTATTTAATCTTCTTTATTCCTTTTAAAACACAATTATTTTTACTTTTCATTTAGTGTTAATATGATAATTTCGTTTGAGAAAGTATGGACTACTACCCCCTAAAAGTGATGTGATTTGTTCACACACTACATGGAATGTATTATGGATGAGTTTAGATAAAATATATGATATATATATATATATATATCATTATAATTCTAATTTAATGATATTATATACATATATACATATAAGTAATTTCCCTTTTTTCATTCAAGAGGACAATAAAAACATAAACAACATTTATACGTATGTACGACTTACCATCTCCATGAACATTGTATTTAATTAAATACCTATATATTATATAGATTATTTTAATAAAAATATACTGAATATACATGACATTTATATCATGTTATATATTCAGTAAACATTATATAATTATAAGGACCGTATTTATAATAAATTAAGACACATGCGAAGAACAAAGTGAATATTATCCGAAGTGAAAGCATAACATATTATTGTTAACAATAGGGTAATATAAGGTCATAATCATACAATATATGGTATTATAAATAAAAATATGGTTCATTAAAATATTTAAATTAAATTTATATTAATTATAACGTTGTTTTGAATGAGTACGATCATATTCAAGATACAAGGTATGGGGATTTCATCTCAGTTAGGTTTCTGTCACATACATGCTTTATTCACAACCCATTCCTTTTGTGTGGCATGTATACTACCAATGTATGTCTTCAATTTATTATTATATTTAGATAGATTGGTATTTAAATATAAATTCTATGACCTTTATTTCTTGGGGATTAAGTTTCAAAGCTTACCAAATCGATAAAGCACATTTATCACAAATTGCCTTCTTTGAGACACATGTTTTGTTATGCACCTATGTTATTTAACGAGGTGAATATTATTCAAATTGAAATGTTATATAATGAATCTATTTATTTTCATGATATTTTATGCTTCATGTTATTTCATTTTATTACATGATGAGTATGATCTCAATTAACCAAGTGGTAAGAGTTTATTGAAACAATCTCATAATTTTTTGAGATTTTTAATTATTATGCTTATTTTTTATGAAATGTTATGATCCATCTATCAATAAAACTAATGAGATTAAATTTACTCTATTTATTAAATATATATGGATGTATTATCACAATTTTTTTACACTCTTCGTTACTTTATATAATTAATAAAAAAAATTAGCAAAATTTGGCTATATCTCTCTCTTCAGTAGAAAATATATTTTATTTCAAAACCATGATTTCAAAAAAAAATCAAAATTGTTTTAAAATTATATTTGAAGAAAATTTTTAATGAAAAACTATTTTATAAATTTTTTATGGTCTAAAAAACCTTATTTTTTAGTTTTCAAATTTATTTTCAATTAAATGGGTTTCATAATGTTTTCATGATTTATTTATAATTTTTCATAGTGTATTCAATGAATTGATTTTCAAGAAATTTTCAATATTTCGTTATAAGTTTTCAAAGTTTTTTCAAAGACTGAGGTTTTTCAAAAAAAAAATTGAAGCTTATTTTATTAGTTTTCATGGAAAATGGTTTTCAAAAAAAAATTAATGTTATTTTATAAGTTTTCAGGGAAAATGTTTTTCAAAATGTTTTAGAGATTTCTTTCTACATTTTCAAAGTATTTTTAAAGGAAATGTTTTTTAAACGGTTTTAAATTTTAGAGAGAATTTTTGAAAGAATAATGGATATTATCCTCAAGAAATTTTTTCAAAATATCCTTCCAAAATATTTTACTTCTAAGATAACATCTATTGATGTTACTCATACCCTGCTAGGAAATGATTCAAACGTTCCATTAAAATTATTTCTTGAATAGATTATTTTTTGATGTAATAATTCTTATTTCACCCATATCACATCCATGGGTTATATACTTTTGAAACTCTCTTATCTTCATTGGTTTTACTTTCCTGATGTTATTTTGATACTTATCTCTTTATTATATGTTATAATGTGACAGAATGTTAATGATACCCATTTCATTTTACGGGTTAAGATTTTCTGTTTATAAAACCCATCTGTTCTCATTGGTCCTGATATGATGAATGTCTTTTGGAATAAAAATGTATGATTTTATTTTCTGATTTGTGAGGCCTATATGTCCATCAAATTCTTGGGTAATGATATAGGTTTTATAAGCTCAAAGGGTACATGGGGGGAATCCAAAGCCTACGACAAGAGGATATATGAGAAGACATTACATGCCCAAAACAAGAGGGTAAACTGGGGTATATCTTAAGACTGAAACAGGATTGTATACGAGAGGACATCATAAGACCGATACAAGAGGTTTAATTTTATACGGTTCTTAAGAATGAATTTTTGTATTGTAATGAATATTCATCTAAAATTACATAATATCCATGTATATTAATCTTCGGTCACTATACATGGTATCAAATGAAAGTTTCTGTTATATTTTTGAAATTATTATGAGAAAACATTAATGAGATCCCTAGGTATATTTATTTGGATATATCTATGTATGTATCTTAGGATAAGTATAAGGATGAGTCAACGTTTAGGAAAATTCCCTAGAATTTCAGTAAAGAATAGAGTGAGTGGTTTCCAATAAATACTTCCTTGTTTGGATAATACAAGTGGATGTGGAACTATGAAATATATACCTAGGGGTAAAAACTCTAATAATATTTCATTGGCCTGACTCAGGGTAATTTTGTACACAACAATGGGACTTAATGGACACCTAGTTCGATACTCCCAGTGGATATGCTTTAGAAATTCAAAAACTCTTCATGAACCATTATGAAGTGTTTGAATTGAAAAATGACTATGAATAAATTAGGATAAACCAAATGTCTCAACTATTTAAGTGGTATGTGTCATGATTTAGACATCATATAAGTAATTTTTCATGATTATGTGGCTTTCTAATAAGATATTTGTTTCTCACCCCCCTAATTTATGGTTTTATTCAATGTAGAGAACTATAAAGAACACGGTTAACATTGAATGTTTCATATGTGGAATAAATGGGAATTATTAAAATAGATTACCCAAGTGTAAATCTCATAAAGAAAATCTAGAAGGTGGTATGATTTTTTGTTTCACTTATGAAGATAATGAAACTGCAAACGATGTATGAAAGTTATGTGATGTTCATCCTGTATTTTTTACATTTATCGTAAGAAGAATTATTAGATTGAGGTTGATGAACCTTAATACATTATTCATATTTTATATTTTAGGAAATATGAATTGAGTAATAATTTGATGAATCCTGAGTAATGGTTTAAGAATAAAGTTGGATTAATGAAGTATTGACGTTTTTGTATTCAAATATTATGTTACATGAATCATGAAATGTATAAGTTTTTCTTTATAAGTTTTAATGAAGGATTGAAAATGAAATTTTGATTGGTGGTTAAGACAGAGAAAATTTATTTCACAGAAAGTTGGTATTTTGATTAAGGGAAGGTAACCCTTAATTAATGCCTAAATTTGATATCATGATATATGGATAATTATATGTTGGATATGAATAGTTAAATTGGATGTTATGGATTACCCTGGAACTGATTATTGAAAAAATGTTCTATATCATCATGGATGAAGTTTAAAACTTATTGGATTTAAATAATATATTCAGTAATCATTGGAATAATGACACATTCATGTTTTCCAAAATGATTTATGGTTATTAAGGTTATTAACATGTTTCAAGGGAATATATGATGAGGTTATTCAGATGTTTGGAATGTAAAAACCTAGTTGTAATTTGTGATATATGTGGGATAAATGTTAATATGATTTCAGTAAATTCTTTCTAAATATTTGAATTTTCATCTTTCTAAAGGGTAATAAGTTTCATAATTTATATAAAGAATAAGTTAAACTTTGGATAATGTCTCTGCGAATAAATTATTATCATACCGCATGAGGATTTATGTATATTGGATAAACTATTATAAAAACATTGTGTTCATGATATCTATTGATATATGGAATGGAATATCATGGATCTCATGATTTTTTACTACTTAGGGAATAAATAATTCACTTTTCTTTTGGGAGAAAGAGGTGAAGTGCATCAATGAACAACAAAGGGTGAGGTTGTCCAGAAATCATGCAAGAATATCTTTTCATTAAAATTATTTAACTTTTGAAAAATGATTTTGAATCCAAAAATGTTATCCTACTACCTCTATTTTTAATGAATCATATTTTCCCTCAGTTCATTTCATATTTATGTCCTTATAGTTGTTAACTTTCTTCAGACAAAGTTCTCCATCCCTCCCCATCAGAACATGATAGTTATACTTCTTTTCCATATCCATATTTTCACATCCCACATATTTTCTCCTATATCGAATCTTATTTATATGTTTCTTTGGGTAAACATTATATTTCCAATATTTTTAAAAAAATTAAATTTTAGTATTCATTTTTATAATGTGGGATTTTATAAAAGGCACTTTCAAATCTAAAACCTTTCGTAACCCATGTAGATATCGAGGGTAAAATTAATTTTAAGGGGGTTATAATGTAACACCCCGAGTTTTTATAAACAAAATATTTTCTGAATGATTAAATTTTAATTGAGGTACTGTATTTATCTATGTCAAAGTTCCTTCTACATTACACCAACTTGGAATGTGCTATACGACACCAACATGGCTTGCATTACACGCAACACTAACTTGGCATCCTTTTCACGTGCACCAAGTGTAAAAGGGAATATAATAACCTGATACATTACAATATATGTACTATAATAAATAAATATGATATATCATATGGATTATAATAAAAATAACACCTATTTTACTTGAATTACACGCAAGAGAAACATTCTTCGATTACTTACACTGCATGCAAGACTGAATATTACAAGACAAATATATATTATTAAAACATGATTATTTTATATACTAAGATATAACATAGTTGTTAATTCAGAGGTTGTGAATAGTTTTAAATAATTTAGGAAAGCATATTTTTTACACCACATAATATGAATTAATAGGTAACTAATTAATTATAAATGATAATGAAATCTGATTGAATATAAAAAGAAATATTATTGTTTTTATGGACACAAAGTTGTCTTAACCTAATATATTAAACTAAATTAAATTAGTGAGTGATATTAATTTAATATTTAAATTATATATTCAATAAAATATTTTTTATTTTCATTCAATATATTTTATAAACATAATATAAGAACAAACCCAATTTTATGCTTAAAAACATATTTTTTTTATAAATGTAGTTTTACAGCCATTTAATAGAGAACCCATTCTAAATAAAAATTTTGGAACATCAATATAATTAATATGTAAAAATAAATTTCATATTTGAAATACGAAAATAAAAATTAGGTAAGGATGATTTTTTTGAATTTTTCTGTAAGGTTTCTTTTTTTAATGAATAGTTAAAAATACAGAATTTTAGTTCAAAAATACTTTTCATATGATTTATTTATAAGGATAAAATATATTTTAAATTATTTTATAAGATTAATTACATCATATATTTATAAATTAATAAAATATAAATCATTTTGATATATTTCACATTGAAATTAGATATAAAAACATATAAAATTGTTGGATGTTTTTACTTTAAAAATTCATATCGTCGACCGAACTATTTGATTAATTTTAAATTAATTTATGTCACTTATGGGATTATAATTTGGAAAAATGGATTTCATATTTTTAATCAGCATAATTTATATTTTATAATTGTTTCAATTTAGTTTTTTAACAAAAATATTACTGAAAATGATTAAAATTAATTGCATCGATTAAGGATAAATTAATCTTAATAAGGCACAAACCATAACCTTAAGGCCCAAAAGAACATATACACTTGTCAAAAATCCATTTATGGGCATATTTTGACCTTATCATCCTTTTTATCTACTTTTTATCATTATTGTATCCACTTTCATTATGAAAAACGTAGTTGGAATTCTCTCTTCAAATATTTAAAAGAGTGCCACTCCTTCCCTATAAAAAGCTACCACCTATCCCTCTTCTTCACACATCTCAACCCACTTCAGTTCAGAAAATATTTTCCCAAACAATCCCCAAAATCCATCCCTTTCTCCATGGAGCCTCCCTTTGTCATAAATTTTTCCATGTAAACATTTTGGAACCCAAAGGAGTTAGCCGATTAAGAGGTAACACATTCTCTCAAGCTCTTTTATTTTATTTTCCTTATCCACCCCTCCAATATATTTATAATAGTATTATATAACAATACTAGTATGATAAATATACTAGTATGTTATTATTATAAGGGTTAAACATTCATTTACACACACCTCCATATAATGGGTAACAGACATACTATTTACGTGTACAGCGAACTAGTGCCACATTAAATGACGATTGTTTATTTTTTCCTTACTACCTCTACTGGTGGAAATTTTGATGGAAACTCTTTTTATATATCTTATATAATATATTTATTATGTATGTAATATTATTTATACCTTTTAAAAGCCATATCTTTTTTACTTTCCATTTGGTGTAAATACAATAATTTTGTTAGAGGAAGTGTGGACTATCACCCCCTCAAAGCGATGTGATTCGTTCAAAAACTACATGGAATAAATTAAGAATTGTTTTATTGAAATTATATGATATATATATATATATAATATTATAATTATACTATAATTATATTATATACATATATTCATATATTTCATTTTATTTCATTCTTTCAATACAAAAAACAAAAATAGAAACAACGTTCATGCATACATACAACTTACCATCTCCATGAATTGTGTATTCCATTTCATACATATATATTATATGGACTATTATCAAATAAATATATGCAATATAAATTCTATTTATATAATTTTTAACATTATTGAATCATTATATATGTATAAGGACCTAATATATTACAAATTAAGACATATGCGAAGAATGAAGTGAATATTACCTGAAATGATACATTAACATAGGATTGTTAACAATATGGTAATATAAGGTTATGATAAAACCAAATATAGTATTAGAAAAAATAATATAGTTATTTAATATATTTATTATACATGTCTTTTGAATGATAATGATGAGTTTCAAGATACAGGGTAAGGGGATTTCATCCCACTTTTTATTTCTATGAGATACTTGCTTTATTCCCCACCCATTTATTTGTGTGGTTTGTATACTACCCATGGATGGATTAAATTATTATTATATTTAAATTTATGGGTATTTAAATATACATTATATGAAAATTATTTCAAGGGGTTTATGTGTCAAAGGTTACCAAATCGGTAAAGTAGTTTTGTCTTGAATTGCCTTCTTTGAGACACAACTTTTGTTATACACCTATGTTCTATAATGAGGTGTATATGATTGAAATTAAAATTTTATATAATGAATCTATTTATTTTCATGATATTTTATAATTCATGTAATCTCATTTTATTACATAAAAAGTATGATACCATGTAACCAAGTGGTAAGAGTTTATTGAAGCAATCCCATCATTTTTAGAGATTGTTAGTGATTATGCTTCTTTTGATGAAATATTATTATCCATCTCTCAATAACACTCATGATATTCTTTATAATATGATTATTCAAGATATATACATATATTATTACCATTTTTTCACTCTTTTTTACTTAAGATAACTTATAAAAAAATTAAGAAAAAAATGATTGTATCTATCTCTTAGATAAAAAAATATGTTTTACTTATAAATCATGTTTTCAAAAATGACATCAAATGACATTTTAATATAATATGTAAGGGAAAAGGGTTATAAAAATATTTTATGTTTTTAAATTCTTTGTTTACAATTTTTCAGTGTTATTTTGGAAGAAATTATTTTCAAAACAATTTCAATATTTATTTAGAAATTTTCAAAGAATCTTCAAGGAAATGGTTTTAAAAACATTTTAAAATTTTCATTATAATTTTTCAAAGTGTTTTCAATGAAAAAAATTTAAAATTTTTTTGAAGCATGTTTTATTTGTTTTCAATGAAAATATTTTTCAAAATTCTTTCAATCCTATTTTATTAGTTTTCAATGAAAATGGTTTTAAAAAAAATTTCAATCCTACTTTCTAGGTTCTAAAAGTATTTTCAAAAAAATGTTTTTCTAATGGTTATATGTTTTAAAGAGATTTTTTCAATAAGAAAGGATATTTCCCTCAATAAATGATTTAAAAATATCCTTCCAAGTTATTTTCCATCTAAGATAGCATCTATTAATCGTACTCATGACCTTATAAGAAATGATACAAATGTAACATTCATATAATTTCTTGATTGGTTTTTTTTTAGATGGAATAATCCTTACAATGCATGTTTCAGTTCCATGGGTTATATTCTTTTGAAACTTGCATCTCTTCATGGGTTATGATTTGATGAAATTATTATGAGACCTATCTATTTTCCATAGGTTATGATTTGATAAAATGTTAATGATACACATTTCATTTCATGCATTATTATTTGATGTTTATAAACCCTATTTAATTTTATTGTTCATGATATATTGAATGTTTTTTGAACAAGCATGTATAATTTCATTATGTTATGGGTAGGACCTATATCTCCCTCCAATGAATTGGGTAATAATAAATGGCTTATAAGATCAAAGCATACATGCGAGGTAATATGTATCCCAAAACAAGATGGTATATGGGAGAAAATCCCAAGCCCAAAACAAGAGGGTATATGGAAGGACATCCCAGGCCCAAAAAAGAGGTTACGTAGGAGGGAATCCTAAGACAGAGACAAGAGGGTGTATAGGAGGACATCACAAGCCCTAAATAAGTGGGTAAACATGGGGAAATCCCAAACCTGAAACAAGAGGTTATATGGGAGGAGACCCCAAGCTTGAAAAAAGAGGTTACATGGTAGGGCATCCCAGGATTGAATAAAGTACACTAGTGATTAACGCAAACCTAAGATGTTACATAGGCCTTGGTAGGCTACCATGACATATGGTTATTATATGCATATGTGTTTTCCACAATTCCATGTTTTATTCCTATGTTATTTTTTCATGAATTATATTCCATATTTTGGTATGATTCATGTCTTATGAACTACCAATATTAATTTTGATCTCTAATATGTAGTGTATGGTCTTAAAATTTTGTGCTCATGTTCCATACCCTTTTTTTCATTTTTTGCCCATGCATTTCCTTTATTTACCCTTACTGAGCATCTAAACTCATCCATTTCTCATGTTTCCATTTCCCAGGTTATGAAGAAAGGTTTTAGTAGAATTATAAAGGTGGAGAAAATTATGGGAGATGTTTAAGATCTTTCACTATGATAAAATATTATTTCCCAAGTTTCCAAATATAATAAACTATTACGATCCTCAGGATTTTATTTTTTCAATGTAATGAACAATTCATTTAAAATGATGTAATATCCTTATATTTTAAGCCTAGTTTGCTGTACAAAATGGGTCTCTCGTCATTTGGACATAAATCTTACATTAAGGTGGATATGGAATAACATATCCCACCATAAGGAAATGAAGAAAAATGACATAAGTTGAAGAAGATACTTGAATAAAGAAGAGAAAGGAAAAGATCCCTTAATAAATTTTGGCATGGTAATGGGTGTGAAAAATATATTATAGGAGGGATTAATGATAGTGAAAGGGGCCTCTCGTCATATATAAATATAATGGATAGTAATGGTGATATGGAAGAAAATATCTCAACATGAAAAAATTAAAATTGAGAGATATAACCTAAAATAGGTACTTGAATTGAAATGAGAAGAGAGAAATCTCCTACTAAATTTTGGTATTGTAATAGGTGTACATAAAGGATCATGGGAAGGATTAATGGGATTGAAATGGGCCTCTAATCATATGTAAATATAATTTCTAGTAATGGGGATATGTAATCACATATCATATCATGAAAAAATTAAAATTGAGAGACATTACATAAAAGAGCTGCTTGGAATTAAATGAGAAGAGAGAAATCCATTACATGTGTGTGTGACTCCAAAGGCTTTATAGGGGATTCTTGAGATCATGGGGGTACCTTGTGAGGACTCTAGAGAGTAGAGATAAGAGTATTGATATGCTCCAAAAGAAATAATTTTAAAACCTTAAAATTTATTTATTGGTTTGGATGATTATAAAGGATTTATATATAACAATGAAATAATCATAAAATCACATTATGCTAATGGGAAAACATAAATTTGGGCATGGATACATTTTATATTATTAATTATATCAATTCTCATTCATTATGTTGTCATAATATAAAAAGTATATTTATATGGTATTTAATTTTTACCTGAAAAATCGACGGTCAAAGAAAATTATTGAAAATTAACTATTGGATAATTTAGATATTATGATTCTAGAAATAATATTCATATTATCTAAATAATTTTTTGAATATGATAATTTTCAATTTTAAAATAAAATCAACATTTATTAAGAAATGATGAGTTTTTTAACAATAACAGTTTTTGAACCCATATAAAAATTACCTTTGAATTCATAAAAATCATATAGTAATTTATATTTAATAAAAATTATTTAATAATAATATTTTTCAAAAATATTATTTAAGTGAAAAATACATTAATTTATCATAATAGATACTTTAGTTGAATTTAAAAATTCCCAAAAAAATACAATTTGTGATTCATTGTATAAAAATAAAAATGATTTCTAAAGTAACAATAATATAATGAAAATATATTAATTATTCTATAAAAAATAATGTACATACTCATATTTCCAGTATCTTGATAAAGATATCTTTAATACACTATCAAAGACCCTAAGGGTATGGTTCGTGATGGTGGGACTTTCATGGGATGGTTCGGTGAAAATGGTTTGGGTCATGAAATCAATGAGCTTGAACTTCCCCCATAAATGGTTTCACTCATGCTTATGTTTATGGATATCAGCTTGGGATTGGTCTATAAAAAATCCCATATATTCTATATACCTCAGAAGCTCTAATAAATGGGCTTCATAGGGTACGATCTTAATTTTAGATCTCATCACATCTATTTCTATGTCAATTGGATTTGATAAAATCCTATATTTATAAAAATCATGTGATCACTCTTAAAAAGCTATATTATCGATGTTAATGACACTTAATGGTCAATTATATATGATAAGAATTAATAAAACTAACGAAGTGAATGTGTTTTCTATAACAATATTACATAATAATACATTTAAATAAATTTCAAGCGAAATTTTAGTTATAATAGTTTGGGTCGTCATATGTCCAATGTGTTTCTAATCGCATGTTAAAATGTTCCACTCATGGAAATTGATAAAATTCATAGTTCTTATACTATAGGATTTAAAACATCTGCACCACCAATAACCTCCTACACCAAAGTCACACCAATGTAAAGCTCCGCCTGAGGCGAAACGATACCCTGTGTTAATCTATCATCGGCTTCCACAACATTTATAGAGAATTATAAACTAATACCTTGCGATAAAGCTATAATCAATTCTAGATAGGATTGATCCCACATCCACTCCAAAATAAAAAATGATGGTTATCATCAAACTTTGAGTCATTTTTTTCTACATTGATTTTTGATGAGTAAGAGAGCTTCCAATCCAAGATGTACCACCTCTATATATACTCAACCATAGAACTACCATCTCATTATGGTTCACCCTCCCATCATCAGTGATGTATATCAAAAAACTTATATAGTGAAGTGGCATTGATAATTTCACTTTCATTAAGTAAGGAATACTCAAATGATCATCAAAATACTTTCTCAAGTCAAATGTTTTATCCCCCCTTCAGAGGTCTCTCTTCTATATAGAGAATCTCTCAACAAAACAATTTAAAATATAAATATGGTTTTGTGATTATATTTTTTTGAAGTGTTAGTGTATAAATGAAATTATTCCCACAACCTAATCATTGTACTGTACTACTAGATACCTCTAGTAAGATACTAAAGATACCATCCTTAACTAATCATTATAAGAAAATACAAGAATCACGATATTTCCTTATACTGTTATATCCTAACTACTCAAATATTAGTTACTATTCCAACCCTAGGCCACCTCTAGTTCATGTTTACCATGTATGTCACTACTAAACCTATGTTTCTTTTTTACTCAAATGAGAATTATTTCCTCAATCATCAACTAGTGTACTCATCCCCACTAGATTCCCCTATATTCATGACTAAGAAATGTCACCCTCTCAAGATTCCACCCTATATAACCATATCTACTGAGGGATAACCCTCTATAAATTCCAATAAATACATTATAAAAGCATTGATATAGAGACTAAGAATAATTTATTGTTCCACACATTCACTACACCACCACATCCTCAGTCCACCACTATGATTTGCAAGATCAAATGAATATATCTCACATCAAGTTGTGTCATGTGGTTTAACATGACATGCGCATGACCTCTTGGTGCAATTTCTCCACATCCTATGACCAATTTCCCAATGTCATTTCATTTCAAATTCACAAAATATTAGAAACCATGATAATTCATCAATATAGACAATATTCCATTTGGCATATCAACACACCAAAGATCCCATTAACCACTCTATTTCCACCCACCCAATTGTGATTAACTACAAATCAATAGTGTTAGTCACTCAACCATCAATCCCAGTTTCACTAAGATTCCTTAAAGTATTCAGTAATTCATAAATATATTTTTTTTATTATCCACATCCTATAGGGATTTTCATGGTCATGTGGACTACACCTTATCGCATAATTCTAGATTAACCAATCCCTAAATAAAATTTTTTAGGGAAACTCCTACTATAAATTACAAAAAATATAACATCCAAGGGTATTATCTACTTACTCCCATATAAATATATGTAATGTGTTCCAATATTCCCATAGGCTATACCAACCCCCAATCATTGACCAAGTGAAAAAATCCCTTATGTTTCATCTAGAATTGACAAGATGACTCCAACCTATCATGGAATGCATAGGGTCCCCAACTATACTGTAATGTCATTTTCGCTGATACCGATTTTCAAATCCCTACAAGAATTCCTTGCATTATAACCCAAGTTATGCATATCTAACTAAGATCACTACTTCTAGAATGATCATTATGTCATTATACCCCATTTAATAATTATAAAATAGTAAAACTGACTCCCTTATCAACCTTATCAAGATAGTATCAACACATAATTCATACAATGCCCAAAACTAGAACTATTTTTTGTGCATCTTCATTTCCCAAAAATTCTAACAGTAAAAAGATCAATTAATCCTTCCATAAAATGTACTATGTGGTTCTTCGGCTCATTGTCTAATCATGTATTCTTGTATTCCTCATTTTTTGTGATATATTTTTCCTTACTTCAAGCGATACTCCAACTCTGTACATACCCTTAGGTAACCCACCAGCCCGATCTCAGACAATTGTCACATGATTATTGGGTTTCATGTTACTGATTGGAATTATCCAACCATAAATTTCATCTCTAAAAGAATTTCGCTTTTATGAATGATCAGCCAATTTTTATCAAATCTCAAGAAACAATAGTACAAATACCTTATTTTTTAACATACACACTTGAATCTCTATTGTTCGGTGTCATATCACATTTCCACCAGGCATCCCTACCTAGTAAAAAAACCATACACTTTTACATATCATATAGCCTAGAACCACACCATTATTATATACTAAATACTTCATGATGATATCCTTTCTAGCCAACGATTAATTATTTTACACAAAATTCTTTAGAAAATTTCAATCACACCATAGGCCCTCAGGAACCATATACACGATATAAGGATTGCACCAATCAACAAAAGTAATCATCAATGGAATAGTTCTCTCATTATAAAGGAAAATACAGAAACCAAAGACTCTATATAATAATCCAAGTCTTTATAAACCATTCATCAGCGCAATCCCAATTCACCCCATAATTTCCATTTTTTGAAAATTGCAATGATAAAAGATTACTATGTCACTCCAAAAGAACTACATAAATATTTTATAATATTACCCTCTGAAAGGTCACCCTATGTACCCACCACCACATACCATCAAACTAAAAAACTCAAAATGGAATTTCCAATATCACTTAAGATACCATTATCATACCACATGTTAAAAATCCATAAATACTTGAAGGAACTACTATATAACAATCATGGAACCTTTTTTAGACATAATCACAGCCAAGGAAACCATGATTTTTGAAAAGAATATCATTTTTAAAAAATATTTTAAAAAACAATGTTTCCACGAAATTCTTTTTGAAAATATCTATTTGTAAACTACTCATTATGAAATTCATTTAATAATAAAAATATATAATCTATAAAAAAATATATAACCATAGTGAATTTTTTATCCATTAATTTCTCCATATCGTATGAGACTAATCATTATCGATGACCTAGGGAAACTAACCTCGAGTATGTTAACCAATCTCTAAGTGATTCACCAACTACTTGAACTATCCTCATATTCTAACGACATGTGGTTATCTATGAAGTAGTTATCTATTCTTTTTTATATCTATTTTTTGAGTCCTAAATCGACCTATCTCCATGTCTACCTCCCAAAATAAAAAATATAATATCATTTGTAACATCCTAGCATAACATATCTCCCTTAAAACTCACCTAAATCAATTCAATGTGTTACAAGGACTTATTTTCATCCTGAAAACCACCAAATGATTGAAATAAATGCCAATGGCTTGAAAAATATTGTTGGTGGATAGCTTTCCCTCAAAGAAAACATGCCCCTTGTTTGTCCTTGTTGACTAACATTGACACACATAAGATAGGGGTGAATCAGATATTGTCAACTTTTACAAAAATATTATTTCTTATTTTATCATTTTAATCATTTTTGGATTTTAAACTATGATTCAAGTTAATACAGATTTATCCTTTCATGATTAACTTATTATAAACTTATGTGAAGTATAATAAATTAACAAATTATGGAATGTGTTTTTTTAAATGGTTCGTCCCCTCCCAAGAATCATACTCCTTATTGTACTTAGGATATCTAATTCAGATATTATATATGATAAATTTATCACCAATTCATGTTTATTTGGAAAGGGATAATCCTATTCCTTCTCACTATATTATTAGGTGATTCTATTTAATATATTAAACATGTGAACCAAAAAAACATCCCACTACATTAATTTATACTTATCATCCCACCAATTGTTCTAAAATTCATTCTTCCTCTTGAATAAGATCACTATATATTTATAGAATATCATTTAATCAAAAAAAAATATATCAACTTACTTCGTTGTAGAGTCTTTGATAGCCTTCTATTATTTAATGTCAAATCATGCTACTTGATCTCTAAATTCCGCACAGTTTCCCAGATCTTATTGGTATTTACTCACAAGTTTCTCAAAACATGGTATTATAGAAAAAAACCGTAAAATCATACTTGGAAAATATAAAATGAACATTACATCTTCATAATCATTATTGGGAACAAAATCATTGAAAATTTGGGTATGTTCATTCTCACAGCATGCAGTGCCTCGTAGGACCACTACTACATCTTCTTGTTCACTTTTTTATACAAACAACTCGGTATAATCTTCTTACTAATATCCTTTTATTAGATACCTAGAATATTTTATAGTTATTAATTGGCTTAAAACTAATTATTCTTTTTTTATAGGTCTTATGCTTCCTCTCATATCACTCTTATTATTTATCCAACATCACTTCATTCCCAATATTTTTTTTATCTCATGAGGTTCTCTTTTTTCTGTAATGGTGGACTCATATTTTCCTGGTGATCGTTTTTATTTCCTCATTTATGGAAGTATTATTAATTTTAAATTAAAGAAAAATAACCCAATATCATGAATGAATTTATCCATGATCCTTGAGATCACCATGATATTATTTCTCACGAATGGTTGTCTCATGGAGTATAAAAAAATATGCTTTTTTATTTTTGTTCATAGAAAAACAAATATCTTATTAATCATTATTGAAATATAATGTTTTATTAATCTCAAAATATACAATATATTTATATATATTAAATCACACTTCATGGATATATAAAAATTATATATCTATGCAACTTGAGGTGTGGCACCTCATCTTGTAACCTGATTGATACGAAAAAACCAATACAGTGTTCAAAATAGAATTATCCATGTCTTATTTAATATTATTTTTTTTTATATTATTAATATACAATCATGGATAACCATTAATTGTTATTATTTAAATAAGAATGAATAGTTATTTCATCTTCATGTGTGTTTTTATCAGAAAAAATAATTCTAAAACACTATTTTAGACATGATAAAAGTATCTCAAACTTCCAATTTATTTGATATTATTCTTAAAAATTGAATATCAGTTTCTCTTTAGTCTATATGTTAAATAACACACCTATTTATATGTTTTTAATGTTTAAAACATTAAATAATTTCTTTATAATCATCGCAAATCTATTTCCCTGTAAATACTTCATCTTCAAAATTTATAGGTTTTTCTCAACATTATGGCTAATTATTATACCCAATAAATACTTTATGATGTGTGTAGTGTTCAAGAATTTGTCAAAATATCAAAATTTATCACATCATGTACCTTATTAACTTTCATAATTGGGTTAATTTCCCTTTATGGAGCTCCATTATAAGGACCATTTTACCCTATTAACTCTATATGTACCCCAAGAGCTCGAGTTCTCCCCCGGTGTAGGATTCATGGATTTTACCCTATAAAGTTATGTTTTATACTATAAATGTACCTTATAATGTTCATCTATACCCTAAAAAGTCCAATATTCCTAATGGAGATTATCTAGGAACCTTCTGAAATTTATTTTTTTGTAAAGGCTTATACCTTAATAAGTATAAAGAACTCTATGTGGTTCTCACTGATGTACCATATGGTGTCTCTATTATACACAATAACATGGGTAAGATTACATGTTTATGAATATTATAAAAATTATATAGAAATTTAATCAATTTAACTCGACTCAAAATTCCTTTAGCAATTCACATAATTATATAAGTCACTTCAAAACACTTTTCAGAATATTTAAACCATCATAGTCTTCTTGAGAAGCATTACCAAGGTATTATAATATATTAAATTCTCAAAATATTTTTTTCTATAAGACTCAAAAGAATATTAATTAGTCCTTTAAATCACCCTTTATCAATCTTCATCCAAGTGATGTTTATCCTTGATTCCATCAAACTTCTTAACAAATACACTGTGGATGGTTTCTTCCATCCTTATGAATATTCAATCCAAACATTTGAATGTATTTTAGTCCTTTTTTATAGCTCTATAGGTGTTATGGTATAGGTTATCAACAATATCATTTCATATCTCCTATATTTAAACTATTTTAGACAATATATCTCACACTTTATCACATTTAATTAACTTTAGGACCTACTTTACAATCATCTGATGTTAGGTCTCATCAACCAGAAGCTAACTCCATTATTATTTTCCAATGTATATATGGTCATATTATAATGATCCTTTATAGTTTTTCGGAGGATACTCACTTCAACACCCATCATCAACACATAATGAATTTCCTTCCTGAAACATTATTAACAACAACTAGAACACTAATCCAATGGGCACTATAAACTCCCCCTTTGGATTTATTTTCAATACACAATGAACTTTATAAATTTGGTTCATACTCCTATCATTTATGATAAGAAATAAAAAAGGTGAAAGTTTATCTACCCCTTTTAGAAACTATGAATACAGAAAAAGGTATCTCCACTTCTCTAACTAACTCTTCTAAATTTATGCAACCTATTCTTCCCTTCTATTCGTTCACTTTTACTATGACCAATTAATTCCATTATATAAGGTTGATATCACAAAATTCTTAGTAAATTTACATCAATTATCCAACTCTAATACCATTTGGGATAACAAGGTGTATAAAATAAGTGTGATTAGTTTAGAAAACTAATATTTCAAAAAATATTCCTCAATGTAATACCAACTCATCCTTTCACTTATTTGAGAATTTGGAAACTTATTTTCAATAGATTTTGTAACAGTGAAATGTATTTATATACTTTTTTTATAGTCACTCCCCCTTGATCACCATAATCGTTATGAGTTAAAAATTTTATGGAAATTTGAAAATCATACCAGAAACATTATGTTTTTAAAGGGTTATCTAGATTCACCATTTAACAAAAATGAATCATTCATAGAATCTTAATCTCTTTAAATTTATATCCCTAAAGGTATGCTTACCATAATTCAACATGGTTTATTTTATTCATATATGATACTAGTTAAATCCTATTACCAATTTTGAGATCAATTCCAATTAAGATTCCATGATGGGTAATCCTTCAAGTTGTTTAGAAATTATAGCTTTCATTATAAATATTATTTAATGAATCACCTTTAATACCCTTATCCATATTTCACAACCAAAAATATATGGGAATAAATAAGGTCTTAATAAAATCCATTGTTAGAGAAATAAGGTTTATACTTTTCTCTCAGCTCTAAAAGTATTTTCATTGAGGCTCTACTTCCTTGAGAACTCATCATTATTTTTAGCCCATTAAATTTTCCATACTATTCCCCTTTAAGAAACATTGATTTATTCATCATTTTACATTTATTTTTATTTGAAATAAGCATCTAATTGTTATAAAGAAAAAAAAATTACTTTCATCATTCTCCATATTATTGGAGTATTCCAACAAAGCTGGATAAATAATAAAGACATTCTTTAGGAGTATGATTAATTATCAATTTTTGTATAGACTCCTTCTATGTAGTAACATCCTTGATACCAAGATTCATAGGTTCTTATCCTTTTTTATTACTTTTATAGAAAAAAAATAGTCATATATTTTATAGTCACGTGTCTTATCTGGTTTCACCTTCCACACATATCAATAACAACCTTTGGTGTTTTATTATTTCATGACCACATAAGAAATTTTTATTCTTCACTAGAACGGTCATTAAACATTCCAATCCTACTATAATTTTCTTGAATTTAGTATTTCCTTGTCGATTTTATATTGTGACCATATTTATTGAGATTCAAGGAAATTTTCCAATGCTCCATAGTGTATATTTTATAGAACATTAGAATACTATTCTCCTCCCTGGTGTCACATCCTTCTCAACATTAATTACTAGATTATTTAGTGTTTTAATTCATTACTTTTCTTCAATGGATTCCTTCTGAAGGAATACTTTCTAAAAAATATATTTCTTTACCATTTTTAGTGGCCTTATCTTTTAATAAATATAATTTTTGTATTCAGATGCAACATGCCAATAATATTCATAATAGTGAGAATATATGTTGTAAAAATTATAGATGTTCTATAAACATTCAAATCTATTTCTCTTTAAAAGATTACTCTTATTTTTTGAAGGATAATTTTCTCTAGTAAGCCTTCTATAAATTTCACCTATTATTCCTTTGAGTTTGGAATTTTATCACATCTAATATTTGAAATCTAATTCCAACAATAAATTACCATGTGTTTCAACTTCCAAAAGCACAAATTGTGTTGTAAAAACCTTGTTACTTTCACTTTGGTAGCATTCGAGAAATACTTAGTACATTTTTATTTTTGAGTGCTTTAACAATTATTTGGGAATTATTTTGCGAATATGATCTTCATAACAATGCATATACTCACTGTTGATGAAATGGTTAATTGTTTTTCATTTTTATTCTTCTATAATTTTATATTTTTTATTTGAAATTTGTGTTGACAATGAAAATAGTTTTATCTAAAATAGAATTAATTGGAATATGTGTTACCTTTTTACCTATGTTTTTTATGGGTTGATCATGATATGATTTCAAGTTATTGTTTCCCACTAATAGAAGTATTAATAGAGGAATTAACCCTTTTGGAAATATTTATACAAACTCCTCTATTTTCAATAGGCTGGGATTTTATAGAATTATCCTCTTCTGGAGTTTTTAGTTTAATTTTTAGTTCAAGAAACTTTAAGTTTAGGATATTGTTTTTAGTTTCAGATAAAATCAATATTTATTCCAAATTATTCTTTAGATTATAAAGTTGATCTGAATGCATTCCTCTTGCATCTTTCAAACAATTTTCAAAAACTATTATACATTTTACCTTGATTTCTTATTGAAAAATTTTGACATCAATTTTCTTATATTTTTAGATGTGTAAATTTTCACTTTGAAAAGATTCTAAAACACCCATTTCCCACAATAACTCATTGAAAATATTCAAAAAAGAAAAAAACATTCATCTCAAAGTGAGATCTATTCTTTGTTAACCTTCTAAAGTCTTCTAAGATTCTTTCAACTACACATATTTTTTATCTAATGCATCTCCCATTACATCAACTTCCTTCTCCAACTATGTCTCTTCATCATGAATCCCATTAATATATGTCAATTTATTTGTTAAAAATTCATAAAATACATTCTTCAGGTATACATTGACTTAATGATAAAAAATATTAAGTGATTTATTAAAATCGTATTATTTATAGATTATTTATATAACATAAGAATAATAATATATAAAAGATTTATCTGATGAAAATTTTCCATTATGAATGACTTTTGTTAATGTTAATCATTTAAAACTATAGTTTTGTTTTTTTTATTTTATTTTCTTATCCTTAGTTCTCAATATATTCTATAAACCCTCTAAATCAGTGAAAAAACAATATAAAAAATTGTTAATTTTAGGATCTTCCATTTCAAATATTCACTTCCTATGAACTCGGGTAAAAATAGATGGGGAATAAAAATTTAAGATCCAATTAGAGGAAACCAATCCTCTGATACCAATTTTCATCTTAGGGGATCAGTTAAAACACTCCTAATAGGGAGGTTAATTAAGTGTTAGCAACATTTAATAAAAAATTAATTTCTTATGTTAACAATTTAATTGAATTAGACATTGAACCTTTATTTCTGGTTAATACAGATGTATCTTTTTCTATCCTAGCATATAACTTTTTTAATTACCATGTAAGACTACTTATTCTTCTTCTTTTTCTTTTTATTTTGCAACCAAATTAGTCTATTCAGCTTCCTCTTCTTCTATTTTTAGAAACATATAAGTTTGTATGGTTCAACACATCATTGGTATTACTTCTTCCTCTTCTTTGATAGGATTTCATCTTCTTCTCAACTCACTCTTCTCTTACCTCTATCACTATATTTTTTCTCTTCCTTTTTTTAATTGATATGTTTCTTTTTCTAAACATGTGGCCTCATATATTTTTTGGGTTAATCTTGAAATTCACATTTATAGAAATATTACATATTTTACATGAAATATAAAATAACCTAGCCACATCCACAATATCATCTGTGATCCTATATATCCTCATGATCTAATTTTTCTCGAATGGTTGTCTCAAGTAGTATTAAAAAATGAAATTTATTTCGTATTTCTTACCATTATTATTCTTACTCAAACACATATACACACCATTCTTTGAGAAAATCCTATTTTATTATTCTTAGTATCGAAAACATATATCTATATTAAATTACATTTCATAGATTTATAAAAATAACATAAACATAAATCTTCTAGTATGACACATAACCCTCTAGCATGAGTGCTTCAACAAAATCAATACAACATCCATCATGGAACTATACACGTCATCTTTAATATTATTACTTCTTACTTATCTCATGATAGAATCATGTATAATTGGGAATCATTATTATCTAAACATGAATGGTCAAATATTATATCTTTAAATATATTAATATTTATAATAAATAATTATAGGAACTAAATTTTTAGACTTGAAAAATGTCTCTCAAACTTCCTCTCGCTTTGATCTTTTTCTTCATAGTTGAATATCCACATCTCATGAATACTTATATTAAATCACTCCCTATTTTTTATTTTTTAGATGTTTAGAAAATTGAATAATGGATTTTTAATCTTCACATATTTTTATCTTAAAATAATTTTTCCTCGAAATTTATAGGATTTTCTAAAAAAATCCAATCTATTGTACCAAAGGATGCACTTTGTACCCTAAAAAGATATACCTTATATTGTCTGTAGGGTTTTTTCATTTTTAAAAATATTATGATATATATTATCCATTACCTTATAATGTTCCATAATATTTTTCATTATACCTTAAAAATCGTCATATGGGGGTTTATTATACCCTACAAACTCTAGATCTACCCTATGAAATCCAATTCTCACTTAGTATAGGGTTTATGAATTGTACCCTTTAAAATCTTTTCATATACAAAAAATATTATCCCGGAACCATATAGAGTTATTTTTTCACAATTGTTTTTACCTTTTTATGTATAGGGAACTCTACTAAGTTCATACTAATATAATGTATAATGTTCTTAATGTATTATATAGTGTGCGTAGGGTTTAGTACTTAGATAGATTCTCAAAATTATATAAAAATGGTAATAATTTAGCTCATCTCATAACGCCTTAATTAGTTCTCATAACCACTTTTACTCACATCAAAAAACTTTTTGGGAATTAGAAAACATGAATTAACTTATTCAGAAACATTCTAAAGGTATTACAGTATATTAAATACTCAAGATAAATTATTTCTATATACCTCACTTCACATTTAATTCTTCCTTAAAATCATCCATTATCAGCCTTCATTGAAGTGTTATTTCTCATTGATTTTAAAAGTCTATTATCCAAATAAATATTATATTTTTTCTCTTTATTTCATCTATATTTTCTCTAAAAGTTTGGACTTGTTTTAGTCCTTTAGTTCCAGCTCTATAGTTTATCGAGTATAGTTCAATAGCTAGCTCCTTTATCAGCTCCTCCATTCAGATTATTAGAGAAAATGCTTCTCACGCTTCAGTAATTTTTTTGGCTTGCTGACCATCTCTATAATTATCTATTTTTAAAGATACTCAACAAAAATTCTACTCCATTTATCTTTACCCATGTATGTACAGGCAATTTTTCATGTTCATTAATAGTTAATGGGTGGAAACTAACTCCATCAGCCTTCATTAATAGAAATTGACTTCCCTTCAGACAACATTATTGAAAAAATTACAACACTAATCCAATGGGAACTACACCTACAAGACCTACCCACCCCTCAAACCATGATATTATTTTTTTATAGTCACAGCTCATAGATCAATTTTTCATGGGAATCCCATACCGTCTAGAAAATTCCTCAAGAAAGGGGTGGTTTGCTTTTAATTTATCAGTCACATTTAAAATCCCCCTTACCATATGGGACTCAGGATGTGTGGTGTCACGGTGTGGACTTATTCAAGATGATGTTTATCACCTTGAAGTAGCAGTAGAGAAATTATTCCCTTGTCACAAAATACAAGTAATTCTGAAAAAAAAATAGGCCTAATAACCCCATTCATCATTACATGAGTGGTTTGAAGCTTCTCCTATTACTATTATACCATGTACATGACCTTCATGTCCCTTAATCCATGATATTATCTTCCTTGGAATCACACCTACTTGATTTTACATTCCATGGAATCCCATTCCATCATGAAAATACCTCATGATGTGGGAGTTTCCTACAAATTTATCAATCATATATGAAATTATGCCTCACAAATAGTGGGACATCGTATGTTTGCCTCCATATAATTACCTTATTCAAAATGATGTGTGGTGCCTTGCGGTAGAAGAAGGGTAGTTAGTCTTTTCTCTCAAACTATATAGAGCTCTAGAAAACCATATGTCAAACATGCCTCATGTCAATGGTATCCTAAATGTAAATATGAGTTATATGTCAATCATACATAGAAAAACTATAGAGAAATATAAAATTCAAAAAAAATATGCAAGCAAGATCCATATGATTCATGATAAAAACAACTATTTAATAATAAATTAAATGGTTTTATATAATTCAAATTGCATAAACCAAGTTGATCCTAACATAAAACTGTAAAGCTACATGAGAAACTATACTAGTAGAGACCAATTGACCCCACCACCCCACGCATCTTCTTGATTTATCCCATCATCAATTATCCTTTACCATGATTTTATTCCATCACATTAAGGTAGAAATCCTCCACATACTTTTGGCATTCATATAATCAATGTATCCACTTAAGTGGGTGAATATGGGTGATTACTAAACCCAATAGGATTTACCTAATGCTTCTTGTGCACATAATGTATATGAAAAGTCGTTTTTTATTTAATTAGTTTTATAAAACATTCCACAACCCATGTAATTTTATAAAAACTCAATATTTCATCAAATCATGATCCTAATTATTATAATAATAATTAATAGTAAACAAAACTGTAAGGTTTCAAAACTAATCTCAAATTATATCCATAAATCTCAAAGAAAACATCTTCACCAAAAATAAAAAACAAGCCGAAGGGATTATTCGACCATGAGTACCGAACAATATTCGGTGTCACCTATTCATAAGAGGAATAACTACTCTAAAACCTCACTTTATTAGTAACAACAAGGTCTCATCACCCAAGTTGGGGTTTCGACCACATCAAAGTTTCATTTATGATAATTTTCCTACACCCAAGTGGGAATTTACATTGACTCATATTTAATCCCTTATCAAAAAATCAATAATAATACCCATATAAATAACACAACCCAGTAAAACTCAATCAAAAATATATAAAAACCCCCATATGGTGAAACTCAATACACAACCCAAGCATAATTGATAAACATATAACTAAATTTCATCCTTTACCAAATTCCAAACAATAATATGGTATCAACCCCACACAACACACCAACTAGTAACACAATTCTATAATGTATCGATAATAATAAAATCTAAAATTTAATCCATAACCAAATAATACCTGAAAACCAAATGCCAAAAATAAACTATAATCAATTTACCCTAAACACTCATTTTTAAAGAAAACACCCACACACCTAAAAATATCCTTTGTTTTTTTACTCAAATAATAGCACACCAGGATCCTTGATTTTTCCAAACCAAAATAACATCATAATTAAATCATTTTAGGAATATAAGAACACTTAATGAAATTATATCACATTAAAGACACAATCATTTTTCATATTTAGTGTACAAGAAAGGCAACCTACATTTTGTTCCGTGATACTACAATACCATAGCATAAATACCATGATCCCAAATCCACCTATGCTTCTAAAACACCTAAAACTAAAGGCCCAAATTAAAACAAATTTTTACCAACAAAATAACCCAAAATCTGCCCAATTATGGTTTTCACCAATAGATATCAGGAACAAGAGGATAAGAGATTATCTAGATTTCTTTACCATTGATATTCCCCACAAAACCACCAATAATTGATATATATTAGATCTATATAAAATAAATTGGTAATGATTTCTAAAAAATTACCCTAGAGTCAAGAGGGTTGAGTGAGATGGAGAGAGGGGTGGTGAAATACCAATAATTGGATACAAGTTTGGGTTATGAGTGGGATTTAATGTGGTTGTAGTACCTGAATGCATGGTCTTGGGTGACCTTATAGTAGCCAATATCCACCCACTCTCCAATATTCATAGTCAGAATACAAAAAACCATACAACCATGAAGAAAATATTATATATCCATCACCCCTTGCATGATCCCCTTTCATGGTCTTTCTAACCATGAATTGATTGTGTGGGGCCTATAAACTCTCCAAAATCAACTTATTTCACATTATTATACTTATAACCACTTCAATACGCTTCCTCGTGCTACCCAAGGCCCAAAAGACACCTCCCAACATCGTTTAAATCCATTAAACCCCATATTTTCCATTTCTTCCAAAACCCATTCCTTACAATTCTACCTCCCTTAAATATTTTTCAGCCACAAAAAACTAGGCATAAGAAACTTCTTTAATAAACTCAAAAAAATATAGGTAAAATATTAATAGATAATTATATAACACATAGAGAATAAAAAACTCAAAAATGATCAAAGTGTAGCTCCTAATGACGAATAAACCATCATGAAACCCCATGGATAACCCTGGTGTACTCATTCGATCCATCCATCGGAATCCCAAAAAGGTCTTAACTAACTTCATACTCTAAGTCCAATATATATTTATACATAGGTTTCTTTCTTTTTCTAGGATCACATGAAATATGTTCTACACACATCCCATAAGGACACATGTTGGGTGTGAGCGCATCATGCCCAAGAAGAGGTCACCACCTAACCCCTACCAATATTTTATAAAAACAAGTTTATAAAGTCGTAATATACGGTAATTGAATAAAAATAAAATATATTCAATGTGATTTTATAAAAATTATGATTTTAAATAACCACCATAGTGAATAAATACCTATACTAGGAGGTTCTAAACCTTCACATCAAGCTTTAAAAATAACTCAAAATCTAAAATAGGTGCAACATTCTCTTTTTTCAAACCAAAGATGAAAAATAAACCTTTTTACATGCATACATACATATATACATATGTATTTATGTGTGTGTGTCTAGGTGCGTATGTA